>CM062260.1:46004874-47422374 GCA_031216405.1 Syzygium malaccense
TAAAAATTGTCCATATCAGCGTTGGTAATACCATGTAAGCCGGTCGGTGTCTACGTCAGTAATATACAACCAAAATTAGCCGGAATAACTAAATTGGCACAAAAATAAAAAGTTTATGATTGAATTGACACCAAAAAAAAGGTTTGTAACTAAATTGACACAAATGTAAAAGGTTTAGGACTTTTCTGATACTTTTCCTTTAAACTTGAGCTTAGGTTTATGACTTTTTAAATACTTTTTCCCTCAAGCTTGGGCTTTGCATTGAGGAGAAAAAAATTCATCATGGGATAGACAAGCAGAATATATTTTTAATATGAATAAATCTGATGCGCTAACCTTAAAGGAGATTTGCCTATTTGTAATCTCCAGCGGCTTTTGTTTAGGTATTTGAAGATTTTGAGGAACTCCTATATTGGTCAATATTTTACCTTCGTTTTTGTATTTGTCCTAATTTTAATTCGGAGTGGATTTGAATTTGTAATACGACTGCTCAAACATGCAACGCTTCGAATCATAGCGAACTATTGGACAAATCTTCCCAAGTAAATGCTAAAACTCATGGTACGGAAGATAGCCGCGGAGGACATGATCAATTTCAGTGCAATGTTGCACTTGGCTTCATACTAGGATGGCAACCAACACTCCATAGCTGATGCCCGCGGAGAATCAGCAGAGGAAAGGGAGGAAGTTCTATAGCTTCTCAGACAGCAAGTTTACGTCGGTAGAAAATAAAGGGGAAAATTGCACGGGCAATCATTTTCTAGGAAAAGGTTCTCCCTTTTTCATGTTAGAGAATTCATTTTCCTCACTTTAAATATGCATATTTTCTTTAACTATAAATGATTTTCCATAAACTAATCATTTTCAACAAATTAGACTCATGATAGTTTAGAAAACTAAATCGTGAAAAATTCATATACTTAAATATATAAACACTTTTATCCCTAGGGGCTAGGGCTGCAATGTTTCTGGATGGGCTAGAAGAAGGGTGCTAAACTGAATAGGCCAACCAAGCCCAAAGTGAAACCTCTCTTCTCATTTTTCATAATTGTATTGTTTCACAGGTTTAAGCTAACATTCCTGTGGCTAACTTGGGTTGCATCGTCTTACATGGAAATTACTGTCCAAGTTGCCCCACCGGCTGTAAGCGTTGGTTGGGAATCTTTGCTTCGCAGCACCATTTAGAACTCAGATCTCCTCCTTCGCAGCATCCTAGACAAGAAAAGTACAAAAAAAGTCTTAAACCTATTGCATTAATTCCAATTTAGTCACAAATCTTTCAGTTGTACCAATTTAATTCTAAATCTTTTTACCTTGGTACCAATTCAGTTCATTCGGCCACTTGAGGCCAGAAATCATTGACGTGGATACTCACCATCGTACGTGGCACGGCTGACGCTGATATGGACATTTTTTTAAAAAGATATTTCTAATAATTTTTTTGAAATTTTTTCTTTTTTTTCCTTTCCCTTTTCTTTTTGCCGGTGTTGAATAAGAACTTGGAAATCTTTCCATGCCCTTGCTAGATTTGGTGAAGCCGACCCTCGTCCAGGCCAGGATGGCCTCACTGTGCCTCGACGGGCCTCGCCTAGGCAAGGGCAAGGTCCGGCAAGTCTCACCTTGGCCTAGGGGAGGGTGAGGCTTGGCAAGGGGGGCCTCGCCGGCGCTTGCCCTCGCCTAGGCACGGCCAGCCCTTGCCGGCCACCGGCAAAAAGAAAAGGGAATGCAACTGCAAAAAGGAAAAACAGGAAAAGAATAAAAAAAGAAATAAATTCAAAAAATCATTAAAAAAATGTCAACATCAATGTCGACCGTGCCACATAAGACGGTTGGCGTTCCTATAAACAATTTCTGGCCTAAATAGGCTGGATGGACTAAATTGATGCCAATGTGAAAATGTTTAAGACTAAATTGGTCCAATTGAAAAGTTTAGAACTGAATTGGTATCAATATAATAGGTTTATGACTTTTTTGATACTTTTCCCCATCCTGAACTCACCTGATGCGAGGGATGAGAATTCTTTTCACCCTTCTCTCATGCTATTACTTCGCTAACTTTGAGTATTTAATCTCAAGGCAATCCTTGTTGATTCGCACGATATTCCAAGTGTCGCATGCTACTTGGGTCAAAATGCATAAGTTATAGCAATATTTTCGCCTACTGAACTCTAACCTTTTCGATCAAAAAAAAAAAAAAACTCTAACCATCAAGGAATAGGATGCAGCACTCCACTATTTCACATAACAGTATGACGCTTGCATTGCTTTCCCACAACTCCGTTTTCACTTGGTCAAAAGGCCCATCGAAATTGGAGCAAGAGTCTTTGAGGTCCTGTAAGTGAAAAAAAAAGGAGCAAGCTAGATTGATTCATCTAGGAAAGGACCTATACAAGAAGTTATTATATGCGGAGAGTCTAATAAATTATGTCAATCGCATATTAAAAATTAGTTCAATCCACACCGAGTCCCACTAAGAAAATGCAAATTTCTATGTAGATTTGATATTATAATTGAGTATGTTCACCACATTATTTGAGTCCCTCTAATATTTCTCTATCAGCCATTTCGGGCAAGGAAATGTAGCTAGAGAGCCAAAGTACTTTGGATTGTTGTTCTGCATGAGAGGACGGTGCTTCCACCACCACACCCTCGTGCAGCTTAGACGAGTGCTCGTTGCGTGTTGCAGCAGATGAGACTATGTTTGATGTTCCAACTGTGAGGATGACCATCCAATCATATTCCGCAGAACCTTGGTACTTCAACCGAGACGAATTCATAGGATCAATGTTCCAACCATATTGCACGGGTGCTGGATGTCTCAGACGGCAAAAAAGAGTGCATTCAAGTCCAGAAAAGCCGCACGTACCAGGAATCCTTTAGATGTAGATGTGCCAATTCCTAGAAAAAACAAAAAGAACACCGGATCTTTCAACCTTGTTAGACCCATGTTGAGCAATCCGATTAAGAAAACAGCAGACAATGGATTCTCAGCTAATCTGTACTTATTTGATCGTACGGTTCTTCTTCCTTCTTTCTAAATGAATTCCCACTTATTACAGGCGTCCCTGCCTGGCTAATTCATCCCCTCCATTCAGAGGAAGAACTTAGCCCCACTAATCCTCTTAAACCAGCCTCGATTGTTCTCCTTTTTTGGCACGCAAGCTCTATCTGATCACTTTGCATAGTTCTTGTTCATCTGTTTTATTCTTGGTGTACAGCACAGGTAGCATTAAATGAAAAAATAGAAACGGCATCCAGTTTATGCGATCCTTGGTTTTGTCACATAATGATGATACATATTCTCAGCCACTAATAACTCACCTACTCGTGATCACGATGAGGCAAGTTAAGGCCTGCGTAGTCTCTACAGAAATCTAAAACTTCACTAGCATTAGATTTTTCTTGGACTGATTAGCCAAATCTTCATCAGAGCCGAGATAATCAAACCAGCTTAATGAAACTGTGGACACCCTTCTGCTGTTTGAGTATATTTCTAGATTCTGTAGGTAAAATCAATCTCTGATTATACCTTCATGTGCAGGTGGCAGAGGAAATCTGGAAACACGTGCTCTCAGCTCTGCATTTTGCCTTCTGTTCCGGAAAAAGGCCAGCGACCCAGGAAAGAATCGCCGTCATGGTTCCTGCATAAAGGTAGGAATCGTACGCTTTTACAACTGCTGGTAAGAGTATGATTTCTTACTAAAATGTAAAGTTTTAATTTCAAATCGAACAAACAAAATTGAAAGTAGATCAAAAGGTTAGAACTGGCATAGTTCGATTTGAAACATTTTCTGTTATTTGCAGACCAAATCAGCATGTTGTTCAAGACTCAATAACAGGATTGCTACTGGTGAAGAATGGAAATTGTGCTTTGGGGCTCAATAGAGATACCATCTTTCTCAATTTTAAATGAAACGATGTGCAGTTTCTCCAAGAAAACTTACCTTTTCTGGCAATCTGGCTAGGATATTACTCAGTCAGTAGAAGGTGAATAACCAAAAATCCACAAATAGAATGTCATATTGAAAAATATTCAAGTTCCTGCCTGCTTGTATAGCTCTTGCTCCTGCTGGTACCACTTTCAGTTATATCTCGATTGCGACTCCCCTGATCTCCTGCGACGGGACTCATTTTAATCCTAGACACCGTGTCCACATTCCTCTGATTGGACCCTTCAAATGATGTCCTCGGCGAAATCTTCGACCTGCTGTTCTGTGATGTTGCTGGTTTCTTATTCAATGCCAAGAAAGATGGGAAAAACATCTTGATCAGGAAAGTTCCTGTTTCCATGCCATTACATCTTGACACCTGATGCTGATGATGCTGATGACTAGGGGTCCTCGTGACTTTGTTCCTCTTCTTCCTCTTCTGGTTCTTATTTGACTCTGCCTCAGCACTGGGAAACTGAAATTTTTCCTCTTCCTCCTCTTGATTCTCCTGCAAAGCAATCCACGTTTAATTATTTGTCTTCCAGTTCTAAAACATCATTTCCTTAGTGTTTCCCTAGATTGGTTTCAAGGCATATACAACAGATGAAGAGCACTTTTAAAGCACATCGGTATGTTACTATGTTATGTCAACTGTGTGATTACAGATATGAGATCAGATTTCATGATTGAACAAGAAGCGAACCAAACCACACCGAACCGAACTGAGTCCACTAATACCTGCAAAGGTAGCTGCTTATCCACAATATCTTTGAGGGAAAGCTCGTAACTCGACTCGGGCAAGTTCCGGATCATCTCCATCATTTCTCTTCTTCCTTCTTCGATCCTGCGAGTCCTTGTTGAAGGAGAGAGATTGCTGTAGTGGTGATCTTTGGCAATACTTACCCACATTTTTTCGCGCTTCCACAGAGTTGGCGAGTCAGGATCACAGTTTCTGCTGTGGTGGTTTCTCATTTTACTCGGAACCCAGAAATCAAACTCAAGATCTCTGCTTTTCTCAAGAGTGTTGTGGGATTTGGGAGTGAAAGAGAAGAGATGGTTCTAATGAAAACGTGGCTTGAGAGAGAGACAGAGACAGAGAGAATTTAGGGCTGTTGGAGAGTGACGTTCATGGGAAATAGGACATGCGTGTCATGAGTGGTGTTAATGCAACGAAAGTCGTTGGCCATCAAAGATGAAGAGGTCGACTAATAAGTGTATTGAAAGTCTCTAAAATTTATTACGAAAATAATAATTGAGTCCTAAAATATTTTAAAAATATAAAACTTATCAAGAAGGTAAAATTGAATCCTAAAACTTTTAAAAACGCAATCAATTCTTAAAATTTGTTAAATTAGTACAATCAAGTCATTCTATTAATTGCATTTTTTGAAAGTTTTAGGACTCAATTATACTTTTTTAATAAGATTTAAGACTTGATTGCACATTTTGAAAGTTTTAGAATTCAATTGCGCTTTATTAATAAGTTTTAGGACTTCTGGTGCACTTATCCCACTTCAAAAAAGCACTCCTTTTCCTCCGTTTGTCCGATTCACACAGTTTTTAGTCACTACTACACATTTAAATTTATTATGTGAACACAACATGATCAATTTATGTAATCAGCTTACTAAATTGAATTACGTAATGGTATCAAGAAAGTACTCTAGATGAATATCTTAATCAAGAAAGTACTCTAGATGAATATCTTTTTTTTTTCTTCTTCTTTTGAGAATTTCTACACAGAAGTGGTCTTTTTTTTCTTATTTATTTCCTTTCCTTTAATTGCTTCCGCTTAAAATCAGTGAAGGGGCAGCATTATCATACCTCTTTTAGCTCTCTCCTTCTGCCTTTCTCTTCACATTTCCTTAAGTATTGGAGAGTCCTTAAATCCAGAAAACTTCTTTTGTCTGTAGCGTGCAGGTCCGGCACATAAAACAACATTCTCATCCGCCCAATTCAATCATCGTATGATATGCGCAATGCGTTCAGCAATTTTATGTTTCCTTTCACATCACCATTGCGATGATTGCCGGAAAAATTTCTGTGATCGAGGATCGTGGATGTGGATCTCAGGTTTATGGGCCCAAAATCAACTACGTACATGGCTATTGTGTCCTAGCAAAAAAACGAGGCCACAACTTAACTGCCCTTTTGCCAACTAGAGTCTATTTGGGCCAACATACTTCTCATTGGCGTTCAAACCCATTTGGGCCACAGAATTGAGCAAATCCATCGAACTAAGGAATAGTCAAAACCGTACCACAGGCTCGATTTCCAATAATTCGACAAAAGAAAAAAGATCAATAACATGCAGTTCATCCGGTCATTTCGCTAGGGTATTTGGTTTTTCAGTTTTCTGGCGGCCACATTTTTGTTTGTATCGGTCACAATCAGCATCCATAGTTGACATGTTTTTTTTGTCTGATGTTATCCTATCCTATAATTGTTTCACAAGCCACTGTATGTGTTATGTGCTATACGTAAATTGCGAAACCCTATTCCCTCACTCATGCGTCGCCATCATAGCCCCTTGAGAAAGTGGGGAATCAATTTCCTCACCTTCTCCTTCCCAAATGGGAAGGATGGCTACCGGGGCAATTCGAGTGATTCATAATTGACACTTGAGTATAGACAAAAGCACCAAAAACTATCACATTGACACTCGTCGATCATTTCAATTTCAATTTGGTGCTAAATACGTAACCTATAGATGTAGAGATGTCATGTTGGAGGACTTATTTTTTTATGGAGGAAGACGAGGGGATCAATCATTTCACTTGAATTAATTAGTCAGTTAAAAATATTTTTATTATCAATGTTTATGCTTAAATACATTCGTGGACGATAAAAGTATTTTTAATTCATGAATGAATGAATGACATAAAAAAAAGCGAAAGTATTTACACTTTTTATTTGATCGATAGCTTACTTGTACAAGACGAGAATGGCATAAAAATGTAGACAAGAGAAACAAAACATAAACATGGTATGCATGGATTAGCCTATACACTGTGGAGACAAATTTTGGATGAGATCACAGAACAACCGACGGTAAACACGGAGCCATTTTCCAACTCGAAGCTACTGCACAAGCAGAACGCAACAACAGATCCACATTATATATAGCCATCAAGAATGATTTTTTTGGTGACCCCAACGTGTGAGCGAAGATTAGAGAGGTGACTTTCGATTTTACGTGGGAACGTAGGCTGCGTTGCGGCCCAGAGGAGAGCTGAAGATTTTACCGCCAAGGGCTCTGAAGCTTCGGGCCAGACAGGTGAACATGAGACGCTTTATGCCTCCGCGCCTGGGAGGAAGAAGAAACCGCTCGTCTCTTCACTGCTAATTCCTTCTCTTTCACAGCTTCCCGCATGAGAACCATCGCACTTCCTTTGCCGTGCTTTTTGGAGAGAGAGGAGGCTTGGTCTTGCTTGGAAGTGGGAGAGATGTGATTTTTATGAGGTGTTAGTCTCTGGGCATGTTATGGAGGGTGGAATGTGCTTCCGGGAGGAGGTTTCCTTGAATGTTCCATGCTGGGGATGCACTCGGCTTTCTTTTGCTCTACCTGAACACCAGAAAGAGAATCTTTATCCAGAATATGATAAACCTGCGTACGTAAAAAAAGTTGTCAGTGGAGACCAACGAGCTCCTCAGGTGATCAAATCTTTCCTTGCACTTGCAGTTTGCACCACCGCCTCCTTTTCCTAGTTGCTATTTGCAGGTGATCAATAAACCTCATAAACCAATTGCAAGTCTAGAAAATAATGCTCAAACAGCTTAGGTTTTCTCGTGTGCATGTCAACTTTCAATCAAATCCTACACCATTTGAGTTTGAGATCTGGTTTTTACAATTGATCCTTGCCAATGTGCATAAAATACTTAGGGTATTTTTTAAATATCGCGGTACCAAAGTAGCCATGACACACTATATAAAATGATTTTGCAAGCTGAAAAATAACAAATCATCAGGCCATTAGTGAAAAATAATCACCTGAGAAAAGTTAGCGCATAGAGAATATAATACGTTTTCATTACCGATCAACGAAATGATTTAAATTAAAAAAAGGTTAGGGGCATATCGGTCCTAATGCTTCAGTTGATGGGGGTACTTTCTTGTTATTCCAACAAACAGCTACTTCTTGTCCTATTGGGAGATATGGTATCTTATGATTGGGTTTGAATAATATTTTCCCACAATTTAGAAATGGGAGGGAAGCCTCTTATGATTATTCTGATACTATAAGCATTGTGGGATCAGAAAAGGATCACATCGATCCACCTTTTGGATCCAGATAAATTCCAAGGGGCTCATGGTGGGGTTTGATCAAAATAAACTCGGAGTTAAAAATGCCGAGCATTTTTTTTAATTAGTTAATTAGAGAGAGATTAAACCTTAAAGAAACAAAAAGTGAGCATTTGCCGAGCATCTTTCAATTAATTAATTGGAGAGGGAGAAATTAAACCTTATAGAAACACAAAAAAGAAAAGCGAGAGCATTTTTAAATTAATTAATCAAAAGTGCTCGGCCTCTCTCTCTCTCTCTCTCTCACACACACACACACTATACTCTCTCCCCCTCTCTCTAATCATTTAATTAAAAAATGCTCATAGCGTCTCTATGTGGCTGGTGGCGCTGCTGCAAATTAAATGTACGTTCTTTTCCCCCATGTCTATTAGTGTTCGGAAGCGAATTGATTTTGTCAAAAATGGAAATCGAAAGAGAGGTGCCTCAACTTTAGTTTTGAAGCTCCGTCCCAGTGGCTGAATAAGTTTCAAGCCCTAAGTTTTTACCCGAGTGTTCGTGCACTAATTTTCGCAATTTGAAAACACATAATGGCTTTCTGTGCTCGAAGTCTTTGTTCATTGTTTCAGTCTTTTCACCATTTCGATCTTTAAACATATAGTCGAGTTGTATATTCTGCGTTTCGGAACATGGATGAACCCTAGAGAAATGGGTAAAGGAAATTTCCATCCAAGATTTAATAATTGGTCTATCCTTAGTCTAGGTAAAGTCAAATAGTAAGCTTCTCCGTGGAAAAGAGAATGAACCTTTTGCCCAGACAATGGTCTCCCTTTGTTTAATTGAACTGAACGGTGAAAAAGTGAGAGAGAGGAAAGTGAATAATGGCATGTTGACCCTTTTTTTATATATGTTTTTGTTGATATGGGCAAGTTATATGTCCGCACTGACATACTTAGAAAAATTATGATTCCTAGTGGTGTGTTCTTTCTCCTCTCCAACTTTCAAAGCGCTGAAGCATCTGCATGGCACAACAATGTCTTCGACTTGAAGAGTCTGAGGATTCATCCGCGGGTGGAAAATAGTGTGTGCATAGTTGTGATGGGAGAAAACTGGTACGGAGGTGCGGCTGGGTATGTGCTTGGCGTCACTCCTACATGACTCAACAACACAAACACACAAGCGATCCAAAAATGACGATGAGGTGCACCTACTTTAAGAGAGGATGGAGGAGATAGATAGTAGCCATTAAGCAATCCGCTCTACAGATTAACCATGACTCAAAGATGTCTGCTGGGAAAGAGAAGATGGAGGAGAGAGACAGGAATCGTCAAGCGGAGATTTCCACTGTGAAAGGTCAACTGAATGCATTTAAACTCCATGTCGCAGCAGTTTATGAGTGAGATGAGAGGTCGGTTGCTCGTTGGACTCACAGATAATGAAGTGATTCTTAACTATCATAGCATGAGTTATATTGGGATCATTGTGCACTATATGGTGTTATACTCAGATTTCGGAACATATGCTGCAGTTTCTTGTGGTTATTTATGTGGGGTAGGGCTTTCTTCATTTAGCTTTAGTGTTTTTGTTACCGCGACATTAATTTTAGGCTGAGAGTTTGGCCCCATATGAGCAGTTTTGTGTTTGTATTTGTTATACTGGGACGCACTTACCATCACGACTGTTACATTGTAGTGTTCAATAGCTATTGCGGCATTCTCAGTTTTTCTTGACCAGAATGGTTGTTGGCCCTCAGCTCTTTTCTGGGTTTTGAGCAATAAAGTTTCTCGACGATGAATTAGAATAAAAAATCCATTACTAAACATCAAATGAATTTGAAGTTATAAGTTATAAAACCTTTGGGTTTTATGCTAAATGATCAATCGACTCGGCCTCCGGATAATACCACGCAGTGAACGAGTCTCCCTCATGACTGTCTTGAAAATTTCTTTAACCGGCAGAACATTCCCCTTCCAGGGAAACTCCAGAGAGTTTGATACTCCTTAGAAAACATGCTTAAAACATTGCTCCCGCTGGAGGAAGCTTCCTTTGCTTCACTAATTCTATCACAGAAAATCGAGACGTGAGCTGACAAGATTGGGACCAAAACATTCCTAGCACTCACTCTGAAAGAGTGGGCTCAGTTTATTTATTCAAGTAAAAAAAGAAATGATATTTTATTTGGGATCTAGGGAAACTCGGGGACGTTAAGTAACTCAAGAATCGAAATCACTTATTTATCCCCAAAGAAGAGCCTCTTAGTCAACCTGTTTTCAATTTCTTTTTTTCTTCTAACAGTAATATTTTTTAGACTTTTTTCAGCATCCGACTAATTTTTACAAGATTTGAAACCCTCTTCCTCCACATTGGGTAATTCAACCGAGACGAATTCATATGGATCGATGTTCTAGATAGCTTAAAGAGTGTTTGTTCAAAGTCGAGAAGAGCCGCGCATTCCAGGAAGGAATCCTCTAGATGTAGATGTTCCCATTCCAAAAAACAAACAGACAAACATCGGATCTTTCAACCTTGTTAGACCCACGTTGATCAATCCGATCAAGAAAACTCGGGTGTTTTCTGACTTGAAGAACATGGAATACGAACACCATTGGGTCTTCCCATTAGGATTTAGTAAATTCAATCTTCCTGACGCAGTTTCAATAGAAATAGCTTCTTCAAGGGACGAATCTAGAAATTTTTCTCAGTGGCAACGTCAATAGTATGCTGTTTTTACTCATATAAGTTAGATTGCTTATGTACGGAGAATTACATTTTCCCCAAGTTTTGGGGATTGAGTTTTGGGGATTTTGGCAAGTTGGCCCACGACGTTTCAATTTTTGCAATTTGTCCCTTGACTTTGTGAAATTGGTGGCAGTGTGCTCCCTGTCGTTGCCTCTAGCCAATTTTTTGTCACATACTTGACCACGTGATGGCACGTGATTAATTAGTTACGGAAGGCAAATTGATCATACATCACCTATACATGTGAGAAAAATATAGGGACTGCTCAAAATAATATTTCAAAACTACATATCGATATATATTTGGCATTGACTCTGGTCAAATTCTCACTGAAACTTTAGTCATATGTTCTAATATGCAATATGATTTTGAATCATTCTTCTATTTTTTACATGTATATGCTTAGATGACGAAAGTGATAACGAGAGAAACCAAACGTTGACGTTAAAAAGGCTGAGCCTTTTTTAAATAAGTTAATTAGAGAGAAATTATTCTAACAAGAAAAAAAATAGAGAGAGAGATTAAACCCTGTAGAAACAAAAAGAAAGACAAGCGAGCATTTAAAAATGCCGAGCATCTTTCAATGAGTTAATTAAAGAGGGAGAAATCAAACCTTATAAAAACACCAAAAAGAAAACTAAGAGCATTTTTAATTTAATTAATCAAAAGTGCTTGGCCTCTCTCTTTAATCAATTAATTAAAAAATGCTCCACATTTTTAATTTAGATTCTCACTTTATCTCACATCCCTCTCTCTCCTTCTCCTGGTCGGAATCTCTCTCGCGTCCTCACCGTCTCTCCCTCTGTCTTTCTCTAATTATTTAGTTAGAAAATGCTCTTCACTTTTAAATGCTCGCTTTCTTTTCTTTTTTATTTTATTTCTGTAAAGTTAATCTCTCCCGCCCCTCCTCTCTTTAATTCAAAATTAGGGGTGCATAAAACGAACCGCCCAAATCAGGAATCGACAGGACCGGACCAGACCGGCCGGTTTGTTTCAGTTCCAGGGAGTATCAGTCCGGTTACCGGTTCCTACAAAACCGGTGTCCGGTTGGTCCCGTTCTCGATTCCAAGAGAGAATCAAACTGATTGGATCAGACCGGCTACATATACTATTTTTTATTCAAAAAAATTAGTAAAATGTTATCTAAACCCTAAAGTGAACTTCATTGACATAAATTCATTGATAAAAATTAGTAAAATGTGAACTAAATCCTAAGTGAACTTCATTAATATAAATTTATTGATAAAAATTAGTAAAATGTGAACTAAACCCTAAGTGAACTTCATTAATATAAATTTATTGATAAAAATTAGTAAAATGTGAACTAAACTCTAAGTGATTGGTTTTCGGTTCCTAAAAATGGAACCGGTGTCCGAGTGGTCCAATTCTCGATTCCAAGGGAGAATTAGACCTACTAGACTAGACCGGCTATATATACTTTTTTTTTCAAAAAATTAGTAAAATGTTAACTAAATCCCAAGTGAACTTGACAAAAATTAGTAAAATGTGAACTAAACTCTAAGTGAACTTCATTAATATAAATTCTTTGATAAAAATTAGTAAAATGTGAACGAAACCCTAAGTGTTCAGTTCCTGGTCCTAAGACCAACCTGTCTGGTCCCCGATTCCCAATTTTGGAAACCGATCACCCCTATTCAAAACTCAAATTGTGAACTCCCAAGATTAACTGATTAAGCTAGCAACCCACTAAACTCGACCGCATATATTTAGTTTGTTTGTTTTCTATTATCTTTTATTTTGATTTTGATTATGTAAAAAAACACTTGTGCGTGTACAGTACAACAACTCGATAAAACTTATCCTTTTGATCATGCAATTCATCTTCGCTATGGAATCTACTTCTTTAGTTTTTTGAACTTCCCTTCTTACTTTTTATTCTTTTAGGCTGCGTTTGGTGATATAGATTTGAGTCCAGATAGGTCCGGACAAGAAAACAATTATCCTATCTAGTGATTAGTGATGTTCTCTGGATTAGATAAACCTGGATACATGCCAAATAAGAAATCTGGCATAGGCGGTGGGATAATCTCAGATTGGATATAAAATTCTAAATATTAACTTAACAATTCCCATGTACTAGGAAAACCCCACCTCAGGTGTGACTTACCGTCCTTGGCGTTTCTCACCTGTAGTCCCCCACCACCACTTCGACGGCCGTCACCATGATCGTCCCTCACTCCGGCATCCTCAGGTATCCTCACGGGTGCCTTACTTACGGCTCACTTGGAAGGCTAGAGTTCACCACCTCATCCATGGGTCCCTCTCTTTTGCAATTGGTTTTTCATCTTTTCCACCATCACCGAATCATCTCTTGGTTCTTTTCCCTACTTCACCTCCATTTACTTATTCTCGGACTCCATTGTTCCACGATCTCTTTCTTGGTCAACTCTGAACTAGGTTATCACCAAGTGTTTGATGAAATGATAGTGAGATCCCCCTCGCCTTTAGTTAAGAATATTGTTTAATGGAAGAGGTCACCCTCCTCCATTTCACTCTGTAGCTCGCCCTCCTCCATTACATTCCCTCCACCACAGTAGCTCCACCTTCAAATTTTATCATAAGTTGCACCAAACATACGATGAAAAATTTCTATAATCCGAAAGATATTTGGAGGATTTCAAATCACCCTTTATCCTATTCCATCCCAATTTACGATTGAGATAGAATAGGATAAGGTATGATTAGAAATCCTTCAAATATCCTATAGATTGTAAAAATATGCTTTATCATGTTTAGTACAATCTAAAATAGGATTCAAAATCTTTAAAAATTTCACTTGCTCATAAAGGTAATGCTTTCCAAATATAAGACAGAATCCGCTTGACATAATCTTGCAGGAACGAGACTTGCACCATTTTGAGCAATTATTGTTTTCGCCAAAGCTCCTTCTCCTCCTCCTCCTCCTCCTCCTCCTTCCCCTTTGAAATCTTCCAATTGTCAATATACACTCTCAGATGTAAGTAAAGGACTAGATCGGACGCCGAAGCATCACGGCAAAATTAGATAACCACCATGAACACCCAAAACTTCGTGATTTTTTTTTGTTTTTCTTCTTCTTCTTTTTCAAAGACAACTTTTTGAGTCAATCCATCGATATTAGGTCATTCATCAGCGCTATCCGGTTTGATTCGACAGTCGTGACAGGATAATTTGCTAGACAATGATGATGATCAGCATTGGTCGGAGATGATGGCAATTGTATGGTGGTCGGTAGTGATAGGTTATTGTTGTGGCGGTCCTTATGCGATGGCCGGCGAAGCCAAACTCCATCACTTCATCGTTGGAAAGAAATTGTTATGTTCTTCTTTTTTTTCACTTTTTTATCCAATCTAAGTCTATCCCACCTCCTAGCCCAGATTTTTTATCTGACATTTTATCCAGGTATATTCGGTCCAAAAGACATCGTCAAACATTGGATATGATATTTTGTTATCTTATCCAGATTCAAATCCAAACTACCAAACGTAGCCTTAGGCTGCGTTTGGTCGTCCGGATTTCTAAATAAGATAGGACTGGATAGGATAGGATAAGAAATCTTGAGATTTCTTCATATCCTGTCCACTGTTTGGTGGACTACAGATTTAAAGTCGGATAGGATAATTTTTATTTTTATTTTTTGCTATTCACGGGTCTGAAGAAGTCGGTGAAGGAAAAAAAATCGAGAAATTTTTTTGGTGAAAGCGCACAAGGTGTGGAGATGAAGATGACGGCGAGTGGAGCGTAGGATTTCTGGAAAAATAGACATTAGAAATCCTATCCGAGTCTATCCCACCTCTCCCTTCGGATTTTTTTATCCGAGCTATATCCGGTCTATATCCGACATTATTCTATCCTAGACCACCACCAAACACAGAATAGAATAAAACATATCATATCCTGGCTTTTATCCGGTCTACCAAACATAGCCTTATAGTATATAAGAGGGATTGTGTAAGATGATTGCTAATTCCCATTCCGGATTTTACAATACCAAATAACCATTTCAGAGTTGTTAGGTTAGTTCAGTTTTGCACAATAAAAAAACCCAAACGATCTTATCTCACCGTGCCAATCATATCCTCTCAATTGATAAACACGCAGATCTTTAATGACATGAGATGACAGAGGCTCATTGAGGGACTCACGTGGGGGTCACGTTTAGAGCAAGCCTATAAATAGAAAAGGGTAGGACAACATTGTGGTATTTCTCATTCCTACCTCTTTTAGCTCTCTCTTTCTGCCTTACTCTCTATGTTTCCTTTATTAATTTAAGTATACAAGGGTCTTCCTAAATAAAATCTAGAAATTTCCTTGTTTACCATATCGAGGCTTGGGGTCAGCCCAACCGCGTCGGCCCAATGTCAGTGGCCTTTTAGATCTGCACGTCATCACCGCCTATGATCAGGTAACGCGGTCAGTGAAAAAGAGTTTTAGGTGCTCTCATGAGTCACAAAGCAACATTCTCATCCACGCATTCAATCATCAAATGCTAAATGCAACGGGTTCACAAATTTATGTTTTCTTTCACATCATTATTGCAATCATTGCCCAAAAATTCCTACGGTCCGTGATCGTGGTTGTGGATCTCACTTTCTTAGGCTCCCAAAATCGACTACTTGCATGGCTATGTCCTAGCAACAAGGCCATAACTCAATTGCCCTCTTGCCAACTCAAAAGGCTATTTTGGGCCAACGTACTTCAATGGTGTTCAATTTCCATTGGGCCACAGTATTAAGCAAACCCATCTAATTAGAGGAAAAGTCAAAAGTGATGAAAGAGATCGATAAGTATCTTACGGTACCATGTATGCCATATGTAATTACCAAATCTTAGTAAACTAACTTTTGTACACGTGTGGCACTATTTTAGTAAATTTTTCTATGACATTCATGTGCTCCCAGAATTAACTAACCGAACTAGACCGATAAGCATATTTAAACCCAGAAGTTTATTAGGATTTGTTAATAAGACTAAGGTGCTCGATTACGGCATTGCTATTGTCATTGGCATGGAACACTCAAACACGTTTTTCCACTTACAACGTTTCCCAGAAACTTCATCTACACCTTCGTTCCCGGGCCCAAAATACCCACCAAACCCTTCCCCTCTTTTTTGGGCTGGGCGTGTGCTACGTTTGATCGACTCATCTCTCTACTCTCACCTTCATGTGCATAAGCCCATTGATTTATCTGGTGCGAAACTCATCTGAGTCAATCTCATGTATCATCTTCTGTGTCCCACGAAATGAAGAACGGATTCAAGATTGTATTATTAGAGCATCTAGGGTCGTGCAAATCATGCCTCCACAAAAAGACTCATAACTTGATAATAGAGAGCTCCGAGAGGGAGCCCATAAGTTAAGTCAATTGACGATTGATTTGGATTCACTTTCACTCAAAAGTTTAAACCATAAAGTTAATGACCAAATAGATATCATCAATTGCTTCTTTCGAGTACATTCAACGTGAGAGGTCTTTCTTAAGTAAGTTGACGCTCATGTTGATTTTTTAGCCAAAAGATGCGGTGTTGTGGACGGAGGCGACCGTTTGGTTGCACTCCCTCCAAAAGGTCTAAGGTCCACTCAACTTGGCCGATTGCTTCGGTGTGGTTCTCTCTTGTATTTAAGAGTCCACCGACCATATGCTGTCAACACGAGTTCATTTCACTCTCCAAGATCCATACAAAGTGTTATGAATCTAAAACACATACGTTCGAGAAAATTGACCTCTATATCATTGTCAAAGCTCGTTGTCATTCTTTCTTATGAAAGACAAAATATGAACATAAATCAACCCACACGCTTGGACAGAGGCTAGTGGCCGATCAACTTCACCCGGGTCAACTCGGGCTTAGTTTAAAACACTTGATCAATGGGAAAATTATTAGATGCACCCGAACCTGATCATATAAACCGATGCATGTCATCTTTCGAATCATATCGGCCTCACGTGGGGCTCATAAAATTATAACTGTTGCAATTTTTTTTAACCCTTTGGGAAAGTCAACCACACCCAGTCATAACACGAACATTCGGTACCTTTGTACCTTTCAAGTAACATCGAACACACAAGGAAGTAAACTTTCCCCATTTAATGTTGCAGAAATTATCAGGAACAGTTTCTTTTTATGAGGAGTAATGATAATACATCTTGTCGTCTTCCTCCCTCGAAATTGGAATCAAAATAATTGATATGTCTCCACATGATGATTTCCGGTCCTTAGATAACTGAAAAAGCTTGAATGAAAATATATATAATCGATCTTCTTCTTATGTACAGCTGAACTTAGGATGAAGTCACTTTCCCAAATGGGTCGACCGCATCACCGAGAACTTTAGGACCTGACGTATAACCGAACCAGTGAAAGATGGAAAAAAAGTAGCAGAAGATGTCGGATGAGATAACAACATCAGACGAAAAACATAGCCGTTTCCCCGCGCGAAACTACTACAAAAGCAGAACACTACCCAGAACTTACGAGTCAGAACGCAACTACCCTTCAACACTATTGGGCGGTCTAGGCGAAGATGAGAGCGGTGACTTGTGAAGTGGGAGTGTGCGTTGCGTTGCGGCCAAGAGGCAAGCCGAAGGTTTTAGCGACGAGGGCCTTAAAGCTTTGGAACAAGCAGGCGAATATGAGACGCTTTATGCGTCCGCGTCCGCGCCTGGGAGGATGAAGAAGCAGCTCTTGTCTCTTCACAGCTAATTCCTTCTCCTTCATAGCTTCCTGCATGGCAGCCATCGAGCTCTCTTTCCCGTGCTTTTTTAGAGAGAGAGAGAGAGAGAGAGAAAGAGAGAGAGAGAGAGAGAGAGAGAGATAAGGGTGGTTCTTGCCTGGGTGGAGACGTGTGTTTATTTATATGTTATAGGGTCAGTCCTTGATTGCGTGCGGTAGGTTTCCTTGAAGGTTCGTGGGAACGTAGTCAGTACTTTTATTTAACCTAGTCGTCAACGGAAGACCGATAGAGGGAAAAAATTGCACAAGATGGAAAAGATGAGTGACGCCAGAAATGATGAAATCGATATCCAGAATATCGTAACCTACGTAAACAAAACAATGCTAGGACAATTCACATCGTGGCCTTTTTCTTGCTTGATGTCTACAGACCGGGCGATTTACGTGTTTTCACAGAATCAGAACCGGAAGTTCAAATACCCCGTGTCACGACTTGGAAAAAGAAAAATTTATCCCCTTCCTAGTCGCTTAATTTATCAATTAGTAAAATTAGTTCAGTATATCTCGAATTGTTCTCGAAGAAAGTCAGTCAACAGGAACGCCAAATGAAGAAGTTGTCGATGGAGTCCATTCACGAGCTGCTCACGCAAGCAAAATGATTGTGCTTGTTCACACCGGCTCTTTCTCTTGTTGTTATTTGTGGGTTCTTTCTTTCTTGTTCGCACCGCCTCTTTTCCCTTTCTCTCACGGCATTTCGAATTTCACATCAATCCTAGTCATGATTGAGGCCGGGTCTTCATGGCGGACCCTCTCGCCAATGCGCGTGAGATGCTGGGGCATCATGTTTAAAAAGCGTGTACCGAATCGCTCGTAACGTGCCATGCGAAATGGTTTTGCAAGCTAAGAACTCTTTGTGAATATATATATATATATATTGACTGACGAAATGATTGAAATCGAAAGGTTAGGTTCATATTGGCCCTAATCCTTCAGTTGATGATGGGGTGGTTTCCTGTTATTCCGACAAACAGCTGCTTCTTATCCTATAAAACTAAAAAGAACGGATTATTTATTATTAATAAAAATTCACGTTTGAAACTCATGGAATTAACCTCTTTTGCTTTTGGTTAACACGAGAGGAAAAGAATGGGATACCACAAGAATTGAACGATGAGCCATATGAGGTAGGAAACTCTCAAGTACGGTTCAAAGGGAAGGAATTGACGCACCTATTCCGACCGGGGAGAACAAGCCTTTCGACAGGGAGATTATGAAATTGCGGAGGCTTGGTTCGATCAAGCCGTTGAGTATTAGAAACAAGCTATAGCGCTCACTCCCGATAAATATATTGAAGCAAAGAATTGCTTAAAGATCACGAGGCGTTTCGAATAAGACCACTCTTTTTTTATTTATTATTTTTGAATTCTATTTTTTTATATTGAATTGTTTGTTAGTTTCATCAGTCAAATATAAAGGATCATTTATCCGGTGAAAACAATCAAACAATTTCATTATATACTTTCTACGATCGTACTTGGATATTTCAAGATTAAGACACGGGTTTAAATGATCTTTTCCCCGCAATTTTTTTACAAATGGGACCAAAGTCTCTTACCATTATTCTCCACCGTTCTTTTATCATTCTCCCTCCTCTATTTTTTTTGGTAAGGTTCTCCCTCCTCTATTTAATTATAGAAGAAAACGTTAAAAAAAATCAGAAAGATTTAGACCTGTGTCTGTAGTGGGTACTGTCTGTTCCTTTTCCTTTATTCTCGATCAAAAGAAGTCGATAAAGATGGCCGACGGAAAGATGACCGATCACTGTGTGGTAGCTCGTATGCATTTTTCTAGGATTTAGGACCCAGAAGAGGTATCTCCTGGATCCGCCTTTCGGGATTCAGATGAGTCAGACAGACGAGGGCTCATGAGAGAGAGTGATTCTTGGTTCTGGTTTGACCGCATGTTCTTCGTATACACGCAGAAGTGTCGAACGTTCCTGGTAGGTTCGTCCTCTCGAATCCCTCCCTGACTTGACCCTTCCCATGAGTTCTTCCATTTATTTTAGTACTTCTAAGTCATGTACATGCGTATTCGATAACTCATTTTTCATATTGGTTGTGCATTTGCTTTTCAGTTTTCACCTATATTTGTATTCACACAAGAAACAGGAAAAATGATTTAGTTTTTGAAATTGATATGTGATGTTCTGTGGATGTTTATTTGATACGGCCCATTTGTTCACATACCTTATTGGTATAATTTTGTACAGTCATTTTATAAGTTAATTTTGTATAATCATTCTTGTCAAATTACAACCTCATATACTATGGATATGAAGTTCAACACCGTCACAGTAATTTTATTGTTGATATTTGTTTTATAAGTTAGTACCCTCAGTTTATTTTCATTTTTTTTCCTTTTGGATCTCAATTTATGTATAAGATAGTTGATACTACTACCTAAAAATATGCATTAAATATTGATCCCGCTAGCGTAAGCTTCCTTAGCTTCACTAATTAAATCAAAGAAAGATGACACGAGAGCCGGCAAAATTGGTCCCAAAACATTCCGCGAACCCGCACCAAATACCAAAATAGTGGGTCAATTAAGTCAAAAAGAAATAATATCCTATTTTGGGGTTTAAGCAGATAGTACAGATCCAACACATGTCATCCGTTAGATCGTCTGGACCCCACGAGGGGCCCACGCAACAGCATTTCAAGCCCACCAATTGGCACGTGAGCTGCGTTAGCTTGAACAAACAGGCCGCTCGGGGTTATGTAGAGATCTAATTATTATTACCAACCCGATGCATTTATTTTTAATCTCTACGAAAGTCAACCGAGTCCAATCATACCGCGAGCTTCTTGTAACTTTCAACCTTTTGAGGTAACCTTTCCCCATAGGTAGTTAATTAACGAAGCAAAGTTCATGAGGATCAGTTTTCTGTTTTGGGGGATCAACGATAATCGTCGTCGTCGTCGTCCTCCATCCAAAAGTAAGTTCTAGGGCGTGACATGCATTCCCACATCTCTCGGTTTCTTGTCTAGTACCAAACCGGAATTGAAATGATTGATGCGTGTGCACATGATGGCTTCGGGTCCTTTTTCCTGCAACATGGACACAAAAGCCGATGCTGACTGGGACAGACACAAACAAAAACATGGATACTTGAAAAGCTGGAAAAAGCAAAGCAAGCACCCTTGCCGAAAAGACCGAATAAATACATAGTATCGATCTTTCTTCTATGTACAGGAATTGAACGTCGAGCCTGCGGTACCGTTGGATGACGTGGCTTTCCAAAATGGTTCGCTCATAGCACCGACGATTTTAGGACACGATGTATAATTGAAGCATTGAAAGATTGAAAACAAGCAGCAGACGATGTCGGGGTGAGATCACGGATCATCGGACGAAAAAGGACGGAGCCATTTACCGTGCGAAACTACGACAAAAGCAGAACAGGACAAAGGACTCGGGAATCGAACGCGACTACCCATCAGCACTACCGAGCGGTCAGGGATGATTTCTTCCTGCAACCCCCACGAGGAAGCGAAGACAAGGGAGGCGGCTTGTCAATTTGACGTGGGTGTGCATGTCCCCGCAGTGCGGCCGAGAAGAAAGCCGAAGATTTTTGCGACAAGGGCTTTCAAGCTTCGGTACAAGCAGGCGAACACGAGACGCTTTATGCATCCGCGCCGGGGAGGAGGATGAAGAAGCAGCTCTTGTCTCTTCACTGCTGCTGATTCCTTCTCTTTCTTGGCTTCATGCACGGGAGCCATTGGGCTTTCTTTGTCCTGCTTTAGAGAGAGAGAGAGAGAGAGAGAGATGAGGTCTGGCCTTGGTTGGGTGCAGAGATGGGGGGGGGGGGGGGGTATTTATGTAGGGTTAGGCTTTGGGCAAGTTGGGGTCGACTCCGTTGTGGTTGGAGGAGGTTTCCTTGAAGGTGCCTTGGCCTCTATACGATATTGTCGTCATTCGATTAAGTCGTGGACGGAAAGACCTGTGTTACGTCGACTTAAAAAAGACAATTTATGCCCTCCCCAGTCGCTTTGATTATCGATTAGTAGAATGTCGTCGGCAGAAACACCAATGAAGAAGTTGTCCACGGAGATTAACACCTGCTCACGCGTGGCAAATCATTCCAAGTTGTTTAAGAGAGTGATTCTTGATTCAGGTTGGACTGCATGTTCTTCGTATACACACAAGAGTGTCGATCGTTCCTGGAAGGTTCATCCTCTTGAATCCCCAACTTTGACACCCTTTCCCGTGACTTCTTCCATTTATTTATATTCTAATAAGTCATGTACATACTCATTTGATAACTCATATAGTTTGCGCAAGTGCTTTTCAAGTTGATTCGTATTCATACGAGGGACGTGAACACTAATTTAGTTTTCAAAATTGATACGTGATGTTCCGCATATGTTTGTTTGATATGACCCACTCATTTGCTTATCTTTTTGATTTTGTCAGGTCATTTTATAAGTTCATTTTGTGGGATCATTCTTGTCACGGTACAACCTTATACATTATGGATAGTCGAAGTTCAACACCCTCGTAGTAATTTTAATGTGGATATAAGTTTTATAAGTTAATACCCTCTTTTTATTTTACCATTTCCTTTTGGATATCAATTTAACTACAGGACCTAACCTGCAGCACATTCCCCTTCCAATTAAACACCTGAAGGTTGATACTACCTCTGAAAAAAGACATGCATTAAACATTGCTCCCGCTGGTTTATGCTTCCTTAGCTCCGGTACTTACATCAAAGAAAAATGACACGCGAGCCAACAAAATTGGGCCCAAAACATTCCGCCCACTCGTTCGCACCGAAATAGCGCGTTATTCAGGTTAAAAAGAAATGACATTTTATTTTAGGGTTTTTGACTTTTCATGCTGCCCCCAATTGAGGGGAGACTTTAGCTCCACCGTGACCGTATAAGTCTAGCGCAGGTCGACGTGTGGACCTCGCGTGGGATGCACAAGATCGTTGGGCCAATTCAACTCGCAATAACATATCAAGCCCACCAATTTGCACGTAAGCTGCGCTGGCATGATCGGTGGGGCCGTCAGGGTTAACGAATAGCTTTTGTCTTTTTTTGCCAACCGACACATTATTTTTATCTCTGCGAAATTCGCTTCCAGATATGACACGACTTTCGAAGTCGTCGATGGAGATCAACGGCCTGCTCACACGCGCAAGCGATTCTTCGCAGTTTGCACCATCCTGGTTGTCGTTTATTGGTTCTTTCCTATTTCTTTCTTGCCAAAACTACAGCTACGTGCAGAAACCGCAGGCGCTGGAGACGACTCTAATTTGTTTTACGGAAAAGAGACTAGGTACGCAGATGGCGTAATCCCTTTTTTACACATCCTATACCTAACTGAAAGGTTTATCTCAACGGTGAGAAACGTGGACTGCGTTGGAAAAAAAAGTTACACAGGCATGTCGACTCTGGTATTATGATGGACCATGTTATTAAACCAATCATGAGTCCTGACCTCAATGGCCCAAATAGCTTAGGTGTTTTCGTGAAACGTCAACCTTCGATAAGGCCTACTCCTCTCAAGATTTAGACTGGATTTCCACGGTCGATCCTTGCCAATGCTCCGACCAAAGCATTCGCAACATGCTATGTGAAATGATTTTGCAAGCTCGAAAAATAACAAACGATCTGACTGTCCACGAAAGGAATCGCATAGAAAAAAAGTGGGCGCATGTCTCTAACCATTATTCACGATAGTTGTCTATTATTCTCCCAACATAACAAAATCAGAAAGATTAGACCTTATAGATATGCCTTGGGAACAATCGGTGTCCCTTTCCTTTATGGTCCATGAGACGAGGTTGACAAAAAGGGCTGACAAGGAGATCGCCCATCAATATGTGCCGGCTGATGTACTTCTGGTGGTCGGTTGATGTTCTGTATCCACACGCAGAGGAGCCGAAGGTTTCCCGGAAGGATCCCAAGTTGGACTTGTAGTCCTCGGGCGTCAGTCAATGCTTCCTCCTCCACCGTATCTGCTTGAATACGTTGCTTGATCCTTTCCCCGGACTTCCATATATTTTATTCTAGTCAGTCATGTTTCGTCCAGTCATGCATTTGCTTCTCGTACAAGAAATTGGGAGGACTGATTTGATTTGGGAAATTGATCCGTAATGTCCCGTTGACGATTGTTCGATGTGACTCGCTGTTCACACAATTACTGATTTCCTCGAATCATTTCTTAAATCGAACTTGTAAATCATTCTTGACCATTACACCCTTACACCAATTTTCGAATCACGGGTACGAAGTTGAACACCCACATAGTAATCTTATTGTGAACACAAATTTTAATAACTTAAAACCCTCATTTGTGTTTCTTTTTTCTTCCTCCTCTTTTGTATCTCAGTTCAACTGTAGGACCTAACCTGCAGCAACTTCCTATCCTCCTATTCTTAGAACCATGCATTAAATATTGCTCCCGCCAGTGTAAGCTCTCTTAGCTTCACTAATTAAATCAAGGAAAATGACACGGGAGGCGACAAAATTGGGCCGAAAACATTCCGAGCACGCACACCAAAAAATTCGGCTTCTTTTTTTAATTAAGTCAAAAGAAATAATATCCTAAATTGGGGTTTTAGCTTTTCATGGAATCCTTGATCTACATAAACGCAGGGACGATAACTAACTCAAGAATCCAAATCACTCGTGTGTGTATATATACATCCCCAAAAACGAGCCTCTTAAGTCAACCTCTTTCCAACTTTTTTTTCTAGACTTTTTTGCGCATCCAACTAATTTTTACAAGATTTCAGTCACTCTTCCTCAATAATTAGCGCTCTTCATCTATTGCCCAACCCATTTATGGCCAATGCTAGTCTAAGAAGATACGCATTGTAGTTTCGGCCAAAATAAGTGCCGGACCAAATAAGGTGTACGTTGTTTGAAGAGTTACCTGAAGAATTTACTGCGTCATACATCCCCTTAATCGTATCCTCTTTTTTGTCCGAGCCGTTTCTAATTAACTTATTGATTGACGGACGTAGGTTTTCTTCTGAAAGCCAGACCCAATAAATAATTCTAATAATATTAGGCTCAACAAATCTCATCAAATGATAATTTCAAGTATGTAGTGGAGCGATCTTAAACTAAAGTCAATTCAGATATATCTAATCACTTCTATCCCTAGGGGCTCGGGCCTGCAATATATATGGATGGGCTAGAAAAAGGGTGCTACACTGAATAGGCCAACTAAGTCCAAAGTATAGGGTTTTCGGCTTTTCATGCAATCCCAATTGGGGGGGAAATTATTAGCTGCACCTGGACCATATAGGTCGAGTGCATGTCATCCATTGGACGTGTGGACTGCACGTGGGGCCCACAAGATCATTGGGCCAATTGAACTTGCAATAACATGTTAAGCCCACCAATTTGTACGTAAGCTGCACTCGCTTGAACGATTGGATTATTAGGGTCACGAATAGCTTTTGTTTTTTTTACCAACCGATGCATTTTTTTAATCTCTTCGAAAGTCAGCCAACTCCAATCACACCACAAGCATCGTGTACCATTGTACCTTTCGTGATAAACTGTCCCCATAGGCGGTTAATTAATGCATCAGAATTTGTCAGGACCAATTTTCTTTTTATGGGGGGTCAATGATAATAAAAGCACCATGACAAGCCTACATCTCTCGGTTTCTTGTCTAGTCCTCCATTGGAACTGAAATGATTGATACGTGTCGATATGTTACCATTTTCTATACCAAATGTCAAAAGTTAATGCTGATTGCGACCAGTACAAATCAAAATATGGTGGCCACTAGAAATCTGAAAAAACAAATACCCTGCGAAAAAGACCCGAATACAATACATATTTTATATCTTTTTTTTAATGTACGGGAATTGAAAACCGAGCCTATGGTACCACCGTAGGATGACGTGGCTTTCCAAAGCGGCAATTTTATAACACAGATGTATGTACAAATTGAAGCAGTGAAAGATTGAAAACAAGCGGCAGAAGATGTCGGCCGAGATAACGGAACACCAGACGGAAAGGACGGAGCCATTTTCCCGCCGAAAACTACTACAAAAGCAAAACACGAGGCAGAACTCAGGAACCGCACGCGACTACCCATCAACGCTATCGAGGGTCCTAGGATGATTTCTTCCTGCAACCCCATCGAGGAAGCGAAGACAAGGAAGGTCGCTGGTGATCTGACGTGGGGGTGCATGTCGTGGTGCGGTCAAGAAGAAAGCCGAAGATTTTACCCACAAGGGCTTTCAAGGTTCGGTACAAGCAGGCGAACACGAGACGCTTTATGCGTCCGCGCCGGGGAGGATGAAGAAGCAGCTCTTGCCTCTTCCCTGCCAATTCCTTCTCTCTCATGGCTTCCTGCATGGGAGCCATCGAGCTTTCTTTGTCCTGCTTTAGAGAGAGAGAGAGAGAGAGAGAGAGAGAGAGAGAGAGAGAGATGAAGCCTGGTCTTGGTTGGGTGGAGAGATGGGGGGCTGGGTTATTTATGCAGAGTTAGTCTTTGGGCAAGTTGGGGTCGACTCCGTTTTGGTGGAGGCCCCAGAGGAGGTTTCCTTGAAGGTTCCTTGGACTCACTGTTGTTATTCGATTAAGTCGTGGACGGAAAGACCTGTGTTACGACTAAATAATAGGTACCCAGATGGTGCAATCCTTTTTCACACACATCCTATACTAACACCGTCTATCATCGAGATCGGTAGTTTCATTTTATTTTGGATAAATATCAGGTACATAGGCTGTGTAACTCTTACGATACCATTGAGATGGTGGATGGATTTATTTTTCACTTGTAATTGGCCGTTCATCTCAACGGTGAGGAACGTGAAATGTATAAAAAAAATTACACGGGCACGTCAACTTTAAATATTATGATAGACCTATTATTAGATCAATTGCCGAGTCTAGACCGTAATGGCCCAGACAGCTTAGGTTTTTTCATGTGCATGCCAACTTTCAATCAAGTCCTACTCCACTAGAGAGTTAGACTATGTTTTCATGGTCAATCCTACTTTTTATAAAAGCTTGGCACTAAAGCATATGATTTTGCAAGCTAAGAAAATAAGATATTATCTTACTATTCACGGAAAAAAATTCAGCGATACTTTCCACAATTTATAAATGAAACCTAAGCCTCTAGACAATAATCTCAACAGTTCTCAATCACTCTCCCTCCTCTATCAATATCAGAACAAAAGGAGAAAAAATCACAGCAAAATCTGAAAGATTAGACCAGCGTTAGGCTTGGGAACAATCAGGTACTTTTCCTTTTTATTGTCAATGAGACGACGTTGACAAAAAGGGCCGGCCAACAAAAAGGATCATCCATCAGCATGTTCCGGCTAATCTCGCTTCTTGTCGTGATCAGGGATCGAAAAGGACGTCGTCGCTCCGCTTTGGCCCCGGTGGGGATGACTCTTGACCCTGGTGTTCGGTTGATGTTCTGGACAAGCGCGGCGGAGCCGAAGGCTTCCTGGAAGGATCCCCAACCGGACTTTGTACTCGACGGCGTCAGTCAATGCTTCCTCTCCTCCACCCCCAGCAGCTCAGAATACGTTGCTTGACCCTTCCCATGACTTCGCTATGTTTTGTTCTAATAATTCATGCGCACTAGCATTCAACAATCCGTGTTTCATTTTGTTGGGCGTTTGCTCCTCACACGAGGAACTGAAAAGCCGATTCAATTCGTGGAAATTCATCCGAGACATCCTGCAGTTGTTTGTTCGATATGACTACCGATCCTGTCGGACCATTTTATGAATTAATCTCGTAAATCGTTTATGACAGTTACACCCTTGTGCTACTTGTGCTAATCTTTGTATCATGGGTATGAAGTTCAACACCCCCCTTAGTAATCTTATCGTGAATACAACTTGTTGACACCTAAAATTATCCTTGGTGAGAGTGGGCCATTTACAAGTTACAAAAGATATAAAGTATGGCCCACATGGTGAAAATCCAAAAAGGCCGCAAGTCAGGCCCGGAGGCATTAAGAAGATCTAAGGTAATTATCGACAGGACACGTCATAGAAGTGTCAACAAGTTCAAAATCACGAGCCTTGCACGTGACGTCGACGAATCTAAGATCACGAGCCTTGCGCGTGACGTCGACGAATCCAAGATCACGAGCTTTGCATGTGACGTCGATGAATCCAAGATCACGAGCTTTGCACGTGACGTCGACGAATCCAAGATAACGAACTCTGCACGTGACGTCGATGGATCCAGGATAACGAGCTTTGCACGGAATCATGGTAATACGTGGTGAAGAATTTATTTACACGTGGCAAAAGAAAAAGATATGACCGTGGGGGTGAAGATCAGGGAAGAAATAAAGAGACACGTGAAAGAAAATTAGCTATTATGTGATGCCCAAAAAGCGTAAGCAATGTCGACAAGTCAGGAAACGGTTAAAAGCGCAAAACGTAAGGAAGAGGAAAATGACTATCAAGGAGAAATGTCCGGTCAACAGTTATCAAGCTGCTCTATAAATACTCAAGGATTTCCAACAAAAAGAAGACCTTCTTCGACAAACACAACACATCTTTTATCCAGTCTTTATCCTTAACGCATTAGGAGTAGTTTTAGTTGCAACTTTCAGATTCTTTGTCATAGATTCAATTCCGACGAGGGTTTTTATCAGGTTCAGCATTATTGATTAAATTCCAATATTGTGCCACCAGTTCAGCGTCATTGATTAAATTCCGGCGTTGTGCTTAGAGTATAGCTGTTGATTAGATTCCAGCCATATTCTCTCAAGTTACATCATTGATTAAATTTTGGTGTACTTTGTATTGTCGAGTTTGGCATTATACCAAGTCAGGGTCTAAGATCTATTGGGATTAATCAACGCATTTGACATTTTCTATCCAAACTTGACTCAAGACCCTAGTCTCCTCTAATAAAATCCGAAACGCAGCGTTCGGTGAAAGATTTTTGACGGAGTAAAAACCGGCGAAACACAAATTCAATAATTTAATGCCCTTGTTAAGTAAACTCCAGATAGTTGGTTGATACTACTTCTTAAATACTTGCTTTAAACATTGCCCCCGCTTGTGCAAGCTTCCTTTGCTCACTAATTAAATCAAGAAAAAATGACACGTCAGCCGAAAACATTCCGATCACTCACACCGTGAAAGTGGGCTTCTCTCTTATTTAAGTTAGAAAGAGATGATATTCTATTCGGGTTTTGGCTTCTCATGGAGTCATGGACCCTTGATATACATAAACTAAGGGCAATAAATAACTCAAGAATCCAAATTACTTAATTCTCCCCAAAATAGAGCCTCTTAGTCAACCACTTTCCAACTCTTCTTTTTCCAACAATAATTTTTTTTTGAATTTTTTTTGACTATCTAACTAATCTTTACAAGATTTCAATCCCACGTCCTCCGCATTGAATATTTACGGATCTTCATCTAATGTCTGACCTGTTTATAGCCAATGCCAATCTAAGAAAGTAAATATTGTAGCTTTGGCCAAAATAAGTGCGAAAGCCAGTAACATGTATATTGTAGAGAGCCCTAGAGAATTACCATGTCATACATCCCCTAATCGCATCCCCTACACCCTCCCAATTGAATCCCTTTGCCGTCTCGTCGGACCCATTTCTAATTATATTTATTGAGCACAGTCAAATTCAAACAAATGATATCAGAAATATTAGGCTCAACAAATCTTATAAGACGGTAATTTCAATTATGTCGTAGAAAGATCCAAAACTAAAGTGAATTCAAATATGGCAATCACTTCCATTCCTCTGGGCTAGGGCCTGCAATGTAATACTTGGATGGGCTAGAGAAAAAAAGTGCTACACTGAATAGCCCAGCCAAGCTCAAATTGAGCCCTTACTTTTAATTTTTTTCATTATGTTATTTTCCCACACGAGTTCAAGCTATGTATTATTGTGGGTACCTTAGGTTGCATTGTCTAACAGCAAAATTGCTGTCCAAGTTGCCCCACGGGCTGGAGCGGCGTTGTTGGGCTCTCTCGCAGCTTCCTGGACTCACCCGATGCCAACAATAGGAGTTTTTTTCACCCTTCTCTCGTGCTACTACTTCATTAGCGGTCATCCATGAGTATTTAGCCTCAAGGTGAGCCTTGCTGATTCCAAAAATATTCCACGTGCCCCATGCTGCTTGGGTCAGAGTCTATATAAGCTATAGTGATGCTTTTGGCTACTCAACTCTGATCATCAAGGAATACAACGCATCACTCATATCGCTTCACCTAATAGCACAGCCCTTGTATAGCTCTCCCGCAGCTCTGTTTTCACCTTATCTAGAGGTCTAGAGGCCCATCGAAATTGGAGCAAGAGCCTTCGAAGTCTTATAAGTGAAAAAAGAAGAAGGTAAAGCTAGATTGGCTCATCTAGGAAAGAGTGTTATGAAGAAGTTGTCATATGAGAGAGTTTAATAACTTATGTCAATCACTTATTGAAACTAGTTCAATCTATGTAAGAAAATATAAATTTTCATATAGGTTCGATATTGTAATTGTTAGGATTCGGCGCATAATTACAAGAAAATAGAGAGTAAAAGTGAGGAAAAAAATAAGACACAAGGTTTTTATCTTAGTTTATCCTAATACTAGGGTTACGTCCAGCAAAGAATTTCACTATAATTAGCACATCACATCTTTTTGTTATATTCCTCAATTACAAGAGAAAGAAAATATATAGGCAATAATTTGATTTGAAATATGAAATCTCTTTCTAGAAAATCATTCAATTAGAAAACATATTCAAATTAGGAAATTTACTTGAATTAGGAAACTTTCCTTTTTCGGGCTCAAACAAAGTTGATGGGGAGTATGAACTACACCATAATATTCTTCCACTTGGTAAATACTTCACACGCTTCTTTAATCCTAACATAGTTGTACACCATTCAAATTTTTCTGCGCTCACTATCTTAGTCAAAAAATATGCACTATTCATCTATGTATCAAGTTTCTCTAGCATTACAACCTTTTGTTCCACTTCCTTTCGCATAAAGTGATATTGTATGCTGATATGCTTTGTTCTTGCATGAAATTCAGGATTTTTAGCCAAGAATATAACATTCTGGTTATCATACCCAATCTTCACTCCTTACGTAAAACCAAGCTCTTTACACAATCTGTGCATCCATATTGCTTCTTTAGTAGCAAGGGCCATGTACTCTGCCTCAGTAGTAGATAAAACAACCGTGCTCTACCTCTTACTCATCCAACTCACAGCTCCGTCGAATAAGGAAACAACATGTCTTCCAATTATCAATGTTACCTCCCCAATCAACATCCACAAAAGACTTCAGTTCTAACGCTGGCTGTCTCTTTGAGCTTTTCATACCTTCATAACATAGCTCAAAGTCAGATGTACTGTGAAGATAATGAAGCACCCACTTTGTTCTTTCCCCGGATTGGACAAATAACTGCTTAATACTCCCACTGCTAGGTCAATATTTGGATGACTACACACCATGACATACGTCAAGCTCCTAATTGTGCTTGCATATGGGATTGTTACCATCTCTTCTTCCATCTTAGGACACTTAAGTGTTGATAACTTGGAACTTGTGGACATGAGGGTCTTACTGGTTTATAGTCAGCCATGTTGAACTTCTTTGGCACACTTTCAATATATTTCTTTTGACTGAACCACAACTTCCCATTCACACGCTCCTTTTTTATCTGCATGCCTAAGATGAAGTTGCTATGCCTAAATCTTTCATTTCCAACTGTTTTGCCAACATTCCTCTTATAGTGCTAATCATTCACAAACCGTTCCCTACTAGCAGCATATCATCAAAATATAAGGTTAAGATAATAAAATCATTTTATAACCTTTGCACATAGACACAATGATCAGCATCACAATGAACAAAGCCAAGCTTCAAGACATATGAGTCGAACTTCTAGTATCGTATCCTTGGAGATTGCTTCAAGTTATACAAAGACATGTTCAGTTTGCAAACAAGATCTTCTTTTCCTTTGACCACAAACCCTTCTAATTGTTTCATGTAAATATCCTCCTCCAAGTCACCGCGGAGAGATGATGTCTTCACATCAAGCTGCTCTACCTCCAAATTATATGCAGCTGCTACAAATAAGACAGGTCTTAAGGAATTCAATTTAGCAACGGGGGAAAAAATCTCACCATAATTGACTCTCCCTATATGCAAGTATCCCTTCGCAACCAAACAAGCTTTGTATCATTCTATCTCTCCATCTGCTGACATCTTCTTCTTGAATACCCACTTGCAACCAATTGCCTTTCAATTTGAGGGAAGTTTTACCAAATTGAATTTACCATTCTTTATTTGTGCGACTTCCTAATTCAAGAGACAATACCACTAACTCTTCGCTTAAGTTTTAAGTTCTTTCCTTCACTTCCATCACACCCATTGCAGAGTAAATAAGCAAGCGCCAATTAGGGTTGACGCTTATGCATGTAAACATGGAAACTCCATTATCAATTAGCTGGTGAACTCCAGAGCTACGGTTTCAGATTCTTGCTTTTTTTAGGAACTAATAAACAAATTACCAGATCGGGAAGACTGTCCAAATGGATACAGGAGGGGGGTAGGGATCATACATAACCCTTTGTCAAAAGACAAAAGGGGCTTGCTTTATCAATTAATTGAATGTGATGAAAAAAGCTAGGTTAGTACTACGAGGAGGACTGATTCAGATCTGAGACCCATGCCCCAAGCAATCAAAAAGTGGAGAAAACGAAGGGCCGTGGATTCAACGCCCTTTTGGCTCCACAAGAGTCGGTACTAATATAGTGACTGGGCTTACATGCGTAAAGAATTCGAACTTCCCCGAATTTGAACTTCCCCGTTAATAGAAAAAAAGCAAGAAAAGTGAACCTCTCTATTGTTGGGTCTCAAAATGGCCCTTGGAAAATCTTCCCCCAAGATAAATTCTCTCTCTCGAACCCTAGAGAATATCCGCAAATCAATGGAGTTTCAATCTTCTTTCCCCCCCCCCCCTCTCTCTCTCTCGTTGAAAAAAACCTATTAGTTATAAGGCACTAATCTAATATACTCTTCACTCAAGTTTCAAGCTCTTTCCTTCAATTCCATCACTCCCACCCTCTGCATCGTATTTCTTCAACTTCAGGAGATTGAAGCCGAGAGCTATAGAGATTGAATGTTCTTCAACCTTCAATGTTCTGCCTAATAATATAATGGTGGATATTCTTGCTCGAGTCGCTGCCAACTCTATAGATGATTTCATGCCCACATGCCTGGGTTTACTATTTTCTTCCTTAGTCTAAAATGAGGGTGCTTAAGGATGAGGTATTTTGCATTTTTCTTTTCAATAACATTTTATTTAACATAAATTTTAGCAAGCAGTGAGCACGTGCATATCACGTGCATATCACGTGCGACTTCCGTGCATATCAGGTGCACGAAAGTCGCACGTGACATGCACATTCTATTAATATGCCTCTACGGCACCGGTTCATTATCATTTCTACATCCAGGCCGATGGAATTCAAATCAGGTGTACAAATTCTATCCATCCTTTTACCGTACCATTAATATCTCGCTATGGTGATCCTAGGGCGCTTGGACGAGCCATACGGGCCGGCTAACAAACTGAAGTCCACTTTTCCCTTCCTTTGTTGACAGCTTTTTTTTTTTTTAAAACTTTTCCACCTTTCACCTTGCAAAAGAAAAGTGAACCTCTCTATTGTTGGGTCTCAAAATGGCCCTTGGAAAATCTTCCCCCAAGATAAATTATCTCTCTCGAACCCTAGAGAACATCCGCAAATCAATGGAGTTTCAATCTTCTTTTTTCCCCCTTTCTCTCTCTCTCGTTGAAAAAAAAACTATTAGTCATAAGGTACTAATCTAATATACTCTTCACTCAAGTTTCAACTTCTTTCCTTCACTTCCATCACTCCCACCCTCTGCATCGTATTTCTTCAACTTCAGGAGATTGAAGCCGAGAGCTATGGAGATTGAATGTTCTTCCGCCTTTAATGTTCTGCCTAATAATATAGTGGTGGATATTCTTGCTCGGGTCGCTGCCAACTCTATAGATGATTTCATGCCCCCATGCCTGAGTTTACTATTTTCTTCCTTAGTCTAAAATGAAGGTGCTTAAGGATGAGCTATTTTGCATTTGTCTTTTCTATAACATTTTATTTAACATAAATTTTAGCAAGTAGTGAGCACGTGCATATCACGTGCGACTTTCGTGCATATCAGGTGCACGAAAGTCGCACGTGACATGCACATTCTATTAATATGCCTCTACGGCACCGGTTCATCATCATTTCTGCATCCAGGCCGATGGAATCCAAATCAGATATACAAATTCTATCCATCCTTTTACCTTACCATTAATATCTCGCTATGGTGATCCGAGAGCTCTCGGACGGGCCATACGGGACGGCTAACAAACTGAAGTCCACTTTTCCCTTCCTTTTTTGACAGTTTTTTTTTACTTCCCGACCTTTCACCTTGCAAAAGAAAAGTGAACCTCTCTATTGTTGGGTCTCAAAATGGCCCTTGGAAAATCTTCCCCCAACATAAATTCTCTCTCTCGAACCCTAGAGAACATCCGCAAATCAATGGAGTTTCAATCTTCTTTTTTCCCCCCCCCCTCTCTCTCTCGTTGAAACAAAAACGATTAGTTATAAGGTACTAATATAATATATTCTTCACTCAAGTTTCAAGTTCTTTCCTTCACTTCCATCACTCCCACCCTCTGCGTCGTATTTCTTCAACTTCATAAGATTGAAGCCGAGAGCTGTGGAGATTGAATGTTCTTCAACCTTCAATGTTCTGCCTAATAATATAGTGGTCGATATTCTTGCTCGGGTCCCTGCCAATTCTATAGATGATTTTATGCCCCCATGCCTGAGTTTACTGTTTTCTTCCTTAGTCTAAAATGAAGGTACTTAAGGATGAGCTATTTTACACTTGTCTTTTCAATAACATTTTGTTTAACATAAATTTTAGCAAGCAGTGAGCACGTGCATATCACGTGCGACTTCCGTGTATATCAGGTGCACGAAAGTCGCACGTGACATGCACATTCTATTAATTTACCTCTATGGCACCGGTTCATCATCATTTCTGCATCCAGGCCGATGGAATCCAAATCAGGTGTACAAATTCTATCCATCATTTTACCGTACCATTAATATCTTGCTATGGTGATTCTAGGGCGCTCGGACGAGCCATGCGGGCCGGCTAACAAACTGAAGTCCACTTTTCCCTGCCATTGTTGACAGCTTTTTTTTTTTTTAACTTTTCTACCTTTCACCTTGCAAAAGAAAAGTGAACCTCTCTATTGTTGGGTCTCAAAATTGCCCTTGGAAAATCTTCAACCAAGATAAATTCTCTCTCTCGAACCCTAGAGAACAGCCGCAAATCAATGGAGTTTCAATCTTCTTTTTTACCCCCTCTCTCTCTCTCGTTGAAAAAAAACTATTAGTTATAAGGTACTAATCTAATATACTCTTTACTCAAGTTTCAAGTTCTATCCTTCACTTACATCACTTCCACCCTCTGCATCGTATTTCTTCAACTTCAGGAGATTGAAGCCTAGAGCTATGGAGATTGAATGTTCTTCAGCATTCAATGTTCTACCTAATAATATAGTGGTGGATATTCTTGCTCGGGTCGCTGCTAACTCTATAGATGATTTCTTGCCCCCATGCCTGAGTTTACTATGTTCTTCCTTAGTCTAAAATGAAGGTGCTTAAGGATGAGCTATTTTACATTTGTCTTTTCAATAAAATTTTATTCAACATAAATTTTAGCAAACAGTGAGCACGTGCATATCACGTGCGACTTCTGTGCATATCAGGTGCACGAAAGTCGCACGTGACATGCACATTCTATTAATATGCCTCTACGGCATCGGTTCATCATCATTTCTGCATCCAGGCCGATGGAATCCACATCAGGTGTACAAATTCTATCCATCCTTTTACCGTACGATAAATATCTCGCTATGGTGATCCTAGGGCGCTCGGACGAGCCATACGGGCTGGCTAATAAACTGAAGTTCACTTTTCCCTTCCTTTGTTGATAGCTTTTTTCTTTTTTTAACTTTTCCACCTTTCACCTTGCAAAAGAAAAGTGAACCTCTCTATTGTTGGGTCTCAAAATGGCCCTTGGAAAATCTTTCCCCAAGATAAATTCTCTCTCTCGAATCCTAGAGAATATCTGCAAATCAATGGAGTTTCAAACTTCCTTTTTCCCCCCCTCTCTCTCTCGTTGATAAAAAAACTATTAGTTATAAGGTACTAATCTAATATACTCTTCACTTAAGTTTCAAGTCATTTCCTTCAATTAATACACTCCCACCCTCTGCATCGTATTTCTTCAACTTCAGGAGATTGAAGCCGAGAGCTATGGAAATTGAATGTTCTTCAACCTTCAATGTTCTGCCTAATAATATAGTGGTGGATGTTCTTGCTCGGGTCGCTGCCAATTCTATAGATGATTTCATGCCTCCATGCCTGAGTTTACTATTTTCTTCCTTAGTCTAAAATGAAAGTGCTTAAGGATGAGTTATTTTACATTTGTCTTTTCAATAACATTTTATTTAACGTAAATTTTAGCAAGCAGTGAGCACGTGTATATCACGTGCGACTTCCGTGCATATCAGGTGCACGAAAGTCGCACGTGACATGCACATTCTATTATTATACCTCTACGGCACCGGTTCATCATCATTTCTTCATCCAGGCCGATGGAATCCAAATCAGGTGTACAAATTCTATCCATCCTTTTACCGTACCATTAATATCTCGCTATGGTGATTCTAGGGCACTCGGACGAGCCATACGGGACGCCTAACAAACTGAAGTCTACTTTTCCCTTCCTTTGTTGACAGTTTTTTTTTTCCTCCTTTCCCCTTGCAAAAGAAAAGTGAACCTCTCTATTGTTGGGTCTCAAAATGGCCCTTGGAAAATCTTCCCCCAAGATAAATTCTTTCTCTCGAACCCTAGAGAACATTCGCAAATCAATGGAGTTTCAATCTTCCTTTTCCCCCGCTCTCTCTCTATCGTTGAAAAAAAAATTATTAGTTAAAAGGTACTAATCTAATGTACTCTTCACTCAAGTTTCACGTTCTTTCCTTCACTTCCATCACTCCTACCCTCTGCATCATATTTTTGCAACTTCAGGAGATTGAAGCCGAGATCTATGGAGATTGAATGTTCTTCAGCCTTTAATGTTCTACCTAATAATATAGTGGTGGATATTCTTGCTCGGGTTGCTGCCAATTCGATAGATGATTTTAAGCCCTCATGCCTGAGTTTACTATTTTATTCCTTAGTCCAAAATGAAGGTGCTTAAGGATGAGCTATTTTACATTTTTTTTTCAATAACATTTTATTTAACATAATTTTTAGCAAGCAGTGAGCACGCGCATATCACGTGCGACTTTCGTGCATATCAAGTGCACGAAAGTCGCACGTGACATGCACATTCTATTAATATGCCTCTACGGCACCGGTTCATCATCATTTCTGCATCCTAGGGCGCTCGGACGGGCTATACGGGCCGGCTAACAAACTGAAGTCCACCTTACCCTTCCATTGTTGACAGTTTTTTTTTTAAAACTTTTCCACCTTTCACCTTACAAAAGAAAAGTGAACCTCTATATTGTTGGGTCTCAAAATGGCCCTTGGAAAATCTTCCTCCAACATAAATTCTCTCTCTCGAACCCTAGAGAACATCCGCAAATCAATGGAGTTTCAATCTTCTTTTTTTCCCCTCTCTCTGTCTCGTTGAAAAAAAAACTATTAGTTATACGATACTAATCTAATATACTCTTCACTCAAGTTTCAAGTTCTTTCCTTCACTTCCATCACTCCCACCCTCTGCATCATATTTCTTCATCTTGAGGAGATCGAAGCCGAGAGCTATGGAGATTGAATGTTCTTCAGCCTTCAATATTCCGCCTAATAATATAGTGGTGGATATTCTTGCTCGGGTCGCTGCCAACTCTATAGATTATTTCATGCCCCCATGCCTGAGTTTACTAATTTCTTCCTTAGTCTAAAATGAAGGTGCTTAAGGATGAGCTATTTTGCATTTGTCTTTTCAATAACATTTTATTTAACATAAATTTTAGCAAGCAGTGAGCACGTGCATATCACGTGCGACTTCCGTGCATATCAGGTGCACGAAAGTTGCACGTGACATGCACATTCTATTACTATGCCTCTACGGCACCGGTTCATCATCATTTCTGCATCCAGGCCGATGGAATCCAAATTAGGTGTGCAAATTCTATCCATCCTTTTACTGTACCGTTAATATCTCGCTATGGTGATCCTAGGGCACTCGGACGAGCCATACGGGCCGGCTAACAAACTGAAGTCCACTTTTTCCTTCCTTTGTTGATAGCTTTTTTATTTTTTAAACTTTTCCACCTTTCACCTTGCAAAAGAAAAGTGGACCTCTCTATTGTTGGATCTCAAAATGGCCCTTGGAAAATCTTCTCCCAAGATAAATTCTCTCTCTCGAGCCCTAGAGAACATCCGCAAATCAATGGAGTTTCAATCTTCTTTTTCCCCCCTCTCTCTCTCTCTCGTTGAAAAAAAAACTATTAGTTATAAGGTACTAATCTAATATACTCTTCACTCAAGTTTCAAGTTCTTTCCTTCACTTCCATCACTCTCACCCTCTGCATCGTATTTCTTCAACTTCAGGAGATTAAAGCCGAGAGTTATGGAGATTGAATGTTCTTCAGCCTTCAATATTCTGCCTAATAATATCGCGGTGGATATTTTTGCTCCGGTCGCTACCAACTCTATAGATGATTTCATACCCCCATGCCTGAGTTAACTATTTTCTTCCTTAGTCTAAAATGAAGGTGTTTAAGGATGAGCTATTTCACATTTGTCTTTTCAATAACATTTTATTCAACATAAATTTTAGCAAGAAGTGAGCACGTGCATATCACGTGCGACTTCCGTGCATATTGGGTGCACGAAAGTCGCACATGGCATGCACATTTTATTAATATGCCTCTACGGCACCGGTTCATCATCATTTCTGCATCCAGGCCAATGGAATCCAAATCAAGTGTACAAATTCTATCCATCCTTTATCCGTATCATTAATATCTCGCTATAGTGATCCTAGGGCGCTCGGACGAGCCATACGGGCCGGCTAACAAACTCAAGTGCAATTTTCCCTTCCATTGTTGACAGCTTTTTTTTTTTAACTTTTCCACCTTTTACCTTTCAAAAGAAAAGTGAACCTCTCTATTGTTGGGTCTCAAAATGGCCCTTGGAAAATCTTCCCCCAAGATAAATTCTCTTTCTCGAACCCTAGAGAACATCCGCAAATCAATGGAGTTTCAATCTTCTTTTTCCCCCCCTCTCTCTCTCATTGAAAAAAAAGCTATTAGTTATAAGGTATTAATCTAATATACTCTTCACTCAAGTTTCAAGTTCTTTCCTTCACTTCCATCACTCCCACCCTCTGCATCATATTTCTTCAACTTTAGGAGATTGAAGCCGAGAGCTATGGAGATTGAATATTCTTTAGCCTTCAATGTTCTGCCTAATAATATAGTGGTGGATATTCTTGCTCGGGTTGCTGCCAATTCGATAGATGATTTTATGCCCCCATGCCTGAGTTAACTATTTTCTTCCTTAGTCTAAAATGAAGGTGCTTAAGGATGAGCTATTTCACATTTGTCTTTTCAATAACATTTTGTTCAACATAAATTTTAGCAAGGAGTGAGCACGTGCATATCACGTGCGACTTCCGTGCATAATAGGTGCACGAAAGTCGCACATGACATGCACATTCTATTAATATACCTCTACGGCACCGGTTCATCATCATTTCTGCATCCAGGCCGATGGAATCTAAATCAAGTATACAAATTCTATCCATCCTTTATCCGTACCATTAATATCTCGCTATAGTGATCGTAGGGCGCTCGGACGAGTCATACGGGCCGGCTAACAAACTGAAGTGCACTTTTCCCTTCCATTGTTGACAGCTTTTTTTTTTTTAACTTTTCCACCTTTCAACTTACAAAAGAAAAGTGAACCTCTCTATTGTTGGGTCTCAAAATGGCCCTTGGAAAATCTTCCCCCAAGATAAATTCTCTATCTCGAACCCTAGAAAACATCCGCAAATCAATGGAGTTTCAATCTTCTTTTTTCCCCCTCTCTCTCTCGTTGAAAAAAAAGCTATTAGTTATAAGATACTAATCTAATATACTCTTCACTCAAGTTTCAAGCTCTTTCCTTCACTTCCATCACTCCCACCCTCTGCATCATATTTCTTCATCTTCAAGAGATTGAAGCCGACAGCTGTGGAGATTGAATGTTCTTCAGCCTTCAATGTTCTATCTAACAATATAGTGGTGGATATTTTTGCTCGGGTCGCTGCCAACTCTATAGATGATTTCAAGCCCCCATGCTTGAGTTTACTATTTTCTTCCTCAGTCTAAAATGAAGGTGCTCAACATGAGCTATTTTGCATTTGTTTTTTCAATAACATTTTATTTAACATAAAATTAAGCAAGCAGAGAGCACGTCCATATTATGTGCGACTTTCGTGCATATCAGGTGCACGAAAGGCGCACGTGACATGCACATTCTATTAATGTGCCTCTATGGCACCGGTTCATCATCATTTCTGCATCCAGGCCGATGGAATCCAAATCAGGTGTGCAATTTCTATCTATCCTTTTACCGTACCGTTAATATCTCGCTATGGTGATCCTAGGGCGCTCGGACGAGCCATACGGGCCGGCTAGAAAACTGAAGTCCACTTTTTCCTTCCTTTGTCGACAGCTTCTTTTTTTTTTTTTTACTTTTCCACCTTTCACCTTGCAAAAGAAAAGTGAACCTCTTTATTGTTGGGTCTCAAAATAGCCCTTGGAAAATCTTCCCCTAAGATAAATTCTCTCTCTCGAACTCTAGAGAACATTCGCAAATCAACGGAGTTTCAATCTTCTTTTTTACCCCCTCTCTCTCTCTCATTGAAAAAAAAAACTATTAATTATAAGGTACTAATCTAATATACTCTTCACTCAAGTTTCAAGTTCTTTCCTTCACTTCCGACACTCCCACCCTCTGCATCTAATTTCTTCAACTTCAGGAGATTGAAGCCGAGAGCTATGGAGATTGAATGTTCTTCAGCCTTTATTGTTCTGCCTAATAATATAGTGGTGGATATTCTTGCTCGGGTCGCTGCCAACTCTGTAGATGATTTCATGCCCCAATGCCTGGGTTTACTATTTTCTTCCTTAGTCTAAAATGAAGGTGCTTAAGGATGAGCTATTTTTCATTTGTCTTTTCAATAACATTTTATTTAACATAAATTTTAGCAAGCAGTGAGCACGCGCATATCACATGCGGCTTTCGTGCATATCAGGTGCACGAAAGTCGCACGTGACATGCACATTCTATTAATATGCCTCTACGGCACCGGTTCATCATCATTTCTACATCCAGGCCGATGGAATCCAAATACGGTGTACAAATTCTATCCATCCTTTTACCGTACCATTAATATCTCGCTATGGTGATCCTAGGGCACTCAGACCAGCCATACGGGCCGGCTAACAAACTGAAGTCCACTTTTCCCTTCCTTTGTTGACAGCTTTTTTTTTTTAAACTTTTCCACCTTTCACTTTTCAAAAGAAATGTGAACCTCTCTATTTTTGGGTCTCAAGATGGCCCTTGGAAAATCTTCCCCCAAGATAAATTCTCTCTCTCGAACCCTAGAGAATATCCGCAAATCAATGGAGTTTCAATCTTCTTTTTTCCCCCTCTCTCTCTCGTTGAAAAAAAAAGCTATTAGTTATAAGATACTAATCTAATATACTCTTCACTCAAGTTTTAAGTTCCTTCCTTCACTTCCATCACTCCCATCCTCTGCATCGTATTTCTTCAACTTCAGGAGATTGAAGCCGAGAGCTATGGAGATTGAATGTTCTTCAGCCTTCAATGTTCTGTCTAATAATATAGTGGTGGATATTCTTGCTCGGGTCGCTGCAAACTCTATAGATGATTTCATGCCCCCATGCCTCAATTTATTATTTTCTTCCTTAGTCTAAAATGAAGGTACTTAAGGATGAGCTATTTTGCATTTGTCTTTTCGATAACATTTTATTTAACATAAATTTTATCAAGCAGTGAGCACGTGCATATCACGTGTGACTTCCGTGCATATCAGGTGCACGAAATCGCACGTGACATGCACATTCTATTAATATGCCTCTACCACACCGGTTTATCATCATTTCTGCATCCAGGTTGATGCAATCCAAATCAGGTGTACAAATTCTATCCATCCTTTTACCGTACCATTAATATCTCGCTATGGTGATCTTAGGACGTTCGGACGAGCCATACGGGCCGGCTAACAAACTGAAGTCCACTTTTCCTTTCCTTTATTGACAGCTTTTTTTTTTTTAACTTTTCCACCTTTCACCTTTCAAAAGAAAAGTGAACCTCTCTATTGTTGGCTCTCAAAATGGCCCTTGGAAAATCTTCCCCCAAGATAAATTCTCTCTCTCGAACCCTAGAGAACATCCGCAAATCAATGGAGTTTCAATCTTCTTTTTTCCCCCTCTCTCTCTCTCGTTGAAAAAAAAACTATTAGTTATGCGATACTAATCTAATATACTTTTCACTCAAGTTTGAAGTTCTTTCCTTCACTTCTATCACTTCCACCCTCTGCATCGTATTTTTTAAACTTCATGAGATTGAGGTCGAGAGCTATGGAGATTGAATATTCTTCAGCCTTTAATGTTCTGCCTAATAATATAGTGATGGATATTCTTGCTCGGGTCGCTGTCAACTCTATAGATGATTTCATGCCCCCATGGCTGAGTTTGCTATTTTCTTCCTTAGTCTAAAATGAAGGTGCTTAAGGATGAGCTATTTTCCAATTGTCTTTTCAATAACATTTTATTTAACATAAATTTTAGCAAGCGGTGAGCACGCGCATATCCCGTGCGACTTCCGTGCATATCAGGTGCACTAAAGTCGCACGTGACATGCACATTTTATTAATATGCCTCTTCGGCACCGGTTCATCATCATTTCTGCATCCAGGCCGATGTAATCGAAATCAGGTGTACAAATTCTATCCATCCTTTTACCGAACCATTAATATCTCGCTATGGTGATCCTAGGGCGCTCGGACGAGCCATACGGGCCAGCTAACAAGCTGAAGTCCACTTTTCCCTTCCTTTGTTGACAGCTTTTTTTTTTTTAACTTTTCCACCTTTCACCTTGCAAAAGAAAAGTGAACCTCTCTATTGTTGGGTCTCAAAATGGCCCTTGGAAAATCTTCCCCCAAGATAAATTCTCTCTCTCGAACCCTAGAGAACATCCGCAAATCAATGAAGTTTCAATCTTCTTTTTTCCCCCCTCTCTCTCTCTCTCGTTGAAAAAAAAACTATTAGTTATAAGGTACTAATCTAATATACTCTTCACTCAAGTTTCAAGTTCTTTCCTTCACTTCCATCACTCTCACCCTCTGCATCGTATTTCTTCAACTTCAGGAGATTAAAGTCGAGAGCTATGGAGATTGAATGTTCTTCAGCCTTCAATATTCTGCCTAATAATATCGCGGTGGATATTTTTGCTCGGGTCGCTACCAACTCTATAGATGATTTCATGCCCCCATGCCTGAGTTAACTATTTTCTTCCTTAGTCTAAAATGAAGGTGCTTAAGGATGAGCTATTTCACATTTGTCTTTTCAATAACATTTTATTCAACATAAATTTTAGCAAGGAGTGAGCACGTGCATATCACGTGCGACTTCCGTGCATATTAGGTGCACGAAAGTCGCACATGACATGCACATTCTATTAATATGCCTCTACGGCACCGGTTCATCATCATTTCTGCATCCAGGCCGATGTAATCCAAATCAGGTGTACAAATTCTATCCATCCTTTTACCGTACCATTAATATCTCGCTATGGTGATCCTAGGGTGCTCGGACGAGTCATACGGGCTGGCTAATAAACTGAAGTCCATTTTTCCCTTCCTTTGTTGACAGCTTTTTTTTTTTAACTTTTCCACCTTTCACATTGCAAAAGAAAAGTGAACCTCTCTATTGTTGGGTCTCAAAATGGCCCTTGGAAAATCTTCCCCCAAGATAAATTCTCTCTCGAACCCTAGAGAACATCCGCAAATCAATGGAGTTTCAATCTTCTTTCCCCCCCTCTCTCTCTCTCGTTGAAAAAAAAACTATTAGTTATAAGGTACTAATCTAATATACTCTTCACTCAAGTTTCAAGTTCTTTCCTTCACTTCCATCACTCCCACCCTCTGCATCGTATTTCTTCAACTTCAGGAGATTAAAGCCGAGAGCTATGGAGATTGAATGTTCTTCAGCCTTCAATATTCTGCCTAATAATATCGTGGTGGATATTTTTGCTCGGGTCGCTGCCAACTCTATAGATGATTTCATGCCCCCATTCCTAAGTTTACTATTTTCTTCCTTAGTCTAAAATGAAGGTGCTTAAGGATGAGCTATTTTTCATTTGTTTTTTCAATAACATTTTATTTAACATAAATTTTAGCAAGGAGTGAGCACGTGCATATCGCGTGCGACTTCCGTGCATATCAGGTGCACGAAAGTCGCACGTGACATGCACATTCTATTAATGTGCCTCTACGGCACCGGTTCATCATCATGTCTGCATCCAGGCCGATGGAATCCAAATCAGGCGTATAAATTTCCTTCCATCCTTTTACCGTACCATTAATATCTTGCTGTGGTGATCCTAGGGCGCTCGGACGAGCCATACGGGCCGGCTAACAAACTGAAGTCCACTTTTCCCTTCCTTTGTTGACAGCTTTTTTTTTATTTTATTTTTTCCACCTTTCACCTTGCAAAAGAAAAGTGAACCTCTCTATTGTTGGGTCTCAAAATGGCCCTTGGAAAATCTTCCCCCAAGATAAATTCTATCTCTCGAATCCTAGAGAACATCTGCAAATCAATGGAGTTTCAATCTTCTTTTTTCCCTCTCTCTCTCTCTCGTTGAAAAAAAAACTATTAGTTACAAGGTACTAATCTAATTTACTCTTCACTCAAGTTTCAAGTTCTTTCCTTCACTTCCATCACTCCCACCCTCTGCATCGTATTTCTTCAACTTCAGGAGATTGAAGCCGAGAGCTATGGAGATTGAATGTTCTTCAGCCTTCAATATTCTGCCTAATAATATAGTGGTGGATATTTTTGCTCGGGTCGCTGCCAACTCTATAAATTATTTCATGCCCCCATGCCTGAGTTTACTAATTTCTTCCTTAGTCTAAAATGAAGGTGCTTAAGGATGAGCTATTTTGCATTTGTCTTTTCAATAACATTTTATTTAACATAAATTTTAGCAAGCAGTGAGCACGTGCATATCACGTGCGACTTCCGTGCATATCAGGTGCACGAAAGTCACACGTGACATGCACATTCTATTAATATGCCTCTACGGCACTGGTTCATCATCATTTCTGCATCCTGGCCGATGGAATTCAAATCAGGTGTATAAATTCTATCCATCCTTTTACCGCACCATTAATATCTCTCTATGGTGATCCTAGGGCGCTCGGACGAGCCATACGAGCCGGCTAATAAACTAAAGTCCACTTTTCCCTTCCTTTGTTGACAGTTTTTTTTTTAACATTTCCACCTTTCACCTTGCAAAAGAAAAGTGAACCTCTCTATTGTTGGGTCTCAAAATAGCCCTTGGAAAATCTTCCCCCACGATAAATTCTCTCTCTCGAACCCTAGAGAACATCCACATATCAAGAGAGTTTCAATCTTCTTTTCCCCCCCCCCCTCTCTCTCTCTCGTTGAAAAAAAAACTATTAGTTATAAGGTACTAATCTAATATACTCTTCACTCAAGTTTCAAGTTCTTTCCTTCACTTCCATCACTCCCACCCTTTGTATCGTATTTCTTCAACTTCAGGAGATTAAAGCCGAGAGCTATGGAGATTGAATGTTCTTCAGCTTTCAATGTTCTGCCTAATAATATAGTGGTAGATATTCTTGCTCGGGTCGCTGTCAATTCTATAGATGATTTCTTGCCCCCATACCTGAGTTTACTATTTTCTTCCTTAGTCTAAAATGAAGGTGCTGAAGGATGAGCTATTTTGCATTTGTCTTTTCAATAACATTTTATTTAACATAAATTTTAGCAAGCAGTGAGCATGTGCATATCACGTGCGACTTCCGTGCTTGTCAAGTGCACGAAAGTCGCACGTGACATGCACATTCTATTAATATGCCTCTACGGCACCGGTTCATCATCATTTTTGCATCCAGGTCGATGGAATCCAAATCAGGTGTATAAATTCTATCCATCCTTTTACCGCACCATTAATATCTCGCTATGGTGATCCTAGGGCGCTCGGACGAGCCATATGGGTCGCCTAACAAACTGAAGTCTACTTTACCCTTCCTTTGTTGACAGCTTCTTTTTTTTTTTAACTTTTCCACCTTTCACCTTGCAAAAGAAAAGTGAACCTCTCTATTGTTGGGTCTCAAAATAGCCCTTGGAAAATCTTCCCCCAAGATAAATTCTCTCTCTCGAACCCTAGAGAACATCCGTAAATCAAAGGAGTTTCAATCTTCTTTTTTCCCCCTCTCTCTCTCTCTTGTTGAAAAAAAAACTATTAGTTATAAGGTACTAATCCAATATACTCTTCACTCAAGTTTTAAGTTCTTTCCTTCACTTCCATCACTCTCACCCTCTGCATCGTATTTCTTCAACTTCAGGAGATTGAAGCTGAGAGCTTTGGAGATTGAATGTTCTTCGGCCTTCAATGTTCTGCCTAATAATATAGTGGTGGATATTCTTGCTCGGGTCACTGCCAACTCTATAGATGATTTCATGCCCCCATTCCTGAGTTTACTATTTTCTTGCTTAGTCTAAAATGAAGGTGCTTAAGGATGAGCTATTTTACAATTGTCTTTTCAATAATATTTTATTTAACATAAATTTTAGCAAGCAATGAGCACGTGCATATCGCGTGCGACTTCCGTGCATATCAGGTGCACTAAAGTCGCACGTGACATGCACATTCTATTAATATGCCTCTACGGCACCGGTTCATCATCATTTCTGCATCCAGGCCGATGGAATCCAAATCAGGTGTACAAATTCTATCCATCCTTTTACCGAATCATTAATATCTCGCTATGGTGATCCTAGGGCGCTCGGACGAGCCATACGGGCCAGCTAACAAGCTGAAGTCCACTTTTCCCTTCCTTTGTTGACAGCTTTTTTTTTTTTAACTTTTCCACCTTTCACCTTGCAAAAGAAAAGTGAACCTCTCTATTGTTGGGTCTCAAAATGGCCCTTGGAAAATCTTCCCCCAAGATAAATTCTCTCTCTCGAACCCTAGAGAACATCCGCAAATCAATGAAGTTTCAATCTTCTTTTTTCCCCCCTCTCTCTCTCTCTCGTTGAAAAAAAAACTATTAGTTATAAGGTACTAATCTAATATACTCTTCACTCAAGTTTCAAGTTCTTTCCTTCACTTCCATCACTCTCACCCTCTGCATCGTATTTCTTCAACTTCAGGAGATTAAAGCCGAGAGTTATGGAGATTGAATGTTCTTCAGCCTTCAATGTTCTGCCTAATAATATAGTGGTGGATATTCTTGCCCGGGTCGCTGCCAACTCTATAGACGATTTCATGCCCCTGTGCCTGAGTTTACTATTTTCTTCCTTGGTCTAAAATGAAGGTGCTTAAGGATGAGCTATTTTACATTTGTCTTTTCAATCACATTTTATTTAACATAAATTTTAGCAAGCAGTGAGCACGTGCATATCACGTGCGACTTCCGTGCATATCAAGTGCACGAAAGTCGCACGTGACATGCACATTCTATTAATATGCCTCTACGGCACCGGTTCATCGTCATTTCCGCATCCAGGCCGATAAATCCAAATCAGGTGTACAAATTCTATCCATCCTTTTACCGTACCGTTAATATCTCGCTGTGGTGATCCTAGGGCTCTTGGACGAGCCATACGGGCCGGCTAAAAAACTGAAGTCCACTTTTCCCTTCCTTTGTTGACAGCTTTTTTTTTTTTTTAACTTTTCCACCTTTCACCTTGCAAACTCAAATAATACAAAACCCCCACCCCCTCCTCGCTCCCAAAAAAAGAAAAAAAGAGTTTGCATGCGATGAATTATTTTGTTGAAATCTATACATTGGTTCGTTAGATGAAAAACGACACAGTTATCATTAAACCTCTTAAATTATATGGAAAGTCGAACGAGACTTACCGACCAGAGACACAGTTATGCATTATTTGTGCCTGTGAAATCTTATAAATGGTCACATTTTTTCACTATTCCACCGTGTCAGTTGAATTTACGTTGATTTTCAAGCATGCACCGCATAAAGTCTCAATTTCCGATTTCGATTTTTGAACTCAGGATAACTAGTGGTCCAATGAGAATCTGAACCGACAAGCAAAGCAAAATAAGAAGAACGAGTGAAACCGGCACATTCTTGGTCTTATGATACACAATAATTTACGTTCAAATTATCCAAATTATTTATCTGTCATGCGAATATTGGGTATATGATACCAGAAAAGTACATAACAATTTGAAATACAAAAAAGTAAATGCATGTTGTAATGTCAAGTAATGTTAAATGATACCAGCTGATCGATTATTAGGTTGTATATGCAGAAAGATCAAGGTTGTTTGTCTGCCTACTTCCTATCGCCTACAAAAAAAAAAGTGGCAAAAAAGGGTATTAGTGATCAATGTCCCTATACATGAATTTACTATTTTCTTCATTGGTCTAAAAAGATGAAGGTTGCTTGTTATTTGCCTACGAAAAGTAATAAGAAAAGAGCATATGTGATCAATGTCCCTTTGGAAACCGCTTGATGCGTAAAATAGACTTGTACTTGGATTGAGTTCAACATAAAAGAGATAATACCACTAACTCTTCACTCAAGTTTTAAGTTCTTTCCTTCACTTCCATCACTCCCACCCACCGCAGTGTATTTCTTCAATTTCAGGAGATTGAAGCCGAGAGCTATGGAGATTTAATGTTCTTCAGTATTCGATGTTGTGCCTATCAATACTTGTCCGGGAGGTGCATGTTAGCCTAATTTAGGATTAGGGGGCCTACTCACTGAGATTTATTCTCATTGTTATTTAAACCCCACTTTTCAGACCCCCGACCCCGAAAATGATAGATGCGCCGCTTCGTTTTGGGATCCCGTATCGCATAAAGCGATCGATGACCAAGCACCCTGTAGGAAACGGGGAGTTTTATTTTAGGTATTTCAATATAGTTTGGGTTGACGAAGGCGGGCTACATTTCCGGGCCCATCCTTATCTCATTTGGTGTTTCTGGTACCAGTTCGGTACTCATGGGCCTCTTAGGACCTTCGACATTCCGTTCGACATATTAGGCCAGCCGGATCCGCAGGTCGCCGATGGAGAGGTCGTGAGCCCCGCTGCCACGTCCGAGGAGGATTCCGGCACCCAGCCAGTCATCATCGGGATGGATACCGAGTCTGAGGGAGAGGAGCCGATGGACTGGGAGTTCGACATCGAGCCGAAGCCGGAGCCCATGGAGCAAGAGCTAGAGCCGGAGGATGATTCCGGGGTGGAGTCAGTGGATGCCGAGTTCGAGCCGGATTCGATGGATTCTGAGTCTAAGTCATCTGATGACTCGTCCGAGTCCTCGGGATCTAATTCGGACTGGTTGCCCTAGGGTTAGTCCTTGACCATGGTTAGGCAGGGCCAACACTTTTTGATAGAGCCCTTTTTAGAGTTAGTGCCTGACCGCCCGAGCCACATACCCCTTTTTGAAGTTAGTGGTTGTTGACCCATTTTGGTTGGTGTATAATGCCTAGCAATGGATATTGTAAATCCTTGTTATTAATGCAAGTTATATTTATAGTATTACTGTTATCCTTGATCATGTTGTTTTATATTGTACGGGTGTTTATGTTGCTTCCGCATGTGCAATGTTCTCTATTTTTGGTTTTGGGTCGGCGACGAAGTCTTGGGACATCGCACTAAATCGACTTCGGTATGGTTGTCGCGTGCCGTAGGGTTCGGGGCGTGACACCCCCCGCCCGCCCGCCCGATCAGGATGGGTAGGTCATGACATTTGCAACATTTGAAATGACTTTTATGAGAAACTTTAAATCCAGTTATACTCTTTAACAGCAAACTTAGTTAATCTTTAGAAAGTCTATACAAAAGTAACACAACTCTTTAAAACAGAGATAGATTTTACGAAGTCTATTTTAACAAAGAACTTTTATAAGAGAAAAAATATTCAAATGGAAAAAATGAGATATTTGAAAACTAAGCAATTGAGAAATAGATTCAAGAAACTTTTGATATAATCTAACATAATATGCATGTTGTTCTTTAAAAGAAAATTTCAACTCCAAATGTTGTTTCCAAATAATAGGTCTTGTACCAAACAGAGCAAGAAAAAAATTACCATCATTTGCAACATTTGCAAACAACTTTGACGGAAAACTTTAAATCGGGTTACACTTTGACAGGAAAGTTAAGATCAAGAAGGTTAACTTCTTTAAAACAAAACAAGATTCTCACAATTATGTAAAAATGAGAGAGATTTTTTCAAAATGTCTTTAATAAAGAACTTAAAAAAAGATATATTCAAAAGGAGAAAGCAAAATTTTAAGTTATTTGGAAAAAAAGAGATATTTGAAAACTTGCTGCTCATAAAGCCATTAATATTTAGCAAGGAATTGAGAAGTTAATATTTAGAATATAAAATACCACCAAAAACCCCAAAATATGTCACTTGTAATAAATTTATGCTAAACTTTCTTTTGTGACACGAAAAATCCCAAATTATGCCACTTGTAACAAATTTATCATGAACTTTTTTTTTGTAATACGAAAAACTCTAAACTATGTCACTTATGACACATTTACCCCATAATACTTTGGCACATGGGCATTTTTATCTTTTTCCTTTTTCTGTTTTTTTTTCCTTCTTTCTTCCCTCCGCCGGCCATGGCGGAGGGAAGTCAGCGAGGGCTGCCTTCGCCGAATCCGGCAAGGGCGACTCTCGCCGGCGTCAAGCGAGGCTACCCTCGCTCGCCTAGGCAAGGGCAACCCTCACTCGACGTTGGTGAGGGCAGCCTTCGCCCGATGCCGGATCCGGCGAGGGTAGCCCTCGCCGGCTTCCTTCTGCCATGGCCGGCAGAGGGAAGAGAGAAGAAAAGAAAAAAAAAGGAAAAAGACGAAAATGCCCATAGGCCAAAGTATTGTTCGGTAAATGTATCACAAGTGGCATAATTTTGGGTTTTTCGTATCACAAAAAAAAAATTAGGGTAAATTTGTCACAAGTGGCATAATTTGAGATTTTTCGTGTCACAAAAAATTGTTCAGGGCAAATTTATTACAAGTGATATAGTTTGGGATTTTTGGTGATATTTTCCCTATTTAGAAAGGACAAAAACAAAGTCTCACAATTCTTTTGAATAGAGAGAGATATTAGGAAACCTCTTGAACATAGAACTTTTAAACTAGAGAGATAAGTATACAAAAGGAGAACAAAAATTGAATTTTTTTGGCAAAAAAAAGAAATACTGGCAAACTTTCTGCTCATAAACCTATTGAAAAATTGATTGGAAAAACTTGTGATAGAATCTAAAATATTTTTCATGATGTTCCTTAAAAGCAAATTTTAACTCTCAATCACGTTTGGGAACTAGTAGGTCTTGCACAAAACATCATAAGGAAAAAATTGCCAAAATTGGCAACAGTTGAAAACAACTTTCAATGAAAACTTTAAATCCAGTTACCCAAAGACAAAATACTTACAATCAAGAAATTAGAAAGGACAAAAACAAAGACTCGCAATTTTTTAAAATAGAGTGAGATGTTAGGAAATCTCTTTAGAAGCAACAGTGAATCCTTATATGAAAGGTACTCTCCCAAATTCGAAGTACATTGTGTTGACACCTGAATTTTTGTTTGACACACCTATCATACATTTTTGTAAAAATACATAAAAGAACATAAATAAAAATTGGGGACCCTCGATTCAATCAAATTAGATGGGCTTAATCTGACTTCATAAGCCCATTATAATTTGCATAGCACACGTGGTCATTCGTCCACTTAATGCGAATTCGGTAAGCTAATTTGGTCCAGGCACAGAAGCCCAATCACAATAGAAGCCCATTAAACCAAATCTAGCCCATGATTCCCCTATTCATGTTTTCTCACGCTTCTAAGTTTGCAAAAAAGAGGAGGCGGTGACCAATAAAAGGAAATGGCTAAGCGAATGCAGTGAAAGCGCCCGTGACATACGAATGGGTGACCTCAGCAAAACCATGAGATTCTAGAACGCTGAGCTAGCTCCCTCATAACAGAATTAGTTTTTAGATTCCCTGACCTTGCTGCCGATTGCGACTCTTCCATAGCTCACAGACATATAATTTTTCTTTCTCTGTTCTTCTTTGCTTCGAGTAAAACATGATTCCAAGCCATATGCATGCTGTTCGTGCACAGCTGATCTGGTGACGAAGTTTTCTTTGGGAAATCTGTAATGATATCGTTGTTCTAGCACTGATTTTGAGCAATATGACGCCTTCGATTTCACTGTTAGGTTCGACATTTAGAGTGCACGTAACCTCTTTGATAAAAAGTCTAACCGAGAGTTTGTTCCCGAAGTTGCTAGACCAGCGGATGAAGAGATGTAAATCAGTCGTTAACAATTGATTCATGAACATTTAGAGTTGCTTCCGAGTTATATTCCATTATTATTGAACTTGCTCTGAGCACGTGTTTTCCTCTTGTTGCTCTATATTTCATGTATTCATGTGACGCTCGATGGTGGTCGCCGGAGAGGATGTGATTGGGAATCGTTCATCTGAGTTCTCACCTACGGTGACACTCGTAGTTCTCAGTTCCTGGTATTTTCTCTCTTTCCAAATATATATGCCCTTGGTTGCCCGTTTGTGTTGGTGATGATTGACAACGGCAATTTGTGATGTTGCGGTGAGGGCCGGAATCGGTAACGGATGAATATAGTGGCTGATGGTGAAAGTCCAGTGGCAGCCGTAACGGACGACCAATGAAAAGTGATTCGGCGTTGGTCAGTGGCGTCGTTCGCAGACGTGAATTGCCGGCGAAGAGTCCATTTGAAGAAGATGACTCCAGGTGCAGATTCGGGAAGAAGAAGATAAAAACAGGTAATAATAAAAATAAAAATAAAAATAAAAAGTTGGTGAAACAATAACAAGTCTACATTCAACAAATGGAGATGCCTATATAGATAACATTTAGACAGTGGATAGCCATTTAACATGAGACTTGAGGGGGACTCAAGCAAGACTTTAGACGGGGCAGGCCGAGCTCACCATTAGGACGATCAGACAAAGGGAAAATGATACAAACAATTCTTGAACTTTGGCTTAACATGTAATGTGGTTTCTGAACTTTTAATTTGTTCAATGTAATCCCTAAACTTTTGCTCAATGTGCAATGTGGTCCATGAACTTTTAATTTGTTCAATTTAACCTCTAAACTTTTTTGTACATGTTCAATTTAGTCACTGGATCATATGAAATTGTTCAATGTAGTCTTTGATATTGACTTAATGGAAGAACAACTTCGAACATTTTCATATAGTTCAAGGATCACATTGAACATGTACTAAAAATCCATTGACCACAATATACAAATTTAAAGCTCAGGGACTACATTGAACATTAGGCTAAAGTTCAAAAATCACATTGAATAAATTAAAAGTTTTGGGATCATATTGCACATTGAGTCAAAATTTATGGATCATTTGTGTCATTATCCCTGGACAAATCTATTTGACATTAAAGGAAATCAAACCAAAGCCTAAACATGTTCAGTTATATATCAAATAACTACTATCGATTCAATATTAACATCCTGATATATGTCTCAAGTCTTGATTGAAAGTTGATTTTTGGGTCCAATTGGTTTTTTAATGTAAGGACCTCGGCCCCACCACGCTTCTGCTGCGCTACTCTTTGTGTAATATTGTTCGCTTTGGACACTAAGTCCTCACGGTTTTAAAACGCGTTACACAAGGGTTAGGGCCCAAGCCTTATAAACTCACCAAGATCTCACTCCCTAAGCAATGTGGGACAAGAGCAATGCAATCCCCTTGCCATCCGCGAACTGCCGGGAGCCGCTCCTTGTTCGAGCCCTCTCTGGCTCCCGCGATCACTCCCTACCTTCGTCGGACCGGGTCGTTACATTTAAGCTATAAAACTCGAGTGTTCAAAATGAAAGATATGGTGGAGGTTCAATAACATGAAAATGGAACCTATTTTTGTCATTCATTGGATATGTACGAAACAAATTTCTCAGTATTATGTGATATTATCCTTTGTAACTAGCTCTGTAGTTGCAAACCTTATCTATGCATCGATAGACATGAGAACTTTCAATAAAATCATATGCAAAATGCTAACCTTATCATATGATAGAGCTGTTTGACTGAGGCCAGGGGACAACATTTGATAAAAGGGAGTTAGTCAAGGATGTCGAAGAGGTATGGACAAGCCAATCAATCTAAATGGGTTATAGTATATTCAATGTAAGCCAACCCACCGATGTGATGTTTCAACATTGACATGTTAATTATTCGAAGGAATTTTCATTGACGCGTGGGTTTGCGTCCTGCATTCATATTCCTATCCCTACAACAGATAATAAATTCATTTCCTTTTTGGTACCCACATCATTTTGGGTCCTTTGCTGTTAGTGGAAGGAAATTTCCAGTTGATTCTTTTTGGCTTTTTCCACTCATTTGGACATTCATATTTGAAATGACCATCTTCATTGCAGATGGAACGGTAGTAAAACTTTCCTCTAGAAGATCCAATGAAATTTCTAGCAAAATGACTTCCGTAAGCATGAAGAGGTGGTTTCTTTTTTAACCTTTCTTTTGTTTTTGGAAACGGATTCCTTTCCTCTTCATTTTCCTCATAACCCAGACCGGATTTGTTGTCGTAAAGAATTTGAATAGAAAGAATATGCTCGAGTGTTTTTGAACCAAGAGAAAACTTTGTAGTGATTTTGGAGATCTCTTTCTTCATACAGCAATTTTCATCTTGAGATAGTCAATGTTCCCTCATTAGAGTCTTCAATTCATTTCTCAAGTCTTCAAGAGCAACTCTTTGAGAAAGGTTTTCAATTGATATTTTTTAAATTCTTTCTACAGATCAGAAATCCTTTGTAAGGCCTTTTTGTGCTCTTCAAATCTCTTTTGAGAAATCTTGCATTTCTTCATAAGTAAGTTCAAGAGAGTTTATCTCTATTTCTTCATCAAACTCAGTGTCAGTCATGAGACATATGTTGGCTTGATCACCATCTTCATCGTTGCTTTCACAGTTTGTATCACTCCAAGTTTTAACTTTGAGTGCATGGTTTTTCTTCTCTATCTTTTTGTTCCTTTTCTTTTGAAGAGGATAATCAGGTTTGATATGTCCAGGCTTTTGACATTAATAGCAAACCACTTCTTTTTCCTTTGACTTCATCCTTTGTCTTGAAAGGTGTCTTATCGTCTGAGTATCTTGTTTGTTTCTTTCCTCAGTAATTGTTTCCTTTTCTCATCATATACTTGAATCTTCTTGTGAAGAGCGCCATGTCTTCATCATCGGTCATGGTAGCATCACCTACATCAATATTGTCAGCTTTAAATGCAATGACTTTCTTACCTTTGCTATTAAAATCTTCATTTAGATGCTCGGCTTCGTAAGACATCAAGGTTCTAATCAGCTCATCCATTGTAATGGCTTGAATTCTCATTGTTTCTCGAATTGAGGTTTTCAATTGACTCCACTCCTTGGGTAGTGACCTTAGGAACTTGTTCACTTTCTCGATATCAGTGAAGATCTTTCCTTGATTGGCAAGACCATTGGTGATTTCAGTGAACTTGGTGAACATTTGGGTGATGGTCTCGTCGGACTTCATCTTGAACATCTCATAGTTCCCGAGAAGAATAATCATTTTGGTTTCTCGAATACAATAGAATCCTTCGAATGTAACTTGCAATCGATCCTAGATTTCTTTCACTATAACACACGAAGAAATTTTATTAAACTCATAAGGAGAGAGAGAGAGAGAGAGTGGTAAAGCAAATGCTTTGCTTTAGCGTTAAGAGCTTGTTTTCTCTTAGTTTCCTCTAGCTGAGCTACGGCGGCAACGGCAACAACTGCGGCAATGCTGCGATAGCAAGTTGGTTTTTGCCTTCCTGTTGTTGAGCTTGAGGTAATTGATCAGCTTGCGCTCTAGCTGGAACAGCAGGTCTATTCTCAATGACTTCCCACGTATGTTGGTCAGTTGCTTCAATATAAGCTTGCATGCGTTGCTTCCAGTAACCATAGTTGGTTCCATCAAAGTATGAAGGCTTGTTTGGCTTATAAACAGATCTTTATGCTTAGAAGTAAAGCACTTCAATACACAAGCAGCAGAGTTTTGATACAAATTGTTGGGGCTAACAAAGGATAAGCCATACACATGGAAGTTAGATAAAACAGAAATTGAAAAGAAATGTACTGTTGAGTGGGGATTTAAGAAACCGAGCGGGAGAGCAATTCGGAAAAGGGGATTAGATGAAGTTTAAAAAAAAAACAGAAGAAAGTAGAAAGAGAACAAACAAAAGATTTTTTGGAGAAGATAAAAGCATCGTCAAAGGGAAGCGGCGTAGATAAAAGATGAATTGATGGATTGAGGGGTTAGAATTAAAAACTTAAATGTGATCTTTTTTAAGGGGCCTATCTTTTTGGACTCTCGGCGCCTATAAGATTTTTTCAAACCCAATCTCTCATGCTTTGACTCACCGAGTGACCTTTGTCACCTTTTTTCAAATCCGGATGGCGCTCTCTCTAAATCACTTTCTTTGGCATCCCTTTGACCGAGACTTCAACGGCCCAGTGCATTCTTATTTTGGTTTTGTCTACTTTAATCTCTTTTGGTCACATTACTTTCAAAAGCCACGCCCCTTAATTTTTGAAAAGCAATCTCGGCATATGGAAGTCCATCTTGAAATCTAAATTGATCTTGAGGTCATAGTGAGATAAGGATGTGTGATAAGATATTTTATTAAATTAGATAGAGATAATCCTAATCCAACTAGATTTCCTGATCTAGTCCTATCTTGACCCATCTTGAATTAATTTTGAATTCAAATTCGAATCAAATTTGATTTAAATCTCCAATTCAAGCCTAATCAAGATTATACCAACATGGATTAACTCATCTCGAAATTCGGTCAACCTTAGTAAACCATGGTCAAACTTGGTCAAACTCGGTCAACCATGGGTTAAGATGGGCCTGAGATGCTGGACCACATTGGATTCATGGCCGTCACCTGCAATATGCTCGAAACAAATATGCTAGTCCTAAATGCCTATATGCCTCTAGTTTCTAAATGCTGATAAATGCAATAAAGGAATGCAAAAATTGATATTTTTGCTCGGGGCACAACTTCCATCACTCTCTATAAATTCGACCCCTAGTTTTTTACGAGGTCAAGGACAATTAAATGAAAATTTAGATATCAGTAGCTCCTCCTTTTTTAAGGGGAGCTCACAAAACTTTCACTTAAAGACCCGTTCAAAGACCAATGACACCGAAATTCATGCAGATGCAGTTGCAATATTTTTTGCTTAGGGGACTAATTCGACCCCTAATTTTCTCACGAAAAGAATGACTAACCTATAAGTTAAAATTTAGATGTCCACACTAGCCAGCTTTGGAAATAAAGCTACCATAAAACAAGAAAATATCAAAAAACATAGGCGTATGTAACCCAGTATCACAAATTACACTTACTCTAATTGAGTAAAGTTAATTTCTTGCAATTTTTTTTCCATATTAATCACATTTAAATGGAATTAGATCCTTCTGGATAATAACTATCTTGCCAGTTTTTTGAGTGGTTGATTTCAGCTAAAGGCATTTTTTGTAATATGTTCGAAATTCGTTGCAAAATTCATAGCAAATTTGCCACGAATTTTGCAACGAATTTCAAAAAAGGCATTTTTTCTAATATGTTCGAAATTCGTTGGAAAATTGGTGACAAATTTGCCACGAATTTTCCAACGAATTTCAAAAAAAGGCATTTTTTCTACTATGTTGGATTTTCGTTGCAAAATTCGTGGCAAATTTGCCACGAATTTTGCAACTAATTTCAAAAAAAGGCATTTTTTTCTAATATGCTCGAAATTCGTTGCAAAATTCGTGGCAAATTTGCCATGAATTTTGCAACGAATTTAAAAAAAAAGGCATTTTTTCTAATATGTTTGAAATTCGTTGGAAAATTCGTGGCAAATTTGCCACGAATTTTGCAACGAATTTCAAAAAAAGGCATTTTTTGTAATATGTTCGAAATTCATTGCAAAATTCGTGGCAAATTTGCCACGAATTTTGCAACCAATTTCAAAAAAAGGCATTTTTTCTACTATGTTGGATTTTCGTTGCAAAATTCGTGGCAAATTTGCCACGAATTTTGCAACGAATTTCAAAAAAATGCATTTTTTTCTAATATGTTCGAAATTCATTGCGAAATTCGTGGCAAAATTTGCCACGAATTTTGCAACGAATTTCAAAAAAATGCATTTTTTTCTAATATATTCGAAATTCGTTGGAAAATTCGTGGCAAATTTGCCACGAATTTTGCAACGAATTTGCAATAAAGGCATTTTTTGTAATATGTTCGAAATTCATTGCAAAATTCGTGGCAAATTTGCCACGAATTTTCCAACGAATTTCAAAAAAAGGCATTTTTCTACTATGTTGGATTTTCGTTGCAAAATTCGTGGCAAATTTGCCATGAATTTTGCAACGAATTTCAAAAAAATGCATTTTTTTCTAATATGTTCGAAATTCATTGCGAAATTCGTGGCAAAATTTGCCACGAATTTTGCAACGAATTTCAAAAAAATGCATTTTTTTCTAATATATTCGAAATTCGTTGGAAAATTCGTGGCAAATTTGCCACGAATTTGCAAAAAAGGAATTTTTTGTAATATGTTCGAAATTCGTTGCAAAATTCGTGGCAAATTTGCCACGAATTTTGCAACAAATTTCAAAAAAAGGCATTTTTCTACTATGTTGGATTTTCGTTGCAAAATTCGTGGCAAATTTGCCATGAATTTTGCAACGAATTTCAAAAAAATGCATTTTTTTCTAATATGTTCGAAATTTGCCGCAAAATTTGCAACGAATTTCAAAAAAAGGCATTTTTTGTAATATGTTCGAAATTCGTTGCAAAATTCGTGGCAAATTTGCCACGAATTTTCCAACAAATTTAAAAAAAAGGCATTTTTTCTACTATGTTGGATTTTCGTTGTGAAATTCGTGGCAAATTTGCCACGAATTTCGCAACGAATTTCAAAAAAAGGCATTTTTTCTAATATGTTCGAAATTCGTTGGAAAATTCGTGGCAAATTTACCACAAATTTTGCAACGAATTTCAAAAAAAGGCATTTTTCTAATATGTTCGAAATTTGTTGGAAAATTCGTGGCAAATTTGCCACGAATTTTGCAACGAATTTCAAAAAAAGGCATTTTTTGTAATATGTTCGAAATTCGTTGGAAAATTCATGGAAATTTGCCACGAATTTTGCAACGAATTTCAAAAAAGGCATTTTTTCTAATATGTTCGAAATTCGTTGGAAAATTGGTGACAAATTTGCCACGAATTTTCCAATGAATTTCAAAAAAAGGCATTTTTTCTACTATGTTGGATTTTCGTTGCAAAATTCGTGACAAATTTACCACGAATTTTGCAACGAATTTCAAAAAAAGGCATTTTTTGTAATATGTTCGAAATTCGTTGGAAAATTCATGGCAAATTTGCCAAGAATTTTGCAACGAATTTCAAAAAAAGGCATTTTTTGTAATATGTTCAAAATTCGTTGCAAAATTCATGGCAAATTTGCCATGAATTTTGCAACGAATTTCAAAAAAGGCATTTTCTCTAATATGTTCGAAATTCGTTGGAAAATTGGTGACAAATTTGCCACGAATTTTCCAATGAATTTCAAAAAAAGGCATTTTTTCTACTATGTTGGATTTTCGTTGCAAAATTCGTGGCAAATTTGCCACGAATTTTGCAACTAATTTCAAAAAAAGGCATTTTTTTCTAATATGCTCGAAATTCGTTGCAAAATTCGTGGCAAATTTGCCATGAATTTTGCAACGAATTTAAAAAAAAAGGCATTTTTTCTAATATGTTTGAAATTCGTTGGAAAATTCGTGGCAAATTTGCCACGAATTTTGCAACGAATTTAAAAAAAAGGCATTTTTTTGTAATATGTTCAAAATTCGTTTCAAAATTCATGGCAAATTTGCCACGAATTTTCCAACGAATTTTAACAAAAGGCATTTTTTCTACTATGTTGGATTTTCGTTGCAAAATTCACGGCATATTTGCCACGAATTTTGCAACGAATTTAAAAAAAATGCATTTCTTTCTAATATGTTCTAAATTCATTGGAAAATTCATGGCAAATTTGCCACGAATTTTGCAACGAATTTAAAAAAAAGGCATTTTTTCTAATATGTTTGAAATTCGTTGGAAAATTCGTGGCAAATTTACCACAAATTTTGCAATGAATTTCAAAAAAAGGCATTTTTTGTAATATGTTTGAAATTCGTTGCAAAATTCGTGGCAAATTTGCCACGAAAAATCAAATTAAGCAGGGGATGCTGGAAACTTGATTAAAAGAAAATCCAAAAAATTAGTTTAAGTTCGATATATATATATATATAGGATGTGTTTAAATAACCTTGTTCGAATAGAATAGGATAACCTAAATATGCTAGAAAGATAGGATAATTTCCAACTTAAATTAGGATTTAAAGTAATTTTTTCCTAGTCTAATTTAAACATTATCCTAATCTTAATGGTTTATTTAGGGTAATTTTCAATTTCGAATTTTCATAAAACAATTCCAAAAAAGAAGTCACTTTAGAATAGGTTAAATTATCTTTCTAGAACAAATTGCATGTTATTTTAGGCGTTTTTTATTATTTCGAATTTTAATGAAAAATGCCAAAAACACATCATTTGCCTGTCATTAGAAATAGGTCATATAGTCGCATGACGTATAGTTCACATGCTTGGTTTAATTAATCGCATGTCATATTTTGAATGTCATTGCACTTAGGTTAGTTTTCATTTAAATAAAGAGAAAACCCTAAGGAATACATTGATCGAAGTGCTTGTTAATTAGAAATCATAATAGATCGATCTATATGATTTTCTAACTAACAATGCAGATGCTTGCGTTGCTAAAAGGTACGTTGTTCTCCTAAACTAGTAATTTATTTACTGCTTTCTGGGTGTTAAATTGGTGGATTGCACACCTGCATGGTTACCTCCTATGTTAGTGAATAGGTAATAAAATGGATCCAGACTGCCTGCTTAAATATTTTTTAAAAAGAAAAAGTACCGAAAAGGCGTTAGACTAGCTCTAGCGTAACCAAGTCCCCGAACTCAAAATCTCTACTTCGTAGGAATAAAACATATCTCCCTATGCTTTATTTGGGTTTCTAATCAACCCACTGCAAAATAGATTAGTGGCGACTCCAGCATGAAAACATTTGCATATTAAGAACTTAAACCCTAAATCCCAAGTTAGTAGGGCTTGGGAGGGTCCGAATTAGGTTTAAACTTAATAATCCATTAACCGAACCCCTAGGTGGTGCACCGCGGAGGTTAGGTCGCAACAGCTTGGTGACTCTACTTAGGACTTGAAACTTCTTAGTGGACTTAGGTCGGTTTTCTTTTCAAAAAATATTTTTGTTTAGCAGTGAGGATTCTAGGTACGTCCCTAACGTTTAAGGTGTTAAATATTTTTGCAGAATGGGAGGTATAAGGGGAGTCGTGATTGTTAACTCTTGTCTTGCAGGGAGGTGTACAATGAATGGTTTATTTTCAGTACAAAGCATTGTTTGATATAACCTGTTGTGCATGATATTTGCATACACTACACCGTACACACTACCCGCTACCGAACCTGGGTGGCACATGTTTAGGATGATACTAAGACAGTGGACACCCTGACTACATCCGCGTGGTATGGGTCACCCTCCTTGGTCCCGAAAATTTTCTTTCTCAGTGTCATTGAGTTACTTCCCCAGTTGCAACCATGCAACACGGGTCGGTCAGGGAAACCCTTGGCCAAACCATAACCATGACTGGTTTAGTCCGGTAATCCTTGTGTCTCCACGTTACAAGCCAGAGTCTAAATAAAAATCAAGCCTCATGTGTCATATGCATGTCTATGTGATTGCCATTGTCCTGCCAGGTGAAGTAAGTTTTCTAATCCTATGCTCTGTAATTTACTTTCTTTACCGTATATTTGGTCGGTCCATGATAGGTCTAGGTCGATCGTAATTTAATGTCATTTCAATTTGAAAATAATAATCATTGAATCTTTTGAAAGGGAAAGAAAAAGAAAAAAGAAAGCTTTGAAAAGAAATTACTTTCAATTCATACTATTATTTTCCTCGGTCTATCATAGGTCATTATTTCCTGAGAAATTTGCCATCATTTTCGCAAGTACAAGGAGTAATGAAAAATGTCATAAAAATGGGAATAAAAAGGGACAATTAGACTGAGTCATGGATCGATCGTTTTGAGGTCGTATACTTACCATGCTCCATTTACAAATTAGGTACTATGGATCGTCAACCATCAGCCGTTCGTACGTGGCCACGAGCAAAAACGACCGATCAAAATGAAGTGTTGAACTATGTTGCTAATAACATGAACAAGCGAATTGCGAGCCTCCAAAATCAAGTTGAAGAGCTATATGCTACTATAGCTTATCTCGTCAAGTAGAAGCACCATGATGACATGGATGCCTTATCTTCGACAACGAATTTCAACCCAAAGGAAAAAGACAAAATGGTCCTTGAATGGTCTAATTTCCCTGAAGTAGCGGAGTTCGACACCGCGACGGAGAGACTGGTGACATATTTGGAAGGGAGAATATTTGACCTGGAGGGTTTGCCTCATAAGACCAAGGAGGGTGAAGAACCCAAGCACACATGATTCATGGTCCCAAGCAGCTTGATTTCCCTATTTAAATAGGGGCATCTTTGATTATGTGAATCCTCCCCTACATTGGAGCATTTCTTGCTTTCTAGAATTTCATTTGTTTTCTGGGATTTTTAGTTTTCTGAATTTTCAATTATGCTTAGGACTTGTTTGCTTGCACTTTCCATTCCCATAAATGTAATTCATTTGACTCTATCGAATGAAATTACAAATTATTTTCATTTTGAGGGCATATTGAGGTATACAAAACTGGCCCAGTGATGATATCTAACCAAAAAAGAAAAAATGTCATCCACGGAGAAATTCTGAGGGCTGGGCTTCCTCATGCTTCCTCCCAAAAACCATTTCGAAAATAAAAAGCATTTCATTACTTTAAAAAAAAAAATTTCCAAAGCATGTGTCAAATAAACTTTGTTTGTTTGTTTGACTCGTTTACTTCTTGTCTCATAGCATAATTCTCTAACTTGTTGTGATGAGGAACTGCACATGGAGTTCTAATGATGATGAACCCATGGGGCAAATGATCACCTCCTACTTGGACATGATGCTATCTTCAAAGAGCAAAATTGAGTGCTCAACATTTCTCAATTCATGCTTAATGCAAGCACTTTTTCTTGTACATCGATGAAAAGTAGGGGGCAAGCAAAAAAGGATCACTCATCTTTGAAGAAAGAGGCATATCTTGTTCCTGAACATAACTAATTTTGAAAATGACATACTCCCCACATTCTCTTGCAGACGACAAATTGAGGGGCATGTCGAACTTTGACGATGATAGCGGACCGACAAATCCGATTGAGATGTTCTAATTGGAATGAACAACCGAAACCTTCTAAGTCTCGATTCACATTTGCTTAGTATCCTATTCATGCACGCTTTCTTGTGTAGGAGCAAAAGCAAAGATGGAGCATTCATACGTCCGTCCCTTCCAAATAGGGGCAATCAAAGGGCTCCCATTCCTAAAAATGTTTCTCTCTGTTGATGTTCTCACACCTTTTGCAGAGGCCATTTATTTTGAATGCTCAATGCCATATTTCTCATACTTATGATGAAATTTTTGAGTATGATAAATTTGTTTGGAAGTTGCAAACTCTTTTATGCTTGAAGTTGATAAGCTTGTGAAATGATCACATCTTTCTAGAAAAAGAAAATTTGCATGGTGATTTTACCTATTTAACTCACCATTTTCATGTAGAAGTTTATCAAAATTGACAATTTGCTAAATGATGTGGAAATGCTTAAGTATGCTAAATGGGGTGTATTAGGATGATGAAAGGCAAACCATGTCCCACACACAGTCCCTTACTTATACACTTGTGTGATAAGTGGAAAAACTCCATGTCCATAAGGTAAAGGGTTATCTCGCGAAAGATACGACCACCGAAATGATGAGTGGCAGTCCACTTCTCTATCCTAAACACTATATGTGATCCATTGCTTAACCCCTTTTTAGCCCAAGCACTTAGAGAATTTTTTCAATTTACCCCTGTCAAGAACCACCCTACATCGGGGCAGATGGAGGTAAGTCATCATGAGGTGAGAAAAACATATAGAAATTTTCTTGCTCACACTTGCATCAATCTTCAAGTGTTGCTATTTCAGATGAACTCATACAAAATTTAAGTGCCTTAGGATGACGAAGAATATTTTTTTCTCTATCTTACACATTTATATCCATTGCGTAGCCCACTTGAGCCTACAATTTCATTTCATATGAACCCATTTGGTGATCATCCCCCATATTGGGGCAGGGTAAAAGCCATCACTGTCCAAGCAGCATATCCGGAGCATTAATAGAGGACGAAGACCCTCGAAAGTCCAGATGTCGAGTCATTCGGTAAAAAAAAGCCTATGTGTGGTTAGTCAATGTAGGCATTGTAGACAGTGTGTGTCCAAATTCAAAAATGAAAAAAAAATGAAAACTAGGGGGCATGAAAAAGTAGTGTGCTTAGTAAAAGGAAGGCCGATGCCATAGATGCGAAAGCCAAAAAAAAAAGAGAAAAAAATGAAAAAGAGTTGAAAAAATGAAATAGGGGCATGAAAAAGCAGTGTGCCTGGCAAAAGTAGGGCTGATGCCTATAGGGAGAAAAAATAGAATGCATGTGTCAAAATCGCAAAGTTATTTCTAGCGAAGTAGTACTCAAGGAGACAAGACCAATGGAGCATCTACCAAGAAGATAATCCGTGGTAAAGAAGAAGACCGGCGGCAATGCCTAGATGATCACCAACTTTCATCCTTGTACACATTTTTTAGCCTAGCAAATCCTTTTGTTTCTCAACCGTGAACCTAGCCTACGTTATGTCTTTTGCAAAGTCTCTTTAGATTATGGCACTTGAATTAACGTAGGAATTCAGATATTTCCGAGCAAGACTATTTCTGTTTCATTTTACAGAGTTCTTGACTTGTAAACTCGGAGACGATTGCGGAGTATTTTATTTCAATAGCCTCGACTCAAAGAATCCTCTTTGTTAAGCCATTGACCAAACCGATACTACGGTCCTGACAAAGACCTCTTAGATTGGTAAAGTTGTACCACTTGCAAGAATACTTGGACCATTGTCAACATGATGATAGTGAGATGGAGTGATTCTCATAAAATAGCCCTTTATGAATGAGAGTGAGTGACAGCCTTTTCTAACTGAAAGTCTCTCATTTAGCATTCTTAAGAAATCCACGTTATGAGTGAAAATTGTCTTGATTGATAATTCTCCCTAGTGGAATTTGGTGATGCAAATATGGTTAAACCATTATGCACGATCTTCAATTGAATTGTTAAAGACCCCAATGTGCATATTAGAGTAGCTATGATTGCTAATCTCTTTGATGAATGCATATGTATTCTTGCTCTAATCATGTCTGACAGGAAATGTTTCCTCAAAGACCGAAGAGTTCCTGACACTCGAGCTGCTATCTAAAGCTTCGAATTTGTCTAAATATTTTTCAATATTCAAATACTTAATTGGAGTTTCAGGTATCTTTTTCGAAAGTCCGAAGGGAATTTTTGAGCATATTCAATTACCTAATTGGAGTTTCAGGTATCATATCCGAAAATCTGAAGGGAATTTTCGATCCTATTAATTATATCTTATTGCAGTTTCAGATATCTTTTTGAAGATCCAAAAGGAATCAGTGAGCCCATTCAAATATCGTTTTGAAGTTTCAGGTATCGTTTTCGAAAATCCGAAAGGAATTTTCGATCCTATTAATCATATCTGATTGCAGTTTCAAATATCTTTTCGAAGATCTGAAGGGAATCATCGAGCCCATTCAAATATCTAATTGAAGTTTCAGGCATCATTTTCGAAAATCCGAAGGGAATTTTCGATCCTATTAATCATATCTGATTGCAGTTTCAAATATCTTTTCGAAGATCTTAAGAGAATCATCGAGCCCATTCAAATATCTAATTGAAGTTTCAGGTATCATTTCCGAAAATCCAAAGGGAATTTTCAAGCTCATTCAAATATCTGATTGTAGTTTCATATATCTTTTTCGAAAATCCGAAGAGAATTTTCAAGCATATTCACATATTTGATTTCAGTTTCAAGTATCTTTCTCGAAGATCCGAAGGGAATTTTCAACCCAATTCAACTATCTTATTGAAGTTTCAAGTATCTTTTCCAAAAATCCAAAGCAAATTTTCAATCCTATTCAACTACGCAATTGGAGTTTTAGGTATCTTTTCGAAAATCCAAAGGGAATTTTCAATATTATTCAACTACGCGATTGAAGTTTTAGGTAATCATTTTGAAAATCCGAAGGTAATTTTTGAGTCTATTATCTGATACCTTTTAGCGAAAATCCGAAGGGAATTTTCGAATCCATCTCATCTCAAGCATCTTTTTCGAAAATCCGAAGGGAATTTTCGAGCCTATTTCAATTGTCTTTTCTGAAAATCCGAAGGGAATTTTCGAGTTTATTTCAAGTCTTGTTTCGAAAATTTGAATGGAATTTTTTGAGCATATTTCAATTATCTTTTAAAAATCCGAAGGAAATTTTCAAATTTATCAATCTTTTCGAAAATCCGAAGACAATTTTCGAGCTTTCAAATACTATTGGGAATTCCAGATACTTGGTAGGTTTTCAAAAGCCATTCCATACCCCAAATTTGCTTTCCCAAATCTTCGGGTAAGTAAGTGCAGGTATGTTTTCTACTTTTGCATTAGCATATGCATATCACATTAGAAAATGGGTGTGGGCTCATTGAGATCCCGTTTACTCTTCAAAAAGATTAATATTTCTCATTACATTTGTATAGTCAAATTTTAGGTATCATTTATCTTTGAATGAAACCTCTACGAGCTTCCTTTTAAAGAGGAGCAGTTATTGACACCTAAATTTTGGTGATCTAGTTAGTCGTTCATTGCATAAAAAAATTAGGGATCAATTACAGTCCCTAGACAAAAAAATTAGTTAAATCGCATATAGATTAAGAGCATTTGGATTGGTATTTAGATTCATATAATTGCATTTGCATTGGACCGATCCAATTCCATCCCACTTTTGTTAAAATTGTGTTGCTGCAGAGGTGTGACAAAATATTATTCACATATTTAATTAAACCTAGCATGTGATGCGACGATATGACCTTATTAAGAGCATTCTGCAGCAACACAGATTCAAAATCACATCTCTTAGATTCACATCCTTCCATCCCACTCCACAAGCAGATTTCACAACTTCTCTGCAGCCTTGATTTGTCAACCACATACTTTCAAATTTGAATATCTTCTTTACCTAAATATCACCGAAGGCAGTATGTTACAAGAGATGGCAGTGGTCTGAGCCAAATTAAATGTCAGGGAGCTGGGCCAAAGTTCCTTCCAGCTACCTGTAGCCAATCCTCTATCTAACCTCTCCCTTACTTTGTCATTCTCATCTCTTTTATTGGACCAGGTAAAGCATTGCCCATGAAAGTCCATATCCAACATACCCAGTAAAAAACTGATCTTTGAAACATCCCCATATTCCTCTAAGGCTGTGGCTGGTGCCTCTTCTTCTCTTCCGACCCCTTTATTTCATTAAAATCCCGTATGCATAACCATGGATGGATGTTACTGCTAGCCATTGCCTTTAAATTCTTCCAATTCCACTCTCCTTGATGTTTTTGGTTCAGTGTAAACCCAAGTAATTCTGTAAACAGAGCACTTAAAATTGTGGTATTAACAAAGTTCTGGTATGCCCATTTCATCTATACTAGAACTTCTTTACAGCACAAAGCTAATCCTCCACTCAGTCCAATTGGATCAAGACCAACATAACATTTATTATTGGGGTCCCATACAATTATTATTACCGATTGAATGGGTAGTTCTGTGTTTGTGTGTGCTTGAATGAAATTTAATAGAGATTTTGTACCGGATAAAATGCGTGAGCTGTGATAATATTGACCCAGAACATGACAATTTTGTTCGGGATTTGGGTTAAGACGATGGATTTATTTGATTTGGCTGAAATTATATCGAATAGTTTAATACGAAAAAAAGTAACAAAAAATTATGGAATTACCTCTAATTAAAGTAGGGAAAAAAACGAAACGGATTTTAGATTCTATAACGACCGATTGTGTGATGGCAAATGCCATTCTCTATAGTAGTCCAAGGAAAGGGACCGAAGTGCAACGTTGGTCGACCAAAAGTTCGGTCCCCAACAATGTGGTTATATCGCTTGGAAAATTTATTTAATCACAAATGTCTTCCTTATCAAAAACATTTTATACTAAACTATTTTCTTGGGTAATGAAAATATTTTTCATTTGTTCATTTTTATAGACAATACAAAGAATTATTTTTTGGAAAATGTTTTCCAAATCTAAAGTTTTCCGTGAAATAAATGCACCATAAGGCTCCATTTATTTCGCAAAAAATATTTTCCTAATTTTCAGGCATTTGGTTTGATTAGAAAAATGAGTCAACGGAAAATGTGTCTTTGTAATTTCCTATTTTAAAAATCGAAAAACATATTTCAAAATATGACTAGGTATCGGCGCTTAGAGCCGAAACTCTACGCTTGTACATGGAAACCCCAACGCTGGTTCCTGACATTTAGGACCAAGTCTCTAGCGCCCAAGCCCGAGTCTATAAAGGCCGTGATCGGGTCCCCGATGCTTAAGCTTTGATCCTCGATAATCAAACCCGGGTTCACAAAGTTTGTGCGCAAGTCCTTGGGGATCGAGCTCAAGTCCTTAGTTAAAATGTTCGTTCTTATAAATATATATTTTTTAAAAAATTCAAAATTTTAATTATTTTTATTTTAAATTTTCATTCTTCCTTGGCTGGTCGCTGGCAACTAGCCATGGGTGAGGAATGAACTCAAGCCTCGCCGACCTTGGGAGAGCTCATCCCTCACCTGTGGTTGGTGACCGGCAAAAAATATTTTCTAGTTCATTTGTTGGTTTTAGCCAAACAACGATAAATTTTGTCATTTTCCTTCAAAATGTCTTCTTGCAAAACATTTTTTAGAAATGTCACATTTTTCTTGAAATAAACGAAACCTTAGGGTGCGATTGTTTCATTGCAAACTCAATGATAAATGAGCAAAAAGCATTTTCTAGGAATATGGTTAGTTTCTTTTGTATGGTGATATATGATTAAAAATGTTTTATGATGTTTGGATTTCATTGGAAAATGATTTCATTCTCATGACCATTTTCAAGAATAAATTCGAATTTTTAAATATTTTATTTTTATTTTTAAAAAAAATTATAACTTCTCATTATTTTTTTATTTTTCTTTTCTTTTTTTAAAATTCAAATTTTCAATTGTATTTTATTTTTCTTTTTCCTCCTTCCTCCACCACGACCGGCCAGCGATGGCCACAAGCGAGGTCGAGGCGCGAGCTCGCCAGACATGGTGAGGTCGGGGAGCTCGAGCTTGCCAAATCCCAGGGAGGTCGCGCATCACCGGCCAGCACCTATAGCCTATCGTTGGTCGTCATCGAGGCTGGCAACTGACAGAGGAGGGAGAAGGAAATAGAAAATGAAAGAAAAGAAAAAATAAAATAAAATAAAAAATGAAATATTAAAAAATTATAGAGGAGCAATTTCAGAAAGTATTTTCACATCTTTAAATTTAGGAATTCACTTTTCTAAATTTATGCATGACTATTTTTGTTGACCGAAAAGTGTTTTCAGTTGGCTAGTCATTTTCCGCGAACCAAACAAGTGAAAGTCCGAAAAATCAATTTCCAGAAAACACTTTCCCCCAAACAAATACACCCTTAAATACTGATGCTTTTTTTGATCCATGCTCATATAGCCACAATGTTCTAGAACGAAATGATTCTTGAAATAAGCAGCTTAAATTCCCCAATAGTTTGTCTTGCTCTTTTTTCTGTCGCAAAGAGGCATACAAATTACTTTGGCTCGTACTGTACATGTTGGCAAGTTGGAGGGCTCCGTGGGTGCTGCTTATGTAACAACTATTTCATCATAGTCAAATTGACACTATTTCCTCTATGTAGATATGAAAACTTTTCATGCACATGATGATAGCTCACTAAGAAATTTATCCTGGTATTTTGGTTTCATGAATTCTCTTTCTTGTAAATGATTGAGCATGGGGGTGGTACCTTCTTGCTACCTATCCAATGAATCTTTTGTTAAAGATATAAATGACATCTTTGTGCACCAAAATCTGCACCTTTTATTCATTGAATATAAGGGTCTGCAAGATGTATCGATTCACATGCTGGATGCATACACTATATGAATGGATCTTATTATGTGTTTTCTAGTCGTCTTCTACTCAAGTAAGGTTGTGCTGTTTCATTAAAATATACGGATTTTTTTTCTAAGCTGGTAGATTTTGAAAGAGTCGATAAGCATAAAAAAGATTGTTAGTAAAAATAATTGTCGATCACTAGATTTTTGGTAACCTTTGTTTGTTTATTTTTCAACGTCTCAATCTTACTCACTCTTTTATGAATTTACCATTCTTCATTTGTGCGACTTACTAACTTTTCTGCTTAGAATACAAATTAATTATGTGTTACCAACTCTCATTTTAGTTGCTTACAGAATTTTCTTCAGTTATTTTTAATTTAACAACATTAATCTTTTTACAAACCTTTATTTATCTTTCTTTCTTACAAATTCCTTAAATTTATTAATAATCATAGTCATCTTTTTCCCATTAGATTACCATGTAATTCAAGTTTGCCAACTCTTATTTAAGTTGCATATTGGCGATTTTTTTTTTCTGCTTGAATTCTATCAATTTTTATTTTCCTTACTTATCAACTCACTAAATTAGAGTGATTATCAATTTTTTTTCGACTAAATTATCAACTGGTTTAGCATTACCAGCTTTTATTTAAGTTAGTTACTAATGTTTATTTGGTTTTTCTAAATTTTCAACGTTTCTTATTTCTGACCAATGAATACTTTTCTTATCTTATCTTCAACAAAATCTCATTTACATTTTCACTTGCAAGTACCTAATCAAATTCGCCAACGATTATATGAAATTAGTGACCTTCATGAGAGAGGTAGAAAAATTAGGATTAGTGATGACTCGCATCCACAAAAAAACTAAGCCAGGCCTGAGGAGAAAAACTGATGTCGAAACGTGATAGAAATTAAGCTAAACAGAATAATCGAAACGATAATGAGTAACAAGCTGTTCTCTCAATTGATTAACTATCACAATATCCAAAGTCTGCATAAAGGAAACCCTAAAACAAACTTATATATCCCCAAACCTAGCCCTACTAGGATTAGTAAACATCAAAACGTAAAATTACGAAACTACCCTTTACTAAATTAACCCATTAAAAATATTAAAAAAAAGAAACACCCATCAAAACGACCCCGAATCGCGAAAATCCATCTTTAGTCACGGCCAATAACAGTGAGTATTGATCAACACGCCGTTTCGCTTCAGCCGACCAAATTTGAGCTCAATCCGACATCTTTTACTTCAAGCCCGCCAGTTCGTCCAGTCGCATAACGGGTCCGCCGGTCCCCTAGGTGCATCAAGAACATCCATGAGAAAAGAAACCTAAAAAATGGGTTCCCCTTTATGGTTTAGTGTATAGTGCGGAAAATACAAATAAGTACATGACCATTTGAAATACAGAAAAGTAAATGCCTGTTATACTGTCGAGTGATGTTGAATGATATTAGCTGATCGATTATTAAGTTGTATGGGCAGAAAGATCAAAGTTGCTTGTCCGCCTACTTCCTGTCGCCTACAAAAAGTAGCAAAAAAAGATATTAGTGATCAATGCCCCCGTGCCTGAGTTTACTATTTTCTTCCTTGGTATAAAAAGATGAAGGTTACTTGTTATTTGCCTACGAAAAGCAACAAGAAAAGCGCATATGTGATCAATGTCCTTTTGGAAATCGCTTGTTGCGTAAAATAGACTTGTACTTTGATTAAGTTCAACATAAAAGAGACAATACCACTAACTCTTCGCTCAAGTTTCAAGTTCTTTCCTTCACTTCCATCACTCCCACCTACTGCAACATATTTCTTCAACTTCAGGAGAGTGAAGGCGAGAGCTATGGAGATTAAATGTTCTTCACCCTTCAATGTTCTGCCTAATAATATAGTGACACATTAAATTAATATGATTAATGATGTAAAGTTAATGTTCCGATCTTGGATATATAGATAGGTAGCAAATTGATTACTGCCACCGAAAGACGACAACAAATCATCTCTCTCTCTCTCTCTCTCTCTCTCTCTCTCTCTCTCTCTCTCTCTCTCTCTCTCTCTCTCTCTCTCTCTCGTTTTGTGGGGTATGTTTTGTCTCTAACCATTTTTCTCGTGAACAACTTTTGAACATGTCGTCCCTCCGATCATCAACTCGTGCATGACAGATCTCATGCAACAAAAGAAGCTAAGAACAACCCTTGTCGAGATCAACATTGTTCGATCCACCTGATCGTATCACGTAGAGAGACTTGTGGATTGGAGTCGCGATCAAGAGCATGGATGATAACAACAACGAAGAGAAAATCTCTCTCTCTTCTCTATTGAAATCTTGATTTTGGGTCCACGATCGAGAAGACAAATAAATGCCAATAGGAGACCCGAGGGCAGGGAGGGCGTTCATATGGGTCGTTGCATGCTTCATATTGCTATGCCTAGCCGTCGGCGGTGGCTTCCTCATACGGTACATGAGCCTCCCTGAATCCACATCTTCGAGTTGGCTTCTCTACGTTGGGATGATGTTGGTGTGCTTTCCCTGGTTCTTTTGGCTTCTCACGTGTAGTTATCGATGTATTTCTCGAATGTGCGGTTTTCGATTTGTTTGTGGAGGTGGCGACGACGGCGGTGGCACCTCGAGCCACAGAATGGGTGGCGGGGGCGGGGGCGGATTCAGCGGGAGCGTGCCCGTGAAAAATAATGTGGGATCCGGGTCCGTAAAGGTGAACAGCTCTCAGGTGGATTCTCCTGGGAATGGTGGGAGGCAGGTGCATTTCGGAGCCGCCGTTGTTGTGAACCAAAATGATCACAATGACCAAGATGGCAATTCATTCCATGATTTGTCTATTAAATCGCACGAGAGTGAAATCCCGCTAGCTTCATCAATGGCATCTTGAGTTAGAAAATCAGATCACCGTGAAAAATCTTCCGAATTCAACATTGTGATCGACTCTAGCCAATGACGAGTATAGGAGTACCGGTTTCAAATCCAACATGGAAGAGGAGACTTCGTGAAGTCGGTAACATCTTCTGCGAGAAGGCAAGTCATTCCATCACTTGAGGTTTGCAAATTTTTCAAACTTTTGCTCCTTATGTACACATGCTATAAAGAGAGTTTTGTAAGTCTTAGCAACAAACTGCCCATTTCAAACATCAAACAGATCATACTTTGTATAAAAGTTGTACGGGGATGATTACTTGGAAATAGAACTTTCAGTTATTTGGGATGACTTTCTCGTTTAATGTTAGCATTAGCAAGCTACATGCAGGCTCCATGATGATTACCTTGGAACTCTTATGCATGTCTTGTAAAATCCCATCATCCTCATGATGAATTTTGTTATCGCCTATTCTTTTAGTTGGGAAGTCCAAAAATGTTAAGGAGGTCATTGGTTTTATCTAGCTAAGAGAATTTAGGCTTGCATGAGACTCTTTTTTACTTACTTTTCCGTTCATATTGCTAGCCCAATCGAGGTGATTGGGGGCCTCTTTTTTGCCCAGGGAAGGGGGCACGCAAGCCAATTTGAACCAAAGGACCTTAACTCATCCACTTATCTAACTTATCAATTACGTTCCATCACTTTAATGCCCCATTCGATTACAAGCTTGCGACACGGAGCTTAGCACTTTCCCTTCTTGTTTTATTTGCTAAGCCTTATAGGGCTTGAGATGATAATTGTTGTCATTCTCTTCTTCAGCTTAATTCAAGTTTTTGGATGCCATTATGCCTTCCTCGGATTATAGCATTTTTAAGGAATACTCATCTTTCTTTTCCAAAGTAAGAGTTGATTAAAGCAAAATCAAAAGCATATGGGACAAAAATCTATCACCAGTATATTTCTCCGATTGACTTTTATTTCAAATGAAGTTTGGCTGTTATTTTGTCACTTTATAGGTGCATCACTTGGAAATTAATGTCATTGAAGGTGCTAAATTGAGAAAGATTTGACTATCGGTTTCTTAGGGGCCAACAAAGTTTCTTCCGCTCGTCAAACGAACTATTTCCGCAGAAAAAAAACGCCATTTTTCTTGTTCTTCATGTGCAGGAGGATCTGTTAAATGAACAGAGGATCTGTAGAATAAACCCATATCCTTTCAAATGAAGGGGAAAGAATTTGGCACATTTAAGTTTGAGTATACCTCATCAGCTTGCATTCATTTGGAAAAGGATGGGGTGCTAAAAGGTTGAAAATTGCGAAGTTGGGAAGACTGTTTTTCAACTCAAGGCGGAGAAATTACAAGTTGTACAGATTAATAAGTAGATCATAGAAAAATGGCAGATTATCTGCCGGTATTTCACCTAAACTGTTACTCGAGCCGCTCATAAGACAAACAAAAAGAGTTTCATTAGGCCAGGCCGCAACAGTTTTCAAAACATGGGCAAGCCAAGCTTTTCTACTTTTGTTGTGTTTGGTACAATAGATGAGATGGGAAAGATATGAAATGAAACTGAATGATCAGTTTAATCTTTCTTTGATAAATTATGAGATTGCATTGGAACGAGAACTCCTGTATTGGGTTATAAGAAAAATACTACGGGAATGAAGCGGGACAAGAATGTCAAGTATACTTTCACTTTTTAGGAAATGTTTTATTGTGGTGCGACATGGTTACAATTATAGAATAAATTATGAAATTAAATTATAATCGATATATAGAATAATACGGTAACTAAAAATAATATCAATTGTTCCTCGATTTTGTATCCGAGATTCAAGTTAGAGGTGCCGATACTCTCCTGTTCAACATTGCAAAGATTTGGGATTAGGTGAGGGCGTCCAAGTGGTACAGGCATTGGCGATGCAAAGAGTTGGCTCCGGAATATGTATGCTACATTTGCTAGTCGATTCAGGACAACAAGTTCCATCCCATGGACAAAGACATGGCTCTCATCGATGCTTAAAATTTAAGACCTATAGTTAGAGACCTAGCTGGGAAAAAATTATTCATTATGCCAAGTCTTCGTCTTCATATACCAATGAGTTGGAGACGTAGCTAGGAAACAAATTATTTTACGAATACGTTGATAGAGTTGGCAATGACAATTTCATCGTTCTGAAATAAGGAAAGAGCTGAGCATCGATTTTCTAATTATTTCCACTATGGCTATGTGACTTACCGACTCTAAGGCATTCGTGGTATCATCAAAGTCCATGTTCGGTATTAACCAACGAATCTTGGAAGACAATAATTTCCGGCTTATCTAGAGGAAAATTTAGAAATGACTATAATAGGGCACGGTTAGTTTTTACAAGATTTAACCGTAGAGAACGAGTGTTTTTTCCATTAATTCCCCACTTCATTTTCTTATTATTTTCAATATTTAAAAAAAAACTTCGATTTTTTTAAAAAAAAGTCTCAATTGAGCCCGACACGCAAAAATCCGTGCCCAGCCCAGCCCGATGCCCAGCCCTAGCTCGGCCCGTCGGCAAAGGGATGAGTCGTAGGCCCAGTTTCAATCCCCAGTGAAGGGAAAGAACAGATTAAAGATTAAAAGTGGTCGTTGTCTGGCTTGCATCGGCTTGTTGGGAACTTGGAATGCATCATATGGACATTTCAGAACAAATGCACTCGTTCCTCTCTCTCTCTCTCGAAACACAATCTGCATCGACACTTACATGAATGATTCGACATCATCAATACAGAAATTTCCAAATCAATTGGACCAGTAATGTTCCTCCATAAAAGAACATCCAGCGTATCGCTTTGCTGGAATGAATCGAAAAGGCCCCCACTTAATCTCTCGCTAAACCGTCCACTAATCAGGGTCTCCCAAGGGCAAAATTCCCAAGTGCCAAATCTCAAATTAAAAAATCCAAATTTCAAACGAGCGAGCACGAGCGGGAAACGACCAAAAGTGAGCACCTAGAAAACCTCGTTCTTCTGCAAACTCTCTCTGTGTGTGTCTGTCTGTGCGTCCAACGAGAGTTCGAGGTCGAGGAAAACCACCGCGACAATGGCGAGCCGGAGGAAGCCGCAGAGCCTCAACGACAGCCACTATCGCCTCCTTCAGGGCCTCACCAATCCCCGCCCTTCCAGGCCATCGTCGTCCTCCGCCGACGGAAACCGCCCTCCTTCGCCTCCCGCTTTTCATCTGGGTTCGCTGCTTCTGTTTCTCGTTTAGGGTTCTCTTAATTTTTGTTGCTTCGCGGTGAAGTAATGATCTTCGAGGGATCTGTGGTTTTTGGGCGCAGAGGTGGAAGAGCCGTCCTCATCCGTCTCTGAAGACGATCGCGGATCGATGGTTTCCGGCGCGGAGGTGGAAGAGCCATCGTCCGTCGTTAAAGTCGATCGCGATCTCCGCGAAGATCAGGCCGTTCCTCAGTTCTCGGCGATTACCGAATTCGACTCCCCTCTCGGTAATGTCTTCTCCGTCTCTCCGTACATTGTTTTTTTTTTTTTTGCTAATTTGTCCGCGATTCTGAGGTTGCTCCAATGCGTGTTTCTAGCTTCGTCTTCTTCATAAACCAGTGTCTCTCCTTCGAAAGTTTTTAGAATTATGTTAGCTCGAGCTGGCTAGTAATCTATTTCACAATTAAGGAAACTTTTTAAGCAATTTCTTTTTGATATGTAGTTCCATTGGCCTACGACGGGCTTTTGATCTGTCATTTTATTATTAGTTCTATACTTGTTTTATTAGTTTTGGCCTAAGGGGGGAAGGCCATCTGTAGTTGTCTTTGGCAATGATTCCATCCAGAAGAAGAGATAATACTTTGTTTAATCCCTTTTAATATGGTGCATTTGGGATTTTGTGGGAGACTTGCAGAAGAAAAGATCACGAGGAAGGTCAACACGGAGGGAAAATACATTCAAAAAGTTTCATCTCAAGACTTGGATGATTCTGAAACTGGTGAAGCTGCCTCTTTCGTCAGTGTGACAGAAAAAGATAAGCCAGCAAAGATTAGAATTGAAGGGAGGCGTCGCCTCTGCAAACTTTCATCACGTGATAGCGGAGAAGAAAACATTGCGACGAAGGTCAACATGGAGGGACAAGGCCTTTGCGAAGTTTCATCTCGAAACTATGATGATTCTGAAACTGGTGAAGTAGCCCATGAACCCGAGTTCATTGGTGTGACAGAGAAGGATAAACCAGCAAAGATTAAAATTGAGGGGAGGCGTCGCCTCTGCAAACTTTCCTCCCAGGATAGTGCAGATGCAGATAATAGATCCTCTCACGAAGAGCCAAAGCTCTCTGACATTACTGATTTCGATTCCCCACTGCCACCCAAAACTTGTGGGGAAATTGGAAATGATATCAGGGATATTCTTAATGACTTAACCTCCAGGCTTGAGCTGTTGTCAGTTGAGAAGAAGCGTGTTCCTAAACAGAATGAGACCACCCAGGATCATTCTCCTGTAGTTAAAGGTCAGACAGTTTTTGAAGGGAATAAAAACGATGTGCCGGAGTATGCGAGTGCTGGATCCTCATTTTCAATTGCATCTGAAAACTCATTTAGTGAGTGCATGGATTATGGTGACAGCGATGTGATTGATGTTTCGGATGACTCTGTCGATGATGTACTTTTGGATGATAAAAAGGATTTCATCTTGACTGGCCCGAAATTCAACTACAAATTACCTGGCAAAATTGCGAAGATGTTGTATACACATCAAGTTGATGGTTTAAAGTGGCTCTGGTCCCTGCATTGTAAGGGAAAGGGTGGCATTTTGGGTGACGACATGGGTTTGGGTAAAACAATGCAGGTAGTTATGTGGCAATCGTCAGTTATTGTTAACCGCTGATTTCGCATGCTTGATACAGATTCAATTTTTGTTGCAGATTTGTGGATTCTTAGCTGGGTTGTTCCATTCCCGTTTGATAAGCAGGGCACTTGTTGTGGCGCCAAAGACTTTGCTTTCTCACTGGTTGAAAGAACTATCAGCTGTAGGACTCTCTGAAAAGACAAGAGAGTGGGGCTGCCTGCTTTTTAACTTAAAATACTCTGGTTGTACTGGTGCACTCATAACTGTTTCTAAGAGATATTGCGTCATCATTTTATGTGCAGATACTATGGGACTTGTCCAAAGGCTCGTCAATATGAACTGCAATATGTGCTTCAGGTTGTAGTTCTTCTGTTAGCTCTAGGGAGTCGGTCGAGATAATTTCTGCATGATCATATGTTCATCATTCGATTAAATATGTTGTTTGAAATTAGTATCTTTCATGTTGCTACTATTGCCAAGTTAGAATTTGAAGTAATTCATGATATTAAGATCAACAAGATATTTGCATTCTGGTTGGAATTGTCTTTCTACACTACTACATCTAGTAGTCACTAGGCGACTTTTTCTTGCTCGCTATTTATCAATGCGCGTCTTTTTAATGATTGATTACAACTGTGTTACTTGTAGGACAAAGGTATTCTTTTAACAACTTATGATATAGTGCGGAACAATTCGAAATCGTTGCGGGGCGATTATTACTTTAAGGATGAGCTGGATGCGGACAGCATCACATGGGATTATATGATTCTCGATGAGGTGGGTATAAAGCTGTGGAGGATGGTTTCCTTACTGTTGAATTCAGGGACTTCCTTAATTAACTGTTCATTGTAGACATGTCTCTTTTGCCTTTTATGTAGCTTTTTTTTTTGTAGAGTGCTGTGATAATTTGCAGCCTGCTCTTTAAAGCGTTTGATTTAGTTGATTCGAAATGGAGTTGTGGAAGAAATCATTAAAATTGTTGTGTCCATTCTTGATTCAAATGGAGTTGTGGAAAAAACCACTAAATTGGTGGCACATATCATTAAGATTGATGTGTCAACTCTAAGTTACTATTTTTCCTTACTGTTCTCTGTAGCTTCATTGCTCATGGAAAGTCGCTGCACCTGTAATATGTTAGTCTGTTATATATGTGTATGTTCTATTTTTCTCCCAATGGATATCTATTTCCTCTGAAGCCCTTTCATGAGGAATATAAGTCTTATTATATTAGAAAAAGAAAAAGGAAGGAAACGTTTGGGTACCAACACTGGCAATGGATATGAAGCCAGTTAGTTTGAGAAGACAATAACTAACATATAGTCAAGACTTCACTTGGTGTACAACTTCACATGCATGATGGAAACGGATGCCCATCTATTCGAGGATATTGAAATTATTGGTGATGTTGCATTTGCTGCATTTTGAGGGCCAAAAGTTAGAAGCCTTGCATTTCTCGTTTGCTTATTTATTAAGCATCACCTTGCGTTATTTTTCCTCCTTTTGTGTTGAGCATGTTTTAAAGGTTAGGAGTTGCACAAGATTTGTATGTGGAGAAAGTGCAGGGGGATATAGGAGAGATGGGCATGGTTGGCTTCTTGAGATGCTCGACAAGATCCTCAATGATACATGTTAAGTCCTTGACTTGGGTAATGAGACATCAAGGAGTGGGGGAGTACTTTACACTAGTAATACTTGTACTAGCTCTAACATCATTCGCATTTCAAGTTAATGTTCAATCTCTTTGCGAAAATATGCGAACCAACACGGCACATCCAAGATGTTCTACTGTATGTATTTTCTGCAGATAGTGTTATTGGCGGATGAGACAGAAATTGGGAAACTTGTGGGGAAACTGTACAGGAATTGCTATATGTGTTTGTGCCTGTTGCCTGCACGCCTGGTGTATTTGACTTGCATGTTATTTTCTTAAAGCAATAAATCTCTTGAAGATCCTATATCGAGCTAGGAAGGAGCTTAAAAACTTCTTTCTCTGTAAGCTCTGCTTCTGTATTAAAACGGAATCATTTTGCAGTTACCTCTTATATGTAATGAGGTAAATGCTTAGTTAACACTTCTTCCCAAACATAAAGTGGGGAAACAACCGCTAACTTATTTACTAGCGAAACTGTTTTTCTCTTCCTTTTTTCTAATTTAGATTGTGTTATCTGTGGGACATCCTCTTCCTATTCTTACACACAAATAGAATGTGCTTTTCAGGACTTGTGGTATGTACTACTAACAATAATATCTCACATTCTGTTGACAACTCCAGGGGCATCTCATAAAAAATCCGAGTACGCAGAGAGCAAAAAGTTTACTTGAGATACCAGCTGCTCATCGCATTGTCATTAGTGGCACACCAATTCAGAACAATCTAAGGGTAATCCTTAGGGCTGCTATTTATGCACTGCTTTCGTATATGTATGTCTTAATAATACAGTATACTTTTCTAATATCGTGTGCCATTGTTTGATGCTGAAATAGGAACTGTGGGCGCTATTTCACTTCTGCTGTCCTGAACTACTGGGTGATAACAAAGTGTACTTCTCTTGGTTTCTAAACGTCCTCATTATCATGTCTCAATTTTATTTCTTTTCCATGGTTGAGTTTCAAATATTCTTACAGCTTTAAAGAGAAATATGAGAATCCCATACTTCGTGGAAATGAAAAAAAAGCTTCAGAGAGAGAAAAGCACATCGGTTCTGCAGTTGCAAAGGTATTGAATTCTTTTTTAGCAGTTTGTCTTTTGTACTTTAATGTCGTGGTTTCTCCATTAGATGATTTTCCATCTACTTGCCAAAGAGTTAGAAATTGGGCATCATTAAGTCAGATGAGTCAGAACAAGAGTTGGGAATACGGGCTTGACTAAGTCAAATGAATTAGAATAACGCTGTATAAACAGCATCACTGAGTCAGATGAGTCAGAACAAGAGTTGGGAATACTGGCTTGACTAAGTCGAATGAATTACAGGAACGCTGTATAGAGTGGACTCCATCACATCTTTGTTTTGACTGAGGCTGTTCTTTGTCTACATGAATCACTGCGGATCATTGATATATGCTTTCCAAGGAACAAGTTCAATGGCAGGAAAATTAGAACAATGGCTCTGAAACAGTAGTGCCTTACTGAGCACATTTCACACTTAACAGTCTTGCAACTTATAGATTTTCTTTGGGCCAGTGCTGACAGATTACTAAAGCATACATTTTCTCCAAAGAGGCCCTACAACCTTGGAAAAGCAAATGTTGAACCATATTGTCTAGTTTTGTGGTAAGTGCTACCAAAATAAAAATTTTTAGTTGGAAATATGAATTGCAGTCTTGAAAGTGTGATTTTATCTGTTCATTGTCTTTGGCTAACGTAGTTTTTGTTGACTGTAAAGCTCAGTATTTTTTCGTGGTCTATCTTATTATGCGGGGACTTTACAATTCGTTAGGTTGTCTAATTCTATAAAAGACGTAAGTATCTCTGCATGAGAAGAAAACAAAGCAACTTAAGAAAGTATTGGTATGTTGAAGTTTGAGCTGAATAGATTTCTCTAAGTTGACCTTTTCTGTTGATTATTGTGCTTCACTCAATACTTTCTTGTAATAAGCATTAACTTTCATTTCTCTGTTAATTATGTGGGTTTTTTCTTTTTTCCTTTTCTGGTTTCATGTTGTATATTAGGTATTTGCTTTCGTTACTTCTGTAGAATTTTCGTTAAAAAGAAGATAAAAAAGAAATAGGGAGTAATTCCTTTTGCAACAGGAGCTGAGGGAACGCATTCAACCTTATTTCTTGCGACGCCTTAAGAATGAAGTATTTCGGGAAGATGACAGAGAAGTTGCCAAATTGTCGAAGAAGAGTGAACTAATTGTGTGGTTAAGATTGACAAATTGTCAGGTACAAGTTGCATTCTTCAGCCTAGGTTCCTATTACACGGTGTTGGTCCCAGGGTTCAACATGCTGATCCTAAAATTTTGACATTTGCAGCGACGACTCTATGAAGCCTTTCTGAACAGTGAGATGGTTCTTTCTTCCTTCGACAACTCACCACTTGCTGCATTGACGGTATCCTTTGACAGACACCACTATGTATATAAGTAATGGCTCATACAACAATGAAATTTATTCAGCATCCACTTGTTAAACCTTGCTAAATGCTAATTTACAAAACACCAAATGGCCTGATGCATTCTCAGGCAAGTGATGACTGGTTGAAAATAAAGTTTCCTCTCATCTGTTATTTTCATCTCTTTGATTGTAGTAAGAGGATAGATGCAAATCCTATTTCCTGACTGTAAGTTTATCATTCTTTCTACGCTACTTAAGCCATTTTTAGTGAAAACTTAATCTGTTAGAGAATGGGCCCAGATATTTGGCGTATTTTTCAACACTTCCTCTCGTGTTTCGGTTGTTACTTACATGTGAAACGTAAGTTGTGGACGTAATCACATCGACAAGAAAACCAAAGACCAGAACTAGGAAAACTAAGGGCTTGTTTGTTTGTGCCTTTTAAAATGCAAAAAAAACAACTTTTTGCCTTCCTGCCACAATTGAAATTATTATCCAAATTTCAAAATATTATGAAAGAATTCTATGGGAATCCACGTGTCAAAATTTGTATATTTTGAACGTTTTCAGGTGTTTCTGGCTAAGAAAAAATGAAAGTGAATCATCCGCAAGATTTAGATTAAGCAAAAAAATAAAGGTATATCCGGACAACACCCTATTAGAATAATAGTAAGAGAGAGTGCCAAGACTGGCCTGTGCTTAGATGAATGTTAGGCAAATTGCTTTTTTTCTTTCCAAAAACTCAAGTTGTTAGAAGAATAGACATTATATATCATACATTTAATTAAACAGTCTATTATACTGTTTGGTTTGTTTTGTTTCCAAAACAAAAGCTTGTAACTGTACACTTTTTTCGATCAGATTTTGAAGAAGATATGTGATCATCCACTCTTGTTAACAAAGAGAGCTGCTGAAGATGTTCTTGAAGGGATGGATTCAATGGTTAATCCTGAAGATGTTGGTATGGCAGAGAAATTGGCGATGCATATAGCTGATATTGGTGAGAGAGATGAATTTCAGGAGACAAATGACATAATATCATGCAAAATATCTTTCACGATGTCATTATTGGTAGGTTCCTGAATATATATATTTGATTGATGAAATTGAAAGAGACTACCATAAATACATTTTGATCCTCTTTTATAGGACAATTTAATTCCAGATGGCCACAATGTGCTTATCTTTTCTCAGACTCGCAAGATGCTCGATCTTATCCAGGTTTGACTTGGTTATGCTTGGAACTATTTTTGAGAAGTTGCAACAATGATTAGTCAAACTGTTTTGGGGAATGCAAAGTTTATCCTTTGCTGGCACATCTGATTATTCCCTGTTGATTTTAAATCTCACAAGGATGAGTGTATATAGATATATACCATTGGTTTTTCAATCTTAAATGATTCAATGAAGCCATGTTTTCATATCCTGTGGTGGTTGATTTACATATTGGCTCAAAGGCTTATTTTTTCCTGCTTCCTTATTTTACATTTGGTGAAGTGTTGATATTGGTTTTGAAAAAAGAAATTTGTGACAACATAAAATCAGTTGTCGAGAATTGGCTTGTTGGTTGTGAAAGTCTATTGAGATCATATTGACCAACCTATGCTTATTTGGAGCTTTTCTTTGTGCAGTAAGTAGTTCGAAATATTAATTTTACACTTTTCCAACGTTCAATATTGATATTGCATTTTTTGACAAAAAAAAATATTGATATTGCATTTTTTAGTTGAAATGTCTCCAAACACTAATGGAGTAGTAAATTGTTGAATTGCTCAATTCAGGCGATTGATATTCTGAATCCTTTTGCAATTAGGATTCCTTACTGTCCCGTGGCTATGAGTATTTACGCATTGATGGTACCACAAAAGCTAGCGACAGGATCAAGATAGTAAATGTAAGTATTTCGCTAATTTAGATTGTTGACGTTTGGCTTGTAAATTCAGCATGCTTATGTACTATTCTCATCTTATGAACTTAGGATTTCCAAGAAGGCATTGGAGCACCTATATTTCTCTTGACATCTCAAGTTGGTGGTCTAGGCCTCACCCTTACAAAAGCAGACCGTGTGATTGTTGTTGATCCAGCATGGAATCCAAGGTACTACTGCTTATTCTATTGTCAGCCTTGAATTCAACTACTTTTGCAAGTACATGAAAGAGGAAAGAAGAAAAGAAGAACTTTTTTCTGTTATATTGTAAGGGCATATTCAATGCCATTCCTTTATTATGGGACTATTAACTGTTCCACAACTTTTAAGTACGAATCTGTGTACTGTTTTAGTTCTAACCCATACTTGTCGTAGGTAATATCATTATGGTAGATGATACAAGTTCTTACCCAACTTTAAGTTCCATGCTGCTATACTAAATAATATTTCATGGTACCAATATCACTGAACTAATGATGCAAAGACACATGTAAGAAACATCATGTCAGCCTTGACTTGATCTAATCATCAATTTTGATGCAAGTTAACTTGATTCCCCCTTAGTTGACTCATAAAACAATATGACGGAGCAAAAAACTACCATTTTAGTGATCTAATCTTATGTTGTTTTTAGCATACCTCCTGGAAGGGAAGGTACTTTCTTGACTGTTAACTTCTACTGTGTACTTGGAGAAACTCATGGCACAATACATGTTTGTGCTTACATTCACTGTTATTTATTTTCTGTTGTCCTAATAATGTCAGCACTTACCGCAAATTCTTTTGGTTCTTTGGTAAAAAAAAGGTGTATTTATTACTTTAAAGCTATGTTTGGTTTTGTTTGGGGGGGGGGGGGTGCAATTTTTCCCATCCGTTTTCCCTCCCTTCTTTTCTCAAACATAGCTTAGACATTTTGTAGCTGTTTTCATATATGAGTAAAGAAGCAGATCTTGAGCATATTTCTGTTAGTTTACGTGTGCATTTCTTATTGACAGTACGGATAACCAAAGTGTTGATCGTGCCTATCGAATTGGACAGATGAAGGATGTCATTGTGTATAGGTTGATGACATGTGGAACTATTGAGGAGAAGATATACAGAAAGCAGGTTTTGTGTTGTTCAACTATGCTATGGTCTCAATTGGTGCAATGGAAAGATATTTTCGGGGCTTGTATGCAATTTAAGATAAGAGAAATGACTTAAGAACTGTTATGGTAAACAACGTTATTATCTTGGAGCAGATGTTACTATGAAATGCTACAATCAGAAGCCTTAGGTGTTTCACTAGAATTCTTTGGCTTTCGTGTGTTGATGAGCACAAACGATGCATGCCTCAGAAGTATTGGATATATCTGCTACTCCATTTGTCACTGCACGCGTTGTCAAATGAACCAAGCAAGACAAGATTTCTTTTCTAGTTTTCTCATAAAAAGATAGTATCTTGTATAATGCTTTCGCATTTGTTCTTTTATGAGTGAGTGACTCACTATATTGTATAAGTAGTGTATTGCAAACATGCGATACTTTCTCAAGGGCATGGAAACCACATAGGACGGAATGTGCCATGATACCCGTCATTTTATTGTTTCTCCATTCTGTTTGGTTCAGATATTCAAGGGAGGATTGTTCAAAACAGCAACTGAGCACAAAGAGCAAATTCGCTACTTTAGCGAGCGGGTACTTATTTATTTGGATTAGATCATCTCTGATATAACTCTTCAGATTGGGGCTGGGTTTTCTATGTCCTCAATTCCCCTTGAATAGCACCCAAAACCATGCTTATCTAAACTTGAGGTCAGGGTTGTATGGACTGATTTCTTTGGCTGTTACAGGATCTGAAGGAGATTTTCAGCCTTCCGATACAGGGGTTTGACATTTCTCCAACTCAGCAGCAGTTGTATGAGGAGCATGATCACCAAGTCAAGATGTACTAGCTTTCATTCTCTGTGGTTTAGTATCGTCACTAGCCATAAGAGCTATTCCTGTTCTGTGACATGGCTTGCTTTCCTCCACTTTCAAGATGTTTGGCATTTTAAAAGATTAAATATCATAAAGCGGCTTATATTTCTTTCTTGTCTTGGACATTTTTGTTGTGCATATAGTTTGGTGGGGACTGGGTATTTGGCTTCTTATTAGCTGAGAATTTTGTGCTAATAGAACAGCTTCATCATAATTGAATCAGCTTGATTTTTTTTTATCTCTATGGGTCATTTTCTTGTATTGACTTCCCTCAGGGATGAGTCTTTAAGAAGCCACACAGAGTTCCTCGAGACTTTGGGCATAGCTGGTATTAGTCACCACAGTTTACTCTACTCGAAGGCGGCACCAGTGCAAGTTGTAGATGAAGAAATGGAAGTGAGATGGTACTTTACCAAGTATTGTATACATCAGCTACTTTCAATACTTGCATTCAATTCAGTCAAACAAATGGGTCAGAATGGTTTTCCTTTTATGTGAATTGTTTAATTTCTTTCTGATGTCTGCAAAAGCATATCAGGACAAAAGAGGTAAAAGAATTAGTGATATAGTAAAATTTCTTTCCTCATTACTCTGGATTGACTACAGAAGTGTTTTTTTGTCTTTCTAGTTTAGGAGTTGAATTCAAAACTGTAACGTAAAATTATTTTAGGCCGGGGAAAACAATCAGTAGAAGCTATTTATGGTCATCTGGTGGCTTAGTAGAAAAGTAAATGTAAACTGTCAAAAAGTGGACTTTTACCACTATTACTGAATCCTGTATTGTTCAATGTGTTGAACATCTACTATGACATCTGAAATCAATCTCATGGGTCTTCTCACTATGGTTGCAGGACCAAGGCTACTGCTTTTGTAGGTAATTCATCATCAGGTGCTTCATTGGAACGCAATGTTGATGGGTAGGTTGAGAATCATCATGCAATTTTTTGAAGCCGGTGCTTACAACATATGTTTGTCCCTACCTTAAATGTTGTTGCCAGTGCCAGATAGAGTTTTAGAAGTCCGAGTGAGTCTGTCAAGTCCCTCCTGCAAAGCATATTCATGGAGAAGAATGCTATGACTGCATCCGCTTGTCTAAGACTTAATTTAAAATGAGGGACTCACATAGTAATAATAGTAGTGGATGATGGTGAAGTATCGCTTCAGTTGATCCCTATCATATTTCGAGTAATTATTGGAATTGAACTTTGAGACTAGCATTTATCATCTGTCGTTTTATCTACTGATGGTGGAAATGAAATGATGACTTTGGCAGGGCTGCATATGCTTTCAAACCGAAGGATGTCCCACTGAACAAGAAAAACCATAGCCCAGGTAGTTCTGGTAAACAGACAGAATCAGATATCAAAGAACGTATCAATCGGTTGTCACGCATGCTTCTTGATAAGGTACTACATGTTGGTCCGAGAAAAGTTTCCTGTGCTAGCTAATATGTTCCTTATGCAACCAAAGCTAGCCTTTTAGTTTTAGTATTTCCTTTTCCGTCCTTTTTGTACCTTTTTGCTTTTAATCATAAATACGGCAATTGTTTAGTAAAGTGAATAACTTGCAGATGAAGCAAATGGTAGGACTCCCTTAACGGGGTCATAATTTAGTCTCATGGAGTTGACATGGTAGTTAACAGGCAAACATGTTTGTATGGATTAGATGCACGACACAAGCAAGTGCAAATAATCTCATATATGAGCCGTGCATCCAAGCTTCAGCTCGTGTCTTACATGGCCCTTAAGATCAATGAGTTTGTGAGTCTAGGATTTAACTATCCAATAGGATTTTCTCATTATGAAAGGAGAGTGTTACTTTAGAAAGAAAAACTGCTTTAATGGACGTTATTATATTATTGGGCATATACTTTTCCATAGAAAGATTACAAATAGGAATTAAGAGTAAACCTTCTCTTTTATTGTGATGAATGTAACCTTTTTCTAAGTGGTCTTAATAAGTTGACAGTCCTCGTATATGCATGCCGTTCATAATGCTGTCAGTCTTGTGACGACCTTCTGACAAATGCAGGTTACAATCTCAAGATTATCCGATAAGGGAGCGAAGATTGAGAGGCAACTTGCAGAATTGAATCTGGAGCTTGAGAAGATCAGAAAGGCGGAAAGAACTGAAAAGGAGGTAATCAATTTAGATGATATAAGTGGGGATTTTCAGAAATTTTTGAATGTCTAGCTTGGACAAATGAGGTGTGAGGTTGAACTGTACAGTGAGGACAACAGACTTTCGTGTTACAAAGTGTTAGATTTTGTCATCCGATTGGAAGGAACGAAACTTGCCATGGACAATGGTCCATAAATCATGTCAATCACAACTATTGATTTTTGTGAAATCCATATGAGTCCACAAAATGGATGGCGGTGATTGACTCGATCCATGACGATGCAGCTCCAGGTAAGTTTAGTCCGAATGGAAGTGGCTGTAGGTTTCTGTGACATCTTGTAATTTAATCCATAACGGCAAAATTGATTTTTTATTGGTTGACGAGTATTCATGAGTATTTGTTAAACAATGAAAGAAAGATTGTAATTTTTGATGCATTGTCTTATTTGTTATGTGCAATTAGTGCATTCAACTCAAAACTTATAGGCCTCACTTTCTGGATTTTCCATTATTACCTTTGCATCAAATTAAATGAAAATCAAGACCAGTCCCTCCTCTCTCTACATAGAGTGACCACCCTTTTTTTATTATGCGTAAACACCATTTGATCTCACTTTTCACGAGTGTCAATGCTGTCTTCAACACCAAACAAATTTTTTAACCCAGGCTTTTTACACATGATTCTCAGCATCTTCTTCTAATGATATCACTAACTTTAAAAAAATGGAATTATCACAAAGTAGTTTTGTCTTCAAAATTACCCTTGCGTTATCTATACCATCTTTTAAAGGAAATATCCTTTTGTTCTTGTTCTCTTCTTAAATTTAACTTTGTCATTAAAAAAAACTTTCTTCAAGTGCTGAAATTGTCAAATAGTAAAAGAAAACTACCCACCACCTTTTTAAATTCAAAAACTAATCGCCACCTCCGAAAGGGGAAAAAAAACTACTCAAATTCATTGAAACAATCCTGGCTCGTGTGGAATCGTAACAATTGCGAACCAAATTCGAGGTGAATGAGGTACCACCAAGGACCAACAGTGAATAAAAACATAAGTAAGGGACTGAAATCTTAATTATTTTGCAAGAGAGTCCAAAAATTTGGACCGAGTTGCAAATTTTCCCCAATTTATACATCCATAGCTATGCACAGGACGAAGAGGGGGAAAAAAAAGAGTTCCATTCGCCGGCGAAATGGCGCTCAAGCTGATACGCGCTACCACCCCTCTCGCTACCTCCGTGTCGCTCCCTCTCCGCCGCCTCTGCACCGCCGTCCTCGACGGCGCGACCTCCGCCTCCAGCGACCACCTCCCGACCCTCGAGCCATCGGGCGACGCAGAGTCGATATCCCAGATCCTGCTCCACCACCACAACCCCTTCCACGCCATGGAGTCGTCGCTCCAGCTCCACGGCGTATCCCTCTCCCCTCCCCTCCTCCACCAAACCCTCCTCCGCCTCCGCCACAGCTCCAAGATCGCTATCGCCCTCTTCGACTACGCCAAGTCCCTCCCCGACCCGCCTCTCACCTCGACGTCCTACAACCTCCTCATCGACATCCTCGCCAAGGTGCGGCAATTCGACGCCGCTTGGCAGCTCATCGTCGAGATGGACCAGAGCAACCTCAGCCCGACGATGGCCACTTTCTTTATCCTCATACGGAGGTTGGTCGCGGCCGGGCTCACGCGCCAGGCCGTGCGCGCGTTCGACGACATGGGTAGCTTCGTCGAGCATGGAGCAGGTAATAAGGATTACTATTACTTGCTTGACACGCTTTGCAAGTATGGGTACGTGAAAGTGGCTGTGGAGATTTTTAACAAGAGGAAGTCTTGTGGGGTTTTTGACCCAGATGCTAAAATGTATACAATCTTGATTTATGGGTGGTGCAAGATTGGCAGGATAGACATGGCGGAGAGGTTCTTGAATGATATGATAGAGCATGGGGTCGAGCCTCATTTGGTGACGTACAATGTGTTGTTGAATGGGATTTGTAGGAGAGCGAGTTTGCATCCGGATGCGAGGTTCGAGAGGACGTTGAGAGCTGCTGATAAGGTGTTTGATGAAATGCGCGACAGAGGGATCGAGCCTGATGTGACTAGTTATTCCATTGTGTTGCACGTGTATAGTAGGGCACATAAGCCGCAGTTATTGCTCGATAAGATGAAGATGATGAGGGAGAGTGGAATTAGCTTGAGCGTGGCGACATATACTTCTGTCGTTAAATGTCTCTGTTCGTGCGGGAGGATCAATGATGCCGAGGAGTTGCTTGAGGAGATGGTGAGGAATGGGGTGAGTCCATGTGCGGCAACGTATAATTGCTTCTTTAAGGAGTATAGGGGAAGGAAAGATGTTGACAATGCGCTAAAGTTGTATCGGAAGATGAAGGAGGATAATGTCTGTGTGCCCACTATGCATACCTACAACATTCTCATAGCCATGTTTGTGAAGTTAGATAACATGGGGATTGTGAGGGAAATTTGGGAGGATATGAAGAGAAATGGTATGGGGCCAGATCTAGATTCCTATACCTTATTGATTCATGAGTTGTGCGTGAAGCAGAAATGGAGACAAGCTTGTACATTCTTTGTGGAGATGATCGAGAAGGGCTTTCTTCCTCAAAAGGTTACCTTTGAGACAATTTACAGAGGCTTGATTCAATCTGACAAGTTGAGAACCTGGAGAAGATTGAAGAAGAAGCTTGATGAGGAATCCATAACATTTGGAACTGAGTTTCAAAATTATCACCTCAAGCCCTATAGAAGATAAGACATGTCATGCAAAAAAAGGGTTTTGATCTTTGAGGTTTATCAACCATCGGCTTCATTCTTCTTGCTCAGTCATACATGGAGCATAGAAACTTCTAGATTGTGGTTTCTTACACTGATTTTGGGAGTGAAGCTGATAGTTGACCTCGCTGGCTATATTTATATTTCCCAAGATAATTATGTGTGCCAACAAGTTGCGGTCGCAGTTGTTTACTTTGATCTCAAGGGGACCGAGAAGCGCTCTCCACTCTAAAGAGGTCACAGCAATGGTGCTGCTTGGGATGAAGGTCATTCTGCCTTCTGTAAAGGTACAATTTTTTAGTTTTCCTTGGTCTATGTTCTCTGAAGTTGGTGCTCTTTGAGTTAGTTTTGTTTTAGATTTCTGATCCTAAATGTGGTGAGTCAATGATATGGTTTAGGGTTTACTCATTACTTCAATTGGTAGGGCATTTTCTTGTCCTGCCTCAGTACCTTGAGCATCAGAATACAGATCCTGCCTAAACAAATGAGTACAGCCAGTGCCACAAGGTTTGGTGGAGATGCCTTAGAATTCAGAATTCTGCTTACATACTGGCTGCAGCTTTCCAATGTATAATTTGATAAGGGAGGAACATCTGAAGTGATGACTTAAAAGAGAACTATGATTGCACCCATTGCCTGGGTTTCAAAAGATTTCAAGTCTAGGAATTGAGAATGCATGTTAATTGTGAAGAGGCTTTCTGAACTTTATCGCTCCAGCTTGTTGGGGAATCAAAGCACCATGTAAAGCAAGACTAAGAGGACGGTACATCTTTTCATCGTGGTATTGAAATCACAATGCGGTGCAACTCCGACGGAAGTACTTGCTAGTTGGAAGCTGCCGGTGGCATTGTAGGATATAAGTCCTTTCATGTAGGGTGAAACATTTTCATCACCTTCCATAGTTGTGTATAAATTGGCGAGGAAATATGCCAGTTTTGTATGAAATTATTCCTGAACGGTTCTACTTATACAGACTGTTATGGAAGTTTTGTCCTACAGTTGGTTTTCACAGTAGCTCGTAAGAGAACAAACTACAGTAATGGCGGAACAAGGTTAAATTTCAAATTAAGGCATGAAGTTGAGGCATTTTCTCAAAAAAGGACTTAGAGTGGATCTTGTCTCAAACAAGAGTCTAAAGTAGCCAAATCGTCTCAAATGAGGACCTGAGCTCACCGGCCGGCTAAATCTCTGCCATCCTGCAAGCATGTGACTGTTGTAGCTGTCAGAGAAGAGATGTTTTAGTTAAAAAAAAATTCTAGGTATAAATAGAACTCTTAAAAGCAAAACAAAACAAAAAAACCCCAATTGGTATCTGATTAGGTTCAATGTCAGTTTTTTTTCTCTCGCTAGATTTTTCTCCCAATCAAATCAAAGACAATCCTATTTTGCTCTTGCTCTTGCTTTCACGAGTGGATCTGCAGAAGAGAACTTTGAGCTGACATTCAAATTCGATGTTCTGGCAGTTTGACCCACTATTGTTGTTAGTTGTGCAATGTAAGTTCCACCTGAGAGAATATGAAGTTACTCTTCTCATCATTTTGCTCACAAATGTCTGCAATTTTTTTGGCTTGTTATTTTGTCAGTTAGTTTGAGATGCTTATCACTTGGCCTGACATAGGTTTTAAATTACTTAGGCACTTTTGAAATGGATCAGTGGTGGCAAAGCGGCATGAATAGGAGGATGGAGGCTTTAAATTTCCAGATGGTATTTTGTATGGTGTAAAATTGTCCCCTGTGGTTGATTGTTCAAACGGAGAGCTAAATGTGGAAACTATGACTATGAAGGGTTGGTTGTTTTGAACATTATGATTTGCAGAACTATGGGAATAGGAATGATGGGGAAATTTTGGTTTGATGCAATTGAGTTCACTGTCAAAGACTCATCAATTAACGTTGGTGGTGTTGCAAATCGACGACACCTTGTAGTTTCTTCGAGATTTTATTTACACAGCCTGTCTCTCAACAGTGCAATAGAGTGGGCACTTACTGTATGTGAGTGGCTTTGAGTGTTTTATGGTAACGTGGGATGAACAGGAAGACAGAGATGCAGATTGGTGTGGTCGGATCAAATTGCGATTGTTGCGCGAATGTTGTGGCCTCACTCTGTTAGCTGACATTCCGATTCATTGTGATGATTGTTGCACGTCCAACTTTTGTAGAGCTTTGAATCTGGTCGTTCAGGCTTGTTTGATTCAATCGAATGGAAACAGACGGTCCATAGTGTAGATGTGGAAGGAAGTTAACGTCTTGGAGAGAAGCTAACCCCCGCAAGGCAATTTCAAGCAAGTCAAAGAATTGGATACATGTTATGATATGGAGGATTATAATTTTTGTAACCGCTTGGCCTCGTGATGTAGGAGGCTCTGGAAATTAAGTTATCTGTCGTTACAAACTATAAATTGAGTTAGTTGCATTTCTCTTCGCATCACTCTTCATGAGCAAGTATTAAATATGCTGACAATTCGATTACTCTAACCTTGTAGCGTGGAAATTGTGGCTTCTTCAACTAGATTGATCCCCCACATTGGAGATGACAACTCTCGCCGAATTATCTCTAGGCTCGTGCGAAGAACAAGATTGATTGAGGCCGACCTTTAATAAAGCAAAACGCAAGAGAAGATTATGTCGGATGGACTGATAGTTTCATGGTTGATAATATACTATCTTTTCTGGCCTAATGAAGTTGTTTCTACTAAGACTAATGGGGTTGCGATTGCTCGCTGTTGTAATGTTTTGGGGTTGTGAGGAGGTGTCTTTTAGGGCTTTAGACCAGAGATTGCAATATGAGGTGTCCTTAGTGGATGTGATAAGTGGGACTTTTTTTGTAAGCACATATATTTTTTTTTTCTAAAAGTATTTAAGTTTAATGAATTCAAGTGTTTAATGATAAGTTAAAGATGACGTTTGCTTGACGATGGTTATTTTGCAGAGCTTGATGATGATGATGGTTGATAATGGTGGATTTGTTGTCAACACAAAGCATATGCTAGGCCAACACAAAAGCAGAATGTATGCACATAACCTGTGTTGTGGAAAGTAGTGGAGAACCGAGGATATGAAAACTTTTTTATGGGCACTAGGAACATAAGATATTCATCAATGAAGAAGGATATTAACAAACAATGCAGATGGAATAGAGTGATTTTTGCTTTAATGACCAAGAAGATATCCACAAAAAATTTCCAACAACTTTTTGTCCGCTAGGAGTTTGCAAAGGAACCGGAAACTGTCCGGACTGCCCAAAACCGGATGGAACCGGCCCAAAATTGGCGATTCCCGTGGGGACTGATCCGGTTCCTAGCTCCAATTTACTAAAACCGATGAGTGTCGGTCCGATTCCCGGTTCTAGGAGTGGAACCGCCCACTCAGACTGGACCGGTAATAAATATAATTTTTAAGAAAAATTTCCAACAAAAAAAAACAAAATTTTTAAGAAAAATGAAAACCTTAAATCCCTAATCTGAAATTTAATATCCATCAACTGAGTGCTCGTCTCGTCTCGTCTCGTCTCACTCTTACATTTTCTAAGTCGTCGCTCTATCTATCACTCATGGTCTCGACTTTCAAACTCAACGCTCATTGACTCACAGCCTCGAATCTCAACTGCCATCGACTCACAACCGTACGTCCGACCATTCATTGCCTCCCTCTCTCATTCTCGATCACCTGCAATTGCATGAAGCTAATGGGTGATTGTCTGTTTTAATTTTTCAGAACAGGCCTTTAATGGGCGATTTTCTGTTCCATGGTGGAAACCGCCCACCCTGACGATACTCACCCCTACTATCTACAAGCTCAAGCTAAATTTTGCTTTAATGACCAAGAAAGGAATTACACATTTACATACAATCCAAATAAAATAAACTAGAAATAAAGTATTCAGGACATATTCAAATAGACAACTATTAGAGATTCTTGCAATTCTTGCTCCAGAGCATTTAACAAATTAATACATACAAGTTCCTCAACGCCACAGCTATCATCAAACTAAACAAGATATCTGCCACAATGGTCACGCAACTACTCATTTCTCCCTAGAGATAAACTAAAGAGCTAATTAAGACAAAAAAAAAAACTCGTACTCGAAGCATGTTAAAGGACAACCTCTATAAAATGGCTAGTCGTTGAACAATCTTTAGAAGATTATTTTCCAATCTCCATGTTGGACAGATTTGTATCAAGAAGATTTAGTAACTGTTAAGGGATAAAATATAAATCTCCGCTAAATATGATCGCTCATACAACCAAAGTTTTGCTTTCCATAAGTAGAGCTTCTTCGCTTGGAAGGTGACTTGTCTAGAGATTGATTTACTAATCAATCAGGATATTTTGCATATTAAACCGTTGTAAAACAATATTCAAGATTGAGTCAATCAATACTCTCTAATTGTGAAATCCAAACCAAATCACTAACCATTATATAAGTTCTGAACTTTGTTACAATCTGAACCTGTGTCACAATCTGATCTTACATTCTGAGCTTGTGTTAGGATGGGAACATAAGTTATTCTCTTAGTTTGAAACTTCTTCATAGAAAGTCTGAAGTTCTTTATTTGAGCCAAAAGTCTGAACTTTTTTTTCTTGAAGTAAATTCCACAATCTGAACATAAGTAAGCTTATCTTCCAAACTAATTTCCTGAATCAAAGTACTTCTAGACATGTATCAGACTTATGAAATATGTGGATAGTTTTGTCAACTTCAAAATCTATTAGGAAAGTTTTCTCAACAATCCTGTCCTTGTTAACTAATATTATATAAAAAAAAATTGTGTTGTTGGTCTTGTTGGCCCTTACATCCTCCTCCTTACCTATAGTTGAACACAAGATAAAAATCAATTAATCCATGCAAAATCAAGTGCAAATAAGAACAATTTAAGGACGAAGTCAATGGCAGGTAGATACCTGCATCTTCTCTCTTCCCATAAATGACAATGAGCTTGGGATGCTTCTAAATATTGAAGCAAGCAGTTCGACTATCTCAAGTTGTGATGCTAATGGGGCTGAGGGAGTGCTTCCTACCACATCATGTGAGCATGGGGCTGATGCAGAAGCTGCTAGGGCTGGTGATGTTGTTGTTACTATTGATTCTACTAATGCATTCTTGCAATGATTCCTATTATGGCTTTACCCACCACATTTCCCACAAGTGATTGTGATATTCTGTTTCTTCAATTTTGTTCCCATAGGGTCTTGCACAACTTTCTTTTTCCTTGTCTGTAAATTGTTATTAGTTGTTTCATTCACTAATTTGGTTCTTTGTTTTTTCTTTCTAGCATTGGGCACATTTGGTAGGAGTAATGTCTCTAGCAGGCCATGTGTCCTTGGAATCTATGGCATGCATAACATGTCAATAAGTCTGCATGAATGTGTCCTTACTATAACATGTGCGAAACCATTTTCTAGGTAGTTCTCTCATGTATATAAGAGTTGCCATATCATGAAAACAAGGGATTCCATTAATGTCCCATCTTTTACGGCTATAAATTCTGTGTACAATATAAATGACCCTTTTGTCTTCGTATGATCCTTTCAATTCAAATTCATCCTCCTCATTCCATGCAAGATTCCATGATGCTAAATACTCCTTTGAGAGATCCAATTTCTCATAGACCCTAAGACAGACCACACCAGTGTACTTGGCCAACTCATTCCTTCGCTTATGAATCCTCTCCATGAGTTGCACTCTTATAGCTTCAAGCATTGAGATGATAGGCCTATTTCTAGCATCAATGATGCCCTCTTGTTGAAACTTTTACACCAATAATTCAAGAAAATGTTGCATATTGAGATTGGCCTGAAGCGAGATTTGCTCCGTTGCACCAAAGGCCTCTTGAACAACCAATTATAAGTTTTCTGATCAGCTACCTTCAACTCTTTCATTACCAAGTCAAACAATGGAGTTTGTAGCCATGTAGGGTCGTTCCTCAACCGATCATATAGGGTCATTCCCATAGGCCCTTGCTCATTCTCATTCGTTTTAAAGCTTCAAAACATTCTCAGACTCCATTGTTTGACCATTGCTCATCCCCAGCCATGTAGGGTCGTTCCTCAACCGATCACAATACTTACTTGCTAGCCATTCAATGCAAACTTGAGAAACAAGTATAGCTCTATTACATATATGTACAGAGTTGAAGGTTTTGACTTGTAAAGCACGCTCCCTCTGAAATCTGGAAGCATAAATAAGCCAATTATAACCCTCTGAACACTCCGCCCTCAACCTATTCCATCATTCTTAATGAACCTCACCTATCTCCCATTTTTTTATGGCATAATTCCTAACGGCCTCTCTAAACTCTTTTACATTACTAAAATGCATCCCCTAGTTGAATATAGGATTCTCCATATCAACCTCAGCACTTAACTGTGGATATGCATGCCCATTTTGGCTATTCATATTCAAGAAATCTATATTATCAGCTAATACATCTTCATACATATTGCTATCTCCAACCTTCGCATCCCTCTCCATCGATCCATCATCCTTAGGATATCTCACTTGTATTTTGGATAACTCATCAAGATCGATTACGGCAAACCCATCTTCTTCAGCACCCTTAGCAACCTCAGCACACCTTCACTTTTTCACATTCCTCACCTGGTGCAAAATAGAAACAAAAATGACGTCAATATGTTTTTACACTAAGCATGCACAAAAAAAGCAAAACAAAAATTGTAAAACATATGATTTGTTTCCATGCAATATACTGTTTTGGATTTTCAAAATTTCCATTCAATACATGTATACCACACTTTGATTAGTGAAAGACAACTGGTCATACAAGTGACTATGTACCCTCTTCTTCTCTTGGACAGTTGGGCCCTTAATTTTCTCCATCTCACAATTTTAGGTTTCTTTCTGGACTGGGTAACAATTAAAGTTTTAATTCTCCTGAAGCCATGCAGGTTGGAGTGGTCCCATAAGTATTTGTTCTTGGCGAAAAAGGCATGAAAAAGAATTAAAAACACATTTTTCTCTAAAACAGCACAAAAAAACATTTAGTAGATGGCAACCTTCGTGCAATATACAACAAAACACGAATAAGTGGATTGGCCGCAACGACAAAACATACATCACAAAAAACAAAACGAACGCATTAAAATATTGCAAAATGGGGACCGCCACTAGCACGTGCGGCAAATCCAATTAGAAGATACACGGTAGATACCACTTGCCAATAGAAAATGTAACTTATATTCATCAATTTCCACAAGATGCACCTAAAAGTCCGACAAAAAAAAGTCAAATCAACACTAAAAAACAAAAAATATTTCTCTTACCATCGTCACCGTTGCCATCAATGTGGTATTCCACGACAACCTCACGCCTTGTCGACATGTCAACAAGACGCCGAGGCCTCCTTTTGGATGAACGAAAGATCAGCTACATCGAAGAAACATAGCAAATGTATAAATGACAAAACGAAGAAACGGAGTAAACAAAGTTGCAATGGGAAGATACACAGACGACGAAGAATTTCATTTTCACAAACAAAAGATTAGTTGAAAACGAAGAAACGTGGCAAAAGAAGAAAGACAAAACAAAGCAAAAGAAAAAATGAAGAAACCAAGGAAATGAAGAAACGACGGATAAAATATGGGAAGAAAGAATAAACGAAGTAATTAGGGGAATTTTTGGTTTTAGGGATTTCAATGTTTGACCTTGAATTCTTTTGGACAATATTACCCCTTCTTTAGCAGCTGGAATAATCGCATGCTTGTTTGCCGTGAAGATTTGGCCAGCCGGTGAGCTCGGGCACTTACTTAAGACAATTTGGCCACTTCAAGCCCTTACGTGAAATAAGATCCACTCTGAACCCTCTTCTTAAAAAATAGCTTAATGGGCCTTTATTTGAAATTTCCCGTGGAAATGAGAATCTTGAATTCTTGGACATGGGGATTGCAATTTGCTTCACAAATTGAGTTCTCAATTTCTTTACTTCCGTCTCTCCTCCTCTTGACTTCCAAATCAAAATTTCTTGGAGCATGAGTTCGACGCGACGGTGTCAAGATTAGTATTGAATAACTACTCGCATAATATCAGGGATTTTCAAAAATTTTTATTAACTTGATACTCAGACGTAATATTTAGATTAAAAACTTCGAGCTTATATAAGACATTAATGAGTCAACTAATAGACTTCACCGGTCAATTACCATAAACAATCAAAAACGCAGTTCCATGATAATGACGATATTTAATTATATCAAAACGGTTCAATTATATTCTCACAAGTGTGGAATTTTTCAAGTAGGTCCGCTGATTCGTAATCAACTGGTGGTGGATTGTTTGGAGAAACTTCCTCACACTCCATCATATTCATGTGAATTTACTTGCTCTTCAAGATGGTTAAAATAAGTAATTATATCCATGCAGTTATAATTTTGATCTTGGACCTTTTGAATTGAAGCTTACACATTTTCAATTTCCATCAATAACGAATGAAGAATGCACCTCCTTGATCGAAACTCTTATTTGACAAACTAGACCATATCCTTGATAAAATCCCATCATAATGATAATTCTTAGTACGATGATAATAAGTATGGTCTCGATCACTCATTTTTTAGATAAAAATTTGATGACAATTTTGATTATCAGCTGCAGCGGAAGTTCCTAAAGACATTTTGTAGCTCGCCAAATGGCCATCTATGTGCCTATCACCATTACAAAAATCCAGAAATCAAAATAATTATTATATGTGCCTAGCTGAACTTTAACCTAAAGTCCTGATTTTCCACTATAAAAGCGCAACTCCAACTTTTTCCAGCTTCAAGAAAATTAACACGAACAACTTTTTTCGAAGTCCTCAAATCATTATAGAGAATGGATGAGCAGCTGCGACGAGCCGCCGAAGATGGAGACATAGACGAGCTTTATGCACGTCTAGCTCGTGATCCGCACATTCTTGAGCGTATAGACAACATACCGTACAGTAACACTCCTTTGCATGTGTCTGCATGTGCAGGTGAAACCCTATTTGCCATGGAAGTTGCCACTCTAAGGCCATCGCTCGCTCGGAAACTCAACCATCTCGGGCTGAGCCCGATGCACTTGGCATTGCAAAACGGCCAGATTCAGACTGTGAGAGCGTTGACGACCGTCGACGTGGACTTGATCAGGGTCAAAGGGAGAGGGAGGGTCACTCCGTTGCATTACGCAGCCGAGATTGAGGAGGATGAGCTCTTGGCTGAGTTCCTCTCCGCCTGCCCGTTGTCTGTCGAGGACTTGACGAGCCGGTGTGAGACAGCAGTGCATGTTGCTGTAAAGAACGGCAAGCACAGGTCGGTCAAGGTTTTGTTCGGATGGCTGATGCGAGTCAAGATGGAAGAGATACTGAACTGGAAGGATGAGGATGGCAATACCGTCTTGCATATTGCCACCCTAACAAATCAGCCTCAGGTATATCCCTGTGACTATTATTATTATTGGTTTCTCCTTTGCTTAGGTACTAGTCTATTATTAAAATTAATCATGATTACTTTATGTTTTCGTTTGGTTCACCATCGACGTGAAAAAACGATCTTTTGTTGACAAGTAGCTGTATGCACTGTTTATGCGAAGGTAATCAAGTTGCTGATTAAGCATATGAACGTGAACGCAAAGAATCTGGAAGGTTTGACTGCTCTGGACATCTTCCATGATCTCCAAGAGCGATTTCAGCATAATAACAACGAAGAAGCCGGGAAAATCCTATGCCGTGCCAAAGCGAAAAGAGCTTCAAGGCTCTCCGGCGTAACAAGGCTTGCAGATTACTTGAGTCAGGAACTTACCATCTTCGAATGGCAGGATAGATACTTCAATAACCTTGGAAACGGCAACCGCAGTAAATCACCTCGTAACACGATCCTCGTGGTGGCTGTTTTGATTGTGACTGCCACGTACCAAGCTGTTCTCAGTCCTCCGGGAGGATATTGGCAAGACAATAACTTTCCAAGCGCCAACACGACTACTGCAACCACCAACTCCGTTCCAACATCGACAGGAAATATTACTACTGGTAGTGAAGAACCGCACCTTGCTGGGCAAATGATCATGCGTGGAAGCTCTCTCTTCTACTTTGTGGCAATGAATACCGCAGCATTTCTGACCTCTGCAGCCACAATTCTCGTCATTTTACTAGGGCTTCCTTTCACATCGATGCTTACAGTTTCTATGTGCTTTCTCCTGGTGACCTATTACTCTTCACTCTGTAGTAATTTCCCATCAGTAGATTATATTCATGCTTCAGTCTACATTAGGATCGTGGTGTATTTACTTGTGGCGGCAGTGTACTGTGTTCCTGTCCTTTTGTTCAGCAGACACGACAAGCTTCAACGCCGGATAGATACTCCAAAGAGAGGCAACGGAAACTGTTTGTGATCTGTTGTGCTAGAGAAGTGTAGTTGACGTTAATATTCGCTATTGTATAAGAAATCAATGTAAACTGTGAGCGGATAGCATATGCAATGAGGTTGTTGGACCACACATTCAGTTCAGGCTTCGTGGGTCATCTATTGTATGTCCTAGATATGGTCCATTTGTACACCTTGAGATAGAAAGTGCACGATAGATTTAGCATTATGGTTACTTTGGATCGCTCCCTTAACATGGCGGAACCTAGTTTAATCAAAGTCTGCAGAGAAATGCAGAGGACTCCACTTGATGTTGAAATGCACGATAGTGTGATTTTGCTGAAGTCAACAACACTACTAGAAGAATCTAAAAATTTCTTCTCCGGAGCTCGACGATGATGATAATGACGAAGAGTGAGTCGAAATCAAGTTTCGATGGAGTATTCTATAATTTATCCTCAGTAATATACAGTGATGACTGTTTATGTAATGAGAATTGATGTGTCTGCTGCATGATTGCTCAAGGCTTACAATTAAATGCTTGGCTGTCTGGAAATGTAACCATGACATCATGGTTAAAGCGGCTTCTCAACATGGCTTAAGCTATTTATACCAAAAAAATCACTTCTAGACAAATGCTACTGTGGTTGAACTACGTCAAGAAAACTCTGACATAGACAACCTCCTCCAAACAAGACTCGCCTAACCAGCAGCTAGCCATTCTCCATCTGTTCCTCGGAGATTCTGTGACCGTAAATCCTATTTACATCTCAGCTCGAGAATACTCTAATCAGAAACAAAGGCTTACTAAGATCTAATATATATATATATATATGCATGTATGTATTATACACACGCACATCTTCCAAACCACAATCTTAAACTTTTTGCCTAAGCTTGGATTAAACATTGACTAGGAGACTAGGCAGCTAGACTTTCATGCAGGGGAAGGCATTAAGCACATCGATTTGGGCAGACATTTGCAAAATGTGAAGGATCGCCACAAACATAACATCTTCCAGTAACGGGGTCGCCAGTCGCAGAAACGAAAGTCCCATTGGTGGAATTGTTACCACCTCGTCCACCCCTTCCACGGCCAACCAAACTATTGGAATGAGCTCTGGAGTTACTGGCACCTCCATTTGCACCATGTCTTCCTCCACCATTTTGGAGGCTATCCTCCCACCTACACATTGGACATTGGGAAAAAGTTTTCAGACTTAAAAAGTGATTGACAAAGGGAGAATCCTATGACAATAAGTAAACAAAAACAAAGAGAGAGTGATGGGATCAAGAAATCATAGAATATGCGGTCTAACTGGAAGTAAAGATGACAGATGGATCGTGCAGACGGTAAGTAGATTCATACACGAAGAAATTGCATCCTTCTGACTGACATGAGTAAAATTTTCGTCCTTTGTTATTTGCGGTATTAGCAGTTCGCAAAGGACATGATGCTCCACAAGTATTACATGAAATTGACAACCCTCCTGCATTCAGACGCACCAAATTAGCAGTTATCAACTGGATGGGCACAATGTAATAATTCACATCATAAATGCAGAATTAGCAGTCAGTATATCACAGTGACTCCCATCACATTGTCTTCTTTGAGGACCATTAAGTTATTCTTGTTGAGGAACATCTAGTTGTAGTTGCAAAGACGGGGATTTCCAGTCCCGGACTGCAAATGACTACTTGCATTTACATATCCAGTTATTTTGCATCTCCAAAATAACTGTGCAGGGAATTGGTCTTAAGCAAGAGGATATATTTGACATCATTGGACAAAGTGCTCTCAGTTTAAACAGAAGGATGTAGAGATTGATAAGGATAGTAAAACAGAAAATATGGAGTGACCAAGATCATGCTGGATATTGCTATGAAAGCAGCATTAAAAGTGATTGCTAGCTGGCAACTACACCTAGTGAAGGAGAGTTGGGAGGAAGAGTTTTCTCCACTTTCTCTTGGGTTGGAAATTCGATACAGATAGTGTAATAAGAGTCCATATGTCAGAAGTAAAACTATTATTTCACAGGCTATCAATAATTACTGCTCAAAATCATTGTACTCAATGCTTTCTGTTGATGGCCCTTAAAATTCTTCCTGTTATCTTACTACATCCAGTGAACCAGGAAGAAATGGAAAACAAGCGTTTAGCCACCTTTTTAATCCTCAATGATAGCTAATAGATTATGTTTCTACTTCTTTGATAATAGATTAAATGATTCAACAAATAAAATGGGAGAAGAGTTATCTTTCCAGTGAGTCTAACTGCTAAAGGCTCATCTTCATGAAATTCAAAGAAACTTAACTTCAAACCAGCCGCAAAATTTCATTTGACCCAGAAAAGAAACATTTAATGTCATCTTATTTTGGAGTAAACGTAAAAAGAAACTATTAACCAAGAAAAACCTTTTAGTTTAGGCTAAATTAGGAATTTATTTCAAGCTAAATTTCTAGAAGTTGGCAAAGTGAAGTTCACAAATAGGTTAAATAAACATTTACTACAATTAGAAATCTCATTAATACATCACAGAAAAAGGAACATCAACACAGGAAAACTCTGTTCAATAAAATTACTTAGTAGGACAATTCAAAACATAACCATTCAGATTGGAAAAATAAAATAAAAACCTTGTGGGATTTTGTAAGACCACTGCCAACCGTTCTAAAAGCTTAAGCTTTTGAGTTGGACTTTCTAACATGGTATTAGAACCAATGCTATCCCTTTCGCGAATGTGCGTGGTAAAAATTCCATGTGAATGTGCGATGTCAAACTTTCACATGCTACTCGTAATCCAGCTTGCACGTGAGTGGGATTGTTGAAGTATTATCCCACATTGATTGACAATGGGTCCTAAATACTCTTTATATTCAAGTGGTCTCCCTTCACCTAATAGCTTAAGTTTTTGAATTGGACTTTCTAACAAACCTGTTTCACTTTTCTTTTTTTATTTGAACTTGGAGTTACAAGTCTTTACATCATGATAAAGATAAACAGTATTGAATGTTCTTAACCTGTCATTGTATTGTTTGCTATCCTCTCGCTGGTTATACAAAAGTTGAAGACATTTTTGAGAAAATAAATCAGCACCCTTCCTAACCTTTGAACAAAAGAGAGAATTAACTTGATTAGCATACCATCTTGTTGGTCTGCTCTGCGAGACCAAGAATTTCGAGTGCCAGAAATGACTGAGGGACAATCGGTGGAAGAATGCCCCAATTGCCGGCAGTTGCTGCAAGCCTGCTGTCTACTGTTACTCCTTTGGGCAGAACTGGACACAGGAGTGGGCCCTCCTCCTCTTGCTGCTAGATATGTTATGTGAAACATAAATTTCAAGATCATGATAGTGGTTCATTATAGGGGTAACATTAAAGCTAGCAATTTACTAATGCCATAACAGCATCACGATCACCATGTCAGTTTTCTTAACTCTTCCTTTTCATGCAAGCAGAAAACTGTAAAATTGATGAGATAACTAATCTTGAGGTAGGATATTCCATGACTACACCAATTACTTGAGAAACTTTTAAATTACCAGAGTCAAAATTACATCAAGTGAAGCAGAGAAGAGAGAGATACTGACTATCATTAGAAACCAAAGGCTTCTTTAAAAAGTGACAATTTACTCAGTTAACAATTACCATTTTGAACCTGCACAGGAGCACAAATCTTTGACAAATTTCTAATTGATGTTAGCAAAGAGATGCATGATGTAAAATCAGAAACCAAGAAGTCAAAACAAAGATACTGGTGATAATTATAAATTCTGTCCCCTCATTAATACCCTCACTAAGGAAGTGCGTTACTGAGAAGAGTCTCTTAAACAATTCAAGGGCATGAACTATCTGGAAGAGCAAAATATAGAACACATTTTCTACTACTCACGTTAATATAAGTGTACTAACAAGAGGTGTCTCTTAAAAAATAAAAACCAAACATATTATTCTAAGAACTGACCAAAACTTAAGCAAACATCTCATAAAAGTTAAGCCACGTAAGAAGAAATAAATTATAAATTAAAAAATGAAAAGTACAGTTACGACAGACGAATATAAATTATGCTACACAAAAAAAACAAGCCATATAAAAGTAAGCCAAAAAGACAAAAACGAATGGAGCATAGTACAATTAATACATAAACAAAATATTGAAATGTAAATTTAAGTTATTAGATAATTTAACTAACGTTTATGAATTTTTCAAATAATCGATCACTTCAAAATACACACGCACACACGTGCGCACCATGATTATGCAAGCCCATGGGTAGCATGGCATGTAATAGTAAGAATATTTTCCAAAGCATCATCTTTATCCTTTTTCTCGATTTCAGCAAAGCCTGACTTCTGCGAAAAAAATTTACCAACCTGACATACGAGAACCCGTTCCACATATTTCTGTCAACTGTTGAAGAGTGTCATCACATCCACCAATGCATCCTGATAGAATTTCGTAGTAAATTTGCCATTGAGCCAAATAGAAAACTCAAAATGAATTATCCTCACGTATGTAAAAGGAGACAACATGCAATTATATTCCTCTTAACTAATTGAACAACTTCATTTGAACATAACCCAGCTACAGAAACAAGTACAGGGAACAAAAGGTTGAGGGATGGCATCAGCAGTTATAACATAGAAAGATGCAGTCGTATAGCTAAAGGAAGCCAACTAGATGATTTGACAAGGGAAAGGCCTGTGAAGATGAACAGCAGACCTAAACAAGCAGCGTAGCAACAAAAAGAGAACCAATCATTGAAATTCATAGAAGCATTCACATATCTAGGTAAGGTAGCCTATTGACAATTCTATGTGCCTAATAAAATGGTCAGGCTTCAAAAGCCCAATGACTGCTGCCACAGGCCTTATTGTTGTTGGCAAAGACATTTTTACAAAAAACATGAGCTCTTTAAAAACTTAAAAAAGAGGTCTTCTGGTAAGATGAAGAATAAAATACGAGCTGTAACATTTTAAACATAGCCACAAGTTAGTTCAAAGTTTTTAACAGCATTCCTTAACTTTGCAGGACAAAAGCACATACCAAGATGGTCAACACTGTAGTTCGGAGGAATTTCCAACCGCCGAAACTTAAACTGAATCATGTAGACAGGACCTACAGAATTTTTAAAATGAAAAATAATATTTGTAGTTAGTAAAAAGGAAATGTGAAACAATATGTTACTGATGAAAAATGCAAAGCAATCACCAAAACCAAGAAGAAGATTCTCATGCAAACTATTGAGAATTAACAACCAAGATCTAACAAAAGCTCTAATATACGTAGATATCAGGCCTTCCTTGGCATTTGTAACAATATCCAGGAGTAAACAAAAATGGTCGATAAAAAAGGTCCGTTTTGGTAGTAATTTTTAGGGCTCCTAGAGCAGCTGCTACCATAAAAGAAGGAAAACTCTGTTCTAGCAATGTATCTTCATTCAATGTACCATATAGATAAAGTTGAACATAGTAAACAAAATAGTAAAAACAACACATAGAAACATTCAGTTTACCATGACAACCAGGTTAGGCAGTTTCTCCTGCTGTATGAGGAAACAATACTCGGATTACAATAAGATAGCCACACCACAGACACATCCCCTTACTCCAGAAATCTCAAGTTTAAACTAGACATGAGGTATTTCAAACAACAATTTCCAGTTAGCACTCGTAAAGCCGAATGCATTAGATTGACAAAAACCTGGACTGCAAGAATTGCAAATATTAGCTGTCACAACTGCTTCTGATACTGCCCCAGGAAGCCATACAACATTCCTGCACTGAATTTGCACAGCAAAAATTGGGTCAAAAGCAATATGACCATACAAATACAACCTCAGAACAAAGAGAGTAATAATCTTAGAGCAATATCATTTTCACATAACTTAATTACCGGAATATCCTAATTGTTTATAAGATGATTCTTCTGTTTATTTTTGTTTCTAGCTTGACAATAGCATCAAAAGGTTATAAGGTCCTGTAAAATCATTTAAAGGATTCTTGAGTTGGTAAAACAATAGGGTGTTACAGTGCTATTCTTAACTGCTAGGGGGAGTTTCTAAAAGGACCCCATAGATGTTAATGAAGCAGATGGTAGCTGTGTCCATCTACCTAGATTTAGATGATTAGATATGAACCCATAAGATTGCCTTGATAGAATGAATTGATGGAATCCTTGTAGTAATACAAGGAAGCAATCACAGACTGTATTTTCCTAATATCTTCTATAGCCCTGTAAACAGATGAGTAATGTCACCGTAACTAAATGAGCAGTGACCGTGCGAGTAGCGTCAAACCACCCCATATATAGGCATTGTATACTAATTACTTAAATTAAAGGTGTGGCGAAGAATTAAAGAACCTGTGGAAAACCGAGGCAGCCAACCATAAAATTGCCATCCTGTTCAAAGTGAAGGAGTTAACTGAAATTATCTTTGAGAAGAAAAACAAAGAGTGACAAGTACGGACATCACTAAAATTCATTACTGAAGATAAATAGCATGATCCGCACAGGGCCCAACCCTATTGAATCAATTGGAACTACTCAATCTTTAAAATCTTATCAAAAACATAGCCAATGTTTCAAATCATTCCAAATAAGGCCTCATCTTTGATGGTTTTTCTTCCATTTGCATTCCAGAAAAAGCCCTAAGATAATATTGATCAAAATAGCCTTTGCGAAAAACTTAAGAAAAGTGCATTTTGTTCATTAAAATAAGAAAGTGTCCAATTTTTATTTTAAAATGGAGATTATGCCGATATCCATGTACAAAAGGCAAATTGCTCTTCAAATGAAGTCAAAAGGCACTTTCTACATTTGACAATTAGTTTCATCCTTTCAAGATAAGTGGAAGGAAGCCATTAAAATATAACCGGGAGGGGATACTTGCAACAATTTGAAGAGAACGGTGTATATCTATATAAGTTAAGTTCGAGTACTGGTGTGCTTGGTTTCACTTTTTGCCTGTGCCTTTCTTGTAAGGTTTATAATTTTGTTTTTCTTTAACATAGAGCATCTAAAACCAAACAAAAATACACATATTGAAACAAAATTTTCCGTTTCAGCAGGATAGCTATACGTTTTTCAGGCACCCAGAGAAGTACTTTAAAAAAAAACCCAGATTTCCCAGCAACATGGAGCTTCCATTACAAGGAAAAAATTTTAAACTTGCAAAAGACCAATCGTTTTGGATTATAATATACCAATGGAACCAAGTTGAAATCGGCCATTGGGTCACCAAAGTGATGAATCTCATTACCAGCCCAAAATATTTTTTAACACAACATGTGAGGAGATAATGCAAGACTGAGTATATTCAACACTCTCCAAGAACTACTTGGATGCACACAGTGTGTGTGTGTGTGTGTCTTGTGCAATCATATGGTCCATATACATAGGAACAGAACATCATGCAACAATTCCTATAGTCTTGTAACTCGAGGACTCCATAAACGAAAACAAATTTCTCAGGTATAAGGTAAAACGAAGTAAATTTTTTAAAATTTAAATGTCATCAAATCAAAGAACTAGTAGTTGTAAATGGTTAAGCAATAAAAAAGCATCTAATATTAGCAAAATCACTGCAATTTCTAAATCTGCATCACTCTGTATGACCAACATTTGAGCAATAGCCCATAGAAGATGGCCTTAATTAGAATATGAACTGATAAATTTCGAATAAGACAGACTAAAATCCATGTCATCAAACATAACATATATGGAAAACAAAGTAAGCATGTTTCAGGAAGTTAATTTGGGTGCAATGCGGAAACAGAAATGATAGGAATCCAATCACACGACCAAATGAACAAGAGAAAAATACAATTATGCTCTCAAAGGAAATATAATCCATTACCCGATTACGCTTGAGCACCATATTTGATTGATGACAAAGTCCACATGACCGAACAAATTCTCCCACCACATGCTGCTCATCTCTGGCTGTTCGAGCAGCTCTGCAGCATCAACAGTAGATACATAGTAACAGCAGCACAAATGCATTGGGAACTATAAGTGGAGAGTCTACCTCTCAAAAAACACAGCCATGGCTTCCATCAGTTTTTGTTTATTTGACCTGGCCTGCAAGAATTCACACCATAGCCTACATATCATCATTTTCTTGTTCTTCATCCATATCATTATCGAAACTCTGTCTAAAAAGTGCATTTGAAACTCAAAAAAACTTTGTTACAGCACATAGCAATCATCCTTAGTATCCTTCACTCGAGGGAAGTGGAATTTCATACATTGACTAACTTTGCCGTCATGCATTCTACATTTACTGCTTCTACTAGAGACAAGAATATTCAAAATCCACCAAGTACCAAGGGGCCCTCAAGCATTGAAGACATTTAAAGACTTTAATATCCAACTACGTCAACACTCAGACATCTAATGTCTTGAATGTCTCCGGGCAGTCTTCTCATTTATTTGCTTAATATTTAAAAAAAAACTTCCACAACTCTTTAGGAATTTACCATGCATCCAGTCTTGAAAAGTTTGGAGCAGAATGAGTCAGTCTCAGTTATCAGCTTCTATTTGTCAAACGATCTTTCTTATACAATAAATTCCAAATGAACATAAATCTGTTCCCTGGACTTTGGTTTAACGAGAGGATCCATTAAACAAGAGTTGCCCTCCCACATATTATATAATCATAACACGTATTGAAGTCGATCATTAGTTTGTTGTAACGAGCAGCAGATGGAGTAACTACCGTACATCTAGAAAGCAAGCTTTCATCTGCTGCAAGCATGTTTCCAAAACTTCAGCTTTCGTTTTGGCACCCTCGCTAACTGCCCTCATGTCAAATTCCATCATTGACCTGAGGTTAGGCTTCCAAAGCTTGTACCTGAGTAAAAAATGGCAGCGCTCTCACAACATGGTGCATCTTACTCAGCGAAACATAAAGGGCTATAAGAACAATCTAACTAAGATGTTGTGATGATGTGTTACTCATATATTTATCCAACTTACGCTATATCCTATGCAGTGTTTGGAGTACTAAGCTACTTCTACTTCCAGGAAACTACAAAGTTCCAAGGAAGGATTTGGCAAGTCTTTAAAAGCAAAAGCAGATGAAAGTTGAAGTGTGTAAAAAGTAATCTGACCGGTGTCAAAAGTTATCAACAAGGAAAAAGAAAATAGAAACTCAACTATATATAGAGTAAATTTCCAAATTCCCCAGCAACCCTCATGAAAGACAATGAATATAAGGAGGTTGAGACAAGCAAAAAATGTTAAAAGACTTTATTCATTCAAGTTGAAAAGAAGGCAAATTACTTACCCCATGTCATCGTATCCCATGACTAGAGCCTCACCCTGTTCATATATTCACCAATTAGCAAAGATAAAAACATGAAAGACAAACTTACTTTGTGCTTGCTTGATCTGAATAAAACAAAGCCAGAGTTCTTTCCATAATACAATTACTTGAGCTATTTGGAGATAAAACCTAGAATAATTAACGTTGCTCTAAGAATATAATGTTGTTTGAACTAAAACATTCAAATAAGGAAGAATGGTGAGACAACATCCCATATGCGAGTTTGTACATGCTCGAATGCCATGCCTCGAGAAATATACCCAATATGCCACATGTCAATTGAGCCCAATAAGTTTCTTACGATTACAAAGCCAACTAAATATGGGAACGAGTGCTGTTTCTGAAATTGTCTAAAGCAAGAGTCAAAAGCCAGAGAAACAGTGCTAGAAAAGAAGGAAATACTACTACATTGCTATAAAGTGATAATTAAAAAGTAATGAGGTAGATGCAAAAATTTTACCAGGTTAGTTGGTGAGAAGCGCATATTCTGGTCTTTGGTCGCATAGAACCGATCAAGTAGCTTCTTTATGTGATCATGCATCGTGGCATCGGTGCCAATGCCAGCCTGAAGAGACAAAGTCGATGGGAGCTAATTATCAGATCATATGACATGCTATTACAACATACATCTACTGCAGTAGAAACCTATGACCAACGATCATTTATATCAGAAATCTGACTGAAAAATAAAGATAGTAATAATCTTTTTCACCTTGTCCATGCAGTTCAGTAAGTCAGCTTCACTTAAGAGTGGCGGGGGCCTTGTAACTCCTGAATCCAGTGTTAAATTTGTTGGGATGAACTGTAATGGCAACAGTAAGAGCACACATCTATGCCTTGAACTTCCAAGCAAAATATAACATAAAATCGAAATATTAACAAATATGATTCAGAATAAATTTCCTCAAAACATTCCACAGAAATGTCTCTGTGTTTCACTTCTGACTCTATGGTTCTCTGCATCCCTTGGTATGTGCTTTGTTAAGTTTATTTCTTTGTTCAGGCACTTTATGTTGGTTTATAAATAATAACTGGTAAAATCACATATATCTCACTTTCATAGATGATAATCACCATATTTCACATTTCGGTGAAACAAAGTGCATTTAATGAATTCAATCAAGGAAGAATGTGAAAAAGAACTACACCTATAAACTGTCCAGAACTAGAAAACCAAGAGTAACCACTGATTGCCACTAATATTCCACCTAGTAGATGAGTTATTATAAAAAAGTTAAACAGAAAAAACTTCCAATCAATAATACTACATGTTCACGACTTTCTTAGACATAGACAGAAACCAGATAAGTGAGCATACTCTAGGCAAGGCTAACCAATAAAAGGGTGATGTGTGGTGGTCGGGCCCCACAACTAATGATTGAGCCTGGTATTTAACAACAATCAACTATGGTACCGTTGGAAGGGAAACTTCGTTTTTTAGGTCAAATCCTACTATTCTAATATCATCTCTACATAGATGCAAATGCAACAGAATATGCTCTTCCCTTAGAAATCTATTTGGAAGTCGAAAGACAGGATTCCTTGAAGGTTATCTTTTTCTCTTGGGGAGCAAGCAGCCTCAGGACCTACTCTCACTTTAGATAATCTTTAAAAGAAAGGAAAAACATTGGCAAATAGATCAAACAGAATATGTTCTTCCCACAGAAATCTATTTGGAAGTCGAAAGACAGGGTTCCTTGAAGGTTATCATTTTCTCTTGGGGAGCAAGCTGCCTCAGGACCTATTCTCACCTTGGATAATCTTTAAAAGAAAGGAATCACCTATTGTTACCTTGTAGTTAGACCAAATAGATTTGGACTATGGTCTTAGGAGTAAAGTCGCAGGCAGGGTGCAACACGAATTTGGGCTTGGAGAGGAGCCATTGTTTTTGTGTTGGAAAGAAGAAAATTACTAAGATAATTCCTCCCTTTTTTGGCGCATTAGGAGAGAAAAGTATTTCAAGGAGTTCAATCCTCTTTGGATTTTATCAGGCTTGATTCACCTGTTGATCACATGAGTAAGAACTGTTACTCAGAGTTGGTAAGTCTTGAATGATAAACAAAAGTTCATTAATAAGGTACCAAGTGGTGCTGCCCCTGTACAAAACAGCTTCATAGGGGAATCCAGCTATGCACAAAATTGTGCACAAAAGACTTCTTATAACACTTCCAACAAACTAGAAGTATGAGCCTCTTGCACCAAGCTCACCCATCTGATCAACAGGTGGATCAAGCCTGATAGCATAATGCGCTATCGCGTCTCTAATTGATGATATTTTCAACTGTGGGACTGAAAGGGAATCTAATAATTCCAAAACGGCAGGAACTTTCATTTGGAGGGACTTACACTTGCCTTTGGAGCAAAAAGGAACCAAGCTATTAATAGAAGCAAAGTTAGTTTTCCTTGTCAATACCAGATGAAAGTGCAACTTTGCCATAGTGTAAACTCGCAGTGTGTACATATCTCCTTTGAAATAATTTTTCTCGTCAAAAAGCATCAAGAAGTGGGCTATATCAATTGGTCCAGGGCCATGGTATTCTAGATTTGATAAATGTGTGATGAACTAACAATGAAAGATTGATTCTAAGACACGATGAGGCTATTCCAGATGCTTTATTACAGTGGAGAAACAAAACAAAGGGAGACATATAATTCAATGAGATGTAATATTCAGTGGCAAACCTGCTGTCCAGGTACATAAGTTGGGATCACAGAACCTCCCCATGATTCAAACCGGTAGACGTCCAAGTAATTTTTCTGGCCAACAAGACCAATTAGATTCACCACAATAGCATAATCAACAAGAAGATTCTACAAGAACCAGAACTAATGTGATATAACTTTTTACTCCAAGCAGAGAACAGTCTCATTCTCAGATAGACAGACAGGTCATGACATTCAAACATAACTGAATCAAATAGATGCCAGTGATATATTTCATTGAGGCAAAACCCAATGGTCTGTTGACATACACTGACAGAAACAACATTGATCAATTCCCAAAAAGAAATCATTCTTTCTAGAGGTGGTATGGAAGCCCATGGTATTTCTGATAGCACTTACATGCCTCACCTCTAGCACATCCAACGAGGGTGACCCATTGCATGAGACTCCCCCTATGAAAGGGTCGGGGGACGGTTCTATCATTTGCAACATTTCCCTTGCATTACTGCAAGAATGTTGCTCAACCCCGTGACCTTCCTGGTCACAAGTGGTAACCTTTCTGTCTATAAAACGAACTCGTGCTCAGATAACTCAGGAAATTAACCCAGAGAAACTCATTTCGATTAGCATGAGCAGCCTCCCAGTCACTTGAGGGTCTTCACAGAAGGTCAATCTAACAAAGCATAATTCAATAGTTCTGACTTCATTCTGATGCCTTATGAACATACATAAAGGTTATGTACAAATAATCTCCACCTAATTTAACTTTTCCACTTTGCTTATGCAAGAATTAATCCAGCACCCACAGAAAAGTGAAGCAATACTCTGAAAAAGAGCATCACCGCATCGGGTTTTATCTTTGACCTACCAAATAATTTATGCAGACCTTCACATTATTGGGAAAAGAAGGGACAACTAAAGTAGCAACTCCTTCATTATGATACTAAAAACTAGAGAGGTAGCAGTGTACCTCATAAACCTACACTGCTTAATCCAGTTCATTAAAATCCTTGTGCAAATCAAAATCCAAAACTGGAATGACCAACATGACTTTCAGAGTGGAGTTAAGAAACATAAAAGGGGCAGCTAAAGCAATCCATACCGTGTATAATTTACCAAAGAAAGAGAACTAGAAATTGTAGGAGAGTTGAACACTAGTAAATGAAAATGCCATTTAAAACATGTAAATTGTCACCAAGCAAACAATAAATTGAAATTGTTGCTTCTATAACTGCAACTTTTGTTTTCTGAAAATGATAAATCATATAAAATCCAATTATCAGGAACATAAATTACTTCCTTCCTAAAATAATGAATGGCAAGCTCAAAAGTTGCAACAGAACTCACTGCAATAATCACGCGCCCTGATGCAGCAAACTGCTCACCAGCAATATCAACTTCAACAGTGGTTTCTGCCCCTACGGCAGGCTGCGAAACACATGCCAGAAAATGGCGAACAACCAACTCATACAGTCTCTGCAATAAAAACGAAACATGCAGGAATTAGGTGCGGTGTGCGTGGGTGTTTGTTGTATTTTTCTCTTTCTTCTATTTTTTAGGGGGGGGTGGAGGGGGGTGGAGATGGAGGAGAGAGGGGCCACGTCAAAATTGAAGTCTGCAACCAAAATGAGATCAGTATATGAAAGAGAAACAGGAAAGATTCCTTTAAGAGATCATGAGAACTCACTTACATGATGATCCTGACTCCAATTTGTCTCTCCACCGGAAAATTTTGTTGGATGAATTGGTGGATGGGCCTTATCATCATGGCCTCCATTGCTGGGGTTTCTCCATAGTCCTGAACTGGGGTCCAATAAACGCTGTGCATAGGATCCCCATACAGGATGCCCTTGTTGCTCTTGCGCAATAGCCTACGTGTCAACAAATACTCAGACCAAGAAACAGAATTCAAAGGGAGGAAAATAGCCAAACGGAGTTGGAAAATCAATGCATGGCCAATAAGCATAATGCAAGAGACAATATCATGGATGCATAAAACAAGAGCCAAAGTCTTGGCTATTCAGGGTGCGCATGACAACGTTTCTATGCCAGGAAAATATTTTTACTCAGAAATGGTTCTTTTTTATTCTGTGCCCGGAAACAATTTCTAAACATTTGAAAGCATTTGATAACTGTCCAAAATTTCTATTCCTGGGATAGAAAAGAACAGAAATGCGTTTGGTAACTATACAAAATTTCTTTTTATTAATAATATTTTGAATTGTTTAATATTTTTTTGTCTTTCTACATATTCTCTTCCTTGGCCATGGCCTGTTGCCGGCGACCGGCCATGGCCTGTTGTCGGCGACCGGCCACAGCCCAGGGCCGGCGAGGGCGTCACGGCCCTCGCCGGCCGCCAGCAGAGGCGAGGGTCCCCCTTGCCGGCGAGGGCAAGGGCTGGACCCTCACCGCCTGGGCGAGGCGGCTCACCGTGGGTCGCGACAGCGAGGCTCAGCCTCGCCCAGATCTGGCGAGGCCGAGCCTCGCCGTCGCGACCCACGGCGAAGCCGACCTCGCCGTGGGTCGCGACGGCGAGGCTCGGCCTCGCCAGATCTGGACAAGGCCGAGCCTCGATCACGACGGCGAGGCTCGGCCTCGCCTAATCTGGGCGAGGCCGAGCTCGCCGTGACCGACGGCGAGCCGCCTCGCCCAGGCGACGAGGGTCTAGCCCTCGCCCTCACCTTCGCCGACGGCCGGCAAGGGGGACCCTCGCCTCTGCCGACGGCCGGCGAGAGCCGTGACGCCCTCGCCGGCCCTGGGCTATGGCCGGTCGCCGGCGACCGGCCACAACCCAAGAAGAACAACACAAAAAGAAGAAAAGAAAAAAAAGAAAAAGAAGAAAAAAAACTGATTCTTAAAATTGTGCCGAGAAACAAGAAGCGACTTTTTTTTACTTCTTGTTTCTCTTCCAAAACTGTTTCTGGGCACAATTTTTTGCAAAAATGTGCCCGGGAACAAAAAGTTTACCAAACGCATTTCTGTTCCCAAACTATTTCTGAGAACAAAAGAACAGAAATTTTCACTGTTTGGCACGTTACCAAACAGGCCCTCAATAGTAAAGCCTGAAGTAGGGGCCTTCTAACAAGGCTCAGAAAGTTAAAAGAAGCTCATACCCTGCTGGCCTCATCACTTGCACGAGAGTGGAAATGGGCAAGGTCTTAATAACTGACGAGCTCAATTCAAAAGAACCTAGACTAACTGGTATATCAATCTTAAATGTATATGTGACATTGGGGCATGATTCTAATTCCAACCCAAAACCTAATATCATATACTTGGAAGATGCTTATATGTTTGAAATGAGATCAACCTGTGATGTCTCCACTGATGCAGGACATCCACTCAAATACTGTTCTCGCCAAGGGACTTATTTATGAACCGCCATTTAGCCACCAAAAATGTGTTTTATTTCTTGCCTCAAGCACCACACATGAACATGGACAGCTTCCAAACCAAGAGACTTCAAAATTCCGCAGCAATTCCCTTGCTCCAATGGGAGGAGCCATTTACTCACATGAACGAGGTGGCTAAATATGTCGTCTTAATGAACATCTCAAAGTTTTTAATAGCAATTCAGAGCGGCAGGTGAAATCCTTCTGCTGATCCAATCATAAGAAAAGGTGGCAATTAACTACCAAATCTCCTTTAGGATTTGACAACCATATTATTATAAAATCATACTGTTAACTTACTCATCAGCAGACAATCAATTTAAAAGCAGCAAAGAATGCACCAACGTCAATTCAGATGATTTGGTTATGCTATCATGAAAATACTCAAAAAGAAGAATTCCCTTACCACCGTTCTATCTGCCGCTACTTATTTCTACTAAGCTTTGAAATCAGTATATCTGATTGGCAATGTACTCAAAAGGCCATAGAAGTTGTCTGTGGGCTTTCATTCCTGAGTACTTTTGTGTTGTTCTTTCTGACCTAATGCTATGTATATATGCATCACAATAACAAGATATATGCAGCTACAAATTATTTCTGTCCATTTTGGTTATGCCCAAACATTCTCCACTCATAATTCAGTTCATAAACTGCAAAAGTATTTCTATCGTCCGTAATTTAGTCAAATTTTTAATCAAAAAGAAATATTCGCGATTCCACCTTCATAATGTAAGAGATACTCACATGCAAATCAGTCCTGGCAGAGAAGTTGTCAGTTTCAGTACGAGGATAACTTATAAAACCTGCTTGATAAAGCTCTTCTGCAACCTAAAACAGAAGGAAAAGAGGAAGTTATCTGATACAAGTTAGCGACAGGAAAAAATTAGCGTTTCTCAATATGAAACCATATTATAACTTACTGTAAAACCTCAAAAGTAAGCAAGAGATCAGGAAAACAGAACATTTGGCATCGTTTTTTCTCCCCCTCTATGAGGAAGAAGCTCACTTAAGGTTATATAAACCCCGGCATGTGAAATACCCCACTAACTTCTCAATTACAAATCGGTGGTCATCAAACTAAGCTCAATGAGGTTTCTTATTTTCCATTTAAAGAATTATAAAAGAATAGAAGGCACAATGATATGCAAGGACCCGAAACTTTTTAATTGCAGAACCCCCTCATCTTAGGAAGATAGGGAATCAAAAAGACTGTATATCATCAACAAAAGTAAACAGAACTAGATTTGATACATTTTAGTCAAGAAAACCAAACAATTTTTTCACTAAAAAGAAACCAAACAATCGTAAACAAATGTAAGTGAGCTTCCTAATCTCACTCTAAAGAACGATAAAAGGAATAGAACGCACAATGAAGTATGAGGACCCGAAACTTCGCTATGTATAAAAGCGCGAATATACTGTTTATCGCAAGAGATTAGCTATCATTCAGGGAATCAAGAAGAGTTTACATTGTCAAGAAAAGTAACTCAATTGCTCAGATTGGAAGAGAAAAGAAGGCTTCTTGCTAAAAAAAAATTAAAAGAGTTAAACAAAAAAAAACCAAATTTGTGGCAACATTAAAACAACTAGCATAATTTGGGCCATACATTGACCAGAGTTTGCAAACTGCCACGATCATGTACAAAAGGGAACACTCATTGATAGCAGCCATTCTAATTCACCATCAACTGAAAAGCAGAGTATCGACTGAAAGACATAGTTCTAATCAGCGTACAGCTAGATGTGATCTTATAATAGATAGATAGTTTCCAGGTGCCAACCACTCACCTTCATGGTATGCTCAGAGCTCATCCGGAAGTATCTAGAAGCACGTTTCTCCAGCTCAATGGTACTCAAAGGATGTGGAGGATACTTGAATTTCTCCTGCTGCCTAACCCTTGTGACCTGTATGACCAAGGTAGCACTTTAGAATATTACCATCAAACCAGTAGTCGATCCAACCACGATATTCAGCATAACATACAGTTGCAGATGGCTCCTCGACACACATCTCATAAATTATAACTGCGCAAGTGTAATCAAAGAGATGTCCACGCCTGCAAAATTAAGAAAGACTTCCATTTCAATAAGAACCAGAAGCGTATGAAAGAATATTATAATGCATCAAGACAGCCACAGCTTACATCCAGTTGAACGTTGCAACGCCCTCTTCAGATCTGTGAGAACAGTTAATTGTCCAAAACTCCTCAGGTTCATGAGATTGTATCTCCCAAAATCGTTCAACCACAAAGCCAAGTGTAGGGAACTGCACTAATGAAGAACAAGATAACTATGGGATACGTAACAGAGTATAAATTGAGAATCACGAGGAATGTGCTCCTAAGTCACCGTACTTGACATGGACCATAACTTAGGACTAGGTTCCGGTCATCTGCAGCAGCGTCGATGACAAATGCGTCTCTTAGCAGCATAGTCTGGAACCTCGTGAAAGATGCACCTATCCTGAGGTCTATTTCCTGCACGAAGCTCCAATCAGTTCCCTATCCCACAGTGAGCAAGTTATCAAAGAAAGGAAGCCCCCTCTGCAAAGAGGCAATCTAGTTTCACACGCAGCGAAATATATTCTGAGCAAGTATTTGGATGCAGCCATATGCTGAACAGAACAGACTTCGCAGCACTTATGAAAGTAGAACTTCACCAGAAATGGGAAAGCACTCACTTGCCTTGCATCCACCGCATCAGCAAACCATTGATTGGGTTCGACAAGATTCTGCACGGAGTCATGTATTTCCCTAGTATTACAAAAATAGGACGTCAAAACCGAGAACCTACAAACAAAAACAATAACAAAAGAGAAAAAAAGCAGAAGAATTTTAATCTGACCAGACCTTTCAATCAAAGCAGAGAACCGAGCCCTTTTGATGGTCAGGTTACGGTTTGCCGCGGTGCATATATCGATGACTTCGAATGCTATGTTTTCACCTTCCCTATCACAATCAAGCCATAACACGAGCCACTGGCACCTTCTAGCTTCCTCTTCCAATGTCCTCTTTATATCAATCTTGTCCTGTAGTTTCCATAAGAATTAAACAGAAACATACAACCCACAGGCCATTCCCCCAACTATAATCAGAAAAAAAGACGAACTTGAGGTCTGAATCCCAAATGTTCGCGATAAGAAAGATCGGTCCTTTCGGCGGCCTTTCATGCGCCGTGGTGAACCAAAAGCGGGGCACTGTCGTTTCTCACCTGAGGGACGGCCTTGCGGACGGGGGCGGCGAATAGATCGGCGGGGTCGCAGGAGTGCCACTTGCGGAACCGGTCGTCGAAATCGAGCTCCATGAGGTGGCCGGTGACGGAGGTGACCAGCATGCGGCAGTGCCGCCCCCGGATGCTGTAGTCGAACTCGAAGACCTTGTTGTACCGCGACCGCCCCTCCCGGACCCGCATCCCCTGGCCCCTCGACAGCAGTGTGGCCACCGACTTCGCCACCGACGGCTTCTCCGCCACGTTCAGGACGGTGAGGGCGCGACCGCCGCCGGACATCGGTGGCCCTGGCGGCGGTTTTCCGGTGGGGGTGGGGGGAGCGACGGGGGGAGCCGGAGGTGAAAGGGATGAAGGGGGAGTCGGGTTCTGCGGGATCCCGAATTGTGAAGATTTCGAGGGGCTTTGCGCTTTTGCGAGAACAGGGAGGGGTTCCCGCCTTTCTGACACTTGCGGATGGTCAGATGTTTCTTTGAAATATAAAAATGAATTTTTTGAAATTAGTATACACCGTCAAATTTACTAAAATTAATTTCAAAAATTCGAATTTTTTAAAAACATCATAAAAATTATCCACGTCAGGGTCAGCTACCAATGGTGCCATATAGGATAATTTCCAATCAAAATTGATCAGATAGACTCAATTGATGAAAGGCGAAAAGAGATTTAGGATTTGAATCATCGCAAGCGCGATATATTTAGGATTTTTTTGGTAATTTTTCCCTTAAACTTATACAATTTACTTCCTAAAATCTTTCGAGGCGTTGTCTAATTATCCTACTTCTTAGGCACGAAGAACTTGCTTTTTCTTAAATTTTGCCGGTTAAATTTCCAAACAAGATACGTGCCATCGGTTCGCTTCATGTCCAATTAATCGATTGTTTTAATAAGGAGTGACCAGAAAAATCACCTCTTTAATAACGCAATCGATGACGAAATACACGTGGGCAAATACTCGAGAAACGAGCAAGCTACGGGCAAGCTAGACTAGACCTGATCGATGGCTAGCCGAGCCTGGTGCCCGATTGAAAAAGTCATGTACAAATCGTCCGTGACATGGAAACTTATATTTTGTTTTTCATGAAATAATTGGGCCGATTGAAATGGAGGGGATGAGGCCAAACAAGGAATTCGCTTTGCTCTGCGCCGGCCGAAACGTGCTTTGATTGGGCTCTGGCAAAAGAGCAGACAAACCAACAAAACAAAGTTCGCGTAACATCACGTGTTTGAAAGTAAATCAAGCGGGGGGAAATGGAAGGTTTTTCTTACGTGCATTTGCTTCGCCGAAAATTTTGCGATAAAAAAAAATATTTTCTTGAAAATCGCTAATTTTCGTGCATTTGGTGGTTTAGAAAAAGCGATCTCTTTTTTACCCGAAAAGGAAGTCGTTTTTCTCTCCCAATCCGATCTTGTTAATTTGAGCCCATGAAAAACGTTTTTCCGTAAACCGATTAATTTTTTGTAATCTAAAAATCAGATTGTTGGAAAATAGTTTAGTGAAAACAGTTTTCCTTCAAATAAGCCGACCCTCGTTATAAGTCGATTTTTGTTAGGAGCTTTTTAAACAAAATCTCTCGTGAGATTTATTCGCGCTCTCCGAAAGAAGTTGGTTTGTGCTCGACTATTCCTTACAACATGATTGATTATGCGAGAAGTTACAGGGGCTAACCTCTTCCTACTTCCTAGTGGTTAGCCTGCTAGTTTCTTTCGTTCATTTTCCATTTACTTCCAATAGTTCAACCTATCTAGAAAAATTGCCGGCCTATGAATGTGGTTGTTTCGATCCTTCCGACAATGATTATAATTTCTTTTTTAATCGCACATGAATCTCCTTAAACTCGATAGGTGTCGAGGACGACAATAACACAGCAATAGATAGATATTTTTTCGTACGTAACGCGAAAAATATAAAGATCCGTTTCTTTCGAAGCAAACAAAAGAACTCGATTTCACCTTCGCCTATTTATTTTCAGGCCACCTTCATCTAAGATCGTATTTCTTGCATGCTTCGCTCTTCTCTGACTATTTTTTTCCTTTTCCCAAGGACACCCAAAAGGGAAAGAAAAGGAACATGTATCCAAAATAAAGAGAAAAAGGAAGCAAAAACTCAATACCCACCTTCTATTTCGACAAAGAGAACATTTTCCGAAGAAACGATTTGGCCAAGCGAAGACTCTAAAGTTCACCTTCGACTCCACCCTTATTTCCAGGAGGGATAATGACACGAATGATCCCTAAACTCTTGATTCAAGGCGTAACGTGATGCCTGAATTTCTGATACATGTTCGCTACAATTTTCGAATTATATGAAAATGTTCAATGTAATACTTAAACTTAAATTAATGGAATGATTATATTAAATATTTTCATATATATCGAAGACTAAATAGAACAAATTAAAAGTATAGGAATTACATTACACAATTAACAAAAACTTAAAAATTATATCGAATAAATTAAAAATTCACGAATAATAATAATACGAACCGGGTCCAAGTTCAAAAAACCGCCCGTGTCATTTTCCCCGGCTTCGAATGCTCTTTTCCTGAATCTTCTTCCCTAAAAGTTCCGAACCCACCAAACCATCAAAGAAAAAGGGGGAAAATATCTCCGGCCAAAGAAAAACAGGCGAAGCACAAAGTAAATATCCAACTTGGGAGGATTCTGGGCATCGATCGACCCATCAGTCAATCGCTCGCAAGCTAAAAACTCATCAAAAAAATAAAACATCTAATCTGCTACGACAATAATCACCACTTGACACGAAAATTCCAAGTTTCTTCCTCCAGCCCTACGCGCACTTTCACGATCTACCAGTGCTTGTGTCGCGATAATCAAAGACATAAAAGTAACGCAACATGCTGCAACAATTACTTTTACAACGTATCTAAATTAGGTCGGTTATGACGTATTTACTTTGAATTCCTTTTGGGACATATGAAAACCAACCTCAAACTTGTATCCGCGTGATACATTTAATCTCCGTCAAGTCTTCGTCAGATGATATTTCAACCAAACGACATCATTTTTATTTTATTTAAATCGCACGGGTATCGTGTCAATGCTGTCTATCTTCCGTCGTTTATGGAGATAGATTTCTATTGATGCTCGTTGACGAAGAATTCCCGTTCAATCATTTCAGTCGCTAGCGGGCCCCACCGTGGTGGGCCCACAAACAACTCGGGGCCCCCCCCCTCAATATTCCACTCCACTGACCACTCTGGTTTTGAATCATTACACCTTCGAATGCCCGGCGAGAATAATGTGACCAACGACAAGACGAACAGGTTCCACCCCCCCTTTTTCCTCGGACGCTTTTGCCCTCCACCTTCGGACATCCCCTATAATATATACGGTGTGATTTAATATCGGAAAGAAAGAATCCCAAAACCCTAAATTCATTTTTCTTCTCATGTAAAAAAAAAGGTCTCAAACTGGTGGTACTGAAGTGCCGCGTTTTACCTCGAATTAATTTCCGTGTACCCATGGCAAATCTACCGGAATCGTAAGGCAAAAGCTAGGGATTTTAGCAGGTTTTTCGAGACGCGAAGAAAAGCTATCTTAGGTCAAAATTGGCAGATTCTCCCGGCCTCGGTAAATTTTCTTCGGATTTGGTTTTCCAAAAACGATGTCGCTTTGGAGACCCACGCTGATGCCACGTGTATCCCCGCGTTGGCAATTAAACATGGCACGACCAGATCAATTTGGAAATTTTTTATGATACAAAAGTCAGTTTAAGGTACATAGGGCACATGTATACTAATTTGAAATTTTTGCGTAACACAGAAATTAATTTAAAAATAAATGTGACCCCATGTGTATCGGTTTGAAATCTTTTGCGATATTTTTCTCGTTGGCATCACCTTTAACATTACCTTCAACATCTCCAAATGTCCCCCTCCCAGGACAAAATGGACTTTTGACACTAAACCTGGCTTCAAGCTTCTTCGTTTCCTGTCCGGAAGTCGCCGGCGCACACGAAAGGGACACAGTGACGGCTTTGGAAAAATAAAGAACGGAGTCATTTTCAAACACTGCGATTATTCTCCATTTCCGTCCACCATTTTCACCCATAATCGAGAAAAACAGAGAGTTAATACTATAAAAACTTCCAAATTTATATATTTATAATAAATTTATTTTAAATTAATTTTTTGATTATTAAAAACTTCAAATTAATATTCCTACGATAAATTTATCTTCCGTTAAGTTCCGTTAAATTTTATCATCAAATTATTAATTTAAATGACAAGTGTCAATGGATGGGTGTGACATTTTGGATTTTACACAAATTTACCGGTTTATAATTTTTTATGATATTAATTTGATTTAACGGAAGATAAAAAAAAATCTACCGATTCAGGATTTTTAATGATAAAAAAATTAATTTACAGTAAATTTATCGATTTAAAATTTTTCGTCATATTAAGAGAAAAAAAATAGAAAGAAAGGGAAAAGTAAAAGAGTTGGGGCTGCGATGTCAGTGGCGATGACTTGACCCGCCTCGTCTGGCAGTCCTTTGTCGCATCTCCTCCGCACATGCGCCTTGTGTACTCCTCGTTCGGAGGTCCCTCACTGATGATGGATTCTCCTCTCCCCCTCGTCCTCCTCAAGCACGCACGAGCTCGACAGATTCGGTGAGCGACGCTGAAAATTTGATGTGGGTTTCCGCGCTTTCGTGCTTGAAGCGAAGGTTCTGAGGTCCGAGGACCGGTAGCCCATTTTTCCAGCTCTGTTCGCGTGGCCCGTGTAGTTGTTGTTGAGGTCATTTCTGTCGGTTGATCTGCGAGTTCGGAAGTGGGTGTTGATGGGTTTGTCCGATTCGTGCGTGTAGTGATAGATTCGTAGCTGAATTGGTGATTCTTTTCTAGTGTGTGTGTGTGTGTGTGCCGTGCCCTGGATTGGTCGGTTCATTTGGGTCATGGTGTCTGATGATTATGATCCGAGCTTGTTCCAAGGTCTCCCCGATGATGTCCTGGCCATCGTGTCGCAGTCCCTGTCGCCGAGGGATTTGTGTAATCTCGGCCTGTGCTGCCAGAGCCTGTATGCTGTGGCGCAATCCGAGAAGGTCTGGCTCGCCCAGTGTGATGCTCTGGGGGTTATCCCCCACAGAGATTTGATCGAATGGAGGAAGGGGGTGTCGTCGTATAAGGCGCTCTGCCGCTTTCTCTTCTGCGTCCAGCCGCTGATTGGAATTTGGGTTCACCAGAATCCCGAGCTCGGTAATGTGGTTTATGTCATGCCGGGGTTTGTTTCGGTCGTCGGGTGCCGGATAATCCCGCAAGAATTGGGGCCATTGGGGATTGAAGATGGCCCTATATTGTGGGCGCCGGTTTTCGAAGTCATCGGGGATTTTGATGGTTCTGCTTCGTTTTTCCTGCACGGAAGGGAGAAGGGAATCGACTATGTTTATCCCGGATCTCTCAGACATATGGATAGGAATTGCAATGTGTTGCTGCTTGAGGTGGAACCGAGGTTTCAAAAGAATGCGGGTAAATTGGCGCACAGCAAGAGCTTTGTTCGGTACTCGGATTCAAGCAAGATCTGTAGGTCAGACAGTGGATTGTTGAGGTCGCAGAGGGTATTAGAACAGAATGAGACGAAGGTGCCCTTCAGCAGGCTGGCCTTCTGTGATAGAAGGAAGTTGCTGGAGGTTGTAACCAACCAGGTGTGTCAAAAGGTGCCCAACTCAGCCGGTGGGCCTCTCTTTGCCCGTCTGAGGGATGATGATGAGAACTTTCGGAAAGACATGCTGCTCCTGAATGAGCGGAGATCCTTAATAATTCAAATGCAATCTTGTAAGTTTGGTGGAGGGCAGAGTGATTCGTGTCCAGAAATACCTTCTGATCTGACTCAACTGGGGTTGAGTGAAATCAGGAAGAGTCTTGACCGACCGAGCAGCGCTATCAATTCTTTCAATAGCGACAATGCTCTTGGACAATGCGCCAAAAAGAAAACACTCGGTGGGTATTTTAGGCATGGCATAAAGCAGATCCTCGGGAAGTCTATCTCGTTTAATGGCGGCGGCCATGCAGTTCTGAGAAATAGTTCTTCAAGTAGCGAGAGTAAGCACGCACAGCTTCATGAGTTTCTGAGATCCGGTGATATGATTGGATTAACGTTGAATGCATCCACTGTCAAGTTATCATCATATCGAGCATGGCCAAATATGCATGACGGTCGTTTTGCCCTTTACAAATTACCGCTGAGGCTCCCAAAACCTGACCAAGAATATGCTGGTTTGTGGGGTGGGACATTTGGATGGCCTCCGGGGAAGCCTACAGAAGATAAACCTGGGAAGGCTTTGTTCCTTCTCATGCTCTCTTATGAGGAGTCCCAGGGTCAGCACTATCTCCTTGCAACCAAAATATTAGAAGGCACCCACTATGTTCTTCATCCAAACGGTTCGGCGATGTTTATTGCCAATATAGATCAGCCATCACCAGATCCGTTTCCTTGGAGTAGTGATGCTGACGCCCTCCCTATCACTACAGATCATGCTTTCGTTGGGGAGGGCATTGCAAATGGTTATGGTTTTAGATATCCCGGTGCAAAGCCGGGTTCACTCTATGTATTGCATAATGGTCTAATCGCCTTCATTTGGAAGGAGTCAAGGGCCATCTTGACCTTGCAGAGACTTAACTTACAAGACCTCTTAAAGAAAGGTGAACGTGTGCCTGCTCTACCTGCAATCGCCAACTTCACATATTTGACCAAGTCATACTCAAATGTGTTTGCTGGCTTCTCAACCGCTTCAAATTGCCTGTCATCACCAAGGTATGAATCACCCCTGTCTATAGTTTGATGGAGTCCTGTTCTGGTTCACCTTATCAGTAAATTTGAATTTTGAGCTCTTTATTGGGTTTTAATAAATCTCTACTTCTAAATTTATGATCAACTGCCTGTATAATTATCACTGAGATTGCCTTGAATTGTTCTTGGAGAATTGATGCGTGGGCTATCCTGTCTCACTTCTGATCACTTGACATTCAGCCAAATTGATGATATGACTCTGACTACCTTACTCCTCCTTAAAGAAATTTCCTTCAACATGAAGCAAATTAAAGCATCATTATCATCATGCACTGTACATCTTGCTCATTCTCTCATGGCAAAGATCGGATATTCTTTAATAGATCGTCTATTCAATCATATCCCCTGTTTTTCACAAGGATGGCAATTTATGGAGTTGAATGGAGGATATTTCTGGTTTTGGATGGATAAGCGACTAAAATGCACTTACTCTTCTTTGTGACAGGCAAAGGCAGACCTAGGAAATTTATGCGCATTTGGATTGGATTAGGGAAGTTTTAGCTGGCTGTCGTGCCAATGCAAGTTTGAATTGATAGGTGATTTTTAGATCTCCTTGGATGGGGATGATTCTTTTTGTATCAAAGGCATGACAGCTTCTGTCATTGCAATTACCAATTTAGCTCCTTCTTCAGTGCCGCTTTAGTAGTGTGGGCTCCTCTTGTCGAGGTCCTTGAAAGAGTCAGGTATGTTATTTTAACCGTTATAATAGGAACTAGTATATATTGTAAAGATCAACACAAGCATCTTAGTGTTTTCAGTTTGGATTTTGGCAAAGTTCAAATCGATATTTGCAGACAACAAATAAAAGTTTCTCAGGAATCTGGTTGGAAGATCTCTGAGAGAAAATGGACTAGCTTCTATAGCCAATACCACACAAAAGCTATTTCTCGTACATTCTCGGGACATCCTGAGAAATATGGCTGTGCTCTCAGGTTACTCTGATTAGGGGTTATGACAAAACCCACTGAAACACATGATTGTTGGGCGAAAATGATCACATTATCTGAAGCAACTGAAACACGACAATGAGAAAATGAGCCTGTATGGATGTCGCGAACCAGGAGGTTAAGCTCCGTTCGTTTCCGGAAAAATATTCTCCTTTTGGAAAATATTTTCCCGGAAGTTATTTTCCTGGAAAATGTTTTCCTAGAACATAATTTTCTGGTGTTCGGCGATTAATATAAAAAAGTTTCGGAAAATATTTTTCGCCGGCGGCTGGCGGCGGCCGGCGACCTTAGTGAAGAAGAAGAAGAAGCTACGGAAAATGATTTTCGCTTTTGAAGAAGCGGAAGTCATTTTCCATAGACTTAGGCTATTTTGTGAGAGGGGGAAGGAAAATATTTTTCCACGGAAAACGTTTTCCGCCCCCCGAACACCGGAAAACTTGGAAAATATTTTCCGGAAGAATATTTTTCGCCAAACGGAGCCTAAATTTCTTTTTGCCACGCAAAATGAACTAGTTGATGAGGATGAGGCCTCGGGATGTTAAGCTCTACCCACCACCCAAGATTTTGACACTACAGCTACTCAAACTCAAAAAGGAAGTAAGTTGAATTGTAATCTATGGTTTGTGTTCAGAGTAGCTTACAAACAGTGTCGATCGTGCAATTTTAGAAAGACCGCCAAAGCTAATTCCAAAGCTGGGCTCGGACACCTTCACACACAAACCACCATATAGACCATCAATGCTAAAAGAAGGAATTTGGAGGGAATTACTTTTCCATATTCCCCCAGTAAGAGAGTTCTGTCACAAAGCATTTGTATTAAGAGCCCCATGTTTAACGACAGTCGAAAATTGCCTGTCTTTCTCGTCTATTTCGTTTGAGATTCCTCTTTTTATAATTGATGATGCTAAGAAAATGGGAGAGAAATGAGCATCGCATTAAATCAAACGGATGCCTAATGAATACGGCAACCTTAGAGTAAGAAAAAAGGGCAATTCATCTGGAAAAACGAACCCATTTGCTTAGGAATCATGTCCTTCAATTCAGATTTCAACAAAGGCTGCGCCATTAGGACCAAGACTCCCTCTTTATCCCGCTTTTTGGGCCGAAAGAGCATTAAGCGGTACCTTTTAAGTCAAGTCAAATCTCTTTAAGGATCCGGGTTTACTTCTCTGAAAATGAACTCATAACGCACATGCCTTGAACAACAGTTAGGTTCAGATTCAACTCTTCCAGAGTACAGCAAACAATTTCTCTGTGTTTCGCTAAGCAAGAACAATGTGTCTTTGATCGCGTTGGTCGACAACTGCATTTTGAATTCAGCCATGATGAAGTGGGAACGATCCACAGAAGCTCATCACCGAGTTGTCCACTTTTTCTCCCTTCAGACAATTCTGTGTTGCTGAATGATTTCCCTCAACTCCCTTTAAACTTTGCAATGGAGTTTATACAAACCTCAACTGCATCTAAGAATGATGACTTTCGATTAAAGATGGAAAATCATCTTCAAAACAAGCACCAATATGCCAGGAAAGGAGAATTATTCAATTGAGCAGAATGGCTGACTGTTTTACTTTGCTTTCCGCCAAATAACAACGGCGCAACAATTTTGTTACATCCAAAGGCCCCTATATTGCGTCCTGGGGAGCACAAAGAGAAACTACACATCGAATTGACAAAAAACCATCATCAGAGAGAATCACTCGTTCATCAAAATAAATAATGAGTTTGATGACCAAATGGTCGGTGTAAATCATGTAAAAACATCTTCTGGAGAAAAATGAAATCAGGATACAAACATCTGCACGCGGCGATCAAAATCATAACTATAGTTCCGATTTGGGCATTCTTGGAAAGCCGAACAAGGGACAGAGGAGAAACTTAAAGACATGAGAAATCCAGCAGCACCGAAGAGTCAAAAGAATGTATGTTAGTTGCATGGCAAAAAATTCCGTATTTTCCAATATAAGACAAACTGAGATTTACATGAATCAGAAAATCCAATCGAATTGCTGTCAGATAACATAAAAAGTATACAAAGTGGGCAACAGGACTAGTCGATAGGAATGCCAGTAATCAGCAGATGGTAATGTTGTTTCAAGCTGAATTCAAGCAGGCAGCGGTTCCTCCATAACTGTTTCAAAGTAAAGATGTGCATCAATACTTACCATAACTGCCGAGAAAAAAAACAAATCAAGCAAGTTGGCATTCAGTGTGTGTGTGTGTGTGTGTGTGTGTGAGAGAGAGAGAGAGAGAGAGAGAGAGACCCTTTCTTTTCGAGGCAATTTCGGCATCATCTACAGCAGCATTGGCAGCCACAGGTGCTTTCTTTGGCACCGCAGGAAGGTCAATTGTCTCTTCGACTACCTCGGGAGTTGGAGCTGTTGGAGGAACTTCAGGCATATCTTGGATAGCAATCTACAATAAAAAAAGTTTCCTCTGTCGTCAGCCAAATCATATTTTCTTCTAGATTCTGAATACAGAACATCTCAGAACAACCATCTGAATTTGTCAAATGAAAAAATCCAATAGTTCATTGCATATATTTTATATGCCTAATCAGATCAAAATCCAGAATGGAAACATAGCAAAAAAAAGTGATTCACAACATAACTAGTTAAAAGAATGAGGTATGTGAATCCAAGCAACCTGAAGGATCTTACAAAATAAAACTATCTTACATCAAATCATCCAATAGAAACTTGAAGGTAAAAATTTTTCTCCCCCAAACAGCAATCCTAATATTCAAAGGAGAAGCTAAAATTCTCTTCATAGTAGATGCACGTCTTGCATGACAAGTTAGTCCATTGGATTTATCTAAATTAAAGTGATAAAGGCTATTCTTCATGGGAACACAAAAAGAACATATCCAAAAAGAAAATATCATAATTTCATAAAGCTTCAATTTTTGGTCAAAGAACAGGAGAAAGAAAGAAATGATCTTTTCCCAAGTATTTAATAAATCACATAACATAACAACGGGCAAAAAATAACAAAAATGTATTATATCTTATTCAAGTACTTGACATTCAGCTCTAAGTAACAACTGCAAAGGCAACAGATATTATATTTTGAATGTGGCATTTCTATAAGGTAGTCGTCAAAATGACATCACAAAATAAAAACCAGGTTTTCCCTCACGAGACAGATAACCTAAAATGCTTACTTGAAATAGGATAGTCAGACTAGAAGTAGGATTACTTGGAAATCAAAGGTGCCTCCAGTGGGAACCAAACATACCTGTGATTCCAAAGTCTCAAATTCTGCAAGAATCTCCTCTTCATCTTCTGCCGATAATTTCTCTCCCAAGATTGCATTAATTTCCTATGTTAAGAGAAAATCTTATTAGTAATGCATCTCAAGTTTCATTTTTCTGTTTGGGAAAAAGATGCCCAAAGGTAGAAAAAAGCACGAGAAAGTTATGCATTGATGAAAAGAGGTTCAATGCTACTGTTATCTGACACGTTTGCAACACATTGGAAGACACAGCTAAACTCAAGCAAATGCATATAACTATGTAAGAATGCTACCAAAGCATGGCAAAGCCAATATCTAGCCAAAGAAAAGAAGCATACGCCTATGGACATACAGAAAGACATCTCTTGAAATTAACCATCTCAAGTGGCGGAGCAAATAGCTATCTCAAAAAGCTCATCGCGAGGTCCACCCCTAGCCCCTTGCGAAAGCCAACATACCAACAAAGACCTAGTCACCACATAAGCCTGTGCACTTCACGCTTCACACTAACTCTAAATACTCTTTCATGCCATCTCATTAAACTTAATGTTAGTTACAGTGAACATGTATCAGCACTCCTCTATAAGGGAAGCAATTAGAACTTGGCTCTCTGACAGAGAGAAATAAAAAAGAAGGAAAACTTGCCCCGGCTCTATTTCTGAACAACTGAACTTAATTTGTTTCTGACATGACAATTAGAGCGTTGTAAACATGTGAAGAGAGACTATGTTATTCAGAGAAAATCTCTTTTAACTATGACCACTCCTGTACGGGTTTAAAAAGAACTATGATGACATCCATGGGAAAGCAAAAAAGAGAGACAAAATTGAGAATGGCTCACATCTTGATAAGCTTTTGCTTCGGCAGAATCATCCATTAGCTTTTGCACATCATCTAAGTTGATTTCACTTTGAATTGCTTTGATTGCTTCGGTCCCTGACCTTAGGCTCTCAAAGACGGCCCTCTGCTTGCTTGCCAGTTCGATATCTGCCAGCTGAACACGCGACTCAATATAAATGGCAAGAATTGTGACCATTATAAAGTTGACAGCATGCCAGAAGCCACAAACCGGATAGATTTAAAAAAAGGAGGCAACCCTTTTGCCGAAGAAGCGATGCACAGAAGAAGAGATTTACCTGTTGCTCAACATTAAGAACCCATGCATCCACTTGTTTCAATAAATCTTCCTGTGCCTTTTTCTTCTTCAGCGCTAACAATGCCCTGTCTTTCCTCTTTTCTTTGATCAGATCCCGAGCAGCTTGCTTTTCAGCTTCGATGACCGCCTCAAGCTGGAAACAGCACGACAGCGAAAGGAGTTGACAAATCACCATGTCACGGTGAATGATCTCGCCCAAAAATTCCAATTTCACAATACTGGAAGCAACACAAATTTTCTAATCCTAATCCAAAATGGCTACTAGCTACTAAGCACCCATGAAGCAATTCGACCACATTATTTATGTTACTGCTCAATTGGACCAAACCCAGTCCAATGTGCATTACAGAGAAAATTGTGCAACGAAATCGAACAAAGAGCAGAAACAGAACTTCAAACGGGCATGCACAATCCCTCATTAAAACTAATCACCAAAACCCAAAAAAATCATCTAACCGTCAGCCAAAACCCAAAGAGGAACGAAATCAATCCCATTCACCTCAGTTCAAACACTACAAAACCCTTAATCGTTGCCCAATTTGTCAATTAACCATGAGCAAAAGAATCAGAATTGAAAACTCAAATGCAAGAACCAGCGACCCAGGAACAAAAAAACCCAGAAGAAACGAGAAAATCAATCGGGGGGACACACCAAAAAAGCTCAAAGAACGTAAAGGAAGAAAAGAGGAACCTGTTGCTGATACAGACCCAGCTTGCGCCGCTGGGTCTTGAGGGACAGAATGGCCTTATCGACGTCGGTGACCTTGGGCTTCTTCACGAACAAGTTCCCCATGAAATCGACGCTTATCGACGAAGCCAAAAACTTGTCCCCCGCGAATCGACCGTATGGAGGGGGAAGCGATGAGCGAGGAGGGGGCTTTCGACTTCGATCAAGATACCGATCGGGGAACCCTAGCGACACGGGGATTTCGCATCCCTGGGATGCAAAGGAGGGACCTTTTTCGCCTGTCGGATTTTGCTAAGAAGAGGAACGGAACTGTCCGATTGATCTGTCGAACGTTCCGAGGATGTTTTTCTGTTTTCTGTTCGTTCGTCGGAGACGACTCTAAGGAATCCGAATGACCAGGATCCGTGGGTCTAGCCCGATGAAATCAACCCGACTCAAGTTTAAACACTGACATAATTGCATAAACGGTCCATAAAACTTACGCTCACCATGCAATATCGTTTATGAACTTATAATTTATTCAATGTAATTCTTAAAATCTAGCTCAATGTGTAATGTCATTTTTGAACTTTTAATTTATTCAATGTAACTCATGGACTTTTGATAAATATGCAATCTAGTCCTTAGATTATTATATTTCCGAATTCAATCTAGTCCGGGATTAAAATGAACATGTACTGAAAGTTCAAGAATTATATTGAACTAATTAAAAGTTTCGAGGCGACATTATATATTGAGACAAAGTTCAGGGACCGTTTGTGCCGTTTTTTCCTTTAAACATCGAAATCCAAACTTAGTCAAACGGGCGAATCCGAAACCTCTGCCAAGCCCGTCAAAAACGAAACTCGACTCGGCCTAACATAATGTTTTAAACTGAAGATGAACAATAAAAGTTTCCCATTCAAGAGAGGAGTTTTGTGTTTTCGATTTGAAGCGCGACGAAATCAAAAAGAAAAAAAAAAGTAACCTTATGTCTTATAAATTACAAAATGAGGACATTTAAGTAGGACATTTAAGTAGCGTAGTTAATTCAACTGGGTCCCAGCGTTGGGAGATTTACCAAGTGAATCCTAAACTTCTGGCGACCGGCAGGACTTTCTGCATTGGACCACAAACCTAAAATTGAGCCCGCATTTGGACCTATTGAGGTTCAGATCGAGAACTTGATTAGTCTCAACTCATTTCCATCCTTATACGCTCGCATATTCGTCCATAGGTCAAGTCGGAGCTAGTATTGCAATGCGTCCAATAATCCACATGACGCTCATTATATTGAAAAGAGTACCTATGAGCATGGATCCGGGAATTATGAGGGCGGATTCGCGTTTGAGGTGTCCTAACAATATATTGATGATATCGGTACGATCAAATGGAATTGCCATAACTTTAAGGAGAAGGTTCGGGTTTAAGTTAAGATTCAATCGAGACCGGTACTTATATTTGGATTCGGGCACGGTTTGAGCAACGAGATGACCCGAAGGAAACCAAATTGCCGGATCTTTGATTTTCATATTTCAACCAGTCTGCTATGGTGTTTCAGCAAAAACATTCTATGATTGGTGTTTCAGCAGAACATTCTATGATTCCACGCTGACTTATGGTCCACTCAAAGATAAGCGCATGCTGTCTTTCGGTATATCTCTTGCTCTCCAAACTTTACATCAAAACATTCCAGCAATAATCTAATCCCCCAACAACATTATGCTTGGCCGGAAGCAGCTTCTTCGGTTAGGTCATTTGTAAGTCAAGAGTACAAAGAAGACAGAGATCAAATACCATCTAGGATGCTGTTCACAGCATCCCGAATGCCGAAGGCCAACTCCTCATTCGCAGTCGCGATTGAAGTGCTTGTGCTTCTAATTTCAAGTAAAGCTTCACTAGGAGTGTCGATGTGCAAGATACAAGCATCGCTCAATCCATCTGTAACACTGTCTTCTTGAAAAGCTCCGCCAATACCCATCTCTGATAAACGAGCCAGGAGCCTTTGCAAATCTAGAGCCCCCCAAATCAACGGGGGCTCACTTTTTGAGCATGGCAGCTCGTCGCTAGGTAGAATCTGCCTTCTGGCATCACTCATGACGAGGTTTCCTTTCAATCTTGTGATGCTCATATTTTGGTCTTTCAAGTTTTTCCAATGTAATCGAGATATCAAGTCTGCTGTGATTTCTAGTTCTGAACCTTCCTTTAGGGTAGGCAGCTTTAACGTCTCATTCACGGAGTAGTGAAGGACCGAGTATGATGAGTCTGCTATTGGTGATATGATCTGCTGCCTAAAATCTTCAGGTAACTATCTTCAACAGAAAGTGCAAGAACAGAGAAGTCATCGGTCTGAAGTACCATCATCAGAAAAAGAATGTATGGAAGCTTAGGTGATATTACCACAACAAACTTCGGTTGCAATACGTGGATTAAAGGTTGAACCTTCTTCAACCTACAAGCGAGGCCGATCCATTACATAAAACGTGCAAGCATAATATTTGATAGTTAATGGACATGCATGAATGCAAAGCAATTGGACTGGTGGAGTACTTATAGTCTCATGAAGAAAAGGCGAAATAGCTAATGCATGGTCCTTACACTATTCCCGAAAGAAACGAACATCGAAGGACCTTCATCTTCATCTCCTTCGGATCAAAAGGCAAGAGAGCTATATCACTATCCATGCCCTCCTGCAAATTGAACAAAAGGTTTTGCTTTTTGAATGGTTCTATTCGCTGAAAAATAGGAAAGAGAGAAGCACTTTTTGTTTTTAGATGAGTGAGAGAATATATTAGCACCTCCCAGATGAGCAATGATCTTTCATCCCCATGCCAGCGTCTGAGCAAATGAACAGCTGGGCCAAGTCGCAAACTCCAGTGAGGACACAATACAATGCACGGCTCCTGCCAATGAAGTCTGCGCACATTCCAACAGCTATCAGAGGATACAATTAGGTGACAAGTTGCACAGTCAAAAGAAAAGGTTATCGTACAATAGCTTAGGTGAGTAAATAGCAGGATACACTTGCAGCCTTTCTCCATTCAAAAGCTCAACATGTGCAAATAATGGCTCACCAGAGAACAACTGTTAAGGACATAAAATCAACAAAAAAATCCGCTTTTAGTAGGGATGTAAATGATCAGTTGGAGACTTCCTACAAATATAAATCATATGCCCTCATTAACATACCTTTTCTTGCCTTTGTTTGCACACCCACTCAGGTATTATGTTGGTATATGCCAATAACTCTTCTGCTACTGACGAGATAACAAATATGGGAACCTATGGAGAGAAAAAATGGTATAACAGGGACTTTTTTGAGTTATAAGACAAAGAACTCTGTAGAACCATTTTTCCGAAAATATTCATTGCCTTTTTCATTCTGGAATATCTCATTCAGGAAGTACATTGGAAATAGACTTCACTTGCAGCAGTGAGAGTGACCAGAACTCTAGTTCACAAAAGCAATTGCAAAAAATAAAATCCTGAGACTAAAACTGCATGATCACCTAGGAGATAACACGACCAGGTTGACCACAGCCAATGATTTTTATCCAGGAAAACAAAAGGAGGATTATGTTGTTTGCTCTCTGTGGTTCTGAAGCTTAAGATCGCATTGCTGTTCAAAAGTGCAAAAGGAGTTTTCACATTTTTACGTTGTCAAACTCATCACACAAGCGAGACAAGTAAAATGAATATACAATCTGCAGAATCAGCAATTTCATCAAGTTAAATTGGTTTACAGTAAAGTGGCAACAGCCAATCAAACTAACTAATACACCATCAAATCCGAACCAGATGAAGACATGCTCAGGGCATCCAATGTGAAAGTGCCAAATATAGAGTGATTATAGTTTGTTCAGGGTATTAGCAGAGGGTTTAAACATAGCATACTGATCGATCATCTGACTTTTTTGAAGGTGCAACTGAAGGGTTCAACATAAGCATATAGCTCGGTCCAGGTGATTTTCCATCATCCCCAAAAAAAAAAAAATTGGTCCAGGTGATTTTCTTGCGTAGGAACACAAATAGTCTGGGCTTTTTGATCACCATCATTAAGTTCATTTCAAGTGAAATTCGAACTTTAAGCTTGTAGCATCTGCTTTATCTGACATCCACTGAAGTAAGAGAAGAACGATGTCACAGTATAAATTTTAGATGCAAACCAATGGAATACCTTATTATGTGATGATTCCAGGCAAATAGATATCTGCTCCAAGAGTTGTAGGATGATTCCAAGTCGCCCTATAGGAATGAGTACTGAACCACCGGCTTTAACAGCATCAACTGCACAGGAGCATATAAAGTTCAATTTGTCCGTTTCCTCTGAGCTCTCGTCAGCATGAAGTAAGAGCTCCTCCAGATCACTGGTTTCATCACAGTAAACTCACAGCTTAATTTTATACATGCCAAGTGTCAAAAGCTACAGTATTAAAAAAAATGAAGAGCTGGAAGAATCAAATGGTACTACGCTGTACAACCCTGCATTTGGTCATAATATTCACGACCCAAGAGGAGATATACTCAATAAAACAGTTTACCTCGAAGTTGAAGAATCCTCAGGAGCAGTGTAATTGCTCCCCTTGTTGGCAGGTTCCAGGACATCCAGAGATGAAAAATCTGAATATATTAGCACATCGCATGATCGTAGAGCGTTATAATTAAACTCCAAAGCATGACCAGGAACAAATTCAGAGCTTGAGACAAATCCAATTGTTCCATCCGGATATCTTATTGTCCAATTACAGGCTCCTATTTCCAATCCGGAACTGTTTGGTTTGATACTTATTGTGCCATTGTAGCATGCCACTTCCGCATATTTGAGTTTTTGAACCTTCTTAACACAATCCTCTATGTCAGCTGCACTGAGAGGCACTCTTAATCACTACCTCTTAAAAGGTTATCAAAAAAATGAAAATGCAGTTTCTAGGAAGAAAAGTAAGATGTAATCTGCAACATGCGCGATCACAACTCAGAAGATGCAAGGATACCAATATTTCATAATCTTCAACGGCTGAAGCTTCTGACCTTAAGATGTGAGCCTTCCCACATTTAATTTAGAGTTGCATAACCTATCAAGAAATTTATCTAACAAGAAAAGGCATTTTAAGCCTTGGCTGCAGGACATAATTCCCAACATCAAAAATTAATCTGGATCTCGGGAGATTAAAGCATATTATAAAGGCACACCAAGCCGACAGCCCATTAAAATGTTTGGGCTCTATCCTGACTAAGGGAGGGGCTGAGAGAAAAAAAACTAGTATTTGTGCTTTGCAGATAGTTACAACGAGGATCTAAGCCAAGATAAACTATCAAGCCACATCTTGTATGCGATTTAGCTATGAAACAGTACTACTACAAAGGTTGTTCCTTACCTATACAATGGCATCCATCCACCAAGCTCGATCCCATCAGTGCCCAATACTATCTCCTTCAATGCAGAAGGAAGTGATTTGAGCTCCTCCCACTTCATCCAGTGAGGACTACTGAATTCTTCAGGTCCATAAAACTGCCTGAATTCCTCATGCATTGAAACAAGGTCCTCCATCATAAGTTTCCCAAGTTTCGCTGCCACCTCGGTTACATATACCTAAGGTAAAAGCACGAATCTTTAAGCAAGTTACAATCTTTTAATGCACAAGCCCAAGACCAAGCGATAATTAAACTAACATTAAACCATATAAGTACAATTCACTCCAAATTCAATCAATGAGACAAAGATTACCTTCGCCAAGAAGCCCTTAGCTTGAGTAAGAAACGGCAACCCGAGCATCCCAACGGGGCTTGAGATCAACACTACATCGATGAAAGAGAGGTTCCACAAGTGCAGGTTGGCCACCGTTTTGTACCACGGTTCGGAACGAATCAAAGCCTTTGCATTCATGGGCTTCTCCATATCCTTCCCCTCTTGATTCCCAGATTCACAGCCATCGGATTCATCAACTGAATGTTCAAAACCCTCTTCATCTTGCGCAGCAGAAAATCCGGCAGGTATAGGGGCGAAAACAGCGAGAGCAGAAAGGTCCAGGGGACAGTCAATCAAGATCCTAAACCCACAGACGCTCAGCATGTAACATGGGGGAAAGTAGAACCCTTTACCTCTGCTCAAGCATGTCTGCACAAAAGGGTGTGTTCCAAACTCAAAATTAAGGTGAATGTAAGCACCAGATACGTCGATTGACAAAGAGGAGGCGCATAAGAACAACGCCAGTTAAAGAGAGAGACTTACCAACTTCATGAAGCCAAACCAAGGTGGAAACTTTTTACAGAAAATTTACAGAAAAAAGTTCGATTAGAACGAGGAGACTTCACGCGGGCTCTGGCTCTATTGTCCTTGGACGGAGATCAAACGGAGGACAGCGGAGGGTTTTGGGTTTTTGAGGTTTACACTCTCCAGACGAGAAGGAAACAAAGCAGAGACCGGGAAGCCCGTAAAACAACAAAACGAGAATTTTTTATTTATTATTTAAATGGTTATTTAAATTATATACTCAGAAATGGAAAATGCAAACCTCTGGACAAGAACCTCAGTACCTCACTTGCCGCCGTTGGTTGTTGGCTTTAGCGGTGGTAGAGGGTTAATAATAAAGGCAAAGGCAATAAATTATTCTTTGAAATCTATAGTTTCGTCAAGGAAGACATTTTTTTTATACTTTATATTAAGAAAGGAAGATTTGATCTATCGGGTGGAGGAGATTTTTTTTAACAACTTGTTATAATATAATGAATAAATTTATCATTCGGCGTCAATGACTTGACATCATACTACAATCCATTTTTTTGTAGAAGAAGATCGAGTTACATTGAAGGGCGCCAGTAATATAGCCAAAATCACTTTGCGTAAGCCAAGTTAATTTGATTATACATTAGATCTTTCAAAGTTAAGGCCAGTTGTAATTCTGGATGAAAGATATGGTTTATTTTTTCACATTAAGCTCCCAACTGAAGTATTGTAAGAGCTGAAAACAAAAGGTATTATAAGAGCTGATCATGACGATGATTATATTCTTGTCCTCTAGGAACTTAAAAAGATAATAAAAATAATAGCAATTTGGTTTTGGTAGAACTGCCGTGAAGATTTAGGTAGATATTACGCTTGAAGTTGTCTTATTAAGAGGAAGCATCGAAGTGAAGTATCTTTCTGCAGTAAACTTTTTTAGTTTCCACAATGAATATTTTGCAGTATACATGGTGACAGACTGACAGTATGAATTTCTTACTTAAAAGGCTGGAAATATTAGCTTCATAGCTAAATCAAGATGGATGAACTCATTGGTGAGTAAATAATTTGAACTCAATAGTCTATACAATGCATAAGAGATGATCGACCTGATGAGAGAGAGAGAGAGAGAGAGAGAGAGATTGAGAGATTTTTGTTGGCTGTAGATATGATGGCAAGTGATGACTGATCCTTTCTGTTACTGACTGCCTTATGAGGCATGGTGGCTTCCAGTCACAGGTCACTTTGGCTTGAATTTTACACCAACATATTCGCCTGACATGGATCCGTTAGTTTCGATATATGAGCGGGTCTAAAACCCAAATCATTTTAAGAGGAAAACTGAACCAAAACTCTGGTTCAGCTGCATTCAGTATTCTATTATCAGATGTGTTAAGTATAGTTATAGTTATAGTTATAGTTATAGTTATCTCACTTAACCAAATGATTGTATATGTAATTTGGAAAATGCAGTCAATTGTGTTTCCATGACTTTTTTCCTATATCATATTTTATGACGGTGACTTAGTGAAAACTGGCTTGATTTAGGTTTTTAGGCTGTTTGTCTGCAAAACTATAAGCGATATGTCTGATAAGTTGTGGCTTTGCTTGAAGCTTTCATTTGCTTTAAACCCTTTTTTAGCAAACAGGAAAGTACAAAAGACCCTGAAGTGATTGGAGTGGCGGAGAGATCGGGCCAGGGAGGCTTGCAAGTTTACGAGTATGAGTACTAATTGGACAGCACCAGGGGAGGGATGAAAAAAATCTTTTCGGCTGTGTTTGTGACCTCAAAGAAGCTCCTTCTCTTAAACATCGCTCACTCAGACACGCCGGATAGCACCCAAACGTGGATGATGTTGGAGGAAGTTCTCTGTTTTATTGATGCTGTTCCTGGCACATGAACATCACAGTTCATCACGACGGGACTATTTGCTCTATGTCGCTTGGCACATGGTTACTGACTCGTGAGGTAATGCACTACTGAATTGAATTTGTCAAAATAGGTGTCGATCCAACGAAAGGAGAAAACTCAAGATGCTTTGTGGCTGGACTGCAGAGGGATTGAACTTTGACCTCTTTAATCCAAAGAAACTATTGCAGATTTTGGAATATGTTTGCTTAAAAATATGCATACGATCACATACTTCTGTCATTCCTCATGCATCCATGCGCAACATATAGTGCTTACTACGATCGTCCGGCATTTTTTTCCGCGCAACTTGAAATGCTACTGGACCACGAAACTTCAACGTTTAAGCCCCATGTATCAGTGAGGGCACTGCAAGATTCTTTTTCGGGCATTTTCGTCTTATGGAGAGGAGTAAACAAAATATCCCTAGAGCACCTCTTCTGACATGTTAAACTTGTGTTTCGGGTGGCAAAGCTTACCTCTTAAATGACCTTGGCGATGTGTTCCAGGAAGCAAATGGTATCACTATCTACATTCTTAGGCCAAGTAAAAGGTGAGCTGCCTTTCGTAAACAGCCTCTGTGAATGATGAATAAGAGGCTTTATATCATTCCCCTTGTGTGTCTACATACCTACAAGAATTTCTTATGTCGAGGGGTTCTCCTATCAATGATTAGTAGTTACTGTTGGTTGTTTGTTTGTAAAACAAACAAAATAGTGCCTTTTTCCTTTGTCCCACATAGGAAAGTTTTGAGAAAGCGTGACACTTTATAACTGTAAATATCTTATTGATCTTTAGAGTGAAGACAATGGGGTGTGTGCTAGTCCACACAATACCCGCGTGCAGGTGCGCGATTTAATTAGCACTAGTCCCTTTATATTTTATTTTATTTCGTAAGGTTATCTTATTAAATTTTATTAGTTGAAAGGTTGATTTTTTTTATTAAGTAATTTTCGAAATTATGAAAATTCGAAATTATATTTATTTATTTTATTCCGAATTTTACATGTGCCTTTTCAAGACAACTTTTGGAAATTATACTTGTTCAGTTTTCAATCTTTTCCGAAGGCTTGCATCAATTCAGTTTACAACTTCTTCCGAAGGAATATCTTTGTTAGCTTTACAACCTTTTGTGAAGAGTTGCCAGTGTTCTTTAAGACTGATTTCTATATATGTCAGTTTTTGGTAAGAAAGAAATAGTGATCAATTTCTTCAAGTCTTCTTTCGAAAACTACAGCCATCATTTTCTTTTGTTTCCTAGAGAGACTCTGGAGAAATACTAGAATTGCTATCTAGTATTCTCATTTTGAGACTTTGTTGTATCCTGGAGGATTTTTGCCGGTGACCATTAGCAACAATTGTGGGGCAACTAAATTCTTAAGGAAAGTGATATCACGCCTCAAAGTCCGACTCGATTGCTCTTTTGATTCGAAGCCATTCAAGTTTTACAACAGTTATTGATTAGGCAATGCTTTTTACCACACCTGGTGTGGCGTTCTCGCTGCGCTCATTCTCAATTATCCGCCTGCCAAGGCTCATTTTGTTTCATTTTCCCAAGATAGCTGGTTCTCAGGGGTTCCTAATAATATTTGCTTGCGCATTTAGCACCTTTTCACACTTGAGAAGTTTTTTGAAAGGTCAAAAAAATATGCAGGTGGTGTCATTACTCTTAGCAACAAAGATTGTTTATTGGAGCATATGAATGTGAAAGAAGGAATCTTTTTTGGGTCTAAAATAAACTCCTTTAGTCATAACATATTATGAGAATACAATTTCGAAAAGCAAACAGAAAGGATACAGGAAGTCATGCTGGTGTAACTCCGAACTGCAAAGCTCTTTTCATAGCTGAAATGTTGCCAAATTGAACCTTAATGAGATTCATTGCACTTCTACTTCGAGAGAAGCTGGCAGAACGGACTGAAGAAGACAAACAGGAACACTTTTAGAGAGGGGAAAGTGCTGCATGTAAAACCATTTTCTCGAAACTTAGATGCTGTTCTGTTTTCCAACAGAATTTATTGGAAGTTAGGAACAAAGTCCTCCGAGCTACTAAATGCTTCGTTTTCCTCGATATAAGTTTTATTTATGCTAATTGGAGGGTTTCTTTCGAAAAGAAGTTGATGCTTTTCCAAGATATTTAATGATCTTATCTTTGTGAACTTTTAACAGACGATCGGTTCCCTCAATTTTTGGGCTGTGCACCTCGCCGGCCCCAAATGTGGTCCATTTGCTTCATGATGTCGCGCTTGGCTTGAAGCCATAGGCCTCAATGCTGGCATCGGCACTCAGGTAGATTCCTTGTTCTGTTTGCTTCTTGTTCTGTTTCCTGTTGCATTTCTTCTTCCAAGCATCTAGCAAAGCTTGGTGCAGTGAATTGATCCCACTAGTGCTTTTGGAAGGCATATGCAGGATCACGAACCATTCAAAGCATCATATTATTGTGCACTGGCACAAACAAAGATGGCGGCTACCTTGTGCCGAAGTGGACTCTTCACGTCTTCTTATAATTAGAAATATTTCGTTGTTGGAAGTAAGAAGCAGTAAGTCGAATGACGAAAAATTTTGCAGCTGCAGAGGACAGAACGCTCGATTACCTCCCAGCATAAAATTAGGAGGTACGCATTTTGTTGTTAAGCCACATCTCAATCTCATCACGAAACTCTATTCCATTACCTTTTACCAATGTTGAAGCAACTGACATAGTATGCCTAAAATTGTGCAAAGAGCAGGCCGAAGAATCCTCATATGCATTTACTTTCCTCTCTTCTAAAAATCTTTATTACATGTATCCCTTTGAGTTGCTTTTGATTTCCGTACTTTGTTTGAAAAAGCCACAATGGAAAGATATGAGGATGAGGAGCTGAATCTCCTATTTTTATTGAACATGACATGAAAGTTAAAGGACTATTAGTTTTTTTTTTGAATCGGTTCTCCATGGAACCGGAAACTAAACCTTTCAAGACCGGTTCCCAAAATATTTTACCGGGAAGCGAATTGGTCCCCATGTGAACCAGCATGGAACCAGTCAACTAAGGCCAGTTTGATTCAGTTTCAATGCTCTCCATTCTTCTAACCACGAACTAAAGCTTGAATTCTTAGCCAGAACATCAGCAGACACCTCTTTTCCTTCGATCAGCTTCATAGCATATGCTTCAAACTCATTGAGTCTATCCCGAAGAAAAGCCAGGTTCTTTGGGTCACTCTCACTCCTGATTTTGTCCAGCCACTCCTTTGCTTCCTCCAACCTTGCCCAAAAGCAAGTGTCTTGGGTCAAGCTTGCATACCCGGTCCTCCTATTGCCCAGTTTCTCGCTGACAACTCTCTCAGTCCACCACTGATCGAAAATTTTGTATCTCCTCTCTCTTCCATTGCTTATGTAGTGGCCTTTCTTAAGGTGCATCCCCGACCGATAGTACTCCGCAATGTCCAGTGGCTCCACGAGGAGCTTGTAGAACTGTGATGCGCTTACCAATTCTGATTGCCTGTGCAAATCGTGTGGGAGCTCTTTCCTGTCCATCATGCGTATGACATCGTCCCAAAATGCCGCGAGCTTGAACCTGTTCATGTTTACATGGGACTCTCTCTTTGAGGCCCCCCTCTGCTTGAAAGAATCGTAGTATCCTCTTTGCTCATCGGACTTATCGCAACAAGTTTTATACCACTCTATCTCCAACCCACAAGGAGTGATTTTGGATAGCCTAATGGCTAAATTGGCAGCATTTAGGTTCGGCGCGCGCCCCATTGGCCTTGCCATCATCAAGCAATCTTTTGCCATTGGTGCAATCAATACCTACAAAGTAGGGGATCAAAGAACTTTTAAACTCGGGAATTGCACTTGGGAATAAAAAGCCTAGATCGATACATTTACAAATTGCGATCGCTCAGACTTTCTAGGGTGCTGTGTCCCTACCTGTCGAGATGTCCCTAAGGAGTTCAAAGCCATTGAAAGACTTGCTTCATAGCTTGACTCCAAGAGATCTCTTTCCAGGAAGCTTCTCCTCAAAGATAGATGAGACAGTCTCTCAACATATTGCGCATACTTAAGGTGCTCCTCAACGAGACAATTTGGAGAACCTGTCCATAGCATCAAATGCATCATCTTGTTGATCGATACTGCGTTGTCCAAATAAATCGCGCCCTCATCTGAACAAAACAAATAATTCCCAAGCGGCCAAAACGACCTCCCTCCTGAGCCTTCCCTTGCCTGCGCCAGGAGCTCCATGTCGGCCACAACGAAGGAAAATAACCAGGCTCTATCTTCTTCAGTTAATTGGAGGTTAGCCAAATTCATAGAGTTCGGTGACATCATAGACATGTGCCAGAATTTTAATAGGTAGTGCCACTGGTGAGTCTGAACAAGTGATTGATTAAGAGATAACCTCGGCATTATATCATGCATCGACACGATGTTGCAGAAGTTGCTGCCCCATCTTTCTCTGAGGATGGCTCGGGAAAGGGACTCGTTGCCGAGGAGAGGAGAGCCAAAACCAATGCATAAGATAGAGACGGGTGGGAAGATGGATTTGAACTTGGAGAGGAGCCCAAGAGCTACAAGGAAGGCAATTGATCCACCTATGGAATGGCCTGTGATCACTATTGACTTGGTGTTTTCCAACAAGCTGTCAATCTGCATGCATATTCAAGATTTCTTGAAATCTAGACAAATAATTCCTGAAAAAAAATCTCGATTACAACGCTTCATAAACTTCACTTGAATTCAACTTACGCCAAATCATGACAAATCAGAAGAGTTACACGAATAGATCCAGTACAAATTATTGATCGTGCTGCAATTGCTAAACCTACGGAACTGTTTATTAAGCAAGTTAAAACAACACTAACATGTTCATCAAATGATGATATGTGTGCAAACGTGTATAGAATGTATTTATATGTATGGCTTTTGTATTTAGATGATCTATGAGAAGAGTGCCATTCATGACCAGAGAAGATCTGTCTCATGAACGGTTCGGTCCAAAACCAAAATCATCGGTCTACAGTATTTCGAAATTCGGACCCAGAGGTTATCATGGACCAAACGGGCCGGGTAGACCAGCCCATGCTTGATCAACGTGAACAGGCCCGAAGGACAGAAAGCACTTCTTTTCTTGAGCTTGGCCAGCCCACTTCAGCCAGTCCATGCCTTAAATAAAATTTAATATTTTAATCGTCATCAACCTTGCGAAAGTTTTAAAATAACGGAAGCAACTTTTCAAGAACACTGTGTAACGCCAATATCAGCAAGCAGCTAACCTGGCTCCGAAAATCAGGGCGCGAATGAAAATCACGGAAGAGGCGAAGAACTCCGGAGTGGACCATGACCGGCTCTTCCTCGTCGTAACGGCATGTCAATGGCGCGAACAGCCCGTGGTCAGCCGCATCCAGCGGCGCCAGCATACCGTAGCTCGGATCCAAACCTAGCACCGGCATCTCTTGGATGCCCGAGAACGCCACGTACCCCACGCCCCCGACTTGCTCCACCACGAAGGCCCCAGGCCCCATCGGGTTCGCGGTGCTGCAGAGCCTCCACGCCTTCTCCAGCAGCGGCGTCGACGCCAGGAAAGTCCCCAACATGTCGCTCGTCTCGAACCTTTCCAAAACAACAAAAAGTACATAAAGAAAAACGAACAAAACAAAGCGAAATCAGAGCAGCAGAAAGGGAGGAGGCTGCTACGGTGAAGCTTCGGTGTCCATTGTTTCCTGTTTTGCTCGTCGAGTGGGAACTGGAATGAACATAGACCGTGGAGTTACGACTTGAAAGTATTGTACGAAAGTAAAAGGTGATGGCCTTATATAGTGGTGAGATGAACGTGGAAGAGTTCGGATAGATCGATGTTTTCCGCCGGGCGTACACAATTTGTCGGAACGAAAAAGTCGCTGTGGGGTATTTGATTATGACTTGCATAACGTCTTCGATCCGGAAGATGAGCTAGCAGTCTAGCACGGTTACACAACAGTTGTCCAGCTCTAGTTTCCATGGCTTTTTGGGGCCCAATTCCCTAAAAAACCCCAGCTTTACCCTTTATCCCAATTATATCCCAAACTTTTTTTCGTCTAAAAAAAAACCCCAAACTTTTACTTTTGTCCCAAATCTACCCCATTTATTATTTATCTAATTTTTTAATATTATTTTATATTATTTCGAATTTTTTTCTTTTTTCTTTTCTTTTTTTTTTTCACCTTCAACCTCCGGCCGGTCGCCGGTCCGGCGACCGGCCAGAGGCGGGGGCCGGCGGGGCCGAGCCTCGCCAGATCTGGCGAGGCTCGGCCCCGCCGGCAGCCGGCGAGGTCGGCCTCGCCAGATCTGGCGAGGCTCGGCCCCGCCGGCAGCGGGCGAGGTCGGCCTCGCCCTGCAACGGCGAGGCTCGGCCTCGCCCAGCAACGGCGAGGCTCGGCCCCGCCGGCAGCGGGCGAGGTCGGCCTCGCCCAGCAACGGCGAGGTCGGCCTCGCCCAGCAACGGCGAGGCCGAGCCTCGCCAGATCTGGCGAGGCTCGGCCCCGCCGGCAGCGGGCGAGGTCGGCCTCCCCCTGCAACGACGAGGCTCGGCCTCGCCCAGCAACGGCGAGGCCGAGCCTCGCCAGCAGCTGGCGGGGCCGACCTCGCCGGCCCCCGCCTCTGGCCGGTCGCCGGACCGGCGATCGGCCGGAGGTTGAATATGAAACAAAAAAAAGAAAAAAGAAAAAAGAAAAAAATTCGAAATAATATAAAATAATATTAAAAAATTGAATAAATAATAAACGGGGTAGATTTCGGATAAAAATAAAAGTTTGGGGTTTTTTTTTAGACAAAAAAAAGTTTGAGATATAATTGGGACAAAGGGTAAAGTTGGAGGTTTTTTAGGGAATTGGGCCGGCTTTTTGGTTCAGCATTTTAAGGGTTTCGGGGCTCTAAAATTCCTGGCTAAATACAAATAGCCTTTGGTTTGTTTTCTTGGAAAACTTTGGGGAAATCTAATTGCAACCTTAAAAGCCTCTAAAAGTCTTTAGCCCAATATAGATCCGAAGGTTCTTTGGAAAGCTGCATTTTCGGAATGCAACTACAATTTTTTTGCTTCCAACTTTGTCCTCGCTCAGGTTTCATAATTAAGGAAATGTCCTCAAAAACCCTAATTTGCCCAACGAAGGCCTCCAGGAGCGGCCGACGGCTTAGTTTCACCGGCAAGTAGTTTAGAATTTTTTTTTTTAAAAAAAAGACTAGCAGGAGTCCTTTGTGTTTTTAAAATGCACTTTACTAAATACTACTTGCAGTATGGAAAATACCTTTAGCCCAAAAGCATTTATATTTTCTCAAGGACATTCTCCCGAAGCCGAACTAAACAGGCTAGAAATCGTTTTCTTTTGAAGCAGCACTATGCTCAAGAGAGTTGCTTTTGCTTGTACCTTTTTGTGGCCAATCTTGCAACTCTATTGAGCGCATTCAAGTCATAATTAGATTTTGGGAAAAATGACATAAATAATCTCTGAACTTTAGCCATATGTGCAATATGATCTCTGAACTTTTAATTTGTTAAATATAATTCCTGAACTTTTGATACATGTTTGATGTATTTCCTGAACTATATGAAAATGTTTAATGTAGTCCTTTCATTAATTCAAGTTCAGGGATTATATTGAACATTTTCATATAGTTTATGTATTACATTTAACATGTATAAAAAATTCATGAACTATATCGAACAAAGTAAAAGTTCAAGGATCACGTTACACGTTGAACAAAAGTTCAGAAATTATTTGTATCATTATCCCTAAATTTCTCCATTTGTGGGCTCGTGTTGTGACAAGACTTGGATCTTCCTGCAGATTGCAAGTTGATTCTCAGAGTTAAGGAAGGGAACCTGCAAGCAAAAACAGAAGAAAGGGAGACAGGAAAACGTGAAACAGCTCAGTTACGTTTGGCCATACAAGATACAATTACAATTCTGCCCTCTAATTTCCACGGTTTCTTGGCATTATGCAATCTCATCAACAATATTGCTTCGTTATGTAATGATTCAAATATTTCGAAATCACATGAGTCGAAACAAAAAATAGAACCCTTTTAATACCAAACCCGTAAGCGAATATGATGCACAGCTATTGCTTATTGATCATATCTATAAATTCCGACAAAAAAATCATATTTATAAATTAAAATGTCCTGTCCATTTGATGTCATTGTTGTCGCGAAGAATTTTGACTTTAAATAATTCGAGAAGGGATTCGTACACTTAACGCACGTAAATTCCACGAAATTTCTACAACCTAACTTAGCCCTGTCTTTTGAAAAAAAATAAAAAAAATAAAACCTAACCACCGCGTCCATCAATCATCTTTGACAGGGGTTTACGACCGTGGCTTGCGTTGGGTCAGTCAATGGATAACTTGGAAGCAAATGGGGGGATTGTCGAGTGTACCAATTATGAACGATTTGGCTGAGACAAGGGGGCGTAGCAATTTATAAACCCGAGGAAGAAAATAGTTTGGCAATAGTTATTCCGGTACTTATTAATTATTTTTAGAATTAATATCAGGAAAAATTTTAAATTAATATACCTATGACGAATTTAATTAAAATTAATTTTTTGATCACAAAAAATATCATACTAATATACTTGTGACGATTTTACTCTATGTTAATTTTCGTTAAATTTTACCTTTAAAATTTCTAAGGTGGATGATACGTGACAGTTGACGGATGTACCAGTTTATGATTTTATATAAGTTTATCGATTTGTGATTTTCCGTAGTATTAATCTAATTTAACGGAGGATAAATTTATCACAAGTGTATCAATTTGGGGTTTTTGATTATCAAAATATTAGCGTGGAGTAAATTTGCTACATTTATATTAGTTTGGAGTTTTTAGTAATTAAAAAATTAGTTCGGAGTGAAATTATCACGAATGTATCGATTTTGGGTTTTTCATGGTATTAACTCTTATTTCTAGCATAAAGCTTCGTACTAAAAATTGGTTAATACCACGAAAAATCTCAAATTGATATATTTGTGATAAATTTATTCTAAATTAACTTTTTGATCATAAAAAACTCTTTACACTTGTAACAAATATGCTCTCTGTAAGTTTTAGTTAAATCTTCCAAATCAAGATTATTTTATTTTCATTTTTTTCTCCTTGTTCTTGTTTTTATTTTTGTTCCTCTCTTCTTCTCTTTTCACTTCCGCCATGACAGGCTGCCATTGACCTAGCCATGAGATCAACTAAACCTTGTTCAATGGCCTTCGGGATGCCGCCGCTGCCGACAGGGATGTTGCGGACGGCACCGCCGGCTGCCCCGTATCCACGACAGCTCTTGCAGAAGTGGCAACACTAAGAGAGGTTGTAGTTGTTGTAATAGCAGAACTTGAAACGGCTGGAATTGCAACTAGGGCAGTTCGGCTGTTCTTGCTCTGGGAATTGAGACCTCGTCGTGGGCTGAAACAGTGATGATGGGTCTTGTACTTTTTTAAGCGAGGCTTACAAAAGAGAAGTTCAAGTTATGAGAGTTTCGAGGACTGAAAATGGCCTAATTTCCTAGAAAACCCTAAATTTCAGATTTAGTACCAAATTTATCCTGAATTTTTTTTATTTAAAAAATTCCCTAACTTTTAGTTTTGTTCTAAATCTATCCGGTTAACTTTCCGTCCAACAATCACCGTTAATCGTCCAATGTGTATATTTTTTCCTTCATTTCCCTCCACATCATTTTTTCTTTTTCTCTATTTTTTTCTTTTCTCTTGTCTCCCTTGTACGCCTGAGCTACCGTTCACTGTTGATGTGCATGGACTCCTCCGCCACAGCTTCACTGGCTCTCACCAATCGCCACCTAGACCTCCATGCTGCACCACAACCTTTGACAATCCCTCCGCCCTCAGTTCCTTGTCACCGTAAGGTTGTCGCGGTGGCATTTGTGACCAAGATTCAAGGTTGCGATGCCATGGCCGACCGAGATTCGAGGTCAACGCAGTGGTCGCAACCTCAATCAGAGGGTCTCCATGTCCAAATGGTGGCCTCGATCCCTCGTCGTGACACAATGGGTGACCTCGAATCGATGGGCCAGTCGCAGTGGCCTGCCTTCGTGCGAGGTAGAGATTTAAACGGCAAGGAGACAGAGCACAACGACCACTCCGGAGGCAGGTGGGTTTGTAGTGGTGTTGGAGGAGGCTGGGCGACTCACTTGGGATCTTGGCGGCAGAGCAAGTGTTGGATGTGTGCTTTATTAGCTAGGGTTTGGATGGAAATAGGTGTGTGAAAGGGAGCTCGACCACATTGAATCTGTCACGATCAACCATGAGTCTATCGCAATCGACTCGATCGTGACTCGCGACTCAGTCTTCTTCCTCGGCTCTCTCCGCATTGACTCGGTCATGCACAGAGGCTATTACGCCGGCTTCGCGTTGAGCTTCTCCATGGCGGTCTTGCTCGCAGCAGATTTCACTGCATAATTGACGAGAAAGAAGAGCTGTGAGGCCCCTGAGTTAGGGGTGTCAAACGAACCCGCCCAAACACGACTCGACCCGACCCAACCCGATCCAAATAGGAAATTTTCGTATTGGGTAGGCTCGGGTTTTAATTTGTTTGGGTAACAAGAAAAATAATTGGGTCACGTTTTGAATTTATTGGGTTCGGATACTCAAGCCCAACCCAAACAAGGAACCTTAGATCTTGAGGTCTTTCGGCCAGACAGCGCTTCCAAACCATCCATGCCGGCCACTTCGTAGTTTCTTCGCCAATTTCGCTAAGAACAAAGGCTTCTCAGCTCTTCCGTCCTCTTTCTCGGTCTCCCCTGACAGCTTCAGATCATCCCACATGCCTACACACCGCTCATGCACAGGGAACTTCTACCGAACAGAAGCGGATCTTCTTCTCGGGTTTTGTCTGGGAGGGCCATGAATTGACAGAGCGCGATGGCCTTCGCCATCCATTTCGTCGAGCTAAATGTGGTCAGCTTTCAACAAGAGTCGGATCGGATCATGCGGCAAGAAACTGCCCATCGAAGCTCCCTCATCTTCCAGACTAGCCTCGGAACTTACGGTGAGGCAGTAAAAACAGAGACAGCAGAGCATTCGGTCTATACCAGGTCTTCAGTGAGCTTCAAATTCTTCTCCGGAGAACCTCACGTGCCACCGCGTCTCCCAAGTCATTTCTTTCCGGTCTGTAAAATTGGTTTTGATTCATTCTAGATTTGTCCACTGATTTCTGCTTTGTTTCGTTTTATTGTCGTGCATGGGGTCGCGGCATCAAGCCCTTTACGAGTCATCGCACCGTACCCTCGGACTGGCACCTAATTGTATTGGACTTCACGTCGCCGCCACGGTCGCCGGGTGCGCCGCCGTTGCCCGCCGAGCGGATCCTTGTCCATTTATACGTCACGCCGAGCTTGATCGCTGTTCCAGTGAACAAGAAAAACCGCACCTTCTTCCGTCGGAGCTCCGGAGACAACGCTTCAATGGCCCTCAAGTCCTTCATCGATGTCGGCCCCGGCTCTCACTTCTGGATCCAGAATCTGCTGTTCGGGGTCTTTTGGCCAGACAGCGGCTCGTCGGCACGGTCGGGGGTCACCATGAGGGACGGCGTCCTGGACCTCCCTGCCGCCGCCTCCGCCGGTCTCTTCGGCAGCCCAGCCATCGCTAGGTCTGATTGCTTCCACCAGGTTGGGTGTTCTCATGGGCTCGTTCCGTGCTTCGTTTGCTGACCGCGACATCTTTGCGGACTAAAATGTCTGTTTTGCTGCTAGTTTCTTTGTGCCTTAAAATGATTTTGCTATTTGCTTCTGATTGTTTAATAGGACTGTGATCACTAGTTAGCGTGCTCTGTTTTTGTTTAGAATTGATTTCTGTAGCTTTGTTTCTGATTGTTTATGTTTCTGTTTAAAATTGATCACTAGATAGCTTTTCTGTTTAGAATTGACCCCGCACCTTGCGGCTCCTTGGGAGGCTTAGGCTTCACCGGCAAGGCCGCCCCGGAAGGGGCATCTTCGGCGTGCTGCAACAGAGGAGATGGGGGCGGCGCGGAAGGATAGTAACTCAAGAAGCATAAGGGAGTGTTGGCATAGGCGCGGGTCAAGAGGTTGGAAATCAGAAATTCATTTTTGGGCATGGAATGAATTTGGCAGATTTTTGAGGTGATGAGAAAGCAACAATAAAATTGTTTGGTTGAGTTTGAAACATGGAATCTGGCCCGACCCGACCCTGACCGACTCTTCCCGATCACTTGGTTATATCATGTTCGGGTCTCATTTCGGGTCGTGCCGAGCACACGTGTCCATTATTTTGGGTCGGATCGGGTATCATGAAAATTCGACCCGACCCAACCCGACCCGTTGACACCCCTACCCTCACTGTTCATCGTCTTCTTCGTGGAATTTCACCTTCACTGTTTGATTTTTGTCTGATTTTTCAATTTGTAAGTTGGATGTTGATTTTATTAGTCTGTTGAAGAGTTCTTTCATTTCTTGAATTTTTGTTGCTCACGGAGAATTAAAAAGACGAAGAACATGTGGAGGTTTTGATTAGAGGACTGGAAGTTGGCGATCCTTCATCAAGTCCAGTGGATAAACTGGAACTCTGCTCACTGTTCATTGGAAAAGAAGAAAAATAGATGAAAATAAAGGTGACGTGGACTGACATGTGGAGGGAAATGAAAGAACAAATGCACATGCGGAAATGCCACGTCGCACAACTAACTATGATCGTTGAACGGGAAGTTAACCGAGTAAATTTGGGACAAAACTAAAAATTCGAAAATTTTTTTAAACTAAAAAAAATTTATGATAAAGTTGAGATTGAATATGAAGTTTAGGATTTTTTTAGGGAATTAATCCACCGAAAATGTTGAGATCAGATGTTTTTGAGGCCAAAGTGATTCGATTTTGACAGCGAATCTGTGAGTTAGAGCTCAAAGGGCATGTGCGAAACTGAAATCTTGGTCCTGTATGGTTCAGCATAAGAGGAGAGATTACCTCAAACGTGAGATCGGGTGCCTCGATTGCGGGTTGGGTGGCAGCCTCCATTAATGGAGGTCGACCAAAGGGCAAAGGGACAGAGTGAGAGAGAGAGAGAAGAGGTTGGGCTCGTTCTGTCGTCGCCCGGGCACGAAATGGATCTGTAAGGCTTCGGGAATGACTGAGCGAAGGTAAGATGCCTTCTTGAAGCTTGAAAAACTGGGAACGGAAATAGGGGGTCTCGGCCGAGACTGCCGGAGATGATTCCGACGACTGCCTACAGTCGCGGAGGGGTTGTCGGAGGTCGTGGTGCGGCGTCGGCGGCCTGGGTGGCGATGGTTGAGCGTCGGTGAACTGTGGCCCAGCGAGTCCGTGTGAAGAAGACGATGAATAGTGTCGCTTACCCAGGTTGTCAATGGCGGCTGTAAAGGACGAAATGTGCAAATTGCTTGTGGCGTATATGTGTTGCTTACACACGTGTTTCATCTCCGCTGGCGCGAGTCGCTCTGTCGCACTTCTCGGTAAGCTTCTCGAACTCTACCTCGTGCTTCGCTATGGTTCTGTTGCTGTTTGTGTCGGCAGTATGACGAAATGCGCGGTAATGTGGCTCAAGATTCATATTGTAGATCTTTGGTCCTTTAGAGTCATTGGCTTGTTGGGTGTGCAGTTGGGCAAGTTTGCTGCGAGCCAAGGTGCGTTGTCCCTTTTGAATTCTTGAACTAGTGTCCAAGTCTAACTTAACTTTGCGGTTCCCTTCCTTCGTAACAGGAGCAAATTTTCAAATGATTTGGGATTCACACTCAAAAAGTTGTTTGAAAGGTCAAAAACTATGCAGGCGGTGTCATTACTCTTAGCAAAAGAGATTGTTTATCTGAGCATATGAATGTGAAAGAAGGAATCCTTTTTGGGTCTAAAATAGACTCCTTTAGTCATAACATCTTATAAGAATACAATTTCGATAAGTAAACAGAAATGATATAGGAAGTTATGCTGGTGTCACTCCGAACTGCAATGCTCTTTTCATAGCTGATATGTTGCCAAATTTGAACCGTAATGAGATTCTTTGCACTTCTACTTCAAGAGAAGCTAACAGTAACTGACTGAAGAAGACTAATGAGAACACTTCAGAGAGGGGAAAGTGCTGCATGCAAAACCATTTTCTTGAAACTTAGACGCTGTTCTGTTTTCCAATAGAATTTATTGGAAGTTAGGAACAAAGTCCTCCGAGCTACTAAATGCTTCGTTTCCTCGATATAAGTCTTATTTATGCTAATTGGAGGATTTCTTTCAAAAAGAAGTTGATGCTTTTCCAAGATATTTAATGATCGTATCTTTGGGAACCTTTAACAGATGATCGGTTCCCTTAATTTTTGGGCTGTGCACCTCGCCGGCCCCAAATGTGGTCCATTTGCTTCATGATGTCGTGCTAGGCTTGAAGCCATAGGCCTCAATGCTGGCATCGGCGCTCGGGTAGATTGCTTATTCTGTTTGCTTCTTGCTCTGTTTCCTGTTGCATTTCTTCTTCCAAGTATCTAGCAAAGCTTGGTGCAGTGAATTGATCCCACGAGTGCTTTCGGAAGGCATATGCCGGATCATGAACCCTTCAAAGCATCATATTATCGTGCACTGGCACAAATAAAGATGGCGGCTACCTTGTGCCGAAGTGGACTCTTCACGTCTTCTTATAATTAGAAATATTTCATTGTTGGAAGTAAGAAGCAGTAAGTCGAATGACGAAAAATTTTGCAGCTGCAGAGGACAGAACGCTCGATTACCTCCCAGCATAAAATTAGGAGGTACGCATTTTGTTGTTAAGCGACATTTCAATCTCATCACGAAACTCTATTCCATTACCTTTTACCAATGTTGAAGCAACTGACATAGTATGCCTAAAATTGTGCAAAGAGCAGGCCGAAGAATCCTCATATGCATTTACTTTCCTCTCTTCTAAAAATCTTTATTACATGTATCCCTTTGAGTTGCTTTTGATTTCCATACTTTGTTTAAAAATGCCACAATGGAAAGATCTGAGGATGAGAAGCTGAATCTCCTATTTTTATTGAACATGACATAAAAGTTAAAAGGACTTATAGTTTTTATTTTGAACCGGTTCTCCATGGAACCGAAAACTGAACCTTTCAAGACCGATTCCCAAAATATTTTACTAGGAAGCGAATCGGTCCCTATGTGAACCAGCTTGGAACTAGTCGACTAAGGCAAGTTTGATTTAGTTTCAATGCTCTCCATTCTTCTAACCACGAACTAAAGCTTGAATTCTTAGCCAGAACATCAACTGACACCTCTTTTCCTTCAATCAGATTCATTGCATATGCTTCAAACTCATCGAGTCTATCCCGAAGAAAAGCCAGGTTCTTTGGGTCACTCTCACTCCTGATTTTGTCCAGCCACTCCTTTGCTTCCTCCACCCTTGCCCAAAAGCAAGTGTCTTGGGTCAAGCTTGCATACCTGGTCCTCCTATTGCTCAGTTTCTCGCCGACGACTGTCTCAGTCCACCACTGATCGAAAATTTCGTACCTCCTCTCTCTTCCATTGCTTATGTAGTGGCCTTTCTTAAGGTGCATCCCCGACCGATAGTACTCCGCAATGTCCAGTGGCTCCACAAGAAGCATGTAGGACTGCGCCGCGTTTACCCATTTGGACCCTCTGTGCAAATCGTGTGGGAGCTCTTTCCCGTCCATCAAGTGTATGACCTTGTCCCAAAAGGCCGCAAGCTTGTACCGATTCATGTTTATCTTGGACTCTCTCTTTGAGGGCCCCCTCTGCTTGAATGAATCATAGTATCCTCTTTGCTCTTCAGACTTATCGCAACAAGCTTTATACCACTCTATCTCCACCCTATAAGGAGTGATTTTGGATAGCCTAATGGCTAAGTCGGCAGCATTTAGGTTCGGAGCGCGCCCCATTCGCCTTGTCATCTTCAAGCAATCTTTTGCCATTGGTGCAATCAATACCTGCAAAGTAGGGGATCAAAGAACTTTTAAACTCGAGGAATTGTACCCAAGAATAAAACATAGGTCGATACATTTACAGAACGTGATCAGTCGACGATTTTAGGTGCCGTGTTCCTACCTGTCGATAAGTTCCTGAGGAGTTCAAAGCCAACGAAAGACTTGCTTCATAGCTTGATTTAGAGAGATCTCCTTCCATGAAGCTTCTCTTCAAAGACCGATGAGTCAGTCTTTCAACATACCACCCATACTTAAGGTGCTCCTCAATGATACAATTTGGAGAACCTGTCCGTAGCATCAAATGCATCATCATGTTGATCGATACAGCGTTGTCCAAACAAATGGCGCCCTCATCTGAACAAAACAAGTAATTCCCGAACGGCCAAAATGACCTCCCTCCCTCGCCTTCCCCTGCCTGCGCCAGGCGATCCATGTCGGCCACATCAGAGGAAAATAACCGGGCTTTGTCTTCTTCAGTTAATTGGAGGTTAGCGAAATTCATAAACATCATAGACGCGTACCAAAATCTTACGAGGGCCTGCCACTGGGGAGTCGAAACAAGTGATTGGTCGACAAATAACCTTGGCATTATATCATGCGTCGACACGATGTTGCAGAAGTTGTCGCCCCATCTTTCGCGGAGGATGGCTCGGGAAAGCGACTCGTTGCCGAGGAAAGGAGAGCCGAAACCAATGCATAAGACCAATAGGGGTGGGAAGATGGATTTGAGGTGGGAGAGGAGCCGAAGAGCTGCGAGGAAGGCAATCGATCCTCCTATGGAGTGGCCTGTGATCACTATTGACTTGATTTCAGCCAACAAGCTATCAATCTGCATACATATTCAAAAATTAATGAAATCTAGTAAAAAGCTTCCTGAAAAAATCTCGATTACGAAAAGCTTCCCCGAAAAATCAACTTACACCAGATCATGTCAAATTAGAAGAGTTACACGAATAGATCTGATAGGAAATCATTGGTCATATTGCAAATGCGAAACTATAAGAGACTGTTTATTTGACACGTTAAAACAACACTAACTTGTTCCGCAAATGATGATAAGTGTGCAAATATGTTTAAGACCTGTATGGAATGTATTTATATGTATGGCTTTTGTAGTTGGATAATCTATGAGAAGAGCACCATTCACGACCAGAGAAGATCTGTCTCATGAACGGTTCGGTCCAAAACCAAAATCATCGGTCTACAGTATTTCGAAATTCGGACCCAGAGGTTATCATGGACCAAACGGGCCGGGTAGACCAGCCCATGCTTGATCAACGTGGACAGGCCCGAAGGACAGCAAGCACTTCTTTTCTTGAGCTTGGCCAGCCCGCTTCGGCCAGTCCATGCCTTAATCGTCATCAGGCTTGCGAAAGTTTTAAAGCACGCCCGGCAACTTTAATGCAAGCAACTTTTCAAGAACACTGTGTAACGCTAATATCGGGAAACAGCTAACCTGGCTCTGAAAATCAGGGCGCGAATGAAAATCACGGAAGAGGCGAAGAACTCCGGAGTGGACCATGACCGGCTCTTCCCCGTCGTAACGGCATGTCAATGGCGCGAACAGCCCACGGTCAGCCTCATCCAGCGGCGCCAGCATACCGTAGCTCGGATCCAAACCGAGCGCCGGCATCTCTTGGATGCCCGAGAACACCACGTACCCCACGCCCCCGACTCGCTCCGCCACGAAGGCCCCAGGCCCCATCGCGTTCGCAGTGCTGCACAGCCTCCACGCCTCCTCCAGCAGCGGCGTGGACGCCAGGAAAGTCCCCAACATCTCGCTCGTCTCGAACCTTTCCAAAACGACAAAAGGTACGTGAAGAAAAACGAACAAAACAAAGCGAAAATAGAGCAGGAGAAAGGGAGGAGGCTGTTACGGTGAAGCTTCGGTGTCCATGGTTTCCTCCCTTGCTCGTCGCGTCGAATGGGAACTGAAATGAATATAGACCGTGAAGTTATGGTTTGAAAGTGTTGTTCGGAAGTAAAAGGTGATGACCTTTATAAATGTGTATCCACGCTCGAGTAATCGAAGTCTCTCAGGTCGTGACACGTGTCGTGAGAGGGCCCCAACCGTTTGTCTGAAAGCGAGTTCGGTTTGTCTGAAAGCGACGTTTTCTGCCGGGCGTAAATAATTTGTCTCGAAGAAAAGTGGACGTGTATTTGATTATGACTTGCGGGACGTCTTCCATACGGCAGACGAGCTGGCATGGTTGCCAAACTACATTACTCCAACTCTGATATTTATATATTTATATATTTTTGTAAGAATGATATTTATATATAAATATACATGTGGACAAGGATATGGAACATTTAAACGATATCTTAGGAGCAAACATCCAACCGAAACGGGAATCGATATCGGGCAACAACAAATTTCCAGGTACGCCAATCCTAACACTTCCCCTTTGTTTCGTTTTAATGAAAAAACTTATAAGGAAGAATTAGGCAAATTTATTTCCATTGAGCATTTATCATTTAATTTTGGAGAAAGATTTGGTTTTAATGAATTTGTACAAAAAGCATGTGCTCCACAAGCAAAACGTGTTCCTAGAAATTCAATTAAACGAGTAATTAAAGATCTTTACAAAAATGGAAAAAAAGATTTACAAAACTTTTTTATGCAATTTAATGGATGCGTGCATATAGGTAGTGATATTTGGAGTGATCATTGGCAAAATCATTCTTACATGGGTATAACATGTCATTGGATAAATGATGAGTGGAGTATTCAAAAAAGAGTTATTGTATTTAGAGTTTTCGATGATAAGCATACGGCAAATAATATTTATAGAATAATTAGGCAAATTTTAGAAGAATATTATTTGCTTAACAAAATTTTTTCAATTGGTTTTGATAATGCCACGGCAAATACCGCTTCAATTGCCGATTTAGAAAATATTTGTAAACCCGCTTTTGGCAGAAAAATTTTTCACGTTAGATGTGCTTGTCATGTTTTAAATTTATGTGTATAAGATGGTTTGAAAACTCTTGATATTTTTCTTCAACCAATAAAAACGGCAATTCAATTTTTATAGAAACATCCCCAAAAAATGAAAGAATGTGGTAGATTTTGTAGAGAAAATGGCAAAAAGTCAAAAAGATTTCCAAGAGATGTTCCAACTCGTTGGAATTCTACTTTCCACTTGCTTAATGAATCATTAGCATATAAAGATTTATTATGTGCATTCATTTCTAATAATATACCTGAGATTAATTTATACTCACAAGAGTGGGATATTTGCCAAAAAAATTTAGATGTTTTAAAGATTTTTAATGATGCAACTTATACTTTGTCCGGTGTTTATTATCCTACTACACATTTATTTTTAGTAGAATGTACTAATATTGTCGGAATTTTTGATGAATATGAAAATTATGTTGAATTGCAACATACTATAGTTGCAATGAAAATGAAGTGGCTACATTATTATAGCGAAATTCCCATTATTTATTTAATTGCTTGTGTTTTTGATCCGCGTTGCAAATTGGATGGCTTAAATGATTTTTTGCGTACGTATTATCAATGTTTACATTATGATGCGATAAATGTTACAACCATAGTACGTGAGGTTAAAAAGGTAGTAATAGAATTATATAATGAATTTTATGTTAAATATAATTTAGGTGATATTGGATCTTCTCAATCTACGGAGATACAAAATGACAGTACAGGTAAAATTAGTAGAGGGTACCAACTTTTATTACGTAGACAAAAAAAACAAAAGGGAGTAATAGGAAATATTTCTGAATTAGAGATTTATCTAACTGTTTCATTTGAGTTTACTGAATCCGAAGGTGGTACAGATTTTTTAATTTTGGATTGGTGGAAGAGGCACGCAAGCCAATACCCAATCCTTTCTCTTATTGCAAAACGGATTTTTTCAACCCCTTGTTCCACAGTTGCAGTTGAACAAGTATTTAGTGCCGGATGTAATATTTTGGACGAACATCGTTCAAGATTAGCTCCAAAATCAGTGGAGATTCAAGCTTGTGTTGCTGATTGGACGAAGGCTCAATACCGGCAACAAGAGATAGATCGGAATAATGAATCCGAATTCTTTAACGACGGAGATACTACCGATATCGGTACTGGTACTAGAACGGGTAGTGATGATTGAGGGTAAAAGAACTATTGGAGTTGACAAATATTTCGGGAACTCTTATTTCTCATACCGGGTATGCCCACGTGAGCTTAGGGAAACCGAAGTATAATCCGACGATATGTGACCTCTGGTCCCCTGCGTACGGAATGTTTAGGTTTTGGGGTCATTTTAGGGCATATATATTGTGCTCCTTTTTTTTATCGATCGTTGTAACGAATTGTAATGTGCTTAATGATAATTTATTAAGTTCAAGCCCTCTCTTTCTCTCTTGTCTTTTTGTCCCCAAATTTGATTACAATTTACATTTTAATTACAATTTATATTGAATAATGTTCCGTTACCGGAATAGTAACTTTTTAATTTTCTTTTTTGTTTTTCCTTTTCCTTTTCTTTTTTTTTTTTATTTTCTTCCTCCGCCGGCCATAGCCGGGGCCGGCGGAGGTGGCCGGCCTCAGGCGAGGGCTCTACCTCGTCGGGCGAGGCCGACCTCGCCTGCAACTGGCGAGGCCGGCCTCGCCCGACGCCGGCGAGGCTCGACCTCGCCGGCAACTGGCTAGGCCGGCCTCGCCCGACGCCGGCGAGGTCGAACCCTTGCCAGATCTGGCGAGGCTCGACCTCGCCGGCGTCGGGCGAGGCCGGCCTCGCCAGTTGCAGGCGAGGTCGAGCCTCGCCGGCGTCGGGCGAGGCCGGCCTCACCAGTTGCAGGCGAGGTCGGCCTCGCCCGACGCCGGCGAGGTCGAGCCTTGCCCGACGCCGGCGAGGTCGAGCCTCGCCAGATCTGGCGAGGGTTCGACCTCGCCGGCCTCAGGCGAGGCCGGCCTCGCCAGATCTGGCGAGGGTTCGACCTCGCCGGCCTCAGGCGAGGCCGGCCTCGCCAGTTGCAGGCGAGGTCGGCCTCGCCCGATGCCGGCGAGGTCGAGCCCTCGCCCGATCTGGCGAGGCCGGCCTCGCCCAGCCCAGGCGAGGGCGGCCCTCACCCGACACCGGCGAGGGCGGCCTCGCCTGAGGCCGGCGCGGCTATGGCCGGCGGAGGAAGAAAAGAAAAAAAAAAATGAACCGGCCCGGAACCGATTCCGAACCTGAACCGGAATCGAAACCGCTAGGGGCGGTTCCAATTCCGGTTCATACTTGGTCACGAATCGGAACCGGTCGGTTCCGAATCGTGGTTATGACTAGCACCATGCTCAAGACAGTTGCTTTTGCTTGTACCTTTCTCTGGCCAAATCTTGTATCTCTCTCTATCTGGCGCCTTCTTCCCCCTCTCTTTTATTACACGTGGATCATTGAAAAGAAGTCTTGTAATGAGAAATTGATTTCACACGATTGGCTTGCTGACTAATGTGTTAAATTCGATTCGTTGCATTGAATGTCAACTCGCAACTTGCTATATCACCTAAGAGTGACGATGTTTCGTATATTTAATTGGGCTTAATTGACTCCGCTAAATATATTTTTCCCAATTATTATGTAAATTAATCTTTAATTGAGTAATCTGACCCTATTAAATTTTGCTCTTTGCAATCACTAAGCTAAGTTCCCATCAATTTGACCATGATGTTACATGCTAATTTTGAAAAGCTCACGTTACATTAACAAAGAGGTCCCAAATTAAAAGATCCGTTAACTTACCACGTTTTTTTTATCATATCATGGTCTTGATTGTCTATTATACAATTAGACTGACAGAGCACCTTTTTTTTTAATGGAAAATCTAATTGATAAGCCTCTTTGGTAAGTTTTGTACTTCGAGATCTTGTAACAATAATTTAAGATGTGGACCATTTTATGATTTTTGTCTTGCTAATATTTTGACTTTTAAGGGACTCGTGCACTGACAGTGGATGTCCGGGCACTAAAGAGTGAAGTGGACAACGTAAAAGAGGCCCCTGCGTCGGCGGGGAGGCTCTCTTCGGATAGATCAACTTGGACTGCCGGGGGGCTGTTTTCTTCCTTGGTCTTTTTTATGATTAAGAATGCGATAGTTCGTCTCGAAGAAAAAATCGATGTGTAATTTTATTATGACTTGCGGGACGTTTTCGATACGCAAAGGCGAGCTGGCATGGTTGCCAAATTACATTTTCTGCAACCCTAGTTTTGAGAAATCCCTTTTTCTTTTGAAGCAGCACTAGCCTCAAGAGAGTTGCTTTTGCTGGTCCCTTTTGCTAGAATATTTACATATTAAATTACCCATTCATCTCACAGTTTAAACTTTTAGAGCAGTTGGCTGTGATCCCATCAAATCTTTCATGATATCAGAGCTAACGGAGAACGGATCTTATTGCAAATACAAAGGTGAAATTTCTGAGTTTAATTCTGTAGTATCATGATTTGGCTAACTTATAAATTCAGATATCCCCACTTTACCACTTTGATCTTGAAATAATGAGCTGGGCACGATAGAAGGAAATACAGTCTCATAAAAAATAACGTGTTGTGATATATAGATTCGAGCAGTTGGAGGATAGAGACATTGATATCCCTTATGGCGATCAACATAGCCAAGAAACACGCATGGCAATGACTGAGCATCAAACTTATTTTTGGTGTAGTCCCTATGATAAGGAAAGCATCTATAACCAAAAGCTTGCAAAACTTTATAATATGGTTTTCTGCCAAATAAGAATTGATAAGGTGATTTCATGCCCAACACCCAACACCCTTGCAGGAAGCCGATGCAAGAGAAAAATTGCTGTTTGGAAGCTTTTGACCCAACATTTTTTAGGAATTCCACTTTGATGAAGTACAATTAATCCAATTTACAACCAACTATTTTCTAAATTTTGAGTTATCTACCACTGGTTTTGTTGATAAAGGATAGGAAAACGAGAAAGGTTCTAATAGTTCGAAACCGTGAAGGTGATTTATATACCTTGAAGGCACCAAAAGAATCACTATTTTCGAATCGGTTCAAGAAAACTGATGAAAGTACTTAGCATCAAAGGTTGGGACATCTACAACCGATGACAATCCGACATTTGCAATACTACCAGATGTAGTAGTTGTCAAATGGGCTGAGCATCTAAATTTCCTTTTTTGCCTCCCAAATCTAGTACTACTAAGCCTTCTGAAAAGATACATTGTGATTTGTGGGGAAATGCTCTAGTAATCTCATTTCAAAGGTTTTAGTATTATGTTTGCCTTGTAGATGATTATACGCGATATACTTGGTTGTTTCCATTATGGCAAAAATCTGACTTTTTTGCATGTTTTCTCAATTTTGAGAAATATTTGGAAGGACAATTTGGAGGGCTGCAAGGCAGTTTCCACCCTTTTGGCCGCTAGTTCTCATTCTAGTACATATGCAAGACTATTTTCAAATCCTACGCTATATCAAAGTATGGTCGGAGCTCTTCAATATTTCACAATTAAATGGTCGGATATTTCATATGCTTACCTCACCACGCTAACTCACCACGTTATCTATCAGATAGTCCATTTAACAATTAATTTGTTAGAAAGAAAATGGTTTTGGCGTCAGTAGCTGGTTGCCGTCAATAGCTGCGTTTGCTTTCCTCTTCATACGGGAAAAATGGAAATGATGCGGTTTCCGAAGAAGTCAAATAGCAGCGAGCCTCTCTCCCTCCCTCTGTATGCATGGACCATAGAACCAAATAAATGTTGCGTCCAAGTATGAAATCTTTTTCTCTTTCAATAAATATTCATACAGTTTCTTCGCGTTATGTATTCTTATCGATAATTTCACTTCATTCGTAATAATTCAAATATTTCGAAATCATACGAGTCGAAAGTAAATTGATTATTACACATTCAGCGAAAAAAAATAGAATAGAACACTTTTTAATACCAAACCCATAAGCGAATATGATGCGCAACTATTGCTTATCAATCATACGTCTATAAATCATGATGTCCCGTCCACTCGATACCATCGTTATCTCGAAGAGTTATGACTTTAGATGATTCGGGAAGGAATTCATACACTTAACACAAGTTGGATGATTAATTTGAATTTTTTTTATATAATTTATAAATCATGCGAATCGCTTATATCCTAGCCATTTATTGTGCTTGTCCACATGATCAATAGTTTAGATGGATTAACATGCTATGCGAATACCATTGCAATAAGCAAAATCACTGTAAATAGCCATTGGACTACAATGCGAGGCTACGTCGACACGACGAAAGGTAGTTTGAAACATGGGAACGTCGGAAATTGAGGTGAGAAGGAGAAGGGTGGCGGAGGTGAGCTGCGATGAAGCTACGGTGTTCCATGGTTCACTGTTTCTGCTCGTTGAATGGGGAAGTGAAATGGATATCAACCCTGAATTTGTCGACTTTAAAGTGGGTCAATTCGGGCGATTGGGGGCCGAAGACACGAGGCCAGGATAAATCGGGGGGCGTTGATTTGCCGAGACAAAGAAGAAGAGGACTTGAACACAAAAAGACAGCGCACACAGAGAAAGATGGAGAACGGGACGGAGCACGTTGCTTTCGCGTGGTGTGGTGGGGACTCTCATCGGATAAATCGACCCCGTCTTGTCTGCCGTGCGCTGTCCTTTTCCATTTATTTTTTAATGACTAATGGCTTCGTTTATTTATCGAAAATTTGACATTTTAAAAATTTTACGAAGAAAGTTACCAAAAACTTTAAAATATGTCCACCGCGACACATTTATCATATTTTTTTTTGTGACACAATAAATCATAAATTTATACTCGTGTGATACATTTACTTCAACTTGTATCAATGTGATACATTTACTCTAAACTTTTTTTTGCGACACAAAAAACCTAAACTTATATCTGCATGGGATAAATATGTTACATGAGTATAAGTTTGAAGTTTTAAAAATAATTTGAGGTAAATGTGTTACATGGCTATCTTGAAATAAATGTGTCATACGAGTATAAGTTTGGGGTTTTTGATATCATAAAAAAAAGGTTTGGGGTAAATATGTCACAATGGGTATATTTTTGGATTTTTGGTAGATTTTTCCCAAAAAAAATTCCCGAACTTTAATCATTATTAGTTCCTACAAAAATGAATCAATAAACAATAATTCATGCTTAAACATGTTCGTTGATGATGGGAATATTTTCTGTTGCCTCAGTTCTTAAGAGATATAAGCGATCAAAATTAAGAAAATCTTTTTTCAATTATTAATTTTTCGTGACATAAATAGAATTTAAGGACGCAATAATTTGTCTCGAAGAAAATGTGGCTATGTACTTGATTATGACTTGAGGAACGTTTTCGACACGGAAGACGAGCCATGGTTGCCAAGTTACGTTTTGCGACTCCAGTTTCGAATTGCTTGTACCTTTTTCTGGCCGCTCTTGTAACTCTTATCTGGCGCTCTCTCTCCCTCTCTCTTTGCACGTTGAGCATAGAAACAAAAAACAGCTGATCATAGTTTAATTGATTTCGCAAAATTAACGTGGCAACCGATGTGCTAAATGATTATCGGAATAAAATATGACTTGTTTATTTAAATGTCAACATGCAATTTGTTACATCACTTAAGCGTGCGGTGCTTCGTACATTTCATTGAGGTCAATTGGCTATGCTCAGATACTTTTTTTTTTCTCTAGTTGTTATATAAATTAATTCTTAATTGAGTAATTTGACTATGTTAAATTTTGGAACTTGAAATCACCGAAATAATTTCCTATCGATTTGACTGTATCTTACGTGCTAATTTTGAAAAGCTCGTGTAGCAATACAAAGAGGTCCTAGTGAAAGAGAAAACGTTCAGTGGACTCTCTCTTTGGCCGCAACGAAGGAAAATAACCAGGTTATGTCTTCTTCAGTTAATTGGAGGTTAACCAAATTCATAGAGTTCGGTGATATCATAGACATGTGCCAAAATTTTCTATCAGGTCATCGTTCTGATGGTCTATTATACAATTAAGACTAACGGAGAACTTATTTCTATGGAAAAGAACAACAAAACAAAGCAAAAGTGAAGGAAGAAGACGTCCACTGTATTTGATATGACTCGGAATTGAAAAACTTTTCAATAGTTTCAAAAGATCACATCAACTCCAAATCAGGGGCTTGCGTCTGTTGTCAGTCATGGACCAACGGCATCACCGGCTAGTTGGCATCTATGGCTGGTCGGCTGGGCTACGCCTCGTTCAAGCCCCTGATTTGGACGAGCAATGACAGAGTTCTACGACGGCTCGAATGAAATGGGAGAGGCCAGATTTGGATTCTCCATATCTGGATGAGCGATGCTGCAGCCGATCGCGAGCAACGATGGAGGGGGTGGCTCGAGCCAACCGCGTGCAAGGTTGGAAGGGGTGGAGATTGTTTGACTGCCGTCTATCCTTCCCAGACCTACATCGTGATTCCTCCGCTGCTCCATGGCCTCCTCGACTAGCCTCGGATTGCGCTCCTCTCTAACCTCCACCTCGGCTCGCCTCTGTGACTGCCGATTGCTCTTCGGCAAGTTGCACCCGAAAAGGCTCGCTTGCAGCACGCCCCTCCACCGGCTCTTCAGCCGCTTTAAGCCTATCAGTGAGGCAGGTCTTCGATCTCTTGTAAGGAGAGCAACAACAGCTCCTGCAGGGGAAGGGAGTTATTGGAGGATCTCACAGAGAGCTGAAGGCAAAGGGTTCTTCTTGAGCGACAAAGGGATCAAAGTTGGTGGCGTCATCAGTGGCTCGAGGATGGAAATTATGGCAGCTCGGGCGATGGAGACGGCTGAGCTTGATGATCGAATGGCCGGGTATCTGTGGAATTGAAGGCAAAGGGAGGCAAAGGGAGAGAGGAGGAAGGGAGAGAAAACCGAATTTTTTTTATCTTGTCATCACTTTCCAAATACAATTTTCAATTTAATCACCCGCATGCGATGCGAGTTCCATCCATTCGACTGGCCAAAAGAAATTCCATACGTGGAATTGAAAAATGCCTTGTGACGGTAGAATTAATAAAAGTCCAACAAAAATTGCCTAAAATATTCCAACAAAAAAATTGCGTCCTTCCGACAGAGAAACCGCTAGACAGAACAATCAACGACTAGTCTACGAAGTATTTTTCAAATGCATGCAACTATAAAAACCAGGTCACGGATAATTGAGTGAATCAAACATTGCTTTTGGTTTATCTAGGTTTGACTTTGCATGCACTAGCACTTGTCTAGTATTAAATCTTGAGAACTTTCTAACGAACTTCTTTTTTTATTAGTAATTGACCATCACACTATTCGTGTAAACAGTGTAAGTCCCGATAAGTGAGATATCGCACCACTCTCGTGAAGAAGAGGCGACATATAGCTAATGGCCTAATGCATGGTCCTTACACTATTCCCGAAAGAAACGACCATCAAAGGACCTTCATCTTCATCTCCTTCGGATCAAAAGGCAAGAGAGCTATATCGCTATCCTTGCCATCCTGCAAATTGAACAAAAGGTTCTGCTTGTTGAATATATTAGCTGAAAAAGAGAGAAGCGCTTTTTGTTGGTAAGAGGAGTGAGAGAATATATTAGCACCTCCCGGATGAGTAATGATCTTCAATCCCCATGCCAGCGTCTGAGCAAATGAGTAGCTGGGCCAAGTCGCAAACTCCAGTGAGGACAAAACACAATGCACGGCTCCTGCCAATGAAGTCTGCGCACATTCCAACAGCTATCAGAGGATACGATTAGGTGACAAGTTGCACAGTCAAAAGAAAAGGTTATCATACAATAGCTTAGGTGAGTAAATTGCAGGATACACTTGCAGCCTTTCTCCATTCAAAAGCTCGACATGTGCAAATAATGGCTCACCAGAGAACAACTGTGACGGACATAAATCAACAAAAACAACTGCGTTTAGTAGGGATGTGAATAATCAGTTTGGAGACTTCCTACATATATAAATCATATGCCCACAGGTACGTACCTTTCCTTGCCTTTGTTTGCACACCCACTCGGGTATTATGTTGGTATATGCCAATAACTCTTCTGCTACCGACGAGATAACAAATATTGGAACCTATGGAAAGAACAAATGGTATTAGGAGGACGTTTTTTAGTTATAAGACAGAGAACTCTGAAGAACTATTTTTCTGAAAACATTGATTGCCTTTTTCATTCTGGAATATCTCATTCAGGAAGTACATTGGACATAGATTTCACTTGCAGCAGTGAGAGCGACCAGAACTCCAGTTCGCAAAAGCAATTGCAAAAAATAAAATCCTGAGACTAAAACTGCATGATCACCTAGGAGACAACACTACCAGGTTGACCACAGCCAATGATTTTTATCCAGGAAAACAAAAGGAGGATTATGTTTTTTGCTCTCTGTGGTTCTGAAGCACAAGAACGCATTGCTGTTCGAAAGGAGTTCCCACATTTTTACATTGTAAAACCCATCACACAAGCGAGACAAGTAAACTGAATATACAATCTGCAGAATCAGCAACTCTCATCAAGTTAGATTGGCTTACAGTTAAAATGTGGCGACAGCCAATCAAACTAACTAATACACCATCAAATCCTTACCAGACGAAGACATGCTCAGGGCATCCAATGTGGACAAGGTGCCGAATATAGAGTGATTATAGCTTGTACAGGGTTTTAGCAGAGGATTTAAACATAGCATACTAATTCATCACCTGTGTTTTTTGAAGGTGCTACTAAAGGAAACAACATAAGCATATAGTTTGGTCTACGTGATTTTCATCATCCAAAAAAAGAAAAAAAATTGGTCTAGGTGATTTCTTGCGTAGGAACACAAATAGTTTGGGCTTTTTGATCACCATCATTAAGTTCATTTCAAGTGAAATTCGAACTTTATGCTTGTAGCATCAGCTTTATCTGATATCCACTTAAGTAAGAGAAGATCGATGTCACCGTATAAATTTTAAATGCAAACCAATGGAACACCTCATAATGTGATGACTCCAGGCAAAAAGATATCTGCTCCAAGAGTTGTAGGATGATTCCAAGTCGTCCTATAGGAATGAGTACTGAACCACCGACTTTAACAGCATCAACTGCACAGGAGCATATAAAGTTCAATTTGTCCGTTTCCTCTGAGCTCTCATCAGCATCAAGGAAGAGCTCCTCCAGATCACTGGTTTCATCACAGTAAACTCACAGCTTAATTTCATAGATGCCAAGTGTCAAAAGCTACCGCATTAGAATCATAATACTCGATAAAACAGGTTACCTCAAAGTTAGAGAATCCTCAGGAGTGGCGTAATTACTCCCCTTGTTGGCAGGTTCCAGGACAGCCAGAGATGAAAAATCTGAATATATTAGCACATCACATGATCGAAGAGCGTTATAATTAAACTCCAAAGCATGACCGGGAACATATTCAGAGCTCGAGACAAATCCTATCGTTCCATCCGGATATCTTATTGTCCAATTACAGGCTCCTATTTCCAACCCGAAGCTGATTGGTTTGATGCTTATTGTGCCATTGTAGCATGCCACTTCCGCATATTTGAGTTTTGAACCTTCTTAACACAATACTCTATGTCAGCTGCACTGAGAGGCAATCTTCATCACCATCTCTTAAAAGGTTAACAAACAAGTGAAAATGCAGTTTCTAGGAAGAAAAGTATGATGTAATCTGCAACAAGCGCGATCACAACTAGGAAGATGCAAGGATACCAATACTTCATAATCTTCAACGGCTGAAACTTCTGACCACAAGATGTGAGCCTTTGCCCATTTAATTTAGAGATGCATAACCCTATCAAGAAAGTCATCTAGCAAGAAAAGGCATTTTAAACCTTGGCTGTAGTACAGAACTCCCAACATCCAAATTTAATCTGGATCTTGGGAGATTAAAGCATATTATAAAGGCACACCAAGCTGATAGCCCATTAAAATGTTTGGCCTCTATGCAGACTAAGTGAGGGGCTGATAGACAAAAAACTAGTATTTGTGCTTTGCAGATAGTTACAATGAGGATCTAAGCCATGATAAACTATCAAGCCACATCTTGTACGAGATTTAGCTGTACAACAGTACTACTACAAAGGTTGCTCCTTACCTATACAATGGCATCCATCCACCAAGCTTGATCCCATCGGTGCCCAACGCTATCTCCTTCAATGCAGAAGGAAGTGATTAGAGCTCCTCCCACTTCATCCAGTGAGGACTTCTGAATTCTTCAGACCCATAAAACTGCCTGAATTCCTCGTGCATTGAAACAAGGTCCTCCATCATAAGTTTCCCAAGTTTTGCTGCCGCCTCGGTTACATATACCTAAGGTAAAAGCACGAATCTTTAAGCAAGTTGCAATCTTTTAATGCACAAGCCCAAGACCAAGCGATAATTAAACTAACACTAAACCATATACGTAAAAATCACTCCAAATTCGATCAATGAGATGAAGATTACCTTCGCCGAGAAACCCTTCGCTCGAGTGAGAAACGGCAACCCGAGCATCCCAGCGGGGCTCGAGATCAACACTACATCGATGAACGAAAGGTTCCACAAGTGCAGGTTCGCCACAGTTTTGTACCACGGTTCAGAACGAATCAAAGCCTTTGCATTCATGGATTTCTCACAGCCATCGGATTCATCAACTGAATGTTCAAAACCCTCTTCATCTTGAACAGCAGAAAATCCGGGAGGTATAGGGGCGAAAACAGCGAGAGCAGACAGGTCCAGGGGACAGTCGATCAAGATCCTAAACCCACAGACGCTCAGTATGTGACATGGGGGAAAGTAGAACCCTTTACCTCTGCTCGAGCATGTCTGCGTACAAGGGTATGTTCCGAATTCAAATTAAACTGAATGTGAGCACCAGATACGTCGATTGACAAAGAGGAGGCGCATAAGAACAACGCCAGTTAAAAGAGAGAGACTTACCAACTTCATGAAGCCAAACCAAGGTGGAGACTTCTTACAGATAATCTACAGAAAAAGTTCGATTAGAACGAGGAGAATTCACAAGGGCTTCGGCGCTCTTGTCCTCGGACGGAGATCAAACGAAGGAGTTCTCACTCTTCAGACGGGAAGGAAAAAGAACAGAGACCGGCAAGCTCTCGACGACACTCACGTCCCGCGGTTATCGACTCTTCCGAACGGGTCCTCGTGAATAAATTATTCTTAAGATCGAGCTTGTTCATTGTCCGTGTGATGGAGTCGTTTCTTTCTTTTTTTCTTTTTTTTTTAAAAGAAGTCATTTCTTGATGAACACGCTAAATTGTATTCATACGAGAATCTCTCATATATCATATAAAAGCTATTTAAATGATTGTCAAAAATGAAAAATGCAAACCTCGACATGCACTTCAATGCAGCCTCTAAGGGACAGTCATCCATGAAAACACCATGAAAACCTCAATAAACTTACGTTAACATTACTAAAATCATAGTGAATGGTTTGAGGACTGAGGAGGAAAAATTCAAATTGGTGGTTCAAAGTCTTTATCACGGTTTTGATTTTTATCACATAAAAACTCCAATTTTCGCCAATTTTGAAATTGTATTGTTCTTTTTCTTCTTCGTCTTGTTGGCTGATAGCCCATTCGCCCATAGTCATTAGCTTTATTGCTGATCGAGGGTTAATAATAAAGTAAAGTGCGATTAATCATCCGGAATAGACAATTATTATGAGATTATCCTTCTTTTTTATCTGGGAAGATCGAGTTGCATCAACGGGTATAGTCAATATAATCAAAATCATGTTTTTAATCCAAGTTAATTCGCGACTTTACACGAGACCCTTAAAGGTGGAGGCCAGCCGTAATTCTGCGTGAAAGATATGATCTATTTTTTCACATTAAGCTCACAGCCAAAGTACCACAAGAGCTGATGATAAAGATGATTATATTTCTGTCCTCTAGAAAGACAATAAATAAATAAATAATAGAGAAATGAAAAGTGCGAGAAAATTCGCAACAAAAAAAACCAGCAAAATATCCAGTTTCTCATTTTCCGATCGCCAAAACTCGCATGCCAACTCAGAATCACAGTCCTCGCACCCAAGTTTCAGTCTTTTCCCATGAGGACGACACGTTCTTACCATCACTTCGTTTGAGCAAGAGGGAGGCGAGCCTGTCGATTCTTGCAATCTCGCTAAATGGGTGTGGCTCGTGCGCGTCGGTGGCGACGTTGCCTCAAGAAATGGAGCTGGGGAGGTACTCAGACTCCAAGGAGGGCTTCACTCCCCTCAAGCCTTCTTCTTGGATTGAGGTACGCGTCTATATGTACAATGCACAATGTACTAAGAATGTCAGACTTGCAAAAGTGCCGTGACGGTCCAAGTATTGTTCGAGTAAAATTGAGGTTGCTCTTTTGTTGGGATTGGAGGTGGATAAAGCAGGAGCGACTGTGCTGTTTGAGGAGCCAAACAAGTTGGGCAACAATGTGGGAGTGGTGGTGAGTCCAGTTCGTCTTGCAAGCCTCGGCGAATTTGGGAGTCCTCAGTTTGCTGCGGACAAAGCTAATACAAGCCGAAAGGCGCAAAGTAGGTGCTTTTGTTTAATTGCTTGCTTCGTTCTAAATGTGGTGTGTCTTAAAAGTACGGCGTCCGAAGCCTCTTATGTTTTCAGGTGATGGACTATTGTGGTAGAGAATGTGGTTCTTGGTAGAATTGCTGAGAAGATTTGTGTAGATATTATGCTTGGAGCTGTCTCATTAAGAGGAAACATTAAAGTGAAGTATCTTTCTGCAGTAGATTTTTTAAGTTTCCTAAATAATAATTCTATCGTATACATGGCGATGGTATGAATTTCTTACTCAAAAGGCTGGAAATGTCAACTTGATATCTAAATCAAGATGGATGAACTCGTTTGTGAGTAAATAATTCGAACTCAATGGTCTACACAGTGCATAAGAGATGATCGACATGATGAGCGAGAGAGAGACAATTCTGGGCTGTAGAGATAATGGCGAATGATAGATGCTCCTCTTCAATATTGACTGCCTTATGAGGCGTGGTTGCTCACAGTCACAGTTCAATTTAGCTGCATGTTACCCCAAATATTGACCTGACATGATCCGTTAATTGCAATATTTGACCAGATCTAAAACCCAAATAATTTAAGAGGAAAACTGAACCAAAACTTTGGTTCAGCTGCATTCAGTGTTCTATTATCAGACGTGTTGGTGTAGTTATAGTTATCGCTTAATCATATAATTGCATATGCAAAATGCATTCAACCGTGTTTCACATGACTTTCATTCCTCCTATCATATTTTAAGATGATGATTTAATTAGTCAAAATTGGCTTGATTCAGGTCTTTAGGCTCTGTCTGTAAACCTATAAGTGCTATGTTGATAGTTTTGGCTTTGGCTTGAAGCTTCCATTTACTCAAAACCGTTTTTTTCCAAACAGGAAAGTACGAAAGACGCTGAAGTGCTTGGAGTGGCGGAGAGATCGGGCCAGTGAGGCTTGCAAGTTTACGAGTTTGATTACAAAGAGGACAGCACCAGGGGAGAGATGAAAAGGATCTTTTCGGCTGTGTTTGTGACCTCTAAGAAGGATGATGTTGGAGGAAGTTCTCCATTCTTTTGATGCTGTTCCGGGCACATGAACATGTCAGTCCATCACGACGTGACTATTTCCTCTATGTGGCTCCAAACACGGTCACTGACGCCTAAGGTAATGCACTACTGAATTGATTTGGTTGAATAGGTGTCGATCTAACGGAATGAGAAAACTCTAGATGGTTTGTGCTTGGACTGTGGCAGAAAGATTGAACTCATGACATCTTTGATCCAAAAACTATTGCAGAATTTGTAATATGTTAGCTTAAAAACATGCATACAATCACCTTCTTCTGTGTCATTCCTTGTGCATCTACGTGCTGTGCAACATACGGTACTTACTACAATCATCTGGCACCTTTTCCGTGCAACTTAAAATGCTACTTGACTGCGAAACTTCGTCGTTTCAATCTCAGCATCAGTGAGGGCATTTCAAGATTCTTTTCTGGGCATTTTTGTCTTGTGGAGAGGAGTAAACAACATATCTTTTGAGCACCTTATCTTGCAAGTTAAACTTGTGTTTCAGGTGGCAAAGCTCACCTGTTCCATGACTCTGGCAATGCGTTCCAGGAAGCAAACGGTATCATTCTTTACATTCTTAGGCGAAGTAAAAGGTGAGCTGCTTTTTGTAAACAGCCTCTGTGCGGTGTTATATCATTCTTGTGTTTCGACATACCTACAAGAATTTCTTATGTGAGATTTCTCAGATTCTTTATTGTGTTAACGTCATTAATTTGTTAGAGAAGAGAGGTACTTTTCATATTTTGTTTCGAAACTTTTCAAATGAAAAGGGTAAGTTATAACATATTATGAGAAGCGAATTCTATTGTTTATTAACCATTTGTATAAAAAATGTAAGTGTTCTCCTATCGATGATTAGTAATCACTAATTAGGCAATGCTTTTTACCACACCTAGTATGGCGTTCTCGCTGTGCTCATTCTCAATTATCTGCCTGGCAACGCTCATTTAGTTTCATCTTCCCAAGTTCGGTCATTCTCGGGGCCTCCTGACAATATTTGAGTTTCGGGTTCAAGAGAAACTGTAATTCCTGGAAAAGAAGCCGATGCACTCGGACCCGGATAAATGCTGATTCAAGCATGAATTATGGAGGCATCTTGGGACTTTTTTTTTTCCCCTAAAGAATTAAAACGAACCAAGGCAATGTCCCTTTGTGAATCTTCTAAGGGGGTGCTTTGAGATTTATCTTCTATGCAAAAGCGACTTCCCGCCGTAGTTTTGTCCAATTTGCATGGAGACATAAGAGTTTTCCTCTAAACCACCGAAAGGGAAAGGGAGAAACGAGAATTTCCTCTTTTTATTTTCATTTTTGTAAAGAATAATTCCACCTAAAACAGCTTGGCTTCGTGCATCCAGAACTTTTTATCTGAGTTCATTAGCTTTCACTTCATTGTGTTTTGTTCTGCATGCTTAGATGTGAAGTGTGAACGTAGAAAATAGAATGTAGCTGAATTCGACTTGATTTGACGGTCAAGAACAAGTCGGCTTCGTGCATCCAATCTGAACTAGACTGTTTCAAACCAGAAAGGGAAAATAAAAAGAAAAGCATGCAAGCATGCTTATAATAAAGCTCTTCACATTGGCTCTGTTTCCAATCAACCTCCAGCTTTACATACACAGACAGCATGTATGTATAACAATCTTCAATTGTAAAAGCTTGGATATTTCTTTTCGATTGAATAATGTGAGCTTGAATTAGTTTGACTTCTTACTCTCAGTCTTAGATTTGATGCAACTTACTGGCCGCAAGTCAAACATTGGAAAGAGATTAAATATATTATAACACCACCCTTTTCTTTAATTTCGATTTTGGAATTGTACATGTTGGTAAATACATCACTAAAACAGATGGTCCATGTCTATATATTCTGGAGAATCTGCATGAGCCAATGCTTCCCCCCCCCTCTCTCTCTCTCTCTCTGCTCTTGGTCTCTCTGCAAATTTGGTTTATGACAATTTGAAGATCATCTTGAACACAAGAACAAGGTGATAAATCTTTTGATCCGACATGGGGCTTAACAATGAAGCGGCAGAGGGCAAGAACCAATTCGTAGAAATGGACCCTGGAGAGAAGCGGTTGAATGAACTGGGCTACAAGCAAGAGCTCAGAAGAGAGATGGTAACTTCAATTTTTAGCATATTTCCCCTCTCTTTTTCCACGCTTCAATTGTATAAAAAGTTGCTTTCTCTCTTATATATATTTTGTATTTATATATTTTTTGGTGGCAGACTCTATTTAAGACTCTTGCAATATCATTTTCAACGATGACATTCTTCACTGGGATCACTCCTCTGTATGGACCAAGCCTTTTGTATGCAGGACCTGCAAGCTTGGTTGGGGATGGGTTGTGGTTTTATTCTTCACTTGGTTTGTCGGGATCGCAATGGCTGAAATCTGCTCTTCTATCCCGGTTTTTTCCTTGACACTTGTTCTCCTTTTCATGTTTTGTCATCTTTGTTTGTCAATCTAGTATTATCTTTGAAGTGTTTGGTGTTAACTTAGGATAGTTTGATTGTGCATTCAGTACCTTTTGACACTTAAGAACTTGTTTGAAAGTTATGCAGGTGGTGCCATTACTCTTAACAAAAACGATTGTTTATCTGAACATAATGATTTATCTCGTCTAAAAGAAGGAATCTGTTTTGGGTCTAAAATGGACTCCTCTAGTCATAACATCTTACATGAATTTTGAAAAACAAACAGAAAGGATAAAGGAAGTTATGCTGGTGAAATTGCGAACTGCAAAGCTCTTTCCTTAGCTGAAATGTTTGGCAAATTCGAACCTTATGGAAATTCTTTGTTCTTCTGTTTCAAGAGACGATAGCAGAACTGACCCAAGAAGACTAACAAGAACACTTTATAGAAGGGAAAGTGGTGCATGTAAAACCATTTTGTCGAAACTTAGTTACTGGTCCGTTTTCCAACAGAATTTAAAGGAAGTTGGGAACAAAGTCCTCCAAAGTACTAAATGGTTCATTTTCCTTGATATAGGTTTTACTTATGCTATTTGGAGGGTTTCTTTCAAAAAAGAAGTTCATGCTTTTCTCAGATATTTAATGATCTTATCTTCGAGAACTTTTAACAGATGACCGGTACCCTTTATTTTTGGGTTGCCCATCTCGCCGGCCCCACGTGGGGTCCATTTGCTTCATGGTGTTGCGCTTTGTTTGAAGCCACAGGCCTCGTTGCTGGCATTGGTACTCAGGCAGATTCCGTATTCTGTTTGCTTCTTGTTCTGTTTCATGTTGCATTACTTCTTCGAAGTATCTATCAAAGCTTGGTGAGTGAATTGATCCCACGAGTGGTTTCGTAAGGCATATGCAGGATCACAAACCCTTCAGAGCATCATATTATTGTGCACTGGCACAAACAAAGATGGTGGCTACCTTGCGCCAAAGTGGTTGTTCTTATGCGTGTACAGGGTCTTACTTTCATATGGGCAGTCCTCAACACATTCGCACTTGAAGTAATTGCCTTCATCGAAATAATCTCTATGTGGTGGCAGGTATATTAAAAAACTTGAGCATTTTCTATCTATTAGAGTAATTAAATATTAAACCACGCATTCATCTAATAACTTAAGCTTTTAGGTTGGAATTTCTATCATGATATCAGAACAGGAGGTCTTGAGTTCAAATCTTTCCAGGCTCTTATTGCTTCCCCAATTATATATTTACATGTCTAGGCTTAGGCCAAAGTTCAGCTTATGTGTAAGGGGGAGTGTTAGAGTAATTAAATATTAAATCACGCCTGCATCGAACAGTTTAAACTTTTGGGTTGAACTTTCTGTTATTATCAGAAACTTAATGTATCAATAGTCTGTGTGGAACAAAATAAGTGACCTATGAGATTATTTCAATTACTAATCAAAGCTGCATTTCCTTTTCCTTTAGTTGATCGGTGGAATTGTCATAGTTATAATGCTTCTGCTCACAGCACTGACTACACAGTCTGCGTCTTTTGTGTTTAGCCATTTCGAAATGGCCGAAACAACTGGGATATCGAGCAAATGTTAATGCGGTAATTCTAGCTTTTCTTGTCGGTCAGTATGCACTTTACGGGTATGATGCAGCTGCGCATCTAACTGAAGAAACTAAAGGCGCTGACAAGAACGCTCCCATTGCGATTCTTACCAGTATAGGGATCATTTCAGTGTTTGGATGGGCCTATATATTGGCTCTTACTTTTAGCGTTCAGATAAGAAACTCTTCATATCTACTTATTAAGTGAAAATATTTCTTTGTTAGAAGTAATGAAGTAGCAAGTTGAACGAGGAAAAAATTTGCAGCTTCAGAAGACAGAACACAATTTCACCTCTCGTGGATTTCTAAGTTACTCCAACTTAAAATCAGGAAATTGAGTAGACTTTTTGTTGCTAAGCTACATCTCACATCACCATGGAACTCCATTCCACTACCTTTTACCAATATTGAAGTCAGTAATGTGGTATGTCTAAATTTGTACAAAGAGAAGGCTGAAGAACGCACATATGCTTTTTTTTTTCCCTCTTCTAAACATTGTTAATTGTTATTACATCTATCCTTTGAGTTGCTTTTGAAACTGTTTTTGCTGTATTATGCGATGTTGTGCATGCTGATACTTTCAGGACCTTGACAATCCATATGATCCTACCAACAAGACGGCGGGTGTGTTTGTTTCAGCTCAAATACTCTATGATGCATTCCATGGGAGGTATCACAGTGCTACTGGTGCAATCTTCCTGCTATTCATTATATGGGGTTCATTGTTTTTTGGTGGGCTTTCCATCACTACCATTGCAGCAAGAATGGTCGGTATCTATTCCTCTTTTCCTTTGTTATGCTTCACCATCCGAAAAGTTTTGGGTACTCTGTCTATCGATACATAACCTGTTCACCACGGCTCTCTTCAGGTATATGCGTTGTCAAGAGACAAGGGCATCACATTTTCATCGATATGGCGAAAAGTGCATCCGAAGCACAAAGTCCCATCTAAAGCAGTGTGGCTCTGCGCCGCCATCTGCGTTCTACTTGGAATTCCAATATTGAAAGTGAATGTAGTCTTCACTGCCATAACTTCCATATGCACGATAGGATGGGTCGGAGGATACGCAGTCCCGATATTCGTGAGGATGGTCATGGAAGAGAAGAATTTCAAGCCCGGGCCGTTTTACTTGGGCAAGGCAAGTAGACTAATCTGTTTGATAGCATTTCTGTGGATGTGTTATACCTGCTCAGTGTTTCTTCTGCCGACTCTGTATCCCATTACTTGGGACACATTCAACTATGCACCGGTTGCTTAGGGTGTGGGTTTAGGTATGATGATGCTTTGGTGGGTGTTTGATGCCCGGAGATGGTCTCAGGGACCAGTTAGGAACATCGATGCACAGAACGGAAAGGTATGGTCCACTGCTCTTGTATCGGATGTTTCGCCATAGTCAATTGGTTGCCCCTAGAATGATTTGAAAAAAATTCTATCGTGTTCTGCCTCAGGCATATGTCATGAGCATTGGTACCGGTGCAAGACATAACCACTTAGTTAACATTCCAAAAAAGCATGAAAGCTCGAATTTGTTCAAACACAGAACTAGATTTCCTGTCTTCACTTCACTCAGCAGTCCCTTATGCATCTTTGGTCGATCGGTGAGAAAGCTTGAGAGGTGATGTAACTGCAGAATATCATTCCCGGTGCAACATATCAAGTTTTTTCGTCAGCATGATAATCCGCACATAAAAGATTGTTGTCTGCCAGGGAATCTTGCTCTATTGTAACCCATACTTATAACCCACCTCAGTCCCCGGCACCACAGGAAATCTTGCTCTATTGTAAGATAACACTAGATTGACGAACTAATCCCCAGTCGAGTGGTGTACAGAGTCAAAGAAACATATGCGGGATCCAAATTAAATCCTTGTTGGAAAAGGGAAGTTATGGAACTAATTCTGACACAAACTGAGAAATGAGAAGTTTATTGCTGGCTGGGCAACTTTAAGGGTGCTGATCCTCTATCTCAGATCTAAATTTTCTGTCTCCCGCAAGTCCCATTTGTTGGCTTCGCATTAGATTGCAACATATGTTTACCGAGATCTCAGCCTCGCCACCAGTCCTGTGGCCATGGGGGTGTCGATCCTCTAGATCTCGAGACGGTGGCTCCTCCATGGCCATGGAGGCCGAGCTTCCAGATCCGAAGGGGACGGCCCCTTGTCGGCCCGCGGGCGAGCTCGATCCCATGTCAATTGTACATTCCTCTAACCCTTTTGATCTACAATTGATGCTGATGAGGGAATAAATCTGTGATTTCGATGCTCTCCATTCTCCTAACTACTGACAAAAGCTTGAATTCTTAGCCACTACATCAGCAGACACCTCTTTTCCTTCAACCAACTTGATTGCATAAGTTTCAAACTTATCGAGTCTATTCCAAAGAAAAGCCAGGTGTCTAGGGTCGCTCTGACTCCTAATGTTGTCCAGCCACTCCTTTGCTTCCTCCACCCTTGCCCAAAAGCAAGCGTCTTGGGTCAAGCCTGCATACCTGGTCCTCCTATTGCTCAGTTTCTCGGTAAAAACTTTCTCAGTCCACCACTGATCGAAAATTTCGTACCTCCTCTCTCTTCCATTGCTTATGTAGTGGCCTTTCTTAAGGTGCATCCCCGACCGATAATACTCCGCAATATCCAATGGCTCCACAAGAAGCATGTAGGACTGTGCCGCGTTTACCCATTTGGAGCTTCTGTGCAAATTGTGTGGGAGCTCTTTCCCGTCCATCATGCGTATGACTTTGTCCCAAAAGGCCGCAAGCTTGTACCGATTCATGTTTACATGGGACCCTGTCCTTGAGGCCCCCCTCTGCTTGAAAGAATCATAGTATCCTCTTTGCTCGTTGGAGTCATCGCAGCAAGCTTTGTACCACTCTATCTCCTCCCTATAAGGAGTGATTTTGGATAGCCTAATGGCTAAGTCGGCGGCGTTTAGGTTCGCCGCGCCCCCCATTTGCCTCGTCATCTTCAAGCAATCTTTTGCCATCGGTGCAATCAATACCTGCAAAGTAGGGGATCAAAGAACTTTTAAACCGGAGGAATTGTACCCAAGAATAAAACATAAATCGATACATTTACAGAATGCAATCACTCAACGATTTTAGGTGCCGTGTTCCTACTTGTCGATAAGTCCCCAAGGAGTTCAGAGCCAACAAAAGACTTGCTTCATAGCTTGATTCAGAGAGATCTCCTTCTGAAAGAAATAATGGGTGGACCGCCCAAGATAGGCCAAACCCGGCCCGTGAGCCACAAGGGCCCACGAGGTAGTTATTTCCCTATTTATAATAGAAGGTACCCTTTGGAAAGTGAGGTGATTTTCATACATGCAAACACACTCCTTCAAGAACGACGTCTTCTCTTTGTTTCTCTTCGGAACGCACACTCGTACGAAGAGGATCGAAGAACTTTCAAGCGCAAAGTGGCACTTAATCTGTGACAATACCGGGTATGTTCATTGTGTGATATGCCTGTACGATCGGTGATACAAGTTTGATGGTTCTCGGGCACGTTTTCCGCATTAATCGAATTCGTTCCGAATACGTTTCGGACGAGACGATCGGGATCGAGTTTTCCCTACATTGGTATCAGAGCCCGTTTACTTGTTTCCCGATCATGCTTATGTATCGTCTGAAGTGTATATTGCTTGTTTTTCGTTTTTGGCCTCGTTTTTTGTTCGTTTTTGTCGCGTCGGCGAACTGTTCATGCATGTTTCGCTTTTTGTTTTTCGTCAAAACTTCAATTTTATTGCATAAACAGAAAGGGCTCGTTGAGACGAGCAAATTGATGGGCGGCGCGTCGCCGGAGCACGCCGGATGCGCCCTCACGGGCCGGCAAGGGCCAGGGCAGCGACGGCGCGTGACGCCCATGCGCGTCCGTGCGAAACGGCGCGTCGGTTGCCGCGTGAACCACCGACGATGACGTCACGCTGACGTCATCAAAACCGACCCGGCTGACTTGACCCGACCCGAGTTGACCAGACCCGTTGACTTTTGACCCGACCCGTTGACCTGACCCGACCCGTTGACTCGACCCGTTGACCGTTGACCGGTCAACGGTCGAACCGGTCAACCAGGTCGGACCGGTCAAATCGGTCGAACCGGACCGGTTCAAACCGGCAGATTGACCCCCGTGTGTTCTCTCGGCCCGTTCGAGCTCATTTTAACTCCGATTTGGGAGTTCTTGATATCGATATGCTCGTATCGGAATGCTCTACGTCATGGTATATTCATATTGCATTTTTGCTGTACTTATGAATGTGAAAATGCACGATAAATCCTATATACACGTACTTAGGGGTATATTCCTTAGCATTTTCTCTAGTATTTTTTGAAATACAAGTGTCAGATCATATGTATATGAATAAGCATTTCTTATCTTAACGTATCATGGATTATAAGTAATCCTTTGTTCTGCATTCGTTGCAGGAACAATGGTACATTGGAGACGCACTCCGATAATACCAAGAACGGCAGCTCAAAAGGAGAAACTTGAGAACCTAAGAGTCAAGCTAGCTCTTTATCGATGGGACGCTAAAGATGATATGATGACACACATCATCAAGGTCAACAAAATGATACAGGATATCATTTGGAACAGTTTTGTAATGCCGAAATATGTAATGGTCGGAGCCCTAAAATGCACTATGCCTAATGAGTTGGGAAGAATGCTTGATAAGGTTAAAAAAACCTTAAATGGTCCAAGCTATAAGATGCTTGTGGAGTATTTTATGCAAGAATACATAAGGGTCGGGGCAAGAAGAACATCAACCCTTGCATTGAATGGGTCTAGGCGCAAACCATGGCCCAGATCTAGGGATTTTCCGGGAGCCTCTGTTTATGTTCCGAAGAAAATAAAACTTTCTAAAGAATTTTATGAGTCCTTTCCTGTTTATGTGTTGGATTGGTACACTTGATGTTGTTCTTTTAGGTTTTGGAATCAATTCTGTACATATGTCAAGTTGTTATTACATGTTCTTAAACATTTGTAAATGTGTTATGATATATATATATGGCTATGATTTTTTTTTTGTGTTTTATCACTTTATATTGCCATATTATATGTTATGTTATATGTGGGAAGTTCTTAAAAATTTGTATAACTTTTGAAGAACTAATTTCTTTACATAAATGATTATGTTAATGGTAATTTCAAATTAGATTTTTAGACGATGATTGGGAACATAGTGAACTTTCGACTCTAAGACCTTTTTGTGAAACTATTTATTAACATGATTAGTTTATGTAATCATGATGCTGATGAAACATTTAGATAGGCTTTAATAACTCGTGCGTATGTGTCTGAAATGTTCAGATACGATGGCTTCAGCAACTAAGAACATAGTGGCTGAACTAAATAAGGGAGAAAAATTGAATGGTGACAATTATGAGATTTGGAGTCTCAAGATTCAATATGTGCTGGAAGAGCAAGAGGTACTCGAAGCTCTTAACCAGATTATGGAAGAACCTGAGGATGGGACAACTGCCCAACACAAGAGGGACAAAGATGCCTTTGCTGTTTGGAAAAGAAAGAACTCTCTTGCTCGCATTACGTTGCTAAGCAGCATGGACAATGACATTATGCGAGAGTTCGGACGTTTCCAAAGCGCCAAAGACATGTGGGCTGCACTGGCATCAAGATTTGGTCGAACTTCTGTGACCAAACTGAGACAACTCACTATCCGTTTCGACTCATATAAGATGTCTCATGGAAAGACCATGAAACAACATTTGAGGCAGATGTCGAATATGATTAGTGAGCTAAAGGATGCCAGGCACATACTCACTGATGAACAACAGGTGTAGGCAGTAATCCGCTCCTTACCTTAAAGCTGGGAGCACATGAAGATCCATTTGACCCACAATGAGGGTATCAAGACCTTCGAGGATGCTATGCGGCATCTTGAGCTGGAAGAGGATCGCCTCATGGCGGCTAAGTCAGAAACTGATATTTACTTTGCTGGTTCTAGCTCGCATGGAGTTTCGGGCTCCAAGAGGAAGCACCCTGCTGGGTCAAAGAAGTGAAAAGGCAAGGGGCCAAGTCCTTCAGGGAAGAAGCTGAGGCTCAACCAACGGGAGAAAGGAAAGCGTCCTTTCAAGAAGAACATTTCAAGAGTGAAATGTTTCAACTGTGGTAAGAAGGGTCACTTCGCTCGCGACTGTGACGAGCCAAAGAAGGTAGAAACCCTTACCATTCATGAAAATGCTACTTATGTGTCTAGTTCAGTGTTTCTAATCGAATCTAATCCTTTGTGGACTGTAGACTCGGGAGCCACAGACCATGTAGCGAAGGACAGAGAAGCTTTCGTGGAATTCCGACGAGTTCCATAAGGAACGAAGTGGATATACGTGGGGAACAATTCAAGAGTGGAGATCAGAGGCATTGGCACCTGTCAACTACTTATGCGCGGTGGACGCACATTGTTTCTACATGATGTGCTATTCGCTCCAGAAATTCGTCGGAACTTAGTTTCGGTGTTGGTTTTAGTTAGACTTGGTTTTAATGTAAACTTCCATAACAATGGTGTAGACTTGTGTTTAGGTACAAGTTATTATGGTTCCGAATATTTCTTAGATGGTTTCATTGTATTAGATGTGGATTATTGTGAAGTTAATGTTAGTTATTCCTTATTTACATCATCTGATTCTTATGAGAATGATGTGAACGTACGGCATGCTAGACTTGGTCATATTGGCCAACAAAGAATGAATAGATTGGCTAAAGATGGCTTATTGGGCAATATTAAAAAGGTTGATTTGCCCATATGTGAGCATTGCCTAGAAGGAAAAACAACACGGAAACTATTTGGAAAAGGAACAAGAGCTGAATTTCCTTTGCAATTAATCCATACTGACATCTGTGGTCCAATGAATGTAAAAGAAAGGCACGGGTCTGTTTATTTCATCACATTCATTGATGATTATACTCGATTCGGACATGTCGATTTGATTTCTCATAAGTCCGAGGCCTTAAATTGCTTTAAAAGATTTATGAGCTTAGTGGAAAATCAATTAGATAAGAAAATAAAAACATTAAGATTAGATCGAGGTCGAGAATATCTGTCTGATCAGTTCAGAAATTTATGTGATGAAAAGGGAATAGAAAGACAACTGACTATTCCATATACTCCTCAACAAAATGGTGTTGCGGAAAGAAGAAACAGAACCTTAATGGAAATGGTTAGATCAATGATGGCACAAGCTAACTTGCCCATCACCTTTTGGGGTGATGTTTTGTTGACTGCTACCTACATACTTAACCGTGTGCCTTCTAAATCAGTTGCTTCTACTCTATATGAATTATGGACAGGCAGAAAGCCTGATTTAAGCTTTCTAAAATCTTGGGGTTGTGCTGCCTATACTCGTGAGTCTTCTCACAAGTATGGAAAATTAGGCCCAAGAGGCAAAAAGAGTATTTTTATAAGATACTCAGAGCACTCAAAAGGATATGTATTCATAGGTGAGCAAGAAAGCGGAAGTATAACTGAATTTGAATCACGGGATGTCACATTCTTAGAGGATGAATTTCCTAAAAAAGGCGAAGTAGGTGGTGATTACTCATTATACGAATCTGTGGATCGTGATAGTGAAGTTAGTGGGAGCATTGTGACAAATGGAGAGTTGAATGCAACACAGTCTCAATTGCAACCACTTAAAGAGACGACACCACCATTATCTCATTCGAGTGGGAGCGCAATGGAACGTGGTGAATCATTAGGAGTACAGTATTCCATACGACAGTCAAGTCGTAATAGGATTCCCCGTCGACGTTTTGACATTGAAGGAGAAGCTTTCATGATCGCCCCACAAGATGAAGATGAGCCGAAGAATGTGAACGATGCTCTAAAGTGCCCTGATAAGGAAGAATGGATACATACAATGGAAGAGGAAATGGAGTCATTAAGATCAAACCAAGTTTGGGAATTGGTTGACCTTCCAAAAGGACGCAAAGCCATTGGGAACAAGTGGGTTCTCAAAATAAAGCGTAAGGCTGATGGCTCAATAGAGAGGTATAAGGCTCGCCTTGTGGCATAAGGATATAATCAACAGGAAGGAGTTGACTTTGAAGAAACTTTTTCTCCTGTGGTTAGATTTACCTCTATTCGCCTTATTCTGGCAATAGTAGCTAGTATGGATCTGGAATTACATCAAATGGATGTAAAGACTACATTCCTCAATGGAGAATTAGAGGAAGAAATTTATATGGAACAACCTATTGGTTGCATTACAAAAGGCCAGGAGCACAAAGTGTGTCGACTATTGAGGTCGATATATGGCCTTAAGCAGTCTTCGAGACAATGGTATATACGTTTTCACAATGCCATAATGGCATATGATTTTGTAATGATTAGTGAAGACAATTGTGTATATATCAAAAGATCCAAAGATCAATTTGTGATCTTATCATTATATATTGATGATATACTAATTGCCGGAAGCAGTATGGAGTTGGTTAATACAGTCAAGAATTGGTTATCTTCCAATTTTGAGATGAAAGATATGGGTGAAGCTGCATACATTCTTGGAGTTAAGATTTCAAGAGATCGCTCAAAGAAATCCCTATCCCTTTCATAAGAGACGTATGTGAATAAAATCCTTGGGCGATTTCGTATGCAAGACTGTAAATCAATAGATACTCCTATTGCAAAGGGCGAAGCATTAAGCGATAGAATGTGTCCTAAGACTTCACAAGAAAAGGAGCAAATGGAACAAGTTCCATATGCTAGTGCTGTCGGAAGCTTGATGTACGCTATGATGTGTACAAGACCTGATATTTGTTATGCAGTTGGAATGGTAAGTAGATACCAATCCAATCCAGGTCAAGCACATTGGATCGCCGTCAAAAGAATCCTAAGATATCTAAAGGGAAGTGCCGACTATGCGCTGACTTATCAAGGAAGTGATTTACACCTTGAAGGCTACACTGATGCTGACTGGGGAGGAGATTTAAAAGAAAGGAAATCTACTTCTAGATACGTGTTCTTACTGAATAATGGCGCCATATCTTGGAGCAGTAAGAAACAACCGTGTATAGCCTTATCTACAATGGAAGCCGAGTTCGTGGCTCTATCAGCAGCGGCACAAGAAGCTGTTTGGCTTAGAAGATTTTTGGATCACTTAGGTGTAACTGAGAATGCTGCAAATCCAGTATTGGTCTATTGTGATAGCCAAGCAGCAATAGCGTACACTAAGGATCTCAAGTACCATGGAAAGACCAAACATATAGATATCAAGTATAACTATGTCAAGGACATGGTTGCACGAAAGGAAGTGAACGTGAAGTACATATCTACACAAAGGATGATAGCAGATCCTATGACGAAGCCGATTCCTAGAGAAGTTTTCCATGGTCATGTGAGATCTCTAGGACTGTGTAGAATATGATGTACTAAATATTGTATTTTTCTCAGAATGTTCACTATTAATGAAGTTTATTATTATCAATGCCTATAAGTTTGTATGACGTTTGTGAATGTCGATGCTGAGTGCATTATATTGAAAAGGTATGTCGGACAGATGAGAGATTAGCTCACTCACACGGGTAATCGCCTCTACTCACTATGTGATGAATAGAGATGAGACAGTTTTAAGTTTGTTATCTAGGTGATAATTGAGAGCTCAAGTTTGAAACATGGACGTCGCCTTAACAGAATGTTAAGATGAGGACATATAGATTATTATGTCCGAAAGTGAAATGACCCATATATTTCACTTTACCTGTCTTTAATGCCAGATGTGAGTTCTGATAGATGCTTATGAATAGAGTAGATTTGTGAACTCAAGTTAGACATTGAGTATGTCTAAACTATCATCTGTACGGTATTGAGAGTAAAGACATACGCTCTATGGGAAAAGGAGAGAATACCGTAATATGTATTTCATATTACGTATGTATGGGACGACCGATAAGAGTTGACAAAAATTTATGATCTCAATTTTTTAAGTCGTGTGAGACTCTTGAGGAAAATAGTTCTTCTCAATTAAAGTGCCCTCACGACTCTTACTTATTCTCGAAATTTCTATTCAGTGTTTGCTATCTTAGGATGTTGCCGATGATCATGATAATTCGGTCTAATGGGGCATTTCTAGAAAAGCGAGTTGGATTGAAATGGAGAGGTTTAAGGAAAGAGGAAGATCAATTCAATTTATGATGTCACATTCTATATTTGTGTTCACAGGTCGACCAATTATGATTTTGAGTAAATCATAGTTGTGAATACAATATATGAGAAATTAAAAGAGATCAAGAGAGATAAAAAATGTGACTGATTGATCTAGGGAACTGCATACTAATTCTACTCTGGATAATGCCCAAATTTGAGCTGTTATATATTCCTAACAGATGTATAACAACGAGCTCTCGTAGTATGCTGGTCGCACGGATTATTTGCCAATATGAACTTTGCAAGGAAGAGAGTTGTGTTTAGCCCATCGTGGGCGAGTGGGAGATGAAAGAAATAATGGGTGGACCGCCTAAGATGGGTCAAACCCGGCCCGTGAGCCACAAGGGCCCACGAGGTAGTTATTTTCCTATTTATAATAGAAGGTACCCTTTGGAAAGTGAGGTGATTTTCATACATGCAAACACACTCCTTCAAGAACGACGTCTTCTCTCTATTTCTCTTTGGAACGCACACTCGTATGAAAGACAATCGAAGAACTTTCAAGCGCAAAGTGGCACTTAATCTGTGACAATACCGGGTATGTTCATTGTGTGATATGCCTGTACGATCAGTGATACAAGTTTGATGGTTCTCGGGCACGTTTTCCGCATTAATCAAATTCGTTCCGAATACGTTTCGGACGAGACGATCGGGATCGAGTTTTCCCTACACCTTCCATGAAGCTTCTCTTCAAAGACTGATGAGTCAATCTTTCAACATACCATCCATATTTAAGGTGCTCCTCAATGATACAATTTGGAGAACCCGTCCATAGCATCAAATGCATCATCTTGTTGATCGATACTATAACAGTCTGAATTTCGATCCTTTCCCGGGATTTATGAAATGAATATTTCGGTCAATGCACTTATAGTGAGATCTCACCTAGAACCGCGCATTCTCGGGATGCTAACCTTAACGGTAAGGCCAGCATGAGATTGAGTTCACATAACCAAAGAACTCGATCGTGGTCTGACCTTTGATCATAAAGATTGACGAGGGAATGTTTTGGGTCAACAGAGACCGATCTATTTGATTGATCGTGTCCAAAGGGAACTAACGATAGACCCTCGCAATTATATGACAATCAAGGTCGCCTTGGTTCAAGCAAACTTAAATGTGATTTGACTTAGTGTCGGTCACGGGTCGAGAGCCCGTAATCTCAAAGAGCCACCCGTTAGCCAGAGATAAGCTAAAGTCGCGATTGTTTGATTTTAGTCATTTCTTGGAATTCGGGCCTGTGAATCGAAAATTTTGAAAGTGACAATTTTTAGCGGCCGATAACGTCTTTGGCTTGGCCAACCTTGGGGCCACCCATTTCTGTAAAAAAATGGATTTCGATCAGGGACCGGAAAAAAGACCATTTTGCCCCTAGGCTATTTTGGGGTATTCCGAATTTTAGGTAATTTTGGGGATTAAATTAATTATTGTTTCAGCCCAATAATGTCAATTTAGTTGGACCAAATTACCCCTAGTTAAGTTGATGTGGATTAATGTGAGCCAAGTATTAAGGGGCAAAGTTGGAATTTTGGAAATTGGGTCAAACTTCCTTGGACCAAATTTATTAGCTTTGTTTCTTGCTCATCACTTCACCGGCCACTTCTCCTTCTCCCTCTCTCTCTCCCTAAATTCTCTCTCTCTCGTTTCCTTGTCGTGATCGTCGTCGCCGGAGGAGCACCGCCTACCGCCGTTCGCCGCCGCCGCCGCCGCCGGTCCGGCCATTCCAGCTTCTGTCCAGCCCGTTTGTTCCATCTTTCTAAGATAAGTGACTTCCCCAAACTCTCTCTAGGACCTCGGGTATTGTAGGACGTGTTTATGGCTCGATTTAGGTGATTTGTGTGGTTGTTTTGGGACTTGGAGTGAGGCTGGATGTTCGGTAGTCGTGGACTGAATTGAGGGGTGAAAATATGAGATTTGGGAGGTTCGGATAGGGCCGTGATGATATGGAACGATTACGGTTTGAATTTGTGAGATGTGGTGTGATTCTCGGATTTGTGACTACCGTACCCGTCCAGTTTGCTATTTTTGTGGAGAATTTTGGGGGCCGAAATTGAGGAAGTCTTCTTCATGAAAGTTGCTCCCAACATCTTGAAGTATACCATACTTTAAATTTGGAATTTTTGGAGACCATTTGGGTCACACGAAGACCCATTCTTAGACCGTATCAAAATTTTCCGGAATACTGTTCATCCCAACCTTCTTGTCTTGCCGAATTTTTCTAAAATTTTCCAGATCTATTTTCCATAAACCTCATTCACAAAAGCTGTTTGCAACTTTCTTTTCTATAACATATAAAAATTTCAAAACTTTCCAAGGTGATTTTTGTGTTGAAAGAAATGTATTTTGAGGACAAAACAGTCTGTTAGAACGAACTGATTTTGGTCTGATTTCGAGGGACAAAAAGGCATGGTTGCAGATTGAACCGGATTTCGTGTTCTTCATAAGAAATGTTTATCAAGATGTTTTTTATGATATATACAAAATTTAGAATTTTTGGAGTTCGTTTACTATTTATTTTGATAGGATTTCGATCACTCTGTAAACTGCCCAGATTTACCCTGATTGATTCTATGGATGTTCATTTTATGAGCGAGAAATTGTGTGTGACCGCGTGCCAAGTATGTGTGGCTGTGTGGCGTGATTGTGTGACAGTAATGTGTGTTGATGTAAGGCATGTGAGGTGTGAGATTGTGTGTGACCGTGTGTTTGTGTGGCGGTGTGGTACGTGTGGAATGAGTGGAACAAAGGTACTGGAATGTAGGATTGGTTGGGAAAAGGTCCGTCCTGATGTGTGTACGTTTACGCGGGACGATGCCGTTCCTGACGAGGTGACGATGCCCGGCCCGACGGGATGACGATGCCTGACGAGGTCAGAAGACCGTTGGCCTGATGCGTTTTACGCGGGCGCGGTAAATAAGGCAAGTTGAGTGTAGGATTCCGTCCTGAGGCGTGTTCGTTTACGCGGGACGATGCCGTCCCTGACGAGGTGACGATGTCCGGCCCGACGGGGTGACGATGCCTGACGAGATCAGAAGACCGTTGGCCAGATGCGTTTTATGCGGGCGCGGTAGTGATGGAAAAGTTGGGAATGAGCTGGATTTGGCTTAACGTGAGAGGATTGTGAAAGGTGATGCATGGTGTGAGTTCGTGTGCAAGTGTGGTTGGTATCGCGTATTGTAGTGCTCGATTATGGGATAAAACCTGCTAGGCATGGTATGAGACGTGTCCAAGTAGGTTTTGCCTTATAATCGAGGTGTACGCGCGACTGTAAGGTATTACTGTGACATGTTGGTTGTATTATTATTTAACGTGCATGGACGTGCATGATGGGTTCCAGGTAGGATCGCATGTGTTTGTGAGTATAGTTAATTGTCGTGTGTTGTGCGTGTTTCGTCTGGCGGTACGTAAGAGCCTATGTGGGGTTTGAGGTTATATACTTATTGAGATTCGTCTCATAGTTGTATAATCCACAATTTCAGACCCCCAACCTTAGACCCAGGAGGCCCGCCTCGTCTTTTTGGAGTTTGAGGAGCTGCCTTGGTGCCCCGGTGGAGCCGTAGGATGTGCAACTATCTCAGGAGATCTTCCGGAGGATCGAGCCAGAAGAATCAGGAGCAGAATGGAAGATGGCGGCCAGTAGCTTCCCCAGGGTAAATTTTAGGGGTCGTGTGATATATGTCAACCTGTAGTGAAGCTAGGTTAACCAGACCATCCGATCCTTTTGTTATGACGATGGTCATGGATGCACGTGTGCTAAGTATGTCTGTAGTACGATGTTTGAATGCTTGCTGTAATGGTATTGTATAAAAATGAATGTTGTTGTTCTTTGACTGTTGATGATTTGCCCGTTATCGTCTTTATTAGTTAGGGATTTTATATTTGCTTCCGTATGTGTTTCTGATGTTCGGGTTGGGTCGGCGATGTTCCTGGGATATCGCAACTATTCGACCGGAGTAAAGGTTGTTGCGAGCTCGTTGGAGTTCGGGGCGTGACAGATACTGCGTTGTCCAATCAAATCGCGCCCTCATATGAACAAAATAAGTAATTCCCAAGCGGCCAAAACGACCTACCTCCTGAGCCTTCCCTTGCCTGTGCCAGGCGCTCCATGTTGGCCACAGCGAACGAAAATAACCGGGCTCTGTCTTCTTCAGTTAATTGGAGGTTAGCCAAATTCATAGAGTTCAGTGACATCTTAGACATGTGCCAGAATTTTAATACGAAGTGCCATTGGTTGGTCTGAACAAGTAATTGGTCGAGGGATAACCTCGACATTATATCATGCGTCGACACGATGTTGCAGAAGCTGCCGCCCCATCTTTCTCTGAGGATGGCTCGGGAAAGTGACTCGTTGCCGAGGAAAGGAGAGCCAAAACCAATGCATAAGGCAGAGATGGGTGGCAAGATGGATTTGAGTTTGGAGAGGAGCCCAAGAGCTGCGAGGAAGGCAATTGATCCACCTATGGAATGGCTCGTGATCACTATTGACTTGGTGTTTTCCAACAAGCTATCAATCTGCATGCATATTCAAGATTTCCTCAAATCTAGTTAAAAGCTTCTTGAAAAAATCTCGATTACAAAACGCTTCAAAAGCTTCATTGAAAAATCAACTTACACCAAATTATGTCAAATCAGAAGAGTTACACGATTAGATCTGGTAGGAAATCATTAATCATACTGCAATTGCTAAACTATACGTAACTGTTTATTGGACAAGTTAAAACAACACTAACTTGTTCAGCAAATGATGATAAGTGTGCAAATATGTTTAAGACCTGTATAGAATGTATTTATATGTATGGCTTTTGTATTTAGAAAATCTATGAGAACAGTACCATTCACGACCAGAGAAGATCTGTCGCATGAACGGTTCGGTCCAAAACCAAAATCATCGGTCTACAGTATTTCGCAATATTCGGACCCAGAGGTTATCATGGACCAAACGGGGCCGGGTAGACACGCCCATGCTTGATCAACGTGGATAGGCCCGAAGGACGGCAAGCACTTCTTTTCTTGAGCTTGGCCAGCCCAATTCGGCCAGTCCATGCCTTAATCGTCATCAGGCTTGCGAAAGTTTTAAAGTACGCCCGGCAACTTTAATGGAAGCAACTTTTCAAGAACACTGTGTAGCGCCAATATCAGCAAACGGCTAACCTTGCTCTGAAAATAAGGGCGCGAATGAAAATCACGGAAGAGGCGAAGAACTCCGGAGTGGACCATGGCCGGCTCTTCCCCGTCGTAACGGCATGTCAATGGCGCGAACAGCCCATGGTCAGCCGCATCCAGTGGCGCCAGCATACCGTAGCTCGGATCCAAACCGAGCGTCGGCATCTCTTGGATGCCCGAGAACGCCACGTACCCAACGCCCCCAACTCGCTCCGCCACGAAGGCCCCAGGCCCCATCACGTTCGCGGTGCTGCACAGCCCCCACGCCTCCTCCAGCAGCGGCGTCGATGCCAGGAAAGTCTCCAACATCTCGCTCGTCTCGAACCTTTCCAAAACGACAAAAGGTACGTGAAGAAAAACGAACAAAACAAAGCGAAAATAGAGCAGGAGAAAGGGAGGAGGCTGTTACGGTGAAGCTTCGGTGTCCATTGTTTCCTGTTTTGCTCGTCGAGTGGGAACTGGAATGAATATAGACTGTGAAGTTATGGCTTGAAAGTATTGTTCGAAAGTAAAAGGTGATGGCCTTATATAAGGAGAAAAAAAGTAGTGTGGAGAAAATATTATATAAGGAGTGAAAGGTGATGGCTTGAAGTTATGGAGAATGATGATGGCAGGATCACGAGAGTTCGACACGTGGCATGCTGTGACAAGTGAAAAACACGATGACATTGTCATTCAACCCACACTACGCCACTCTGCTACTGTCGTACGCTCATATGCTATATAGCTTGAACTCCCTCCCAAAAACATGCCGATTCTTCCTTTTCTCCGGCAGTGAATGAATTTTCATTTTCATTTCGACAAAACGGCATCAAAATTTTTTTTTTGTTGAAAGATGATACAAAATTCTCTCGAAATTTGAAGATAGTAGTATATATTTGAGCTTGAACTTTTGACAGTTTTATAATATCTCTTTGGACTTTGATTTTACTACGGTTGTTACTCCTTTGTTATATTTGTTGTTAGCATATGCAATGCACGCGATTTTTAAATGATAAAAGTATAATTTCATCTCTTTTTTTAAATATAATCTCTCTTTTACCCTTCATTTATATTAAGAAAATAAAAGAAAACAAAGAAAAATTAATTAACTAAAATATTGATTTCTGCAAAATAAATTTCGATACTATTGTTAAAAAAAGGTGAAATTTTGATGAATATATCAATTAAAATAAGAAGATAATTTAAGGGAAAGAAACGCAATTAAGTAAAGTGATAAAATGCCTTAAAAAAGGTTAATTTAAAAAAAATTACATACTCATTATGCATTTTTAAATTATTCATTAATGCAAAAATAATTCACCGAATTAAAAATACCAATCGATTCCTTTTTCTTTCTTGTCTAGAAGCTGAAGAGTAGGCTCTTTACTGATATCTATACAAGAATCGGATGGCAATGGAAAGAGAGCACAGAACTGCAGCTAGATTATCTATACTTGAAGGGAAAGCACTCGAGTATAGAGATTGCGACCATCCAAGAAAAAAGATGTAGCTGGAGCCAATTGCCTGAACAAGCGAGAGTTTGTGAACTAGATTCACATATGAAAGGAGGCCAAGGAAAAAGGGAAATCCAAACTCATTACTTTCCGCTACCGAGATGAGATCGTGCGATTCGCTTTACTAGAAGAATCGTGTTTGTCACGAAACATTGGTATTTCAGCTTGAGAACTTTCGGCACTGGACTGCTGGTCCTGCGTGGAAGATCGATATTCCTCTCGCAGTATATATAATATAGGAGATGTTGCTTTCTCTCCTATATTGTTTACACCAAAAAGTGGAAAAAAATCATGGAAATAAGCATCAGGAGCTTTAGCGTCGGTAACTTACCGATAGTTCGCAACTTACCGATAGTAGGTGAACAGAAGATTGGCATCAGCAACTTACCGATAGTTAGGTGTCAATAACAAAACTACTTATGGATAAGGGTGGTTATTTGAACGTGGAGAGTGCTTAGAAAATAAGAAGATAATAACCACCGTTAGGAAGTTACTTTTATTTAAAATTTAAAAGTTGTAAACGCTTGTATGAGATTATAAATATCTCAAGTTTGTATATTGTAAAGACCCCCTCAATCAACAACAGAACTCATGTTCTTTATCAATTTATCTTTCTTTTATCTTTACATTTCCTGCACTCGTACCTTTACATTTGGCCAAGGCCATTATTTTCCTGCAATTTACAAGCTTTAATTCTTTAGGAGTAGTTCTAATGTTTAGATTCACGTCGCCGAGCCGTCCTCTGATATGAATCTTCATCCTTGGTGCTTCGTCGTCGAGTCAAATCCCGGCATAGTATCGCCGCTCTTTCAAGCTTCGTCCTCGAGTCAAATTCCGTCGAAGTTTGTTTCGATAGTACTTCCTAAACTTTTCCGTCGAGTCAAACTCCGGTTTGGTTTAGGTTTGTACAATTCCACATTGATTTTTATGATCGCTTGGATATTTCCTGTCAAATCACCACAGAACCCGTCCTTCAATTAAAAACCGAAGATCCTTTTTCGGTGTTTGTTTCCTTACCGATTAAATTACGGAGAAACAAATTGGCACGCCCGGTGGGACCAATATGGCTGATTTGAGGAGGTATGAAGGTACGTACTCAACTTGATCCTGACCATCCTGGTCGTGTTCTGGGTTATCATCTGCATAATTGGTGGGACAAGTAGCGAGAAGGAGGTGTCAACATCCCGAAGTAATTACCGATGAGCAGAGAAAATAGTTGGAGACGAAAATTCGATCGTAATGGCTTCTATAAGGAGGATACAAAATTGGCCCAATCAACAAATGAGACTCCACAAATTGTAGTTGCAGATGATGTTGAGTTAAGTTCTACACCTTCTATGTTCGTGAATTCAAAACCGATGCGAAAGGATTAGGGGGCAGGATGGTCAACGACTTGTATGTTCTTCAAATGACAAAATATGAGGATTCGGCTTTTGTCAAGTAGCAGAAAAGTTACCGATGCCAGGGGGCAGATTCGGCTTCTATCAAGTAGCAGAAGAGTTACGGGGCACCTGAAGGCCATTAGTTAAAAGAATCGAATGATTGGTAAATCATTCAATTCTTTTAAGGGGGCATATGTTTACACCAAAAAGTGGAAAAAAATCATGGAAATAGGCATCGGGAGCTTTGGCGTTGGTAACTTATCGATAGTTCGCAACTTACCGATAGTGGGTGAACAGAGGATTGACATTAGCAACTTACCGATAGTTAAGTGTCAATAACAAAACTGCTTATGGATAAGGGTGGTTATTTGAACGTGGAGAGTGCCTAGAAAATAGGAAGATAATAACCACCGTTAGGAAGTTACTTTTATTTAAAATTTAAAAGTTGTAAACGCTTGTATGAGATTATAAATATCTCAAGTTTGTATATTGTAAAGACCCCCCTCCAATCAACAACAGAACTCATGTTCTTTATCAGTTTATCTTTCTTTTATCTTTACATTTCCTGCACTCGTACCTTTACATTTGGCCAAGGCCATTATTTTCCTGCAATTTACAAGCTTTAATTCTTTAGGAGTAGTTCTAATGCTCAGATTCACATCGCCGAGTCGTTCTCCGATATGAATCTTCATCCTTGGTGCTTCGTCGTCGAGTCAAATCCTGGCGTAGTACCGCCGCTCTTTCAAGCTTCGTCCTCGAGTCAAATTCCATCGAAGTTTGTTTCGATAGTACTTCCTAAACTTTTCCGTCGAGTCAAACTCCGGTTTGGTTTAGGTTTGTACAATTCCACATTGATTTTTATGGTCGCTTGGATATTTCCTATCAAATCACCACAAAACCCGTCCTTCAATTAAAAGCCGAAGATCCTTTTTCGGTGTTTGTTTCCTTACCGATTAAATTACGGAGAAACATATATATATATATATATTTGGTGGCAGACTCTATTCAAGACTATTGCAATATCATTTTCGACGATGACACTCTTCACTGGGATCACTCCTCTGTATGGATCAAGCCATTTGTATGCCGGACCTGCAAGCTTGGTTGGGGATGGGTTGTGGTTTCTTTCGTCACTTGGTTTGTCGGGACCGCAATGGCTGAAATCTGCTCTTCTATCCCGGTTTGTTCCTTGTCACTTGTTCTCCTTTTCATATTTTGTCATCTTTGTTTGTCAATCCAGTATTATCTTTGAAGTGTTTGGTGTTAACTTAGGATAGTTTGATTGTGCATTTAGTACATTTTGACACTTACGAACTTGTTTGAAAGTTATGCAGGTGGTGTCATTACTCTTAACAAAAACGATTGTTTATCTGAACATAATGATTTATCTTGTGTAAAAGAAGGAATCTGTTTTGGGTCTAAAATGGACTCCTCTAGTCATAACATCTTACATGAATTTTGAAAAACAAACAGAAAGGATACAGGAAGTTATGCTGGTGAAATTGCGAACTGCAAAGCTCTTTCCTTAGCTGAAATGTTTGGCAAATTTGAACCTTATGGAAATTTTTTGTTCTTCTGTTTCAAGAGACGATAGCAGAACTGACCCAAGAAGACTAACAAGAACATCTTATAGAAGGGAAAGTGGTGCATGTAAAACCATTTTGTCGAAACTTAGTTGCTGGTCCGTTTTCCAACAGAATTTAAAGGAAGTTGGGAACAAAGTCCTCCAAAGTACTAGATGCGTCTTTTTAGTTGATATAGGTTTTACTTATGCTATTTGGAGGGCTTCTTTCAAAAAAGAAGTTCATGCTTTTCTCAGATATTTAATGATCTTATCTTCGTGAACTTTTAACAGATGACCGTTTCCCTTTATTTTTGGGTTGCCCATCTCACCGGCACGATGTGGGTTCCATTTGCTTCATGGTGTCGCGCTTTGTTTGAAGCCATAGGCCTCGTTGCTGGCATTGGTACTCAGGTAGATTCCGTATTCTGTTTGCTTCTTGTTATGTTTCATGTTGCATTACTTCTTCGAAGTATCTATCAAAGCTTGGTGAGTGAATTGATCCCATGAGTGGTTTCGGAAGGCATATGCCTTCCGAAACTAAAGGCGCTGACAAGAACGCTCCCATTGCGATTCTTACCAGTATAGAGATCATTTCAGTGTTTGGATGGGCCTACATATTGGCTCTTACTTTTAGCATTCAGATAAGAAACTCTGCATATCTACTTATTAAGTGAAAATATTTCTTTGTTAGAAGTAATGAAGTAGCAAGTTGAACGAGGAAAAAATTTGCAGCTTCAGAAGACAGAGCACACAATTTTACCTCTCGTGGATTTCTAAGTTACTCCAACTTAAAATCACGAATTGAGTAGACTTTTTGTTGTTAAGCCACATCTCACATCACCATGGAACTCCATTCCACTACCTTTTACCAATATTGAAGTCAGTAACGTGGTATGTCTAAATTTGTACAAAGAGCAGGCTGAAGAACGCACATATGCTTTTTTTTTCCCTCTTCTAAACATTGTTAATTGTTATTACATCTATCCTTTGAGTTTCTTTTGAAACTGTTTTTTCTGTATTATGCTATGTTGTGCATGCTGATACTTTCAGGACTTTGACTATCTATATGATCCTACCAACGAGACGGCGGGTGTGTTCGTTCCAGCTCAAATACTCTATGATGCATTCCATGGGAGGTATCGCAGTGCTACGGGTGCAATCTTCTTGCTGTTCATTATATGGAGTTCATTCTTTTTTGGTGGGCTTTCCATCACTACCATTGCAGCAAGAATGGTCGGTATCTATTCCTCTTTTCCTTTGTTATGCTTCACCATCCGAAAAGTTTCAGGTACTCTGTCTATCGATACATAATTTGTTCACCATGGCTCTCTTCAGATATATGCGTTGTCAAGAGACAAGGGCATCACATTTTCATCGATATGGCGAAAAGTGCATCCAAAGCACAAAGTCCCATCTAAAGCAGTGTGGCTCTGTGCGGCCATCTGCGTTCTACTTGGAATTCGAATATTGAAAGTGAATGTAGTCTTCACTGCCGTAACTTCCATATGCACGATAGGATGGGTCAGAGGATACGCAGTCCCGATATTCGTGAGGATGGTCTTGGAAGAGAAGAATTTCAAGCCCGGGCCATTTTACTTGGGCAAGGCAAGTAGACCGATCTGTTTGATAGCATTTCTGTGGATGTGTTATACCTGCTCAGTGTTTCTTCTGCCGACTCTGTATCCCCTTACTTGTGACACATTCAACTATGCACCGGTCGCTTAGGGTGTGGGTTTAGGTATGATGATGCTTTGGTGGGTGTTTGATGCCCGGAGATGGTTTCAGGGACCAGTTAGGAACATCGATGCACAGAACGGAAAGGTATGGTCCAATGCTCTTGTATCCGATGTTTCGCTATAGTCAATTGGTTGCCCCTAGAATGATTTGAAAAAAATTCTATCGTGTTCTGCCTCAGGCATATGTCATGAGCATTCGTACCAGTGCAAGACATAACCACTTAGTTAACATTCCAAAAAAGCATGAAAGCTCAAATTTGTTCGTTGCGCAGAACTAGATTTCCTGTCTTCACTTCACTTAGCAGTCCCTGATGCATCTTTGGTCGATCGGTGAGAAAGCTTGAGAGGTGATGTAACTGCAGAATATCATCCCCGGTGCATCATATCAAGTTTTTTCGTCAGCATGATAATCCGCACATAAAAGATTGTTGTCTGCCAGGGCTTGACATATTTATAACCCACCTCAGTCCCCGGCACCACAGAAAATCTTGCTCTATTGTAAGATAACACTAGATTGACGAATTAATCCCCAGTCGAGTGGTGTACAAAGTCAAAGAAACATATGCGGGATCCAAATTAAATCCTTGTTGGAAAAGGGAAGTTATGGAACTAATTCTGACACAAACTGAGAAATGAGAAGTTTATTGCTGGCTGGGCAACTTTAAGGGTGCCGATCCTCTATCTTAGATCTAAATTTTCTGTCTCCCGCAAGTCCCATTTGTTGGCTTCACATTAGATCGCAACATTTGTTTACCGAGATCTCAGCCTCGCAACCAGTCGTGTGGACATGGAGGTGTCGATCCTCTAGATCTCGAGGCGGTGGCTCCTCCATGGCCATGGAGGCCGAGCTTCCAGATCCGAAGGGGACGGCCCCTTGTCGGCCCGCGGGGGAGCTCGATCCCATGTCAATTGTACATTCCTCTAACCCTTTTGATCTACAATCGATGCTGATGAGGGAATAAATCTGTGATTTCGATGCTCTCCATTCTCCTAACCACAGACTAAAGCTTGAATTCTTAGCCACTACATCAACAGACACCTCTTTTCCTTCAACCAACTTGATTGCATAAGTTTCAAACTTATTGAGTCTATCCCAAAGAAAAGCCAGGTGTCTAGGGTCACTCTTGCTCTTAATGTTGTCCAGCCACTCCTTTGCTTCCTCCACCCTTGCCCAAAAGCAAGCGTCTTGGGTCAAGCCTGCATACCTGGTCCTCCTATTGCTCAATTTCTTGGTAACAACTCTCTCAATCCACCACTGATCGAAAATTTCGTACCTCCTTTCTCTTCCATTGCTTATGTAGTGGCCTTTCTTAAGGTGCATTCCCGACCGATAATACTCCGCGATATCCAATGGCTCCACAAGAAGCATATAGGACCGTGCTGCGTTTACCCATTTGGAGCTTCTGTGCAAATCGTGTGGGAGCTCTTTCCCGTCCATCATGTGTACGACTTTGTCCCAAAAGGCCGCAAGCTTGTACCGATTCATGTTTACATGGGACCCTGTCCTTGAGGCCCCCCTCTGCTTGAATGAATCATAGTATCCTCTTTGCTCTTCGGACTTATCGCAACAAGCTTTATACCACTCTATCTCTGCCCTATAAGGAGTGATTTTGGATAGCCTAATGGCTAAGTCGGTGGCATGTAGGTTCGGTGCGCGCCCCATTGGCCTCTTCATCTTCAAGCAATCTTTTGCCATCGGTGCGATCAATACCTGCAAAGTAGGGGATCAAAGAACTTTTAAACTCGAGGAATTGCACCCAAGAATAAAATATAGATCGATACATTTACAGAACGTGATCACTCGATGATTTTAGATGCCATGTTCCTACCTGTTGATTAGTCCCTGAAGAGTTGAAAGCCAATGAAAGACTTGCTCCATAGCTTGATTCAAAGAGATCTCCTTCCATGAAGCTTCTCTTCAAAGACTGATGAGTCACTCTTTCAACATACCACCCATACTTAAGGTGCTCCTCAATGATACAATTTGGAGAACCTGTCTGTAGCATCAAATGCATCATCTTGTTGATCGATATAGCATTGTCCAAACAAATGGCGCCCTCATCTGAACAAAACAAGTAATTCCCAAATGGCCAAAACGACCTCCCTCCCTCGCCTTCCCCTGCCTGCACCAAGCGCTCCATGTTGACCACAACGAAGGAAAATAACCAGGCTTTGTCTTCTTCAGTTAATTGGAGGTTAGCGAAATTCATAGAGTTCGGTGCCATCATATATATGTACCAGAATCTTACGAGGACCTGCCATTGGGGAGTCGAAACAAGTGATTGGTCGAGAGATAACCTCGGCATTATATCGTGCGTTGACACGACGTTGCAGAAGCTGCCGCCCCATCTTTCTTGGAGGATGGCTTGGGAAAGCGACTCGTTGCCAAGGAAAGGAGAGCCGAAACCAATGCATAAAACCGAGATGGGTGGGAAGATGGATTTGAGCTTGGAGAGGAGCCGAAGAGCTGTGAGGAAGGCAATTGATCCTCCTATGGAATGGCCTGTGATCACTATTGACTTGGTGTTTTCCAACAAGCTGTCAATCTGCATGCATGTTCAAGATTTCTTGAAATCTAGTTAAACAATTCCTGAAAAAATCTCGATTACGACGCTTCAAAAACCTCACTTAAAAATCAACCGGATCATGTCAAATAAGAAGAGTTACACGAAAGGATCTGGTAGAAAATCACTGGTCATACTGCAATTGCTAAACACACGGAACTGTTTATGAATCAAGTTAAAACAACACTAACATGTTCAGCAAATGATGATAAGTGAGCAAATATGTTTAGCACGTGCATAGAATGTAATGACAAAATGTGAACACTGCTCGTGCCAAGCCCACGTGATTCTCTTCTCGAGCTTGCCCAGGCCACCTCGGACAGTCCAAGCCTTAAATAATTTAATGTTTTAAGTGTCGGCGAGCCTGGACAAGAATTTTTAGGCTTTGGACTAGGCCTAGTCCGTTGAGGCCCGCCCATTAATTTGGGTATATTGCCTATTTTTATTAATCTTGTGGAATCATTTTACGTTATGTTTGTTTGAATGAAGAATTTGTTGCGAATTAGTTTTTTAAGACTTTCGCGAGTTTAGTTTGTTGAAAATGATCATTGAAAACTATTTACGGACAAATTAAACATGCATGCTTAAAGTTAGGAAAATGAATTCTTTAAGAGTGTGTTTGCTTTAGGGAAAATTTCATGATAAAAGAAAATATTTTTCGTGAAATCATATTTCAGGAAAATGTCTTTTCTTTTTTATAAATAAATAATGTGCGGTTTTTTTAGTTTATTTAGGCCTAGTATTCATATTCATATAATCAAACGACTCAGAGCTAATGGGAGCTAAAATATTAACATTTTGCATTTTGTCAATCTGTCCTCTTGCTAATCTGCGGAAAATTTAGCAGGGGGAAAGCAGAAAGCCGACTACACACGCAAACTTTTCGAGCGAACTTGGCATTTGATGGGTCAACGACAATAAAGTAAATAGTTGAGCTCTATGCTTCAAGGTGGCCGCTAAAATCAATCATAAATTATTGGGTGGACCAAAAGTATGGCTTCTGAAATCAAATTGAATTGTTAAATCGGACGTGTCTTACGTGTAACTAAAGTGAGATGACCCTAATCACCGGAAACTACCCAAGTGGCCACTCTTCCCACATGAAAAGGAAAAGTTGGGGAGTTCGAATCTTCATATTCTCAAGAGAGTTAAGGGTGGGGAAATTTAGTTTCAGATGTGAGGTTTGACTTTCACGTCATAAGTTTAAGAGTGAGTTAAAAATTAGAGTATGACAAGACAAAAGAAAAGAAAATGCGAGAGGACCTGTTCTGCCCACGATGCCTAAATTGCATGCACGGCGAGAACTAAACTCTTGTATATTGCTAACCTGGCTTTGAAGGGCAAGGCGCGAATGATGATGAAGGAAGAGGTGAAGTGCTCCGGAGTGGACCATGACCGGCTCCTCGTCGTCGGAACGGCATTTCAACGGCTCGAACAGCCCATGGCCTGCTACATCCAGCGGCACCAGCATGCCGTAGTTCGGATCCCAACCGAGCACCGGCATCTCTTGGATGCCCGAGAATGCCACGTACCCCACGCCCCCGACTTGCTCCGCCGTGAAGGCACCGCACCCCATCGCGTTAACGGTGCCGCACACCTTCCACGCCTCCTTCAGCAGCGGCGTCGAAGCCAGGAAAGTCCCCAACATCTCGCTGGTCTCGAACCTGTCCGAAACAACAAAGAAAAAAGGAAAGGGACAACAAAAACAAAAGCAGACGTTAAGGAAGAAACGTAGCTGGAAACATGGAAATGCTGGAAATTGGGGTGAGTAGGAGAAGAGAGAAGAGGCGTGTTACGATGAAGCTGCGGTGTCCATAATTTCCCCGTTTTGCTCAGTCGAATGGAAGATGACGGTGGCTTTATATAACGCGAAACGGGCGGCGTGCACCGGTTTCTATTGCAACTGCTTCCCTGCACCTCTTCATACGGGAAAAATGGAAATGATTCAGTTTCCGAGGAAGTGATATAGCAGCGAGCCTCTCTCCCTCCCTCTGTATGCGTGGACCATAGAACCAAATAAATGTTGCGTCCAAGTATGAAATCTTTTTCTCTTTCAATAAATATTTTTACGGTTTCTTCGCGTTGATTATGTATTCTTATCGATAATTTCACTTCATATCGTAATAATTCAAATGTTTCGAAATTATACGAGTCGAAAGTAAATTAATTATTACACATTCGGCGAAAAAATATAGAATAGAACACTCTTTAATACCAAACCCATAAGCGAATATGATGCGCAACTATTGCTTATCAACCATACATCCTCGAAGAGTTTTGGCTTTAGATGATTCGGGAAGGAATTCATAAAATTAACACATGTTGGATGATTAATTTGAGTTATTTTTTTAATATAATCGAATTGCTTATATCCTAGCGATTCATTGTACGTGCCCACGTGATCAATAGTCTTATGCGAATACCATTTCAATAAGCAAAACCATTGCAAATAGCCATTGGACTACGATGCGAGGCCACGTCCGACACGAAGAAACGTAGCTTGATACAATGGGAACGTCGGAAATTGAGGTGGCAGGAGAAGGGTGAGTTGCGATGAAGCTTCGGTGTTCCTCGTGTGCGTCGGTATCAACCCCGAATTTGTCGCCTTGGGAAGTGAGAGCCGCCGAAGACTCGAGGCCATGCCGGGCCAGCGAGTTGGATCTTTGCTGATGAGATGGGGGGCGTTGATTTGCAGAGACGAAGAGCAGGACTTGCACACAAAAAGACATCACGCTCAGAGAAAGGTGGAGAACGGGACAGAGCGCTCGTTGCCTTCGCGTGGTGTGGTGGGGACTCTCCTCGGATAAATCGACCCCGTCCGGTCTGCCGTGCGCTGTCCTTTTCTTCAGGACAAATTCTTGCGCTCTTAATCAATAAGAAAATAAATGGAAAAGGACAGCGCACGTCGGGATAGCCAAAAATATATTCTTAGACGGATTAGATTTTGAATTGCGGGACGCTTTCGATGCGGACGACGAGCTTGGAATGGTTGCCAAATTACATTTCCGCAGCTCTAGTTTTGAAATCCCTTTTTCTTTCCAAGAGTTGCTTTTGCTTGTATTTTCCCATATTGTTTATTGTCTACGTCAGTGCCGGCCGTATCACGTAAGATAGCCTGAATACACGTTATCGATTTCCAGCTAAAATTAACCGGATGAACTACGTTGACAAATTGTCAAAAAGGTTTAAGACTCAATTGGCTAAATTAAAAAGTTTAAGACTAAATTGACATAAATGCAATAGGATTATGACTTTTTTGGTAGTTTCCACCTTAAATTTTGGACTTTGAATCACTGAAATAAATTCTTATCACTTTGATCATAATTTTATATACTAATTTTTGGAAAGCTCGTGTCACAGTAACAAAGAGGTCTGAAGATAAAAGATTAATTAAGTCACCACATTATCTATCAAATAATAACGGAGAATTCATTTTTTTTATTTATAAAAGAAGCTAATTGAGAAGTCTCTTCGTTAAAGTTTTATAATTCGACATATTGTAATAAGAATATGAATAATTATAAGTTTTTAAGATTTTTGGTCTTATAGTATTATGAGGAACATGGTCGTACAGGGTCAATAGTAATTACAAAGCTCATTCCGGAAGGCTTAATGTTTTTTTTTTGTACAAATCAGGAAAATACATCATCAATATGAGCGTCATTGTTTTGCCAGCCTGAAAAGGTGTTTACCATTGGCGAAAATAAGAACATTAAATAATAGTTCTTAACATCTCGCACCATACCCGCTTCTCTAATTCTCAACAAGAACTTCCACGAAATTTGTCCAACCTAACTACCCCCCCTGTCTTCTGACTAAAAAATTAATAAACGCGAGGAAGAAAATTAAGCTGTAGCACTAGTCCAGATTCGTCAACTAGCGAATTGTATGGTCTTGGCCTTTACGTTCGTCCGAGTTTGGATTGATCTGGAGATGGTGGCGAGGAAACAGATTTCTTAGACATTTTCAAATGGAGGCACGAATGCATTGCATCATTATTTGGCTTAGGTCGACTCCACCAAGTTAATTTGTGGCCTAATTTCATTAAAAACCCTAAACTTTAGGTCATTTTATAATTCTATCCCGAAACTATGTTTTGTCTCAAGAAAACTCATCAACTTTCGTATCATTCTCCAATCTACCCTCCGTTCTTTTCCGTCCAATTATACCGCTATTTGACTCATCACGTACGTTTTCTATCATGTCATCGTTCTGATAGTCTATTATACAATTAGACTAACAGAGAACTTTTTTCTATGGAAAAGAACAACGAAACAAAGCAAAAGTGAAGGAAGAAGATGTCCACCGTATTTGATAGTTTCAAAAACTTTTCAATAGTTTCAAAAGATCACATCAACTCCAAATCAGGGGCTTGCGACTGTTGTCGGTCATGGACCAACGGCATCACCGGCCAGTTGGCATCTATGGCTGGTCGGCTAGGCTACGCCTCGTTCAAGCCCCTGATTTGGACGAGCAATGACGGAGTTCTACGACGGCTCGACTGAAATGGGAGAGGCCAGATTTGGATTCTGTTGGGAAAAAGAACAACATTTGCGAAAAGGCCCGGGTAATTTTCCCACTACTATTTCTTTGACAATTAAATAGGATAAAATATTTGATGAACGCAGTAAAGACGAATAGTAAATAACACCAGAATTTTAACGTGGAAACCCTCCAAGGTGAAGAGAAAAACCACGGGACCGTAGTCCACTTCAAACTTTCACTATGATAAATAATGAGATACAACTTCACCCTAAGGTGGATCTCTCACTGTCTTCAATTTGTGAATCTGAACCTCTCACAAACTGAATAACTCTCTCGAAGATAACTCTCTTGGAAGAAGAAGATTGTTTCTTCCGCTATACTCTGATCTTCTTGCTTTTTGTGTGTTTATCTCCATTGAGGAGGACTCCTATTTATAAGAGTAAATGCAATCCCAATTGGAATTGTACGATATGAGAATCACGATGATTTGTTTCCGAAACACTCATGATTTTCTGGATTTGGAAGATCATTTTGATTTATCTCCCGATCTCTCTTGATTTTCTTTCCCCCTCTCTTTGGCCTCTTCGATTGGGAGTGACCTACTCAACTCTCTTGATTTTCTTTCCCCCTTTCTTTGGCCTCTTCGATTGGGAGTGACCTACTCAACAAATCTCCCCCTCACGAACAATTCGGAGAGGGTGTCAAACCTGCAAAAGTTCGACAAGCTTGCATCTTCACTATAGATAGGGATTTTGTCATCATATATGAGCCGTTGTTGTCAGTGTGTATTTTCTTTAACTGCAAGACTTTTTCTTCTAACACATCACGTATCCAATGATATCTGATATCAATGTGTTTGGACCTGGAGTGGAAAGTTGCATTTTTCCTGAGGTGTATTGTGCTTTGACTATCCGAGTACAAGATGTACTTCTCTTGATTATGGCCCACTTCTTGTAGGAACTTCTTCATCCACAAGAGTTCTTTACATGCTTCCGTTATCGCAACATACTCTGCTTCGGCAGTAGATAAGGCAACACATTTTTGTAGTCGAGATTGCCATGAGACTGCTCCCCCTGCAAAAGTCATTAAGTACCTCGATGTAGACTTTCTTGAGTCCACATCCCCTGCCATGTCTGCATCCGAAAAACCTTCTAACACGGTTTTATCATTACCAAAGCATATACAATTATTAGAAGTACCTCGGAGATACCTGAATATCCATTTGACTACTGCCCAATGTTCCTTGTCGGGATTGGATAGGAACCTGCTTACCACACCAACTGCATAGGCGATATCAGGCCTCGTGTATACCATCGCGTACATTAGGCTACCAACCGCCGATGCATAAGGAACCTTTTCCATTTCCTTCTTTTCTGTCTCACTTTTCGGGCACCGTTCCAAACTGAGCTTGAAGTGGTTTGCAAGTGGAGAACAAACTGCTTTGGATTTATTCATGTTAAATCTTTCAAGAACTTTATTAACATACCGTTCTTGAGATAACCAGAGTTTACGGTTCTGCCTGTCTCGGAAAATTTCCATCCCAAGAATTTGTTTTGCAGGTCCTAAATCCTTCGTCGCAAAGGACTTGCTTAATTCCTTCTTTAAGTTGTTGATCTTGCTTTTATCCTGGCCAACAATTAGCATATCATCAACGTAAAGCAAAAGAATTAGAAAATTACCATCTGTAAATTTCTTGACGAACACGCAGTGATCAGCGATGGTTTTGTTGAACCTATTTTCTTCCATGAATAAATCGAACTTTATATACCACTGTCTTGGTGCCTGCTTGAGCCCGTAAAGACTCTTCTTCAGTCTACACATAAGATTTTCTTTGCCTTTGATTTTGAAGCCTTCCGGCTGTTCCATGTAGATCTCCTCGTTTAGATCTCCATGTAAAAATGCAGTCTTCACGTCAAGTTGCTCGACCTCCAAGTTCAAGCTTGCTGCCAAGCCAAGAACAACTCGGATAGAGGACATTTTAACCACAGGTGAAAATATCTCGTCAAAATCGATATCTTTCTTCTGAGCGAATCCCTTCACAACCAACCTTGCTTTGTATCATGGTTGTGAGTTATCTTCTTCAGTCTTTAGTATGAACACCCACTTGTTTTTGAGAGCTTTTCTTCCTTGTGGCAATTTGACTAAATCATAAGTATGATTTTCGTCTAAGGATTTCATCTCCTCTTGCATAGCTTTTAACCATTTCTCTTTGTGCTCGTGGAACACAGCTTCTTGGTAGTTCTCTGGTTCTCCCCCGTCAGTGAGCATCATGTACTCGTTGGGAGAATATCTACGACTAGATTGTCATTCACGGGTTGATCTCCTCAATTGAGGTTCTGACAGGACCTGTTCAATAATTGGTTCAAGTTCAGTAGTCATACCTTCAATGCTAGATTCAGCTTGCTCATTATTAGAATCGGTAGGAGGAGCGATTGGGCCAAGATCAACAGGGTATTTGTCTGTTGATTGAGATTTCTTGTGCTTCTCGAAGTCCTCAATTGTCTGATCTTCAAGAAATACCACGTCGCTACTTCTGACTATTTTCCGGCTAACGGGGTCCCAGAGTCTATAGCCGAATTCTTCATGAGCGTAGCCCAAAAAAATACATTGTTTTGATTTCCCGTCAAGCTTTGATCTCTCATCCCTGGGAATGTGAACAAATGCTCTACAGCCGAACACCTTCAAGTGGCCATAAGAAGTATCTTTACCGGTCCAGACACTTTGTGGTACGTCATCGTCAAGTGGTGCTGAAGGTGATAGGTTGATTAAGTCAGCTGCCGTCCTCATTGCCTCACCCCAAAAGTGGTTTGGCAGCTTTGCGCTGGAGAGCATGCATCTGATTTTTTCGCAAATGGTTTTGTTTATCCGCTCCGCGACACCGTTGTGTTGAGGTGTTTTTGGTACGGATCTTTCTAGTTTGATCCCGAAACTTTTGCAATAATCCTCGAAAGGTCCTCGGTATTCACCACCGTTGTCTGAACGCACACACTTCAATTTCCTTCCTGTTTCTCTTTCAACCTTCATATGAAATTGCTTGAAGATTTCTTGCACTTGATCATTAGTTTTCAAGGCAAATGCCCACACCTTTCTAGAGTGGTCATCAATAAATGTTACAAAATAAAGCACACCTCCAAGTGTTCTAGTTTGCATTGTGCATACATCGGTATGCATTAAATCTAAAATTTCAACTTTTCTGGATGGCGGGGAATTACGAAATGCTACTCTGTGTTGTTTTCCTATAATGCAGTCGACACAAGAATTTAACGGTGTACCTTTCATTCCCGGTAGGAGTTGCTTTCCAGTGAGAATCTTGAGTCCTTTCTCACTCATGTGTCCGAGTCTTTTATGCCATAACTCGGTGGTGACTCCTTTTCCTGTTACATTCATCTCTCCTCTACACAGCTTGGATTGTGTGATGTAGAGAGAGCAAGTTTTTTCTCTTTTGGCTATCACCAAATTACCTTTAGTAAGCTTCCATTTCCCATTACTAAAAAAATTGCTGTAGCCTTCCTCATCGAGCTTGCCGGTAGATATAAGATTAAGACGTATGTCCGGAACATGTCTTACATCTTTGAGTAAAAGCCTACATCCAACATTAGTCTCCAAATAAATATTACCTATACCAGTAATTTTGGACGTACCGTCGTTTCCCATCTTTACAAAGCCAAAGTTGCCAGTGGTGTAAGATGTAAAAAGATCTTGACGAGTCGTGACATGGTAGGATGCGCCGGAGTCGACTACCCATGTTAAATCTTGGGATGCATGATTAATGGAATCATCACTTTGAATAATGATTACCTCCTTTGCAATATTTGCGGTGTCATTCATATGGTTCTCGTCAGCTTTGTTCATGTTATGGCTCTTTGATTTTTCTGCCTTTAGCTTTCTGCATTCTCGGATGAAGTGTCCCAATTTACCACAATGATGGCACTTCTTGTCTCGTCTGAAGTTGGATTGGGACCTTCCTCGCTGCTGATTTCGGAAATTTCGGTTCTTGCTTCTCCCTCTCCGTTCTTGATTTTCTTGTCGGTTAATGACAAGAGCCTCGGATTCCAGGTTGACTCCGCTCTCTTTTCGCGGGGATTCTTCATTCAACATTCTATCTTTTACCATGTCCATGGTAAGCTTGCCATCAGGAGCCGAGTTGCTGACTGACACAACAAGTGTGTCCCAGCTTTTCGGCAAAGAGCTAAGTAGCAACGCCTGCAACTCATCATCTAATGTTATCTTCATAGAGTTGAGTTGGTCTACTATACCTTGGAACTCGCTCATGTGTTCCGAGACACTGCTCCCATCTTCATATTTCAAATTCACGAGCCATCGCATGTGATTTGCTTTATTTTGCGCCGTTGTTCTTGCGTACATTTTCTCTAATTTTTGCCAAAGAACACCAGCATCATGTTCATTAGCAAAATTTTGAAAAATACTCTTGTCAATCCATTGTCGGATTTGAGCAGCACACTTTCGATTGAGCACCATCCATTCACTTTCGGACATGATCGTTGGTTTGCCACCAGAGGACGATGTCGATTTGTCTTTCGCTACAGGATCTACCTCCTTGGACGTTGGTGTTGGTTCCTGCATTGGTATCACGATTGGCCTCCAAAGGTCTTTAATGTATAGCAGATCCTCCATCTTTGGTTTCCAGATCGCATAATTGAATGCGGTTAATTTTATCATGTTGCCAGAATTCTTCTCCATTTAATTCTGCACAAAAAAATAATATATAGAGCAAACTGGCTCTGATACCACTTGTTGGGAAAAAGAACAATATTTGCAAAAAGGCCCGGATAATTTTCCCACTATTATTTCTGTGACAATTAAATAGGATAAAATATTTGATGAACGCGGTAAAGACGAATAGTAAATAACACCGGAATTTTAACGTGGAAACCCTCCAAGGTGAAGGGAAAAACCACGGGACCGTAGTCCACTTCAAACTTTCACTATGATAAATAATGGGATACAACTTCACCCTGAGGTGGATCTCTCACTGTTTTTAATTTGTGGATCTGAACCTCTCACAAACTGGATAACTCTCTCGAAGATAACTCTCTTGGAAGAAGAAAATTGTTTCTTCTGCTATACTCTGATCTTCTTGCTTTTTGTGTGTTTCTCTCCATTGAGGAGGACTCCTATTTATAAGAGCAAATGCAATCCCAATTGGAATTGTACGATATGAGAATCACAATGATTTGTTTCCGAAACACTCATGATTTTCTGGATTTGAAAGATCATTTTGATTTATCTCCCGATCTCTCTTGATTTTCTTTCCCCCTCTCTTTGGCCTCTCCAATTGGGAGTGACCTACTCAACAGATTCTCCATATCTGGATGAGCGATGCTGCAGCCGATCGCGAGCAACAATGGAGGGGGTGGCTCGAGCCAACCGCGTGCAAGGTTGGAAGGGGTGGAGATTGTTTGACTACCGTCTATCCTTCCCAGACCTACATCGTGATTCCTCCGCTGCCCCATGGCCTCCTCGACTAGCCTCAGATTGCGCTCCTCTCTAACCTCCACCTCGGCTCGCCTCTGTGACTGCCTATTGCTCTTCGGCAAGTTGCACCCGAAAAGGCTCGCTTGCAGCACGCCCCTCCACCGGCTCTTCAGCCGCTTTAAGCCTATCAGTGAGGCAGGTCTTCGATCTCTTGTAAGGAGAGCAACAACAGCTCCTGCAGGGGAAGGGAGTTATTGGAGGATCTCACAGAGAGCTGAAGGCAAAGGGTTCTTCTTGAGCGACAAAGGGATCAAAGTTGGTGGCGTCATCAGTGGCTCGAGGATGGAAATTATGGCAGCTCGGGCGATGGAGACAGCTGAGCTTGATGATCGAATGGCCGGGTATCTGTGGAATTGAGGGCAAAGGGAGGCAAAGGGAGAGAGGAGGAAGGGAGAGACAAACGAATTTTTTTATCTTGTCATCACTTTCCAAAGACAACTTTCAATTTCATCACCCGCATGCGATACGAGTTCCATCCATTCGATTGGCCAAGAGAAATTCCATACGTGGAACTGAAAAATGCCTTGTGACGGTAGAACTAATAAAAGTCCAACAAAAATTGCCTAAAATATTCAAACAAAAAAATTGCGTCCTTCCGACAGAGAAACCGCTAGACAGAACAATCACCGACTAGTCTACGAAGTATTTTTTAAATGCATGCAACTATAAAAGCCATGTGACAGATAATTGAGTGAATCTAACATTGCTTTTGGTTTGTCTAGGTTTGACTTTGCATGCCCTAGCACTTGTCTAATATTAAATCTTGAGAACTTTCCCATGAACTTCTTTTTTTATTAGTAATTAACCATCACACTATTCGTGTAAACAGCATAAGTCCCGATAAGTAAGATATCGCTCCACTCTCGTGAGGAAGAGGCAACATAGCTGATGCGTGGTCCTTACCACTATTCCCGAAAGAAACGAACATCGAAGGACCTTCATCTTCATCTCCTTTGGATCAAAAGGCAAGAGAGCTCTATTGCTATCCACGCCCTCCTGCAAATTGAACAAAAGGTTATGCTTTTTGAATGGTTCTATTCGCTGAAAAATAGGAAAGAGAGAAGCACCATTTGTTTTTAGATGAGTGAGAGAATATATTAGCACCTCCCAGATGAGCAATGACCTTTCATCCCCATGCCAGCGTGTCAGCAAATGAACAGCTGGGCCAAGTCGCAAACTCCAGTGAGGACAAAATACAATGCACGGCTCCTGCCAATGAAGTCTGCGCACATTCCAACAGCTATCAGAGGATACGATTAGGTGACAAGTTGCACAGTCAAAAGAAAAGATTATCGTACAATAGCTTAGGTGTGTAAATTGCAGGATACACTTGCAGCCTTTCTCCATTCAAAAGCTCGACATGTGCAAATAATGGCTCACCAGAGAACAACTGTGAAGGACATAAAATCAACAAAAAAACTGCGTTTAGAGGGGATGTGAATAATCAGTTGGAGACTTCCTACATATATAAATCATATGCCCACAGTTCCGTACTTTTCCTTGCCTTTGTTTGCACACCCACTCAGGCATTATGTTGGTACATGCCAAAAACTCTTCTGCTACCGATGAGAAAACAAATATAGGAACCTATAGAAAGAACAAATGGTATTTCAAGGACTTTTTAGTTATAAGACAAAGAACTCTGAAGAACCATTTTTCTGAAAATATTGATTGCCTTTTTTAATTCTGGAATATCTCATTCAGGAAGTACATTGGACATAGACTTCACTTGCAGCAGTGAGAGCGACCAGAACTCCAGTTCGCAAAAGCAATTGCAAACAATAAAATCCTGAGACAAAAACTGCATGATCACCTAGGAGACAACACTACCACCAGGTTGACCACAGCCAATGATTTTTATCCAGGAAAACAAAAGGAGGATTAATGTTTTTGCTCTCTGTGGTTCTGAAGCACAAGATCGCATTGCTGTTCGAAAGGAGTTCCCACATTTTTACATTGTAAAACCCATCACACAAGCATGACAAGTAAACTTAATATACAATCTGCAGAATCAGCAAATTTCATCAAGTTAAATTGGTTTACAGTTAAAATGCGGCGACAGCCAATCAAACTAACTAATACACCATCAAATCCTAACCAGATGAAGACATGCTCAGGGCATCCAATGTGGACAAAGTGCCATATATAGAGTAATTATAGCTTGTTCAGGGTTTTAGCAGCAGGTTTAAACATAGCATACTAATTCATCACCTGAATTTTTTGAAGGTGCAACTAAAGGAAACAACATAAGCACATAGTTCGGTCTAGGTGATTTTCATCATCCCCCCCAAAAAAAAATTGGTCTAGGTGATTTTCTTGCGTAGGAACACAAATAGTTCGGGCTTTTTTATCACCATCATTAAGTTCATTTCAAGTGAAATTCGAACTTTATGCTTGTAGCATCAGCTTTATCTGATATCCACTGAAGGAAGAGAAGACCGATGTCACAGTATAAATTTTAGATGCAAACCAATGGAATACCTTATAATGTGATGATTCCAGGCAAATAGATATCTGCTCCAAGAGTTGTAGGATGATTCCAAGTCGTCCTATAGGAATGAGTACCGAACCACCGGCTTTAACAGCATCAACTGCACAGGAGCATATAAAGTTCAATTTGTCCATTTCCTCTGAGCTCTCATCAGCATGAAGAAAGAGCTCCTCCAGATCACTGGTTTCATCACAGTAAACTCACAGTTTAATTTCACAGATGCCAAGTGTCAAAAGCTACCGTATTAGAAAATATGAAGAGCTGGAAGAGTCAAATGGTACTACACTGTACAGCCATGCATTTGGTCATAAATCTCACAACCCAAGAGGAGATATACTCGATAAAACAAGTTACCTCGAAGTTGAAGAATCCTCAGGAGCAGTTTAATAACTCCCCTTGTTGGAAGATTCCAGTATATCCAGAGATGAAAAATCTGAATATATTAGCACATCGCATGATTGAAGAGCGTTATAATTAAACTCCAAAGCATGACCAGGAACAAATTCAGAGCTCAAAACAAATCTTATCGTTCCATCCGGATATCTTATTGTCCAATTACAGGCTCCTATTTCCAATCCGGAGCTGATTGGTTTGATACTTATTGTGCCATTGTAGCATGCCAGTTCCGGATATTTGAGTTTTTGAACCTTCTCAACACAATCCTCTATGTCAGCTGCACTGAGAGGCACTCTTCATCACTATCTCTTAAAAGGTTATCAAACAAACGAAAATGCAGTTTCTAGGAAGAGAAGTAAGATGTAATCTGCAACAAGCGTGATCACAACTCGGAAGATGCAAGGATACCAATACTTCACAATCTTTTAATGGCTGAAGCTTCTGACCACAAGATGTGAGCCTTTGCGCATTTAATTTAGAGATGCAGAACCTATCAAGAAAATCATCTAACAAGAAAAGGCATTTTAAGCCTTGGCTGCAGGACAGAACTCTCAACATCAAAATTTAATCTGGATCTCGGGAGATTAAAGCATATTATAAAGGTACACCAAGCCGACAGCCCATTAAAATGTTTGGGTTCTATCCTGACTAAGGGAGGGGCTGAGAGAAAAAACTAGTATTTGTGCTTTGAAGATAGTTACAATGAGGATCTAAGCCATGATAAACTATCAAGCCACATCTTGTATGCGATTTAGCTATAGAACAGAACTACTTCACGAAGGCTGCTACTTACCTATACAATGGCATCCATCCACCAAGCTCAATCCCATCAGTGCCCAATACTATCTCCTTCAATGCATAAGGAAGTGATTCGAGCTCCTCCCACTTCATCCAGTGAGAACTACTGAATTCTTCAGGTCCATAAAACTGCCTGAATTCCTCATGCATTGAAACAAGGTCCTCCATCATAAGTTTCCCAAGTTTCGCTGCCGCCCCGTTTACATATACCTAAGGTAAAAGCACGAATCTTTAAGCAAGTTACAATCTTTTAATGCACAAGCCCAAGACCAAGCGATAATTAAACGAACACTCAACCATATACGTAAAAATCACTCCAAATTCAATCAACGAGATGAAGATTACCTTCGCCGAGAAGCCCTTCGCTTGAGTGAGAAACGGCAACCCGAGCGTCCCAGCAGGGCTCAAGATCAACACTACATCGATGAACGAGAGGTTCCACAAGTGCAGGTTCGCCACAGTTTTGTACCACGGTTCGGAACGAATCAAAGCCTTTGCATTCATGGGTTTCTCAATATTCTTCCTCTCTTCATCCCCAGATTCACAGCCATCAAATTCATCAACTAAAGGTTCAAAATCTTCTTCATCTTGCACAGCAGAAAATCCGGGAGGTACAGGGGCGAACACAGCGAGAGCGGACAGGTCCATGGGACAGTCAATCAAGATCCTAAACCCACAGACGCTCAACACGTGACATGGGGGAAAGTAGAAACCTTTACCTCTGCTCACGCATGTCTGCACAAGAGGGCATGTTCCAAACTCAAATTAAACTGAATGTGAGCACCAGATAAGTCGCTTGACAAAGAGAAGGCGCATAAGAACAACACCAGTTACAGAGAGAGACTTACCAACTTCATGAAGCCAAACCAAGGTGGAGACTTCTTACAGAAAATCTACAGAAAAAGATCAAATAGAACCAGGAGAATTCACACGGGCTCCGGCGCTCTTGTCCTCGGACGGAGATCAAAGGAAGGACAGTGGAGGGTTTTTGGGTTTTTGAGGTTTTCACTCTTCAGGCGAGAAGGAAGGGAAATGAGCAGAGAGACCGGCGAGCTCTCAAACAACAACGCAACGAGAATTTTTATTTATTATTTAAATGGCTGTTTAAATTATATATTCAGAAATAGAAAATGCAAACCTGGACAAGAACTTCAGTATCGTCAAGGAAGATATTTTTTTAAAATATACTTCTTATTAAGAAGGAAGATTTGATCTATCGGGTGCGGAAGATATAACAAAATGGATAGATTAATCATTCAGTGTCAACGACTTCACATTATATTATGATCCATTTTCTGTTTAAAAAAATCGAGTTGAATCGAAGAGCATGATTAGTATAGCAAAAATCACATTGTATAATCCAAGTTAATTCGCAATTTTATATGAGATCTTTCGAAGTTAAGGCCAGTTGGGATTCTAGACGAAAGATACGGTTTATCGCATTAAGCTCCCAACCGAAGTATTATAAGAGCTGAAAAAAACGTATTATAAGAGCTGATGATGAAGATGATTATATCTCTATCCTCTAGAAACTAAAAAAATGAATAAAATTAATAGCAGTAATAGCAATTTGGGTTTTTGGTAGAACTGCTAAGAAGATTTGTGTAGACATTATGATTGAAGCTGTCTTATTAAGAGGAAGTATCTTACTGCAGTTAAATTTTTTAATTTTCCTCAATAAATATTTGGTCGTATACAAGGCGGCAATTGAATTTCTTACTCACAAATTTAGATATGAAGCTAATATTCACAGCCTTCCCGGGGGATACGATCCATAGACACTTCGTTAGTTTCCGTTAAATTTTACTATTAAATTGCTTTGTTAAATGATATTGGACAGTTGATGGATGTACTAGTTTTGAATTTTATTCTTCGTTTGTCACAAGTGTACTAGTTTGTGATTTTTTTTTTGTATTAATCCAATTTAACGGAAATTAACGAAGGGTAAATTTATCAGAGGTGTAACAATTTAGAGTTTTTGGTGGTAAAAAAATTAGTTTGGGATAAATTTATTATAGGTGTACTAGTTTGGGATTTTTCGTGATATTAACCTTTTCTTTTTATTTAAACTTTTACATTGTGATGTTGGAAATTTAGCGAGGGCCAATGGACATATTTTAATATTTTACTTATTTACCTGTCAAAAATCACTCTTTTTCCTTTTCTTATGTCGAATAAGTAAATATTTATGTTTGATCTTACCCCTCGTTACTGAAAGCTTAATTTTACGTTTAAACATTGAATAAAATCTTCTAAAGATTTATTCATTTATTTGTGAAACAATTATTACTTGATAAGTCAAGCTGAGACAGAAAACTTATCGCTATTAGGGATATTAGCAATTCATTACACGTGACATCTACATACGAAATGTGACTCAATTTTTCTTTTCACGTAAAAAGATTAAACTTGGAGAAGATTGAAAGCAAAAGTCGATTATCTCATTGGAAACTTTACAAATTGTGAAATTTTGTCAAGAAAAACAAAAGCAAATTACTTTCCTACAGAAAATAGATTGAAAATGTTATATGTACTAAGAAATTTTACTAAAGTTTACTATGACGCGGCAATTGGGTTGGATATTGAAAAAAGTTGGGACTCGTGAATTGAACAATTAACTTTAAATAGCCAATAGGAAATTGCAATAATTTATTAAGTAACTTTTTAGGGAGCGTTTGTTTAGTGGAAAAAGAATGATTGGGAAAACATATTCCTAAAGATAATAGCTTGTATTGCTTAAAATAATTAGCCAATGACAAATATTTTGATTATCGATAACAATTTATGTCTAAATTTTTTTGTGAACGATGAAAATATTTTTAGTTTATTTATTTTTACAAGCAATACAAGCTATTGTTTTTAGAAAAATATTTTTCAAATTAATCATTTTCTGTGAAACAAATGAGTATATAACTCAATAGTTTTACTTTGTCTCCTTGACTATGTTTAATTAGCAATACCAATAACTTAGTAGATAAGTTTTAACTATAGGATTGAATAAAAATTATTAATCTCAACATCCATGAAATAAAAATCACTATACATAATACAACTCTCACATATGATTTTCATGTATAAATATCTTCTAATGTTCTGACCATCTGTTCTATTATTCTAAGTAATTCCATTCTTAATTGCTTTCTTTAGCCCAATTTTCGAATCACCGAAAATTACAAATGTACTCCTTAATTATATATATTTCATATAATTTGTCTATATTTTAGAGATATCAAGATTTTGTATTTTTATTTATATTATAGAGTCCCGTGCATCGATGGGTTCAATTCGAGGAAACAAGTTGATCAGATGTATAATTATGATACTTTTGGTACACAGAACTCCTTCTTGAATGGAATGCATTTGCAAGGCCATAATCTCATCTTTACTGTTCGGTGAACGAATTGGGAAAAAGGATTTTTGATTCCTTCTATAAAATTAATATTTCCCAACTTTGGTACCTGAATCTCGACTCCTTTCTTCTCTGGGCTCATTTTACCCTCTTAAGCAAGGCTAAACATTTGGTTGGTGTATTCTAAGTTGGGAAACAAATAATTAACTCGGGGGGAAAAAGATACTTGAATCCAGATGTTTGTCGAGTTACTACTATCAATGGCTAGTCTCTCCTTTTTAATATTATTTTGCTACACGCCTTTTAACAATTGAGGCAAACATTAGTGTACTCTTTTAAAAAGAAAATGTATTTCAGGAGAGTGAAGATTCACATTCCATATTGTACATAGGTGATAAAGAAATTCTAACGCTACTATCTAAAATGACATGATATACCTCATAATACAAAGACATCTTGTCAGCACAAAGATAGCTTCTAAATACATCACTCGCATGCAGTATAAGTTCCATCCATTGATTGTCTGGCCATGGGGAGCTCGATGCCACATCAATCCTACATCCCTCTATTCCCGTGGATGTGTCCCAATCTGACATGCATAAGATCTCGACTCATTCCTTATTAATGCTAAACTTTTAAAAAGTCGAAAGCAAAGTGTTATCAACCTAAACAAGTGACATCGATTGGGACACAATAAGGGGATCAATTTGTGATTTCCATGCCGTCCATTCTTTTAACCACAGGCTAAAGCTCGAATTATTAGCCACAACATCAGCAGACACCTCTCTTCCTTCAACCAGACTCATTGCATAAGTTTCAAACTTATTGAGTCTATCCCAAAGAAAGGCCAGGTTTCTAGGGTCACTCTGACTCCTAATGTTGTTCAGCCACTCCTTTGCTTCCTCCACCCTTGCCCAAAAGCAAGCATCTTGGGTCAAGCCTGCATACCTGGTCCTCCTGTTATTGCCCAGTTTCTCGGTAACAACTCTCTCAGTCCACCACTGATCAAAAATTTCGTACATTCTCTCTCTTCCATTGCTTATGTAATGGCCTTTCTTAAGGTGCATCCCCGACCGATAATACTCCGCAATATCCAATGGCTCCACAAGAAGCATGTAGGACTGCACCGCGTTTACCCATTTTGACCTTCTGTGCAAATCGTGTGGGAGCTTTTTCCCGTCCATCATGAGTATGACATTGTCCCAAAAGGCCCCAAGCTTGTACCGATTCATGTTTATCTCGAACTCCCTCTTCGAGGCCCCCCTCTTCTTGAAAAAATCATAGTATCCTCTTTGCTCGTCGGACTTATCGCACCAAGCTTTATACCACTCTATCTCCACATTATAAGGAGTGATTTTGGATAGCGCAATGGCTAAATTGGCGGCATTTAGGTTTGGCGCGCGCCCTGTTCGCCTCGCCATCTTCAAGCAATCTTTTGCCATCGGTGCAATAATTACCTGCAAAGTAGGGGATCAAAGAACTTTTAAACTTGAGGAATTGCACCAAAGAATAAAACATAGATCGATACATTTACAGAACGCGATCACTCGACGATTTTAGGTGCCATGTTCCTACCTGTCGATAAGTCCCGGAGGAGTTCAAAGCCAACGAAAGACTTGCTTCATAGCTTGATTCAGAGAGATCTCCTTCCATGAAGCTTCTCTTCAAAGACTGAAGACTCGGTCTCTCAACATACCACCCATACTTAAGGTGCTCCTCAATGATACAATTTGGAGAGCCTGACCTTAGCATCAAATGCATCATCTTGTTAACTGATATAGTGTTGTCCAAACAAATGTCACCCTCATTTGAACAAAACAAGTAATTCCCAAATGGCCAAAACGAGCTCCCTCCCTTGCCTTCCCTTGCCTGTGCCAGGCGCTCCATGTCGGCCACAACAGAGGAAAATAACCGGGCTTTGTCTTCTTCAGTTAATTGGAGGTTAGCGAAATTCATGGACATCATAGGCGTGTACCAGATTCTTATGAGGGCCTGTCACTGGGGAGTCAGAACAAGTGATTGGTCGAGAGATAACCTCGGCATTATATTATGCGTCGACACGACGTTGCAGAAGCTGCTGCCCCATCTTTCGCGGAGGATGGCTCGAGAAAGCGACTTGTTGCCGAGGAAAGGAGAGCCGAAACCAATGTATAAGACCGAGATGGGTGAGAAGATGGATTTGAGGTAGGAGAGGAGCCGAAGAGCGGTGAGTAATGCCACTGATCCTCCTATGGAATGGCCTGTGATCACTATTGACTTGGTTTCGGCTAGCAAGCTATGAATCTGCATTCATATATAAGATTTGCTTAAGTCTAGTTAAACGCTTCCCAGACAAATCTCGATGACAAGGCTTCCAAAGCTTCGCTGAAAAAATCAGCTTATGCCGGTTCATGTCAAATCAGAAAGAATTGCACGTATAGATCTGGTTGAAAATCATTGGTCGTATACAGAACTATTTATTTAACAAGTAAAACAACACCAACATGGTTCAGCAAGTGATGATGAGTGTGCAAATACGTTTAACACGTGTATAGAATGTATTTACACGTATGGCTTTTTTATTTAGATGATCTATGAGAAGAATACCGTTCATGACCAGAAGATCTATCTCATGAACGGGTGGATTTAATATAACTCCAAGCCAAAATCATCTGTCTCATGAACGGGCCATTCGTGACATCGCCTTTGCGAAAGTTTTAGATAACTTCAAGAAAGAAGCTCCGAAATTAAAAAAAAAAAAATTAACCACTAGCGTCATTAGCCTTGCGAAAAGAGTCAAGAACGATATGAAAGGATAATTTTTATTTCTATTAAAAGGTGCACTTGTTTTGCGAAAAACTTAATTATGAAGAAAAATATTTTTCGGAAAATTATTTTTCAGAAATACGCTTAGTTTTCCTTTTTTTAGTGATCTACAATGAAAATCGTTTTCTGATATTTGGATTTTATTAGAAAATGATTTAAATCTCGTGACTTTATTTTAGGAAAAAAATGATTTTTTAAATATTTTTATTTTTTAAAAAATCAAAATTTTAATTATTTTTTATTTTCTTTTTTAAAAAATTTTTGAATTTTCTTTTTTCTCTTTTCTTTTTCTTTTTTCTTTTCTCTCCTTTTCCTTTTCCCCCTCTCTCCTCCTCCCTCCACCGCGACCGGCCGGCGACTGCCACCGGCGAGCTCGAGGCTCGCCCGGCGATGGCCACAGGCGAGCTCGAGCTCGTCGGCCTCGCCTGGATCTGGCGAGCCCGAGCTCGCCGGCCCCGGCCAAGCTCGGGCTCGCCTGGATTGGCAGAGCCTCGAGCTCGCTGGCGTTGGGTGAGCTCGAGGCTTCCCTTGATCGGCCCCGCCTCGAGCTCGCCAGCCATCGCCATGGCCGGCGACCGGCCTGAGGAAGAAGAAAAAGGAAAAGGAAGAAAAGGAAAGAAAAGAAAAAAGAAAAAATTATAGGAATCACTAGTCTTAGAATCTAGTTAGACGAAAATAAAGATTTGATTTTCGTGAGTAATCTGATCGGTTCTGCGATACCCCTTTTATTTATACTTTATTTATTATCATTTTTTCTCATTAAATTCAATACAAGGGTTTTATTCGCATAATATCTCAGATATGAAGAAGAAAAGGTTGTTTTTGATACTAACCTGGCTTTGGAAATCAGGGCGCGAATGATATTGAAGGAAGAGGTGAAGCGCTCCAGATTGGACCATGACCGGCTCCTCCTCGCCGTCGTAACGGCATTTCAGCGGCGCGAACAGCCCGAGGCCTGCTACATCCAGCGGCACCAGCATGCCGTAGTTCGGATCCCAACCGAGCACCGGCATCTCTTGGACGCCCGAGAATGCCACGTACCCCACGCCCCCAACTGGCTCCGCCGCGAAGGCACCGCACCCCATCGCGTTCGCGGTGCCGCTCAGCCTCCACGCCTCCTTCAGCAGCGGGGTCGAAGCCAGGAAAGTCCCCAACATCTCGCTCGTCTCGAACCTTTCCGAAACGACAAAGGAAAAAAAGGGAAAAGAACAACAACAACGACAAAGCAGAAGAGGTGCGTTACGATGAAGCTTCGGTGTCCATGGCTCACCGTTTCTGCTCGTTGAAGGGGGAAGTGAGATGGATATCAAATCCTGAATTTATCGTCCGATGATGGCGGCCATGTGAAGAGGGTCAAGTCGTTGAGTGGATTTATAGGGCGATTGGGGGCCGAAGACATGAGGCCAGGCCAGCGAGTTGGATCTTTGCTGAGATGGGGGGCGTTGATTTTCAGAGACAAAGAAGAAGAGGACTTGCACCCAAAAAGACAGCACACACGGATAAAGATGGAGAACAGGACAGAGCACGTTGCTTTTAAGTGGCGTGAAAGGACCTGTTCTGCCTACGATGCCTGAATTGCATGCACGGCTAGAACTAAACTCTTGTATATTGCTAACCTGGCTTTGAAGAGCAAGGCGCGAATGATGATGAAGGAACAGGTGAAGCGCTCCGGAGTGGACCATGACCGGCTCCTCATCGTCGGAACGGCATTTCAACGGCTCGAACAGCCCATGGCCTGCTACATCCAGCGGCACCAGCATGTCGTAGTTCGGATCCCAACCGAGCACCGGCATCTCTTGGACGCCCGAGAATGCCACGTACCCCACGCCCCCAACTGGCTCCGCCGCGAAGGCACCACACCCCATCGCGTTCGCGGTGCCGCACAGCCTCCACGCCTCCTTCAGCAGCGGGGTCGAAGCCAGGAAAGTCGCCAACATCTCGCTCGTCTCGAACCTTTCCGAAACGACAAAGGAAAAGGATAAGAAAAAAAGAACAGAAGAAGCAAAAGTTAGGGAAGAAAGGAGGAGGAGGGAGGATGTCGTTACGATGGAGCTTGGGTGTCCATGATGGATATCGATTCGGGCAGAGCTATACAGGCGGAATGAATATCAACTCGGCTTTGCACTGATCCCGGCGAAGAGGTATGCCCAAGAACAGGAAGGGAAATAGAACTTGAGAACAAGTGGTAGTTACAGCTTGAAAGAACCAGTCAGTCCTGATGAAGGAGGAGAAGAAGTCAACTGAACTTTCCGGGAAGATAAAAGCACGACGAGGCCCCGTCGACTCGCCTCACCAAATATTGAGTGCATGAAACACTCAACATCAACCATGCATTGAACCATTCCGTGCATGACACGTGCCAAAAACTGGGCCCCTGATCTTCACAGGATTTGATGAGGGATCACCAATTTCAAGTCCTCTAATCAAAGGTCGCCCATTGTGTTGCCATGAGGGATCGAGGCCGCCGACGCCATGGGCAACCTCGTTGAGGTCGCCATTTGGACATGGAGATCCTCTGATTGAGGTCGCGACCGCCATGGCGACCTCAGATCTCAATTGGCCATGGCATCGCAACCTCGATTCTTGGTTGCGACTACCACTGCGACACCCTCGTGGTGACAAGGAGTTGAGGTCGCGGAGGTGTGGAGTCGTGAAACTTAGGGTGCGTTTGTTTCGGGAAAAGTGTTTTTTGAGAATCCATTTTTCCGGACTTTCAACTTTTTGGTTCGCCGAAAATGATGAGTCAGCCGAAAACACTTTTCAGTTAAAGAAAATATTGATGTATAAAATTAAAAAAGTGAATTGCTCAATCTAATAATGTGAAAACGTTTTTCGAAATAGCTATCCATGACTTTTTAAATATTTTATTCGTTTCTTTCTTTTCTTTCTAGTTATTTTTTATTTTTAAAAATAAAAATATTAAAAAATTCGAAATTATTTTTTTGCTTAAGATAAAATCATGGGATTGAAATTATTGAAATCATTTTCCAAATAAGATCCAAACACTATATCATTAAACAACGGAAAACTAATTATTTTCCTAAAAAATGATTTTCCTAAAAATATTTTTCAAATATATTACGTTTTCCGTGAAACAAACTCATCTTTAGAGAAAAAACCCTCCAATGGGTTGGTAGAGTGGTAAAGGCTTTGGGGTTTGTGGGTGATTGATCCCAAGTTCGAGTCTTTTTATCCTCTATCTTATCATATTCTTGTAGTACGGCCGGTGCGGCAATCCGGGTCATTAAAAAAAGAAAACTTAGAGATAAAGAGAGGTAGGAGAAAGAGAATGTGAGTTGAAAACTCCAGCGAGGACAAAATACAATGCACGGCTCCTGCCAATGAAGTCCGCGCACATTCCAACAGCGATCAGAGGATACGATTAGGTGACAAGTTGCACAGTCAAAAGAAAAGGTTATCGTACAATCGCTTAGGTGAGTAAATTGCAGGATACACTTGCAGCCTTTCTCCATTCAAAAGCTCGACGTGTGCAAATAATGGCTCACCAGAGAACAAATGTGAAGGACATAAAATCAACAAAAAAACTGCGTTTAGAGGGGATGTGAATAATCAGTTGGAGACTTCCTACATATATAAATCATATGCCCACAGTTACGTACTTTTCCTTGCCTTTGTTTGCACACCCACTCAGGCATTATGTTGGTACATGCCAATAACTCTTCTGCTACCGACAAGATAACAAATATTGGAACCTATGGAAAGAACAAATGGTATTTCAAGGACATTTTTTAGTTATAAGACAGAGAACTCTGAAGAACCATTTTTCCGAAAATATTGATTGCCTTTTTCATTCTGGAATATCTCATTCAGGAAGTACATTGGACATAGACTTCACTTGCAGCAGTGAGAGCGACCAGAACTCCAGTTCGCAAAAGCAATTGCAAAAAATAAAATCCTGAGACTAAAACTGCATGATCACCTAGGAGACAGCACTACCAGGTTGACCACAGCCAATGATTTTTATCCAGGAAAACAAAAGGAGGATTATGTTTTTTGCTCTCTGTGGTTCTGAAGCACAAGATCGCATTGCTGTTCGAAAGGAGTTCCCACATTTTTACATTGTAAAACCCATCACACAAGCAAGACAAGTAAACTTAATATACAATCTGCAGAATCAGCAAATTTCATCAAGTTAAATTGGTTTACAGTTAAAATGCGGCGACAGCCAATCAAACTAACTAATACACCATCAAATCCTAACCAGATGAAGACATGCTCAGGGCATCCAATGTGGACAAAGTGCCATATATAGAGTAATTATAGCTTGTTCAGGGTTTTAGCAGCAGGTTTAAACATAGCATACTAATTCATCACCTGAATTTTTTGAAGGTGCAACTAAAGGAAACAACATAAGCACATAGTTCGGTCTAGGTGATTTTCATCATCCCCCCCAAAAAAAAATTGGTCTAGGTGATTTTCTTGCGTAGGAACACAAATAGTTCGGGCTTTTTTATCACCATCGTTAAGTTCATTTCAAGTGAAATTCGAACTTTATGCTTGTAGCATCAGCTTTATCTGATATCCACTGAAGGAAGAGAAGACCGATGTCACAGTATAAATTTTAGATGCAAACCAATGGAATACCTTATAATGTGATGATTCCAGGCAAATAGATATCTGCTCCAAGAGTTGTAGGATGATTCCAAGTCGTCCTATAGGAATGAGTACCGAACCACCGGCTTTAACAGCATCAACTGCACAAGAGCATATAAAGTTCAATTTGTCCATTTCCTCTGAGCTCTCATCAGCATGAAGAAAGAGCTCCTCCAGATCACTGGTTTCATCACAGTAAACTCACAGTTTAATTTCACAGATGCCAAGTGTCAAAAGCTACCGTATTAGAAAATATGAAGAGCTGGAAGAGTCAAATGGTACTACACTGTACAACCATGCATTTGGTCATAAATCTCACAACCCAAGAGGAGATATACTCGATAAAACAAGTTACCTCGAAGTTGAAGAATCCTCAAGAGCAGTTTAATAACTCCCCTTGTTGGATATTGAAATAAGTTGGGACTCGTGAATTGAACAATTAACTTTAAATAATGAATAGGAAATTGTAATAATTTATTAAGTAACTTTTTAGGGGGCATTTGTTTAGTGGAAAAAGAATGATTGGGAAAACATATTTCTAAAGATAATAGCTTGTATCGCTTAAAATAATTAGTCAATGACAAATATTTTGATTATCAATAATAATTTATGTCTAAATTTTTTCGTGAACGATGAAAATATTTTTCGTTTATTCATTTTTATAAGCAATACAAGCTATTTTTTTTAGAAAATTATTTTCTAAATCAATCATTTTCCGTGAATCAAATGAGTATATAACTTAATAGTTTTACTTTTATCTCCTTGACTATGTTTAATTAGCAATGCCAATAACTTAGTGGATAAGTTTTAACTATAAGATTGAATAAAAATTATTAATCTCAACATCCATGAAATAAAAATTCACTATACATAATACAACTCTCACATATGACTTTCATGTCTGAATATCTTCTAATGTTCCGACCATCTGTTATGTTATTCTAAGTTATTCCATTCTTAATCGTTTTCTTTAGCCCAATTTTTGAATCACTGGAAATTACAACTGTGCTCCTAAATTATATATATTTCATATAATTTGTCTATATTTTAGAGATATCAAGAATTTATATTTTTATTTATATTATAGAGTCCGTGCATCGATGGGTTCAATTCGAGGAAATAAGTTGATCAGATCTATAATTATGATACTTTTGGTACACAGAACTCCTTCTTGAATGGAATGCATTTGCAAGGCCACAATCCCATCTTTACTGTTCGGTGAACGAAATGTGAGAAAGGAATTTTGATTCCTTCTGTAAAATTAATATTTCCCAACTTTGGTACCTAAATCTCGACTCCTTTCTTCTCTGGGCTCATTTTACCCTCTTAAGCAAGGCTAAACATTTTGGTTGGTGTATTCTAAGTTGGGAAACAAATAATTAACTCGGGGGAAAAAGATACTTGAATCCATATGTTTGTCGAGTTACTACTATCAATGGCTAGTCTCTCCTTTTTAATATTATTTTGCTACACGCCTTTTAACAATTGAGGCAAACATTAGTGTACTCTTTCAAAAAGAAAATGTATTTCAGGAGAGTAAAGATTTTCATTCTATATTGTACATAGGTGATAAAGAAATTCAAACGCTACTATCTAAAATAACATATGATATACCTCATAAACCAAAGACATCTTGTCAGCACAAAGATAATTTCTAAATACATCACTCGCATGCAGTATAAGTTCCATCCATTGATTGTCTGTCCATGGGCAACTCGATGCCACATCAATCCTACGTCCCTCTATTCCCGTGGATGTGTCCCAATCTTACATGCACATGATCTCGACTCACTTCTTATTAATGCTAAACTTTTAAAAAGTCAAGAGCATAGTGTTATCAACCTAAACAAGTGACATTGATTGGGACACAATAAGGGGATCAATTTGTGATTTCGATGCTGTCCATTCTTCTAACCATAGGGTAAAACTTGAATTCTTAGCCATAACATAAGCAGACACCTCTCTTCCTTCAACCAGACTCATTGCATAAGTTTCAAACTTATTGAGTCTATCCCAAAGAAAAGCCAGGTTTCTAGGGTCACTCTGACTCCTAATGTTGTTCAGCCACTCCTTTGCTTCCTCCACCCTTGCCCAAAAGCAGGAGTCAAGGGTCAAGCTTGCATACTCGGTCCTCCTATTGCCCAGTTTCTACCTAACAGCTCCCTTGTTCCACCATTGATAAAAAATTTCGTACCTCCTCTCTCTTCCATTGCTTATGTAGTGGCCTTTCTTAAGGTGCATCCCCGACCGATAATACTTCGCGATATCCAATGGCTCCACAAGAAGCATGTAGAATTGCGATGCATTTACCCATTTTGACCTTTTGTGCAAATCGTGTGAGAGCTCTTTCCTGTCCATCATGTGTATGATATTGTCCCAAAAGGCCGCAAGCATGAACCGGTTGATGTTTATCTTGAACTCCCTCTTAGAGGCCCCCCTCTACTTGAAAAAATCATAGCATCCTCTTTGCTCGTTGGACTTATCGCATCAAGCTTTATACCACTCTATCTCCGCATTATAAGGAGTGATTTTGGATAGCGCAATGGCTAAATTAGCGGCATTTAGGTTTGGCGCGCACCGTATTCGCCTTGCCATCTTCAAGCAATCTTTTGCCATCGGTGCAATCAATACCTGCATAGAAGGGGATCAAAGAACTTTTAAACTGGAGGAATTGCACCCGGGAACAGAAGGCCTAGATGGATACATTTTGGATCTCGATCACTCGACAATATAAGGTGTCGTGTTCCTACCTGACGGTAAGTTCCCAAGGAGTTCAAAGCCAACGAAAGACTTGCTTCATAGCTTGACTCAGAGAGATGTCTTTCTATGAAGCTTCTCCTCGAAGGCTGATGAGAGAGTCTCTCAACATATTGTCCGTACTTAAGGTGCTCCTCAATGATATAATTTGGAGAACATGTCCATAGCATCAAATGCATCATCTTATTGATTGATACTGCGTTATCCAAACAAATCGCGCCCTCATCTGAACAAAACAAGTAATTCCCAAACGGCCAAAACGGCCTCCCTCCCGAGCCTTCCCCTGCCTGCGCCAGGCGCTCCATGTCAGCCGCAATGGAGGAAAATAACCAGGCTTTGTCTTCTTCAGTTAACTAGAGGTTAGCCAAATTCATAGAGTTCGGTGACATCATAGACGTGTACCAAAATCTTATGAGGGCCTGCCATTGGGGAGTCGGAACAAGTGATTGGTCGAGAGATAACCTCGGCATTATATCATGCGTCGACACGATGTTGCAGAAGCTGCCGCCCCATCTTTCTCGCAGGATGGCTCGGGAAAGCGACTCGTTGCCGAGGAAAGGAGAGCCGAAACCAATGCACAAGACCGAGATGGGTGGGAAGATGGATTTGAGCTTGGAGAGGAGCCAAAGAGCTGGGAGGAAGGCAATTGATCCTCCTATGGAGTGGCTTGTGATCACTATTGACTTGGTTTTAGTCAGCAAGCTACGAATCTGCATTCATATATAAGATTTGCTTAAATCTAGTTAAACGCTTCCCAGACAAATCTCGAATGACAAGGCTTCCAAAGCTTCACTGAAAAAATCAACTTATGCTGGATCATGTCAAATAAAAAAGAATTGCACGTATAGATCTGGTTGAAAATCATTGGTCATATACGGAACTATTTATTTAACAAGTAAAACAACACCAACATGGTTCATCAAGTGATGATGAGTGTGCAAATACGTTTAACACGTGTATAGAATGTATTTACACGTATGGCTTTTTTATTTAGATGATCTATGAGAAGAATACCGTTCATGACCAGAAGTGAAGGGATATACCGAGAACCGAAAACAGAACGATCACGTAGAAATCAGAAAAAAATAGACGATGCACGAGTTTACCCAGGTTCACCCTCGAATAGGGCTACGTCCTGCAAAGAGATTTTACTATATTTTCGGTTTACAGCCACTTGACTCGTTACAATGATCAGAAAAACGAGCAAAATATATATATATATGCCCCAAACGGGCCTAAAACCTAAACCTATATGAAATCCCTTAATTTCGCACCATACGGGCCAGCCCAAACCCGTTGAGGTTTCGGGGGCGCTGCCCCCGAGCCCCCGCCCGCTCACCGGCGAGCGGGGCAGCCGTCCGCTGACCGGGCAGCGGAACCCCCGTCGGGGGGCGCTGCCCCCGAACCCCCGCCCGCTGACCGGGCAGCGGGGCACCCGTGTCGGGGGCGCTGCCCCCGAACCCCCGCATTCCGCACGCATGGGTCACATGTCGTCGGACAACACTTCAGTTTCCCTAAGCTCACGTGGGCGTACCCGGTGTGAGAAACAAGGGTCCCCGAAGTATTCGCCAACTCCAACAAGAAGATCTATCTCATGAACGGGTGGATTTAATATAACTCCAAGCCAAAATCATCTGTCTCATGAACGGGCCATTCGTAACATCGCCCTTGCGAAAGTTTTAGATAGCTTCAAGAAAGAAGCTCCGAAATAAAATAAAATAAAAATTAACCACTAGCGCGTCATCAGCCTTGCGAAAAGAGTCAAGAACGATATGAAAGGATAATTTGTATTTCTACTAAAGGTACGTTTGTTTTGCAGAAAACTTAATTATGAAGGAAAATATTTTTCGAAAAATCATTTTTCAGAAATATGCTTAGTTTTCTTTTATTTGGTGATCTATAATGAAAATCGTTTTCTGGTATTTGGATTTCATTGGAAAATGATTCAAATCTCATGACTTTATTTTAGGAAAAAAATGATTTTTTAAATATTTTATTTTTTAAAAAATCGAATTTTAATTAGTTTTTATTTTCTTTTCTAAAACTTGAATTTTTTAATTTTTTAATTTTCTCTTTTCTTTTTCTTTTTTCTTTTCTTTCCTTTTCTTTTTCCCCCTCCCTCCTCCTCCCTCCACCGCGACTGGCTGGCGACGGCCACCGACGAGGTCGAGGCTCGCCTGGCGATGGCCACAGGCGAGCTCGAGCTCGCCGGCCTCGCCTGGATCTGGCGAGCCGCGAGCTCGCCGGCCTCGCCTGGATCTGGCGAGCCGCGACTGGATCTGGCGAGCCACGAGCTCGCCGGCCTCGGCGGAGCCCGGGCTCGCCTGGATCGGCGGAGCCTCGAGCTCGCCGGCCTCGGGCGAGCTAGAGGCTCGCCTGGATCGGCCCCGCCTCAAGCTCGCCGGCCGTCGCCGTAGCCGGCGACCGGCCTGAGGAAGAAGAAAAAGGAAAAAGAAAGAAAAGAAAAAAGGAAAAAAACTATAGGAATCGCTAGTCTTAGGATCTAGTTGGACGAAAATAAAGATTTGATTTTCGTGAGTGATCTGATCGGTTCTGCGATACCCTTTTTATTTATACTTTATTTATTATCATTTTTTCTCATTAAATTCAATACAAGGGTTTTATTCGCATAATATCTCAGATATGAAGAAGAAAAGGTTGTTTTTTATACTAACCTGGCTTTGGAAATCAGGGCGCGAATGATATTGAAGGAAGAGGTGAAGCGCTCCAGATTGGACCATGACCGGCTCCTCCTCGTCGTCGTAACGGCATTTCAGCGGCGCGAACAGCCCGAGGCCTGCTACATCCAGCGGCACCAGCATGCCGTAGTTCGGATCCCAACTGAGCACCGGCATCTCTTGGACGCCCGAGAATGCCACGTACCCCACGCCCCCGACTTGCTCCACCGCGAAGGCACCGCACCCCATCGCGTTCGCGGTGCCGCAAAGCCTCCACGCCTCCTTCAGCAGCGGGGTCGAAGCCAGGAAAGTCCCCAACATCTCGCTGGTCTCGAACCTTTCCGAAACGACAAATTAAGGGAAAAGAAGAAGAAGAACAACAACAACAAAGCAGAAGTTAAGGAAGGAACGTAGCTGGAAACATGGGAATGCTGGAAATCGAGATGAGGAGAAGAAGAGAGAGGAGGTTGATACAACGAAGCGTCGGCGTCCATGATCTACTCTTTTGCTCGTCTAGTGGGCAGTGCGATGAATATCAACAGGTGCTGCTTGGGTTTTTTTTTCTTTCCTGGTCGGACGTTTGGGTCCAAGTTTAGGGTTTTGCTCATCCTTATCTCTCTGGGTGGTTTTCATTTATATGTGGGCAAGTCGTGATCTCCAGTGGCAAAGAGGGCACTCGTAGACAAAAACAAACAGTGCTGAGAGAGATATGGGGAACAGGGAACGTGCGTAGGATATGCGGTCCAATTACAATTCTGCCCTCTGATTTCCGAAGATTTTGCGATTCCCTGACCTGTGACTCGCGTTACGTGCACCAAAAGGTTGGTTCGCACAGCATGCTTGCAATTACATTTCTGCCCTCCAATTTCCTTTTGATGCGCCAATGCTCGATAGTTGGCTTTTTGGTTTTGCATATATCTTTCTCTGCCCAAACTTGTCGCTCTCTCTCTCTCCCTCTCCTTTTACGCGTGGACCATTGAAAAAAAAAAGTTTTTTGCAACGAGAAATGCTAGTCATAGTAAAATTGATTTCACAAAATTTGGTGTACTATTTGATGTGTTGAATTACAATAGAAATAAAATATAACTCATTTATTTCAATGCCCGGTTGCAATTTACTACATCATTTAAGAGTGGTGGTGCTTTGTATATTTGTGTTTCTACACCAAAAAATGATCAATTCTTTATAATCGACATGAAGTCGGTTTGGTCGAACATAAAACTCGTCGATGAGATCAATATGGCTATCGACAAGTGATGTGATGGTCACCAACATTTATATAATATAGTTGTTGACAATAGTAGAACTCATGAATGACTATGAGCAACGATTTATTGATGACCAAGAAATATAACTATGCATGCACGATGGTGCATGGTCAACGAACATATCGATTTGGTGATAAAACCAATACATGGTCAAATGTTATTGTAAATTTGGCTCAGTATTGGATGTAGGGAAATGAGGAAAGGAGACAAAGTGAAGATGCCAATTGAAGATGAAGATATCGATCACGTTTGCAGTCGTTGTTGATGTTTAGAGTCAGAGAGAAAACAACGACAAAGTATTTATAGTGGCTCAATCCCAATTAGGGTTGTATGATATGTATTTATAGGAGTGACTAATTATAGAAATGGTACAGATATAAACATAATTACAGAAATACCCTATAATATATATAAATTACACATTAATACTCCCCCTCAATTCGAAGTAGATATAACAACTGAGAGATTGGATCTTAATAACACGTGACGTGGACTAGATAGTCCCTTGGTGAAGATATCTGGCAATTGATCCGTTGTAAGCACATAGCGAACATGTAGATCTCCGGAAACAACCCGTTCTCGAACAAAGTGGTAATCTAACTCAATATGTTTGGTGCGAGCATGAAAAACAGGGTTGATAGTAAGATAGGTGGCAGAGATGTTGTTACAATAAACGGGTGAGAGGACTATAAAGGGGGACCACGAGCTCACAAAGTAAATGATGAATCCAAATAGTCTCAGCAAGACATTGAGTTACAACACGATACTTAGCCTTTATACTAGAACTAGCCACGGTGGGTTGCTTCTTGGTGCTCCATGAAACAAGATTGGTACCTAAAAAAGCACAAAAACCAGAGGTGGACCGTCTAGTATCAGAGCATCTAGCCCAATTTGCATTTGTATAAGCAGTCAATGAAGTGGGAGAACATCGCTCAATGAGCAATCCATGGGTGGAGGTGCTAGCTAAATATCGGTATATACGTTTGACAGCCTGAAGATGAAGTAATCGTGGTTGATACATGAATTGACTAATCAAATTTACGGAAAAACTAATATCTGGTCTGGTCATAGATACATATGGTAGAGCACCAATCATTTGTCGATACAACGTCGGAGAAGCAAGAACCTTACCATCGTTAGCAAACAATAAAGTCTTCGAGACTAGAGGAGTAGATACAGGCTTGACCTTAACAAGGTCGAACTTGCGCAAAAGGCTATCACCATACTTGACTTGAGATAAAAGTGTACCGTTAGAGCGGTAATGAACCTCAATGCCAAGGAAATAGTGAAGTGGTCCAAGATCCTTCACAACAAATTCCTGTGAGAGTCGAGTAATCAAGACCATAATAACTCGGGAGTATCACCGATGACAAGGATATCATCAACATATAGCAGAAGATACACACGGTCCCGCGAAGAAGCATAGACGAATAACGAAGGATCGACCTTACTTGTCATGAAGCCCAAAGATAATAAAAAGCTGCTGAAGCGATGAAACCATGCACGTGGAGCTTATTTTAAACCATAAATGGCTTTCTGGAGGCTGTACATATGATTCGGGAATTCTGGATGAGAGAAACTAGAAGGTTGGTGCATATAAACTTCCTCACAAAGGATGTCATGCAAAAGAGCATTCTTGACATTAAGTTGACGTATGGTCCATCCCGAAGAAATCACAATAGAGAGAACAACCCAAATTGCTCGTTGAGTGGGAAGTGCGATGAATATCAACAACAGGTGCTGTTTGGGTTCAAGGTTATTGTTTTGCTCTTCCTCATCTCTCTGGGTGGTTTTCATTTTATATGCGGGCAAGTGAGAGTTGGCGCTGAGGTAACTCCAGAGATGGGAAAGGGAACTCGCAGTCGCAGACAAAACAACATCGCTGAGAGAGAGATGGGGAACGCGAACGTCCGTACGGAAATTACAGTTCTGCCCTCTAATTTCTACATATAAGGCCGCTCTGTGACTTGCTTTACGTGCACCAAAAGGTCAATTCGCAAAGCATGCTCGTCAATTACATTTCTGCCCTCCGCCAAAAATAAAATAAAATTATATTTCTGCCCTCAAATTTTCTTTTGAAGCCCTATGCTCGATAGAATAGTTGGCTCTTGGTTTTGCTTATACCTTTCTCTGGCCAAACTTGTCGCTCTCTCTCTCTCTCTCTTTACGCATGGACCATTGAAAAAAAAGTTTTTGCAACGAGAAATGCTAGTCATAGTAAAATTGATTTCACCAAATTTGGCGTACTAATTGATGTGGTAAATGATAAAAGAAATAAAGTATAACTTGTTTATTTCAACGTCAGCTTGAAATTTACTGCGTCACTTAGAGAAAATTATCTAAAAAGTTCTAAACCTATTAAACTTTTACCAATTTAGTCATAAACTTTTTAATTATGTCAATTGAGTTCATTCGACCAATTTTAGCTGAAAATCGCTGACATTGATGTGAATACCGGCTGTCCTACGTTGCACGACTGGCGCTTAAATAGATAATTTTTAATAATATTTTAATATTTTTTCAATTTTTAAATAATTTTCTTTTCTTTTTCCTTTTCCTTCTTTAATTTTATTTATTTATTTTATTTTTAATGGCCGGCAAGGGGTCACTAGCCACCGGCCGAGGCCTGACGACCCTCGCCAGCCACTGGGCGAGGGCCGCGAAGCCCTCGCAAACAGCTAGCATGGGTCACCGGGCCTCATTGGCCACTAGATGAGGGCTCGCGACCCTCACTGGCTGCGTGCAAGGATAGCGAGCCCTTGTCTAGTGGTCGGCGGCCCCCCTGTCGATCCTTGACAATAAAAAAAGAAAAAAAAAAGTAAAGAAGGAAAAAGAAAAAGAAAGAAAATAAAATATAAAAATTTCAAAAAATATTAATAAAATTTGTTCAAGTCAACGCCGACCATGTCACGTAGAATGCTTGGTGTCCACATCAGTAATTTCCGGCCAAAATTGGTCTGATAGATTCAATTGATAAAATGTGAAAATATTTATGACTCAATTGACATAATTTAAAAGTTTATAACAAAATAGTAAAAGTGTAATAGGTTTCGGATTTTGTGGATAATTTCCCCATCGCTTAAGGGTGGCGGTGTTTCATATATTTGTGTTTACACCAAGAAATGTCCAATTCTTTATAATTGACATGAAGTCGATTTGGTCGAACATAGAACTTGGTCATGATATCAATATGGCTATTAACAAGTAATGTGATGGTCATCGATAGTTATATAATGTAGTTATCGATAATAGTAGAACTCATCAATGACTATGAGCAACGATTATCAATTAGCATAAAATACAGCTATCGATGCATGATGGTAAATTGTCGATGAACATATCGATTTGATGATAAAACCAATAGTAAATTTGGCTAGGTGTTGGATGTAGGGAAATGAGAAAAGGAGACAAAGTGAAGATGCCGATTGAAAATCAATATATATGATCAACCATTAAGTCAGGTGATACTTTAGAAGTTATAATCACCTATTGGTAAGATCGATATGCGATCACGAGGCTTAAAATTGTGGAGTCGTAGTTGTAACTGCACGTAGAGTATTAACTGCGCTTGTAGGTTGTTATGTTTAGTAGATTATAATAGGTAATGTGTAATTATTGTAGAGGGACTCACGATCATCAAAAACACACTTCTCTATGTACTAGTCAATTTTTCAATGTATTTTCAGCTTCTAGCATTTACAATATTTTATTTCTAAATTTATCGTTCTTCGTCCTTGATACTCGATTCGAATTCCCCGTTCGAATCATCACTGAGTCTGTCTAACAGAACAGTCAAAGATCAATCTTTGGTGAATGATTTTTCAATGTTTGAGTTGACTACCATTTCTCGTGAAACAATTTGATTGGGGACAATTGGCTCCTCTCAAATACTTTTTGTCCAATTATTATCTACATTAAGTTTTAGTCAAGCAGTTCGACCCTCTTAAGTTTTGGACTTCGAAATCACTTAAGTAAATTCTAATAACTTTGACCATAATTTTACATGCTAATTTTGGAAAGCTCATGTCCCAATAACAAAGTGGTCCCAAGATAAAAGGTCCATTAACTCACCACGTTTTCTATCAAATAGTGAGGAAATTGTCCAAAAAGTTTTAAACCTATTTGATTTTTGCCAATTCGATCCTCAACTTTTCAATTTTGCCAATTAAATTATAAACATTTTCACGTTTTGCCAATTGAGTCCCTCTGACCAGTTTTGACCGGAGATCATTGATGTAGATGCCGGCTGTCCTACGTGGCACAGCCAACAGGATGATCGGCGCTAACGTGGACAATTTTTAATGATATTTTACTATTCTCTAACTTACAAAGAGTTCAGAAAATTTTTTAAAAAATTATAAAAATTATCCACGTCAACGCCAACCTTCCTACATGGCATTGCCGGTGTCAATGTTAGTGATTTCGGGCCAAAATTGATCAAAATGATAATATTGACGAATCGTCACAATGTTTATGACTAAATTGACCAAATCAAAAGGTTTAGGACTGAATTGGCACAAATATAATAGGTTTAAGATTTTTTAAATAATTTTTGCCACTATAAAGTTTGCGGACAATGAAAGTTCTCAGTAAACTCTCCCTATCTTTTCTTATGATCATCTCCTTCCACAACCATCGTTTGTATCTTTTGCTTACATCTCCGCACAGGAGCATTTGATTCGCTTAATAGGATCAATTCCATCTCGAACAGCCTGCTTTCATAGAATCCTCGATTGAGCAACGTCAATTTTTTTTTCTCATATAGATTCATGTTTAATCTTGTCTTTTCCCGTGTTCCCGCATGCAATGAAGCATTCTCATTTCCCCGGTGCTCATTTTGGCGCACATGTTGATGTTTACTTGCTTGGAAGTTCGAACTCGTGTCATGGAGTAGCTCTAATCTTATTGTCGTCCCATAAACTTTTTCCTTTTGTTAACCTGCCGTATGACTATCGCACAAAGCACCACACGCACTTCTCTAATTCTCACCAAAGGGTAGTATGAACTTTCATATTCACCAAACTCGCCCATCGTCACGCCAGTCGCTTTCACCAACTCACCCAATCAAAGTCCCAACCAAATCATGGTTTAATGGACTGACTTCTTTACCCTTATTTGTCTAATACCAGACAACCCTTGTCCGTTTGACAAAGGAAAAAGACACAAATAATCTTTTAATTTGGGTTCAATGTACAGTGTCATCCTTAAACTTTTAATTTGTTCAATATTATCCTTAAACTACCGATAAATATTTATCATAGTTCTTTTGTGTGCTCAAATGACAAATCAAACGTAATTTAATGACGTGGATTATTATATTTTGAGATGGATTTAGATAAATGATGAGTCAACATGTTCATCTTTTTATTCATTTATTTATAATAAAAAAATATAGGCCGTTGACATGTCCATCATTATATGATGACATGGATTATTAAACATTGATTTTAAATAATAAATTACTTGGATAATCAAAATTTAATTTTTTTTGTCCACAATTCAAACTAACACAAATTGGAAGTCGCATCAACAAATTTTGTTAACTTGAATTAACGGAAGGATGACATGTATACATTTTAGGAATTAGATCAAAGCGGATTAAAAGTCTAAGGACAATATTGTATATTGGATCAAAGTTTAGGAACCATCATGTCGTTTTCTTGTTTAACAATATGCTTCGGTGTTGGTCAAGTGACCTTACTTACTTCTCACTAGACCTGTCAAATAGGTGGGTTCGGTTGGCTTTGCATCAGGTAAAAAATGGTCTAATCCAAATTGACCCATTTTCATATAATAAAAATATAGTGAATCATACCCGACTTAACTTATATCCAGCCTATATCCGATCCAACCCATATTATTAAAACACTTCTATATTTAATCTAATATAAGAAAATCCATACCCAAATTGAGGAGAGCACAGAGTAAGCAAGTGCAAGATCGAGAGGGAGTAAAGAGAGAAACATAGAAGTGGACTGGGTCTAAATAAGTTGTGAATCTATTTAATACCCATATTATTTTGGGCCGTACTATTTGAAATCAATTTATGACCCATTTACCTATATAACTTAACACATATAACAACCTAGCTCATTAAATATAGATTAAGAAATGAGTCGATGACTTATTTTTTATGGGTCTACTTCTGGTTATGCTGAGGCCACCCCGGCATGTCACTTCCAGGTGATGGCCGGGTTTCAAGGCAAAACTTCGCATTTCTTAGCTTCAATGGCATGATATACGCATTTTGTGAATCCCTAGAAGTCTCCTCTCAGTTAAATTGTTGGATGCGGGAGGGAAAGTGACTACAGTATTTGATCATCACACGTAAATCCCCCGAAATTCTACAGCCAAACTCCATCACAGACCTTTCGAAAAAAAAAAAAAACTCCATCATGGACCTTGGGTCGGTCAATGAATAAATTGGAATGTTCAAAAGCAAGTGAGGTGACCGCCAAGGGTACCAATTATGAAATTTGGCCGAGACAATGGGACCCAGCAATTTCTAAACCCGAGGAAGACATAGTTAGGCAATAATTATTCCAGTACTTATTAATTATAAATAGCACAAAGCTTCGTGATAAAACTGGTTATTCTTTGAGACAGTGCACTATAAAATGGTTGAGATTCGTCAACTAGTGAATCTAATGGTCTTGGCCGTTATATTTCTGCTTAGAAATAATTTTTTTTAATTTTATTTCCAAAAATAATTTCTAAATATTTGAAAATATTTGGTAACAATCCAAAATTTTCATTCCTAAAATAGAAAAATAACAGAAATACGATTGGTAACCGTACAAAATTTCTTTTTATTAATAATATTTTAATTTTTTTAATATTTCTTTTTTTTTTCTTCTTCTTGGCAGTGGTCGATTGGCCGGCGACCGGCCATAGGCCAGCACTGGCAAAGGCGAGGGCCGCCGTTGAGGCTCGTGGCTTGGCGAGAGCTGCCTTCGTCGGATTTGGCAAGGGCTGGACCCTTGTCGCTGTCCTCGCCCAGGCCGCGAGCCTCGACAGCGGCCATTGCTGGCTCGAGCAAGAGCTGGAAAAGGCCGGCGAGGGCCACCCTAGCCCAGGTCGAGAGGGTCCAGGCCTCGCCTCGCCCTCGCCCTCGCCGGTGAGGGGGACTCTCAACCGGCCACAGGCCAGGAAAGAAGAAGAATCGGCCACAGCCAAGAAGGAAAGAAGAAAAAGAAAAAAAAATTTTCTTCTATTTTTAATTCGTGTTTCTAGAATCAAGAAGCAACTTTTTTTTGCTTATTGATTCTGTTCCAAAACTGATTCTGAGAATAAAAAATTTACCAAACGGATTTCTATTCTTTTTCTATTTTCGAAAACAAAAGGATATAATCAGTCACTATTTAACAAGTTATCAAACGCACCTTTAAATTCATTTTCAAATGAAGGTATGAATATATTGTATGGTTTTAACGTGTTTGGATCGATCTGCCCTCGAGATGGTGGGGAAGGAAATAGACTTTGCAGACATTTCCAAACGGAGGCACGGATATATTGCATTCTTTTAATCATTATTTGGCTTATTGTTCCACTAAGTTAATTTGTGGTCTAATTCCATTAAAGACCTCAAATTTTAGATTATGTTAAATTCTACCTCAAATTATTTTTTGTCTCGTAAAAAAAATGATGAACTTTCACCTCATTTCTAAATCCGGCCATTGTTATTTTTATGTGCAATTATATAATTGGAATCTCTCGTGTCAATTTCACATCATTTTATTCTTCCAAATTGAAATTATCTTATTTTCATTTTTGTTCCTTTCTTCTTCTCTTTTCACTTCCCCCGCAAGAGAACACCATCAACTCAGCCATGAGATCAACTTAACCTTGTTCGGTGGTCTTCGGGATGCCACCACCACCAACGACAGGGATGTTGCGGAGGGCACCGTTGGTTGCCCCGTATCCACGACAGCTCTTACAAAAGTGGTGCGACTAAGAGAGGTTGCAATTGGTGTAGTAGCAGAACTTGGTGCTGCTGGAGTAGCAACGAGGGCATTTCAGTTGTCCTTGCTCTAGGAATTGAGACCTCATCGTGAGTCGAAACACTGATGGTGGGTCTTGGTGCATTTCCTCGCCTACTGTTTTTAGTGAGACTTACCAATGGGAAGTTCAAGTTCTGATAGTTTATAAATTAAGATATCCTGTCCACATGATATCATCATCGCTGCGACGAGTTATGACTCCAAATGATTCGAGAAGGGATTCATACGCTTAACGCACGTAAATTCCACGAAATTTCTACAACCTGACTACTCCCTGTGTTTTGAAAAAAAATAAAAAAATAAAACCTACCCCCTTGCCCATCAATCATCTTTGACAGGGGCTTGCGAGTTGCGACCGCGGCATGCTTTGGGTCAGTCAATCGATAACTTGGAAGCAAATGAGTTGATTGCCATTTGTACCAATTATGAACGATTTGGCTGAGACATGGGGGCATAGCAAGCTATAAACCCAAGGAAAAAAAGTTAGGCAACAGTTATTTCAGTACTTATTCATTATTTTTAAAATTAATATCATGAAAAAATTTTAAATTAATATATTTAGAATAAATTTACCTTAAATTAATATATTTATAATAAATTTACTCTTATTAATTTTTATTAAATTTTACTGTCAAATTGTTGAGTTAAATGATACGTAACAGTTAACGGATATATCAGTTTGGAGTTTTACCTTTTTGTTTATCAAATATTTATCGATTTGTAATTTTTCGCGAGATTAATTTAATTTAACGGAGGATAAATTTATTATAAATATATTAATTTAAAATTTTTAATAGTCAAAATATTAATATAAAGTAAATTTATTATATTTATATTAATTTAAAATTTTTAATATTAAAAAATTAATTTGAAGTAAAATTATTCGGCAATGTTTCCCTTCCGCCGTGACAGAACACCATCAGCCCATCCGTGAAATCAACTTAACCCTGTTCGGTGGCCTTCGGGATGCCGCCGCCGCCGACGACAGGGATGTTGCGGAGGGCACCGCCAGCTGCCCCGTATCCACGACAGCTCTTGCAAAAGTGGCGCGACTAGGAGAGGTTGCAGTTGCTTGCTGTGGTAGCAGAACTTGGGACTGCTGGAATCGCGACGAGGGCATTTCAGCTGTTCTTGCTCCGGGAATTGAGACGTCGTCGTGGGTTAAAACAGTGATGATGGGTCGTGCACTTTTTTTAAGCGAGGCTTACAAAAAGGAAGTTCAAGAGTTCTGAGAGTTTGGAGGACTCAAAATGGTCGAGATCAGATGTTTTGAGGCCGAAGTGATTCGATTTTGACAGCGAATCTGTGAGTTAGAGCTCAAAGGGCATGTGCGAAACTGAAATCTTGGGTCTGTATGGTTCAGCGTAAGAGGAGAGATTAACTCAAACGTGAGATCGGGCGCCTCGATTGCGGGTGGGGTGGCAACCTCCATTAATGGAGGTCGACCAAAGGGCAAAGGGAGAGAGAGAGAGAGAGAGAGAGAAGAGGTTGGGCTCGTTTTGTCGTCGCCCGGGCACGAAATGGATCTACAAAGCTTCGGGGTTGACTGAGCGAAGGTAATGGCCGATAAAGATGCCGTCTTGAAGCTTGAAAAACTGGAACCGGAAATTGGGGTCTCGGCCGAGACTGCCGGAGATGATTCCGACGACTGAGCACAGTCGCGGAGGGGTTGTCCGAGGTCGTGGCGCGGCGTCGGAGGTCTAGGTGGCGATGGGTGAGCGCCGGTGAACTGTGGCCCAGCGAGTCCGTGCGAAGAAGACGATGAACAGTGTCGCTTCCCAGGTTGTCAATGGCGGCGGTAAAGGACGAAATGTGCAAATTGTTTGTGGCGTATATGTGTCGCTTACACACGTGTTTCATCCCCGCTGGCGCGAGTCGCTCTGTCGCACTCCTCGGTAAGCTTCGCGAACTCTACTTCGAGCTTCGCTATGGTTCTGTTGCTGTTTGTGTCTGCAGTGCAGTACGACGACAACTGCGGTCATGTGGCTCGCGATTCATATTGTAGGTCTTTGATCCTTTAGAGTCATTGGCTTGTTGAGTGTGCGGTTGAGCAAGTTTGCTGCGAGCCACGCTGCGTTGCTTGCTAACATTATAGTTTGAGAGCGTCGCGTAAGCTTTTGTAGGTCTTCTCACGTTGGGTGTTTATGTCTCTTTCCTTTTGGGGCTTCATTGCTCTGGTTCCGCCTTCGTGCATTTCTGTGCATTTTAAGGGAATATTATCGCGTCCCAGTTCCTTGTAAGGTTTGAGATAAGGGTGTAAATGAGTTAACCTATCTTCTTGGTCTCAACTTGTAGATTACTTGAGGACGGATAGAGTTGGAGTTGGGTTGTCGGAGCTTGAACATTTTGTTGAGTTGAGCTCGAACTTGAAAATACTTGATCTGAGTAGCTCTCAGGTTCAATCAAGTGGTCGAATGTTTCTCCGCCTTAATCATATGGATACGTGGCTTCGAGCTTAACTGGAGCTTAGAATACAATTTACCAGCGAAAACTGAGTTGAATTGATCTGAGCTTGAGGTTATCCAAAACTTAGTTAACCTGAGCTTATTCGAGCTTGAGGTTTTTGAAAAACTCAACTTAGTCAAGCTTGATATTGGGATATAGAGCTCAATCTTGAGAAATCAAGCTTGAGTCGAATGTCAAACTGCACATAGTTGATTATTAAACCATGTCAATTCGACTCAATTACACCCCTATTTTGACAAATAATCAAGGTGTGAGTAGGATGTAATCGATGTAATTAGCACATACCAATGGATATAAACCTATGCCAGCCCATTGATTAGAATATCCAGAAAGCTTGCTTGACAGCACAGGGTCTGGAAAAATTTGAGATTATTTTACTGGCACACTACTCCTGCCAATATGTATTGTGGCCTTCCCTTCATAGAATGATAATTTGTGGACAAAAACCTTTGCCTGAAACTTGCTGATCTCCAGCCGGTGACTAGGTGATTTGATATGCGATTACTTTTGGTTTAATCTGATTGGGTTTGTTGGGCTGGGAATCTTATGCACCTTCATTTGGTTATTCGTTGGGGTTAAGACTCTGTGTGTTTCTAGTTCAATCGTTGTTGCGATAAGGTAGTACTTGAGTCTGTACCAAGTGCGGAGAGCTTTTCTTTAAAAAAAGTCCTTACTAAATGTCATAGACTCTTTCAAAATCCCAAATTTATGGATCATGGACATTAGTTTGCGGAGGAGATAGAATGGTAAGATTCAGCACAAGTGTTAGAGTCTTTGTTTGCTTTTGGATTGATCTTTATGATAACTGCATCCTAGGTACTTCCCCTTGGTTTTTTTGTGATAAAGTCTTTAAAAGAAAGACTTATAGTGTTTTGCATGGGCCAATTGTTGTGCTGCGTGATAACTTCTTAAATTTAGGTTGGCTTCATAAATTTTTAAAACTTACTCTGTGTCGTCTGCAGCTGGAAATATTGTTTGCTCATGGGGACGAGAGGAGGATGGCCAACTAGGACATGGGGATGCTGAAGATCATTCATCACCTACACATTTGAGTGCACTGGATGGTCAAGAAGTAGTATCTGTTACTTGTTGAGCTGTCACACAACTGCATATTCTGAATCACTTAAGGAGAGCTGGGGATGGTCTGTTTGAATCTTTTAATTTACCACTATAAAAGATTCCATTTTTCAATCATTCTGCTGGATATTAGTGTCTATTTCCTACCTTGGGCAGTTGTTTGGACTTGAGTGGATGGTTTTACTTTCAGATTGGCTTTAAGGTTCATTAGGCCATCATGTGAATTTCTGTTTGAGACATTTACCCTTGAGATGAATGTTGTTGATGGAAATATAACAAAGACAGCAAAAAGAATAGGTCTCACACAGAATAAACATAAACAACCTTTCATCTTCTACAAGATGTCTTATTTATCTTATAAGGGAAAGTTTAGTTATTGCGTAAGCAACATTAATACTTACAAACCTAGTCAGTCGGAGGAGCAGGATTTGCTCCAAATTTAGTCATTTTGAGGTCCCCTCAGTGTCTCTTTGGCATTTTGTGTCTTTGCATACACAATTGGCAATCAAGCTTCTTGTTCATTCTGCAGGGGTGACTTTGGGAGGTTGGGTCATGGCAACTCTAGTGACGCCTTTATGCCTCAACCAATCAAAACTTTACGGGGTTTGAGAATAAAGCAAATTGCTTGTGGGGACAGCCATTGTTTGGCTGTGACTATGGAATGAGGAATCCAGAGGTTAAGTATCTTCTGTTATTTATTTATGTTAATGCTGTGTCTATCAGTGACTCAGTAATTGTTAAAGGTGATTAATATTCAAACCAATCCTCAACTTCTTTTAGTCCCCATAGTTGTAGGTGCGGATAAGCTGGATGTTCAAATTCTAACCATCATCAGATTCTTCTTGCTGAATTGCTCTTCTTGTGATGATGATTCATGGGATTTTGGGACATCGCTTGACTTGTGTTTTTGTTGTATTTTGTGTGTCTTTCAGTTTGACTTGTCTCACTGCAGGTACAGTCCCATGCTAAATTCCTTAACTGCACAATTACTTGATGGAAACATCTTCTGAATAATCTGATTTTGATGAGCTTACGATATATTTTTCTTTTCTTTCTCTGTGAAAGTGAGGGCACACACACATGTTACCTCTTTGAGCAGGTAGGATGAGTGTGGAACTTTGGGCCACATGACTGAGTGATCTTTAAATTGGTGGCTTGCTTCATTCCAATGTGATATGGATTTAACGAAACTAAACGTCAAGGGGATTGAACTGAATAAGAAAAGAAATGCTGTTGCTAACGAGCATATATACTGAAGAGCTCATATATGACAAATAGAATCTAACATATCTGAAAGTTACTTGCACATGGGGGTTTATTCCCTTTAAAAGTACCTGATAAAAGTTAAATTCTGTGTCTTCAGTTCTGTATGTTTCACTGATGCCTATATCTTCTACCTAGCTAGCATGAGTGTTTTATAAATGGCTGACCTGTTTTATGCAGTCCTGTACATTTCCTAGTTTTGGTGATGTACATAAGTTGCTAGTGATATGACGTGTGTTCATTTTGGAACTTCCAAAACCAGTGCTTTAGTGCTTGCCCAGTGTAATGATATGACCATCAACACGAACTCTTTCATAGCTTCGGAGTAGGGCTATCAATTTTCAGTACTGCTGCCCTTTTGCTTAACACGTAGTTAAGCGTGCTTTGGTTGAGCTTCATCGTGTTCGTGTCACAAACAGGTCAATTTGTTTATACACTAATAATAAACGTGTCATTCACAGGTTGACCTTTTAACCCTGTTTATGACGCGCTTAAATAAGCATGTTAACGAGTTATTTGTTTCAACTTGACATGTTTAGATACATTCATTAAGACACATTAATATACTTTAAATACAGTTTGACGCGTTTATATAAGAGAATATATCTGTAACTGTTTGACATGTTAAACATGTCGATCCTATGGCCCATTGAATAAATTTCATGTTTGTGTTTCAAAAATTATGGAATGCTTACTAAATGTGGCCATGTTTGGACTAGACCTAAATTTGACACGACACCATTTCTTACACAAACAAACAAATTGATGACCCTACTCTGGAGCTTACCTTTAACCATCTCAGCCTAGGTACTTCATTAATCTAAATTTGATTTTCCTACAGCTTTTGGACGTTTTTAAAGAAACTTGTCCAGGGTGTGTTTCCTCCATGTCGATGTTGTTCCATGATAGAATGCTTTAGGTTAAAGTCACCAGTGTAAAACCAGACAAGTGCCTTACACTTTTCCTTACAGATCCTTTGCTTGATTAAAGCTGGGGGAGAATTCAAAATGGTCAACTTGGTCTTGGCACCACTGAGGATTCTCATTCTGCCACAGAAGATCCATGAATGTCAGGTACTGGCGAGTAACTTATCTGGAATACTGTCAATAAGGATCTTTGTTGCTCACTGCTTAGACAAGTGATCCTTCACCAACATACTTTTTGAGAAAGATTTGCGTGTTCACTACTGCCAGACATTTCGCTCAATCTTTCTTCCTAGGCTGCATCAATGTTTTGACTATTTGAGGCGTTTACAGTGAGCTTCCAGTTAATGAGGAACATCTTGCAGCAAACTTTGTAGAAGGATAAGGGATTTACTTAAATAGCTTATTTGCTTTGCCATTGTGATCCTACTAGTCCTAGGGCATCCCCATTAAAATGGTCGCTGCAGCTGGAGCTGAACGTACTGCTGCAGTGACAGAAGCTGGAGAACTTTATGGATGGGGTTGGGGTTGGGGTTGCTATGCCAATTCTAAAGAAAATAACACAAATTCTTTGATAGTAGATAAATAGATTTGGCATTTTTTTTAGACTAATGAAAAATGAAAAAGTAAATTATATACTGGGAAAGTGAGCTTTGAAATCGGAGGGACGAAGAATATATATAAACTGCTATAAAAGCAATGATAAAGAGGGGACTGGACTTTATTTTCTAAATAGATAAGTTTAGTTTCACGAATAACCATAAAAAGGAAAATAACTAAGTTAAAGGAAGCTGTACGAATATGGAAACCATTAACGCCGATTTCCTCTATTTAGTAAAAAATGAGTGGATCTAGTGATAAATGAGGTAGAAATGATCCCACCCTGTGCTACTTATCCTCTATTTTTCTTTTTGAGAATAGAATCAACGTAGCTCAACTATAATAACGAGAGTCATTAAAACTCATAGGTTTCTTTCTTGATTTAGATATCGAGGCATTTTCTTCTAGATTTCTCAATTACGGTAATATAGCTATTAAACATTGTCGAAACGGGTATTATATATAAGGGGGATGTGGCTGTGATATAATACATATCTTACATCTACTTTGTTAGCATGTCGGAATAGCCTTACCCACTGTGTTACACCGGTGGATGCACCGAGCCATTTTGCTGTGCTTCACGTACGCCCCAGTTCCTTTTGAATTCTTGAACTAGTGTCCAAGCCTAACTTAACTTTGCGGTTCCCTTTCTTCGTAACATGAGCAAAGTTTCAAATGATTTGGGATTCACACTTGAAAAGTTGTTTGAAAGGTTAAAAAATATGCAGGCGGTGTCATTATTCTTAGCACAAGAGATTGTTTATCTGAGCATACGAATGTGAAAGTAGGAATCTTTTTTGGGTCTAAAATAGACTCATTTAGTCATAACATCTTATAAGAATACAATTTCGAAAAGTAAACAGAAGGGATACAGGAAGTTATGTTGGTGTAACTCCAAACTGCAAAGCTCTTTTTATAGCTGAAATGTTGCCAAATTCGAACCTTAATGAGATGCTTTGCACTTCTATTTCAAGAGAAGCTAGCAGTAACTGACTGAAGAAGACTAATAAGAACACTTTAAAGAGGGGAAAGTGCTGCATGCAAAATCATTTTCTTGAAACTTAGGTAGCGAATGATAACCATTCTGTTCCGGAATGAGTTCCTGAACCAGAAATAGAATTTTCTATTTCTGGTTCCTGGAATTGAGTTTCTGAGAAAAAAAACCTGTTTGATAATGACAAAAAATTTTTATTTCTAGAACAGAAACCTGTTTGATAACAGCACAAAATTTCTATTTCCTGAAATAAAAACCCATTTGATAAACAACAGAAAATTCTATTTCCAGGAACAAAAATCCATTTTTTTAGAAATGGAATAAAAATAATAAAAAATTCGAAAAATTCAGAAAAATCTTTAAAAAAATTCAGAAAATCCCAAAAAATTGAAAAATTCCAGAAAAAATCATCAAAATGTCGAGAAAATAAAAAAATTTAGATTTCTGGAAAATAGGAAATTTGTTGAATTTTTTCAAAAAAAATCAAGAAATCAAAAATTTCAAAACTTCACAGAATTGCTTAGAATACCTGTGGCCACCCACTTTTAGTGAAATTTAAATTTTTTTAGGTGCCCAAAAAAAATCAAAAAATTAAAAATTTCAAAACTTTACAGAATGGCTTAGAATACCTGTGGCCACCCACTTTGAGTGAAATTTTAATTTTTGGAGGTGAAAAAAAAATAAAAAATCAAAAATTTCAAAACTTCACAGAATGACTTAGAATATATGTGGCCACCCACTTTGAGTAAAATTTAATTTTTTTTAGATGCCCCAATGGTATTTTTGATTATTTATTTATTTTTTTTGGTTTCTAAAGAAAATTAAATTTCACTCAAAGTGGATGGCCACATGTATTCTATGCCACTCTATGAAGTTTTGAAAATTTTTCTTTTTTGCTTATTTTTATTTTTATTTTCGACACCTAAAAAAAATTAAATTTCACTCAAAGTGGGTGGCCACAGGTATTCTAAGCAATTATGTGAAGTTTTTATTTTTTATTATTTTATTTTTTTCGGCACCTAAAAAAATTTAAATTTCGCTTAAAGTGGATGGCCACAGGTATTCTAAGCCATTTTGTGAAGTTTTGAAATTTTTTCTTATTTTATTTTTTTTTTGGGCACCTAAAAAAAATAAAATTTCACTCAAAGTGGGTAGCCACAGGTATTTTAAGCCATTATGTAAATTTTTGAAAATTTTACCTTTTTGCTTATTTTTATTTTTTTTGGCATATAAAAAAATTTAAATTTCATTCAAAGTGGGTGGCCACAGGTATTTTAAGCTATTCTGTGAAGTTTTGAAATTTTTTATTTTTTTATTTTTTTCGGCACCTAAAAAAATTTAAATTTCACTCAAACTGGATGGCCACAAGTATTCTAAGCCATTCTGTGAAGTTTTGAAATTTTTGATTTTTTTGCTTTTTTTTATTTTTATTTTTTTCGGCACCTAAAAAAATAAAATTTCGCTCAAATTGGGTGGCCACAGGTATTCTAAGATATTTTGTGAAGTTTTTAAATTTTAGAATTTTTTATTATTTTTTATTATTTTTTTGGCAACTAAAAAAATTAAATTTTGCTCAAAGTGGGTGGCCATAGGTTTTCTAAGCCATTTCGTGAAATTTTGAAATTTTTTACTTTTTATTTATTTTTTTCAGTACCTAAAAAAATTTAAATTTCACCGAAAGTGGGTAGCCACAGATTCTAAACCATTCTGTTAAGTTTTGAAATTTTTGATTTTTTGCTTTTTTTTCTCACCTCAAAGGTCGTGACTTCCATATGAATATGTGTTGAAGAAAATGAATTCCTCAGAAATGGTTCTCACTTTTGTTCCAGAAATGAAAAACCAATTTTTTTTTGGTTCTCATTTCTGGTTTCAGAATCAATTTTGGAAGTAAACTTGTCCCGGAAATAGAAAAATGAAATTGCGTTACCAAACGAGTTTCTGGTCCAAAACTAATTCTGGGAACAAAAAACCAGTTCTGGACAGAACCAGAATGGTTTTCATGCAGCACCTTAGACGCTGTTCTGTTTTCCAACAGAATTTAAAGGAAGTTACGAACAAAGTCCTCTGAACTGCTAAATGCTTCATTTTCCTCGATATAAGTCTTATTTATGCTATATGGAGGGCTTCTTTCGAAAAGAAGTTGATGCTGTTCCAAGATATTTAAGGGAAAAAGCCACAAAAAATCCCAAACTTTCCCACTTGTGACACATTTATCCCGAACTTTTTTTTGTGACACAAAAAACCCCAAACTTTGCTATTTGTGACACATTTACCCCAATGTATTTAGTCCATGGGCATTTTCGTCTTTTTTGCTTTTTCTTTTTTTTTTCCTTTCCGGCGAGGGGGCCCTCGCCGGCGTCGGGCGAGGGCGGCCCTCGCCGGCGTCGGGCGGCCCTCGCCGGCGTCGGGCGAGGGTCGACCTCGCCTGGGTCGGGCGAGGGCCGCCCTCGCTCGCCCAGGCGAGGGCGACCCTCGCCCGACGTCGGCGAGGTCGAACCTCGCCCGCGTCCGGCGAGGGCCGCCCTCGCCCGGGTCCGGCGAGGGCCGCCCTCGCCCGGCGTCGAGCGAGGGCCGCCCTCGCCGGCGTCGAGCGAGGGCCCCTCGCCGGAAAAGAAAAAAAAGGAAAAAGAAAAAGAAAAAGCAAAAAAGATGAAAATGCCCATGGACTAAATGTATTGGGGTAAATGTGTCACAAATAGCAAAGTTTGGGGTTTTTGGTGTCACAAAAAAAAGTTTGGGGTAAATGTGTCACAAGTGAGAAAGTTTGGGGTTTTTGGTGGCTTTTTCCCGATATTTAATGATCTTATCTTTGGGAACCTTTAACAGACGATCGGTTCCCTCAATTTTTGGCCTGTGCACCTCACCGGCCCCAAATGTGGTCCATTTGCTTTATGATGTCGCACTTGGCTTGAAGCCAATGGCCTCAATGCTGGCATCGGCACTTAGGTAGATTCCTTATTCTGTTTGCTTCTTGTTCTGTTTCCTGTTGCATTTCTTCTTCCAAGTATCTAGCAAAGCTTGGTGCAGTGAATTGATCCCACTAGTGCTTTCGGAAGGCATATGCAGGATCATGAACCCTTCAAAGCATCATATTATCGTGCACCGTCACAAATAAAGATGGCGGCTACCTTCTACCCAAGTGGACTCTTCACGTCTTCTTATAATTAGAAATATTTCATTGTTGGAAGTAAGAAGCAGCAAATCGAATGACGAAAAATTTTGCAGTTGCAGAGGACAGAACACTCGATTACTGCCCTACATAAAATCAGGAGGTTCACTTTTTGTTGTTAAGCCACATCTCAATCTCATCACGAAACTCTATTCCACTACCTTTTACCAACGTTGAAGTAAGTAATATAGTATGTCTAAAATTGTACAAAGAGCATGCTGAAGAATGCTCATATGCATTTACTTTCCTCTCTTCTGAGAATCTTTATTACATCTATCCCTTTGAGTTTCAAGCAGGCTGAAGAATGCTAAGAATCGGTCCCCTGTGAACCAGCTTGAAACAGTCGGTTAAGGCCAGTTCGATTCAGTTTTAATGCTCTCCATTCTTCTAACCACGAACTAAAGCTTGAATTCTTGGCCAGAACATCAGCAGACACCTCTTTAGCTTCAATCAGCTTCATTGCATATGCTTCAAACTCTTCGAGTCTATCCCGAAGAACAGCCAGGTTCTTTGGGTCACTCTCATTCTTGATTTTGTCCAGCCACTCCTTTGCTTCCTCCACCCTTGCCCAAAAGCAAGTGTCTTGGGTCAAGCTTGCATACTTGGTCCTTCTATTGCCCAGTTTCTTGCTAACAACTCTCTCAGTCCACCACTGATCGAAAATTTCGTACTTCCTCTCTCTTCCATTGCTTATGTAGTGGCCTTTCTTAAGGTGCATCCCCTACCGATAGTACTCCGCAATGCCCAGTGGCTCCACAAGAAGCATGTAGGACTGTGCCGCGTTTACCCATTTGGACCCTCTGTGCAAATCGTGTGGGAGCTCTTTCCCGTCCATCAAGTGTATGACCTTGTCCCAAAAGGCCGCAAGCTTGTACCGATTCATGTTTATCTTGGACTCTCTCTTTGAGGCCCCCCTCTGCTTGAATGAATCATAGTATCCTCTTTGCTCTTCAGACTTATCGCAACAAGCTTTATACCACTCTATCTCCACCCTATAAGGAGTGATTTGGATAGCCTAATGGCTAAGTCGGCGGCGTTTAGGTTCAGAGTGCGCCCCATTCGCCTCGTCATCTTCAAGCAATCTTTTGCCATTGGTGCAATCAATACCTGCAAAGTAGGGGATCAAAGAACTTTTAAACTCGAGGAATTGTACCCAAGAATAAAACATAGATCGATACATTTACAGAATGCGATCACTCGATGATTTTAGGTGCCGTGTTCCTACCTGTCGATAAGTCCCTGAGGAGTTCAAAGCCAACTAAAGACTTGCTTCATAGCTTGATTCAGGCAAATCTACTTCCATGAAGCTTCTCTTCAAAGACTGATGAGTCAATCTTTCAACATACCACCCATACTTAAGGTGCTCCTCAATGACACAATTTGGAGAACCTGTCCATAGCATCAAATGCATCATCTTGTTGATCGATACAGCATTGTCCAAACAAATGGTGCCCTCATATGAACAAAACAAGTAATTCCCGAATGGCCAAAACGACCTCCCTCCCTCGCCTTCCCTTGCCTGTGCCAGGCGCTCCATGTCGGCCACAACAGAGGAAAATATTGTCTTCTTCAGTTAATTGGAGGTTAGCCAAATTCATAGACATCATAGATGTGTACCAAAATCTTACGAGGGCTTCCCAGTGGGGAGTCGAAATAAGTGATTGGTCGAGAGATAACCTTGGCATTATATCGTACGTCGACACGATGTTGCAGAAGCTGCCGCCCCATCTTTCGTGGAGGATGGCTGGGGAAAGCGACTCGTTGCCGAGGAAAGGAGAGCCAAAACCAATGCAAAAGACCGACGGGGGTGGGAAGATGGATTTGAGGTGGGAGAGGAGCCGAAGAGTTGCGAGGAAGGCAATCAATTCTCCTATGGAGTGGCCTGTGATCACTATTGACTTGGTTTTAGCCAACAAGTTATCAATCTGCATACATATTCAAGAATTCCTGAAATCTAGTTAAAAGCTTCCTGAAAAAATCTCGATTACAAAACGCTTCAAAAGCTTCACTGAAAAATCAACTTACACCGGATTATGTCAAATTAGAAGAGTTACGTGAATAGATCTGGTAGGAAATCATTGGTCATACTGCAATTGCTAAACTATACGGAACTGTTTATTTGACAAGTTAAAACAACACTAACTTGTTTAGCAAATGATGAGAAGTGTGCAAATATGTTTAAGACCTGTATAGAATGTATTTATATGTATGGCTTTTGTATTTAGAAAATCTATGAGAAGAGTACCATTCACGACCAGAGAAGATCTGTCTCATGAACGGTTCGGTCCAAAACCAAAATCATCGGTCTACAGTATTTCGAAATTCGGACCTAGAGGTTATCATGGACCAAACGGGCCGGGTAGACCCGCCCATGCTTGATCAACGTGGACAGGCCCGAAGGACGGCAAGCACTTCTTTTCTTGAGCTTGGCCAGCCCACTTCGGCCGGTCCATGCCTTAATCGTCATCAGCCTTGCGAAAGTTTTAAAGTAATGGAAGCGACTTTTCAAGAACACTGTGTAGCGCCAATATCAGCAAACAGCTAACCTGGCTCTGAAAATCAGGGCGCGAATGAAAATCACGGAAGAGGCAAAGCACTCCGGAGTGGACCATGACCGGCTCTTCCCCGTCGTAACGGCATGTCAATGGCGCGAACAGCCCGTGGTCACCCACATCCAGGGGCACCAGCATACTGTAGCTCGGAACCAAACCGAGCACCGGCATCTCTTGGATGCCCGAGAACGCCACGTAACCCACGCCTCTGACTTGCTCCACCACGAAGGCCCCAGGCCCCATAACGTTCGCGGTGCTGCACAGTCTCCACGCCTCCTCCAGCAGCGGCGTCGATGCCAGGGAAGTCCCCAACATCTCGCTCGTCTCAAACCTTTCCAAAACGACAACAGGTACGTGAAGAAAAACGAACAAAACAAAGCGAAAATAGAGCAGGAGAAAGGGAAGAGGCTGTTACGGTGAAGCTTCGGTGTCCATTGTTTCCCGTTTTGCTCGTCGAGTGGAACTGGAATGAATATAGACTCTGAAGTTATGGTACTGTTCGAAAGTAAAAGGTGATGGCCTTATATAAGGAGAAAATATTGTGTATCCGTGTGATTCCACGGTGTGCGCACGCACGTGCTCTCACACATTCTCCATTCTGGAGAATGTGTGAGAGTTCGGTTGGATGGATCGACGTTTTCTGCCGTACGTAAATAATTTGTCTCGAAGAAAAAGTGGACGTGTATTTGATTATGACTTGCGGGACGTCTTCCATATGGCAGACGAGCTGGCTTGGTTGCCAAACTACATTACTCCAACTCTAGCTTTGAAAATCCCTTCTCTTTTTTAAGCGGTGCTATGCTCAAGAGAGTTACTTTTGCTTGTACCTTTCTCTGGCCAAATCTTGTATCTCTATCTGGCGCCCTCTTCCCCCTCTCTTTTGTCATGCGTGGATCACAGAAAAGAAGTCTTGTAAAGAGAAATTGATTTCTCGCGATTGGCGTGCTGACTAATGTGTTAAATTCGATTTGTTGCGTTGAATGTCAACTCGCAACTTGCTACATCACCTAAGAGTGGCGATGCTTCGTATATTTGATTGGACTTAATTGACTCCGCTAAATATATTTTTTCCAATTATTATGTAAATTAATCTTTAGTTGAGTAATCCGACCCTATTAAATTTTGGTCTTTGCAATCGCTAAGCTAAGTTCCCATCAATTTGACCATGATGTTACATGCTAATTTTGAAAAGCTCACGTCACATTAACAAAGAGGTCCCAAATTAAAAGATCTATTAACTTATTACGTTTTCTATCATATCATCGTCTTGATCGTCTATTATACAATTAGACTGACAGAGCACCTTTTTTTTTTTTTTATGGAAAATCTAATTGATAAGTCTCTTTGGTAAGTTTTGTAATTCGAGATCTTGTAACAAGAATTTAAGATGTGGACCATTTTATGATTTTTGTCTTGCTAATATTTTGACTTGTAAGGGACTCGTGCACTGACAGTGGATGTCTGGGCATGAAAGAGTGAAGTGGACAACGTGAAAGAGGCCGTTGCGTCGGCGGGGAGGCTCTCTTCGGATAGATCAACTTGGACTGCCGGGGGGCTGTCTTTTTCCTTCTTTTTTTTTTTTTATGATTAATAACTCGATAAACGATAATTCGTCTCAAAGAAAAAGTCGATGTGTAATTTAATTATGACTTGAGGGACGTTTTCGATACGCAAAGACGAGCTGGCATGGTTGCCAAATTACATTTTCTGCAACCCCAGTTTTGAGAAAACCCTTTTTCTTTTGAAGCAGCACTAGCCTCAAGGGAGTTGCTTTTGCTCGTACCTTTTGTCAGAATATTTATATATTAAATCACGTCTTCATCTAACGGTTTAAACTTTTAGAGCAGTTAGCTGTGATTCCACCAAATCTTACACGGTATTAGAGCTAACGGAAAACGCATCTTATTGCAAATGCAAAGGTGAAATTTCCGAGTTTGACGCTGTCGTGTTATGATTTGGCTAACTTATAAATTCTACCACTTTGATCCTGAAATTATGAGCTGGGCACAATATAAGGAAATATGGTCTCATAAAAAAACAACGTGTTGTGATATATAGATTCGAGCAGTTGGAGGATAGAGACATCGATATCCCTTATGGTAATCACTATAGCCGAGGAACACGCATGGCAACGATCGAGCATCGAACTTATTTTTGGTGTGGTCCCTATGATAAGGAAAGCACCTACAACCAAAAACTCACAAAAAATTATAATATGGTTTTCTGCTAAATAAGAATTGATAAGGTGATTTCACGCCCAACACCCTTGTAGAAAGCCGATTCAAGAGAAAAACTGCCGTTTGGAAGCTTTCGACCCAATATTTTTTAGGAATTCCACTTTGATGAAGTACAGTTAATCCAATTTACAACTGACAATTTTCTAAATTTTGAGTTCTCTACCACTGGTTTTGTGAAAAAGGATAGGAAAATGGGAAAGGGTTCTAACAGTTCAAAACCGTGAAGGTGATCTATATACCTTGAAGGCGCCAAAAGAATCACTATTTTCAAATCGGTTCAGAAAAGCTGATGAAAGTACTTGGCATCAAAGGTTGGGACATCTACAATCGACGACAATCTGCTATCTGCAAAATAAAGGCAATATTACTTTTATTGTTTGGAATAAACCTACTACCATATGTAATAGTTGTCAAATGGGTCGAGCATCTAAACTTCCCTTTTTGCCTTTCAAATTTAGTACTACTAAGCCTTCCGAAAAGATACATTGTGATTTGTGGGGAAATGCTCCAATAATCTCATTTCAAAGGCTTCAGTATTATGTTTGCTTTGTAGATGATTATACGTGATATACTTGGTTGTTTCCATTACGGCAAAAATCTAACTTTTTTGTATGTTTTCTCAATTTTGAGAACTATTTGGAAAGACAATTTGGAGGGCTGTAAGCCGGTTTCCACCCCTTTGGCCGCTAGTTCTCATTCTAGTACACATACAAGATTATTTTCGGATCCTATGCTATATCGAAGTATTGTCGGAGCTCTTCAATATCTCACAATTACACGGCCGGATATTTCATATGCAGTCAATTTTGTTTGTCAATCCATGCATCTACCTACCGTGAGTTGTTTTCAAATTGTGAAGAGTATTTTATGTTATATGAGTGACACAATAGATCGGGGCACACAATCTTGTCCAAGTCAACTTTGGACTCATATGCTTTTTGTGTTGCAGATTGGGCAGGTTGCAACTTGACTCGACGATCAACTACTAGATTTTGTACCTTCTTAGGTAGCAATTGTATATCATGGAGTGCTAAGAAGCAACGAACGGTTGCTCGATCTTGTGCCGAGGCAAAGTATCGTGCAATGGCGTTGACAACTACAGAGATTACATGGATATCATTCCTTTTTGTCGCAACCTCCCCGAACCGGCCTCGCCGCCTATGGGGTTTGGCTAATGGATTACTAAATTAAACCTAACTTGAGCTCTCTTAAGCCCGTACCAATTCGCAACTTAAGTTTAAGTTGTTAACATGCAAATCAATTTCATTTAGGAGTCACCACTAATCAATTTTTTGTGGGTCGATTAGATACCCAAGTGAAGCATAGGAGAAATGCTTCACTTCTACAAACCAGAGATTCAATGGGTACGGGGACTTGATTACATTAATTGACCAATTAGTGCCATTTTGATAACTAACCTTGTTCAATTACCGCCTAACGTGTTCACACTAATCAGGAGTTTCAAAATTTAATTCCTAACCAAACTAGGGTAAGCAACAATCAACACATGAACCTAACGTACAAAATCGACCTTATGCGAGTTAGATCAAACACGCGATTCAAAGTGTGTGAACCAAGCAACGTGCGATCGAATATGACACTAATCACACAATAGGGCAAGAAAAACCAATTCCAAATTCCAAATAAATTTTTTGATTTTTCGAAATTTTTTAAAATTTTTTGAATAATAAAATAATATTAAAAATAAGATAAAAACGGATTCGAGTCGGATCTCCACATCCGACCCGGATCGGGACTGACCCGAGCACGCCGGCCCGGGTCCACGATCGGACCGGGTTCATTTATGGAGCCCGGTCTGGCAAATTAAAAAAAAGAAAAAGGGCCCAGCCCGAAATTTTTTCGTTTTTTTTAAGAAACAAACAAAAGCCCAAAGCCCACTAAAAATAAAAAGATAAAAAAAAAAAAATTTAGCCCAATTTTCAAACTCGGCCCAACCGCGAAAGGCCCAAGACTTAATAAAACCCTAAAGCCCACACACTAAATAAAACCCTACCCGGTCAGACCCGCGATCAGACTCGGACGTGAGTCGCCGACCCGACTCACTGGAAACCCTACCTGGTGCGCCCGACTCGCTTGACTCGGTTCGGGGCCACTTCCGCACGTGTCACCACCCCGACGAGGAGTAGCGGGTGTTCTTCGCCCGCGGTCGGCCCTGGAGCCTACGACCGACGGCCGGTGCCTCCTTGCCACGCAGCCGCCGCTCCGACTCGCGGCCGTCCAACGCCGCGCCTACTGTCTCACCTTCGCTTGCCGGTCGGAAAGCCGACTTCTCCGAGCCCCAGCCTTTGTGGCTGGGGTTTCCAATCCGGCGACTGAGCCCTTGCTCGGCCGCCGCTTGGCTTATGTTCACCCGACCTACATGGCCGGGTTTCGTCTCTCCGTGGTCGGACCCGTGTCCGAAATGAAAACGCAAACATCGTCACAGCAAGCAAACACAAAGAAATTTCATTCAAGCATTTCATCAAAAAAGTTGGATGCATGGTGAAAAACGAGAGATTCCGGCGCGAACGAGACTCAAACTTTGCCGAGATTTTACAACTCCAGACACACAAATGAAGCGAGAAGACGTCAAGGTGTCACAAGCCAAAACTCGCGCCAGCCGGATGGCCGTGAACTCCGGCCAGCGAGCCAAATGAACAGAAGCAGAAACAGGGGAGGGGGATGCCGTTGCGGCACTCCCTATCTAGCTCGGCGGCGACGAATGGGGTGAGTGCGATGGATCGGACTACATCCAGTCACCTCACATGCCTCCAAGCCGGAATCATCAGGAAATCAGCTTAGGATAAAAAAAAAACTGATACCCACCTTAGATGTGCAAGGGAGGCCGCGAGCTTGAGTAGAGTGGCCGGGAATTGTCGAACGACGCTCGAGCACAGTCGAGCTACGAGCAAGCTCTCGCCCACTCTCTCTCTCGGATCTCTATTCTCTCGCTCTCTTCTCTCTGAATCTCTCCGGAACTCTCTTTTCTTCCTTCTCTATTTTTTTCCGGTCCCCCCTCTCTCTGGATCTCCTTCTCCTTTTTAAATTTGACATTCGTTTCCTTTTGTCCTCCCCATCAGATAGCTTTTGTTGGTTAACCATGTCAGCCATCTTCCTTTTCCATTTACAGCTTAAAAGAGCCATGGATCAGTGCGCCTTCCCTATCTTCTCATGCGCCAGCGGTCGGTCCTCTCCTTGGGACCAAATCAGGTCCGTTTTTGGCTAAAACGGCTGCAGGGTCTCCTTGATACAGGTCGGAAGCGCTACGCCGTCTTCAATGCGTCCCCTTTCTTCTCATGCGCCAGCGGCCGATCCTCTCCTTGGGACCAAATCAGGTCCGTTTTTGGCTAAAACGGCTGTAGGGTGTCCTCGATACAGGTCGAAAGTGCTACGCCGTCTTCGATGTGCCCCCTTTCTTTTGCTTTGTCGCCTCCGGTTATCTGCTTGCCCCTTGTCGCTTTTGCTTCCCGGCTGCTGCAATATGCTTCGTTCCTGTCCTTTGCATTGCTTCCTTCTGGCTTCTCAGAGGCGTGGAGGATGAAAGGGGAAAGAAGATGGGCTGGGTTGGAACAAAAAGAAAAGGTAGTAGGGCTGGGCCAGGCCCTGACGAGAAGAGGCGAAACTAAAAGGGTTTGATTGGATCGGTCCAATCGAACTGGGCCGATTTTTTAATTAATTAATTATTTTTAAATAAACAAGAAAAATATATTCTAATAGGCCCTATTAACGTAAATGAACCTAATGTCTATATGCCATGAAAATATTTTTGATTTAGGGGTTAAAAATTAATCCCTAGTTTTTCTATGCACTTAAACTTTAAATGACTAGGCAAAATTTAGGTGTCAACAGCTGCCCCTCCTTGAAGGGGAGCTCGAAGAGGTCCCTTTCAAAGATAAGAGACACTTAAATTTTGTTCATAGAGGGTATGGGAAGATGCATGCGATATGATTTGACTTCGATTTTTTTTATACTTGCCATATCATGTAAGAACGGGCTTTTCGCTAAATAAAGTCTCACCATATAAAGAAATAAACTCTAGGCTACGAAAGCTCGCCAGGTCGATAAGGTATTATGGGTTGCAAAAGCACACCGTGCAAAGAAAAAGAATCGGGGCTACAAAAGCTCGTCAGGTCGAAGGGGTGCTCCGGGCTGCAGAAGCTCACATTGCAAAGAAAAAGACTTTGGGTTGCAAAAGCTCGCCAGGTCGAAGGGATGCTCCGGGCTGCAAAAGCTCATCGTGCAAAGAAAAAGATTTTGGGCTGCGAAAGCTCGTCAGGTCGAAGGGGTACTCCGGGCTACAGAAGCTCACCGTGCAAAGAAAAAGATTCTGGACTGCGAAAGCTCGCTAGGTCGAAGGGATGGTCTGGGCTGCAAAAGCTCACCGTGCAATTCTGAGGCTGTAAATATATCAAGCAAAAAGATTCCGAAATAGCCACTGCACATCTAACAGAATATGTTATAACAGGCGCCTTGGTAAGGAAAGCATACCAAGCGAGATCATTATCATTCGAATGTCATGAAAGACGCTATCAAAAGAAAATCATCACCGAGGAAGTGTTGATTATATGAGCAATTCAAGCTGATTTCAATTGTCTAGCAAACATTCGGCATTATTCAATATCATATAATTGCCATCGAGTTTGGAAAATATAACCAATTCTCAAATTCCCTCGAGAGACAAATTTTGTCAAAATGATCTTGGCTCATGAAAATGGCTCGTTAAGTATGCCAAACAAGAGCTCCTTAGTTGAAAAAGGGCTTCTCACCTACTCTCAAGAAGGTTGTTTGATCCTATTCATTCATGTGGGAAATAGTTTGATTTCTAATTTACCTCGCACTGTCAATGTCGAAGGTTTCGAGAATCATTTGCTAAGTACACATGACCAACCGGAGAGGTCTTTTAAGGACTGTAATGCAGGTTTGGTCATGGTTTCAACAAAGGATAAGCATTATCGGCTAAGAAATGAAATAATTGTGGATCAGCATCTCCGCCAGGTTTACAAGTCAAGAAACCTTAAGATGAGATAAGATAACCTCGCCTCCACTTCTTCAAGCCTTAGCTTCTTTGGAAGTCCAAACTTCTGCTCGAACCATCCCAATCAGAAGAGACTTTGGAAAGGGTTGTAAGATTGGTTCGGTGAAAGGCTCGAGTTTTTCAGAAAAGATTTAAGAGCTGATGATTATCGTGGCATCATTACCATATTATCTCGTCTTTTCAAAAGGCGCATGACTCCTTAACTCATCTCGAGAGTCCATCGGCAAGTCATTTCAACATAAGAGCTTTGCTTTTTTTCTAATGGCTTTCGCCTTTGCAATGATTTTTCTTTCATACAAGCATTTTTCTTTTGACACATTTTTTTACGGGCATTGACCTTGCTTTTACCAGGCACACTGCTTTTTTGTGCCCCTTAGCTCTCTCTCGCTCGTTTGAACCATTTAAGCTCTCAGGATTTTCGAGGTTTTTTTTTTACGCGTTGTCTCACGAGCGCCAATTACTTTGGAAAATCATGTGCCTTGCCCCAGTGTGGGGAAATAATCGCCACTCGGGCTTTTAAAATGAATGTTCAGGCTCATCTTGGCTAAATAAAGGGTCTGAGTGTTTGGGTATAGGAAGAAATGTTCTTCTTCATTTTGGGACGCTTCGAGCTTCCATAAGGACTCGTTTGAAGTTACCACCAAAGAGCAAAAAAATCTTTCTGATCTTTTTCTTCGAAGAATGTCAACTAAAACCTCTAAATTTACCCTATTGTGGGGTGGTTCTTGACAGGGGTATTTTGTAGAAATTCTTCACATGTGAAGGCTCGAAGAGGCTTAATTATGATTACAGGTAGTATGTAGGATGGATGAAAGAAATGTCTCTTTTCATTTTGATCCATGTACTATTTGCAAATGAATCTCTCGTCCTAAAACACGATTTTTTGCACTCAACTCATAAAGTGTCTATAGGACGTGTTTGGGAATGGTTCGCCTTTCTTTATTCTAAGTGCTTCTCGCTTGGCATGATTAACATATTTCCTCTTGCTTTGCCAAGATCACCTGAGTTGATTGATCTTTATGGGGAATCTTGATTCAAAATGAATGTTTCACCAAGCATCAAGACAACTCTGGACAAGGATGATATTCAAAATTTTTGTGAAAAGTTTATTTTCAGAATTTCTACTTTTATGTTTGTTTTTCTCAAACCCGCCAAAAACCTTTTTCCTTTTTTCTTCTTTTTTTGTTTTTTTTGTTTTTCAAAGCAAATTTTCCATTCGACCTTCTTTTGGCATTAAGAAAAAGGGTACTTACCTACGGCCTAATGACTTGATAACCTCCTCCTTCGCATTTGGCTTGTTGGATGCTTTCCAAGATAGTTCAGTCGTTCGTAGATCAACTTGCAGATTGTTTGGGACCTACAAAGTAAACATCTGTGCATGTATGCATGATGTGAATATCCTACAGTGATTCGGATTGCATCGAAAATGGCTCTTGGGCCTTGGATTTCATTCAAGAAAAATACTTTTTCACCGAATCGGCGTTTATAGGCTTTGGCAACTCTTGGCCATCCATTTTTACAAGAACTAAGGCACTTCCAGGTAGAACCTTTTTAACAACATATGGACCCTCATAATTAGGGGCGAACTTCCCACCTAATTCCGGTGTGACGGATAACACTTTCCTTAGCACGAGATCTCCGACTTCAAAATGTCGAGGCCGGACTTTGTGATTGAAGGACTTTGCAACTCGCTTTTGATAGCATTGACCATGGCATAAAGCCTTTAGCCTCTTCTCATCGATCATGTTCAACTGATCCTATCTCTATTGAGTCTACTCTTCCTCAAAGAGCTCAACTTGTGAGAGAATCCTTAATGAAGGGATTTCGACTTCCACGGGTAAGACCGCTTCCATACCATAAACAAGCGAGAAAGGAGTCATCCCTGTCGAAGTGCGGATTGAAGTTCGGTATGCCATCAACGCATAAGGCAGCCGTTCATGCCAGTCTCGATAGTTGTCAACAGTTTTTGATAAGATCTTCTTTATGTTCTTATTAGCTGCCTCCACAGCTCCATTCATTTGTGGACGGTAAGGTGAGGAGTTCAAGTGATGAATATGAAACTCGTCAAGTAAGCCATCTACAACCTTGTTATTCAGATTTGAGCCATTGTTAGTGATGATCACCTCCGGGACTCCATAGCGAGCGATGATGTCACGGCGAATAAACTTGGCCACATTTTTGGCGGTGACATTGGCATATGAGTTCACCTCGATCCACTTGGTGAAGTAATCGATGGCTACCAAGATGAAGCGATGTCCATTGGAAGCCTTAGGATTAATTGGCCTAATCATATCGATCCCCCACATTGAGAAGGGCCATGACTCGAACATTTGACACAATTCATTTAGCGGTACGTTGATTTTATTTGCATAGATTTGACACCGATGGTAATAACGAACATGCCGAATACAGTCAGCCTCCATAGCCATCCAGAAGTAACCCAGTCTCATGATTTTTCTTGCCAAAAGATGACCGTTCATGTGCGGACCACATTCTCCTTCATGAATTTCTCTCATCAACTGATTAGCTTCTTTGGCATCGACGCATTTCAACAAAATTGAGTTAAAGGACCTCTTGTAAAGAGCATTGCCACTGATGAAGAATTTCGACGTTAGCTTTCTTATGTATTTCTGATCTACTAGTTCACTCCCATGAGAGTATTCACCCCTTTGAAGATAGTTTATTTGTCGTGATATCATGGCTTCTCATCAGGTTCATCTGTGATAGTCGAACAGTAAGCCGGACGCGTCAGTATTTCAATTTTCAGTGGTTCGTTGTCTAACCCTTCCATGACTTGTAGTATTGATGATAAAGTGGCCAGGGTGTCGGCGAACTGATTCTGCGATCGAGGTAAATACTCAAAAGAAATCTCCTCAAATTCTTTTATTAACTCCTCAAGGAATTCATGATAAGGGATCAACTTGGGGTCATGAGTTCGCCATTGATCCTCTGTCTGAAGAATGATGAGGGCGGAATCGCCGTAGACTTGCAGTTTCCTAACCTTCATGTCGACGGCCAATTGCAATCCTAGTATGCAAGCCTCGTATTCTGAGATATTGTTGGTACACGGGAATACCAACTTGGCGGCCACAGGTTGGTGCTGACTCGTTGGGGAGATAAGGACTGCCCTAGTCCTAGAACCAGCTAGATTAACGGCACCATCGAAGTACATAGTCCACTTATCACTCACTATTTCCAAAATGCGCTCCTCTATAGGATTTGACTAATCATGGTCTTTCGACCTTTCAAAGTTTTCTGCCAACATGTCAGCTATAGCTCTTCCCTTGATGGATTTTTGCGCCATGCTGTGGACGTCGAATTCGTACACCAGAACTTGCCACTTTGCTAACTTTCCAACCAATGCAGGTTTTTCCAACAAATTTTTGATGGGATCATTCTCAGTTACAAGCAGAATCCAATGATGGAGTGTGTATTGGCGTAAGTGGTGTAATACCCACACTAAAGCCACACATGTTTTTTCAACTTCGGGGTAATTTATTTTGGATGAAGTAAATTTCCTACTGAGATAGTATATCGCACATTCTTTGTCATCGCTTGGTCTCTTCTGAGATAGCAAGGCTCCCAACGACTCATCATGAATAGTCAAGTAAAGTATTAATGGCACACTAGGGATAGGTGGCACTAGGACCGGCGGATGAGAAAGATATTATTTTATTTCCTCAAATGCCTCTTGACAATCGGTATCCCACTTAACTTTGGCGTTCTTCTTCAGGAGCTTGAAAAAAGGTTTAGTCGTCTCAGACAGTTGAGAAATAAATCTCGCCACATAATTTAGTCTCCCTAGCAAACTCCGAACCTCTTTGACAGTTGAAGGAGGCTTCAAATCACAAATGGCCTTAACCTTCGACGAGTCAATTTCAATGCCTTGACTACTGACCATGAACCCCAATAGTTTCCCAGACTTTGCTCCAAACACACATTTTGGCGGGGTTAAGTCTTAGCTTGAACCTTCGAAGTCGGTCAAATAACTTCCGTAATACCTCGAAGTGGTCCTCTCCATGTTTGGATTTGGCAATCATATTGTCTACGTAGACCTCCACCTCCTTATGCATCATATCGTGGAACAGGGTGACCATTGCTCTTTGGTACGTTGCCCTGGCATTCTTCAAGCCGAAAGGCATTACCTTGTAACAAAAGGTCCTCCAAGGGGTAATGAAGGAGGTCTTACTTTTATCTTCTTCTTTCATCCAAATTTGATTGTAACAAGAAAACCCATCCATAAAAGAGAATAACTCAAATCCCGCGGTGCTGTCGACCAACACATCGATGTGAGGCAGCGGGAAGTCATCTTTTTTGGACTGGCTTGATTCAAATCGCGGTAGTAAATACAAATCCTGACCTGACCATCCTTCTTCATAACAGGGACTACGTTGGCGATCCAATCAGAATAGTGTGACACTTCTATGAAGCCCACTTTCAACAACTTCATGACTTCTTCTTCGATTTTCTTAGATAATTCGGGTTTTGTTCTTCTGAGCCTTTGTTTCTTAGGCAGGATACTCGGATCAGTGGGGAGAGCATGCTTTACAATTTCCCTATCTAACCCCGGCATATCCGCATATGACCATGCGAACATATCTTGGTATTCTTTTAAAAGGTCGACCATCCTTCTAGTCTTGATTTCAGAAAGGCCAGCTCCAATCTTGATTTCTTTAACATTCTCCGAATTGCCCAGATTTATTGTGATTGTAGGCTTCGCGGTCAACGGCTTAGACTCTTCGTGCCGAATCCAATCTTGTTTGATGCTTGTTCGATCACAGTCATCCTTGTCATCATCGGTCCCAGAGGAATTTTCGCCAAGCAAATCCGACTTACATATACACCTATCATGATCATGTGAAATGTTATGCCTAAGATGCCACAAAGAAGGTTAGTGATTAAATTGGTAAATGTTATTGCAACTAATGATATGCATGCGTTTTGAAATCATTTTGAAAGAGTTTTTGAAAATGCGGGATCCGTCCTCATATCCTTGGACATCCCTATCCGCAAATGATTTTGGAAACTAGGAAGCGTGCGGAAGTCCAAGCCTCAAAACATCATCATCAGTCTGGTTTGAGTACTTCCATACGTCCTTAATAAAACATGATCATGATTTCATTAACAAGATGAGGCCGTTTACATGACTCGAGGTCTTGGACCGATGACTCACAGTCCAAGACTCTGATTACAAAGAGAAACAACCGCTAGATCTAAACAGACTTCACATGGAAGGGGTGAACATAAACTTAAACAAGGCGAAACAGGAAAGAAAAGAGGCATCCCTACTCAGAAGGGTTGGCGGTGGCAGTGGAGGGCTCGGCCTCTTTATCTTCCATGATAGCGCAGGCAAACTCTCCCCCGAATAAATCAACTAGGCCAAGAACGACCTCCTCTTCTTGCAGCAGCTTGGGTGGACCCGGGAATGTCTCTTTCAATTTCGGAAGAAGTAAGACCTTCCGACCTTCTCCTAACCCAAATAAACTCCCCCGACCTCCACAACTTTCATGATTAGCTAGGCCTCCATAGTCACCACAGTCGTTATTGCTTCCTTGGCCACCATAATTAGTATGGCCTCGACGACCACTACGGCTGTGTCATCCTGAAATTGCCCAGTTGGGATTTATGAAATGAACAATTTTATGAACGTACTTATAATTAGTTCTCGCCCGGAACTGATCATTTCTGAGATACTAACCATTAGGGAAAGGCTAATTAGGGATTTAAAAATTTGCGCGACCAAAAGAATTCGATCATAAATCGACTTTCTACCATAGAATTATCGAGATAACATTTTCAGCCAATGTAGTCCGATCTTAGGTTAGTTATGGGTCAGTTCATCATTGTCATACCAATGGATCACCGGTGATTCCGTTTGACCACGAAATGAATTGACGAACGATTCAAAACCTATACCGAACGATCGTGCCCATCGGAACTAGCGATTGATTCTCGCGATTACATGACAACCGATGTCGTTACAATCCGAATGAACTTGCATGTGACTTGATTTAGTATCAGTCACGGGTCGAATACGCGAATTTCCCTAAAAGCCACCCGTTAGTCTGAGAACCGCTCGAGTTACGTTATATAAAATTCAGTTATTAATTAGAGGCCAATTCGGGCATCGGAAATTTAAGAAGTCACGACGGGACGTTTGGATGACGTTGTGGTTGGAATGTACAGCTTTGGATTTTCCCGAATTCTTTAGAAAAATTCAATTTCAGCGAGAAAATGGAAAGTGACCATATTACCCTTGGAGGTTTATTAAGGGCAAGTGTTAGAGGGGAAGGGCATTTTGGTCATTTTGCCCTAATTTTTGAGTTGGACAAAATTGCCCTTGGAATTTTATGAAATTCCCAAATTGCCCTTGGATATTTTTGGAAAAGATTCGATCTCGGCCGTTGGTTTTTGGATAAGATCGAATCTCGGCCGTCGGTTGGATTTTAGAGTAAAGGGCAAGATGATTTTTTTGGCCCTCAATTATTGGTCTTTGACTATATAAGACCAAAACCCTCTCTCTCTCCTCATTTCTCCCCCCCTCTCCTTCGGCCGCTCCCCTCCCCCTCACTGCCGATCGCCCTTGACCGCCGTCCGTCGTCATCGTTCCGGCCGCCGCCCGCCGAGCCACCGCCGCCCACGCCCTCACGCCACCACTGCCGTTCCTCTCTCCCTCTTGGTTCACTCTCTCTCCCCTCCCCCGTGGCCATGAGTGACCACCAAGCCAAGCCGCCACCGTCGTCGATCATCGCCACCCGTCGAGCCGCTCGCCGCCGCTGCCGCACGCAGCCGTGAGGCCACTGGCCAGCCGCCCCCTTTCCACTCTAGTCGAGCTAGTCTAGAGTTCGTGTAAGTCGCAGTCTAACCCTCGCCTAGTATAGCGGGTATTATCGGACCCGTTTAGAGACGGTTTGGTATAGTTTTAGGGGATGAATTGATTAGCGGGCCTTAGGGGCGAAATTGGAATATTTTGATGGAAATTTAGTGGTCGATTGAATGCTGGTTTTGGCTGGTTTGAGTGTTGTGAATTTCTGTTCGGTGCGTAGATGGCGTTATTTGATCCGGCTCGTAATTTCGTGAAAGCGCCGTGAAGAGCCCGGAGTGATATGCCGTAGTTTTGGGTGTGAAAAGTGGCAATTTATGTGTTGATTGTATATTGATGATGTGGCTGAATTGAAATGATGGAATTGGATGTGATTATATGCATTTAATTAACGCCCGAGAATGTGTACGTGTGAGATTTGTGGCGTACGATGTGCGTGTGATCACTAAATGGCTCTGAGGCGTGTGTACGCGGGGTACAGATAAAATGAATGGTATGTGAGTGTGTTTGTGTGATCACTAAATCCCTGAGGCGTGTTTATGCGGGGAAATGATCCGTCCTGAGGCGGTACGACTACGCGGGATGATACTCGGTATTACCGGAGGACGGCCAACCTGAGGTGGTACCATTACGCGGGTTTTGTCATAGGTGGTGGGTGTTGAGCCTGAGGCGGTATCATTACGTGGGCAAGATACACGGCCTGAGGCGGTACCACTACACGGGCCAGGAAGTGTTATTATGATTAGGTCGCAGTGAAACTGAGGTGGTACGACTACGCGGGTCACTAGCGAGTTGAGTGGAAAATATGATTAGGTCGCAGTGAACCTGAGGCGGTACGACTACGCGGGTCACTGGCGAGTTGAGTGAAAAATATGAGATGATCGCAGTGAACCTGAGGCGGTACCATTACGCGGGTCACTGGCGAGTCGAGTGAAAATAACGTGTTGAGTCAGGAATGAATGTGTGAAATGTAATTAGAATGTGCATGTGATTGGGAACTGTACTGTTGTGGCTAACGTGCAGGTTGCCGCAGGAAAGACCCAGGTAAGTTCAAATTGTGTGCTTGCTATGTGACGGTTGAGTGTGGTTGTGTTGTGATGGTCTGGAGGTACGTGATAGCTTAGGTGAGGTTTAGGGAGCGTACTTATTGAGATGTGATCTCATGGTTATTTCAACCAATAATTTCAGAACCCCGACCTGAGCCATGAATCTGCCACCGCCGCAGCGTTTTGGGATCCCTATGCACACCGACCACGATGTCTTAGAGTATCCGATGGATGATAACATGACCCGGGTTGAGCACACGACCGTAGTTTGGGTAGATATAGGACTACCCCACTGGCAGGCTCATACGTACACTGCCTGGATGTTCAGAGATGGGGTAGATGAGGTTGGCCCTGTCTGAGGCTTCAACGTCCCCTTTGATGGAGTTGGGGATTGGGATCCATCAGCCATACCCCCTCCCGATGGCGAGCTAACTAGCTTGGAGACTAGTTTGGCTCAGTCCGGACTTCAGCCTGCGTCTACAGCACCTGATCCCTCCGGAGCCGAGCATGAACCGGAGCCAGAAGAATCCCAAGCGAGATATGATCCGATGGACGTGGATCTCGAGGTGATACCAGAGGAAGAACAAGAAAGAGAAGGAGAAAACCCTAAAGAAGAATCGAAAGATGCCCCAGAAGCAGAGCCTGAAGATGAACCGGAGGACGCACCAGTGTACGAGGTAGAGTACAATCCCTACTATGTGCCAGAAGTCGAAGCAGATGAGAAGCCAGTTGAAGAGGAGCGAGATGAGGTCCCAGCGGAGTCGGGTGACATAGACCATCCGATTGAGATCGAGGCCGAGCCGGAGTCCTCAGAGGAGCCAACGGTTCAGGAGGAGTTGGATTCGAGTTCTGATGAGTCAGACTCAGAATGGACGTCGTCTCGCGGACGTTGGGGCTAGTCTAGGGGTTGGGAGTGGATCTTTTGAGAGGCTTCATTTTTGGAGGATAGAGTACCCAGGCTGTCGATCTTTTTGATATCGGTGGTGTGTAGTGGATAGTACGGTGTGCATGTATAGGAGGCCATTTGTATATGTTTTGGATGTTGTATAAAGTGGGTTAAGTAATGGATTAGTCCGTCCTTCCTTTTTCCCCAGTTGTTTCGTGTCCGAGTATTATTTGTGGCTTTCGCTGATTGTTTAAATCTCTGATAAGTTTGAATCAGGTCGGCGATACCCTGGGACGTCGCACTAACTCAACCTTAGAGAGGGATGTCACGAGCTCGGTGGGTGCGGGGCGTGACATCCCAAGTTTGAATTGGTATTAGAGTGAGCTTAGCTAGATCTAATTTGGTCGAAGTTTGGAGTAATAAGAAGCGGAGACCCTAGGGTAGTAATCTAGGGAGACCTTAGCGAGTTGTAAGGTGATATGAGCTACACGTGCCTCCACATTGTTTGTTATGGTTGTTGGCTGAATTGAGTGTTATAATGATTGAAATGCAGGTGCATCGGGACCTGAGGTAAGTGCATAGACCCTATTGTTTGTGGCCTTGTGCTGTGGTGATGGATTACCTGCTGAGTGAATTATTGCATTAATTCACTGCCTAGGACTAGACTGGTATAGTTGGCCTAGGTTTCTAATTCCTGAGTGGAATTATAGTCGGTAGTCGAGTGATATAAATCGTGACGATGAGTTCGCAAGGTAGAGGAACTGGGGGTCCGTCCAGCTCACGAGCCCGAGCTCGACCTGTAGAAGATCCTAGAATGGATGCGGTCATAAGGACCTTAGAAGAAATTGGCAACCCGATAGGGCGGCAGACTCAGGAACGAGCTGCCACTATTGCCTAAGCTGCCGAGGCCGCTGTGGCCGCTGCTGCTATTAATAATGAGAATCAAGGGCAGGGGCAGGTGAATGCGAATAGGCAAATGCACCAATTAGTCGAGCAGTTTCTGAAATTAAAGCCCCCTAAGTTTGATGGGAGAGGTGATTTGGAGGCCGCATCGCTTTGGACTGAAGAGTTAGAAAAAGCCTTCGAAGTATTAGGGTGTACTGATGAAGAGAAAGTGACGTTAGCGGTATATCAATTGCAAGAAAATGCAAATGATTGGTGGAGAGCTACTAGAGGAAGGATATTCCCAGCTGGTATCGCCTAGACTTGGGCGATGTTTGTGAAAACCTTTAACTGTAAATATTTCTCTGAGAGTGCCCAAGAACAGAAACTATCTGAGTTTATGAGGCTATGTCAAGGGCAGAAGACAGTAGATCAATATGAGGCTGAATTTGCTCGGTTGTCTAAGTTCGCCCCGAAGATGGTTGAGGACCCGTTGGATAGGGCTCGAAAGTTCCGAGACGGCTTGAAATCGGATCTTCGTAGCCAGATGATTTCGTTGAATTTAAGAGAGTATAATTAGATTTATGACAGGGCTCAAGCGATTGAGCGGGATTTAATGGATAGGGCTACCACTTCTGGGTCGAGGTTTACCTAGGGTAGGGACAACCGTCAGTTAGGAAAGAGGTCAATGACGGGTAATCGACGTTTTGTCCCTTCTGCTAGAAGAAATATAGGAAAATCGGCCCGTAATCAGAATGGTTCGTGTAGGGTGTATGGGGGAAAGGCATGGAAATGGACCTTGTCCAACCAGGGGTGGGGCATGTTTTGGATGTGGTGGATTTGGTCATCACATAAGGTTTTGCCCCAACCTCAGGCAGAATAGATCGCCTGCGTTGCCGCCACCTCGGAACGGGAACCAAGCTGGAGCTGCCTAGACAGCTAATCAGACTAGGCCACAGGTGCAAGGACAGGTGTACGCCCTAGCCAGAAGAGAGACTGAGAACGCGCCAGGGGTTGTCACGGGTACGGTCTCTCTGTGCGATCATGCTACGTACGCTTTATTTGACCCTGGAGCGTCACATTCCTTTATATCTGAGTAATTTGTTGAGTTGGCTGGTTTAGAACCCTAGTTGCTTGATGTTGTGTTGTGTGTTACCACCCCATTGAATGATAAGATTCTAGTTTTGTTGGGGTGCCCGAATTGTAAGATTGTGATTGGTGATAGAGAAAAAAGGATTGATTTGGCGGTTCTAACTATGTATGACTTTGATGTGATAGTAGGCATGGACTGGCTAGTTAAACAGAGAGCGATGATGAATTGTAGTAGCAGGGTGATCCAATTTAATCCTGTTGGACACCCTAGATTTGAGTTTGTAGGAAACCGAGGAGGAACCTCGATTCCTTGGATTTCGTCGCTAGAATTGATGAAATTGTTGGAAGAAGGATTGAAGGATTTCTAGCGGCTGTGATGGATTCAACGGCTGAAGAGCCGAGGTTAGAGGATATAGCCGTGGTGCGCGATTATCTCGATGTCTTTCTTCAGGAATTGCCGGGATTGCCACCAGAAAGGGAAGTAGAATTTATGATTGAATTGGCCCTAGGAACTGAGCCAATTTCGAAGGCACCTTATAGAATGTCATTGTCGGAATTAAAAGAGTTAAAGGTGCAAATGCAGGAGTTATTGGATAGAGGATTTATTCGTTCAAGTGCGTCTCCATGGGGAGCGTCAGTTTTATTTGTAAGGAAGAAAGATGGATCGTTGAGGTTATGTATCGATTACATGCAGCTAAATCAGGTGACGATTAAGAATAAGTATCCCTTGCCGAGGATTAACGATTTGTTTGATCAATTACAAGGGGCTTCGGTGTTTTCTAAAATTGATTTGAGAATGGGATATCATCAACTGAGGATTAGGAAGGAGGATATACCGAAGATGGCATTTGGGACGAGATATGGGCATTATGAGTTGACGGTAATGCCGTTCGGATTGACGAACGCCCCTGCTGCCTTTATGGATTTGATGAATCGGGTGTTTAAGGAGTTCTTAGATCAATTTGTGATCGTTTTCATAGATGACATATTAGTGTACTCAAAGAGCCAAGAGGAACATGAGTTTCATTTGAGTAAGGTTTTACAGACCTTGAGAGAACACGCACTATATGCTAAGTTTAGTAAGTGCGAATTCTGGCTCAATCGAGTAGCATTTCTTGGACACGTGATCTCTGGGGAAGGAATCTCAATAGATCCAATGAAGATTGAGGCTGTAATAAAGTGGCCGAGGCCAACGACGGTAACTGAGGTTCAAAGCTTTTTGGGTTTGGCCGGATATTACCGACGTTTTGTAGAAGGGTTTTCGGCAATAGCAACACCGCTGACACATTTGTTGAAAAAGGAAACAAGATTTGAATGGACCGACAAATGTGAAGGAAGCTTTCAGGAATTAAAGCATAGATTGATGACGGCACCGGTGTGGACTATTCCGTCAGGACTCGGAGGTTATGAGATTTATAGTGACGTATCGTTGAAAGGATTAGGGTGTGCACTCATGCAAAATGGACGAGTAGTGGCCTATGCGTCAAGACAGTTGAGGCCGCATGAGTTAAATTATCCGACGCATAACTTGGAATTAGCCGTAATAGTGTTCGCCCTGAAGATTTGGCGACACTATTTGTGCGGAGAGAAATTTCAGATTTATATAGACCATCAGAGCCTCAAGTACCTGTTTTCTCAAAAGGAATTAAATATGAGGCAGCGTCGTTGGATGGAATTACTGAAGGATTATGATTGTGATATTTTATATCACCCCGAAAAGGCAAACCGGGTAGCGGATGCGTTAAGTAGGAAATCAAGCATCACGCACTTGTTGGTCAAGGAATGGACTTTGTTTGAAAAAGTGCGAGACTCGGGGTTTAGATTTGAAGTAAGTCAAGTCTCGAGCCTGCTAGCCACGCTAAGAATAGAATCAGAGATTCAAATTAATATTAAATTAAAGCTTTACAGTTTTCGGACTAAGAAGTTCAGAAGATTATGGAGATGGATGCTACTAAGAGGAAACCGGACTTCCAAGTATCCGAGGATGGGATCTTGAAGTTCCGAGGATGATTATGCGTGCCCGACGATGCAGAACTTAAGGAAGAGATTTTATCGGAAGCGCATCGTAGTAGTTATAGCATCCACCCCGGTAGTACGAAATTGTACCAGAATCTGAGGCAGTACTATTGGTGGAATGGTATGAAGGTAGACATTGCCAAGCACGTAGCTAAGTGTCTGACGTGCTAACAAGTGAAAAGCGCAACATTGTAAACCTGAGGGATTGTTGCAACCTTTGGAGATCCCAGAGTGGAAATGGGAACATATTATCATGGATTTTGTAATGGGATTACCAAGGAGCCAAAAGGGCTATGACTCTATTTGGGTGATAGTCGATAGATTAACTAAGTCAGCACATTTCTAGGCTGTGCAAAAGGACTTCGCATTGGACCGATATGCTAAATTGTACGTGCAATAGATAGTTCGTTTGCACGGGATGCCAATATCAATTACGTCGGACCGTGATCCTAGGTTTATCGCCAACTTTTGGAAAAATCTGCAGATGGCTCTAGGATCAAAGCTGCAGTTTAGTACAGCTTATCATCCGCAAACGGATGGCCAGTCTAAAAGGACAATTCAGACCCTAGAGGATATGCTTCGGGCGTGTGTGCTAGATTTTCAGGGCAAGTGGGAGGAACAATTGTCCTTAGTGAAATTCACATATAATAACAGTTTTCAGCAAAGTATTGGAATGACGCCGTTTGAAGCGCTATATGGTAGGGCTTGTAAGATGCCCGTCTGTTGGGAAGAAGTGGGAGAAAGGAGTATAACTAGACCAGAATTAGTCCAACAGTCGGTTGAGGCGGTTAAGATTATACGCGAAAGGCTGAAAACAGCGCAAAGCCGTCAAAAGAGTTATGCAGACAAGAGGCGTAGACCTTTAGAATTTCAGATAGGGGATCATGTGTTCCTTAAGGTATCGCCCATGAGAGGATTATCTAGATTCGGCAAGAAAGGCAAGTTGAGTCTGAGGTACGTGGGACCATTCGAGGTGTTGGAAAGAATTGGAGATTTAGCTTATCGCCTTGCGTTACAGCCAAATTTGTCGCAAGTGCATAATGTGTTCCACGTATCGATGCTAAGGAAATATAAACCGGACCTAACACATGTGCTGAACTACGAGGAAATAGAAGTTGACGATAGGGTGTCGTATGTTGAAAGGCCAATAAGGATTGAAGATCGGAAAGAACAAGTGTTGAGGAATAAGACAATACCGATGGTTAAGGTGGTGTGGGAACATCACGGGACGGAAGGTGCAACTTGGGAAAGTGAGGAGTTAATACAACGTCAATACTCCCATTTGTTTGAGTAGTAGGTTGGATTATAAATTTCGAGAACGAAATTTTTGTAAGGGGAGAAGAATTGTGACATCCTAAAATTGCCCAGTTGGGATTTATGAAATGAACGGTTTTATAAACATACTTGTAATTAGTTCTCGCCCGGAACTGATCATTTCTGGGATACTAACCATTAGGGAAAGGCCAATTAGGGATTTAAAAATTTGCGCGACCAAAGGAATTCGATCGTAAACCGACTTTCTACCATAGAATTGTCGAGATGATATTTTCAGCCAATGTAGGCCGATCTTAGGATAGTTATGGGTCGGTTCATCATTGTCATACCAATGGATCACCGGTGATTCCGTTTGACCACGAAATGAATTGACGAACGATTCAAAACCTATACCGAACGATCGTGCCCGTCGGAACTAGCGATTGATCCTTGCGATTACATAACAACCGAGGTCGTTACGATCCGAATGAACTTGCATGTGACTTGATTTAGTATCAGTCACGGGTCGAATACGCGAATTTCCCCAAAAGCCACCCGTTAGTCTGAGAACCGCTTGAGTTACGTTATATAAAATTCAGTTATTAATTAGAGGCCAATTCGGGCATCGGAAATTTAGGAAGTCACGACGGGACATTTGGACGACGTTGTGGTTGGAACGTACAGCTTTGGATTTTCCCAAATCCTTCAGAAAAATTCAATTTCGGCGAGAAAATGGAAAGTGACCATATTACCCTTGGAGGTTTATTAAGGGCAAGTGTTAGAGGGGAAGGGCATTTTGGTCATTTTTCCCTAATTTTTGAGTTGGACAAATTGCCCTTGGAATTTTATGAAATTTCCAAATTGCCCTTGGATATTTTTGGAAAAGATTCGATCTCAACCGTTGGTTCTTGGATAAGATCGAATATCGGCCGTCGGTTGGATTTTAGAGTAAAGCGCAAGATGGTCTTTTTGGCCCTCAATTATTGGTCTTTGACTATATAAGACCAAAACCCTCTCTCTCCTCATTTCTCCCCCCTCTCCTTCGGCCGCTCCCCTCCCCGTCACCGCCGATCGCCCTTGACCGCCGTCTGCCGTCGTTGTTCCAGCTGCCGCCCGCCGAGCCACCGCCGCCCACGCCCTCATGCCGCCACTGCCGTTCCTCTCTCCCTCTCAGTTCACTCTCTCTCCCCTCCCCCGTGGCCGTGAGTGACCACCAAGCCAAGCCACCGCCGTCGCCGATCGTCGCCGCCCGTCGAGCTGCTCGTCGCCGCCGCACGCCGCTGTGAGGCCACTGGCCAGCCGCCCCCTTTCCACTCTAGTCGAGCTAGTCTAGAGTTCGTGTAAGTCGCAGTCTAACCCTCGCCTAGTATAGCGGGTATTATCGGACCCGTTTAGAGACGGTTTGGTATAGTTTTAGGGGATGAATTGATTAGCGGGCCTTAGGGGCGAAATTGGAATATTTTGATGGAAATTTAGTGGTCGATTGAATGCTGGTTTTGGCTGGTTTGAGTGTTGTGAATTTCTGTTCGGTGCGTAGATGGCGTTATTTGATCCGGCTCGTAATTTCGTGAAAGCGCCGTGAAGAGCCCGGAGTGATATGCCGTAGTTTTGGGTGTGAAAAGTGGCAATTTATGTGTTGATTGTATATTGATGATGTGGCTGAATTGAAATGATGGAATTGGATGTGATTATGTGCATTTAATTAACGCCCGAGAATGTGTACGTGTGAGATTTGTGGCGTACGATGTGCGTGTGATCACTAAATGGCTCTGAGGCGTGTGTACGCGGGGTACAGATAAAATGAATGGTATGTGAGTATGTTTGTGTGATCACTAAATCCCCGAGGCGTGTTTATGCGGGGAAATGATCCATCCTGAAGCGATACGACTATGCGGGACGATGCTCGGTATTACCGGAGGACGGCCAACCTGAGGCGGTACCATTATGCGGGTTGTGTCGTAAGTGGTGGGTGTTGAGCCTGAGGCGGTACCATTACGCGGGCAAGATACACAGCCTGAGGTGGTACCGTTATGCGGGCCAGGAAGTGTTATTATGATTAGGTCGCAGTGAACCTGAGGCGGTACAACTACACGAGTCACTGGCGAGTTGAGTGGAAAATATGATTAGGTCGCAGTGAATCTGAGGCGGTACGACTACGCGGGTCACTGGTGAGTTGAGTGGAAAATATGATTAGGTTGCAGTGAACCTGAGGCGGTATGACTACGCGGGTCACTGGCGAGTTGAGTGGAAAATATGAGATGGTCGCAGTGAACCTGAGGCGGTACCATTACGCGGGTCACTGGCGAGTCGGGTGAAAATAACGTGTTGAGGCAGGAATGAATGTGTGAAATGTAATTAGAATGTGCATGTGGTTGGGATCTGTACTGTTGTGGCTAACGTGCAGGTTGCCGCAGGAAAGACCCAGGTAAGTTCAAATTGTGTGCCTGCTATGTGACGGTTGAGTGTGGTTGTGTCGTGATGGTCTGGAGGTACGTGATAGCCTAGGTGAGGTTTAGGGAGCGTACTAATTGAGATGTGATCTCATGGTTGTTTCAATCAACAATTTCAGAACCCTGACCTGAGCCATGAATTTGCCGCCGCCGCAGCGTTTTGGGATCCCTATGCACACCGACCACGATGTCTTAAAGTATCCGATGGATGATAACATGACCTGGGTTAAGCACACGACCGTAGTTTGGGTAGATATAGGACTACCCCACTGGCAGGCCCATACGTACACTGCCTGGATGTTCAAAGACGGGGTAGATGAGTTTGGCCCTGTCCGAGGCTTCGACGTCCCCTCTAATGGAGTTGGGGATTGGGATCCATCAGCCATACCCCCTCCCAATGGCGAGCTGACTAGCTTAGAGACTAGTCTGGCTCAGTCCGGACTTCAGCCTGCGTCTGCAGCACCTGAGCCCTCGGGAGCCGATCATGAACCGGAGCCAGAAGAATCCCAGGCGGGATATGATCCGATGGAGGTGGATCTCGAGGTGATACCAAAGGAAGAACAAGAAGGAGAAGGAGAAAACCTTGAAGCAGAACCGGGAGAGGCCCCAGAAGCAGAGCCTGAAGATGAACCGGAGGATGCACCAATGTACGAGGCAGTGTACAATCCCTACTATGTGCCAGAAGTCGAGGCGGACGAGGAGCCAGTTGAAGAGGAGCGAGATGAGGTCCCAACGGAGTTGGATGACATAGACAACCCGATTGAGATCGAGGCTGAGCCGAAGTCCTCAGCGGAGCCAACAATTCAGGAGGAGTCAGATTCGAGTACCGACAAGTCGGACTCAGAGTGGACGCCGTCTCACGGACGTTGGGGCTAGTCTGGGGGTTGGGAGTGGATCTTTTGAGAGGCTTCATTTTTGGAGGATAGAGTACCCAGGCTGTCGATCTTTTTGATATCGGTGGTGTGCAGTGGATAGTGCGGTGTGCATGTATAGGAGACCGTTTGTATATGTTTTGGATATTGTATAAAGTGGGTTAAGTAATGGATCAGTCCGTCCTTCCTTTTTCCCCAGTTGTTTCGTGTCCGGGTATTATTTGTGGCTTTCGCTGATTGTTTAAATCTCTGATAAGTTTGAATCGGGTCGGCGATACCCTGGGACGTCGCACTAACTCGACCTTAGAGAGGGATGTCGCGAGCTCGATGGGTGCGGGGCGTGACAACGGCCCCCATGCTGACCTCGACCTCCGAAACTGCCTCGTCCTCCATAGTTATCTCAGCCACCAGAATCGCCTCCATGATAACCTAGACCTATCCTTTTGCGTCACTTGGAGACCTGAAAGGGTTCTATGATACCTTGGCCATGCAGTCCCAGGCCGGTTCCGGGGACATGACCATTTTTGAGCAACACCTTGCTCGACATGATTGAAGACTCAGCCATTTCTAGGTCTTGCATGATGGTTTCGACGGGCACATGGACCGTCAAGACTAACTCCAAAGTTTAATAACTTGATTCAGTCTTGTTCTCGGGTTCTACGTATGGGATCGCAGTGTCATGAAAGACCTTAAAATCAGTTTTTCCATGAACAGTTACCAGCTCCCCATCCACAATGAATTTGACCTTTTGGTGCAGGCTCGAGGGTACGGCTCCGGCGGTGTGTATCTAAGATCGTCCCAGTAGAAAATTGAAGGCACTAGGAATATCTAGGACTTAGAATCTGACCAGAAAAAGGACTGGACCGATTAGCAGGTCAAGCTCAACCTCACCAATTACTTCCTTTTTCTTACCGTCGAAAGCACGAACGGTAGATTTAGATACCAAAACTTTCTCTTCATTCACTCCCAGATGACGAAGGGTGGTAAGTGGGCAAATGTTTAATGCACACCCATTGTCAATTAGCACTCTCGCCACCATCTTATCACGACACTTAACCGAAATAAGTAGCGTCTTAGTATGATTATGACCTTATAGAGGAAAATCTTTATTGGCAAAAGAAATCTGATCTTTCAGCAAGATAGACCCGACAAACTCCTCCAATTGGGTGTCATTGATAGTTTCGGAAATGTGTACTTCATTTAAAACTTTGAATAGTGCATTTTTATGTTTCTTGGAGGATTTGAAAAGATCTAGGAGTGATATTTGGGCCGGCATCTTCCTTAGCTGATTGACAACATCAAATTCGCTAGTCTTAATAATTGCTAAAAACTGATCGATCTCTTCAATTGAAATAGCCTTTTTCTCAACCACCTTAGTGGGATCATAGCATCGACCAGAGCGAGTAACAGCATCGATTCCATTCACCTTGTAACTCCAAGGGACCACCTTAGCATCGTAACTAGGGGCCATTTCCACTATTATGTCTTCTTCGTCCTTGGGCGAGAGTTCAATCGCCATCGATTCCATGACATGATAATCAACCTCTAGGGTAGTGAACTCTTCGACCATAAGGTCGATGACTACACGCTCGGCATCTCGTTCATCGAGATCTGATAGATCTTCTTCGACTGATAGGTCGATGACCACAGGGGTAATCATGTTGAACGTCTCCTCTTCAGGCTCAAGTGGGTCGTCCATACTTCCCCACCCGTTAGGAACAACATCCTTGGAATCGATGAAGAAACTGGGTGGCGGTGAATACTTTACAAGATAGTCGAATTTGCCGCTAGGTTGACCCAGTGTGTCAACCACTTCTCCATTCTCGTGAGCGAGCTTTTTGAACTCATGATTCCAATCCACATTGCTAGCTTGAGGCCCAAGATCATCATACGAATTCTCTCCTTCACTGTCGGTCATAATTAGACTCTCCGACACACCCTCATTAGTTGGCTCGTTAGTTTCTGTAGGCTCAACAAGTGTCTCCTCCGACTCCTTCTCACAAAATGAGTCAATAACAGCTGTCATGGCCATCATATTATCTTCCTTCATATTATAAATTACTCCTATATTCACCATCCGAGTGATATATTTCAATTTTTCTTCCATCGGAATATCCTCCCTATCTTCAAAGTGTTCAGCTGACACTAGTAATTTATAAAGTCTATGAACATCAACATTAAAGGTTTGCTTACTCTCATCACCCTTCTCAATAACCATGTTGACATTCTCAGCATGATTAGGCAATGGGTTTTGTTGAACATTAGGGGGTGGATCCTTAAAGGATAAAATTCCTTTGTCGAGCAAATTTTGAACCTTGATCTTAAGAGTGAAGCAATTGTCCACATCATAACCCTTTTCACCTCTATGGAACTCACAGGACTTTGACAAATCAAACCTGGGGAATCTTGGAGGATTATCTTGAGGCACTTCTTTAGCTATCATTCCCCTTCTCAATAGCATGGGCAACAACTTGGATAGTAGCCTAGGCAGGGGAGTGAACTGCCTCGATGCTCTCCTTTTAAATTTATGATTCTGATATGACCTCTCTCGAAACACAAAGGGGCCTTGAGAGGATGAGGCAAGGGGCTTCATCGCAACTAGCGCTTATACATACGCAATCTCCACATCCTTTTCTTTTCTATTTGGGACTTTCCGACTAGTCCCTTCATTCAATCTACCATCATGTATGGCCCCTTTTATCCTCTCTTCGACATCTACCAGCTGAGAGAATGTCAAGCATCCAGAACCCACCAACTTTAAATAGAAATCATTAGGTAAGGCTTTGAGGAAAAGATCCAGTAGATCCTTTTCACTGAGCGGGGGTCGAACTTGAGCGGCAAGAGTACGCCATCTTTGAGCGAAGGTTCTGAAGGACTCACTTCTTCTCTTTTCAGTTTGAGTCAAAACTTTGCGCGTGGGGGCTATCTCGGTATTATACTTGTATTGCAGGACGAACGCCTTGGCTAACTCCTCCCACTTCTCGAACTTCTCGGGCTCCGACAATACATACCATTGCAATGCAGGCCCTGTCAGACTCTCTTGAAAAGTCTGAACCATTAATGGGACATTCTGGGCATACCTCGCCATTCTATTCAAATAGTACTTCAAGTAGATCTTTGGGTCTCCAGTCTCATCATACTTAGTGAAATCGGGAATCTTGAACTTCTCGGGAAAGCTCATCTGTGTATATCGAGACAGATCCTCGATCATGTGCTCTTCGTATCCTCGTAGCGCATGGAGTTTCTCTTCTATCTTCGCAAACCTTTTGTTGTGTTCTTCCTCCAAATGGGTGGTGACGGCTTTCGAAATTGGGTTTAGTTTAACCACTACAGGTGTAGAACCCAATGCCTCCTCAATAACATTTCTTCTCACAGGTTCTTCTACGGGCTCGGGGACAGCTTGAGGTGTGACTTGACCAGCATTTGGTGCTGCTAACGCGACCCTCATATCATTGGCGAATTGAGTGAGCTGAGCCGCAAGATCATTGATCTTGTCGTCGAGAGCGGCGAAACGAGCGTTTTGCTCCTCGATATTCATTTGTGTGGCCCTTGATCGTGTTCGAATCGGCTATTGCCTAGAAACCGTAGCTTTGCCTTGGTGGAGGATGGGAGCATTGGCAGGCTGTCAGACTCAGTGTGGACACCGCGATCACCGGAAGATCTCTTTCTCCGGCCTCTTGGTCTCTCAATTCCTCTCTTCATGCGTTGAATGAGCTCAATTTGGCAAATACAGACGATTTGCGATTACCTGAAAAATGAGATACATGAGCACACGATCATATGGAAGGTTGGCCCATGGCAATGGTCTAGACGTTTTATGTCCCTCGAGAGAAAGTTTACTAACATTGAGATTTTGGAGTTTTTAGACATTATAGACGATAAATGAAAACTCCTCAATATTAAAATTAGAAAATGAGAATCTCTTGACATTGAAACAAAGAAGGTACATAATGATTCCCAAGCCTCGAAATTAGAAAGAAAGAAATTGAAACTAAGGAAGTACACGAAACTTTTGGAGCATAAGAAGAATAGAATTCCCTAAACATTGAAACTAGAAAAGCAACAGAACCTCCTAAATATGAAACTAGGATGACGAATTAAGTGAAAGTGTCATTTCAAGCTTCTCGGGCCAACTCATTTTATATGCGATGGGGAACCTGCGGCTTTGCGGAGTCGCTTGTTCTCTTGAGTTAATCTTGAGATGAGAGCCTTGTTCATTTTCACCCTCTTTTCAAGATGCTCAATTTGCGCTTTCTGGGTGGGCTTGTCAGTCACTTTCGGGACCAGAGGTCGTAGAATGGTCAGAATTCGGTGATTGTGGATGTAGAATGTGGAGGCATGGTAGATCTCTTCTTCCCCATTCAATTTCTTAGGCACGACAATTCTTTCAGGACGGCATTCGCTCCATGTGATCTCAATGGCACGGATTTCATCGAAGTAGTTGTAGTTCGTGCTGGTGAAGCGAGCTGAAACATCTCCGTCTTGAGAGGTGGCGGAATCTCTTGAAGAGCTCGGTATTGGTGGGCCACCTTGTATGGGTAATAGGAACTGGCGCCAAAGAGACCGAGCAGCGGGATCGGGTTAGCAAACTTGTGAGTGAAGCGGACTTCCTCAACTTGGAACCATTTAACATGCCATAGAAATGCCTTGGGTTCGGGGTCTTTTAGGAAATTTATCCAACAAGAATATTCTTTGTCAGGGGAATGCTTCTTTAAGACCTGGAACCTCTGTATTGGGTGCCTAAACTCATCTACTTGAAACAATTGCATAAGGTGCCCAAATCCCCTTATGTGAGAAAGAAATCATATTTGCAAAATTTCCGGGGAAGCTCGTGTGATTTTTTCTCCATTTTGTTTAAAACAGTTAAGGGACAAAAATGTTTCGGCTAAAATTATGTTGACATAGTTTAATCCGGCACACATATTTGACCACCCAAGCAATTGAAGGATTTATATCATTCTTACAATGAGGAAAAATGATGAGCCCGACAAATGCTAAAATGAAAATCCTACTCTTTTGAGTCATCGGTTGATTTGAAAAGCACTTGGCCAAAAATGAGAATGGGCACGCGTAACAATTAGCCTTAACAACCTTCCTTACCACCTTGGCCCTAACTCTCAAAAATTGTGACAACTCGGACATGGGGTCTATACCTATGGGTGGCTTGACAAGCTCGGTTCCAAGAGGCATTCCAATGGCAATGCTATATTCTTCCAAGGTTGGAGTTAGCTCGAACTCACAAATATGAAGGTTGATGTTTGAGGGCACCAAAAGTGCGGTATTGCTTGCATAACTCCAGAATGGATGTTGATCTTGAGTAACGAAAGGAGACGGCCAATCCTTGCCTCGACCTGTCTTTGGCCGTTTTGATCCAACTGATCCCACCATGCTATGAGCTTTGTCTTGGGAGTGAAAATGAATTGAACATCGGCTCTCCCCATCGTATATAAATTGAGACTAACGACCGACCTAATTTACCATGGACCAACAAAAGGAAATAAATAAATTGCATAACAGCAGAGATAAAGGCTTACTTTATCGAGAGTCATGGGAATACAAAGACACACGCATAAAAAGTGAGGCTCGCTTCCTATCTAGACAGTTTAACAAGGTGAAGCTAAGAGGGTGATCTGACCGTCGCAGTCTCGCGTTGGTGTCAGGTCCTCTTAACTCCGGCTTAGTCGAAAGAGATATCCTATAGTCATGCAATCTCGTGGACAAGGATAAACACTTACGATACCAAGAAAGAATTTTTGGAAAGAAGAAAGGCAACCTCTACATCGCAGTCTCGCGTTCGAGGTTATATCTTTCTTAACACCATCCTAAAGCATCCTATCACGGCCCAGGTCCAGCAGCATGGTTATGCGTGCAATAGTATAGTGCTAAAACATCTAAAGCATGCACAATAATTTATAAGCAAACAATGCTTCAAGCGTCCGAAAAAATAAACATTCATTCCCCAAATCCCAAACCTACAAAATAAGGGGTCAATGGCAAAAACATTCACACTAGGAATGTATTTGAACAAGATAAACGACCTAAGCCCATTACGAAAGTTCCCAGCGGAGTCGCCAAGTTGTCGCGACCTCCCCGAACCGGTTCCGCTGCCTATGGGGTTTGGCTAATGGATTACTAAGTTAAATCTAGCTCGAGCTCTCCCAAGTCCATACCAATTCGCGACTTAAGTTTAAGTTATTAATATGCAAATCAATTTCATTTAGGAGTCGCCACTAATCAATTTTTGGTGGGTCGATTAGACACCTAAGTGAAGCACAGCAGAAATGCTTCACTTCTATGAATCGGAGATTCAATTGAAAAGTATGAAAATGCCTCATTTTTATGAGCAAGAAAGAACACCCAAGTAAATCTTGTAAAATCATCAACAATTACTAAACAATACTTCTTACCACCAATACTTTGTGTTCTGGTTGGTCCAAACAGATCCATATGAAGAAGCTGCAAAGCACGATTAGTGGAAACATGATGTATAGATTTAAAAGAGCTCCTTACTTGCTTTCCTAGGGTGCAGGCATTGCATAATTCTATTTTTCTGTATTTCAGATCTAGCAAGCCTCGAACCAGTTTCTTGTTTGAAATCTTTGAAATTTGTTTCAAACTGATATGCCCCAACCTTCTGTGCCATAGGTCTTCATCTTCTTTGATTGAGATCAGACAATGAGTAGAATTAGTATTTATATCAAGAAGATAGATATTGCCATGTCTTCTTTCTGTGAAAGTTTGAGAAGAGTCTTTGCTTATTCCTGAACATGTGTTTTCTTGAAAGTTTATTCTGAAACCTGTATTACATAGTTGGCTTATGCTTATCAGGTTGTAGTTGAGTCCTTTTACCAATGAAACATCATTGATTGTAAGTCCTCCAATTTCAACTGTTCCCTTACCAACTATTTTTCCTTTGGTATTTCCTCCAAAGGAAACTTTTCCACCATTCAGACTGTGTAAATCATTGAATATGCTTGGATCTCCTGTCATGTATCTTGAGCATCCACTGTCTAGGTACCACTTTCTTTTTCTTTTTGTGGTAACCTGCAAAGATCATAACCTCTCAAGTTTTCTTTGGTACCCAAATTTGTTTGGATCCTTGAGCATTAGTGTAGGCTGTCTTAACAAAATCTCTTCTAACAGGTCTCCAGACCTTAGGACATTCATTCTCAAAATGTTTTGGATCTCCACAGTTTGAGCATTTAAGAGCACTTCGCCCAACAGGTTTGACAAAATTTCTTTTAAAATGATTTTTATAAGCTTGTCGAGGAGGTTTTTGTTTTAATCTCTCCTTGACTTTTGAAAAATCAATCAAGCTGTCACTTTCCTTTACAAATCCTAGACCAAATTTGTTATAGTAAGGAATTTGAATGGAAAGGATATGCTTCAAGGTTTCTGAACCTTTTGAAAATTTGTAAGTAATTTCTGAAACTTCCTTTTTCAAAATAACATTTTCTTTGGAAAGTAAATCTCGACTTTCCTTGACTTGATAAAATTCTTTTTGAAGGAAATCAATCTTTTCTTTTTGTAAAATATCCTGTTGTCTTAGAGAAGAATTTTCCTTTTTCAAAGAAGAGATTCTTTTAAGAGCAGTCTTAAATTCAAAGCATAAATCATCAATGTAATTCGATACTTCAATAGTCATTTCAGAAAGTTTTACCTCGATTTCCACTTTAGGATCAGAATCTGAATCTGAATCTGACTTTGCCATTAGACAGAAATTTGAGATATCTTCATCACTATCTTCACACTCTGTGTCACTCTAGGTTTCTGCCTTTAAGGCCTTTTTGCTTTCTCAAATTTGGTTTTCTTTTTCAGAAGTGGACAGTTAGGCTTGATATGTCCACGTTTCCTATAGTGAAAGCATATCACCTCCTTTGATCTTTCTGTCTCATCGATAGACCTCTTATTTTCAAAAGGCTTTTTCCCTTTGAGGTTTCTTCCTCTGATTTTTATTCTCTTGTACTTCTTTATGAAAAGAGCTAATTCTTCATCATCAACATCTTCATCTTCAGAATCTGCATCAGAATCAATGTTAGTTTTCAATGCAATTGACTTATTACCTCTGGTTTCATTTTCCTCATTCTGTTTCTCAGTCTCATATGATTGAAGAGTTCCAATTAACTCATTCACTGATAGAGGCATGATTCTTTGTGTCTCACGAAGAGATGTTTTGATGTTATCCCATTCCTTTGTCAGTCCTCTCAGTAGTTTGTTGACTTTCAATGCATCTGAAACTAGTTGTCCTTGATATGCAAGACCGTTTACTATGTCAGTAAACCTATCATACATATCAGCAATTGATTCTTCAAGCTTCAGTTTGAAGGACTCATATTGGCCAAGCAGAAGATTGATTTGAGTTTCCTTGGCTCGATCTGTTCCTTCATAAGTAATATAGAGAGTATCCCAGATTTCCTTAGCAGATTCACAAGCAGCAATTTTTTTATATTCAATAGGAGATAAAGCACAATAAAGAGAATAAATTGCTTTGGAATCTAAAGTTTTTCTTTTAGAAATCTCAGTGGGAGATAATGGAGGATCTGCTGATTTGCTTGCATCTGCCTTTTCTTTTGAATCAGAAGATTTCGGTTTGACTCCTTTGATAATGACATCCCATTGCATAAGATCAATTGACTTTATGAATGCCTTCATCTTATTCTTTCAGATGTTGTATTCCTTGCCATCAAAATATGGTGGCATGTTGTTGCTCTGACCTTCAATGAGCCCTGGAGCACCAAAGCTAGCCATGTAGATCGTTAGCTCAGAAGTAAAACACTTCAATAAAATGAGCAACCAGCTCTGATACCAATTGATGTGGCTAGCAGGGATCACCTAGAGGGGGTGAATAGGTGACTTTGAACTGTTTTATAATATTTATGCGGAAATAAAACTAATCACAGAAGAGTCTGAATAAAATTCAGATTCAAGACAAATTTTATAGATGAAGCTCTTGATGTGCAGAAAATAAAATAAGAGATGAGGGATAGAGAATCTGCACACAACTTTATAGTGGTTCGGCTTAGATCAAGCCTACGTCCACTCTCTCACGCTGACAGCCTACTGGCTGGATTTCACTATGTAATCAAGAGGAAGTTACAGAATTTGAGTGATATCACTCTAGTGTATGATAGGACTCTCTATCTCATACAGTCACTCTTACAAAGTAATCCTCAAGATCCAAGTATTTTGGCTCAAAACAATGAGAGAAATGATTGGAGTATGCTCAGACTTTAGACTTGTTGATTCTTGATTCTGTTATCTTCTTTTGCTGCTCGTTGATCTCCTTAAATACTCCTCTACTCTCAAATTAGCCGTTGGACAGCTTTCAGAGGATCATCTTCCAATCTTCACCTTAGTCAGATTTGTATAATAAGGATTGAGTAGCTGTTGGATGATAGATTCTGAATCCCGCTGATTCTGGTCGCCCATACAATCAGAATCTTGGTTTCCATAAGTAGAGTTTTGTCCGTTGTAATGCATTCTTGTCGTAATATTTGATTGTCAATCAATTTGATTAAGATTGAACTAATCAAGATTTTCTTGCTGTGAAATCCATGCCAGATCACTAGCTGTTATGTTTAATTCTGAATTCTGCGTTTGAAGAAATTCTGCGTCTGAATAATTTCTGCATCTGCATCTGCGTCTGAATAACTTCTGCGTCTGCATCTGCGTCTGAATAACTTCTGCGTCTGAATCTCAGAACTTAGATTCTGTGGGTCTTCAAAGAACTTATTTTTTCAGCTTGTAAAGTCTGAATAACTTCCTTCTGAGCTTCCATAACATATATATATATATATATATATATATATATATATATATATATTCCTAGAATAAAATGGTTCAGAATAAGTATCAGATTTTACAATTGTAATAGAAGGTTTTGTCAACTTCAAAATTAGTAGGAGTTTTCCTCAACAATCTAGAGTTCCATCTTTTATTTTTGGTTTGCATGGAGAACAATGTCATGATGAAGATCATGTTACCTGATTTGTTCTGCACACAAGTTTTATCCTACCATGTTCTTTTGCTTCGTTGACTATTGGTTTAGGAGTTTGCTCTTTAATTGGACACTTTCAGACTAACCGTACATAACGGTTGATAGGAGTCTTGGCTATAAATATGGAATTTGAAGATCTGAAGTCCGATCTATATGCCTTGAGAAAGTTATACGAGCTTCTCCAACGAAGTACAGATGGGCCGCTCGGCGGAGATGCTATACATGTAAGCTACTCATTATATATCATGTAGAATTTTTGCTACTCTCTTCAAAGAAAGAGGATGCTCCTGGGAAGCTTCTTGACTTATTACATCAGTTTTTGCAGTTCAAACTTTGTGGGACTACAATTTTTTCCAATAAGCAATATTCGAGAGATCTTCGGCTTGTCTTGTCTAAGAAAAGATATGTTTTACTCGATCAGTATTGTCGATCTCTTATTGACAGTAAAAAAAAAAGATAGAATAGTTTCTCCCTTTTGGAGATAATTTTTGCCTTCGTTTCCTTTTTCTATAGTTTCCCCATCTTCAAATATCATTCTCAATTATGAGGAGAAGGACAAATCTGATGATAATTTAGTATTAGGGACCTGCAACACAACATTTCCAAGCCGGCAGTCCTTGTGTCTGCAAGTTCATCAAGACACGGAAAGCTTGATGCTTGCACTTACCAACCAGTGATTTCATATTTGTAATACTTTGCATGCTTTACAGTTGGATCAGAGAGAACAAATACTATTGAAAGATCTTCTGGATTACGCTACAGAAGAAATTTTTAGGATCTTCAGACAGGTTGGTCAAATAATTATTTTCTCTATCTTTTTCTTTCCTTATGTAGTTTGTTTAAGTGGACTGGTAAGATTAGATGTTTATAGCCAGTGAATAGAATTAACAATTCATCATGTGAAAAGTTCAAAGTTTCAAGCATAGCTTCAACTTAGGGTTTGACTTTCAGTTCGATCTTGTACCAATATTGTCCGTCAAGTCTTACCATGTGATTTGCTTGTGCACAGATTGTATCAGCACAGTCCAATACCCGTGAAAGTTCCAGTTCCCCTCAGCCGTCGCACTTTACATCTACATCAGAGTCTCTTGTTCTACCTAATCGTGAACGGACATCATCTGGTGTCATCGACGTCTTGAGAGATCCTATTTTACATGACACTACCCGAAAGAAGGATGAGTTCATGCCTGCTAAGCACACTCCTAACAAATTGGTTCCTGAGCCATCAAAATTGAGCATCTTGTTGAGCAATCAGGGAAGCCAGAGGAAGCAGTGCGGGGTTTGTCGAAGAAACATTACGAAGCAACAGATATCCGGAAAAGAGCCAGAGGTATCGGCCCACAGCATAGCACCAATGGTCGATGGTCAAGAAAGAATTGATTTTCGAGGTGCCAAGGGGAAAGCAAGAAGCAGTTTTAAGGACTATGGAGATGGGTCTTTTACAAGTAAACAAGAGCCACAAAGCCACAAAAGAGTCCTCGACCTTGAAGAAAAAGCTAGGATTGCTGCTCCTGTAACCATCTCTACAAATTCTGTGTCTTTTGAACATAGAAAACCTAGAGGAGGCAGGTACAGAAATAAATTAACTCGTGAGATTGTCAAGCAATCTGATGGAGCCAGTGGTTTCACAAAAGACTTAACTGATGCCATCAAACAAATTGAAGCCCGCATCTATGTTCTGCAGCTTTATTCTCAAAACGAGGAGTTGATCACGAAAGTAACATCACACAGTGGAACTGGTAAGGCAGTTGGTGCAATTCGTCCTATGACAGAGCCAAACGCGCAGAAATTTACAGGACATATGCTGGAGCATGGTGCATATGTGACAAATGGGTTGCCGCTTCAGGAGTGGAGTCAGAATGCACATAGCCAAGAGAACTTTAGCCAGGCACGCCAGTTACCAAGTGAGAAACGCAAGCATGGAGCCTCAAATTTTACCAGTCATCAGACGGGAGTTTTGCTGCAGGACGCTGGTCAGAATCAGAGTTGGAACTTGACTGCAGAAAGTTGTAAGGACTTGTTGAGCCAAACAAGCTTGTGCAATGAATTTCGTGGGAAAAAATCCAGGAACTATGACAATTTGAAACAGGAAGAGACTCTGGTCCCGCCACAAAATGTGAAGGCTATGGTGGAGAAACTGGAGACTATCAGCCAATCACTTAATCATAACAATCACGTGATTAGTGTGAAAAATAATATGGTTCACGGTTTAATGGTTCCGCCAAGTTTTGCTAATGTGCCGAAGAAGCCTCCATTGCCTGTTAGTCAGAAGCAAATGGCTAGAGAAAACTCAGCGGTGAAGTTGGCAAAATCGAGACTAGTCATCCCTCCTAAGTCATTGGGCTCCATTGCGTCCATCAGTTCTAGCAACAAGTTCAGAAGCAAAAGCCACATGCCTCTTCATGTTAATCTCAAACCAACACTTATGGACCAGTTCTCCAGTAAAAAAGAGGTGCCTACGCATAGACAAGCGCAAATGATGCCAAAGAAGACTCGTGTAAGAACAAGGAATAAGATGGTCTCTCCTCAGCGAGAATCAGATCATTGCAGTTCGAGCTCTAGAAGCTCATACATCAGCAGGACCAGCGGGACATCTACAACACACTAAGAATTCAAAGGCATCGGGAGGTAACGGTATAAGAGTCCACAAGAAGAAGAAATCCCATTGGTGGCCAAAGTTGAGACATCATGGCGGGATGAAGCTGGCGAATAGAGGACGAGTGAAGCTAAAGCTGCCTGGCAAAAGGCCACGGATGAAAGCACTTAAAATGCATTAATCACTAATCAGAATTAACAAGTTGTGCCTTCTACAAAACTTCATGTAAATTGATAAGCTCTCATTTTCGTTACTTTTTCTAAATTTATTTAATTTTATCAGATGCATGGAATTTGTTGTAAAATTAGACCTCATGCATGAAATTATCCTCAAATGTCTAAGATCAATCTTCTTATTATAACGTAGGCTCTCATTCACAAGGTGGGTAAGGGTGTTCGGAAATACTTCTGATCTTCTTGTAATAAAGTAAGATGTGAATTTTATAAATGTTGCCACAGGCACAACCTTTATTTACCAATTTTTGCATATTACAGGCAATAAATGCTTTGGCTATTATTATGAGGACTAAAAGAAAATCCCTCACAGTCGCCTAAGCAGAGCAAGTAATTTGGCTGCAATGGCTCTTCATCAAATGGGAGAATTAAGATGATTCTATTATTAAAATGGAAAAATAAGGGTAAATAATTTATGATAAAGCGTTCATCGAGATTCTTCAAACACCCAACTAATCTCCAATATATGCTAATCCATATTCTACCCCTTTTCGCATATCATAGGCAATAAAAGATTCAACTCCTATTGTGAGATCTAAAAGAAAATCCCACATTCATAATAATCTAATTAGAGCAAGTAAATCGGCTCTAACGGGTCTCCTTGATATGAAAGGATTACATTGATTAAAACATGCAAAATAACATTGAATAGCTTATGATAAGGTATTCATCAAGATTCTTCGGACATCCAACTAATTTCTAATATATGATTATCCATATGTATCCTGTATCCTCGGAAACGTTAAATTTGATGGAACTTACCAGTTCTAATGATGCACGTGAATCAATGGTGCAGGCACCCAATTACCAGCAATGACACCTCCGCGCATTCATCTGTAATTACCATGGCATACAGATTCATGCTCTTGAAGGTGGCCCAAAACGCACTCGCGTTGATTCCAATTGAGGTCCTAGGCATGAAAGGGACATATGCTTATATTTAGAGCAAATGTTGATTCACAAGAACTATGATTTTCTTGGTACCCTCCACATCTCTATTAATCTTCATTCGCATTATTTTCTAATATCTTAAACTTTTGAAGCGAATAATTCAAGCTGGCTCTCAAAATGCATTTATTTAGAATCAACAAGTTGTACCTTTAATGAATTGTCCGTGTAATTCTATAAGGTCTGAATATGTTCGCTCGTAAATTGTTCAATTTTATCAGATGCGATGCTTGTTGGAAACTTAGACCTGGTGCATTGAAATATCATGGAAAGCGGCTGCGTTGGCTTGCGCTCTTGTCCCCCCACGAAGGGATCGGAGTTCGAACCCCAGCGTAGTCGTTAGGGATTCTTAAGCGTGGCGCCGTGGTGGTGGGTCCTACGCTAGCGTCACCCTAGGTTTACCCCTCCGGCCGTCAGCCGTGCGGGAGGTTCCTGGGTTATCAAAAAAATAAAAAAATTTATGCGCTTTAGTAGCTTGATCTAAGCTCTCTAATGGGATAGAATCCTACACGAAAGAGCGAGACATATCGATAGGCTCTTGAAGTAAAACTCACACTCAAATAATAAAAATAAAACACATATGCACAGTGCGCACAGAGGACATATCTGGAGAAGAAGGCACCCGAAAACGATTGTTTTATTCATTATTGTGGATATCATGAGCTATTTGAGTCATACACTCGGGGCAGTATAGCAGTTATTGCTTCCCCATCAACCAACCATAGGAATACTCTCGACAACGCCGCCATTGTCGACATAAATGACCACACGGTTGCAGCAAATGTCCCATAAGGGAGCGTCTCCCGGACGTTTTATCACGCCCGTCACCACCTGATTCTCCTTCTCGATCGTCGCCTTCGCTGTCTGCCCGTCCACTCCCCTCAGCTCTGGCCACGTGAACTTTGGCGTCGCTGCAAAACCCACATGTATAATGTCAGACGAAACCACTGTGTGTGTTGTGGGCATGCCTTACCATCCATGATCGAATCCCAAATCATATGTGCGCAAAGAGCTCGAAAGGGTGGACAGGGACGTACCTGGAAGACAGCACGGTACCTCAGGGACGCATCCAGGGTTCCAACAAGGTGGGTAAGGATGTTTTTCTGAAGTCGACATGCTAACAGAGTAGATACAAGAACTATGTTATATCACAGCCACACCGCCCGTCTATATATATAATGCCCATTTCGACGTGCATATATGTTTATTAGCTATATCACCGTTATTGAGATATACACAAGAAAACCCCTCAATATCGAAATCAAGCAAGAAAAATCCGAGTTTTATTGACTCTCCTGATTACAGGGAAACTAATGATGATTCTTTTCTTAAAATGAATTTTAAATGATTTGTAGCTTAGGGTACAGCTATTTCCACCTAGCATATGACAATCCACTCTTTTGTTTTCTACCCTTTTTTACTAGATAGACGAAATCAGCTTTAATGGTTTTCCTTAACTTAGTTTCTTGCCATTTATGGTTTTTCGTCTAATTTAAACTTATTATCCGGTCTTTTCCTAAGTAATACTCATGCCGACATACGATAGTGATATGACATGGCACGATATGCCAACAATCATTTCTCAAAAAAGAATTTCGACACGTTGGGACATATTGTATATCAATTGTATATTTATATATGATAAATTATCAATTTTATGGTTATTTCAATCAAATTAATTTGATTCAAATTCACAAATAAATAAATAATAAAAAAGAGCCTAGAATGAATTTACATTTTGACTCCTAATTTAATGAAAATGTTTGAAATTGACCCTTGAGTGTCAAAATGGCATGTTGGGATGCTGGACTCACATGTCGCTGGAGTATCTGGAGTGTTGACTACGTATTGGATATCTAACACCTGTTGACCACGTGTCAGAGAGTGTTGGACGCATGTTAGTATCCAACACCGACACAGGCCCCTAGAGAGTGTTTGTGCTTCCTAGGTCTTTTCTTCATCTTTGCTTATAAATGATTTATCTATTCTCGTCCCTCATATCTCGAAGCTCACCGTCCTGGTGAAATTTTTATTCTTAATTTTATTAGTATAGAGAATATCAAGTATCTTTATTTATTTTGTCAGAGAATTTGTGTTTTTACCTTATTATTGGAGAAATACTTTTACATAGAATTTGTAAGACGTGATAGAGGTATCTAGAAATGCATTGTGATGCGTTCGGATATTTTCACGTAAACATTACATGAATGATATTAACTTTTGTCAATTTGGAATTAATGAAATTTCACAAGCATTTAAAAAAAATTCTTATCTTATGCAAAGCTTTGATTTACTTAGATTTCATCTTCACATTGGGAATGTAATTGTGATTTTGTTGTGAAAAATCCTCAAAGAAGATTTTTTTTTGTCTCATTTGATCATCCCATTAGATATACATAAAAATCCTTATTAAAATGTAGGCTCTCTTTCACTAGGTGGGTAAGGGAGTTCGAACATGCTTATGATCTTCCTAATAATAAAGTAAGACGTAAATAATGTAAATGTTGTCACAGGCACAACGCTTACCTTTTTCCGCTTTCACTATGACTAAAACACCTCCCATCACAACGTTTTGACTAAATTAACATTTATGGGTCTCAACTATTGTAAGTTGCTTTTCTTCTCTCTCTTTTCTTATTGTGCCAATTTCCTTCTTTTCATTTATGTCTCTATGTTCTCTCTCTTTCTAAAACACCCCTCTCGTGCAAATAATAGACAAGCTTTTGACACCCCAACATCCGTCTCCGGCACAAAAAAAAAACGGTTTGTCACTTACACAAGCAACTCACGAAGTTGAAGCCCAAATTTGCAGAAATCTCCTCCTCACCCAACTAGTCCTCTTCCACCTATATTTCTGCAACTCAAAACTTATAAGTGTAAGTAAATAACTCATTTATATCTCTTCACTTTTCATCCCCATTCCCTCCCTTTCGCTCTCTGTGTTATTCATTGTCCATTTCGCATCAAACTCTTCGATTAATCGATCACGAAGACAAGAAAAACCCCATTAAAGATTCTAATCCAGGAGTTGAAGCCCTCACCCAAATCCTCATCAAGCTCATCAATAATGTCTACTTCTTTGTCTTCATCTTATTGGTCCTAATCGTCACTGTCATCGCCAATTGCTATCACCTACTAGCCTCTAGATCCATGGCTCAAATCTCACAACAAAAAAACAAGGATTTAGCGACGAAAAATTAGCGACGAAAAATTATTCGTCGCTAATTTGCGACGGAATTTGCAACGAAAAAAAAATTTGTTGTTAATTTGCGACGAAAAAAATTCGTCGCTAATTTGCGACAAAAAATTGTCTGTGGCTAATTTGCAATGGAATTAGCGACGAAAAAAAAATGCGTGGCTAATTAGCCACGGATTTAGCCATGAAAATTAACTCTCGCTTCACTTTCCCGACTATTTTTAATTTCATGGCTAAATCCGTGGCTAATTAGCTACGGATTTAGCCACGAAAATAAACTCTCGCTTCACTTTCCGGACTATTTTTAATTTCGTGGCTAAATCCGTGGCTAATTAGCCACGAATTTAGCCACGAAAATGAACTCTCGCTTCACTTTCCCGACTATTTTTAATTTCGTGGCTAAATTCGTGGCTAATTAGCCACGGATTTAGCCACGAAAATGAACTCTCGCTTCACTTTCCCGACTATTTTTAATTTCGTGGCTAAATCTGTGGCTAATTAGCCACGAAAATAAATTTTTGCTTCACCTTCCCGACTATTTTTTATTTTCGTGGTTAAATCCGTGGCTATTTAGCTACGGATTAAAATCCGCTGCAAAATTACACTATAAAAAGTAAATTGAGTCACGGAAAATTAGCGACGCACATTTTTGTCCGTTGCTAAAATTTGCGACGGACTTCTTTGTCCGTCGCAAATTTCGAGTTGCCGCCCTCACTCCCAATTAGCCCGCCCGCGCCCCCCCATTCTCACTCTCTCTCTCTGCTGATATCTCAGATACCCTCGCGCTCGCTGTTCTCCCTGCCTCTCTCTCTTTCGTTTCTATCGATGAGTTCTCATTCTCCTTCTCGCTTCTCCTTCTTCCCTCCCTCTCCCCCACACCCCCAAACCTCTCGCGCTCGCTAAGGGTTTTTGGTACTCCCTTCCCCCCGCGCTTCCTCCCGCGACTCCTCCTCGCCCATGGCCTCCGGAGCCAGAGAAGAGCAATCTCCGATTTGATCCCTCCCGGAGCTCACCGTCCATGGCGATCATCTCCGACTTCGAGGAGGAAGAGGAGAAGCAACCTGAGGCCAAGCCCTCGGCCTCGTCCTCGGCCTCCTCCTCTGCCGCGGCGGAGTTCAGCGCGAGGTTCGATCCGTCCGGCCCGCTGGGGTTCATCGAGGAGGCCTTCGAGTTCGTGGCCGAGCGGAGCGATTTCCTCGCGCATGAGGCGGCGGAGAGGGACGTCGCGGCGGTGTTGAGGGCGGTGAGGGAGAAGCAGAAGCAGAAGCTGAGGCAGGTCGAGGGGGAGAAGGAGAGGGAGCGGGAGAGGGCTAAGATGGCGAAGGCGGCGGCGGTGGCTAAGAAGGTGGAGGAGGTGGAGATGAAGGATGCGGAGGAAGAGCAGGAGGAGAAGAGTGGAGCGATAGGTAAGAGCTTTTGATTTTTCTTGGACAGTGTCGTGATTTGTTGCTTGCTACGCATGAGCGCGATGAGTGCCTGTCGAGACGCTGCTGGGGTTGAGACATCTGGGAGATTAGATGAGAAGTGCATTACATAGTGATCGCTCATGATGTGGCTCTTTTCTCCTGCTATAGTTAGGCTGTGACGGTTTCGTGGCCGTAGTCATCTATATAGCTTGGATGTTTTCTCTGGTTGGCTATTTAATGGCGATGGGCAAGGAAAATGTTTCATTCTATTATGCTATCGATTTCGCTAAAGTGTGGATATTCTTTGATGGGTACTTGCTCCTTTGTTCAGCAATCTGAACTCTCCCGAATAATTAAATTTCTCTTGTGATGATCTCTCCTATAATCTGTTTAAGCGTGCATTGGCTTATTCAAGTACTCTAGTGATGGAAGGTTTGCTGTAAGCTTCTTGCTTTTGGTTTTGGAGATGTCTTCTCGTTGCAGTGTTTGGTTCTTGCAAGTTGTTTTGCGTGTTTATGCTTCATTGGATCTCCCATTTTCCTTGGAAATTAGGAAAAGAAGCTACTTTGCAAGTGTAATCTTGTTTTTTTTTGTCATACGAGCTGGAGAACTAGGTGATCTGATTATGGATCAACTATAATCATAGAATGTCTGATTGTTTTGTGGAACTTCAGGATTGGTTAGTGCCTTTCCGCCTTTGGGATTTAGCATGGCTGGACAAAAGATTTAGGACTCATAAATTAAAATTGTTAATGACCAATTAAAAAGTGATAACTTGACCACCTCAGCATCAACATTTGATATGGACCAATAGTTATGACTTTGACAATCCCCATGCCCAAATTGTGAACTGAGCCTGATTTTAGCTCTTGCATTGAGTATGATTCAGATAGCTTTAGCTGAGATGACCAGTTAGGTTACCCAGTGTACTTTGGAAAGTGCAACTCTATAAAAGACTGTCTTGTTATGATTCCTTTTACAAGGTGGATGCATATGTTTAGTAGACATATTGTGTAAAATATACCATGTTGCCTCCGTAGTTGCTCTGACATTGTTTCTAGTTGAACAGTGCCAAACAAAGGCAGTGGCCTTGATCTTGAGAATTATTCCTAGACTCAGACTCTACAGGAGGTTACCGTCCATGTTCCAGTTCCTAAGGGTACTAAAGGAAGGTTTGTGGTAAGCGACATAAAGAAAAACCACTTGAAAGTTGGACTCAAGGGTCAACCTCCTGTCATAGAAGTGAGTGTGCGTAATTTGAGTTTATTTAATCAGCTTGCTTTATTTACATAACTCTCTTGACCATGTACGATTACTTGCAAGGGGAGCCTTTCCAGACTGTCAAGCCTGATGATTGTTACTGGAGTTTAGGTATGTAGTGGATTGAGTCAAGAATATCACATGGCATATGAATTCAAACACAAACAAGAATGATCTGCCTCCTGTTGTTAAGTTAATAGTATTATGAGTCAATTCCATGCTGCGCGATCATCTTAACGTTGTGAATCTACAGAGGGCCAGAGTGCGATCTCCATTCTCCTGACTAAGCACAATCAAATGGAGTGGTGGAAATCTTTGGTCAAAGGGGATCCTGAAATTGATACTCAGAAGGTAGAACCAGAGAATAGCAAATTGTCTGACCTGGACCCAGAAACTCGACAGACAGTTGAAAAGATGATGGTAAGTGGCTCTCTTTCTTAAGCTCCTCCTGGGTATTAACTAAACAAACACACATTGCATGTATTTTGTTATGTGCATGTAGACGAGCACAATGCTGGTGGCCTTGGAGTGTTTGCATTTCTCCTTGCAAATACAATACTGACATTTTGCTTTTAACTTATTAGTTTGATCAGAGACAGAAGGCAATGGGTCTTCCTACCAGTGATGAGATGCAGAAACAGGAGATTCTAAAGAAGTTCATGGCAGAGGTGGATATTGGTTGCTTTTCTTATTGATGAGCGTTCTTGTATCTGTAGATCAACGTTGCTAATTTCTTCTTTCTGGCGACCTCTCTTGCAGCATCTAGAGATGGACTTCTCAAGAGCAAAGATTGCATGAGGGGGATGACTCCTTCTTCTCTAGCTTGATCATACTATGATAAATCCGGAAATCATTGGATGTTTACTTTGGGCGCAGATGACCGAGCTTTTGTTCAATTGTTTTGCTCTGTCTGTCTTGAAGAGGAAGAATGTACCTTTCAGTTTGGTTCTTTATTTATGTCATTCTTGTGGAAAATGTAGATGAATGTATTTTATTTTCATATTATTATAATATTATGATGTTATTAAGTGCTTAATCAATGTCAAATATAAATTTAAAAAATTAATTTTTCTTTTAATTAGGTTTAAAATCGAAAAATAAAATAAATGATTTTATCGTACAATCACAAATTACAAAAGTTTGTTGTAAAAATAAAATTCCGTCGCTAATTTCGTCCCTAAACGATATTCATCTCAAAAGAATTAATAAAAAATCGTCGCTAAATTCGTTCATGAATAATGTTAATGGCAAAAGTAAAAATTTTTGGTAGCAAATTAGCGGTGAATTTTGCCACCAATAAGCTCGTCGCAAATTACTAACCAAAAAAAGAATTTCGTGGCAAAATTAGCGACGAATTTTATCACGAATATAGTTCGTGGCAAATTAGCGACGAATTTTGTCATGAATAATTAGCGACGAATTTTGCGACGAATTTTGTGATGAATAAAGTTCGTGGCAAATTAGCGACGAATTTTACCACGAATAATTAGTGACGAATTAAAATTGAAATTTTTCGTCGCAAAATTTTGCGACGGCGTATTAGCGACGGATTTTTTTCCGTCGCTAATTTTGTCGCAAATTCGTTTAACGACAAATTTTGTCAAATTTTTCGTGGCAAAATTCGTCGCTAAAACCTAATTTTTTTGTAGTGTTTGGAATCTCCACATCTGGATGAGCAACAATGTAGCCGACAGAGGGGGTGGCTCGAGCCAACCGCGAGCCGTTGGTTGTTGGCTTTGGCGGTGATGGAGGGTTAATAATAAAGCAAATAAATTATTCTTTGAAATTTATAGTATCGTCAAGGAAGATTTTTCTTTTATACTTTATATTAAGAACGGGAGATTTGATCTTTGGGGCGGGGGAGATTTTTTCTAACAACTTGTTATATAATAGAATGGATAGATTAATCATTTGGCATCAACGACTTGAAATCATATTATGATCCATTTTCTGTTTAAGAAGATCGAGCTGCATCGAAGGGAGTGATTAGTATGGCGAAAATCACATTGCGTAATCCAAGTTAATTCGCAATTTTATATGAGACCTTTCAAAGTTAAGGAAAGCTGTAATTTTGGATGAAAGATATGGTTTATTTTTTCACATTAAGCTCCCAACCAAAGTATTAGGGTCTGTTTGGTAACGTTTCTGTTTTTGGGAACAATTTCTGTTTAGAAATAGTTTTTTCTAATTTTGTTCTCGAGAACAGTTTCTGAGCAAAAATGTCTCGCCCCGAATCTCATCGAGCACGCGACATCTCACAAGCTCGGTCGAATTAGTGCGACGTCCTAGGAATCGTCGCAGACCCAAACAATCCCATCAAAGTTTGATCGCTACGGAAACCATAATATAAACCCGGACAATAACATCATGGGGTACTAGGGAGAAATAATTCACCAAACCACCAAACATTATAATACATCTCGATATATTTACAATATCCATCATACACTATCCATACAATACACATGCACACCGAACTCACAAACTATACACCATTGATACCAAAAAGATCAGTAGCCTGGGTAACCCTATTCCAAAAATGGGACACTCAAAGGGTCTCTGCTCAACCCTAAACTACCCCCTACGCCCTCTAGAAGGCGTCCACTTCGACTCGCTCCCGTCAGAATCTGAATCGGAATCCTCCTGAGGCACGTGCTCCTCTGAAGACTCTGAGTTGGCCTCAATCTCGATTAGGTTATCCTCATCTCCCGACTCCAACGGTACCTCAACCCGCTCTGCCTCATCAGACTCCCCCTCAGGCTCATCCTCTCGCTCAACCTCTGGCTCATCCTTCGGGGCCTCCTCGTGATCCTCTTCCTCAAGCTGCTCTTCTATAGGTTCTTCTTCGAGTATCACGGCTAGATCCACCTCCATGGGATCATACCCTACCTGTGACTCCTCCGGCTCCGAATCGGGCTCAACCACTGAGGATCCAGGTGCTGCGGGTGCCGGCTGATGTCTAGACTGTGCCAGACTAGTTTCCAGACTAGTTATCTCACCATCAGGAAGGGGTATGGCTGCCGGATCCCAATCCCCCACTCCGTCAAATGGCACATTAAAGCCGCGGACGGGGCCGAACTCGTCCATCCCGTCCCTGAACATCCAGGCCGTATAGGTATGGGCCTGCCAAAGAGGTAATCCTACGTCTATCCAGACTACTGAAGTATGTTTAACCCACGTCAAGTTCTCATCTATCGGGTATTCTATTACGTCGTGGTCGGTGTGCATGGGAATCCCAAAACGCTGCGGCGGTGGTGGCAGGAGGTTCATGGCTCAAGCGGGGGCTCTGAAATTGTTGGTTGAAACAATCATGAGATCACATCTCAGCAAGCACATACCCTAAACCCCACCTAGGCTAACACATATCTCCGGACAATTCAACAAGCCAACACTCAACAACCACATACACGTACACAATTTGTACTTACCCGGGCCATTAGTATGCGCCAACTGCAGGTTAGTCACAAATATACAATTTTCAACCACATGCGCATCCCAAATTAATTTCACGCCCAAAACACACGTCTAACACGCGGCGTCTCATTTCCACATTTCACTTGATCGTACACATTTCATCACACTATCTCACTCGATTCGCCAGTGACCCGCGTAATGGTACCGCCTCAGGTTCACTGCGACCATCTCATATCCACAACACTTCATAGCCCGCGTAATGGTACCGCCTTATGCTATGTATCTTGCCCGCGTAATGGTACCGCCTCATGCTCAACATCTACCACCTATTGCGCAACTCGCGTAATGGTACCGCCTCATGTTGACAATCTTCCGGTAATACCGGGCATCGTCCCGCATAATGGTACCGCCTCAGGACGGCACAATTCCTCGCGTAATGGTATCGCCTCAGTCGTAATCTCATGCACGACATTTCACATGCTCAATTAAAGCGCGATTATGGCCAATTGACGATCCACTCAATTCAGCCCATGCGTGCACACAACAACTCGCATTTCAATCAAATAATTCACAAACTAACAGACATTCAAGGCCACCATCGAGCCCACAATCACAGCCACAAATTCAACATTTTTCAGCTTATTTCAAGCCATAACATGCACCACAATACAGCCACATCACAATATACCAAATCGACACCAATCGTCTCCCAATCGAACTCTATGCTTGTCATTTCAATACCCGATTTCCAGCACTTATCTCAGCATCAAATCAGCCTCAAACCATCACAATTTCACCCACAAATCAGCCACAACAAGTCCACAAATCAATCCACCTAATTAACCCCTAAACAGCCCCTAATTAGCCCATAAACCAACACTAATCGACCCAATTCAACCCATAATTACGTCCATCGATACCTGATATCCTAAATAGGTTTTAGGGGGCAACTTACATGAAGTCCTAGGCTAGCTCGGGTAGGAAAAGAGGGGCGGCAGTCCAGCGGTCACTCGGCGGCGGACGGCGGTGGCTGCACGGCAGACGGCGGCGGCTGGACGATCTGGCGGTCCACCTTGGCTGGGCTGAACCGGAGGGGGGACTGGTGGTGCTCGGTGAGGGGAAAATAGGGGAGAGAAAGAGAGACGGCGAGGCGAGCGGCGGTGGCTTCGGCATGCGGCTGCTTCGGCTAGGCGGGTGGACGGTGGTGGCGACTACCTTGGCCGGCTTCTCACGGCCAAGAGAGGGAGAGAGAGAGGGAGATCGCCAAGGGGGAGAGGGGGAAACGGCGATGTGAGGGTGGCGATGGTGCGGCTTGGTGGCGGGACGGCGGCAGCGCAGCCAAGGGGAGAGGCGGTCGGTGGGGGGGTGTTGCCGAGAGAGAGGGAGAGAGAATGAGGGGAGAGAGAGAGAGAATTGGTTAAATACCAATAATTGGTGTCCCTATTTGTAAAATGACCATCTTGCCCCTCTCTCTAAAATCCAGTCAACGGCTAAGATCGATTCTTTTCCAAAAATATCCAAGGGTAATTTGGGATTTCACAAAATTCCAAGGGCAAAATCGTCCTTTCTAAAGTTAGGGCGAAATGACCAAAATACCCTTCCCCATTTACACTTGGACTTAACAAACTCTCAGGGATAAAATGGTCATTTTTCATTCCTCGCCGAAATTCAGTTTTTCTGAAGGATTCGGACAATTCCAAGGCTAAACATTCCAATAACAACGTCGTCCAAATGTCCTGTCGTGACTTCCTAAATTTTCAATGCCCAAATTAGCCTCTAATTAATGACTGAATTTTAAATAACGTAACTTGAGCGTGTCTCAGACTAACGGGTGGCTTTTGGGAAAATTCGCATATTCAACCTGTGACTGATACTAAATCAAGTCACGTGCAAGTTCACTCGAATCGTGACGACCTCGGTTGTCATGTAATCGCGAGGATCGATCGCTAGTTCCGACGGGCACGATCGTTCGGTATAGGTTCTGGATCGTTCGTCAACTCACCTTGTGATCATACGGAATCACCCGTGATCCACTCGTATGACAGTGACGAATCGGCCCATAACTATCCTAAGATCGGCCTACATTGACTCAAAATGTCACCTCGACAATTCTATGGTCGAAAGTCAGTTCACGATCGAATTTCTTTAGTCGCACGAATTTAAATCCCTAATTAGCCTTTCCCTAACGGTTAGTATCCCATGAATGATCAATTCTGGACGAGATCTAACTACAAGCACATCTATAAAACCATTCATTTCATAAATCCCAAAGGGGCAAATTTCAGGATGTCACAACTCTTCTCCCTTACAAAAATTTTATCCTCGAAATTTACAATCCAACCTACTACTCAAATAAATGGGGGTATTGACGTTGTATTAACTCTTCGTTTTCCCAAGTCGTGCCTTCTGTCCCCTGATGTTTCCACACAACCTTAACCATCGGGATTGTCTTGTTCCTCAAAACTCGTTCTTTCCGATCCACTATCCTTATTGGCCTTTCAACGAACGACACCCTGTCGTCAACTTCTATCTCCTCGTAATTCAGCATATGAGTTGGGTCCGATTCATATTTCCTTAGCATCGATACGTGGAACACATTATGCACTTGCGATAAATTTGGCGGTAACGTAAGGCGATAAGCTAAATCGCAAATTCTTTCCAAAACCTCAAAGGGTCCCACGTACCTCGGACTCAACTTCCCTTTCTTGCCAAATCGGGACAATCCTCTCATGGGCAATACCTTAAGAAATACGTGATCCCCTACTTGAAATTCTAAAGGTCTTCGCCTTCTGTCTGCATAACTCTTTTGACAGCTTTGCGTTGTTTTCAACCTTTCGCGTGTAATCTTAACCGTCTCAACCGACTATTGGACTAATTTTGGCCTAGTTATACTCCTTTCTCCAACTTCGTCCCAACATACGGGCGTCCTATAAGCCCTACCATACAGCGCTTCAAATGGCGCCATCCCAATACTCTGCTGAAAACTATTATTATACGCAAATTCCACTAAGGGCAAATGTTCTTCCCACTTACCTTGAAAATCCAGCACACACGCCTGAAGCATATCCTTTAGAGTCTAAATTGTCCTTTCAGACTGGCTATCCGTTTGCGGATAATAAGCTATACTAGACTGCAGCTTTGATCCTAAAGTCGTCTGCAGACTTTTCTAGAAGTTGGCGATAAACCTAGGATCACAGTCTGAAGTAATTGTTATTGGCACCTTGTGCAAACGAATGATCTGTTGCACATCCAATTCAGCATATCGGTTCAATGCGAAGTCCTTTCACACGGCTAGGAAATGTGCCAACTTAGTCAATCTATCGATAATTACCCAAATGGAATCATGGCCCTTTTGGTTCCTGGGTAATCCCATTACGAAATCCATGGAAATATGTTCCCATTTCCATTCTGGGATTTCCAAAAGTCGCAACAATTCTCCAGGCTTACAATGTTGCGCTTCACTTATTGGCACGTCAGACACTTAGCCACATGCCTGGCTATAGCTACCTTCATGCCATTCCACCAATAATACTGCCTCAAATTCTGGTACATTTTTATACTCCCCGGATGGATACTATAATTACTACGATGTGCTTCCAACAAAATTTTCTCCTTAAGCTCCGCATTGTCGGGCATACACAGTCGTCCACGGAACTTCAAGATCCCATCCTCGGATACTTGAAAGTCCGGTTTTCTCTTAATAGCATCCATCTCTATAATCTTCTGAACTTCCAGGTCCAAAGACTGTAGAGCCTTAACCTTAGATTAAATTTCCGGTTCAATCCTTAGCGTGGCTAGTAAACTCGAGACTTGACTTATTTCAAATCTAAATTCCGAGTCTCGCACTTTTTCCAACAAGGTCCATTCTTTGACCATCAAATATGCGATGCTTGACTTCCAACTCAACGCATCCTCTACCCGGTTGGCCTTTCCGGGGTGATACAAAATCTCACAATTATAATCTTTAAGTAATTCCATTCACCGACACTGTCTCATATTCAACTCCTTTTGAGAAAACAAATACTTGAAACTCTGATGGTCTGTATAAATCTGGAATTTCTCTCCGCATAGATAGTATCGCCAAATCTTAAGGGCGAACACTATTGTAGCTAATTCCAAATCATGCGTCGGGTAGTTCAATTCATGCGGTTTTAACTGCCTTGACGCATAGGCCACTACTCGTCCATTTTGCATGAGTACACACCATAATCCTTTCAACGACACGTCACTATAAATTTCATATCCTCCTAGTCCTGATGAAATAGTCAACACCGGCGCCGTTGTCAATCTATGCTTTAATTCCTAAAAACTTCTTTCACATTTGTCGATCCATTCATACCTTGGTTCCTTTTTCAACAAATGTGTCAATGGTGTTGCTATTGCTGAAAATCCTTCCACAAAGCGTCGATAATATCCGACCAAACCCAAAAAGCTTCGAACCTCTGTTACCGTCGTTGGCCTCGGCCACTTCATTACAGCCTCAATCTTTGTCGGGTCTACCGAGATTCCTTCCCTAGAGATTACGTATCCAAGAAATGCTACTTGATTGAGCCAGAACTCGCACTTGCTAAACTTAGCATACAGTGCGTTCTCTCTTAAAGTCTGTAAAACTCTACACAGATGAAACTCATGCTCCTATAAGCTGTTCGAGTACATCAATATGTCATCTATGAAGACTATGACAAATTGGTCTAAAAACTCCTTGAACACCTGATTCATTAGGTCCATAAATGCAGTAGGGGCATTTGTCAATCCAAACGGCATTACTGTAAACTCATAATGTCCATATCTTGTCATAAATGCCGTCTTCGGTATATCCTCCTTTCTAATCCTCAACTGATGATACCCCGTCCTCATATCAATCTTAGAAAATACCGAAACCCCTTGTAACTGGTCAAACAAGTCATCTATCATTGGCAGAGGATATTTATTCTTGATCGTCACTTGGTTTAACTGTCGATAATCGATGCATAACCTCAATGACCCATCCTTCTTTCTCACAAACAGGACCGGCGCTCCCCATGGAAACGCACTTGGACGAATAAATCCTTTGTCCAATAACTCCTGCATTTGCACCTTTAACTCATTTAACTCCGACAACGACATTCTATAAGGTGCCTTCGAGATTGGCTCAGTTCCAGGGGCCAATTCGATCACAAACTCCACTTCTCTTTCAGGTGGCAATCCCGGTAATTCCTGAGGAAAGACATCGGGATAATCGCACACCACGGCTATGTCCTCTAGCCTCGGCTCCTCAGCCGTTGAATCAATCACAGCCGCTAGAAATCCTTGACACCATTTGCTCAACAACTTAGTCATTTCTAGCGACGAAATCTATGGGATCGAGGTTCCTCCTCGATTTCCTACAAATTTGAATTCCGAATGTCCAACTGGATTAAATTAGATCACCCTGCTACTACAATCCATTACTGCCCTATGCTTGGTCAACCAATCCATACCCACTATCACATCGAAGTCAAACATCACTAAGACCGCTAGGTGTATCCTTTCCTCCCTATCACCAATCACAATCTTGCAATTCGGGCACCCCAACGAAATTAACACCTTATCATTCAATGGGGTGGTAACACACAACACAACATCAAGCAATTGGGGCTCCATACCAGTCAACTTAACAAATTGCTCAGACACAAGCAAATGTGACGCTCCCGGATCGAATAAAGCATACGCAGCATGATCTCAGAGAGAGATCGTACTTGCAACCACGCCTGGCGCATTCTCAGCTTCTCTTCTAGTCATTGCATACACTCGTCCTTGAGCCGGTGGCCTATTTTGATTAGCCGGTGGGGCAACTCCGATTTGATTCCTGTTCCGGGGTGGCGGCAACACAGGCGGTCTACTCTGCTTGAGACTAGGGCAAAATCTTATCTGATGACCAAACCCACCACATCCAAAACAAGCTTCACCTCTACCTGGACAAGGTCCACTTCCGTGTCTTTCCCGACATATCCGACATAAACCATTCTGAAAACGGGTCAGTTTCCTTATATTCCTTCTAGCAGGAGGGACGAAACGTCGATTACCTGTCATTGGCCTCTTCCCTAAGTGACGGTTGTCCCTACCCTGAGCAAATCTGGACCCGGAAGCGGCAGCCCTACCGCCAAATCACGCTCAATCGCTTAAGCTCGATCATAGATTTCATTATAATCCCTCAAATTCAACGAAATCATTTAGCTGCGAAGGTCCGGCTTCAAACCGTCTCGAAACCTCCGAGCCCTATCCAATGGGTCCTCCACCATCCTAGGGGCAAACTTAGCTAACCGAGTGAATTCAGCCTCATACTGATCCACTGTCCTCTGCCCCTGACGAAGCCTCATAAACTCCACCAACTTTTATTCCCGGGCACTCTCAGAAAAATACTTACCATTAAAGGTTTCTATAAACATCGCCCAAATTTGGGCGGTACCAGCCGGGAATACTCTTCCTCTGGTGTCTTTCCACCAATCATTTGCATTGCCTTGGAGCTGGTACACTGCCAAGGTCACTTTCTCTTCCTCGGTGCACCCTAATACCTCAAAGGCCTTCTCCAACTCTTCTATCCAAAGTGATGTAGCCTCTAAGTCACCTCTACCATCAAACTTAGGGGACTTTAATTTCAGAAACTGCTCCACTAGTTGATGCATCTGTCTATTCACATTCACCTGCCCCGGTCCTTGATTTCCATTGTTGCCATTGATGGCAATCACTACGGCGGTCTCAACCGCTTGGGCAATAGTGGCATCTCGCTCCTGAGTCTGTCTACCCATCAAAGTCCCAACTTCCTCGAGGGCCCTTAAAATTCCATCGACTCTGGGGTCTGCTGCAACTCTAACGTTAGCCCCGAGGTCCTCAACAGCTCTAGCATCAACTCTGGGGTCCTCTACAACTCTAGCTCGAGCACCACCTTGTCTCCTTACTCCTCTTCTGGCACCCCTTCCTGTGCCTCTTCCTGCTCCTCTTTCTACACCTCCTCCTTGGCTGCTCATGGTCACAATCCCTATCACTCTTCTACCTGCTATAATTTCATACAAGAATCAGAGACCTAGGCTAACTAAACCAGTCTAGTCATAAGCAGTGAATTACAACAATAATCCACTTAGCAGGCAATCCACCATCACAACACCAAATCACAATCAATAAGATTCGTGTACTTACCTCGAGTTCAGACACACCTGCACTTCAACCGTTAGAACACTTAATTCACTCAACAATCACAACAAACAGTCTGGAGATACGCGTAGCACTAAACACACCTATAACTCACTAAGGTCTCCCTAACCAATTACCCCAGGGTCTCCACTCCTTCTCACTCCAGGCTTCGATTGACTTAGATCGAGCTAACCTTACTCTGATATCAATTCAACTTGGATGTCACGCTCCGAACCCCATCGAGCACGCGATATCCCACAAACTCGGTCGAATTAGTGTGACATCCCAGGAATCGTCGCCGACCCAAACAATCCCATCAGAGTTCAATCGCGGCGGAAACCATAATATAAACCCGGACAATAACATCATGGGATACTAGGGAGAAATAATTCACCAAACCACCAAACATTATAATACATCTCGATATATTTACAATATCCATCATACACTATCCATACAATACACATGCACACCGAACTCCCAAACTATACACCATCGATACCAAAACGATCAGCAGCCTGGGTAACCCTATTCCAAAAATGGGACACTCAAAGGGTCTCTGCTCAACCCTAAACTACCCCCTACGCCCTCTAGAAGGCGTCCACTCCGACTCGCTCTCATCAGAATCTGAATCGGGATCCTCCTGAGGCACGTGCTCCTTTGAAGACTCCGAGTCGGCCTCAATCTCGGTCGGGTTATCCTCATCTCCCGACTCCAACGGTACCTCAACCCGCTCTGCCTCATCAGACTCCTCCTCAAGCTCATCCTCTCGCTCAACCTCTGGCTCATCCTCCAGGGCCTCCTCGTGATCCTCTTCCTCAAGCTGCTTCTCTATAGGTTCTTCCTCGGGTATCACAGCTAGATCCACCTCCATGGGATCATACCCTGCCTATGACTCCTCCGGCTCCGGATCGGGCTCAGCCACTGAGGATCCAGGTGCTGCGGGCGCCGGCTGATGTCCAGACTGTGCCAGACTAGTCATTTCACCGTCAGGAGGGGGTATGGCTGCCGGATCCCAATCCCCCACTCCGTCAAATGGCACATCAAAGCCGCGGATAGGGCCGAACTCGTCCATCCCGTCCCTGAACATCCATGCCGTATAGGTATGGGCCTGCCAAAGAGGTAATCCTACGTCTACCCAGACTACTGAAGTATGTTTAACCCACGTCAAGTTCTCATCTATCGGGTATTCTACTATGTCGTGGTCGGTATGCATGGGAATCCCAAAACGCTGCGGCGGCGGGAGGTTCATGGCTCAAGCAGGGGCTCTGAAATTGTTGGTTGAAACAACCATGAGATCACATCTCAGCAAGCACACACTCTAAACCCCACCTAGGCTAACACGTATCTCCGGATAATTCAACAAGCCAACACTCAACAACCACATACACGTACACAATTTGTACTTACTCGGGCCATTAATATGCGCCAACTGTAGGTTAGTCACAAATATACAATTTCCAACCACATGTGCATCCCAAATTAATTTCACGCCCAAAATACACGTCTAACACACGGCGTCTCATTTCCACATTTCACTTGATTGTACACGTTTCATCACACTATCTCACTCGACTCGCCAGTGACCCGCGTAATGGTACCGCCTCAGGTTCACTGCGACCATCTCATATCCACAACACTTCGTAGCCCGCGTAATGTTATCACCCCAGGCTATGTATCTTACCCGCGTAATGGTACCGCCTCAAGCTCAACACCTACCAACTACTGCATAACCCGTGTAATGGTACTGCCTCATGTTGACAGTCTTCCGGTAATACCGGGTATCGTCCCGCGTAATGGTACCGCCTCAGGACGGCATAATTCCCCGCGTAATGGTACCGCCTCAGGGATTTTCGTAACCTCATGCACGACATTTCACATGCTCAATTAAAACCCAATTATGGCCAATTGACGATCCACTCAATTCAGCCCATGCGTGCACACAACAACTCGCATTTCAATCAAATAATTCACAAACTAATAGACATTCAAGGCCATCATTGGGCCCACAATCACAGCCACAAATTCAACATTTTTCAGCTTATTTCAAGCCATAACATGCACCACAATACAGCCACATCATAATATACCAAACCGACACCAATCGTCGCCCAATCGAACTCTATGCTTGTCATTTCAATACCCGATTTCCAGCACTTATCTCAGCATCAAATCAGCCTCAAACCATCACAATTTCACCCACAAATCAGCCACAACAAGTCTGCAAATCAATCCACCTAATTAACCCATAAACAGCCCCTAAACCGACACTAATCGACTCGATTCAGCCCCTAATTACGTCCATCTATACCCGATATCCTAAATAGGGTTTAGGGGGCAACTTACACGAAGTCCTAGGCTAGCTCGGGCAGGAAAAGAGGGGCGGCAGTCCGGCGGTCACTCGGCGATGGACGGCGACGGCGGCGGCTGCACGGCCTGGCGGTCCACCTCGGCTGGGCTGAACCGGAGGGGGGCTGGTGGTGTTCGGTGAGGGGAAAACAGGGGAGAGAAAGAGAGACGGCAAGGCGAGCGGCGGTGGCTCCGGCGTGCGGCTGCTCCGACTAGGCAGGTGGACGGCGGCGGCGACTACCTTGGCCAGCTTCTCACAGCCAAGAGAGGGAGAGAGAGAGGGAGATCGCCGAGGGGGAGAGGGGGAAACGGCGATGTGAGGGTGGCGATGGTGTGGCTTGGTGGCAGGACGGCAGCGACGGGCGCACGGACGGCCGGATGGCGGTGGCGCGGCCAAGGGGAGAGGCAGTCGATGGGGGGTTGTTGCCGATAGAGATGGAGAGAGAGAGAATTGGTTAAATACCAATAATTGGTGTCCCTATTTGCAAAATGACCATCTTGCCCCTCTCTCTAAAATCCAATCAACGGTCGAGATTCATTCTTATCCTAAGATCGATAGTCGAGATCGATTCTTTTCCAAAAATATCCAAGGGTAATTTGGAAATTTCACAAAATTCCAAGGGCAAAATTGTCCTTTTCTAAAGTTAGGGCGAAATGACCAAAATGCCCTTCCCCATTTACACTTGGCCTTAACAAACTCCTAGGGGTAAAACGGTCAATTTCCATTCCTCGTCGAAATTCAGTTTTTTTGAAGGATTTGGATAATTCTAAGGCTGAACATTCCAATAACAACGTCGTCCAAATGTCTTGTTGTGACTTCCTAAATTTTCAATGCCCAAATTGGCCTCTAATTAATGACTGAATTTTAAATAACGTAACTTGAGCGTGTCTCAGACTAACGGGCGGCTTTTGGGGAAATTCGTATATTCGACCCGTGACTGATACTAAATCAAGTCACGTGCAAATTCACTCGAATTGTGACGACCTCGGTTGTCATGTAATCGCGAGGATCGATTGCTAGTTCCGACGAGCACAATCGTTCGGTATAGGTTCTGGATCGTTCGTCAACTCACCTCGTGGTCATACGAAATCACCTGTGATCCACTCGTATGACAGTGACGAATCAATCCATAACTATCCTAAGATCGGCCTACATTGGCTCAAAATGTCACCTCGATAATTCTATGGTCGAAAGTCAGTTCACGATCGAATTTTTTTAGTCGCACGAATTTAAATCCCTAATTAGCCTTTCCCTAACGGTTAGTATCCCAGGAATGATCAATTCTGGGCGAGATCTAATTACAAGCGCGTCTATAAAACCATTCATTTCATAAATCCCAAAAGGGCAAATTTCAGGATGTCACAAAAAAACGTAGTTGGTAACTGCACAAAATTTACATTCCCTGAATAAAAAAAGAATAGAAATGTGTTTGGTACGACCTCAAAAATTTCTACTCCTGATTTTTTCATTTAATTATAAAATGCGAGTGGAGACTTAACAATTCTTCATGTTTGGATAAAATTGGACTAGAAATAGAATCATAATAAACCTTAATACAATCATAAATAAAATTACTACTTATAGACAAAGCAAATACTAGATAGTGGTCGAGGGAATTGCAGTTTAGGATTTAGGAGTTTATGGTTTTAGGGTTTGGGGTTTAATGTTTCGGATTTTGAATTTGGGGTTTTAGGCTTTAGGGTTTTGGGGTTTGAGTCTTAGGGATTCGGGTTTTGGGGTTTATGTATAGGGTTTAGGGTTTTTTTTGGTCGAATAGGGTTTAGGGTTTAAAGTTTAAGGTTTTAGGATTTAGTGTTTCGAATTTTGGGTTTGGAGGTTTAGGGTTCGGGATTTTGCGATTTAGGTTTTGGGGTTTAGGTTATTGTTTAGTGTTTCGATTTTTGGGTTTTAGTGTTTGGGTTTTGGGGTCTAGGGTATAGAGGCTTAGGGGTAGAGTTTTAGGGTTTAGGGTTTAAGCGCTTCGCATTTTGGATTTTGGGTTTTAGTTTTTAGAGTTTAGGTATTGAGATTTGGGGTTTCGGATTTTGGGGTTAGGGTTTTGGGTTTAACACGGAAATATCTTGTGAAAGAGAGAGAACTGATTTTATTTTCATATTGTTTCTCTTTTTGTTCCTAGGAACAAGAAATATATATTTTTTACTTCTTGATTCTGTTCTAAATGTATTCCCTGATCACTTTTCTATTTCGGCGAACAAAAAAATTGAATGACATTTGATGACGTCGAAGATTATATTTCTGGCCTTTAGAAACTAAAAGAAAATAGCAATTTGGTTTGGACCTGGCGAGCATAACGACACCAACATGGGCAAATTGTAATGGTGCAAGCTGGACCGCACGTTTTATTTTGAGAAGCATGGACAAGCGGGCAACCGAGTGGAGAGAAAATATTAGGTACCCGTTGAATTTACCTGAGCCCACTTATCACTTGCCACGTGTACCTGACTGGCCTCATGTCTGATTCCATCTTTCTCTCTTCTCTCACTTTAATTTCTTCTTCCTCTTCTCCTTGAACTCTCTCCAGCAAAGATAGCAACATCCTCAATTCCTCCAGTGACTTTGGCAACTGGGTCTCTGTCCTCTCCGACATCGACCCCTCGAGTACTCCCCCGTCCGCGCCGTCCTTTTCGTCCCCGCCATCACCAACGCTGCCGTCTCCGCCCCCCAAGGACACCCCCCTCCTCTCTCTCTCTCTCTCTCTCTCTCTCTCTCTCCTCTACAACGTGATCTCTCAACACCTCGCCTTCTCGCAACTCAAGCTCTTGAGCACAGGCTCTCGCCTGTCGACCCTCCTGCCCACAACTCCAACCCTCGAATGCTCCCCGTCCTCGAGCCCAACGTCTTCTCCTTCCGACGCCCTCGCTGTGCACAGCATCGCCCGGATCCTCGATTACTCAGTCTCGGCTTGAGGAAATTACTGGCCAGCGCTCTTGCTCTCCATTAATTTTTGCTGTTCTTTTTCTGAGTTCTTGTCGAGCTATTCAAGCCAGGGGAAATACATATGATTTTTCTTTCTTTCTGTAACTTCTGAGATCATACAAGTCTATTAGAATATGATTTTTTGAGTTGGGAGATCAAGAAGGAAAGAAGCTGTGTTTTTTCTTTCTGAGTTCGTTGGCATGATTGAAATAAAAAAAGGTGAGGAAAGTGTGTTTCTTCTTGTTGGTCAGTAAGAGTAGTTTCATTTGACACTTTGAAGTTTAGACTAACTCGAGATCTCTGTTTCATGTTTTCTGTTTTTCATTCATTTATTTCTTTAATTTCCACATAGAGAAGAGAAAGGGAGTAGCGGGAATAGAGCAGAGCAGAGCATCAGACGTGGGGCTCCCAATATCTTTTCACCCGGGAGGGGGAGGTGGGCGGAGGGATCCTTCTTAATATTCCAAGGTCTCCTTGGCAAAATATGTGGTGCAGACTGAGTGACGGTGCCGAGCTGCTGATAAGATTTGTGTAGATATTAAGGCTTGAAGCTGTCTTATTGGGAGGAATCATCGAAGTATCTTTCTGTAGTAAATTTTTTAAGTTCCTCAATGAATATTTTGTCGTATACATGGTGACAGTATGAATTTCTTACTCAAAAGGCTGAGAATATTAGCTTCATATCTTAATCAAGATGGATGAACTCATTTGTGTGTAAATAATTTTCACTCTATAGTGTATACAATGCATAAGAGTTGATCGACATGATGAGAGAGAGAGAGAGAGAGAGAGAGAGAGAGAGAGAGAGAGAGAGAGAGAGAGAGATTTATGGGCCGTAGAGATGATGGCAAGTGATGACTGATCCTCTCTGATATTGACTGCCTTGTGAGGCACGGTTGCTCACAGTCACAGGTTAATTTGGCTTGCATGTTACACCATAATATTCGCTCGACATGGATCAAGTAATAGAACACTGAATGCAGCTGAACAAAAGACATACCAACAAGTCTGATAATAGAACACTGAATGCAGCTGTACCAGAGTTTTGGTTCAGTTTTCCTCTTAAGTGATTTGGGTTTTAGACCCGCTCATATATCGAAATTAAGTCATCATGGATGATGTTGGAGGAAGTTCTCCATTCTATTGATGCTGTTCCTGGCACATGAACATCACAGTCCATCACCACGTGACCATTTACTCTATGTCGCTCAAACACGGTTACTGACTCGTGAGGTAATGCACTACTGAATTGATTTTGTTAAATAGGTGTTGATCTAACAGAATGAGAAAACCCAAGATGGTTTGTACTCGGACAATGGCAGAGGGATTGAACTTATGACCCCTTTGGTCCAAATGAAATATTGCAGAATTTGGAATATGTTAACTTAAGAATATGCATACAATCACATTCTTCTGTGTCGTTCCTCTTGCATGTATGCACAACAGATAGTGCTTACTACGATCGTCCGGCATTCTTTTCCGAGCAACTTGAAATGCTACTTGACCGCAAAACTTCAACGTTTAAACCTCATGTATCAGTGAGGGCACTTCGAGATTCTTTTTCGGGCATTTTCGTCTTATGGAGAGGAGTAAACAAAACATCCTTTGAGCACCTTATCTGACAAGTTAACTTGTGTTTCAGGTGGCAAAGCTTACCTCTTAAATGACTCTGGCGACATCTTCCAGGAAGCAAACAGTATCACTCTCTACGTTCTTAGGCGAAGTAAAAGGTGAGCTGCTTTTTGTAAACGGCCTCTATGAATGATGACTAAGACGGTTTATATCATTCCCCTTGTGTTTCTACATACCTACAAGAATTTCTTATGTCGAGGGGTTCTCCTATTGATGATTAGTAGTTACTGATTAGGCAATGCTTTTTACCACACCTAGTATGGCGTTTTCTCTGCGCTCGTTCATAATTATCTGCCTGGCGGTGCTCATTTAGTTCATCTTCCCAAGTTAGCTCATTCTCAGGGGCTCCTAATAATGTTTGTTTGCGCATTTAGTACCTTTTCACACTTAAGAACTCGTTTGAAGGGTCAAATAATATGCAGACGATGTCATTACTCTTAGCAAAAAAGATTGTTTATATGAGCATATGCATGTGGATGAAGGAATCTTTTTTGGGTCTAAAATAGACTCCTTTAGTCATAACATCCAATAAGAATACAATTTGGAAAAGTAAACAGAAAGGATACAGGAAGTTATGCTGGTGTAACTCCGAACTGCAAAGCTCTTTTCCATAGCTGAAACGTTGCCAAATTTGAACCTTAATGAGATTCTTGCACTTCTCTTTCAAGAGAAGCTAGCAGAACTGACTGAAGAAGACTAACAAGAAAACTTTAGGGAGGGGAAAGTGCTGCATGTAAAACTATTTTCTTGAAACTTAGACGCTGTTCTGTTTTCCAACAGAATTTAAAGGAAGTTATGAACAAAGTCCTCTGAACTGTTAAATGCTTCGTTATCCTCGATATAAGTTTTATTTATGCTATATGGAGGGTTTCTTTCGAAAAGAAGTTGATGCTGTTCCCAGATATCTAATGATCTTATCTTTGTGAACTCTTAACAGTCGATTGGTTCCCTTTATTTTGGGGCTGTGCACCTCGCCAGCTCAAATGCGGTCCATTTGCTTCATGATGTCGTGCTTGGCTTGAAGCCATAGGCCTGATTGCTGGCATTGGCACTCAGGTAGATTGCTTATTCTGTTTACTTCTTGTTCTGTTTCCTGTTGCATTTCCTTCCAAGTTGTTAGAAATATGGTAAGGAGGGTAGAATTGTAATATTGTCTTTAAAGGGTTTTACGTTATGTTAAGTATATATTTTGTAATTCCTTCATTGAATAGAAATATAATTCATTATCCTCTCAAACATGGTATCAGAGCTTCGCTCTTAACCCTAATCCACTTGCCACCATCGTCGCTGCCGCCGCTGCGGGGGGCTCCACCTTCTTCACGGCTGTCGCCGCCGCTGTGCACGACCCTCGTGAGTGCGATCCTCGCGCTCTGCTTGCGTGAACCTCGCACTTGCGCGTGCTCTTCTGCTGCTCGCGTGTTGCTCGTGCAACACTACTCGTTGTCTCTACTTGCACTGCCTCATCATCGCTGACTATGGTTGCTAGATTCTTCATGTCCCCATGAATTAATCTGATCCATCTATCACCAGGTTTGTAATCTTTTGGCCAACACATGAATACCTGAAGTCGCTTTTGTTAAAGTATTGCATTGGATGTCGTTGGATGTTATGGGTGTCGGATGTTTGTGGGTCATGGAGAATTACAATTGCATTGGGTTATTGGTTGGTCGGCATTCCTCCACCGAGTATTGTGTTCAAGATCTCATGAAGGTGCCCCTGTTTCTGGTTTCTGGTCGTGCGGCTACTGTGAACAGTAGCTAGGTTTTTCCGAAAAAAAAAAAACAGGAGCTATATTATCCCATGCAGCGATGACCACTGTCCAGTAGCTACAACACCTCGGAATATTCAGTCTTCTCTTATGAAAGTGGTTACTCTTCAACATTGACTCGATGGTTATATGATTTTTCCATGAATTGTCATGACTAGTTGTGATTCGATTGAACCCTCATATTGGTGATTACGTTTGGCTGATTGTGTTTTGGAGACTGTTATTGGAGTTGAAGTCTTAGTTGTTGTGACATTGTGGGTTCAATCATATATTTAGCTTATTAATGGCTACTACTGCATCCTCCGTTGGATTACCACATTTACAATTGACTTTGGTCAAGTTGGATGGCACCAATTATGCATCCTGGTCTAAAGCTGTTGAGGTTTACCTTACTGCTACCAAACAACTGGATTATCTTACGTCTAAGGCCCATCATATCATAGTAAGGTTGCTAATTGGATTGCTGGTGATGCCTTGATATGTACATTGTTATGGAATAGTATGGACTTGAAGATTAGTCCTCATTTTATTCAATGTAACACAGCTAAGGAGGTTTGGGATAAATGTTCCTTATTGTATTCTGGACAAAATAACATGACACGAGTTTGTGATACATGGGAGGCACTCTTTGATCTTAAGCATGGAGATCAGTCATTATCTGAATATTATGCTCATTTCACGACTTTATGTAGACAGTTGGACACTTATCTTCCAGCTTCAAAAAATGCCGCCACTCTTACCAAAAGACAAGAGGATCTTCGAGTAATACTATTTCTCAAGGCTTTGGGATCTGAATATTCTTCACTACGTCAACAAATTACTTCTCAGAGCTCTCTTCCTACAGTAGATGAGGTTTTCTCTCGGGCTCTTCGTTCAACGCCTCCTGAGAAGATTTCAACCTCAGCTTTGGATTCTCATGGCACTATTGGACATGGAACCCGAGGTCGCGGTTATAGGGGTTGTGGACGAGGTTTTGCTATGATTGGTGGTCGTGGTGGTCGTGATGGTAGTCGTGGTGGTCGTGATGGTAATATTAGCGGTCGTGGCTCTCGCTATTGCACCCATTGTCAGAGAACAGGCCATACGGAGGCTTATTGTTACAATCTTCATCCTAAGCTTCAACCTACTGTTGCTGCATTTGTTGATTCTCCAGCATTAGCATCACCAGAATCTCCTACTGTGCATGGTACATGTGATACCATCACATTGTCGCGAGCTGAATATGATGCATGGGTTCGCTCTCAATAGGTGACAGGTTCTTCAGCTCCCACTGCAACTCTGGCACAGACTTCCCAAGGTAGTTCATCTTGTTTAATGTCTACATTGTCAGACTCCTGGGTCATAGACTCTGGAGCCACTCATCATATCACGGGTAACCCTAAGCTATTGTCTTCTTTTCATTCTACATCTCCTGGTGTCTCTAATTCTGTTACATTAGCCGATGGTTCCCAATCTCATGTTAATGGTACTGGAGTTGCTCAATTAAGTCCTTCTCTCTTTTTGTCATCTGTCTTACACCTCAAATCTCCATATAATCTGATTTCTGTTAGCTCATTGACCAAGGAACTGAATTGTTCAGTAACCTTTTCCGCGTCTCGATGTGTTTTTCAAGATTTGAGGACTGGACAGATGATTGGTGGGGGACATGAATCAAATGGCCTATACTATCTTGATAAACATATGGTTGCTGCTGCAGTTGGAAAGCGAACATTATCTAATGTGTATTGCATGCATTGTCGAGCTGGTCATCCACCACCGAACATTCTTCGACGTTTATTTCCAGAGTATGTGTCTGTGAGTTCATTTCAATGTGAAGCTTGTTAGTTTGGTAAACATCATAGGGCGTCTTTTCCTTCTCGTTTTCAGAGTCGTGTTTCTAGTCCATTTGAGTTAGTTCACTCAAATGTGTGGGGTCCGTGTCGTATTTCTAATACTTTTGGTTTCAGATACTTTGTTACATTCGTGGATGATTTTTCCCGAATGACTTGGTTATTTTTAAAAAAAGATCGTACTGAGATTTTTCATTGCTTTCGCCTGTTCTATTATGAAGTATTGAATCAGTATAATACTCTGTTAAAACTTTACGATAAGATAATGCAAAAGAATATCTTGCCTCCTCTACTGGTTTTAAATCCTTCCTTGATTCTCATGGTATTATTCATCAAACATCATGCTCATACACTCCACAGCAAAATGGTGTAGCCGAACGCAAAAATCGTCATCTCCTTGATGTTGCTCGATGTCTTATGTTTCATATGCATCTCCCTAAACATTTTTGGGGTCATGTTGTACTTACAGCTTGTTATTTAATTAATCGCCTTCCAACTTCTGTTCTTCAGGGGAAACAACCTGTTGGTTGTCGTTGGGTTTTTACTGTTAAGATTCACCCTGATGGTACCCTTGATCGATTGAAAGCTAGGTTGGTTGCCAAAGGATATACTCAAACATATGGTATTGATTATGATGATACTTTCTCACCTGTTGCCAAAATTCCATCTGTTCGTGTTTTTATATCCCTAGCAGCACACTTTGGCTGGCATCTTCATCAATTGGACGTCAAAAATGCCTTTTTATATGGCGATTTAGCTGAAGAAGTCTATATGGAGCAACCACCTGGGTTTGTTGTTCAGGGGGAGAATCTGGTATGTCGTTTACATAAGGCCTTATATGGACTTAAACAATCTCCTCGTGCTTGGTTTGGCAAGTTCACTAATGCAATTATCAAGTTTGGGTTAAAACAGTGTCAAGTCGATCATTCAGTATTTAGTTCCGTATCCTCAGCTGGTTGTATACTTCTAGTGGTATATATGGATGATATTATTATCACCGGTGGTGATTCAGATGGTATCCAACGATTTAAACAGTTTCTACATATAGAATTCGATACTAAAGATTTGGGACATCTACAATATTTTCTTGGGATTGAAGTTGCCTATTCACAGGCAGGTATCAATTTATCACAACGAAAATACGTAATTGATATTCTTAATGAGGTTGGATTTCTTGGAGCAAAACCAGATGATACACCTATGGAGCCTAATGTGAAGCTTGATACAGAACATGGAGAACTGTTATATGATCCAGTGAAATATCGAAGGTTAGTGGGTAAATTGAATTATCTCACTGTCACAAGACCTGATATATCCTTTGCCGTCAGTTTAGTGAGTCAATTTATGAGTTCTCCTTGCACTACTCACTAGGATATTATACTGCGAATTATTATGTACTTGAAGGGAACACTAGGTAAAGGATTACTTTTTAAGAGTCATGGTCATCTGAATACTACAGGATACTCTAATGCAGACTGGGTTGGATGCCCTACTGATAGAGGATCTACATCAGGGTATTGCGTATTTCTTGGAGGCAATTTAGTTGCCTGGAAAAGTAAGAAACAACATGTGGTTTCTCGATCAAGTGCTGAAGCAGAATATAGAGCTATGGCACATGTGACAGGTGAATTGCTCTGGTTAAGGATGTTATTGTCAGAAATTGATGTGTCAACATCATATCCATCAATATTATATTGTGATAATCAATCAGCTATCCATATTGCGAACGATCCTATTTTCCATGAGCGAACCAAACATATTGAGGTTGACTGTCACTTTATACAAGAGAGAAGGTCCAGAAAGGGGAAATCACTCTTCAACATGCAAGGACAGAGGATCAACTAGCGGATATTTTTACTAAATCTCTACGGGGGAATAGAGTGAGTTTTTTGTGTAACAAGTTGGGACTATTTGATAGCTACGTCCCAACTTGAGGGGGAGTGTTAGAAATATGATAAGGAGGGTAGAATTGTAATATTGTGTTTAAAGGGTTTTACGTTATGTTAAGTACATATATTGTAATTCCTTCATTGAATAGAAATATAATTCATTATCCTCTCAAACACAAGTATCTATCAAAGCTTGGTGCAGTGAATTGATCCCCCGAGTGGTTTCGGAAGGCATATGCAGGATCAAAAACCCTTCAAAGCATCATATTATTGTGCACTGGCACAAATAAAGATGGCGGCTACCTTGCGCTGAAGTGGATTCTTCACGTCTTCTTATTAGGTAGAAATATTTCATTGTTGGAAGTAAGAAACAGCAAGTTGAATGAGCAAAAGTTTTGCAGCTGCAGAGGACAGAACACTCAATTACCTCCCAACATAAAATCAGGAGGTACACTTTTTGTTGTTAAGCCACATCCCAATCTCATCACGAAACTCTATTCCACTACCTTTTACCAATGTCGAAGTAAGTAATATAGTGCGTCTAAAATTGTACAAAGAGTAGGCTGAAGAATGCTTATATGCATTTACTTTCCTCTCTTCTGAAAATCTTCATTACATCTATCCCTTTGAGTTGGATTTGATTTCCATGCTTTATTTAAAAAGCCACGATGGAAAAATCTGAGGATGAGAAGCTGAATCTCCTATTTTAGTTGAACATGACATGAAAGTTAAGAGACTTTTAGTCTTTATTTGGAGCCGGTTCTACCGAGAATAGGAAACCGAACCTTTCAAGACCGGTTCCCAAATATTTTACCAGGAAGCGAGTCGGTCCCCATGTGAACTGTCGTGGAACTAGTCGACTAAGGCCAGTTCGATTCAGTTTCAATGCTCTCCACTCTTCTAACCACGAACTAAAGCTTGAATTCTTAGCCAGAACATCAGCAGACACCTCTTTTCCTTCTACCAGCTTCATTGCATATGCTTCAAACTCATTGAGTCTATCCCGAAGAAAAGCCAGGTTCTTTGGGTCACTCTCACTCGTGATTTTGTCTAGCCACTCCTTTGCTTCCTCTACCCTTGCCCAAAAGCAAGAGTCTAGGGTCAAGCTTGCATACTCGGTCCTATTGCCGAGTTTCTCCCTAACGACTCCCTCGCTCCACCACTGATCGAAAATCTCGTACCTCCTCTCTCTTCCATTGCTTATGTAGTGGCCTTTCATGAGGTGCATCCCCAACCGATAATACTCTGCGATGTCCAATGGCTCCATAAGAAGCATGTAGAACCGCGACGCGTTTATCCAATTTGACCTTCTGTGCAAATCGTGTGGGAACTGTTTGCTATCCATCATGTGTATGACATTGTCCCAAAAGGCCACAAGCTTGAACCTGTTCATGTTTACCCTGGACTCTCTCTTTGAGGCCCCCCTCTGCTTGAAAGAATCGTAATATCCTCTTTGCTCATCAGACTTATCACAACGAGCTTTATACCACTCTATCTCCAACCCACAAGGAGTGATTTTGGATAGCTTGATGGCTAAGTTGGTGGCGTTTAGGTTTGGCGTGTGCCCCGTTGGCCTCGCCATCTTCAAGCAATCTTTTGCCATCGGCGCAATCAATACCTGCAAAGTCGGGTATCAAAGAACTTTTAAACTCGAGGAATGTTCCTACCCGTCGATAAGTCCCTAAGGAGTTCAAAGCCATCGAAAGACTTGCTTCGTAGCTTGATTCAGGGAGATCTCCTTCCATGAAGCTTCTCTTGAAAGATTGAAAACTCAGTCTCTCAACATGCCACCCATACTTAAGGTGCTCCTCAATGATACAATTTGGAGAGCCTATCCTTAGCATCAAATGCATCATCTTGTTGATCGATACAGCGTTGTCCAAACAAATGGCGCCCTCATCTGAACAAAACAAGTAATTCCCAAACGGCCAAAACGACTTCCCTCCCGAGCCTTCCCTTGCCTGCGCCAGGCGCTCCATGTCAACCACAACGGAGGAAAATAATCGGTCTTTGTCTTCTTCAGTTAATTGGAGGTTAGCCAAATTCATAGAGTTCGGTGACACTGGGGAGTAGGAACAAGTGATTGGTCGAGAGATAACCTCGGCATTATATCGTGCATCGACACGATGTTGCAGAAGCTGCCGCCCCATCTTTCTTGGAGGATGGCTTGGGAAAGCGACTCGTTGCCAAGGGAAGGAGAGCCGAAACCAATGCATAAGACCGAGATGGGTGGGAAGATGGATTTGAGCTTGGAGAGGAGCCGAAGAGCTGTGAGGATGGCAATTGATCCTCCTATGGAGTGGCCTATGATCACTATTGACTTGGTGTTTTCCAACATGCAGTCAATCTGCATGCATGTTCAAGATTTCCTGAAATCTAGTTAAACAATTGTTGAAAAAATCTCGATTACAACGCTTCAAAAACTTCACTTGAAAATCAACCGGATCATGTCAAATAAGAAGAGTTACACGAAAGGATCTGGTAGAAAATCACTGGTCGTACTGCAATTGCTAAACATACGGAACTGTTTATGAATCAAGTTAAAACAACACTAACATGTTCAGCAAACGATGATAAGTGAGCAAATATGTTTAGCACGTGTATAGAATGTAATGACAAAATGTGAACACTGCTCGTGCCAAGCCCACGTGATTCTCTTCTCGAGCTTGCCCAGCCTACCTCGGACAGTCCAAGCCTTACATAATTTAATGTTTCAAGCATCGGCGAGCCTGGACAAGAATTTTTAGGCTTGAGACTAGGCCCAGTCCATTGAGGCCCGCCCATTAATTTGGGTATATTGCCTATTTTTATTAATTTTGCGGAATCATTTTACGTTATGTTTGTTTGAGTGAAAGAATTTTTAGCAAATTAGTTTTTTGGACTTTCACGCGTTTAGTTTGCTAAAAATAATCGGTGAAAACTATTTACGGTCAAATTAAATATGCATGCTTAAAGTTAGGAAAATGAATTCTTTAAGAGTGTGTTTGCTTTGGGGAAAATTTCATGATAAAAGAAAACATTTTTTGTGAAATCATATTTCAGCAAAATGTCTTGCCCTTTTTATAAATAAATAATGTGCGTTTTTTTTATTTTATTTAGGCATAGTATTCATATTCATATAATCGAACGACTCAAAGCTAATGGGAGCGACAATATTAACATTTTGCATTTTGTCAATCTGTCCTCTTGCTAATCGGTGGAAAATTTGGCAGGGGGAAAGCAGAAAGCCGACTACACACGCATACTTTTCGAGCGAACTTGGCATTTGATGGGTCAACAACAATAAATTAAATAGTTGAGCACTAAGCTTTAAAGTGGCCGCTAAAATCAAGCATAAATTATTGGGTGGACCAAAAATATGAATTATGAAATTAAATTGAATTGTTGAACCGGATGAGTCTTACGTGTAACTAAAGTGAGAGGACCCCAATCACTGGGGTTACTCAAGTGGCCACTCTTTTCATATGGAAAGGAGGAGGTGGGGAATTCGAATTTCTACATTCTTAAGGGGGTTAGGGGTGGGGACGTTTAATTTCAGATGTGGGATTCGACTTTCCCGTCAAAAGTTTAAGAGTGAGTTAAAAATTAGAGTATAAGAAGAAAAAAATATGAGAGGACCCGTTCTGCCTACGATGCCTAAATTGCATGCACAGCTTGAACTAAACTCTTGTATATTGCTAACCTGGCTTTGAAAATCGGGGCGCGAATGATATTGAAGGAAGAGGTGAAGCACTCCCGAGTGGACCATGACCGGCTCCTCGCCGTCGTAACGGCGTTTCAACGGCGCGAAGAGCCCATGGCCTGCTACATCCAGCGGCACCAGCATGACGTAGTTCGGATCCCAACCGAGCACCGGCATCTCTTGGACGCCCGAGAATGCCACGTACCCCACGCCCCTGACTTGCTCCTCCGCGAAGGCACCACACCCCATTGCGTTTGCAGTGCCGCACACCCTCCACGCCTCCTTCAGCGGCGGCGTCAAAGCCAGGAAAGTCCCCAACATCTCGCTAGTCTCGAACCTTTCCGAAACAACAAAGAAAAAAGGAAAGGGACAACAAAAACAAAAGCAGACGTTAAGGAAGAAACGTAGCTGGAAACATGGAAATGCTGGGAAATTGGGGTGAGTAGGAGAAGAGAGAAGAGGCGTGTTACGATGAAGCTGCGGCGTCCATAATTTCCCCGTTTTGCTCAGTCGAATGGAAGATGATGGTGGCTTTATATAACGCGAAACGGGCGGCGTGCACCGGTTTCTATTGCAACTGCTTCCCTGCCCCGCACTAGACGTGAACTCTCGTCTTTTTCTTTCTTTTTTTTTAATATTTCCCTAGAATTTTGACGTGGTTTCGGCGTCAGTAGCTGGTTGCCGTCAGTAGCTGCGTTTGCTCACCTCTTCATACGGGAAAAATGGAAATGATGCGGTTTCCGAAGAAGTCATACAGCAGCGAGCCTCTCTCCCTCCCTCTGTATGCGTGGACCATAGAACCAAATAAATATTGCGTCCAAGTATGAAATCTTTTTCTCTTTCAATAAATATTTATACAGTTTCTTCGTGTTTTGTATTCTTATCGATAATTTCACTTCATTACGTAATAATTCAAATGTTTCGAAATTATACAAGTCGAAAGTAAATTAATTATTACACATTCGGCGAAAAAATATAGAATAGAACACTCTTTAATACCAAACCCATAAGCGAATATGATGCGCAACTTTTGCTTATCAACCATACGTCCTCGAAGAGTTTGGGCTTTAGATGATTCGAGAAGGAATTCATAAAATTAACACATGCTGGATGATTAATTTGAGTTATTTTTTTTATATAATCGAATCGTTTATATTCTAGCGATTCATTGTATGTGCCCACGCGATCAATAGTCTTATGCGAATACCATTTCAATAAGCAAAGTCATTGTAAATAGCCATTGGACTACGATGCGAGGCTACGTCGGCACGACGAAACATAGTTTGAAACAATGGGAGTGTTGGAAATTGAGGTGAGCAGGAGAAGGGAGGAGGTGAGTTGCGATGAAGCTTCGGTGTTCCACGTGTGAATGGATATCAACCCTGAATTTGTCGCCTCGTGAAGTGAGAACCGCCGAAGACTTGAGGCCATGCCCCGGGCCAGCGAGTTGGATCTTTGCTGCTGAGATGGGGGCTGTTGATTTGCAGAGACATAAAAGAAGAGGACTTGCACCCAAAAAGACAGCACACTCAGAGAGAGAAAGATGGAGAACGGGACGGAGCACGTTCCTTTTGCGTGGTGTGGCGGGGACTCTCTCTTCGGATAAATCGACCTCGTCTTGTCCGCCGTGCGCTGCCCTTTTCTTCGCGACAAATTCTTGCGTTCTTAATCGATAAAAAATAAATGGAAAAGAACAGCGCACGTGGGATAGCCAAAAATATATTCTTGACGATTTTGAATTGCGGGACGCTTTCGATGCGGACGACGAGCTTGGAATGGTTGCCAAATTACATTTCCCCAACTCTAGTTTTGAAATCCCTTTTTCTTTCCTAGAGTTGCTTTTGCTTGTATTTTCCCAGATTTTTTATTGCCTACGTCAGTGCCGACCGTGCCACGTAAGATAGCTTGAGTACACGTTAACGATTTCCAATCAAAATTAATTGGATGAACTATATTGATAAATTGTCAAAAGGTTTAAGACTCAATTGGCTAAATTGAAAAGTTTAAGACTAAATTAACATAAATGCAATAGGTTTATGACTTTTTTGGCAGTTTCCCCCTTAAATTTTGGACTTTGAATCACTGAAATAAATTCTTATCACTTTGACCATAATTTTATATACTAATTTTGGAAAGCTCGTGTCACAATTAATAACAAAGAGGTCTGAAGATAAAAGATTAATTAAGTCACCACATTATCTATCAAATAATAACGGAGAATTCATTTTTTTATTTATAAAAGAAGCTAATTGAGAAGTCTCTTCGTTAAAGTTTTATAATTCGAGATATTGTAATAAGAATATGAATAATTATAAGTTTTTAAGATTTTTGGTCTTATAGTATTATGAGGAACGTGGTCGTACAGGGTCAATAGTAATTACAAAGCTCATTCCGGAAGGCTTAATTTTTTTTTTTTTTTACAAATCAGGAAAATACATCATCAATATGAGCGTCATTGTTTTGCCAGCCTAAAAAGGTGTTTACCATTGGCGAAAATAAGAACATTAAATAATAGTTCTTAACATCTTGCACCATACGCGCTTCTCTAATTCTCACCAAGAACTTCCACGAAATTTGTCCAACCTAACTACCCCCCTTGTCTTCTGACTAAAAACTTAATAAACGCGAGGAAGAAAATTAAGCTATAGCACTAGTCCAGATTCGTCAACTAGCGAATTGTATGGTCTTGGCCGTTACGTTCGTCCATGTTTGGATTGATCTGGAGATGGTGGCGAGGAAACAGATTTCTTAGACATTTTCAAATGGAGGCACGAATGCATTGCATCATTATTTGGCTTAGGTCGACTCCACCAAGTTAATTTGTGGCCTAATTTCATTAAAAACCCTAAACTTTAGGTCATTTTATAATTCTATCCCGAAACTATGTTTTGTCTCAAGAAAACTCATCAACTTTCGTTTCATTCTCAAATCTACCCTCCGTTCTTTTCCGTCCAATTATACCGCTATTTGACTCATCACGTACGTTTTCTATCATGTCATCGTTCTGATAGTCTATTATACAATTAGACTAACAGAGAACTTTTTTCTATGGAAAAGAACAACAAAACAAAGCAAAAGTGAAGGAAGAAGATGTCCACCGTATTTGCTAGTTTCAAAAACTTTTCAATAGTTTCAAAAGATCACATCAACTCCAAATCAGGGGCTTGCGACTGTTGTCGGTCATGGACCAACGGCATCACCGGCCAGTTGGCATCTATGGCTGGTCGGCTAGGCTACGCCTCGTTCAAGCCCCTGATTTGGACGAGCAATGACGGAGTTCTACGACGGCTCGACTGAAATGGGAGAGGCCAGATTTGGATTCTGTTGGGAAAAAGAACAATATTTGCGAAAAGGCCCGGACAATTTTCCCACTACTATTTCTGTGATAATTAAATAGGATAAAATATTTGATGAACGCGGTAAAGACGAATAGTAAATAACACCAGAATTTTAACGTGGAAACCCTCCAAGGTGAAGGGAAAAATCACGGGACCGTAGTCCACTTCAAACTTCCACTACGATAAATAATGAAATACAACTTCACCCTATGGTGAATCTCTCACTGTCTTCAATTTGTGGATCTGAACCTCTCACAAACTGAATAACTCTCTCGAAGATAACTCTCTTGGAAGAAGAAGATTGTTTCTTCCGCTATACTCTGATCTTCTTGCTTTTTGTGTATTTCTCTCCATTGAGGAGGACTCCTATTTATAAGAGCAAATGCAATCCCAATTGGAATTGTACGATATGAGAATCACGATGATTTGTTTCCGAAACACTCATGATTTTCTGGATTTGGAAGATCATTTTGATTTATCTCCCGATCTCACTTGATTTTCTTTCCCCCTCTCTTTGGCCTCTCCAATTGGGAGTGACCTACTCAACAAATCTCCCCCTCACGAACAATTCGGAGAGGTTGTCAAACCTGCAAAAGTTCGACAAGCTTGCATCTTCACTATAGATAGGGATTTTGTCATCATATCTGAGCCGTTGTTGTCAGTGTGTATTTTCTTTAACTGCAAGACTTTTTCTTCTAACACATCACGTATCCAATGATATCTGATATCAATGTGTTTGGACCTGGAGTGGAAAGTTGCATTTTTGCTGAGGTGTATTGCGCTTTGACTATCCGAGTACAAGATGTACTTCTCTTGGTTATGGCCCACTTCTTGTAGGAACTTCTTCATCCACAAGAGTTCTTTACATGCTTCCGTTATCGCAACATACTCTGCTTCGGCAGTAGATAAGGCAACACATTTTTGTAGTCGAGATTGCCATGAGACTGCTCCCCCTGCAAAAGTCATTAGGTACCCCGATGTAGACTTTCTTGAGTCCACATCCCCTGCCATGTCTGCATCCGAAAAGCCTTCTAACACGGTTTTATCATTACCAAAGCATATACAGTTATTAGAAGTACCTCGGAGATACCTGAATATCTATTTGACTACTGCCCAATGTTCCTTACCGAGATTGGATAGGAACCTGCTTACCACACCAACTGCATAGGCGATATCAGGCCTCGTGCATACCATCGCGTACATTAGGCTACCAACCGCCGATGCATAAGGAACCTTTTCCATTTCCTTCTTTTCTGTCTCACTTTTCGGGCACCGTTCCAAACTAAGCTTGAAGTGGTTTGCAAGTGGAGAACAAACTGCTTTGGATTTATTCATGTTAAATCTTTCAAGAACTTTATTAACATACCGTTCTTGAGATAACCAGAGTTTACGGTTCTGCCTATCTCGGAAAATTTCCATCCCAAGAATTTGTTTTGCAGGTCCTAAATCCTTCATCGCAAAGGACTTGCTTAATTCCTTCTTTAAGTTGTTGATCTTGCTTTTATCCTGGCCAACAATTAGCATATCATCAACGTAAAGCAAAAGAATTAGAAAATTACCATCTGTAAATTTCTTGACAAACACGCAGTGATCAGTGATGGTTTTGTTGAACCTATTTTCTTCCATGAATGAATCGAACTTTCTATACCACTGTTTTGGTGCCTGCTTGAGCCCGTAAAGACTCTTCTTCAGTCTACACATAAGATTTTCTTTGCCTTTGATTTTGAAGCCTTCCGGCTGTTCCATGTAGATCTCCTCATTTAGATCTCCATGTAAAAATGCAGTCTTCACGTCAAGTTGCTCGACCTCCAAGTTCAAGCTTGCTGCCAAGCCAAGAACAACTCGGATAGAGGACATTTTAACCACAGGTGAAAATATCTCGTCGAAATCGATATCTTTCTTCTGAGCGAATCCCTTCACAACCAACCTTGCTTTGTATCATGGTTGTGAGTTATCTTCTTCAGTCTTTAGTCTGAACACCCACTTGTTTTTGAGAGCTTTTCTTCCTTGTGGCAATTTGACTAAATCATAAGTATGATTTTCGTCTAAGGATTTCATCTCCTCTTGCATAGCTTTTAACCACTTCTCTTTGTGCTCGTGGAACACAGCTTCTTGGTAGTTCTCTGGTTCTCCCCCGTCAGCGAGCATCATGTACTCGTTGGGAGAATATCTACGACTAGATTGTCGTTCACGGGTTGATCTCCTCAATTGAGGTTCTGACAGGACCTGATCAATAATTTGTTCAAGTTCAGTAGTCATACCTTCAATGCTAGATTTAGCTTGCTCATTATTAGAATTAGTAGGAGGAGTGATTGGGCCAAGATCAACAGGGTATTCGTCTGTTGATTGAGATTTCTTGTGCTTCTCGAAGTCCTCGATTGTCTGATCTTCAAGAAATACCACGTCCCTACTTATGACTATTTTCCGGCTAACGGAGTCCCAGAGTCTATAGCCGAATTCTTCATGAGCGTAGCCCAAAAAAATACATTGTTTTGATTTCCCGTCAAGCTTTGATCTCTCATCCCTAGGAATGTGAACAAATGCTCTACAGCCGAACACCTTCAAGTGGCCGTAAGAAGTATCTTTACCGGTCCAGACACTTTGTGGTACGTCACCGTCAAGTGGTGCTGAAGGTGATAGGTTGATTAAGTCAACTGCCGTCCTCATTACCTCACCCCAAAAGTGGTTTGGTAGCTTTGCGCTGGAGAGCATGCATCTGATTTTTTCGCAGATGATTCTGTTTATCCGCTCCGCGACACCGTTGTGTTGAGGTGTTTTTGGTACGGATCTTTCTAGTTTGATCCCGAAACTTTTGCAATAATCCTCGAAAGGTCCTCGGTATTCACCACCATTGTCTGAACGCACACACTTCAATTTCCTTCCTGTTTCTCTTTCAACCTTCATATGAAATTGCTTGAAGATTTCCTGCACTTGATCTTTAGTTTTCAAGGCAAATGCCCACACCTTTCTAGAGTGGTCATCAATAAATGTTACAAAATAAAGCGCACCTCCAAGTGTTCTAGTTTGCATTGTGCATACATCGGTATGTATTAAATCTAAAATTTCAACTTTTCTGGATGGTGGGGAATTACGAAATCCTACTCTGTGTTGTTTTCCCATAATGCAGTCGACACAAGAATTTAACAGTGTACCTTTCATTCCCGGTAGGAGTTGCTTTCCAGTGAGAATCTTGAGTCCTTTCTCACTCATGTGTCCGAGTCTTTTATGCCATAACTCGGTGGTGACTCCTTTTCCTGTTACATTCATCTCTCCTCTACACAGCTTGGATTGTGTGATGTAGAGAGAGCAAGTTTTTTCTCTTTTGGCTACCACCAAATTACCTTTAGTAAGCTTCCATTTCCCATTACTAAAGAAATTGCTGTAGCCTTCATCATCGAGCTTGCCGGTAGATATAAGATTAAGACGTATGTCCGGAACATGTCTTACATCTCTGAGTAAAAGCCTACATCCAACATTAGTCTCCAAATAAATATTACCTATACCAGTAATTTTGGACGTACTGTCGTTTCCCATCTTTACAAAGCCAAAGTTGCCAGTGGTGTAAGATGTAAAAAGATCTTGACGAGTCGTGACATGGTAGGATGCACCGGAGTCGACTACCCATGTCGAATCTTGGGATGCATGATTAATGGAATCATCACTTTGAATAATGATTACCTCGTCTGCAATATTTGCGGTGTCATTCGTATGGTTCTCGTCAGCTTTGTTCATGTTATGGCTCTTTGATTTTTCTGCCTTTAGCTTTCTGCATTCTCGGATGAAGTGTCCCAATTTACCACAATGATGGCACTTCTTGTCTCGTCTGAAGTTGGATTGGGACCTTCCTCGCTGCTGATTTCGGAAATTTCGGTTCTTGCTTCTCCCTCTCCGTTCTTGATTTTCTTGTCGGTTAATGACAAGAGCCTCGGATTCCGGGTTGACTCCGCTCTCTTTTCACCAGGATTCTTCATTCAACATTCTATCTTTTACCATGTCCATGGTAAGCTTGCCATCAGGAGCCGAGTTGCTGACTGACACAACAAGTGTGTCCCAGCTTTTCGGCAAAGAGCTAAGTAGCAGCAACGCCTGCAACTCATCATCTAATGTCATCTTCATAGAGTTGAGTTGGTCTACTATACCTTGGAACTCGCTCATGTGTTCCGAGACACTGCTCCCATCTTCGTATTTCAAATTCACGAGCCGCCGCATGTGATTTGCTTTATTTTGCGCCGTTGTTCTTGCATACATTTTCTCTAATTTTTGCCAAAGAACACCAGCATCATGTTCATTAGCAAAATTTTGAAAAATACTCTTGTCGATCCATTGCCGGATTTGAGCAGCACACTTTCGATTGAGCACCATCCATTCACTTTCGGACATGGTCGTTGGTTTGCCACCAGAGGACAATGTCGATTTGTCTTTCGCTACAGGATCTACCTCTTGGACGTTGGTGTTGGTTCCTCCATTGGTATCACGATTGGCCTCCAAAGGTCTTTAATGTATAGCAGATCCTCCATCTTTGGTTTCCAGATCGCATAATTGAATGCGGTTAATTTTATCATGTTGCCAGAATTCTTCTCCATTTAATTCTGCACAGAAAAATAATATATAGAGCAAACCGGCTCTAATACCACTTGTTGGGAAAAAGAACAATATTTGCAAAAAGGCTCGGATAATTTTCCCACTATTATTTCTATGACAATTAAATAGGATAAAATATCTGATGAACGCGGAAAAGACGAATAGTAAATAACACCAGAATTTTAACGTGGAAACCCTCCAAGGTGAAGGGAAAAACCACGGGACCGTAGTCCACTTCAAACTTTCACTATGATAAATAATGGGATACAACTTCACCCTAAGGTGGATCTCTCACTGTTTTCAATTTGTGGATCTGAACCTCTCACAAACTGGATAACTCTCTCAAAGATAACTCTCTTGGAAGAAGAAGATTGTTTCTTCCGCTATACTCTGATCTTCTTGCTTTTTGTGCATTTCTCTCCATTGAGGAGGACTCCTATTTATAAGAGCAAATGCAATCCCAATTGGAATTGTACGATATGAGAATCACGATGATTTGTTTCCGAAACACTCATGATTTTCTGGATTTAGAAGATCATTTTGATTTATCTCCCGATCTCTCTTGATTTTCTTTTCCCCTCTCTTTGGCCTCTCCAATTGGGAGTGACCTACTCAACAGATTCTCCATATCTGGATGAGCAATGCTGCAGCCGATCGCGAGCAACGATGGAGGGGGTGGCTCGAGCCAACCGCGTGCAAGGTTGGAAGGGGTGGAGATTGTTTGACTGCCGTCTATCCTTCCCAGACCTACATCGTGATTCCTCCGCTGCCCCATGGCCTCCTCGACTAGCCTCGGATTGCGCTCCTCTCTAACCTCCACCTCGGCTCGCCTCCGTGACTGCCGATTGCTCTTCGGCAAGTTGCACCCGAAAAGGCTCGCTTGCAGCACGCCCCTCCACCGGCTCTTCAGCCGCTTTAAGCCTATCAGTGAGGCAGGTCTTCGATCTCTTGTAAAGAGAGCAACAACAGCTCCTGCAGGGGGAGGGAGTTATTGGAGGATCTCACAGAGAGCTGAAGGCAAAGGGTTCTTCTTGAGCGACAAAGGGATCAAAGTTGGTGGCGTCATCAGTGGCTCGAGGATGGAAATTATGGCAGCTCGGGCGATGGAGACAGCTGAGCTTGATTATCGAATGGCCGGGTATCTGTGGAATTGAGGGCAAAGGGAGGCAACGGGAGAGAGGAGGAAGGGAGAGACAAACGAATTTTTTTATCTTGTCATCACTTTCCAAAGACAATTTTCAATTTCATCACCCGCATGCGATACGAGTTCCATCCATTCGATTGGCCAAGAGAAATTCCATACGTGGAACTGAAAAATGCCTTGTGACGGTAGAACTAATAAAAGTTCAACAAAAATTGCCTAAAATATTCAAACAAAAAAATTGCATCCATCCGACAGAGAAACCGCTAGACAGAACAATCACCGACTAGTCTACGAAGTATTTTTTAAATGCATGCAACTATAAAAGCCATGTGACAGATAATTGAGTGAATCTAACATTGCTTTTGGTTTGTCTAGGTTTGACTTTGCATGCACTAGCACTTGTCTAATATTAAATCTTGAGAACTTTCCCATGAACTTCTTTTTTTATTAGTAATTAACCATCACACTATTCGTGTAAACAGCGTAAGTCCCGATAAGTGAGATATCGCTCCACTCTCGTGAGGAAGAGGCGACATAGCTGATGCGTGGTCCTTACCACTATTCCCGAAAGAAACGAACATCGAAGGACCTTCATCTTCATCTCCTTCGGATCAAAAGGCAAGAGAGCTCTATTCCTATCCACGCCCTCCTGCAAATTGAACAAAAGGTTATGCTTTTTGAATGGTTCTATTCGCTGAAAAATAGGAAAGAGAGAAGCACCATTTGTTTTTAGATGAGTGAGAGAATATATTAGCACCTCCCAGATGAGCAATGATCTTTCATCCCCATGCCAGCGTGTCAGCAAATGAACAGCTGGGCCAAGTCGCAAACTCCAGTGAGGACAAAATACAATGCACGGCTCCTGCCAATGAAGTCTGCGCACATTCCAACAGCTATCAGAGGATACGATTAGGTGACAAGTTGCACAGTCAAAAGAAAAGATTATCGTACAATAGCTTAGGTGTGTAAATTGCAGGATACACTTGCAGCCTTTCTCCATTCAAAAGCTCGACATGTGCAAATAATGGCTCACCAGAGAACAACTGTGAAGGACATAAAATCAACAAAAAAACTGCGTTTAGAGGGGATGTGAATAATCAGTTGGAGACTTCCTACATATATAAATCATATGCCCACAGTTACGTACTTTTCCTTGCCGTTGTTTGCAAACCCACTCAGGCATTATGTTGGTACATGCCAAAAACTCTTCTGCTACCGACGAGATAACAAATATTGGAACCTATAGAAAGAACAAATGGTATTTCAAGGACATTTTTTAGTTATAAGACAAAGAACTCTGAAGAACCATTTTTCCGAAAATATTGATTGCCTTTTTTAATTCTGGAATATCTCATTCAGGAAGTACATTGGACATAGACTTCACTTGCAGCAGTGAGAGCAACCAGAACTCCAGTTCGCAAAAGCAATTGCAAAAAATAAAATCCTGAGACTAAAACTGCATGATCACCTAGGAGACAACACTACCACCAGGTTGACCACAGCCAATGATTTTTATCCAGGAAAACAAAAGGAGGATTATGTTTTTTGCTCTCTGTGGTTCTGAAGCACAAGATCGCATTGCTGTTCGAAAGGAGTTCCCACATTTTTACATTGTAAAACCCATCACACAAGCAAGACAAGTAAACTTAATATACAATCTGCAGAATCAGCAAATTTCATCAAGTTAAATTGGTTTACAGTTAAAATGCGGCGACAGCCAATCAAACTAACTAATACACCATCAAATCCTAACCAGATGAAGACATGCTCAGGGCATCCAATGTGGACAAAGTGCCACATATAGAGTAATTACAGCTTGTTCAGGGTTTTAGCAGCAGGTTTAAACATAGCATACTAATTCATCACCTGAATTTTTTGAAGGTGCAACTAAAGGAAACAACATAAGCACATAGTTCGGTCTAGGTGATTTTCATTATCCCCCCCAAAAAAAAATTGGTCTAGGTGATTTTCTTGCGTAGGAACACAAATAGTTCAGGCTTTTTTATCACCATCATTAAGTTCATTTCAAGTGAAATTCGAACTTTATGCTTGTAGCATCAGCTTTATCTGATATCCACTGAAGGAAGAGAAGACCGATGTCACAGTATAAATTTTAGATGCAAACCAATGGAATACCTTATAATGTGATGATTCCAGGCAAATAGATATCTGCTCCAAGAGTTGTAGGATGATTCCAAGTCGTCCTATAGGAATGAGTACCGAACCACCGGCTTTAACAGCATCAACTGCACATGAGCATATAAAGTTCAATTTGTCCATTTCCTCTGAGCTCTCATCAGCATGAAGAAAGAGCTCCTCCAGATCACTGGTTTCATCACAGTAAAGTCACAGTTTAATTTCACAGATGCCAAGTGTCAAAAGCTACCGTATTAGAAAATATGAAGAGCTGGAAGAGTCAAATGGCACTACACTGTACAACCATGCATTTGGTCATAAATCTCACAACCCAAGAGGAGATATACTCGATAAAACAAGTTACCTCGAAGTTGAAGAATCCTCAGGAGCAGTTTAATGACTCCCCTTGTTGGAAGATTCCAGTATATCCAGAGATGAAAAATCTGAATATATTAGCACATCGCATGATCGAAGAGCGTTATAATTAAACTCCAAAGTGTTAGAGTAGAACTTTTTTATTTTCTAGGTTTTATTCCTTTTTACATATATAAGGGTATTATGGTCATATACAATTCGTATTTAATATAAATATATTGTGATGGGTGTAGGGTTTCTGTAACACACAGAAACCAAGAGCCTCTTTCTTGGATTTTACAATCTCTTTCTTTCTCTCTTCTTCTCCTTTCTTTTTCTTCTCTCTTCCTTCTTTTCTCTCGTTATTTTTCTGCGGGTTCTCTAATCAGCTTAGTAACATGGTATCAAAGCTCGGTTTGACTACCTGATTCCCTGGTCCTATTGCTGGTTTGAGAGTCCCCTAATAACCCTATTCCTTCTCTGGTGTGTAGCCACCTAAAGCTGCAATTTTTACCTATTCTCTCTTCAAGTCCCGATACATATAAGATCAGGAGAAATCAGATTTATCAGGTTCTATTTGTGACAATGGATTACAACACTTCCTAATCAGCAGATTCAAGGATCAGGGTATTTCGTTGATTATGCAGCCTATATTTATAAGATTCCAGCATCCCTTTGTTTGATTGATGGAGCCAATCGCATCTAATTATATGTTGGTATTGCTGTTTTATTTCTTGCACTGAAGTTTCGGCCTTTGTGATCGGTGGTAGATATACTTATATTGAGATTTTCACCATGAATGGCACTAAGTCTTCTACGGACAGTGTCAATGTTCAAATTACCACCATTAAATTGAATGGATCCTCCAATTACTTGCTATGGGCTCAAGCTGTGAAGGTTTATATTAATGCCAAAGGGAAACTTAATTATCTTACTACAGAACCCCCTGCTGAAAACTCTAAAGACTATAGTGACTGGATGAGAGAGAATGATACACTTTTGGTGTGGTTATGGAATAGCATGGAACCATCCATTGCTGCTAATGTCATGTTCCACACAACTGCCAAGGGAGTGTGGGATGATCTTATGGAGAGTTACTCACAAGACAAAAACATGTCTAGAGTCTATGAGCTCTATGAGAAGATCTTTAATTTTAAACAGGGGGACAAGTCTCTTGGAGAGTATTATAGTGCTTTGAAAGGCATGTGGGAAGAACTTAATCTTTATCAGCCCATCACTACTGATCTTGAGACACTAAAGACACAACGAGCTGAATTTCAGGTGGCCAAATTTTTATCAGGCTTGAATGCTGACTTACAGCCTATGAAGAGTCAGCTTCTTGCTGGAGAGAAAGTTCCTTCTATGAATGAAGCATTTTGTCGGATTCAGCGCATTGTCCCTCCGTCTTCTACATCATCTAAAGATAATTCAGCATTTGTGGCTAGTAGTGGTGTTCGTGGTCGTGGTGGATTTTCTAATAGAGGTCATGGTTTAGGGGGAGGTCGCGGTCGTGGTGGTGGACGTAGTGGACAAAATTCTGATCGAGATAGCTGTCAGTGTATATATTGCGGCAAATCTGGTCATATTGTTGACACGTGTTGGGCCAAGCATGGCAAGCCTGAGTGGGCTCAGCGATTAGTTACTGCAAATGCTGCTATGTCTGAAGGGAGTGCTGGAAATGTGTCTTACGGCGACACGAATCCATATATCCCAAGTGGGGGTAGTTCTTCTAAGTCCGCGTCTCAGGATGATATGGTCGCACAACTCATCAAGCGTGTTCAACAACTGGAGGCTTCCAATTTCTCATCCACTGCCACTCTTGCACGTACAGGTAACATGGCCTTTTTCTCCACTTTGTCTCCTGGCACCTCTTGGGTCATTGACTCGGGAGCTTCTAGTCATATGACGGGTAAGCAAGAATTATTTTCTTCACACCACAACTCTAGTCCTTCACCTGAAGTTATTCTAGCTAATGGTTCCTCTACTCAAGTGGTTGGATCAGGGGCTGTCTCACTTACACCCTCCTTATCCTTGTCCTTCGTTTTACATGTTCCCCAACTTCCTTTGAATTTGTTATCTGTTAGTCAGTTAACTAAAAATCTTGGTTGTTCTGTTACATTTTACCCCTCCTATTGCATTTTTCAGGACCTTCAAACAAAGAAGAAGATTGGTGGAGGGCATGAACATGATGGACTCTATTATCTGGATGGTGTCTCCACTGCTGACGCCAATGGTCTAGCTGCTAGTCCTATTACCCCCCTATTATGGCATTCCCGTTTAGGGCATTTATCTTTATTTAAGTTACAGCAAATAATTCCCGAGTGTAAATCAATTTCTACTCTTGAGTGTGAGGCTTGTGAACTTGGGAAACATCATCGTAGTTCTTTTCCTAGTCGTAGTGATTCTCGTGCATCTACTTTATTAGAACTTGTTCATTCGGACATCTGGGGACCTTCCCGTTTTGCCAATAGAAATAGTTTTAAGTACTTTGTTACTTTTGTGGATGATTATTCTCGTCTAACATGGCTCTATATGCTTCATGATCGTTCTGAATTTTTACATGTTTTTCAATTATTTCATCGTGAGGTTACTAATCAGTTTAATACATCCCTCAAAATTTTGCGAGCAGATAATGCTCTAGAATACTCACAAAAATCAATTTCTTTGTTTTGTTCTAGTCTTGGCATTATACATCAAACAAGTTGTACTTATACCCCTCAGCAGAATGGTGTGGCCGAGAGAAAGAACCGTCACCTTCTAGAAGTTGCTCGTTCACTCTTGTTACATATGCATGTCCCAAAATCATTTTGGAGTGATGCTATCCTTACTGCTTGTTACCTCATAAATCGTATGCCTTCCACTGTCCTTAATCAACAGTCACCAATCAGTATTGTATTTCCTGACAAGCCGTTATTTCCTCTTACCCCGCGTGTCTTTGGGTGTGTCTGTTTTGTCCAATAATCTACGACCTGGTGCTGATAAACTATCCCCTCGTGCAACTAAATGTGTTTTTCTCGGGTATTCACGTACTCAAAAGGGATATCGGTGTTATGATCTTATGACTTGTACTCAATATGTCAGTGCTGACGTTACTTTTTTCGAGGGCACACCATACTATTCTACTGAGGGTAAAGATTTTTCAACTGACATTGTAGCTGATCCTCCTATTCCACAACTTATTCCCTTAGATTCCGTTAGTCCTTCCGTACCTCCTCCCTTGCAGGTATATCAGCGGCGAAAGCAGTCTACGACACCACCAGTCTCCAGCTCTTCCGTGCCCTCCGTTCAATCTCCCTCCTTGTCTCCTGGTCCAGACGATCTTCCGATTGCCCTTCGCAAAGGTACTCGTTCTTGTACACAAAAATCCTCTTTTGCATACCCTATCGAGCATTATGTGTCTTTTTCACATCTTCCTCCTTCATTGCATGACTTTGCTCTATCATTACATACTCACACAATTTCTACTTCTACCACTGAGGCCTTGTCTCATCTCGAGTGGAAGAGAGCTATGGATGTAGAAATGGAAGCTTTGGTGTCCCGCCAAACGTGGTCTTTGGTTGATCTTCCTCTTGGGAAAGATGTGATGAAGTGTCGTTGGGTGTACACTATCAAGTATAACCCGGATAGCTCAGTTGAGCGTCTCAAAGCTCGGCTCGTTGCTAAAGGTTTTACTCAAACTTATGGAGTGGATTATTTTGAGACTTTTTCTCCCGTGGCACGTCTCAATTCTGTTCGTGTTATTATTTCTCTTGCTGTGAATTTTGATTGGCCATTATATCAATTGGATGTCAAGAATGCTTTTCTTTATGGTGATTTGTCTGAAGAAGTATATATGGAGCAACCTCCTGGGTATGTTGCCCAGGGGAAGGATCGCAGTAAAGTATGCCGGCTACATAAAGCCATTTATGGGTTGAAACAATCTCCTAGAGCATGGTTTGAGAAATTCAGTTCAGTGATTTCCAAGTGTGGTTTTCACCAATGTTATTCTGATCATTCTGTTTTTGTTCGCAAGAAGGAGTTGGGAGTGGTCATTCTTGTTGTTTATGTGGATGATATAATTGTCTCTGGTAGTGATGCGACCGGAATTTCTGAGGTTAAATCTTTTCTTCAACAGCAATTTCAGATTAAAGACTTGGGAGCTCTTAGGTATTTTCTAGGTATTGAAGTTTTACGAAATAGGAAAGGTATTAATTTGTCTCAGCGAAAGTATGTTCTTGATCTTTTATCTGAGACCGGTACACTAGCTTCCATGCCAGTTGATACTCCTATGGATCCAAATCAAAAGTTTGGAGTTGATGATGGAGATGATACTGAAGATAAACATCGGTATCGGCGTCTAGTTGGGAAACTAATTTATCTTACTGTTACACGTCCTGATATTTCTTTTGCTGTTAGTGTGGTGAGTCAGTTTATGGAATCACCCAAGAAGGCTCATTGGGATGCTGTTTGTCGCATTCTTCGATATCTTAAAGGCTCTCCTAGTAAGGGACTGATTTATAAACCGAATGGTTCTTCCACCTTAGTTGGCTATTCTGATGCTGATTGGGCTGGGTCAAAGTGTGATCGGCGGTCTACGACTGGGTATTGCACCTTTCTTGGTGGTAATTTGGTTACTTGGAGAAGTAAAAAACAGACTACCATTGCCAGATCTAGTGCGGAGGTTGAATATCGTGCTATGGCACAAACTGTGGCTGAATTGCTGTGGTTGAAATCTCTTCTCCAGGAGCTTGGATTTTCTATTAATCATCCTATTGATATGATGTGTGATAATTAGGCAGCTATTTATATTGCTGGAAATCCTGTTTTTCAAGAGCGAACTAAGCATATAGAAGTTGACTGTCACTTTGTTCGTGATGCTGTGAAGCAGAAGTTGGTTGCCACTCCTTACGTTGCCTCTAGAGATCAGTTTGCTGATATGTTCACTAAAGCGTTGTTTCGTCCTGCCTTTGTTGCTGGTTGTTCCAAGCTGGGCATGGGTGATCTATATGCTCCAGCTTGAGAGGGAGTGTTAGAGTAGAACTTTTTTATTTTCTAGGTTTTATTCCTTTTTACATATATAAGGGCATTATGGTCATATACAATTCATATTTAATATAAATATATTGTGATGGGTGTAGGGTTTCTCTAATACACAGAAACCAAGAGCCTCTTTCTTGGATTTTACAATCTCTTTCTTTCTCTCTTCTTCTCCTTTCGTTTTCTTCTCTCTTCCTTCTTTTCTCTCGTTATTTTTCTGCGGGTTCTCTAATCAGCTTAGTAACACAAAGCATGACCAGGAACAAATTCAGAGCTCAAAACAAATCTTATCGTTCCATCCGGATATCTTATTGTCCAATTACAGGCTCCTATTTCCAATCCGGAGCTGATTGGTTTGATACTTATTGTACCATTGTAGCATGCCACTTCCGGATATTTGAGTTTTTGAACCTTCTCAACACAATCCTCTATGTCAGCTGCACTGAGAGGCACTCTTCATCACTATCTCTTAAAAGGTTATCAAACAAACGAAAATGCAGTTTCTAGGAACAGAAGTAAGATGTAATCTGCAACAAGCGTGATCACAACTCGGAAGATGCAAGGATACCAATACTTCATAATCTTTTAATGGCTGAAGCTTCTGACCACAAGATGTGAGCCTTTGCGCATTTAATTTAGAGATGCAGAACCTATCAAGAAAATCATCTAACAAGAAAAGGCATTTTAAGCCTTGGCTGCAGGACAGAACTCTCAACATCAAAATTTAATCTGGATCTCGGGAGATTAAAGCATATTATAAAGGTACACCAAGCCGACAGCCCATTAAAATGTTTGGGTTCTATCCTGACTAAGGGAGGGGCTGAGAGAAAAAACTAGTATTTGTGCTTTGAAGATAGTTACAATGAGGATCTAAGCCATGATAAACTATCAAGCCACATCTTGTATGCGATCTAGCTATAGAACAGAACTACTTCACGAAGGCCGCTACTTACCTATACAATGGCATCCATCCACCAAGCTCAATCCCATCAGTGCCCAATACTATCTCCTTCAATGCATAAGGAAGTGATTCGAGCTCCTCCCACTTCATCCAGTAAGGACTACTGAATTCTTCAGGTCCATAAAACTGCCTGAATTCCTCATGCATTGAAACAAGGTCCTCCATCATAAGTTTCCCAAGTTTCGCTGCCGCCCCGTTTACATATACCTAAGGTAAAAGCACGAATCTTTAAGCAAGTTACAATCTTTTAATGCACAAGCCCAAGACCAAGCGATAATTAAACGAACACTCAACCATATACGTAAAAATCACTCCAAATTCAATCAACGAGATGAAGATTACCTTCGCCGAGAAGCCCTTCGCTTGAGTGAGAAACGGCAACCGGAGCATCCCAGCCGGGGGCTCGAGATCAACACTACATCGACGAAGGAGAGGTTCCACAAGTGCAGGTTCGCCACAGTTTTGTGCCACGGTTCAGAACGAATCAAAGCCTTTGCATTCATGGGTTTCTCACAGCCATCGGATTCATCAACTGAATGTACAAAACCTTCTTCATCTTGCACGGCAGAAAATCCGGGAGGCATAGAGGCGAAAACAGCGAGAGCAGACAGGTCTAGGGGACAATCAATCAAGATCCTAAACCCACAGACGCTCAGCATGTGACATGGGGGAAAGTAGAACCCTTTACCTGTGCTCAAGCATGTCTGCATAAAAGGGTATGTTCCAAACTCAGAATTAAACTGGATGTGAGCACCAGATACGTCGATTGACAAAGAGGAGGCGCATAAGAACAACACCAGTTACAGAGAGACTTACCAACATCATGAAGCCAAACCAAGGTGGAGAGTTCTTACAGAAAATCTACAGAAAAAGATCAAATGGAACGAGGAGAATTCACACGGGCTCCGGCGCTCTTGTCCTCGGACGGAGATCAAAGAAAGGAGAGTGGAGGGTTTTTCAGGTTTTCACTCTTCAGGCGAGAAGGAAGGAAAATGAGCACAGAGACCGGGAAGCTCTCAAACAACAACACAACGAGAACTTTTTATTATTATTTAAATGGCTGTTCAAATTATATATTCAGAAATAGAAAATGCAAACCTGGACAAGAACTTCAGTATCGTCAAGGAAGATTTTTTTTTTAAATATACTTCTTATTGAGATCTATCGGGTGCGGGAGACATAACAGAATGGATAGATTAATCATTCGGTATCAACGACTTCACATTATATTATGATTCATTTTCTGTTTTAAAAAATCGAGTTGAATCAAAGAGCGTGATTAGTATAGCAAAAATCACATTGTGTAATTCAAGTTAATTTGCAATTTTCTATGAGATCTTTCGAAGTTAAGGCCAGTTGGGATTCTGGACGAAAGATATGGTTTATCGCATTAATCTGCCAACCGAAGTATTATAAGAGCTGAAAAAAAAGTATTCTAAGAGCTGATGATGATGGTGATTATATCTCTATCCTCTAGAAACTAAAAAAATGAATAAAAATAATAATAATAATAGCAATTTGGGTTTTTGGTAGAACTACTAGGAAGATTTGTGTAGATATTATGCTTGAAGCTATCTTATTAAGAGGAAGTATCTTTCTGTAGTTAAATTTTTTAAGTTTCCCCAATGAATATTTGGTCGTATACAAGGCGACAGTAGAATTTCTTACTCACGAATTTAGATATGAAGCTAATATTCCTAGCATTTCCGGGTGATATGATCCATAGACCCTTTTGTTAGTTTCCATTAAACTTTATGGTCAAATTGCTTTGTTAAATGACATATGACAGTTGACGGATGTACCAATTTTGAGTTTTATCCTCCGTTTGTCACAAGTATACTAGTTCATAATTTTTTTTGTATTAATCCAATTTAACGAAAATTAACTGAGGGTAAATTTATTACAGATATACCAGTTTAGGGTTGGATATTGAAATAAGTTGGGACTCTTGAATTGAACAATTAACTTTAAATAACCAATAGGAAATTGTAATAATTTATTAAGTAACTTTTTAGGGGGCATTTGTTTATGGAAAAAGAATGATTGGGAAAACATATTTCTAAAGATAATAACTTGTATCGCTTAAAATAATTAGTCAATGATAAATATTTTGATTATCGATAACAATTTATGCCTAAATTTTTTCGTGAACGATGAAAATATTTTTCGTTTATTCATTTTTATAAGCAATACAAGCTATTGTTTTTAGAAAATTATTTTCTAAATCAATCATTTTCCGTGAATCAAATGAGTATATAACTCAACAGTTTTACTTTTATCTCCTTGACTATGTTTAATTAGCAATACCAATAACTTAGTAGATAAGTTTTGACTATAAGATTGAATAAAAATTATTCATCTCAACATCCATGAAATAAAAATTCACTATACATAAAACAACTCTCACATGTGATTTTCATGTATGAATATCTTCTAATGTTCCGACCATCTGTTCTATTATTCTAACTTATCCCATTCTTAATTGCTTTCTTTAGCCCAATTTTTGAATCACTGGAAATTACAACTGTACTTCTAAATTATATGTATTTCATATAATTTGTCTATATTTTAGAGATATCAAGATTTTGTATTTTTATTTATATTATAGAGTCCCGTGCATCGATGGGTTCAATTCGAGGAAATAAGTTGCTCAAATCTATAATTATGATACTTTTGGTACAGAGAACTCCTTCTTGAATGGAATGCATTTACAAGGCCACAATCCCATCTTTACTGTTCGATGAACGAATTTTGATTCCTTCTCTAAAATTAATATTTCCCAACTTTGGTACCTGAATCTCAACTCCTTTCTTCTCTGGGCTCATTTTACCCTCTTAAGCAAGGCTAAACATTTTGGTTGGTGTATTCTAAGTTGGGAAACAAATAATTAACTCGGGGGAAAAAGATACTTGAATCCATATGTTTGTCAAGTTACTACTATCAATGGCTAGTCTCTCCTTTTTAATATTATTTTGCTACACGCCTTTTAACAATTGAGGCAAACATTAGTGTACTCTTTTAAAAAGAAAATGTATTTAAGGAGAGTAAAGATTTTCATTCTATATTGTACATAGGTGATAAAGAAATTCAAACGCTACTATCTAAAATAACATATGATATGCCTCATAATCCAAAGACATCTTGTCAGCACAAAGATAATTTCTAAATACATCACTCGCATGCAGTATAAGTTCCATCCATTGATTGTCTGTCCATGGGGAACTCGATGCCACATCAATCCTACATCCCTCTATTCCCGTAGATGTCTCCCAATCTTACATGCACATGATCTCGACTCACTTCTTATTAATGCTAAACTTTTAAAAAGTCAAGAGCATAGTGTTATCAACCTAAACAAGTGACATTGATTGGGACACAATAAGGGGATCAATTTGTGATTTCGATGCTGTCCATTCTTCTAACCACAGGGTAAAACTTGAATTCTTAGCCACAACATCAGCAGACACCTCTCTCCCTTCAACCAGACTCATTGCATAAGTTTCAAACTTATTGAGTCTATTCCAAAGAAAAGCCAGGTTTCTAGGGTCACTCTGACTCCTAATGTTGTTCAGCCACTCCTTTGCTTCCTCCACCCTTGCCCAAAAGCAGGAGTCAAGGGTAAAGCTTGCATACTCGGTCCTCCTATTGCCCAGTTTCTGCCTAGCAGCTCCCTTGCTCCACCATTGATCGAAAATTTCGTGCCTCCTCTCTCTTCCATTGCTTATGTAATGGCCTTTCTTAAGGTGCATCCCTGATCGATAATACTCCGCGATATCTAATGGCTCCACAAGAAGCATGTAGAACTGCGATGCATTTACCCATTTTGACCTTCTGTGCAAATCGTGTGAGAGCTCTTTCCTGTCCATCATGTGTATGATATTGTCCCAAAAGGCCGCAAGCATGAACCGGTTCATGTTTATCTTGAACTCTCTCTTTGAGGCCCCCCTCTGCTTGAAAAAATCATAGTATCCTCTTTGCTCGTCGGACTTATCACACCAAGCTTTATACCACTCTATCTCCGCATTATAAGGAGTGATTTTGGATAGCGCAATGGCTAAGTTGGCGGCATTTAGGTTTGGCACGCGCCCTATTCGCCTTGCCATGTTCAAGCAATCTTTTGCCATCGGTGCAATCAATACCTGCATAGAAGGGGATCAAAGAACTTTTAAACTAAAGGAATTGAACCCAGGAACAAAAGGCCTAGATGGATACATTTTGGATCTCGATCACTCGACGATATAAGGTGTCGTGTTCCTACCTGACGGTAAGTTCCCAAGGAGTTCAAAGCCAACAAAAGACTTGCTTCATAGCTTGACTTAGAGAGATGTCTTTCTGTGAAGCTTCTCCTCGAAGGCTGATGAGAGAGTCTCTCAACATATTGTCCGTACTTAAGGTGCTCCTCAATGATATAATTTGGAGAACTTGTCCATAGCATCAAATGCATCATTTTATTGATCGATACTGCGTTATCCAAACAAATCGCGCCCTCATCTGAACAAAACAAGTAATTCCCAAACGACCAAAACGACCTCCCTCCCGAGCCTTCCCCTGCCTGCGCCAGGCGCTCCATGTCAGCCACAATGGAGGAAAATAACCAGGCTTTGTCTTCTTCAGTTAACTGGAGTTTAGCCAAATTCATAGAGTTCGGTGACATCATAGATGTGTACCAAAACCTTATGAGGGCCTGCCATTGGGGAGTCGAAACAAGTGATTGGTCGAGAGACAACCTCGGCATTATATCATGCGTCGACACGATGTTACAGAAGCTGCCTCCCCATCTTTCTCGCAGGATGGCTCGGGAAAGCGACTCGTTGCCGAGGAAAGGAGAGCCGAAACCAATGCACAAGACCGAGATGGGTGGGAAGATGGATTTGAGCTTGGAGAGGAGCCAAAGAGCTGTGAGGAAGGCAATTGATCCTCCTATGGAGTGGCCTGTGATCACTATTGACTTGGTTTCAGCCAGCAAGCTACAAATCTACATGAATAATTAAGATTTCTTAAAATTAGTTAAACACTTCGTGAAAGAATTTCAATTACAACTTTTTATAAACTTTCCTGGAAAATTAACTTGCACCGAATCATGTCAAATTAGAAGAGTTACACGAATAGATCTGTTAGAAATTATTGGTCGTGCTGCAATTGCTAACCATACGGAATTGTCTATTAAATAAATTGAACAACACTAACACGTTCAGCAAATGATGGTAAGTGTGCAAATATGTTTAACACATGTATAGAATGTATCCACGTGTATGATGAATGTTAGGAGCGCACAGCAAAAAGAGAGCCCAAGCTTGTCAAAATAATTAGTTGGACCTATTTTCATTCAAAAACTTAATTTAATAAGTAATGAGCCAACTATATATTAACTACTCTGCACTACACAAATTTCCTAAGGTATAACTTATTCTAACACAACTCTCAACTTGAATCTCCTCATTCCCCTGTGAGAACCGCAACAATAATAATGCCCACCTTCACCCCTAATCTTTTTCTTTGAACCGAACCATAAAGGCTATCATTGGGACCACATTACAACATCACAATGCACACCTTTAGCCCAAGTCCCTTTCGCCAGACCAAAATACCATAAAGGTTGCTATCGAGATTACATTACTACATCACAACGCCCACTTTCACTCTTAGTCTCTTTCCCATACCGAACCATGAACGCTACCTAGAAACCGGGATGGTCATGAGATTCCTTACTTTAGATATTCACCAAACACCAACAACATATTGGGAGTGGGCCACCATTGCCTGTGATATCATTTGTTGAGAGTGCATAACAAAAATTCAATACATTCGCTTGAGAAATTGCCAAGAAAGCCCAAGTTCAAGCTCGTCAATATATCTAGTTAGATCCACTTTTACTCAAAAGTTTAAGTTAATGAATTCTAAAACAATTAGGATATATCAATTACTCCACATCGCACCGATTCTCCATTATATGATTTTTTCTAACACAATCCACCCGCGCATTTCAACATCATATGTATTAAGATAATCTATGAGAACAATACCATTCATGCATTGAACACTGTCACCTGAACAATTTGACGTGATTTGTGTGCACCATATTTTATATATTAACACCAAACAAAAATCTTTGGTCTACTGAACTTCGAAATTTGGACTTGGAAGTTAGCATAGACCCAACAGGCCGTTAGACCTGCCCATGCCAGATCAATGTGGATAGGCTGAAGATAAAAAAAGGCGGGCCTGAGCAAGAAATTCTCTTCTTGAGCTTGCCCAGCCCACCACCGCCCGTCCATGCCTTGAAAAATTTGAATATTCTAATGGTGGGTGAGCTTGAACAAGAATTTTCAGGCTTTGCACTTGGCCCAGCTTGTCCAGGCCCGCCCATTGATAAGAGTAGCCTATTGGTACTATTGCCTATGTAATATTGCAGACATCAACTAAGAGATAGATGATTACTCAAGCCTGGTGCAGGTAAACCGGTAGCAGCAATTTACAATAAAATAGATCAATAAATAATGCGCGTTGTTTTTTAGTATATTTTTTGCCAAGAATCCGTATATTTACAAACAACCAATGAGCTAACGGGGATTAAAATATAGCGTCTTGCTTTTTCTTTCGTCATCTGGTGGATCAACAATAGACAGAGTAGTCGAGCACTAATTGAGCACTAACTAAGCTTTAAAGCGGCCACTAAAGTCGAGCAAAAGTTATTGGGTGGACCAGAAGTTCTGTCTCAAGAATGGTTCGGTTTGATATAACTCCAATCCAATATCATCGGTCTACGTTATTTCGAAATTCGGACCCATAGGTTATTATGGACCAAACGGGCCGGCAGATCCGCCCATGCTTGATCAACGTGGATAGGGAGGACAAAAATCGCTGGCCTGAGCGAAGCACTTCTTTTCTTGGGCTTGGCCAGCCCACTTTGGCCCGTCCAACCCTTAATAAAATCTAATATTTTAGTCGTGGGCGAACCTGGACAAGAACTTTCAGGCTCGGCAGTGTAGAAAGAAAGAAAGAAAGCCCAGAAATAAAAAAGGTTAACCATTAGACATCGTCCTCGCGAAATTATTAGGTAGGTTCACGAGAGCAGCTCAGAAACAAAAAAGTTGACCATTAGTATCATCACCCTTGCGGAAATTTTGAAACACCACCGGCAGCTGACCGGTGAAAAACTTTTCAAGAACAGTAAACAACGATAATATCAGGAAACAGAAATCGCTAACCTGGCTCTGAAAAATAGGACCTGAATGAAAATCAAGGAAGAGGCTAAGCACTCCGGAGTGGATCATGACCGGCTCTTCCCCGTCGTAGTGGCGTTTCAACGGCGTGTACAGCCCGTGGCCCGCCTCATCTAGTGGCACCAGCGTCCCGTAGTTCAGATCCGAACTGGGCACTGGCAGCGCTTGGACGCCCGAGAATGCCACGTACCCCACGCCCCCGACTAGTTCCGCCACCAAGGCCCCACACCCCATCAGGTTCGCGGTGCTGCACAGCCTCCACGCCTCCTGCAGCAGTGGCGTCGACGCCAGGAAAGTCCCCACCATCTCGCTCGTCTCAAACCTTTCCAAAACAAGAGAGAAAAGGGAAGAAGAAAAGCAAAACAGAGCAAAAGTTAAGGAAGAAACGTAGCTTGAAACATGGGAATGCCGGAAATCGAGATGAGTAGGAGAAGAGAGAGGAGGTTGATACAACGAAGCGGCGGCGTCCATGATATACTCTTTTGCTCGTCGAGTGGGAACTGCGATGAATATCAACAGGTGCTGTTTGGGTTCAAGGTTAGGGCTTTGCTCTTCCTTATCTCTCTGGGTCGTTTTCATTTATATGTGGGCAAGTCGTTTTCATTTCTCGAATTCATTTTTTTTGCTAGAACATTGAATGTTTGATTTCCAGAGATGAGGAAGGGAACTCGGAAACAAAACACAGGAGAGAGAGAGATGGTGGACGTCAAAGTTTGCTGCTCATGACAGGACAATTACAGTTCTGCCCTCTGATTTCGACGTAGAAGGCAGATGCTCCGGGGCTTGCTTTTCATGATACACCACAAGGTCGATTCGCAAAGCAGGCTCGTCGATTTTCTTTCGAAGCCCTGTACTCGATAGTTGGTTGTTGGTTTTGCTCGTACCTTTCTCTTTCCAAACTTGTCGCTCTCTCTAGCGCTCGCTGTCTCTAGCGCTCACTCTCTCTCCCTCTCTTTTTACACGTGGGTCATTGAAAAAACAGTTTTTGCAGCCAGAAATGCTAGTCATGGTAACATTGATTTCACCAAATTTGGCGTCCTAATTGATGTGTTACATGATAAAAGAAAAAAAATATAGCTTGTTTATTTCAATGTCATCTTGAAATTTATTACGTCACTTAGAGAAAATTATCCAAAAAGTTGTAAACCTTTTACCAATTTAGTCATAAACCTTTTAATTGTGTCAATTGAATCAATTCGGTCAATTTTAGCTGGAAATTACTGACATTGACGTGAATACCGTTCGTCCTACGCGGCAAGGTCGGTGCTTAAATAGATAATCTTTAATAATATTTTAATATTCTTTCGATTTTTTTAATAATTTTCTTTTATTTGATTTTCTTTTTCTTTTTCCTTCTTTACTTTTATTTATTTATTTTATTTGTAAGGGCTGGCAAGGGGTTACCAGCCACCGGCCGAGGCCCGACGACCCTCGCCAACCACTGGGCGAGGGCTGCGAAGCCCTCGCAAACAGCTAGCAAGGGTTGCCGGGCCTCATCGGCCACTAGGCAAGTGCTCGCGGCCCCTCGCTGGCTGCGTGCGAGGACAGCGAGCCCTTGTCTAGTGGCCGGCGGCCACCTGTCAACCCTTAACAATAAAAAAAAAGTAAAGAAGGAAAAAGAAAAAGAAAGAAAATAAAAATATAAAAAAAATTCAAAAAAATATTGATAAAAACTGTTTAAGTCAACGCCGACCATGTCGCGTGGGATGCTTGTTGTCCACATAAGCAATTTCCGGCCAAAATTGGTATGATAAATTCAATTGGCAAAATGTGAAAATATTTAAAACTCAATTGGCACAATTTAAAGGTTTAAAACTAAAATAGCAAAAGTGTTATAGGTTTTGGATTTTGTGGATAATTTCCCCATCGCTTAAGGGTGGCGGTGTTTCATATATTGTGTCACAGCAAAAAATGTACAATTCTTTATAATCGACATGAAGTCGATTTGGTTGAACATAGAACTTGGTCATGAGATCAATATGGCTATTAACAAGTAATGTGATGGTCACCGACAGTTATATAATGTAGTTATCGATAATAGTAGAACTCATCGATGACTATGAGCAACGATTATCAATTAGCATAAAATACAGCTATCGATGCACGATGGTAAATTGTCGATGAACATATCGATTTGATGATAAAACCAATAGTAAATTTGGCTAAGTGTTGGATGTAGGGAAACGAGAAAAGGAGACAAAGTGAAGATGCCCATTGAAGACCAATATATATGATCAACCATTAAAGCCAAGTGATACTTTAGAAGTTATAATCACCTATGGATAAGATCGATATGTGATCATGAGGATTAAAATTGTGGAATTGTAGTTGTAACCGCACGTAGAGTATTAACTGCGCTTGTGGGTTGTTGTGTCTAGTAGATTATAATAGGTAATGTGTAATTATGGTAGAGGGACTCACGATCATCAAAAACACACTTCTCTATGTACTAGTCAATTTTTCAATGTATTTTCAGCTTCTAGCATTTACAATATTTTATTTCTAAATTTATCGTTCTTCGTCCTTGATACTCGATTCAAATTCCCCGTTCGAATCATCACTGAGTCCGTCTAACAGAACAGTCAAAGATCAATCTTTGGTGAATGACTTTTCAATGTTTGAGTTGACTACCATGTCTCGTGAAACAATTTGATTGGGGACAATTGGCTCCTCTCAAATACTTTTTTTCCAATTATTATCTACATTAATTTTTAGTCGAGCAGTTCGACCCTCTTAAGTTTTGGACTTCGAAATCACTAAAGTAAATTCTAATCACTTTGACCATAATTTTACATGCTAATTTTGGAAAGCTCATGTCCCAATAACAAAGCGGTCCCAAGATAAAAGATCTATTAACTCATCATGTTTTCTATCAAATAGTGAGGAAATTGTTCAAAAAGTTTTAAACTTATTTGACTTTTTCCAATTCAATTATAAACTTTTCAATTTTATCAATAAAATTATAAACATTTTTACATTTTGCCAATTGAGTCCATCCAACCAGTTTTGCCGGAGATCACTAATGTAGACATTGGCTGTCCTACATGACACGGCCAACAGGACGATCGGCGCTAATGTCGATAATTTTTAATGATATTTTAATATTCTCTAACTTGCAAAGAATTCAAAAAATTATACAAATTATCCACATCAGCGCTAGCTATTCTATGTGGCATTGCCAGCGTCAATGTCAATGATTTCGGACCAAAATTGATCGGAAGGATAATATTGGCAAATCGTCAGAATGTTTATGACTAAATTAACCAAATCAAAAGGTTTATGACTGAACTGGTATAAGTATAATAAGTTTAAGACTTTTTAAATAATTTTTGCTATTATAAAGTTTGCGGACAATGAAAGTTCTTGGTAAACTCTGCCTATCTTTTCTTATGATCATCTACCATCGTTTGTATCTTGTGCTTACTTCTCCGCACAGGAGCATTTGATTCGTTTAATGGATCAATGCCATCTCGAACAGCCTGCTTTCATAGAATCCTCGATTGAGCAACGTCAATTTTTTTTCTTATATAGATTCATGTTTAATCTTGTCTTTTCCCGTGTTCCCACATGCAATGAAGCATTCTCATTTCCACGGTTCTTATTTTGGCGCACATGTTGATGTTTACTTGCTTAGAAGTTAGAACTCGTGTCATGGAGTAGCTCTAATCTTATTGTCGTCCCATAAACTTTTTCCTTTTGTTAACCTGACATATGACTATCGCACAAAGCACCACACGAACTTCTATAATTCTCACCAAAGGGTAGTATGAACTTTCACATTCACCAAACTCGCGGGGTAAGAACAGTAGAAGTGCCAAAACTTGTGTACGGAGCTCACTTTAGTGCCAAAAACTTTCGCCGGTTAACTTAAGTGTCAAATTGAAGGAAAAACGATCACTTAAGTGCCAACGTCGAAAAATTCCGGCCAAATTAATATGTGGCTTTTATAATTAAAATTTTAATATGAGTTGGATTTTTAAAAAAAAAATTAATCTACGTGGCATTTCCATGTGTATATTTCAATTTTTTAAATATTTCTTCTGATTTTTTTTCTTTTCTTTTCTTTTTTTTTTCTTCTTCTACCTTTGGCCGATGACAGGATACTAGCCATCGGCCATGGCCGCCCGCTTGGCCTCGCTCGGACGAGGCCGCCATCGCTCGCAACAGGCGAGGCTCGGCCAACCCTCGCCTGAGCGAGGGCGGGCGAGCCTCAGTGAGGGTCGAGCTCACCTCGCCTGGGCAAGGCGAGCCTCCGTGAGGGCTCTCCTCGCCAGATCCGGCGAGGGCGCGGTGGCTTGGGCAAGAGCCGGCCTCGCCGAATCTAGCGAGGGTAGCCCTCACGAGGGCTCGCCTTGCTTAGGCGAGGCAAGGCCAACCCTTGCCGGGGCTTGCTCGCCCTCGCACAGGCAAGGGTCGGCTGAGCCTCGCTTGTGGTGGGTGACGGCAGCCTTGTCCAGGCGAGGCCAAGCTGCTGACCATGGCTGGTGTCCGGTCACTGGCCAAAGGTAAAAAAAGAAGAAGAAAGAAAAGAAGGAAAAAAAATATTTTAAAAAATTGAAAAAATATTAAAATATTATTAAATATTGTTCCCCGTCAGCGCCGACGTACTACGTAGGACTGAGAAATTAATAAAATATGGTGAAGTTAGATTTTCGGAGACTCAAATCGGAGTTGGCACTTAAGTAATTGTTTTTTTTTTAAATGGCACTTAAGTGATTCGAAAAAAAATTTTGGCACTAAAATGAGTACCGGATACAAATTTTTGCACTTCTAATGTTCTTCCCCCCTCACCCTTATTCGTTTGATAAGGGAAAATGACACAAATAATCTTTTTATTTGAGTATAATGTTGTCCTTAAATTTTTAATTTGTTCAATATTATCCCTGAACTATCGGTAAATATTTATTATAGTTCTTTTGTTTGCTCAAACGACAAATCAAACTTAATTTGATGATGTGAATTATTATATTTTGAGATGGATTTAGACAAATGATGAGTCAACATGTTCATCTTTTTATCCATTTATTTATAATAAAAAAATATAGGGCGTTAACATATCCATCGTTATTTGATGACATGGATTATTACACCTTGATGTTAAATAATAACTTACTTGGATAATCAAAATTTAATTTTTTTTGTCCACAGTTCAAACTAACACAGATTGGAAGTCGCATCAACAAATTTTGTTAACTTGAATTAACGGAAGGACGACATGTATACATTTGAAGAATTAGATCAAAGTGGATTAAAAGTCTAAAGACAACATTGTATATTGAACCAAAGTTTATGAATCATCATGTTGTTTTCTTGTTTAACATTGTGCTTCGGTGTTGGTCCAGCGGCCTTGCTTACTTCTCATTAGACCTGTCAAATGAGTGGGTCGAATTAGGTTTGCACGAGTCAAAAATGGTCTAACCCAAATTGACACATTTTCATATAATAAAAATATAGTAAATCATATCCAACTCAACTTATATCCAATTCATACCCGATCCGATCCATATTGCTAAAACACTTCTATATTTAACCTAATATGGATTTTACCCAAATTAAGGAGAACACATAGTAAGCAAGTGCGAAATCAAGAGAGAGTGAAGCGAGAGTCATAGAAGTGAGCTGAGTTTAAGTAAGTTACGAACTCATTTAATACCTATATTATTTTAGGTTATATCATTTGAAGTCATTGATGACTCATTTATTGATATAATTAACACATATAATAAATTTAACTTATTAAATATAATTAAGAAATGGACCCACGATCCATTTTTGACGAGTCTACTTCTCACTGTGCTTAGGCCACCCCGCATGTCACTTCAAGGCGATGGCCGGGTTTCAAGGCAAAATTTCCCATCTCTTAGCTTCGATGACATGACGTGGGAATGCCGCATTTTGTGAATCTCAGTTAAATTGTGTGGATACGGGGGGAACCTTGTCTGCCCAGATGCGCCAAATTAATTGCGGTATTTGATCATCGCACGTAAATTCCGCGAAATTCTGCAACCTAACTCCACCGTGGACCTTCTGTCGGCAAATGAAATAACTTGGAATGCTCAAAAGCAAGTGAGGTGACTGCCAAGTGTACCGGATTATGAAATTTTGGCTGAGACAATGGGGCCCAGCAATTTCTAAACCCGAGGAAGGCATGGTTAGGCAATAATTATTCCAGTACTTATCAATTATTAATAGCACGAAGCTTGGTAATAAAGCTGGTTATTCTTTGGGACAGTGAAGTATAGTCGAGATTCGTCCACTAGCGAATCGTATGGTCTTGGCCGTTGTATTCATATGTGTTTGGATTGATCTGCCCTCGAGACGGGATGGGGAAGGAAATAATAGACTTCTTAGACATTCTCCAAACGAAGGCATGGATTATATTGCATTCTTTTAATCATTATTTGGCTTATTGTTCCACTGAGTTAATTTGTGGTCTAATTTCATTAAATACCTCAGATTTTAGATCATATCTAAATTTTACCTCAAATTATTTTTTATCTCGTAAAAAATTGATGAGCTTTCATCTCATTTCTAAATCCGCCCGCCGTTATTTTTCTGTGCAATTATATAATTGGAACCTCACGTGCTAATTTCACGTCATTTTATTCTTCCAAATTAAAATTATCTTATTTTCATTTTTTTCCCTTTCTTATTCTCTTTTCACTTCCCCCGTGACAGGCCACTCCTGTTCGTTGCCCTTCCGGATGCCGCCGCCGCCGCCGCCGACGGGGATGTTGCGGAGGGCGCCGCCGGCTGCCCCGTATCCACGACAGCTCTTGCAAAAGTGGCGCGACTAAGAGAGGTTGTAGTTGGTGTGGTAGCAGAACTTGGGCCTGCTGGAAGCCTGGAATCGCAACGAGGGCATTTCAGCTGTTCATGCTCGGGGAATTGAGACCTCGTCGTGGGTTGAAACAGTGATGATGGGTTGTAAAAGAACTAAGGAATTTTGGAATGAGAATTCTTCTGTTCATTGCCACGTAAACGTAACATATATATAAGAATATACAGCTATCAAACAAACTCCTAATTAGGCTAAACTACTAAAAATACAAGGATCACACAATAAAAAGTAATAAAAGATGTGCACATAAAACTTCCTAAGTAAACGGCCTAAATAAACGGCCTAAATAAAAGCAGATCACAGCTGCCTTTCCAATACCCCCCTCAAGTTGGAGCATGGGGATCTCGAATGCCCAACTTGCAAAGAATAAAGTTAAATTGATCCTTTCCCAATGCCTTCGTGAAGATATCAGCTGGCTGCATTGAACTACGTACGTAATCTGTTTGAATGTTACCATTAAGTATCTCATTACGAATAAAATGACAGTCCACTTCAATATGCTTGGTACGCTCATGATAGACAGGATTGGCGGCTATATGTAAAGCTGCCTGATTGTCACAATACAAGTGCATAGGTTGAGAATGTGCCACACCAAGAGAATCCAATAATCCTTTCAACCACTTAAGTTCACAAACTGTAGTAGTCATAGACCTGTATTCCGCTTCAGCGGATGAACGAGACACTGTCTGTTGCTTCTTAGTCTTCCACGAGATAGGAGATTCTCCCAAAAGAACAAAGTAACCAGTCAAAGATCGTCTCGTCAAAGGACAACTAGCCCAGTCAGAATCGCAATAAGCAGACAATTTGAGGTCACAATTGGCACGCAACATAATACCCTGACCTGGATTTCCTTTCAGATAACGCAGAACTCTCACAGCTGCCTCCCAATGAGCTTTCTTTGGCCGCTGCATGAACTGTGCAAGAATATGCACACAGTAAGATAATTCAGGTCGAGTTATTGTTAGATAAATAAGCCGACCCACTAGGCGCCTATACTGAGCAGGGTTGTCTACATCATCGCTCTCAGTAAGGGCTAGCTTGTGATTTTGTTCAAGAGGAGTTTTAGCCGGCTTGGAACCCAGTAATCCGACCTCAGAAATCACATCCAACGCATACTTACGTTGACACAAGAAAATACCATCCAAGTTTCTCGCCACTTCAATCCCCAAGAAAAATTTCAGCTTCCCCAAGTCTTTCATATGAAAACAACGACTCATATAGTTCTTGAACTTTTGCACAGCGGAAATATCATTACCGGAGATAATGAGATCATCAACATAAATAAGCACATTCAATTGAATAGTCCCAACTCGAAAAGTGAACAAGGAGTAATCTGAATATGATTGTTGAAATCCATAAGCTTTCAAAGATGCAGCCAATTTCGCAAACCAACATCTAGGTGCTTGCCGCAAACCGTATAGAGATTTCCGAAGTCTGCATACCTTCCCTGATGATTGAGAGGCAAAGCCAGGTGGCATCTTCATGTAAACCTCTTCCTCTAAATCGCCATGTAAGAAAGCATTTTGAACGTCCATCTGATGAAGTTCCCAATTCTTTGCAGCCGCAACGGCAAGAAAGGTGCGTACAGTGCACATTTTTGCCGTAGGAGCAAAAGTCTCCTGATAATCTATGCCCTCAACTTGATTATTTCCCAGTATCACCAATCGCGCCTTGTATCGTTCAACACTTCCATCAGAATTGTACTTAATTTTATACACCCACTTGCTCCCAATTGCTTTCTTTCCAGGCGGCAAATTTTCAACTGTCCATGTGCTATTATCTTCTAAAGCCTGTATTTCTTTACTCATGGCCTCTCTCCACCGTTCATCTTTAATCGCTTCCGCATAAGAGTTTGGTTCATGTCCTGCAGTAATTGCTGCCAAGAAACACCGGTGTTGCGCAGAAAATTTTTCATAACTCACATAACGTGCTATAGAATAAGGCGTACCTGAGGAATCAGATTGGGTAGATGAGCATGTCGAGGGGCTTATTCTGATGGCGTTTGTCACATAATCTTTCAAACGAACAGAAGGTTGCTTGACCCTTTGTCCCCTACCTAGCCTCTCTTCGACGACTTCACTTCTTTTCACGTCCTCATTATTTGTGTGGATCAATTCCTCCATTTCATGATTCATTTCGTTTTCTCTATCTACACTTTCGGCGACGACTTCACTTCTTTCCACATCCTCATTATTTGTGTGGATCAATTCCTCCCTCAAGTCACTTTTTAAATCATCAACTTCATCACCCAATTCCATAACTCTATTTTTAATGAGTTCATCACTTACTGTTTTCTCATCAGCATATGGAAATTCCGTTTCAGCAAACACTACATCTCTCGATACAAAGTATACATCAGCTTCTAAATCATACAATCTCCACCCTTTCTTTCCCAACGGATAACCAACAAAAACACACCGACGACTTCTACTAGCAAATTTATCTTTATCCCGATTCTGATTATGCGCATAGCACAAACAACCAAAAATCCGAATATGTTTGTAAGAAGGAGGTTGGCCAAAGATAATCTCATATGGGGTTTTACCATTCAACAATATAGATGGAGTCCTGTTAATCAAATACCCAGCTGCGAGTACACATTCTCCCCAAAATTCTATGGGTAAATTTGCTTGGAAACGCAAAGCTCTTGCAACATTAAGGATATGGCGATGCTTTCTTTCCACTCGGCCATTTTGTTGAGGTGTTCCAACATAAGAAGTTTGATGCAATATCCCATGTTCATCAAAATATTCTTTCAAACACAAAAATTCACTTCCGTTATCACTTCTAACGATTTTCACATTTTTCTCAAATTGGCATTTAACCATCGCAACAAATTTCCTAAGAACACAGGCCACTTCATTTTTTCCATTCAGCAAATATATCCACACAGCACGAGAGTAATCATCAACAATTGTCAAGAAATAAATTGCTCCACATGATGCTGGGACTCTATAAGGTCCCCACAAATCACAATGCATCAATTCAAAACAATCTTTAGCTTTATTGTCACTAGAAAAGAAGATCTCTCTTGTTTGTTTTGCTCTAAAACAAACCTCACAAGTTTTATTGATTTTCCTAACCATTTTGCCAGCTTCTGGAATTAACTCCACCACCTTAGAAGAAGGATGACCCATTCTTTTATGCCAAAGTTCAAAGGATTCCATATCATCCACCTTGCAAGCATGTACCGAAGTCACTCCCTTGAGAAAGTAAAGCCCCTCGCGTTGCTCACCCGCTCCAATCAGGTTCCTCGAATTTAGGTCCTGTATAGCACATATTTTGTTAGTGAGTTGGATAACCAAATTTGAATCATTAAGAAGTTGTGATACAGAAATCAGATTGCATTTCAAATTGGGCACAAAAAGAACTCGTCGCAATTTCAAGTCTCCTCCAAGCAACACAGTTCCTTCTTTCACTGCCATGGTCTTTTCTCCATCAGGTAATTCGACTGAGCATGGTATAATGTCACGCAATTCTCTCAAAAATGCCAACGTTCCTGTCATATGGCGGGAAGCTCCTGTGTCAATAATCCAAGGAAAAATATTCTGCTTACCTATCAACCTCTCATGGGCACCATTTTGATGAGAACTTAACATTCCCAGCAAAGTAGCCCACTGCTCATCATTCAATCCACTAAGACCCTTTCGATCTGAATCCGTCACAACTCCTCGCCCACCATCAACTCCAGTTGCCTGTGAGACGTTGGCACGAGCACCTCCTCCCTTGTTTCGTCCACCTCTATTACCACGCTTTTGACCACTACCTTGTCCAGCAAAGTTTCCACGTGGTCTATTACCCCACCATTCTGGATATCCTATCAGCTGGAAACAACTTTCAGCATCATGTCCCTCTCGGTTGCAATTAGAACAAAACGGGATTTTATCTTTATCCCCCCTTGAATTTTGACCACCTGCTCGGATTGCAAAACTCATGGGATTGCCTCTTTCATCCTTGGTTCGTGTCATAGTTCGCACTCGCTCTTGCTGAACAACCATAGCATAGACACGATTCAGATTAGGCAAAGGTTCAGTGCTCAAAATATTAGCGCGCACTGTTCCATATCCTTCTTCATCTAAGCCCATCAAAAACTGATGAACTCTCTCTTCTTCACGCTTTCTTTCCAATACAATGGTAAGATCGCATCTGCAACCTGTACAAACACACACTGGTATCTGATCATAGTTATTTATTTCATCCCACAAGGTTTTGAGTTTACCGAAATAGGACACGATGGGTTGACCATCCTGCCTACAATTGGCCAAATCCGATCTTAGTTGCTGCATCCGTGGACCATTCCCAATCGAAAATCTCTGCTTGATATCCTCCCACAGATCTTTCACATTCTCCATGTGAGAGATAGTCGAGCGAAGTGTCGGTTCAATGGTATTAAACACCCAAGAAACCAACATGGAATTAACCGTCCACCAATCTTCAAGTTCCAGTGAATCATCTGCTGGTTGCTTGATAGATCCATCAATAAAACCATATTTCTTCTTAGCTCGTAATGCAGTCCGCATAGCTCGTGCCCATTCTTCATAATTCTCGCCCTTCAACTGAACTTGGGTAATCAGATTACCCGGGTTGTCATTCGAATTCAGTGTGTAAGGACTAAAGGTTTTCTTGTCCGCTCCAGAACTCTCCTCACCTTTTTTTTCATCAGCCATGGCTCTGATACCATGTAAAAGAACTAAGGAATTTTGGAATGAGAATTCTTCTGTTCATTGCCACGTAAACGTAACATATATATAAGAATATACAGCTATCAAACAAACTCCTAATTAGGCTAAACTACTAAAAATACAAGGATCACACAATAAAAAGTAATAAAAGATGTGCACATAAAACTTCCTAAGTAAACGGCCTAAATAAACGGCCTAAATAAAAGCAGATCACAGCTGCCTTTCCAATAGGTCTTGTACTGTTTTTTAAGCGAGGCTTACAAAAGTGAAGTTCGAGAGTTCTGAGAGTTTGGAGGACTGAAAATGGTCGAGATCAGATGTTTTGAGGCCAAAGTGATTCGATTTTGACAGCGAATCTGTGAGTTAGAGCTCAAAGGGCATGTGCGAAACTGAAATCTTGGTCCTGTATGGTTCAGCGTAAGAGGAGAGATTAACTCAAACGTGAGATCGGGCGCCTCGATCGCCGGTGGGGTGGCAACCTCCGTTAATGGAGGTCGACCAAAGGGCAAAGGGACAGAGTGAGTGAGAGAGAGAGAGAGAGAGAGAGAGAGAGAGAAGAGGTTGGGCTCGTTTTGTCGTCGCCCGGGCACGAAATGGATCTACAAAGCTTCGGGGTTGACCGAGCGAAGGTAATGGCCGATAAAGATGCCGTCTTGAAGCTTGAAAAACTGGAACCGGAAATTGGGGTCTCGGCCGAGACTGCCGGAGATGATTCCGACGACTGAGCACAGTCGCGGAGGGGTTGTCCGAGGTCGTGGCGCGGCGTCGGAGGTCTAGGTGGCGATGGGTGAGCGCCGGTGAACTGTGGCCCAGCGAGTCCGTGCGAAGAAGACGATGAACAGTGTCTCTTACCCAGGTTGTCAATGGCGGCGGTAAAGGACGAAATGTGCAAATTGCTTGTGGCGTATATGTGTCGCTTACACACGTGTTTCATCCCCGCTGGCGCGAGTCGCTCTGTCGCACTCCTCGGTAAGCTTCGCGAACTCTACTTCGAGCTTCGCTATGGTTCTGTTGCTGTTTGTGTCTGCACTGCAGTACGACGAAAAGTGCGGTCATGTGGCTCGCGATTCATATTGTAGGTCTTTGATCCTTTAGAGTCATTGGCTTGTTGAGTGTGCGGTTGAGCAAGTTTGCTGCGAGCCACGCTGCGTTGCTTGCTAACGTTATAGTTTGAGAGCGTCGCGTAAGCTTTTGTAGGTCTTCTCACGTTGGGTGTTTATGTCTCTTTCCTTTTGGGGCTTCATTGCTCTGGTTCCGTCTTCGTGCATTTCTGTGCATTTTAAGGGAATATTATCGCGTCCCCGTTCCTTGTAAGGTTTGAGATAAGGGTGCAAATGAGTTAACCTATCTTCTCGGTCTCAACTTGTAGATTACTTGAGGACGGATAGAGTTGGGGTCGGGTTGTTGTAGCTTGAACATTTTATTGAGTCGAGCTCGAACTTGAAAATACTTGATCCGAGTAGCTCTCAGGTTCAATCAAGTGGTCGAATGTTTCTCCGCCTTAATCATATGGATACGTGGCTTCGAGCTTAACTGGAGCTTAGAATGCAATTTACCAGCGAAAACTGAGTTGAATTGATCTGAGCTTGAGGTTATCCAAAACTTAGTTAACCTGAGCTTATTCGAGCTTGAGGTTGTTGAAAAACTCAACTTAGTCAAGCTTGAAATTGGGAAATAGAGCTCAATCTTGAGAAATCAAGCTTGAGTCGAGTGTCAAACTGCACGTAGTTGATTATCAAACCATGTCAATTCGACTCAATTACACCCCTATTTTGACAAATAATCAAGGTGTGAGTAGGATGTAATTGATGTAATTAGCACATACCAATGGATATAAACCTATGCCAGCCCATTGATTAGAATATCCAGAAAGCTTGCTTGACAGTACAGGGTCTGGAAAAATTTGAGATTATTTTGCTGGTACACTACTCCTGCCAATATGTATTGTGGCCTTCCCTTCATAGAATGATAATTTGTGGACAAAAACCTTTGCCTGAAACTTGCTGATCTCCAGCCGGTGACTAGGTGATTTGATATGCGATTACTTTTGGTTTAATCTGATTGGGTTTGTTGGGCTGGGAATCTTATGCACCTTCATTTGGTTATTCGTTGGGGTTAAGACTCTCTGTGTTTCTAGTTCAATCGTTGTTGCGATAAGGTAGTACTTGAGTCTATACCAAGTGCGGAGAGCTTTTCTTTAAAAAAAGTCCTTACTAAATGTGATAGACTCTTTCCAAATCCCAAATTTATGGATCATGGACATTAGTTTGCGGAGGAGATAGAATGGTAAGATTCAGCACAAGTGTTAGAATCTTTGTTTGCTTTTGGATTGATCTTTATGATAATCGCATCCTAGGTACTTTCCCTTGGTTTTTTTGTGATAAAGTCTTTCAAAGAAAGACTTATAGCGTTTTGCATGGGCCAATTGTTGTGCTGTGTGATAACTTCTTAAATTTAGGTTGGCTTCGTAAATTTTTAAAACTTACTCTGTGTTGTCTGCAGCTGGAAATATTGTTTGCTAATGGGGACGAGGGGAGGATGGCCAACTAGGCCATGGGGATGCTGAAGATCATTCATCACCTACACATTTGAGTGCACTGGATGGTCAAGGAGTAGCATCTGTTACTTGTTGAGCTGTCACACAACTGCATATTCTGAATCACTTAAGGAGAGCTGGGGATGGTCTGTTTGAATCTTTTAATTTAACACTATAAAAGATTCCATTTTTCAATCATTCTGCTGGATATTAGTGTCTATTTCCTACCTTGGGCAGTTGGTTGGACTTGAGTGGATGGTTTTACTTTCAGATTGGCTTTAAGGTTCGTTAGGCCATCATGTGAATTTCTGTTTGAGACATTTACCCTTGAGATGAATGTTGTTGATGGAAATATAACAAAGACAGCAAAAAGGATAGGTCTCACACAGAATGAACATAAACAACCTTTCATCTTCTACAAGATGTCTTATTTATCTTATAAGGGAAAGTTTAGTTATTGCGTAAGCAACATTAATACTTACAAACCTAGTCAGTCGGAGGAGCAGGATTTGCCCCAAATTTAGTCATTTTGAGGTCCCCTCAGTGTCTCTTTGGCATTTTGTGTCTTTGCATACACAGTTGGCAATCAAGCTTCTTGTTTATTCTGCAGGGGTGACTTTGGGAGGTTGGGTCATGGCAACTCTAGTGACGTCTTTATGCCTCAACCAATCAAAACTTTACAGGGTTTGAGAATAAAGCAAATTGCTTGTGGGGACAGCCATTGTTTGGCTGTGACTATGGAAGGAGGAATCCAGAGGTTAAGTATCTTTTGTTATTTATTTATGTTAATGCTGTGTCTATCAGTGACTCAGTAATTGTTAAAGGTGATTAATATTCAAACCAATCCTCAACTTCTTTTAGTCCCCATAGTTGTTGGTGCGGATAAGCCGGATGTTCAAATGCTAACCATCGTCAGATTCTTCTTGCTGAATTGCTCTTCTTGTGATGATGATTCATGGGATTTTGGGACATCACTTGACTTGTGTTTTTGTTGTATTTTGTGTGTCTTTCAGTTTGACTTGTATCGCTGCAGGTACAGTCCCATGCTAAATTCCTTAGCTGCACAATTACTTGATGGAAACATCTTCTGAATAATCTGATTTTGATGAGTTTACGATATATTTTTCTTTTCTTTCTCTGTGAAAGTGAGGGCACACACACATATTACCTCTTTGAGCAGGTAGGATGAGTGTGGAACTTTGGGCCACATGACTGAGTGATCTTTAAATTGGTGGCTTGCTTCATTCCAATGTGATATGGATTTAACGAAACTAAATGTCAAGGGGATTGAACTGAATAAGAAAAGAAATGCTGTTGCTAACGAGCATATACACGGAAGAGCTCATATATGACGAATAGAATCTAACATATCTGAAAGTTACTTGCACATGGGGGTTTATTCCCTTTAAAAGTACCTGATAAAAGTTAAATTCTGTGTCTTCAGTTCTGTATGTTTCACTGCTGCCTATATCTTCTACCTAGCTAGCATGAGTGTTTTATAAATGGCTGACCTGTTTTATGCAGTCCTGTACGTTTCCTAGTTTTGGTGATGTACATAAGTTGCTAGTGATATGACGTGTGTTCATTTTGGAACTTCCAAAACCAGTGCTTTAATGCTTGCCCAGCGTAATGATATGACCATCAACACGAACTCTTTCATAGCTTCGGAGTAGGGCTATCAATTTTCAGTACTGCTGCCCTTTTGCTTAACACGTAGTTAAGCGTGCTTTGGTTGAGCTTCATCATGTTCGTGTCACAAACTGGTCAATTTGCTTATACACTAATAATAAACGTGTCATTCACAGGTAGACCCTTTTAACCCTGTTTATGACGTGCTTAAATAAACATGTTAACGAGTTATTTGTTTCAACTTGACATGTTTAGATACATTCATTAAGACACATTAATATACTTTAAATACAGTTTGACGCGTTTATATAAGAGAATATATCTGTAACTGTTTGACATGTTAAACATGTCGATCCTATGGCCCATTGAATAAATTTCATGTTTGTGTTTCAAAATTTATGGAATGCTTACTAAACATGGCCATGTTTGGATTAGACCTAAATTTGACACGACACCATTTCTTACACAAACAAACAAATTGCCGACCCTACTTTGGAGCTTACCTTTAACCATCTCAGCCTAGGTACTTCATTAATCTAAATTTGATTTTCCTACAGCTTTTGGACGTTTTTAAAGAAACTTGTCCAGGGTGTGTTTCCTCCATGTCGATGTTGTTCCATGATAGAATGCTTTAGGTTAAAGTCACCAATGTAAAACCAGACAAGTGCCTTACACTTTTCCTTACAGATCCTTTGCTTTATTAAAGCTGGGGGAGAATTCAAAATGGTCAACTTGGTCTTGGCACCACTGAGGATTCTCATTCTGCCACAGAAGATCCATGAATGTCAGGTACTGGCAAGTAACTTATCTGGAATACTGTCAATAAGGATCTTTGTTGCTCACTGCTTAGACGAGTGATCCTTCACCAACATACTTTTTGAGAAAGATTTGCGTGTTCACTACTGCCAGACATTTCGCTCAATCTTTCTTCCTAGGCTGCATCAATGTTTTGACTATTTGAGGCCTTTACAGTGAGCTTCCAGTTAATGAGGAACATCTTGCAGCATACTTTGTAGAAGGATAAGGGATTTACTTAAATAGCTTATTTGCTTTGCCATTGTGATCCTACTAGTCCTAGGGCATCCCCATTAAAATGGTCGCCGCAGCTGGAGCTTAACGTACTGCTGCAGTGACAGAAGCTGGAGAGCTTTATGGATGGGGTTGGGGCTGCTATGCCAATTCTAGAGAAAATAACACAAATTCTTTGATAGTAGATAAATAGATTTGGCATTTTTTTTAGACTGATGAAAAATGAAAAAATAAATTATATACTGGGAAAGTGAGCTTTGAAATTGGAGGGAAGAAGAATATATATAAATTGCTATAAAAGCAATGATAAAGAGGGGACTAGACTTTATTTTCTAAATAGATAAGTTTAGTTTCACGAATAACCATAAAAAGGAAAATAACTAAGTTAAAGGAAGCTGTACGAATATGGAAACCATTAACTCCGATTTCCTCTATTTAGTAAAAAATGAGTGGATCTAGTGATAAATGAGGTAGAAATGGCCCCACCCTATGCTACTTATCCTCTATTTTTCTTTTTGAGAATAGAATCATCGTAGCTCAACTATAATAACGAGAGTCATTAAAACTCATAGGTTTCTTTCTTGATTTAGATATCGAGGCATTTTCTTCTAGATTTCTCAATTACGGTAATATAGCTATTAAACATTGTCGAAACGGGTATTATATATAAGGGGGATGTGGCTGTGATATAATACATATCTTACATCTACTTTGTTAGCATGTCGGAATAGCCTTACCCACTGTGTTACACTAGTGGATGCACCGAGCCATTTTGCTGTGCTTCACGTACGCCCCAGTTCCTTTTGAATTCTTGAACTAGTGTCCAAGCCTAACTTAACTTTGCGGTTCCCTTTCTTCGTATCATGAGCAAAGTTTCAAATGATTTGGTATTCACACTTGAAAAGTTGTTTGAAAGGACAAAAAATATGCAGGCGGTGTCATTACTCTTAGCACAACAGATTGTTTATCTGAGCATACGAATGTGAAAGTAGGAATCTTTTTTGGGTCTAAAATAGACTCCTTCAGTCATAACATCTTTTAAGAATACAATTTCGAAAAGTAAATGGAAGGGATACAGGAAGTTATGCTGGTGTCACTCCGAACTGCAAAGCTCTTTTCATAGCTGAAATGTTGCCAAATTCGAACCTTAATGAGATTCTTTGCACTTCTATTTCAAGAGAAGCTAGCAGTAACTGACCGAAGAAGACTAACAAGAACACTTCAGAGAGGGGAAAGTGCTGCATGCAAAACCATTTTCTTGAAACTTAGATGCTGTTCTGTTTTCCAACTGAATTTGAAGGAAGTTACAAACGAAGTCCTCTGAACTGCTAAATGCTTCATTTTCCTCGATATAAGTCTTGTTTATGCTATATGGAGGGTTTCTTTCGAAAAGAAGTTGATGCTGTTCCAAGATATCTAATGATCTTATCTTTATGAACTTTTAACAGACGATCGGTTCCCTCTATTTTTGGGCTGTGCACCTCGCCAGCCCCAAATGCGGTCCATTTGCTTCATGATGTCGTGCTTGGCTTGAAGCCAAAGGCCTCAATGCGGGCATCGGCAATCAGGTAGATTCCTTATTCTGTTTGCTTCTTTTTCTGTTTCCTGTTGCATTTCGAAGTATCTAGCAAAGCTTGGTGCAGTCAATTGATCGCACGAGTGGTTTCAAAAGGCATATGCAGGATCACAAACCCTTCAAAGCATCATATTATTGTGCAGTGGCACAAATAAAGATGGTGGCTAACTGGCTACCTTGCGCCGAAGTGGACTCTTCATGTCTTCTTATTAAGTAGAAATATTTCATCGTTGGAAGTAAGAAGCAGCAAGTTGAATGAGGAAAAGTTTTGTAGCTGCAGAGGACAGAACACTCAATTACCTCCCAACATAAAATCAGGAGGTACACTTTTTGTTGTTAAGCCACATCTCAATCTCATCACGAAACTCTATTCCACTACCTTTTACCAACGTTGAAGTAAGTAATATAGTATGTCTAAAATTGTACAAAGAGCAGGCTGAAGAATGCTCATATGCATTTACTTTCCTCTCTTCTGAGAATCTTTATTACATCTATCCCTTTGAGTTTCAAGCAGGCTGAAGAATGCTAAGAAGCGGTCCCCATGTGAACCAGCTTGAAACAGTCGGTTAAGGCCAGCTCAGTTCAGTTTCAATGCTCTCCATTCTTCTAACCATGAACTAAAGCTTGAATTCTTAGCCAGAACATCAGCAGACACCTCTTTTCCTTCAACCAGCTTCATTGCATATGCTTCAAACTCAACGAGTCTATCCCGAAGAGAAGCAAGTTCTTTTGGGTCACTCGCACTCCTGATTTTGTCCAGCCACTCCTTTGCTTCCTCCACCCTTGCCCAAAAGCAAGTGTCTTGGGTCAAGCTTGCATTCTTGGTCCTCCTATTGCCCAGTTCCTCGCCAACAAATCTCTCATTCCACCACCAATCGAAAATTTCGTACCTTCTCTCTCTTCCATTGCTTCTATAGTGGCCTTTCTCAAGATACATCCCCAACCGATAATACTCCGCAATGTCCAATGGCTCCACAAGGAGCTTATAGAACTGCGACGCATTTACCCATTTTGAGCACCTGTGAAAATCGTGTGGGAGCTCGTTCTTGTCCATCATATGTATGACATTGTCCCAAAAGGCCGCAAGGTTGAACCTGTTCATGTTTATCTTAAACTCTCTCTTCGAGGCCCCCCTCTGCTTGAAAGAATCATAGTATCCTCTTTGCTCATCGGACTTATCACAACAAGCTTTATACCACTCTATCTCCGCCCTGCAAGGAGTGATTTTGGATAGCCTAAACGCTAAATTGGCGGCATTTAGATTCGGCGTGCGCCCCATTCGCCTCCCCATCTTCAAGCAATCTTTTGCCATTGGTGCAATCAATACCTGCAAAAAAAGGGGATCAACGAACCGTTTTAACTGGTGGAATTCTGCTTCAAAATAAAAGCCTAGATCAATATATTTATAGATCGCGATCACTCGAAGATCTAAGGTGCCGTGTTCCTACCTGTCGATATGTCCCCGAGGAGTTCAAAGCCATGGAAAGACTTGCTTCATAGCTTGACTCAGAGAGATCTCTTTCCATGAAGCTTCGCTTCAAAGACTGACGAGACAGTCTCTCAACATATTGCCCATACTTAAGGTGCTCCTCAAGTATACAATTCGGAGAGCCTGTCCGTAGCATCAAATGCATCATCTTGTTCACCGATACCGCATTATCCAAACAAATCGTGCCCTCATCTGAACAAAACAAGTAATTCCCAAATGGCCAAAATGACCTCCCTTCCGAGTCTTCCCCTGCTTGCGCTAGGTGCTCCATGTCTATCACAACCAAGGAAGATAACCAGGCTTTGTCTTCTTCAGTTAATTGGAGGTTAGCAGAATTCATAGAGCTCGGGGACATCTTACACGTGTGCCAGAATCTCACTAGGAAGTGCCAGATGCTAGTCTGAATGAGCGATTGGTTGAGAGATAGCCTCGGCATTATATCGTGCGTCGACACGACGTTGCAGAAGTTGCCGCCCCATCTCTCCCGGAGGATGGCTCAGGACAGCGACCCGTTGCCGAGGAAAGGAGAGCCGAAACCGATGCATAGGACCGAGAAGGGTGAGAAGATGGATTTGAGGTATGAGAGGAGCCAAAGACCTGTGAGGAATGCGATTGATCCTCCTATGGAGTGGCCTGTGATCATTATTGACTTGGTTTCAGCCAGCAAGCTTCGAATCTGCATGCATATTTAAGATTTCCTGAGATTTCCAAATAAACCTCTTAACCATACAACCTCTTCAACTTCACCGGAGCATGTCAAATTAGAAGAGTTTACACGAAAAGATATGGTAAAAATCATTGATCGTGCTGCAATTGCTAAACATACGAAACTATTCCTTAATCAAGTTAAGCAACACTAAAATGTTCGGCAAATGACGATAGGTGAGCAAATATGGCTAGCCTAGCACGTATATAGAATGTATTTATATGCATGGCGTATGTATTGAGATGATTTGAATAATTTAATGTTTCAAGCATCGGCGAGCCTGGACAAGAATTTTTAGGCTTGGGACTAGGCCCAGTCCGTCCAGGCCCGTCCACTAATTAGGGCACATTGCCTGTTTGGCAATCTGTCCTCTTGCTAATATGTGGAAAATTTAGCAGTGGGAAAGTAGAAAGCGGACTACCCACGAAAACTTTTCGAGTGAACTTGGCATTTGATGGATCAACAACAATCAATAAAATAGTTGAGCACCAAGCTTTAAAGTAGCCACTATAATCAAGCATAAATAATTGGGTGGACCAAAAATATGACTTCTGAAATCAAATTGAATTGTTGAATCAAATGAACGTGTGACTAAAGTGAGAGGACCCCGTTCTCCCTACGATGCCTCCAAAAAAGGACCCGAGTGAAGTGCATGTGGGGTTAAACTAAATTCATGTCTATGACTCTCCAAACACTAATGAACCCACTAAGTAAAGATGCCTCATCGCATTTCGTGGACCTATGACGATGAACATATCATCATGAAAAAAATTTGACATCTTATATGGCTCCAATATAATCTAGATTGTCCAAATGTCCTAAATTTATTGTATGGCGGCCAAGTCAATCATAAACGTTTTAATTGTATCAATTTAGTCCTAAACATTTTGACAACTTATCAATTTAGTCCTAAACCTTTTGACAACTTGCCAATTTAGTCTTTTCGACCAATGTTGATTGGAAATCGCTACATGGACGTTGGTCGGCTATTGGCCATCCTTGCGGCTTGGTGAGGGTCGGCCTCAACGGATTTGACGAGGCCGATACCATCGCGGCTTGGGAGAGGGTTGCCCTCGCCCATGCCATGAGGGTGACCCTTGCCTGTGGTCGGCGAGGTCATGGCCCTCGCCCGGCTTCGCCTGTGGGCGGTCGCCAGCCATGACCAAGTATCGGCCACAGGCCAAAGGGTAAGAAAAGGTAAAAAAGGAAAAAAGGGAAAAAATGTAAAAATTATCATGTCATCGCATTCCACGTCACGTAGGATGACTGGTGGCTGGCCGACATCCACATCAACGATTTCTAGCCAAAATTGGCCTGAAAAAAAGTTGCTAACAGATTTAGGACTAAATTAGCAAATTTTCAAATGGTTTAGGATTAAATTGGCAAGAGATTAAAAGTTTTAAGATTAAATTGACACATTTGAAAGTTTTAAGGCTGAATTGATCGCTGTACAATAGGTTTAGGACTTTTTGGACAACTACCCCCAATCGAACCCATAGCACAAATATTTGAAAATTAAATCATGACTGAGGCAATAATATGTAGATTGGTATCTATCCCCTATTTTAAACATGGAAGAGGATTTTGTACGAAAATTTTTACTATTACACAGGAAATGAGACATTTTATCTGTAAAAATCGAAGAATTTCGGATCAACACGTAGGTTCAAACATCATGTTCTTATTATGATTAAAAAAAAATAGATTACTTGTATAAGTTTCTACACGTCAGTTACGAATTAATCACTTCCTAGACTTCTTATGCGTGACATGTCTTGTGTGCTATTTAACAACGTCCTGCACGGATTTTCAATTTTGCTATATTGGTTAAAACCACATGCATTAATCATGTCAGACCTGAGAAAATGTTGAGAGACTATCTTGGTATGACTGCAAGCTGCATCTTTTAATCATAAAAAATCAACAGAATGTAATGAACATTTATATTACATATGAAAAATTTACCTTCCGTTAGTTTCCGTTAACTGGATTAATACTATGAAAAACCACAAAGTAATACACATGTGACAAGCAGAGGGTAAAACTGCAAACTGGTACACTCGTCAATTGTCACGTGTCATCTAACTCAGTAATTTAAAGGTAAAATTTAACGGAAACTAAATGAGGGTAAATTTGTCACAGGTATACCAGTTTGAGATTTTTGGTGATCAAAAAATTAATTCGGGATAAATTTATCATAAATGTATCAGTTTGAGATTTTTCACGGTATTAACCCTTTTTAGTTTGCAGGAAACCACACGCGTTTGAAAGCACGTTCCAAACGACCATGGATGAAAACGAACTAGTTTATCATAAAGATACAGTCGTTGTTCCTGAAAAAATAAACTTTCCATTTAGAGAGAAACAAAGCTCAGAAATAAACTGAAACACCTTTTCGCTGTCTTGACTCTCACGTCTCAAGTAACGTTCAGACTGTACAGCTAAAAGTCCAAAGTCTAAGAGATGCATGGACATGTACAAAAATGACATGAGAAAATCCCTGTCTGGAATTTTCTTAACGCGCTCGAATTAATTTATGATCGTGACCAGGATCATTTGTTGTTGGCAGTGTTCAGGGACTGCGCTAGGAGAACGGTGCAATTTGGGGCAATCATTTTGTCTTGTGTATGATGGGCGACCGAACCACATATTTGCTTTAGAAGATCATCTGTTGTTTTGCAGTTGTGTAGTATTTAAAGAAACAAATCTTAATGATATTCGAGAATAAGAAATTCATGGGGTTTACTGACTACACCAAGTATTTCGCCGGAGATGCGGCTTTCCGGCGAGTATGAGGATTTTGAGGCGGTGGAGGCCGGTGAGGAAAGCGGGGAAGCCGCCACCGGAGAAGGCATTGCCGTTTAGGTGGAGGAGCTCGAGGTTGAACGAGGCGGGAGAGGTCGGGGGGACATTGCTGGATATGGAGTTGTCGTCCAACGTGCTGGTCAGGTTCAAGGACTCGAGGACGAGCTTGTGGGCCGGCCGTTCACTAATTGGGGTCATTCTCAGCGAAGCTATGTTTGGGCTTTCTTCTTCTCTCTTTTTCGACTGGATTGCTATAAGACAAGGCGTGAAAAGCGAATGGATTGATGGGAGCAGGGGCAATAGAGACAGTGCATCTACTCACACCGTGGCAGCACCCGCTCGGTTTCGGCTTCGGTTTCGGCTTCTGATAATCTGATTTCCCAGGATAGCTCTTGAAAGGGTGACGGTGCTGTTAGCTATTCATTTCCCATTTAAATACGATATCTTGATATTGTACTGCTCTAAAATTTGATTGAACGGCATGCTATTCGCGACTAACGTCCGTTGTTAATTTGCTGGTCCGCAAAGATAACAGATCGGGATAAGAGTCATTAATGCTAATGCTATTAGGAAACAGAAATTGCTAACCTCGCTTTGAAAATCAAGGCGCGAATGATGATGATGAAGGAAGAGGTGAAGCACTCCAGAGTGGACCATGATTGGCTCTTCCCCGTCGTAACGGCATTTCAAATGCGCAAACAGCCCTTGGCCTGCCGCATCCAGCGGCGCCAGCATGCCAAAGTTCGGATCCCAACCGGGCACCAGCAGCTCTTGGATGCCCGAGAATGCCACGTACCCCACGCCCCTGACCTGCTTGGCCATGAAGCCGCCACACCCCATCTTGTCTGCGGCGATGCACAGCCTCCACGCCTCCTTCAGCAGCGGCGTCGAGGCCAGGAAAGTCCCCACCATCTCGCTTGTCTCAAACCTTTCCGAAACAACAAAAAAGTAAACAAGCAAAGCAAAGCAAAACAAAGCAAAAATTGAGCAGGACAAGGGAGGAGGCTGTTACGGTGAAGCTTGGGCATCCATGATATCCTCTTTTGCTCGTCGAATGTGGGAAGTGAAGTGCCTTCGGAAAGAAATGGTGATGGCCTTTATATAGTAGTGAAGGGAGCGGAGTCGAGCTGTCGGCCATTTGACTTCCGTGCTCTGTCCTTTTTGGCATTTTTCTCAAACGCGCCTGAAGAAAACGTCGTCCATGTACTTTGATTAGGACTCGCGGGACATTTTCAATACGTGAAGACGAGCTGGAATGATTGCCCAATTACAATTCTGCAAGCCTCGTGCGTTTTGAAATCCCTTTTCTTTTGAGGCACCTTGCTCAAGAGAGTTGCTTTTGTCACAGTGAAACTGATTTTACAAAAAGGTTAATAGCATGGACAATCCTAACTTGGTACATTCGTGATAAATTTATTTAAGATTAATTTTTTGATTATCAAAAATCATAAACTGGTACACCCATTACAAATTTACTTACTATTAGTTTATGTTAAATTTTAACCATAAATTATTGAGTTAAATGACACGTGACAGTTGATAGGTATACCAGTTTGGGATTTTACTCCTCCGTTTGTCACATATTTATCAATTTATGATTTCTCGTGGTATTAATCCAATTTAACGAAAGGTAAATTTGTCATAAGTGTACCAATTTGGGATTTTTAGTGATAAAAAATTCAGTTTGAAGTAAATTTGTCACATATGCATAAATTTGGAGATTTTAGTGGTCAAAAATTTAGTTTGCGGTAAATTTATCACAAATATAACAATTTGATATTTTTCATAATATTAACACTTTACAAAATTGATGTACTAAATAATTTGTTAAATGTGATTCGTTTATTTGAATGTCATCTCGCAACTTGTTACATCGCTAAAAGAGCGGCCATGCTTAGTATATTTGATTGGGCTTAATTGACTCCATCCAAATACCTTTTTCCAATTATTATGTAAATTAATTTTTAATTGAGGACCCTATTAGATTTTGGTCTTTGCCATCACTAAGCTAAATTCCTTTCAATTTGACCATGACGTTACATGCTAATTTTGAAAAGCTCATGTCACATTAACAAAGAGGTCCCAATCTGAAAGATCCATCAACTTACTACGTTTTCTATCCTATCATTGTTTTGACAGTCTATTATACAATTAGACTAATGGAGAATTTTTTTTTCATTTTGATAGAAATGAATATATGAGGAAAAATTGGCGTTGCTCAATTGAGGATAATATGAAAGAAGGCTGTTCGAGATGGAATTGATCCTATTGCACGAATCAAATACCCCTGTGCAGAGATGTAAGCAAAAGATACAAACAACGGTTATGTGGAAAGAGACGATCATAATACGTTATATTATTTGCTTTTTGTGCAACAATGATAGACCGAACCGTATCCCGCTGTGCAGGGTCGAATATACGAATCTCATCATAAAGTTGCGGACGATGAAAGTTCTCTGTAAACCCTTCCAATCTTTTCTTATGATCGTCTCCTTCCACATAACCGTTGTGTTGTATCTTTTGCTTACATCTCCGCACAGGGTCATTCGATTCGTTCAATAGGATCAAATCCATCTCGAACAGCCTTCTTTCATTTTATCCTCGATCGAGCAACGTCAATTTTTCCCCACGTAAATTCATTTCTAATCTTGTCTTTTCCCGTGTTTTCGCATGCAATGAAGCATTCTCATTTCCGCGGTGCTTATTTTGGCCGCATGTGCCTAATTAATTATTACAGTATTTGATCATCACATGTAAATTTCGCTAAATTTCTACAACCTAACTATCCCTGTCCTCTAACCAAAGAAAAAAACTAGGGTTAATATCACGAAAAACTCCAAACTAGTATACCTGTGATATATTATCCTATATTAGTTTTTGTTAAATTTTATCGTCGAATTTCTGAATTGAATGACATGTGATAGTTAAAGGGTGTATCGGTTTATAAGTGTGTCATTTTGTGATTTTTCGTGACATTAATCCAATTTAATGGAGGATAAGTTTATCACAAATATACTAATTTTAGGTTTTTGGTAATAAAAACATTAGTTAAAGGAAAATTTTTCACAGGTGTACCAGTTTGGAGTTTTTTATTGTTAAAAAAATTAATTTGAAATAAATTTATCATAAATATATCAATTTGAAATTTTTTGTGATATTAACCCAAAAAATTAACCCCTGTACATCATGGACCTAGGTTTATGACAATGGATTGCTTTGGATCAGTCAGTGAATAACTTGGAATGTTCAAAAGCAAACGAGGTAATTGCCAAGTGTACCAACAATGAAAGATTGGCTAAGACAAGGGGGAATAGCAATTTATAAACCCAAGGAAGAAAATAGTTAGGCAATCCAATAATTATTCAAGGTAAACCATTAGAATCTGATGTCAATCCCAAGTCATTTTATTCTTCTAATCAAAATTATTTTATTTTCATTTTTTTCATTTTTTTCATTTTTTTTCCTTTCTTCTTCTCTTTTCACCTCCGCCACGACAGACCCCACCATCAACCCGGCCATGAGATCAACTTAACCTTGTTTGGCCTTTGAGATGCCGTCGCAGGTGGGGATGTCGCGGAGAAACTTTGAAAGTTTTGGTGAGGAGAGAATACAAATACACACAAAGGAGAGATAATGATACTCAAAGTGCCTTGCGTAGGCTTACAACTTGTAGAACACACGCTAACTTTCCGACTCTTTCTTACAAGTTTTTCTCTCGAGATTAACTCTCTCACTGACTCTACGACTCTACCAAGCAGACACACACACACACAATAAAGGTGAGCATGGTTCCGGGGTAGAACTTGGAATCGGAGAATCGGAGAATCAAATCGGTGAGAACCTGTCTATGTAAGGTAAGTTTCAGGTTTTAAAAATTAGAGAATCTGTTTTGACGTATAGGTTCTAAGTTCTAGGTAAATGGAACTTGAAACCTGGAACTTGGAATCTGGAACCTGGAATAAGTTTTTGTATTTTTCTTGGTTTATATCTTCGTGCGATACTGCGAAATTTCATGGCATTCAATGATGAGTGTATAATCTGAAACCATTAGTTTGAGCTTCCATTGTATATGTTTCATATTTTTCGTGTGTCTAAATATAAATTTTGATCAATGGATTGTAACAGCGTAGTGACAGGGTAGGTTCCAGGATATGCAGAATAAGTTTTGAGTTCCAAAAAATGAGAAACGTGTTCTAATGAAAAGGTTTCAGATTGAATTTGTACAGAACCTGACATCGATTCGACATATAAAAGACTCCACCGCCTAATGAGGTCGGCAAAAAAAAATCCAGCTAGTGCAAGCTTGTCCGACACCGATCTCTAAAGTCAATCAGTAACCAGTCCACGCTTGAACAACCCTTCTTTGGCGGTTTGCAGAGGTCATTTAATGGGAGTCGGTTTAAGGAAGAAATTCCATTTCGGACCCTCCTTCGTCTTCGAGATACCAGCTGGACGTCTTCCTGTCAAACTCCATTACCTCTGCTCCGACTTGGAAATACAACCGACTTCAACACTGAAACAATTCCTGTTGTTCTACGATACAAGCTCTTGAGAATTATACCAAAAACAAATTTTACTTTTTCTAAAAACCGTGGGCCGCCCCTTATTCCCGTGGCCCATTAAATAAATTTCTTATTTCTGTTTCAAAAAGGGTTAATATCATGAAAAAATCCAAAATTGATATACCTATAACAAATTTATCTCAAACAAATTTTTTGACAGCAAAAAATCTCAAATTGGTACATTTGTGACAATTTTACCATCCATTGGTTTTTGTTAAATTTTACCGTTAAATTTATAAGTTAGATGACACGCGGCGGTTGACGGGTGTATCGGTTTGGGGTTTTACTCTCCGTTTGTCACAAGTATATCAGTTTTTGGTTTTTCGTGATATTAATTTAATTTAACAGATGGTAAATTTATCACAAATGTACTAGTTTAGGGTTTTTTGTGGTCAAAAAATTATTTTGAGGTAAATTTATCACGAGTGTACCAGTTTGAGATTTTTAGTGATCAAAAAATTAATTTGGAGTAAATTTGTCACATGTATACGAGTTTGAGGTTTTTCGTGGTACCCTTTCAAAAAATATGGAATGCTTAGTAAACGTGGCCATGTTCGGATTATACCTAAATTTGACACTACACCGTTTCTTACACAAACAAACAAATTACCGACCCTACTTTGGAGCTTACCTTCAACCATCTCAGCCTAGGTACTCCATTGATCTAAATTTGATCTTCCTACAGCTTTTGGACGTTTTTAAAGAAACTTGTCCGGTGTGTTTCCTGCCTGTTGATATTGTTCCCTGATAGAATGCTTTAGGTTAAAGTCACCAATGTAAAACCAGACAAGTGCCTTGCACTTTTCCTTACAGATCCTTTGCTTGATTAAAGCTGGGGGAGAATTCAAAATGGTCGACTTGGTCTTGGCACCACTGAGGATTCTCATTCTGCCACAGAAGATCCATGAATGCCGGGTTCTGGCGAGTAACTTATCTGGAATAATGTCAGTAAGGATCTTTGTTGCTCACTGCTTAGACGATTGATCCTTCACCAACATACTTTTTGAGAAAGATTTGCGTGTTCACTACTGCCAGACAATTCACTCAATCTTTCTTCCTAGGCTGCATCAATGTTTTGACTATTTGAGGCCTTTACAGTGAGCTTCCAGTTAATGAGGAACATCTTGCAGCATACTTTGTAGAAGGATAAGGGATTCACTTAAATAGCTTTATTCGCTTTGCCATTGTGATGCAACTCCTAGGCATCCCCGTTGAAATGGTCGCGGCAGCTGGAGCTGAACGTACCGCTGCAGTGACAGAAGCTGGAGAGCTTTATGGATGGGGTTGGGGCCGCAATGCCAATTCTAAAGAAAATGACACAAATTCTTTTATATAGTAGATAAAGAGATTTGGTATTCTTTTTAGTCTAATGAAATGAAATTAAATAAATTATATACCGGGAAAGTGAGCTTTGAAATAGGAGGGACGAAGAATATATATAAATTGTTGTAAAAGCAAAGATAAAGAAGGGACTAGTTTTTATTTTCTAAAATAGATAAGTTTAATTTCACGAATAACCATAAAAAGGAAAATAACTAAGTCAAAGGAAGCTCTGCTAATATGGAAACCATTAATGCCGATTTCCTCTATTTAGTAAAAATTGAGTGGATCTAGTGATAAAAGAGGTAGAAATAGCCCCACCCTAAGCTATCTATCCTCTATTTTTTTTTTATTTTTGAGAATAGAATCACCATAACTCGACTATAATAAAGAGAGTCATTAAAACTCATAGATTTATTATATTGATGGATTTCTTCTAGATTTCTCAATTACGGTAAGATAGCTATTAAACACTGTCGAAACGGGTAGTGTATATAAGGGGGGCGTGGCCACATATGATACATATCTTGCATCTACTTCATTAGCGTGTCGGAAGAGCCTTACCCGCCGTGTTACACCGGTGGATGCACCGAGCCATTTTGCTGTGCTTCACGCACGCCCCAGTTTTCCCTTTTGCATTCTTGAACTAGTGTCCAAGCCTAGCTTAACTTTGCGGTTCCCTTTCTTCGTAACATGAGCAAATTTCAAATGATTTTTGGATTCAAGCATTGACGGTAACGGCATCCCCCAAATGGTTCATTGAAATTGTGCTTTTGGGTTTGGCAGATACGCGACAAAGATCCATTTGGCCGGAGTTGGTGAGAGTAGATGGGAAGAGCGCGAAGCAAATAATCGAGAATTCCAATCACCTGGTGACCGGCGTGATATTGCCGCCGGGAGAACTCGACTTTCTCGATATTTGCTGTAACCGTGTAGTCATTTATGTAGACGACAAGGGCATTACCATTAAAGTGCAATAGATTGGATGAGGGCAAGAAAATATTGTACTGAATCCACCCCAAATCTCGGGTGTTATAAAGTAGCTCATAAAGATATTTGTATATACTATAATGAATTAATATCGATTTGGGGTGAATTAATTATGTCGTGTGCGATATTTCTTTTCATATAACTTTTTTCTTTTCCGGGCGATTTGGAGAAGAGTTAATTCTAGTATACCCTAACGCATAAAAAATTAGCTACACAAGCAGGGTCATTAACCCTCGATGTGAAGATTACAACCATCGGCTTTCTCACCATCCCTCAAATAAAGGGTGGATGAAACTGCTTGCGTAAAGTTTTCTTTCGCTAACGATGTATATCCTAATTTTCATTTAGAGAATACTTTTAATTTTTGGTGGGAGCATTAGCACCCTTTGGAGATATGATTTCGCGAAACCCATCATAAAGAATGGGAGGGGTGGAATTCTTAAGATCGATCTAACATAATGTTTTTAATTACTTAAACATAATACATAGGTAAAAATTGACTACGAATTGAACAAGATAAAAATAGACAAGGATACATTATCGTGTCGTAGCTTCTCACTTGAGATCTAGACTTCCATATTTTCACAGAATTTCACCACCTTTAAGTATATGCTTCAAGATTAGTGAGATTAAATTATCCCCTAAAAATGTCAACTCGGATCCGAAGACGACGGACCTAACAAGCACTTGAGCGGGCTTGCCTAAATATCACCCCGAATAAGAAAGTAATCGGGGACGACATGAAGAATAACTTGGACTTGGTTACATTGCTTCTGGTTGCGTGCTTCTTATTTAGTAAGAGTGGGAAAATTGTCCAAACACTTGTAAATCTATTGTATGGTGGTCAATTTAGTGCTAAATCTTTCAATTGTATCAATTTAGTTCTAAACCATTGGATAATTTATAAATTTAGCCATAAACATTTTGATAACTTGCTAATTTAATCCTTAATCTTTTGATTATGTCAATTAGGGGTAATCAATTCCTGACCCGGTTCAATGGAGCCGGTCACTTTTTTATTTTTATTCCGACTACAATGAGAGAGAATGACAAATCTCGACATATTGATGGAAACGACGATAAGTGAAGAGTCATTGTGGTGTAAAGATAAAGGGAAAGCGTTGTATGTGGATTTAGTTCAAATTTCATTAATTTTTTTGAGGAAATGAAAATATATATATATATGTAGTTGGTACGGTTTGGTTTGGTTCCCCCTTGGAATCGGGAACCAGCAATTTGGACCGGACCGCTAGGACACTGGTTCCACTTTTAGGAGTTGAGAAATAAACCAAACCGGCCGGTTCGATCCTATCTGGGTGGTTCCTTGTCCAGGTGGTATGTTTGCACACCCCTAATATTAATTTAATCCTAAAACTTTTAATGAGTTATCAATTTAGTTCTAAATCTTTTAACGATTAGTTAATTTACTTTTTCCGGCCAATTTTAGCCGAAAATAGCTAACGCGGTGGTCTAGTCAACACCGACTATCCTACGTGGCATCACTGGCGTAGGATAGTCAACGCTAACGTGGATAAATTTAATTTTTTTTTGAACTTTTTCTTTTTCTATTTTTTTTTTCTTTCCTTCTTCCTCTAAATGGTTGTCGAGCCTCAACGATGCTTGTCGACCGACTATAGGTGAGGTACCTCATTGGCCTCGGAGAGAACTAGCCTGACGAGGCTCGACCTCGCCAACGCTGGCCGAGGTTGGCCTCTTTAGTGGCTAGGCTGGTGAGGCTCGACCTCGCCGTCTTTAGGCGAGGGTGACCCTTGCCACTCACTAGTGGCTAGTGGTTGGGTGAGGCTCGCCTTCATTGGGTGAGGTTGACCTCGCTAATGGCTGGCAAGGGTGTTGTTGTGCGAAGTCATGCCTTGCCCAGCGATGGTGAGGTCAATCTCGATGGCCATCGCTGAGGCTCGCTGACTAGTTACAAGAAGAAGGAAAGAAAAACATAAAAAAAAGATAAATTCAAAAAATAAAAAATGTAAAAAATTGTCCATATCAATGTCGGCTATGCCATGTACGATGGCCAACGTTGACTAGATGGCCACATTAGCTATTGCACTTGTGTCAATTCCATTATAAACTTTTTAATTGTATTAATTTAGTCATAAATATTTTCACATTTTGTTAATTAAGTCCATCCGACCAATTTAGGTCAAAATTTGTTACCGTAGACACTAACCATCCTATGTGATACGGCACGTTGATATGAAATTTTTTTTTAATTTTATTTTTTACTCTTCCTTTTCGTTAGTTTTTTTACTGAGCGTTGGCAAGGGTTGCCAGCATTGGGAGGGCGTCGCGGTGCTCGCTTGATGTCGATGGGGGCCTGGGCAAGGGCCACGACACCCCAAGTGAGGGTGCGTGGTCCCTCGCCCAAATTTATGTTTTCCACATTAAGCTTACAATCAAAGAATTATAAGAGTTGATAGGCTGCCTTGGGCTTTTAGCCTTCAAAATGCCAACTTTCTCTTCATGGGGTTTCTACAAAAATTTCCCAAACACCAAATTTTAGCCTAAGGGGCTTTGGATGTCCAAAGTGGCTTGGCAAAACCATTCCCAAATGCACCTAAGAAAAAGTTAGCCTTTTGAAGGCTAAAAGCCCAAGGCAACCTTCTACCTGCCTTGGCATTTCAGCATTCTCGGAATTCTGTAGGGATAATAATGAATTTTTTTATTGCCTTTATTGCCCTCATAGATTTATCTAATTTCCACTTTAACCTTTCTTTTATTAGAAACCCTAGAAGCAACGATCACGTTAACTCCTTACGCTCCGCTCGCTTCGCCTCTCTCTTTGGTTGCTCTCTATTCACCGTTTTCTTCTCTCGTGCTCGCCTATTGGTGGCCTCTCTCTTCGCATAGAATCAAGTTGCTCGCCTCGCCGTGCTCGCCTCTGTCTTCACTTAGAACCCAGTTGCTCGTCTAACCTCGAATCCAAGTTATTTTGCTTCAATTCCATTGTAGTGTTTTTTCTAACTGTGATTGTTAAGTCGTTGGCCTCACTTATGCTCAACTCTCTCTTGGTGGCCTCTCTCTTCGCTCGGAACTGAGTCGCTCACCTTGCCGTGCTCGCCTTTGTCTTCGCTTGGAACCCAATTGCTCGTCTCATCTTGAATCCAAGTTCTTTTGCTTCGATTCCTTCTTGTAGTGTTTTTTATAGCTATGATTGTTAAGTCTTTTGCCTCACTTGAAATGCCAAGTTTATGCAAGATAGAAGTCTATGTGGTTTTTCGGTTGTAGATGAAAGCTAGCAGATTCTTGAGGCTAGGAGGTTAGGGTTCGGTTGCTGGTAGCTTTATAAGTTTGCTCATATTCTGGCAAGTCGAGTAAATTTTGTTCTTGTTCTCATTTGTGGCTCTACAGGACGGTTAGATAGATGGAGCTAACCTAGTGATAAGGTTAACAGTTTTTCTCATAGTTTTTTTGCTGTCTTGGTTAGTCAATTACTAAGTCGGCAGCGAAGGGTTCATTTGCTTAATCCCTTTAGTAATGGAAGAGTGTGGATTCTATGCAGCTATGAAAGAGACGATATTGTGGTTAATTCTTGTTTGCTTTTCTGAAATTATGCTTCAGCAGCACCAATGCTGGTTCTTTTGAGTTACTTGGGTTTCTTATGTGCAGTAGGAACAACATCTACAAAGGTTTTCGTCGGTCATTCCATATACAAAGGAAAGGCAGCTCTGACAGTGGAGCCCCGATCTCCAGAATTCACTTCTTTAGATGTACGTTAGAGACTCTTTCTTCTTCTTATATATCCGAAAAGTCCTGAGATGTTAGTTTGTGACCTGTTGAAGTTTTGGGTTAAATGGTGTAGTCAGGGGCATATAAACTGTCTAGGGAAGGATTTGTGCTGCTTCAATTTGCCCATACGGCTGGCACGCGAGTATATGATTGGAGCAGAAAGCAGGTAATCTATTCATCATTGCGTCTCTATGACAAGGAATATGGTTTCTTGTTCTGCTACATTTTGGATCGTCTCCGCAGTAAAATGTCTCTCCCTCTTTATGTTTCCTTCTATATTTCGTGTTTTCCATTTTGGGGATGCGGCATCGGTTTTATTAAAAGCCTAAGGCCCTGAGCTATTTAGTTTGGGCTTAAGATTCTATGCTTCCCAGTTCTTTAAATACCATTCTGCTATTCTTCTTTTGGCCTGCTTTTTTCCTGAATGGGTTTCACTTTCTATAAAGAGTTTTTGTAGTTACTTATATACGTTTACAAGTGGTTTTTGAAGGTAGCAAAGGACTGTATTCTTGCATTTGGAACTGTTGCTGCAAATTATCATCATGTGATTGATCACTTAGCTGCCACCAAATCACATTTGGTTGGAGTCGGGCAAACCTTTTTAATAACAAAAAATAGTGATCTGATTTTGACAAATGATGCTGCTTCCCCCACTTGATTGGTGGTTTGGGGTGTTTGGCCATTCCTTCTTACCTTTTTATGGGAAAATTCCAATTAAGGACCCTAAGTGAGGTCAAATTCTCAAAATAATGACCCAAAGTAAACATTGTGTCAAATAAGGGCCTGAAGTGCCCAAGCAGTCTTAAATAAGGACCCGAAGTGCCCAAAAAGTCTCAAATAAGGATATGGGTCCCCGACCTGGCAAAATACCTGCCGGCCGGCAAGAAAGTTACTGTTCCGGCACGGGAATAATAACTTTTTCATTTTTTTTATTAATTTCTTTATGTTTTTCCTTTTCTGTTTTTTTTCTTTTCCTTTTCCTTTTCTTTTTTTTTTCTTCTCTTCCTCCGTCGGCCATAGCCGGGGCCGGCGGAGGTCGCCGACCTCAGGTGAGGCCGCCCTCGCCGGCTTTGGGCGAGGGCCACCCTTGCCTAGGCTGGGCGAGGTCGCCCTCGCCGGCGTTGGGCGAGGCTAGCCTCGCCAATTGCCGACGAGGTCGAGCCTCGCCGGATCTAGTGAGGGCTCAGCCTCGCCAAATCTGGTGAGGGCTCGGCCCCGCCGACGTCGGGCGAGGCCGGCCTCGCCAGTTGCGGGCGAGGTCGAGCCTCGCCAGATCTGGCGAGGGCTCGGCCCCGCCGGCCGCTGGCGAGGCTCGACCTCGCCTGCAACTGGCGAGGCCGGCCTCGCCCAGCCCAAGCGAGGGCGGCCCTTGCCCGACGCCGGCGAGGGCAACCTTGCCTGAGGTCAGCGAGGGCGACCTCGCCCAGCCCAGGTGAGGGCGGCCCTCACCCAACGCCGGCGAGGGTGGCCTCGCCTGAGGCCGGCTGAGGTGGCCGGCGGAGGAAGAGAAGAAAAAAAAAAGAAAAGGAAAAGGAAAAGAAAAAAAACAGAAAAGGAAAAACATAAAGAAATTAATAAAAAAAAATAAAAAAGTTACTGTTCCGGTGCTGGAACAGTAACTTTCTCGCCGGCCGGCAGATATTTTGGCTGGCCGGGGACCCGGGTCCTTATTTGAGACTTTTTGGGCACTTCGGGTCCTTATTTGAAACTGATTGGGCACTTTAGGCCCTTATTTGACACAATGTTCACTTTGGGTCCTTATTTGAGAATTTGACCCCACTTGGGGTTATTAATTGCAATTTTCCCCCTTTTTATTGCACTCCTTAGGCCTTAAGAACATGCAGGAACAATTGGAAATATCATTTGCCAGAATTTCGACAAATCCTACACCTTCAAGTTATTAAGAGTTATTCAGCCGTTATCATTCCTCGCTAAGATCAGAAATTAAGCGAGCATTTAGTGTATTGAAGAAGAAGAAGTGGAAGATTCTAATGCATATGCCAAGTTATCCATTTGAGAAGCAAGTGAAAATTGTTATAGCAGAAATGACCTTACATAATTATATACAAAGAAATGCCGTCAATAGTAAACATTTTGAAAGAGCAGATTTGGATCCAAATTATGGAAATTCAATGATGATGTGAATAACGGGGCTAATCCTTCAAATGATAATTTATTTTCTGACATGGCATGTTTACGTGATCAAATAACCATGAATTTAGTAAATATTTAAGGATGCTTGTAAATTTCAATGATAATCTACTTTTTTTCTCGATGCATATATAACAATGTTTATTATAATTAAATTACTCTCTTTTTGCAAAGATGTGGTTTATTTATTTATTAATTTGTTAATATATCTCTTTTACATTATTCTAAATGCGAAAATATAAAATTTACGGTCATTATTATTTTTCAATTTTAAATAAGTTAAAATTAAAAAACTTAAATTGGTCAAACCAAAGGACTTTTCAAATATATGTTTATCAAATAGCATTTTTCCAAAGTTGCTTCCCAAGGCACTTTTCAGTTACAGCGTACCAAACAGTCTTAGCATTTCACCAAAATCCTTTAAACTAAAGGTTTTTGCTTTTCTTTAAAGGTTTTTCCCAAAAGCCTTCCCAAATGCAGCCTTAACGGGGTTTCTAAAAAAATTTCTCCAACACCAAATTTTAGCCCAAAGTGTATTGGCAAAACCGTTCTCAAATGCACCCGATGACGATGATTATATTTCTATCCTTAAAAAAGTAAAGCAAATAAATAAATAAATAAATAACAGCGAGGAAAACTCGCGAAAAAAAATGTAGGGAAGAGAATTTTTTTCGTTTTTTTCCATCCCCTGACGATGTCAATGTCTGCGCCAAATCCTCCTCCACCCCGACTGCCATGGCTCTCCAAACTTGCTGGGCCCTCTCAGATCATCGTCGCTCTCTCTTCAACCTTCGACCCTTTCCGTTCCCACCTCTGAATTCCAGCACCTCGCGTTCGATCACCAAGCCTCGCATTCCAACTCGGAATCGCAGCCCTCGCGCCCAAGTCCCGTTCTTGCCAGCAGTTCGTTTGAGCAAGAGGGCGGCGGGGAGCCTCTCGATTCTTGCCATCCTGCTGAATGGGTGTAGCTCGAGCGCGTCGCTGGCGACGTTGCCTCAAGAAGTGGAGCTGGAGAGGTACACAGACTCCAAGGAGGGCTTCACCCTCCTCAAACCTTCTTCTTGGGTTAAGGTAACGCATCTGTGTGTACAATGTATAATGAATATCAGACTTGCAAAAATGCCGTGACTGTCCAAGTAATCGGGGCTGTTTTGTTGTCGGAACTGAAGGTGGATAAAGCAGGAGCGACGGTGCTGTTTGAGGAGCCAACCAAGGGGAGCAACAACGTGGGAGTGGTGGTGAGTCCTGTTCGTCTTGCGAGCCTTGGCGAATTTGGGAGTCCTCAGTTTGTTGCGGACAAGCTCATACAAGCCGAAAAGCGCAAAGTAGGTGCTTGTTCAATTGCTCGCTTCATTCTAAATATGGAATGTCTTAAAAGTAAGGTGCCCGAAGCCTCTTGTGTTTTCAGGCGATCGATTATTTGGTAGATAATTTGGTCTTTGTTAGAATTGCTGAGAAGAATTGTGTCTTGGAGCTGTCTTATTACGGGGAAACATTGAAGTGAAGTATCTTTCTGCAGTGGATAGTTTAAGTATGCTAAATAATTATTCCATCGTATACATGGTGACAGTATGAATTCCTTACTCAAAAGGCTGGAATGTCAGCTTCGTATCTAAAACAAGATGGATAACTCATTTGTGAGTAAATAATTTGATCTCAGGAGTCTATGCAGTTCACTGGAGATGATCGACGCAATGAGAGAGAGAGAGAGAGAGAGAGAGAGAGAGAGAGAGGTTTTTTGGCTGCAGAGATGATGGCAAGTGATGATTGATCCTCTTGCTCACAGTCACAGGTCAACTTGGCTTCATGGTGCACCAAATATTGGCCTGAAATGGATCCACCAATTTCAATATTTTACCATATCTAAAACCCAAATCATTTAAGAGGAAAACGGAATCAAAACTCTGGTTGAGCTGCATTCAGTGTTCTACTATCAGACATGTTGGTATAGTCATGGTTATCTCACTTAATCATATAATTGAATATGTAAAATACATTCAAATGTGTTTCCATGACTTTCATTTCTATATCATATATAATGATGATGACTTAATTAGTCAAAATTGGCTTGATTCAGGTCTTTAGGCTCTTTGGCTGTAAACCTATGAGTGATACATCGATAAGTTTTGGCTTTGGCTTGAAGCTTCCATGTGCTTTAAACCATTTTTTTCCAAACAGGAAAGTACGAAAGACGCTGAAGTGATTGGAGTGGCGGAGAGATCTGGCCGGGGAGGCTTGCAAGTTTACGAGTTTGAATACAAATTGGACAGCAGCAGGGGAGGCATGAAAAGGATCTTTTCGGCTGCGTTTGTGACCTCAAAGAAGCTCTATCTGTTAAACATCGCTCACTCGGACAAGCCAGAGAGTCCACTTGACACCCAAACAAGGATGATGTTGGAGGAAGTTCTCCATTCTTTTGATGCTGTTCCTGGCATATGAACATCACAATCCATAGCAACGTGACTATTTGCTCAATGTCGCTCCGCACACGGTTACTGACTCCTGAGGTAATGCACTACTGAATTGATTTTGTTAAATAGGCGTCGATCTAATGAAAAGAGAAAACTCAAGATGGTTTGTGCTTGGACTGTTGCAGAGGGATTGAACTTTGACCTCTTTGATCCAAAAAGGTAGTGCAGAATTTGAAATATGTTAGCTTAAAGATATGCATACAATCACATTCTTCTGTGTCAGTTCTTGTGCATGTATGCGCAACATATAATGTTTACTATGATCATCCGGCACCTTTTACGCACAACTCGAAATGCTACTTGACTGCGAAACTTCAACATTTGAACCTATTGTATCAGTGAGGGCACTTCAAGATTCTTTTTCAGGCATTTTTGTCTTCTGGAGAGGGGGAAAGAACATATCTTTGAGCACCTTATCTTACTAGTGAGACTTGTATTTCAGGTGGCAAAGCTCCCCTCTTAAATGACTCTGGCGACGCGTTCTGGCAAAGGGTATCATTCTTTATGTTCTCAGGTGAAATGAAAGGTGAGATGCTTTTTGTAAACAGCCTCTGTGAGTGATGGCTAAGAGGCTTTATATCATTCTTGCGTTTCTACATACCTACAAGAACTTCTTATGTTGAGTTGTCCTCTAATCGATGATTAGTAATTAGTGTTAGGCAATGCTTTTTACCACACCTAGTACGGCGCTTTTGCTACGCTCGTTCTCAATTATCTGCCAGGCGATGCTCATTTAGTTTCATCTTCCCATGTAAGCTCGTTCTCGGGGGCTCCTAACAATATTTGAGTTTCCGGTTTGAGAGAAACCGTAATTCTTGAAAAAAGCCGATGCACTCGGACACGGACAAATGCTGACTCAAGCATGAATTGTCCTGGCATTTTGGCTACTCTTACTTTTCTTAAGAATGAAAAACGAACGAAAAGGAGCTGCTTTGAGATTTATCTTCTATGCACGAGCAACTTCCCCTCCCTGGCGTTGTCCTTGTCCCATTCGCATTGAGAAACAAGGATTTTTCTCTAGACCACCGAAATGGAAAGCGACAAATGAGAATTTTCTCCATGATTTTCATTCTCTTTTATAAATACTGGGAAGTCAAAGGAGATGTGTTGCACGTAGCATGGATCCCAGGATTGCAGCCGCCGATTCTTCATCTCTCTAGTGGCCTTCACCCATGTAGATTGCTCCTGCATTGCGTTCGTGAAATATTAGAGATTAACCTCAGGATTAAATTCAGTGTTCCATGGACAGTTTGCATATAATTGCAGAGATAGACGAGTCGAAAGAAAATAAAAAGAAACGAAAGGTTAGATTAGTTTTGTTCAACGTGAAGGTTTACTATCTCTTCGTACGTCTAAGGAAAGCGGGAGAGAAAATTGGGTATTATTAGTTTGACCAGATAGCCTGTAAACTATATAATCTATGGGATCACAGTTGCCTTCTGTTTGGATAGAGTTTAAGGTCCGTTTGTTTCGCAAAACATATTTTCCGGAAAAATATTTACCTCATTTTTCGGCATTTGATTTGCTTAGAATATGAGTCAACGGAAAAGGTTTTCCTATCAAAACCTAAATTCAGGAAAATGATTTTCTCTTTGAAAGGACTAGAAAATGTTTTCCGAAATATAACTAGGTATCGGCGCTTGGATTTGAAACTCTACGCTTGGGTACAATGGTTGTATTTCGATGCAAATTGCACTGGCCGCATCGTCGAGTCGAGCCTTTTTCACAAAGATGGCTTTTCTTTTGATGCCAGCCACACAAGCCGCATCGTTCAGTAATTATTTTCCCGAGCCAATCATATAGGCCACTTGATGCTACAGATATTTTGATAATTATGTTGATTATCCATATCTCTCAAAATATAATGCACGTATATCTCTTTTTGATTATGCATATCTTGATTAAGATATTATCTTAGAATAGTTATCTAATAAAGCCTATAAATAGACTACTATATTCTTTATTAATATATACATTGAAATATACAAAAACTTTCATCATTCTCAAAAAAAATTCTAAACATATTGTACAGATGTTGATTTAATCATAAACCTTTCAGTTTGGCCAATTTAGTCCAAAACATTTTGTTAATTTGCCAATAAAGTCCTTTTGGCTAATTTTGGCCTGAAATCATTGACGTGAACACCGTCTGTCCTCTATGGCACACATTAGGAGTGAGCCGTTCTAAGATGGGTAGGTTCTAGACTTGAAACTTAGAACTTACTCTATTCAGATTGGTTCCCAGTTTTTGAAATTTGGAACCTACTTTAGAACTCCGGTTCGATTCCAGGGTCTACCTGGGAACGGGTGAACTCTTTTTTTTCATTTTTTTATTTCTTAATAGGATAAACTTTTGTAAAACATCCCATTATTTACAACCGAGACAAATAAAACTTACAACAAAATAGTATAGAAACATAACCGCAAGAAGTACAGTACAAAACAAATAGATATATAAAGCAATTAGAAAGTGTTCCAATTCACTCCTTAGTCTAGCAAAATATAAGTTAAGGAAACAATAAAAATTCTCATTCGCCAAAAGCAACAATTAATAAAAGATGAAAAATGCAAGGCTTCTTTAGCTACGTTATTGTGGAGTGTTGAGAGTTGTCTATGGCTGAAAGAATTTAATTATTTGAAGGAGGTGGAGATCAAATAATCCTTGTCCTCGAAAAGTTTGCCTGATGTGCTGGCATTCACCAAGTTGGAGACATATTGAATGCTGCCAGAAGCTGCAGAGCATGCCATTCAGTTGGGAAAATTCTACTCCCGGTATTGTAGGACAAACAAGCATCATCTCGAAAGTTTAAGAACTTCCGCTAGACAAGTATGTAAAGTGTCAAGTTAGGGGTGAACGGGTCTAGTGTGGATAGATTCTAGGTTCTAGTGTGAGTAGCTTCCAATCCTGAAATCTACCCATCAGGATTGGTTTTATTTTTTAAAACTTGGAACCTATTCCGTAGATCCTGAAATCAAACCATAATCGATCGGGTATTGTCGGTTTGGTCTAGTTCCAGGGTCTTTCCTGGACCTGTGCTCACCCCTAACATTGACAATGTTTACAATTTTTTTAAAATTTTCCAAATCTTTTTCTTTTTTTCATTTCCATTTCTTTTTTCTTTTTTTCTCATTTCCCTTCATCAGTCCATAGCCTCGACAATGGCAATCAGCGCCAATATGTCAATGCCGACTATGCCAAGTAGGATTACCAGCGTCTATATTAGCTATTTCTAACTAAAATTAGCCGGAAGGACTACGTTGATATTCATATAATAAATTTAAGACTTTTTTCGGGGGTAAGCTTCCCTATTTACCACACCTAGTATGGCATTCTCATGTCGCTCATTCTCAGTTATCTGTTTGGCGACTCTCATATAGTTTCATCTTTCCAAGTTAACTTATTCTCGGGGGCTCCTAACAATATTCGAGTTTTGGGTTCGGGAGAAATCATAATTCCTGAAGAAAGCCTATGCCATTGGACACGGATAAAAGCTGACTCTAGCAAGAATTATCGAGGCATCTTGACTACTCTTTTTTTTTATGCTAAAGAACTGAAACGAACCAAGGTAATGTCCTTTTTGTAAAATCCTCGAAAGGGGTGCTTTGAGATTATCTTCTATGCAAAAGCAACTTCCCGTCCTAGTATTGTCCGATTATACAGAAATAAGAATTTCTGTCTAACAACCAAAAGGGAAAGGGAGAAGCGAGAATTTCCTCTATTATATTCATTCTTTTAAATAATAATTTCACTCAAAATTTTAAACTTGATCCTACGAGACATCAACATCCCAAAATTCTTTTTGCCTTGCAATACCTCCATATTTGTACCAATTATTTAAAAATATCTTCCTTTATAGTTTCGCCTTTAATAGCTGTACATCGGATTTTTAACGGCTATCATGGATGGGTTTGTAATCGAAGGTAGTTCAGGGCCATCGACAATAGGAGTTTGGGATATGGAGGAGACGAGGAAAGATTTGGGCCATTTGGCTACAGGCTACTGGCGTTCGAAGGATATTTTTTGAGAGATTTCCGCTTTTCTCTTCCTTACTGAAAAGTCAAAAGGAGATCTGTTGTCCTTTCTACGCAACATGGGGTCCAGGATTGCAGCCGCCAATTCTTCATTCTCTCTCTCTCGCGCTGCGTGACGGTTCGGTTTTCGTTGCCGTGACGTGAAGATCCCGCCATTATAACTAAACACCCCCCACCCATACGGATTGCTCGTTGCATTATCTTGTGCTTATGTAATCGTGTGAATTCAATTCGCTTTTGCGCATAGTTCATTCCTCTTTTTGTGTAAAAAAATAGAAAGAATCGACCTTAAAGTACATAATTCTACCTCTAATTGACCAGGGGTTATGTTTAGTGTTCCGTGGACAGTTTTCATATGCATTCGCAAAAATAGACGAGTCAAAAGCGTGATTATCACTTGTCATAAGGAAAGAAACGGAAACTTAACATGTTGTCCAGTTTACACCTCTTCATACATCTAAATAATGAGAGAGAGAAGATTCTATAGTGTTGGTTTGACCAAGTTGGCCTGTAATTATATAACGAATCTGATCACTGTTATAGAAAACATAATATTTTGTCCGCATGTGGTGTCTCTCGCTTCCGATGTAAGTACGATACTTTACAATATTAACTTGGTCAACCTTTCACCAAATCCTCCCAATTATTATGATTATTTTGTATTTTTTTCTCATGCTGTCATCTTGGAATAGATGAATCTTCCCATCTTCTTCCACGTATCCTTTTCTCTCTGTCCTGTTGACATTTATGGTTCCCCAACACAGTATTCAACCGGCCCAAAAACAAAATCCATATTTTTTTCTAATTTCAACTTGTCCTGAACAAGGAGAAGACACGATAGTCATTTGGAAAAAAAGGTAAAAATATAAGCATGGAAGATAGAGTTTTTAAACACGTAAATCCATGATCCAGAACTTTTCGACCGAGTTCATTAGCTTTCGCTTCGTAGTGTTTTGTTTTGCATGTTTAGATGTGAAGTGTGAACGTCGGAAATACCATGTTAGCTGAATTGTCAACTTAATTTGATGGTCAAGAACAACCCGGCTTCGTGTATCCAATCTGAACTAGACTATTTCAAACCAGAACTGGAAAAGAAGAAGAAAAGTATGCAGGCATGCTTAAAATGAAGCTCTTCACATTGGCTGTGTTTCCAATCAACCTACGGCTTTACATACACAAACAACATGTGTGAATATCAATCTTCAATTGTAAAAGCTTGGATATTTCTTTGCGGTTCAATAATGTGAGCTTGATTTAGTTTGACCCCTTACTCGCCGTCTTAGAATTGATGCAACCAACTAGCCGCAAGTCAAACATTGGAAAAAGATTAAATATATAATAACACCACCCTTTTCTTTAATTTCGATTTTGGAATTGCACATGACGGTCCATGTCTATACATTCTGGAGAATCTGCATGAGTCAATGCTTCTCTCCCCTCCCCCCCCTCTCTCTCTCTCTTCCTCTCTCTCTCTGCTCTTGGTTTCTCTGCAAATTTGGTTTTTGACAAATTTGAAGATCATCTTCAACACAAGAACAAGGTGACAAATCTTTTGATCCGAAATGGGCCTCAACAACGAAGAAGCAGAGGGCAACACCCAATTCGCAGAAATGGATACTGGAGAGAAGCGGTTGAATGAACTGGGCTACAAGCAAGAGCTCAGAAGAGAGATGGTAACTTCAATTTTTAGCATATTTCCCCTCTTTTTCCACGCTTCAATGTATAAAAAGTCGCTTTTCTCAAAAAATATTTGTAATTTGTTTTCATTATTTTTTGGCGGCAGACTTTGTTCAAGACTCTTGCAATATCATTTTCGACGATGACACTCTTCACTGGGATCACTCCCCTGTATGGATCAAGCCTTTTGTATGCCGGACCTGCAAGCTTGGTTTGGGGATGGGTTGTGGTTTCGTTCTTCACTTGGTTTGTAGGGATTGCAATGGCTGAGATCTGCTCTTCTTTCCCGGTTTGTTCCTCGTTACTTGTTCTCCTTTTTATTTTTTATGCCGTCTTTGTTTGTCAATTTTGGTATTATCTTTGAATTCTTCGTGATGACTTACGAGAGTTTGTTTGTGCATTTAGTACCTTTTGACACTTAAAGAGCTTGTTTGAAAGGTCAAAAAGTTATGAAGGTCTTAACCAAAAAGATTGTTTATCTGAGCATCATGATTTACCTTGTGTAAAAGAAGGAACCTGTTTTGGATCTTAAATAGATTCCTCTAGTCATAACATCTTACATGAATTTATAAACAAACAGAAAGGATACAGGAAGTTATGCTGGGGTAATTCCGAACTACAAAGCTCTTTGCTTGGCCGAAATGTTTGGCAAATTTTTAACCTTAAGGAGATTCTTTTTACTTCTGTCTAAAGAGAAGCTAGCAGAACTAACATGAACACTTTCGAGAAGGGAAAATGGTGCATGTAAAACCATTTTGTCGAAACTTAGTTGTTGTTCTGTTTTCCAACAGAATTTAAAGGAAGTTGGGAACAAAATACTCCGAAGTACTAAATGCTTCATTTTCCTCTATATAGGTTTTACTTATGCTATTTGGAGGGTTTCTGTCGAAAAGAAGTTCATGCCTTTCCAAGATATCTAATGATCTTATCTTTGTGGACTTTGAACAGACGACCGGCTCCCTTTATTTTTGGGCTGCCCATCTCGCCGGACCCAAGTGGGGTCCATTTGCTTCATGGTGTTGCGCTTGGCTTGAAGCCATTGGCCTCATTGCTGGCATCGGTACTCAGGTAGATTCCGTAGTGTGTTTGCTTATTGTTCTGTTTCCTGTTGCATTACTTCTTCGAAGTATCTATCAAAGCTTGGTGCAGTGAATTGATCCCACAAGTGGTTCCGGAAGGCATATGCAGGATCACAAACCCTTCAGAGCATCATATTATTGTGCACTGGCACAAACAAAGATGGCGGCTACCTTGCACCGAAGTGGTTGTTCTTATGCATGTACATGGGTCTTACTTTCATATGGGCATTCCTCAACACATTCGCGCTTGAAGTAATTGCGTTCATCGACATAATCTCAATATGGTGGCAGGTATATTCTAAAACTCGAGCATTCTGTATCAAAAACTTAATATATCAATAGTCTGTGTGGACCAAAATAAGTGACCTTTGAGATGATTTCAATTACTAATCGAAACTCGGTTTCCTTTTCCTTTAGTTAATCGGCGGGATCGTCATAGTTATAATGCTTCCGCTCGTAGCACTGACTACACAGTCCGCATCTTTTGTGTTCAGCCATTTCGAAATGGCTACTGATACAACTGGGATATCGAGCAAACCTTATGCAGTAATTCTAGCTTTTCTCGTCAGTCAGTATTCACTTTACGGGTATGATGCAGCTGCGCATCTAACTGAAGAAACTAAAGGCGCTGACAAGAACGGTCCCATTGCGATTCTTACCAGCATAGGGATCATTTCAGTGTTTGGATGGGCCTATATATTGGCTCTTACTTTTAGCATTCAGGTAAGGACCTCTTCATATCTACTTATTAAGTAAAAATATTGCTTTGTTGGAAGTAATGAAGTAGCAATTTGAATGAGGAAAAAATTTGCAGCTTCCAAAGACAGAACACACAATTTTACCTCTCATGAATTTTTTAGTCCAACATTAAATCAGGAAATTGGGTGGACTTTTTGTTGTTAAGCCACATCTCACATCACCACAGAACTCCATTCAACTTCCTTTTACCAATATTAAAGTCAGTAACGTTGCATGTCTAAATTTGTACAAAGAGCAGGCTGAAGAATGCACATATGCTTTTTCTCCCTCTCTTCTGGACATTGCTGTTACATCGATCGCTTTGAGTTGCTTTTAAAACTGTTTCTGCTGTATTATACTATCTTGTGCATTCTGAAACTTTCAGGACTTCAACTATCTATATGATACGACCAATGAGACGGCGGGTGTGTTTGTTCCAGCTCAAATACTCTATGATGCATTCCATGGGAGGTATCACAGTGCTACTGGTGCAATCATCTTGCTATTCATTATATGGGGTTCATTCTTTTTCGGCGGGCTTTCCATCACTACCAGTGCAGCAAGAGTGGTCAGTATCTATTCCTCTTTTCCTTTGTTATGCTTCACCATCCAAAAAGTTTCGGGTTCTCTGTCCATCAATACATAACCCGTGCACCACGGCTCTCTTCAGGTATATGCATTGTCAAGAGACAAGGGCATCCCATTTTCATCGATATGGCGAAAAGTGCATCCAAAGCACAAAGTCCCATCTAATGCAGTGTGGCTCTGCGCAGCCATCTGTGTTCTACTTGGAATTCCAATATTGAAAGTGAATGTAGTCTTCACTGCCATAACTTCCATATGCACGATAGGATGGGTCGGAGGATATGCAGTCCCGATATTCGCAAGGATGGTCATGGAAGAGAAGAATTTCAAACCCGGACCATTTTACTTGGGAAAGGCAAGTAGACCAATCTGTTTGATAGCGTTTCTGTGGATATGTTATACCTGCTCGGTGTTTCTTCTACCGACTCTGTATCCCATTAGTTGGAACACATTCAACTATGCGCCAGTTGCTTTAGGTATGGGTTTAGGTATGATAATGCTTTGGTGGGTGTTTGATGCCCGGAGATGGTTTAAGGGACCTGTTAGGAACATCGATGCACAGAACGGAAAGGTATGATACGAAGCTCTTGTATCCAATGTTTCAGTATAGGCAATCGGTTGCCCTTAGAATGATTTGAAAACAAATCCATCGTGTTCTGCCACAGGCATATGTCATGAGCATTCGTACTTGATTACTTCCAGTGCAAGGCATAACCACTTTGTTTACATTCCAAAAAAAGCATGAAAGCTCAAATTTGTTCAAAGCACAGAATAGATCTCCTGTCTTAACATCACTGAGCAGTCCCTCATGCATCTTTGGTCGATCGGTGAGAAAGCTTGAGAGGCGATGTAACTGCAGAATATCATCCCTGGTGCATCATATCAAGTTTTATTGTCAGCATGATAATCCGCACATAAAAGATTGTTGTCTGCCAGGGCTTGACATAATTATAACCCACCTCAGTCCCCGTCACCACAGGAAATCTTGCTCTATTGTAATATAACACTAGATTGACTAATTAATCCCCAGTCGAGTGGTGTACAAAGTCAAAGAAACATATGCGGGATCCAAATTCAATCCTTGTTGGACATGGGAAGCTATGGAACTAATTCTGACACAAACTGAGAAATGAGAAGTTTATTTTTGGCTGTGCAACTTTAAGGGTGCCGATCCTCTATCTCAGATCTAAATTTTCTGTCTCCCGCAAGTCCCATTTGTTGGCTTCACATTAGATCGCAACATATGTTTACCGAGATCTCAGCCTTGGCACCAAATCCTGTGGCCATGGAGGTGTCGATCCTCTAGATCTCGAGGCGGTGGCTCCCCCATGGCTATGGAGGCCGAGCTTCCAGATCCGAAGGGGAAGGCCGCTTATCGCCCAGGGGGAGCTCGACACCACATCAATTGTACATCTCTCTATCCCTTTTGATGTGTCCCAAATCTCATGTGCCTTGCATCTCGACTCACGTCCGGTTAATGTTAAATTAATAAAAGTCAGTCGCATGCGTTATCGACCTAAACAAGAGGCATCGATTGGGGGATAATCTGTGTTTTCAATGCTCTCCATTCTTTTAACCACAGACTAAAGCTCGAATTCTTAGCCACAACATCAGCTGACACCTCTCTTCCTTCAACCAGGTTCATTGCATAAGTTTCAAACTTAATGAGTCCATCCCAAAGAAAAACCAGGTTTCTAGGGTCACTCTGACACTTAATGTTGTCCAGCCACTCCTTTGCTTCCTCCACCCTTGCCCAAAAGCAAGCGTGTTGGGTCAAGCCTGCATACCTGGTCCTCCTATTGCTCAGTTTCTCGGTAACAACTCTCTCAGTCCACCAGCGATCGAAAATTTCGTACCTCCTCGCTCTTCCATTGCTTATGTAGTGGCCTTTCTTAAGGTGCATCCCTGATCGATAATACTCCGCGATATCCAATGGCTCCACAAGAAGCATGTAGGACTGCGCCGCGTTTACCCATTTGGACCTTCTGTGCAAATCGTGTGGGAGTTCTTTCCCGTCCATCAAGTGTATGACCTTGTCCCAAAAGGCCCCAAGCTTGTACCGATTCATGTTTATCTTGAACTCTCTCTTTGAGGCCCCCCTTTGCTTGAATGAATCATAGTATCCTCTTTGCTCTTCGGACTTATCGCAACAAGCTTTATACCACTCTATCTCCGCCCTATAAGGAGTGATTTTGGATAGCCTAATGGCTAAGTCGGCGGCATTTAGGTTTGGCGCACGCCCCATTCGCCTTGCCATCTTCAAGCAATCTTTTGCCATAGGTGCAATCGATACCTGCAAAGTAGGGGATCAAATAACTTTTTTAAACTCAAGGAATTGCACCCAGGAATAAAAAGCCTAGGTAGATACATTTACTGATCGCAATCACTCGACGATCTAGGATGTTGTGCTCCTACCTGTTGATAAGTCCCCGAGGAGTTCAAAGCCATCGAAAGACTTGCTTCATAGCTTGATTCAGAGAGATCTCCTTCCAAGAAGCTTCTCTTCAAGGACTGAAGACTCAGTCTTTCAACATACCACCCATACTTAAGGTGCTCCTCAATGATACAATTTGGAGAGCCTGTCCTTAGCATCAGATGCATCATCTTTCTCACCGATACAGCGTTGTCCAAACAAATGGCGCCCTCATCTGAACAAAACAAGTAATTCCCAAACGGCCAAAACGACCTCCCTCCCGAGCCTTCCATTGCCTTTGCCAGGCGCTCCATGTCGGCCGCAACAGAGGAAAATAACCAGGCTTTGTCTTCTTCAGTTAATTGGAGGTTAGCAAAATTCATAGACATCATAGATGTGTACCAGAATCTTATGAGGGCCTGCCACTGGGGAGTCGGAACAAGTGATTGGTGGAGAGATAACCTCGGCATGATATCGCGGGTCGACACAACGTTGCAGAAGCTGCCGCCCCATCTTTCACGGAGGATGGCTTGAGAAAGAGACTCGTTGCCGAGGAAAGGAGAGCCGAAACCAATGCAGAAGACCGAGATGGGTGGGAAGATGGATATGAGGTAGGTGAGGAGCCGAAGAGCTGTGAGGAAGGCAATTGATCCTCCTATGGAGTGGCCGGTGATCACTATTGACTTGGTTTCAGCCAGCAAGCTATGCATCTGCATGCATGTATAAGATTTCTTGAAATCTAGTTAAACGCTTCCTGAAAAAATCTCGATTACAACGCTTCAAAAGCTTCTCTAGAAAAATTCAACTTGCACCGGATCATGTAAAATTAGAAGAGTTACACCAATAGATCTAGTAGAAAATCATCTCTCGTGCTGCAAGTGCTAACCATATGGAACTAGTTATTAAACAAGTTGAACAACACTAACATGTTCAGCAAATGATGATAAGGGTGCAAATACGTTTAACACGTGTATTGAATGCATCCATGTGTATAGCGTATGTGGGTAGCGTGCAACAAAGGAGAGCCCGAGCCCGTTGATATAACCAATTGAATATATTTTCATTCAAATGTTTAATTAAATAAGTTATGAGCCAACTATATATTAACTACTCCGCACTATACCAATTCTCTAATGTATGACTTATTCTAACACATCTCTCAACTTGAATCTCCGCGTTCCCTTGTGAGAACCGTAACAATAATAATGCCCACCTTAATCCCTAGTATTTTTCTCCGGACTGAACCATAAAAGCTGTCATCGGGAGCGTGTTACTACTCCACAATGCCCATCTTTATACCAAGTCCCTTTCGCTAGACCAAACTGCCATGAAGGCTCCCATTGAGATCGCGTTGCTACACTACAACGCTCACTTTCACCCTAGGTCTCTTCCTAGGCTGAACCATGAATGCTGCTCAAAAACCGCGATGGTCACGAGATTCCTTACTTGAGATCACCAAACAGCAATGACATATTGGGAGTAGGCCATCATCGGCTTTGATATCATTTGTTAAGAGCTCGAAACAAAAATTCGATACCCTCCCACATTCAAACTCGTCAACATATTCAATTGAATCCACTTTCGCTCAAAACTTAAGCTAACGAGTTATAGCTTAACTAAGATATATCAATTACTCTACAACACACGATTCTTCAGTGAGATTTATTCCTAACATAACTCACATGCTCATTTCAACAACGTATGCACCAAGATAATCTATGAGAACAATACCATTTATGCACAGAAGACTATCTCCTGAACAATCACAATTGGATTTGTTGTGGAGGATCATATTTTATATACTAACTCCAAACAAAAATCTTCGATCTACTGAATTTCCAAATTTGGACCGGACCTGTAAGTTATCGTAGACCTAACAGGTCGTTAAACCTGCCCATGCCAGATCAACGTGGATGGGCTCAAGCAAAAAATGGCGGGTCTGAGTAGGCAATTCTCTTCTTGAGCTTGCCCAGCCCACCTCCGCCCGTCCAAGCGTTGAAAAATTTGAATATTCTAATGACTATGGTATAATGCCTACAAGTATTATTATGTATGTAATATTGCAGACATCAGCTAGAGATAGATGATGCAGCAATTTACAATAAATAAGATCAATAAATAATGCAAGTTGTTTTTTTAGTTTACTTATTGCCTAGAATTAGACCCGTCAAACGAGTAGGTCGAATTGAAAATGATCCGACCCAAATTAACTCATTTAACATGTTATGACTCATTTTCATGCAATACAAATTTAGTAACAAATACCCGACCCGATTCTTACCCAAATTATACTTGACCCTATCCATATTGTTAAAACACATCCGTATTTAGCACAATCTAAAAAAAACATATACACAAACTAAGGTGAAAGCGCGGAGTGAGGTGGCATCGAATGAGGGTGAGAGAAAATGATGAGAAAATCATATAGGTAAGTTGGATTTAAGTAAGTTGAAAACTCATTTAACACCCATATTAATTTGGGTTTTACCATTCTAAAATTATTTATGACCCATTTACTGAATATAACTAACTCATACAACAACTCACATTATTATATATGGGTTAAGAAATTGATCTTTGACCCATTTTGACAATCTACCTAGAAACCCATATATATACAAACAACCACTAACCTAATGGAAATTAAAATATAACATGTTGCGTTTTCCCTATCTGTCCATTTGCTAATCTGTGGAAAATTTGGCAATGGGACGGCACCCACTAAACTTTTTTTTTTCAAACTCATCATCTGATGGATCAACAATAGATAAAGTACTTAGCACTAATTGCGCACTAAGCTTTAAAGTAGCCACTTAAATCAAGAAAAAGTTATTGGGTGGATCGGATACATGAATCCTCAAGTCAAATTGAATAGTTGAACATGATGAATCTCACATGTGAATAAAGTAGGAGGACCCCATTTGCCCTATAATGAGTCGAAGACAAAGCCCGAAAGAAGTGCGGGTGGGGTAATTTCCTGGCTAGAAATAGCGATGCTTCATTGACCCGTAGAACTAAAATCATGTCTAATGAACCCATTCGGTAAAGTTGCCTAATTGTGTTTCGTGGACCTATGAAGATGGACAACTCATCATGAAAACAACTTGACATCTTGTATGCCTCCAATATAATCTAGCAGTCGAAGCCACAACACGAATATTTGAGAACTTTATGACACATATTGATATCTATCCCCTATTTTAAACACGGAATAGGATTTCGTAAAAAAAGTTCGACCATTACACGTGAAAGGAGACATTTCATCAATAGGATCGATTAATTTATAAAAATTGCATGTGGATGTGGGAATTATAAATTATGTTCGAATGACGTTTTCTTATTATGATAAAAAAAAATAGATTACTTGTATAAGTTTGCACACGTTAGTTACGAATTGGTCACTTATTAGACTTCTCATGCGTGACATGTCTTCTATGTAATTTAATAACGTCCTATTTGGATTTTAATATTGCTATATTGTGATATCCACATCCATTAATCAGGTCAGACAGATCTGTTTGGCAGATTTTAGTTATTAACTGAGAAAATGGAAGACACCATCTTGAGCAAGACTGCAAGCTGCATCTTTTAACCATAAAAAATTTAATAAAACGTGATGAACATTAAGGTCAATGTTAGCAAAAATATAGAAGTTGTTTGGCACACAGGGAGAGGCACGAAGATTCAAACATGTCAAGCGGAACATCATCACAAGTAAGCAAAATTCAATCCACGATATTGAAAAATTCGTCCACTCAATCGATCTCTTGGGGCCTCGAGGTGGTTAACCGAGAAAACTTGCTCTAGTTTGCGGAAAATTTACAAGTCATGACGCATGTTTGAGGTGATTACATTGAAACAGCACATGCAACTGGTGATGTATTCACAGTATAATTCCTGGAAAATGGACTTTTCATGTGGAAAGGAAGATAGCTCAGAAACAGATCGAAACCCTATTTGCAATCTTGACCCTTTGTATCTCAACTAAAAGTCAAGTCTACAGCCGATAGTCTCTAGTCGAAAAGGTCGGGCGGGTTTGTCCAGGAACGAGATGAGAAAAAGGTGCTTTCAGTTCAGTCCCGTCCCTGTCTGGGAATCCGTCTCAAAGTCCCTCTTATTATCTCCACTGACGCGATACAGGATGTCGCATTTCCTGAATCGCTAAGAAATCACCCTTTCAGTGAATCGTCGGCTATAGGAGGAAAATCTTATCGACACTCGAGTCTACATGGCCCAGATCAATTACATAATTTAATTAATGCGATTTCCACATTGCACGTGAACTCCGCAAAATTCGATAATTTGATTGCGCTCAGTTCTTGAACCCTGGTCCACACAACGTCTTGCCTTCAGCGGTCTAAGTCAATGAGTAACTTGAGACAAATTTAAAAGCAAGTTAGGTGATTATCAAGTGTGCCATTATAATAAATTTGCTGAGACAAGGGGACCTAGTAATATATGCAACCGGGACCACTTCGCTTATAATTTATTAACCCGAGGAAGAAGATAGGTAGGCAATCACTGTTCCACTACATAGTGGGCGGCAAATTAATCATAAATAGCACTGAGCTATAGTGCAAAATAGCGAGATTCAACGTCTAGCGAATTGTCTGGTATTGGCCATTATATTCGTGTGTGTATGGATTGATCTGCCCTCGGGACGATCGCGAGGAGATGCGACTTCTTAGTCATTTTTAAATGGATGCATTGCATTGCATTCTTTTAATCACTATCTGGCTTAATTTGCTATTGGATCAATCTATTCTTAGAACGATAGTAGCTTACAAACAGTCCAGAAAAATTACTGATTGTAAGATTGTTCGTGGGAGAATTACGATACATGAGGATGATTTATAAGGAACCTAGAACAAGAATTCAATTATTGAGGACAATTACTAAGAATCGTTTCTATCATTTATGATGGATTGATCTATTTTATTATACTATAGGGTAATCGGAAAGGTTATGTTCGATGACCAGGACACAGAGGTGAGCATGGTTTGGCTGGGTGGTTCCCACCATGGAATCGAAAACCGCCCGTTAGTTTCATGAATCCACCCGGAAACTAGACCGGAGAATCGGATTGCCGGTCCAGTCCAATTCTCAGATGGGTCCATGGATCCGGTCTCACCAAGCTTCACGCAAATAGAGGCGACCAAGAGTGAGAGAGGAGAGGAAGGCGATGAATGGTCAGAGACACGGCCATGGATTGATGGGAGTTGAGAGTTAAGGTAGTGAGTCAATGGACGTTGAACTTAAGAGTCAAGACTATAAGCGAGAGGTAGAGAGACGACTCAAAAAAAGTGAGAGTGAGACGAGACGAGACGAGCAATTAGTTGATGGGCGTTGAGCTTCGGATTAGAGATTTTAGGGTTTTTAATTTTCTTAAAATGTTTTTTTTTGGTTGAAAATTTTTCTTAAAAATTATATATTTATATATATACAATACTGGTCTAATCAGGGTGGGCGGGTTGATGGTTCCACGCCTAGAACTAAGAACCAGACCGATATTCACTGATTTTAGTAAATTGGAATCGGGAACTGGACCGGTCTGCAAGGGAACCACTAGGGGTGAGCATGGTTCCAAGGTAGAATATGAACCTGAGAACCTGACCTATGAGAACCTATAGGTTTCAGGTTTCAAGGTATGTATGGTAGGTTCCATGTTCCAAAAATTGAGGAACATGTTTCAACGGGTAAGCTCCAGATTCTAGGTAGGTGGAACCTAAAACTTAAACAAGTCTTTTGTGTTTTAACTTAGTCTATGTCTTCGCGTGATCGTGCAATGTTTCATGACATTAGATGATGAGTGTATATTTTGAAACTACTAGTCCGAACTTTCATTTTATAACTAGTTAATGTTTTCATATTCTTTGTGTGTCTAAATATCGGTTGTGGTTAGTATATCATAGCAGTAAGTGATGGTCATTAAAGGTGATAATTCACTGCAATTGTTCATTTAATAATGTAGGTGAAATGTAGGTAGACCTTGGAACTGACTCTCGAACCTATAATAAGGTAGGTTCCAAATTTCAAAAAATGAGGAACGTATTATCATGGGTGAAACCTATACTGAACATGGAACCGCTCACCCGCAGTATCGATTCAAGCAATGATTTCTGATTTTAATTATATTTATTTAAATAGTAATGCCAGGAAAACTAATCTTTTGTATTCTCTTTGGCGAATGACAAGCATATTCAGTATTATTGCGTTCATTTTCGTTTTGTTTAACTAAAAATGAAATAAAAAAAAAACCTGTTAAACCTTGGAACCTACTTTGGAACCTATGATAGGGTAGATTTTAGGTTCCAAGTTTCGACGAGTAGGTTCCAGATCCAAAAAATGAGGAACCTATACCCGAAAATAGGTTTCAAGTTCTACATGAAACCTGGAACTGCTCACCCCTAGGAACCACCAATTTTGGGCTGATCAGGTATGATTTCAGGCAGTTCCCGGTTCCTTTGCACGCCCCTACCAGTTATCATATCTAGTGTTTGGTTGCTGTGTAAGATAGGATAAGACCGGATAAAAAATGGATATAACTCTAATTAAAAACTCTCGTATGTGAAATGAGATAATAGTGGATAAGATTTCTTATGTCTATGATATACGCTGGCTGCCGCGCTAGGGCCACCACTGCAACAACTAATTGTTGTCGCCTCCAACCACCGCGCAGAGCATCGCCAATCGTAATCATCCACCAACCAATCATTGTTCCCCAATTGGAGTTTCACGATCAACATCTCCACCTTCGCCCAATTCTAGTGTAATGGCGGAGCATTTATTCATCGTTCCTTCACATTCACAGCTTGTGCCTCCTCTCTGTTGTGTATACACTTCACATGCGAGAAAAAGATTTCCACCTTTTTCGTAGTCTTTCACTCAATCATGCATTATCTGAGGCGACCGCAAGGCCGCAAGGGTAATGATGTCAAGGATCTAAACGAGACAGAGATGGTGACCGACAAGGCATCACGGGTTGGTAACTATGCAACAATAGGGGATGCAACGACAATTGAGGAAAGCACGGCGAGGTGAGGCGATGTCAATGGCAGTTTGACAAGTGGTAGCGAAAGGCAACAATGACATCGAGTTGATGATAATGGTGCAAAGGTGGAGGGAAAGAGTGAAGAATTCGTGTTATATCCAAGTTATATTCGAACATCTATCAAATATTGTATAGGATATTACAAATTATTTCATTATCCTACATGACCTTTATCTAAAAAAAAAAAGTCCAGAGAACCAAACATAGCCCAAGTGTTATTAGCATTCTCAGGTTATAAACTTTATAGACTAATCACCTTACATAAAGGTAAAAAATTATTAGTTATAAGTGCAAATAAGCTAAAATATATGCAAGTTTACAACTCATAATATAAAGAAATTACCCACGGGGGTAATCAGTCTTACCAAAGCTTTAGATAATCCAAGAAATATATGATCAAAACTTAGACTCATCAAATGGGTGGATCAGCTTGGGTCGAAAATGGTTCGATCCAAATAGACTAATTTCCATGCAATGCAAATCTAGCGATCCGTATTCGACCCGACCCATATTACTAAAACACTTCCATATTTAACTTAATTTAGAAAAACTCGTATCTAAACTGAGATGAGGGTGTTGAGGGAATGAGCAAAGATCGAGTGAGAGCGAGAAAGAGTCATAAAGGTGGGTTATGTCTAAGTAAATTGTAAATCTCTTTATGATCAATTTAATACCCATCTTATGTTTTAATCTATTAATAACCAATTTACTAAAAACGACTGACCCATATAATAAGTCGGCCCAATATAAATGAATTTACGACCCAGCTTGATAAGCCTATCAAAACTGAAGAAGCACCCATGGCAGTGATGTAAAATTCAACTTTTCAAGAAGAGTCAATAACGCTGATGATAGGAAATAGAAATTGCTAACCTGGCTTTGAAAATCGGGGCGCGAATGATACTGAAGGAAGAGTTGAAGCATTCCAGAGTGGACCATGACCGGCTCCTCGTCGTCGTAACGGCATTTCAACAGCGCGAACAGCCCGCGGCCTGCTACATCCAGCGGCACCAGCATGCCGTAGTTCGGATCCCAACCGAGCACCGGCATCTCTTGGACGCCCGAGAATGCCACGTACCCCACGCCCCCGACTTGCTCCGCCGCGAAGGCACCGCACCCCATCGCGTTCGCGGTGCCGCACAGCCTCCACGCCTCCTTCAGCAGCGGGGTCGAAGCCAGGAAAGTCCCCAACATCTCGCTGGTCTCGAACCTTTCCGAAACGACAAAGGAAAAAAAAGGGAAAAGAACAACAACATCAACAAAGCAGAAGTTAAGGAAGGAACGTAGCTGGAAACATGGAAATGATGGGAAATTGAGGTGAGCAGGAGAAGAGAGAAGAGGTGTGTTACGATGAAGCTTCGGTGTCCATGGTTCGCCGTTTCTGCTCGTTGAAGGGGGAAGTGAGATGGATATCAAACCGTGAATTTATCGTCCGATGATGGCGGCCATGTGAAGAGGGTCAAGTCGTTGAGTGGAGACCCGCGGAAGACTTGAGGCCATATGCCAGGCCAGCGAGTTGGATCTCTGCTGAAGATGGGACGTTGACAAAGGAGAAGAGGACTCGCAGACAAAAAGACAGCACACACAGAGACAGATGGAGAACGGGACAGAGCACGTTGCTTTTAAGTGGTGGGGACTCTCTTCGGATAAATCGACCCCGTCTTGTCTGCCGTGCGCTGTCCTTTTCCATTTATTTTTTAATAATTAATGGCTTCGTTTATTTATCGAAAAATTGATATTTTAAAAATTTTAGGAAGAAAATTACCAAAAATTTTAAAATATGTCCACCGTGACATATTTACCATAAATTTTTTTGTGACACAATAAATCTTAAACTTATACGCATGTGACACATTTACTTCAACTTGTATCAATGTGATACATTTTTTCCAAATTTTTTCTTACAACACAAAAAACCTAAACTCATATACGTGTGGGGTAAATATGTCGTGAGTGTAAGTTTGAAGTTTATAAATAATTTGAGGTAAATGTATCATATGGCTATAAGTTTGCGGTAAAAAAAACATGAAACAAATGTGTCTTACGAGTATAAGTTTGGGATTTTTTGTATAAAAAAAAGATTTGAGATAAATATGTCACAATTGTCATATTTTTGGGTTTTTAGTGGCTTTTTATCAAAAAAATTTCCCAAACGTTAATCATTATTAGTTCCTACAAAAATGAATCAATAAACAAAAATTCATGCCTAAATATTTTCGTTGATTGGAATATTTTCTGTTATCTCATTTCTTAAGAGATATAAGCAATCAAAATTAAGAAAATTAATTTTTCGTGAAGCAAATAAAATATACGGACACAATAATTTGTCTGAAAGAAAATGTGGCTATGTACTTGATTATGACCCGAGGAACGTTTTCGATACGGAAGACAGGCTGGCATGGTTGCTAAATTACGTTTCTGCAACTCTAGTTTTGAAATCATTTTTCTGTATAACAGCTGCTTTTGCTTGTACCTTTCTCTGGCCGCTCTTGTAACTCTATCTAGCGCTCTCTCTGCCTCACTCTTTGCAAGTTGACCATAGAAACAAAAAATGCTGATCATAGTTTAATTGATTTGGCAAAATTAACGTAGCAACCGATGTGGCGGATGATTATCGGAATAAACTATGACTCGCTTATCTAAATGTCAACTTGCAATTCGTTACATCATTTAAGCATGCGGTGCTTCGTACATTTCATTGAGGTCAATTGGTTGTGCTCAGATACTTTTTTTTTCTAGTTGTTATATAAATTAATTCCCAATTGAGTAATTTGGCCATGTTAAATTTTGGAATTTGAAACCACTGAAATAATTTCCTATCGATTTGACTATATCATACATGCCAAATTTGAAATGCTCATGTCGCAATAATAAAGAAGTCCTTAGTTAAAAGGTCTATTCACTCACCACGCTTGCTGTCACGTTGTCATTTTCAATGATTGATTCAACGGCTTAACAAACGGAGAACATTTTTTTTTATGAAAAAACTAATTGAGTAGTCTTTTTCATAAGTTTTATAATTTGAGATATTCTAATAAGAATTTTAAAATTTAGAAGATTTTATGATTATTGATCTTATTATATTTTGAGTAAAATAGTCGTTCTCTATCAATGGTAATTACAAAACTCATTCTGGAAGGCTTAAAAATTCTTACAATAAGGGAAATACGTCACCAATATTGAAAATAAGTCTCGAGTTTGAGCATGTCAAGGAAATTTTCTTATTCTAGTAGGTTTCCTTTTTTAATAAGTTTCCTAATTCAAGTTGGTTTCCTAGTTGGAGATAGGTTTCATAAAAAAAAGTTTCCGATTTTGGATATACAAGAAGTGTCTTCATTGTGAAGAGTATCAAAGAGGAGCTTTTGCTTGTAAATTACATTCCGAGTGTCTAAAGCCACGAAAATCTTGTGTTAAGATTTTGTGAATTCCTTCGTGAAATGAGAGATTACTTCGTGAGGAATTGTGAGGCTGAACACCGTGTGAGTCATTAGGTGTAATTAGGGCCTGGAAAATACTTAGAGTGTTTGAAATGCTTGAGTGTGATTGTGATTTTCATTGTATCACTTGATATAGTGAAGTTTTATGTTGCTTTTCCCGTGGATGTAGGTCACGTCGACCGAACCATGTAAATTTCGCATCTGATTTATTTTCTTATCCTGTTTATTTAATTATTTGATCGTTTGCGTTCGCAACAATTAATATAGAGATATGCTTGGCTAAGTTCAAGCGAATGATCAACCATGTGAACATCAAAGACTTAAAGAAGACAGTATGAACATCGACAGCTCAAAGAATTGATCACGTGATTAATCGACAACACTTATCTAGTACTTCAGTAACTTAGGGCGCGAACGACAATATTTCTCTTTCCTGACTCTATTTCTGGCTAGAAATTAAAAAATCTATTTCTCTTTCCCAAACGAGATAGAGTTTGATAACGACACATAATTTTTGTTTTTAAAATAGAAATTCGTCTGATAACGACGCAAAATTTATATTCACGCCGGCCGGTGAGCGGCGGTGGTGGGGGGGCCAACGAGTGGCAGTGGGCGGCGGTGGAGGGGGCAATCGGCAAGTGGCGGCGAATGGCTAGTGAAAGGTGGCGGCGGCAGGTGGCGACAGACGACTGATGGCCGATGGCGAGTGGGTGGCAGACGGCCGACAGCTGGTGGCAAGTGGGCGGCGGTGGGTGGCAAGGGTGAGCAATAAAAGAAAGTTGTTATTTCTATTTCTGTTCTAGAAATAAAAAAGTAAAAAATTTTTACTGCTCATTTTTGTTCTAAATTTATTTCTGGGCCAAAAATTGTCCCATAAATAAAAAAATGAAATTATTTTACTAAATGGATTTCTGTTCCAAACTTGTTCCCAGAAACAAAAAAAAATAGAAAAATAGGGAAACATAATGGTAATCATTCGCGCCCTTAGTCGAATTACAAAAATAGTATTATCAAATCTAGTTTCGGCATTTTCACATTTTCACTTAATCAAGTCATATTAATTAAATTAAACTTCAAAGTCCATTTATTTTTCATCTAAAACGTACGAGTATTTTATTTACACTATGAGAATTTCACATATTTTATATAATTACCAAAATATCCTCCTTCCAAATTAATTACACAATTAGCTCCAATTTTGCATAATTAGATACATTGTCTAGATTAAGCAATTATCTCTAAAAATAACTTAACCACCTACCAAAATAAGGTTACTCATGCTGTGAACAGCCCCAGAGCTTCTAGTTTTTACAAATCTGTCCTTCAATTTGCTGAAATTACGGATTTGCCCCTAAAGCTTCTAAACTCATTTTTTAAAACCGATTTGATTTCCTTTAATTAATATTACTTAATAACCCACTATTTAACGTTTAAACCCATAAAAAAACCCAATTAACAGCACCCTCTCACTTTTATAAATTTCGAAATTTGCCCAAAATTTTGTCGAAAATTACCAAGATACCACTTTTATGTTTAGTTTTATCATTTTCTCATTCTTTCCTGTCTAAGGTGCAATAGAACCATTTTGGTATTCTTTCAAACACCTTCTAGGCATGTATTAAAGATTTCAATTTAGGCAAGAATTCACCATAACTCTATATTTCAATCTTTGAACATATTTGCACTTAAGATCAAATATAAACAAAACAGACAAACATCAAACCAACCAATGTGATATTACTTGACGGTAAGTCGTCCCGGTTTTTTTCTTTTTGATTTTTTTTCACCGGCATATCAATGTCTAAAGTAGAAGTTTGTGGAGTGAAGCAATGTGTTGTGCTGTGTCTGTTAGTCATCTTAGGTTTGAGATGCTTGTTTCTCTGTCTCACTGCTCAGTTTTCTTCTACACTTAGCTCGTTGTTTGATCGGCAATTTAGTCTGTATAACCTCAGTAATAACCAATGTGTTTTTTACTTCCTTTTGATCTAGATTCTGTAGTAAATATATGTGCTAAACCGAACGCGAAGTGTGTGTATTTGCCATTTTAGATTTGCTTTAGCATTGTATTGGTGTTTCTTTGTTTGTGTCTTGATATTAGTCTATTTTTTCTTAATTTTCTGTGGTAAATAGTTTGGCGACTCCTAGGTTGTGCTATATAGTGTATCTGCTTTCCATAATCTAGTTTTCCAGGAAGTTATTTTCGCATGGTTAGTTGGTAAAGGAGTCCTACGGTCCTCTGCAATCATTTTCCGTAATCTAGTTTTGTATTTAGAAGTTGTGCCTAATCTGGATATGAATGTGGATTTGCAGTGAAGACTGCAACAAGGATGGTCCAGTGGCGATCATTAGCATGCATAGTTGCGGCCTTGATGCCAAAATTAACATGAATTTGGGTATGTTGTCAAGCCTCATTGCCTTTATGTTGACACCTAAATTTTGGCTAATCATTTAATAATCAATGCATAGAAAATTAGAGATTAATCTTTAACCCCTAAATAAAAATATTCAAATTAGATTGCATAGCATATAGTTTAAAATCATATAGTTCAATTACATATTTGCATTGGATTGGTGGTGGATTGACTTAAATGGATGGCTCTGAACTTAATGAAATTGGACTAAGCCCAAGTTCAAGAAAATTCTTGGCCAAACCCATGGACATTATAAGAGCTGAAATTTTCGTTGGAAAATGCCAAGTTGGAATAATTGAATTATCGAATTATTAAATAATATACTTGGAGGATAATTCATATTATTCTATGAATATTCAGCTAAAGGAAATAATCAGAAAATTACCTAAGTTGAGTATCGGAATTAAGAAATAATTTATCTTAGCTCTTGCAAGATAATCCTGGCTAACTCTTCTAAATAGATGTGTTAGGGTTCAAAATTGAGGGAAAAGCAATCATAACTTTTCAGAACACAAGAGTGATACACGTGAGAGCGAGAACGAGATCAAGACCGAGAGAGTGAGACCGGTGGGGGCCCCTTCGCACCCGAGTTGATCTTGCTTCCACCATCGTTCCAATGCTGCACCCGAGTCACCACCCGTGCTACTCCCGGTGACTTGAGCTGTCGCCACCCCAGCTACCGCTCCTCCTGTCGTCTCGTTGCCGCGCCTTCTGCTCATGGCCAAACCTATGGCCGTGAGTCATCACCGCTACCTCCATCGACAATGACGTCGTGCTGCTGCTATTCTTCCCTAACGCTTGGCAAATAGCCCAAGCTACCGTTGCTCCCTGTCGCTGCCAATTGCCGCCCATTGCTCAAGTTGACGTTGCTCTCGGTCCATTGCCGCCTACTACTGCCAAGCCGCTGTTGCTACTTGGCTCGACGTTAGTCGCCGCCGATCCACCTTTCCTGCTGCCCATGCTGTTTGTCGTTGTTCGAGCTTGCCGCCGAGCTGTTGTCGTCCGGCCCGCTGAACCGACGCCGCTACTACCGTGGTGGCCATGAGCTGGGCGCCTAGCCGAGCTACCCTTGCGCCGCCGTTGGCCATCCCGCGATCCACAATCTCGAGTCCAATCCAAGTTCAAATTGGAAATATTCGCAAATTAGATAAGATTGTTATCCGAATATTTTTTTAAATATTTAATTTCCTGATTTTCGGATATTTTAAATATTTTGTGAATATGCTGTGGATTGCTAGATATTTTAAGGATAACGTGTGCTATATCCGCAATATTTGAAAATACCCCAAATTAGGAGTTCTTTCTAATTTAGCGACGTATGTGGACAACTATCTTACCTTAACCCTAAGGTACGATACGCAGCAGTGCGGAAGATTGTCATCCTATTTATAACCACTTGGATACGATAATATATCTTATATGCTTTCCAAATTAAAACGGTCGGCTTTCCATTGATATCCACAACCCTGTGGATATGATCGCTAGCTCGAATCGTTTTCCTAATTTGAACATGATAAATGGATTTTGCGGATTGCATGGACTGTTTGAATGCCACTGATATATTTTGTTTGATTGCTTTATCTTTGAAATAAAAAAAATCCAAAAAATATTAGTTAGAATTTAAATTAGAAACTTTGCATGTTTAGAAAATCCTGAATATATCTAGAAGATAGGATAATTGCTTAATTTAAATTGGGATTTATGGTAGTTTATTTCCTATGTTAAATTTGGGGCTATTTTAGTCCTAATAGATTGTTTAGGGTATTTTAGGATTTCGAATTTTCATAAAAATACCCCAAAAAGAATTCATTTTAAGATAAGTTAGAGTGTCTTCCTAGAATAGATTGCATGTTATTTTAGGCGCTTTTTATTATTCCGAATTTTAATGAAAAATACCAAATATACATCATTTGCCCGTCATTAGAAATAGGACATATTGTCGCATGACATATAGTTCGCATGCTAAATTTAATTAATTGCATGTGATAGTTCGCACGGCATTGCACTTAGGTTAGTTTTCATTTAAATAAATAGAAAACCCTAAAGATCACATTGATTAAAGTGCTTGTTAATTAGAAATCATAATAGGACTATATGTGTGATTTTCTAACTAATAATGTAGATGCTTGCATTGCTAAAAGGTACGTTATTCTCCTAAATTAGCAATTTATTTACTGCTTTCTGGGTGTTAAATTGATGGATTGCGCAACTGCATGGTCATCTCGCATGTTAGTTAATAAGTAATAAAATGAATCCAGACTGTCTGCTCAAAGATTTTTTGAAAAGAACAGGTACTGAAAGGACGTTAGACTAGCTCTAGCGCAACCAAGTCCTCGAATTCAAAATCTCTGGTTCGTAGGAATAAAATATATCTCCCCATATTTTATTTGGGTTTCTAATCGACCCACCGCAAAATAGATTAGTGGCAACTCCAATATAAAAATATTTGCGTGTTAAAAACTTAAACCTTAAGTCGCGAATTGATAGAGTTTGGGAGGGCCCGAATTAGGTTTATACTTAATAATCCATTAGCCGAACCCTTAGGTGGTGTACCGCGGTGATTAGGTCGCAACACTTTACAATATAATAAACGTGTTTGTACTTTGAATACACCCATAGAGATTTATTTTGTACATGTTTGTCAAGTTTCTTGGTTATCTCCGAAACTGCATGCATCATTTTGAGTAATTTAGGAAATTCCATCAAGTGCTCGATAGGTCCCCATAATCACAAAGAAATTGAGGTCTCCAAAGACAGGTGATAGGTCCAAAGACAAGAGGGGTGGTTCCAAAGAAAATGACATCAAGTGAAGCTCCATATTAGCCACCAACAAAGAATTCAACACCAGTTCTATCTTAACCAACTAATGTTGGCACCAACAATGACCCCAGCATACTACCATAGACCTAATTTCATTTATGAAGAGCTCCCATCAAATGACATTATGTTCTTCTGGAAAAAAAAACGGTTGCCGCTAGGAAGAAGATACATGGGACAAGAAGGCCAGTTGAAGTACCTGCACATCCAATTCCAATTAGAAAGAGTTCAAAGATTATGAATTAAACCAAAAGCCCATCAAAAGGGAAAGGAACTGGTGTTGTGGTTATGGACCGATAGGGTTGTGAATATGGTATTTTTTATTGTTTGAATGGGAAGCTTGACTGATGGGGGTTGATATTGACTATTGGGGTTGCTGCACATGGTTTTCTTTGGGTTGGTTTTGAGATGTTTGTTGAGAGGAAAAACTTCACTGTTGGACCGGTGATGCATATGGTTGCTTTTGTCAAGGCAACGAAGTTTTCGTCAAAACAACGATGTTTTTTTCAATGAAAACAAGCATATCGATGTTAAGGCAATGATGTTTTTATCTATGCTTTTGCCAGTTCCCATTTTTGTCTTGCTTTTGGCTGGTGTTGCATATTGTTATGTTGCCTGGTATGCCGCTGGTGCAAGTTTGTTATGGGCTGATGTTGGTAAAGTTTAAGCTTGGTCTTGTGTTGCTGGTGTTGCATATGCTTACTTTTAGCTGGTGCTGTTTGTTGTTAGAAGATTGCACCAGCTGTGCTACTAGTCCAGCGACTAGCAACTTGATGCAGTTTTGCGCTTGCACTAGCATGCGTGTGTGCAACTGAAGCAAGCACAAGACCGCACCAACATTTATTTGTGCTAGTTGCGCTTGCACCAGTAACTTGGCGCAATTCTGTGCTTGCGCAAACACTTTTTTTTACAGCCGATTACTTGTTTGTGTTGATTTGTGCTTGGCACTGAAGTATTCACTTTTTGCCTGGGATTGGCATTAAAGTGATCACTTTTTAATCATGAAATGCACTGAAGTGATCGCTTTTAATAATAATTGGCACTTAAACAATCACTATTTACAATTTCTAGCGCTCAAATAATCACTCGTGAACTTGTTAGCACTCGTGAACTTAACTAGCCATTGCAGCAAACCAGCAAACCAACATTTCCAGCACAAACACAACAACTAGCAAGATTGAGAATAAACAACTAAACCAGAGAACTTGTTATTTTCGCATGGACGAATTCCAATCCCATTTCCACCAAAAGGCTGAAAATTACAGCTATAAAGCTCATAGGATCACTTAGTAAACATGCCCATGCTTAACTGAATTTCAATCCAATTTCCACCAAATGCATATGAATTTGCAGCAAACCAACATTATTACAAAAAATTGCAGCAAACTAGCAACACAGCTAAACTTACAAATTACCCTCATATAATGACGTATTCCATGATCTTCAATTATGGTAGACTAGGAAACTTCTTCTCATCACTTACTTTATATTTGAGCATGAAATAGTCCAAATAAGACAACAACACAATTAACACTCGATAATACTGTCTTTAACTTTTCATTCTCAAAACTCCATTCTTCAAATGGTTGGCCAGAGATGATAAAGCCTTTTTTTCTACTTGCATTGAGTCGACATCGTCTAACACATCCGATGTCATCCTTCAAGTAACTCTAAGATCGCTTTTATCACTTGACCTGAAAAGTTCGCATCAACCCATTTGAAATATTTACACTTCGAGCATTCTCTATACCTAGCGCATCCATGGAATCTTCTCTTGGGATTCAACCCAGTCCAATGAACTCGGTAGCCCACAATAAGAGTAATATTCAGCTTCTTCTTCACTTCGTTGAAACGAATTTGAGCCGCCCGTCATGCTCCTGCTCTCCATTTGCAAGATTGAGCTGTTAAATGTTGGGGGCAAACCGAATTATGGTTTCGATTTTGGGTTGATGGTCATTAGGGTTTCTAATTGGGGAATTTCTTCCAATCTGCGATTTAGGGTTTATATTTTGGGGCAAACGTCGTAGACGACATCGTTTATGGCTCTATATGTTGACTAGACATGCCAGTGAGCCATGTCGGCCAATGAAATTAATAAAATATGGTCACGTCGGATTTTTGGCAACCTAAATTGGAATTGGCACTTAAGTGATCATGTTTTAGAAAAAATGATACTTAAGTGATCCGAAAAAAAACTTTTGGCAATAAAGTGAGCGCCGTAAGAAACTTTTGGCACTTCTAGTGTTATTTTGCCCTTTTCTTTCCTCGATCCACTCCATTCTTCCGTACTCCCATTTCCACGTCCGAAACATGTCTTCTAACCCTGTTTTATACATGGTTAATAAAGAAATGGAGACTCTACGGTCGAGAATGCGACATAGCCCGTGTGCTCCACAACAATCTCGCCGTCGCTTTCCAAAGATAATTTTCCACATTCGTCACCCGCGCATGCGGGACAAGTTCCGTCCATTGGTTCTCCCAAAAGGATGTTCGGCACTACTGGTCTTCTAAGCTAATCAACTCCTAGTCTCTGAAGAACTTTGTGAACGGATGGAAACCATAGCACCACGTGACAGATAAATGTGTCAAATCGATCATTTTGCTTTTGCTATGTCCCTTTGGATTCACGTGCCTTCTCGTAGGGGGCTTCGATATGCTGACACGGGTGATATTAGCAGTGTCCATGTTTTTGAATTTGCATGCATTTTAGCACTTTGTACTCCATGTGAAATCTTCAGAACTTTTGCACTTTGCGACGAGGGCTTTCCTTTGGGTTGCATCAGGAGTTGGTGTGGCTCTTTCGTGAGTTTCCTCTTGGGCTTCTTTCGGGGGAGTTCGCGAGTACAGCTTTTGGAAAATGGACTAATTTTTTTGAATCTTTTCTTTTGGGCTTTTTGGAGTGGCATGGATCAGGCCTCTCTCCCCATTCCCCGTGGAGCCCCAAATGGCTTCTCAATGGATGTGCACCTGTTTTTGCGGTAAATCAACGCATCAGAAAACAGTGAAAAATATTTTTGTCATTAACGAAGATTCTAGACGTAAATTATCGTCGATTATAAAAATATTCCCGGTCGACTAAATTGTTTCGAGTGATACCGACAATAAGTTTTTAGGAGTAAATAGCGACATAAATGTTAATCCCGGAAGGACCGTAAACAAGCCCGGGTTTTATTTTCTTATCGAATACAAAGATATTCTCAGTTGACTAAATTGTTTTGAGTGATAAGGACAATAAGTTTTTGGGAGCAAATGTTTTTCAAATCAGCTATTTCAGCGACACAAGTGTTAATCCCATAATCAAGCCTGGTTTTTGTTTTCTTGCCGAATCTTTTGATCTCATCCCCAAGACCCCAAGATGGAGAGAAACCGTTTCACATGCTTGTCACGTGACTAACGCGGTATAACAAGCCAATCGGCAATCACAATGTCCATTAGCGTCGGCATCGGTCGTACACAAACCCCCTTCAGTAATCAAGCTCATGTACAGTTTCAAAAGCGACCTTTTCTTTGGACCCTTCCGAGAGCGATACTGTCTTCATCTCTTTTACGCACGACGCGACTTCCAATCTGACTCTCTACGAGCGAGCGATCGCGAATTCTATTCTCGGTAATCAAGCTCACGTACGGTTTCGAAAGCGACGTCTTCTCTGGACCCTTTCGAAAGGCGGAACCGTCTTTCCAATTCGATGTCGATCCGATCCCACCGTCCGTCGGAGGGCACGTCTAGTCCTAGTCACAAGACACGGCCGCGAAGGTGAAGAGGCACCACCGTCAACAGTTTTCTCTGAGCTGTTCTCCCATGTTTTTGTGTCCAGACAAGGAAGGAGTGGGAGGGACCGCAATTGGCGCCTTGTCCCCCCGACACCCCAAAATTTCCTCGTCCTTCCTCCTCCGCCATTTCCGGCATTTTGGCATTGTCGGTTTCTGCCCGACAGGTCACGTGCGCGGCCACGTGCCAACGTAACTCTCCTCTGGCTCTGACCGTTTGGGTCTCGCGCCCGCCCTGAAATAAATTCGTCGCCGTCATTTACTCCACCACGGTCATCTAATCATGGCGGGAAAGTTAAAAAAAAAAGATTAAAATTTTTTTTAATTAAAAAGGTACTCCCCGGCTGTCGACCGTGCGGGGGTTCCTTGGGTTATCAAAAAAAAAAAAAAAAAAAACGGGTCGTCGTTTACCGCTGTTCGAGGCACGAGGGAGGGCACAAAAAAGTCGCCCGACACGTGTGCTTCGTTAGCTTTGGGGGTTTTCTCGTTTCTACGTTGACAGGCGGGTCTCGCGGTTTTGCATTTTCATGTCCACACTTTGACTTTGTGCTCGTGCGCTGTTACTTATTTGGGTAAACAATCGAAATGTTGCGGCAAATTTGACCCGGTTCGTAACGTGGTCCATAATATTAAACTTTATTCAATATTTTTTCATGAACTTTAGCTAAATATGTAAATGGACTTTTGATATATGTTCGATTTAGTTATATAGTCCATGAATTAAATTGAACGTGTGTAAAAATCTAGGGACCGCATTGAACGTATTGAAATTTCCAAGAACCGCAGTGCACGTTGGTTCGAGATTCAGGGAACATTTGTATCATTATCGCTGCTTATTTCAACTCCCAAACTGTCGAAACTTTCATGATAGCCGTGCGTCGACTCTCATGTAATTCTTTCTTAATTTTACGAAAATACAAATTATATTATAAATTATAATGGGAAAGCACGAGAAAAAGTAAAAAGGTTTAAAAAAGAAAGGGGCATGCAAACCATTTTTTTAATTTTTTTTTGACGGGGTATTTCATTATCGATCGAGGGAAAATCGTTTTAAGATGGATCGGTTGCGAACCGGTGTTTCATTTCGGTACAATATTAAATGAACACTCTCATAGGAGGTGGGATCTCTGTCGCGAATCAAACTGTGTAATTATTATCAAACATACTTTCTCAACACAAGGGCATAGAGTGGATCTTGTTTGAAATAAGAATTTGAAGTTGCCGTGTCACTCTCATAAAATGGCCTAAACTCACCGGGCTGATCAAAGGGCATTTTTCGTTTTTTTATTTTTATTTTTTTCGATATATTTTTTTTGTTTTTTTTCTTTCCATAAACACGCGGCACTCCACCTACGGCCGTTGGGTCGTCGGCGAACCCGTCAGCCACGATCGAAACGACCGGCTTCTTCCCAAAAGAAAAAAGTTCATATATTTTTTTATAAATTTTTAATCTAATTCAACTAAAAGTTAGGTTCAAATTGTCTTCGGACGAAAATGATACTTAAACAGCCGGTAAGGTTGGGTTCTTATTGGAAATAAAATCAACTTTAGATGTTGATTTGAGAATGACTGGGTGTACGAAATAACAATGATTAGCAACGATTAACGGTTAATAAGATGGATTTGACTGGCGGAGTGGGGAGGCGGACAAAAATGTACCGGGGGGGGTCATGGCATCGAGGGCCTCAAAAGTCAATGCCGGCGTCGGTGGCCTCAACTGCCTCTTGTATTCTCACCCGTCTTCTCAATTCTCTCTTGTTCCAATCGCCTCCTTCCACCTTCGTCTGCTTCGTCTTCTTCGTCCTCTCTCTCTCTCTCTCTCTCTCTCCCTAGCTCTGCACTACAGTGAGCGCGACCAAATGAAGCGGGCGAAAGAGATGATGAACGGGGACATGCACACGTGGCGCCACTTACCTAATCTCCCCTCCCATTATTTCCAGAGCTCTCTGGTCCCCCCCCGCCCCTTTTCTTGGACTTCCCGAGCTATTACTGTAGCACAGCATAGCCTTCTCCTCCTTCCTTCTTCTCCTTCTCCTTCTTTTTCTCCTTCTTCTGTGTCCCCACCCCGAATCGGTCTTCTTCCCATCGACCATTCGCCAGTGATTCAGCGCTCCCCCTTCCCCCACCTCCCCCTGTTTTCTTCTTCTTCTTCTTCTTCTTCTTGTTCGCCGCCGGAGAAGGAAGGATGGAGGTGGATTCGGCCAGTGCCGGCAGCGGCGAGGTCAGCGCTCCCGTGCGGCGCGTGCTTCTCATCTCCGCCGGCGCCAGCCACTCCGTCGCCCTTCTCTGTGAGCTTCCCCCCCCCCGCGACTCTTGCTCTGCGCGGTCTGCGTTTGCCCGCCCGTGCGACGAAATGCGCGTTGATGTCGCTCGCCATTCCTATTCTAGACCCTTGATTCTTTAGGTTTATCGGTTTGCCGGGTGTGCCATCGAGCATGTTTGCCGTGCGCTGCGCTCTATTGTTACCACTAATGAGCTAAAGGCTGGTTTTTTTTTTTTAAGTCCTTTGCAAAAAGCGGGGCATTATAGTTGAGAGTGTCGCGGGAGTTGTTGTCGTATGTCTTCTGACATTGGGTGTTCTGGTTCCTCTACTTTTGGCGCTTCGTAGCTCCCGTTCTGTCTTCAGGCGTTTCTGTGCATTTTCAGGGAATATAAGCGCGCCCCTGTTCCTTGTGGTAACGTTTGAAATGAGGGTGTAAATGAGTCGACCTATCTTCTCGATCTCAAATGGCAGAATGCTCGAGGATGGATCGATCCGTCTCGAGTTCGAGTTGAGTTCTAGTTGCTCGAACATTTTGTTGAGTGGAGCTCCAACTTGAAAATGCTTTATCCGAGTAGCTCTCAGGTTCAATCAAGTCGTCGAATGTTTCTTGTCTTAATTACATGATACATTTATGATATTTATTGCACTCATAGTATTGGACTTTGAGCTTAACTCGAGCTTACAATAAAACTAAATAGCAAATCGAGCCGTATAGATCTGAGATTATCCGAAACTTAATCAAGTTGAGCTTATTTGAGCTTGTTGAAAACTTAATCTAGTCAAGCTCGATCTTGAGTAATCAAGCTCGAGTGGAGCATCAAACGGCGCATAGTTGATTATTGAACCGTGTCGATTTGATTCGATTCGACTCAATTACACCCCTAGTTTGAAAGGTAATCAAGGTGTGACTTGGATGTAATCAAGGGCTGGGAGTGTAATGCACTTTCATTTGGTTATTCACTGGGGTTGAGATTCTGCATGTATCCAGTTCAATCATTGTTCTGGTGCAGTAGGGCTTGAGTCTGTATAAGTGAGGAGACCTTTTAAAAAAAAAATTCTAATTGTTATATACTCTTTCCAAATTCCAAATTCATGGATCATGGACATTTGTTTGTGAGGTAAATAGAATGGTAAGATTCAGCACAAGTGTTAGAATCTTTGTTTACTTTTGGATTAGTCTCTGTGATAATTGCATCTTTGGTACTTTCTCTTGGTGTCTTTATGATATAGTCTTTTGAAAAAAGAATTACAGTGCTTTGCATGGCTCAATTGTTGTGCTGAGTAATAACTTCTTAAATTTAGGTTGGCATCATACATTTTTAAACCTTACTCTGTGTCGTCTGCAGCTGGGAATGTTGTTTGCTCATGGGGACGAGGGGAGGATGGCCAACTAGGCCATGGGGATGCGGAAGATCGTTCATCGCCTACACATTTGAGTGCATTGGATAGTCAAGAAGTAGTATCTGTTATTTGTGGAGCTGATCACACTACTGCATATTCTGAATCACTTAGGGAGGTGTATAGCTGGGGATGGTCTGTTCTAATCTTTTAATTTTACAGTATGAAAGTTTTGATTTTTTAATCATTCTGCTGAATAGTAATGTCTATTTCTTACCTTGGGCAGTTGTTTGGACTTGAATAGATGGTTTTTCTTTCAGATTGGCTTTAAGGTTTATTTGGCCATTGTGTGAATTTCTGTTTGAAATTTGCTGCTGTTGAGATGAATGTTCTCAATGTGGTTATAACAAAGACAGCAAAATGAATGGGTCTAATGCGAAATAAACTTAAACTCCTTTCTTCTTCTACAAAATGTCATATTTATCTTAATCAAAGGTTAGTTATTGCATAAGCAACATAGATACTTATGAACCCAGTCAGTCGGAGGAAAATCGAGCTTTTTGTTGGTTGTGCAGGGGTGACTTTGGGAGGTTGGGTCATGGCAACTCTAGTGATGTCTTTTCACCTCAACCAATCAAAGCTTTACAGGGTTTGAGAATAAAGCAAATTGCTTGTGGGGACAGCCATTGTTTGGCTGTGACTATGGAAGGAGAAGTCCAGAGGTTTATTATCTTCTCTTATTTGTTTATGTTAATGCCATGTTTATCAGTGACTCAGTAAATGTTGAAGGTGACTAAGATTTAAACCAATCCTGAACTTCTTTTGATCCCCACAGTTGTAGGTGCGGATAACCTGGATTAAATGATTACTATCTTCAGAATCTTTTTGTTGAATTTCTCTACTTGTGATCGTGATTCATGGGAATTTTCGACATCACTTGACTTGTATAATTGTTGTATTTTGGCTGTATTTCAGTTTGACATGCCTCATGGAAGGTAGTCGCATGCTAAATTCCTTAATTGCACAATTGTTTGATGGAAACATCTCTTAATAATCTGATTTTGATGAACTCACATAATTTTTTTCTCCTTTGAGAAGATATTTTTTGGTCTCTCTTTCTCTTTGAAAGTGTGGTTGCACACACATGTTACCTGTTTGAGGGGGGAGAAGTAGCGTGGGACTTTTGGGCCATGTGACCGAGTGATCTTTAAATTGGTGGCTTGCTTCATTCCAATGTGATATGGATTTAACAAAATAGAGAGTTGAGGGGACTGAACTGAATAAGAAAAGAAATTGGGGTTCCAACGAGCATATACACAAAAGAGCTCACATATGACAGATAGAATCTAACATATCTGAAAGTTACTCGCACATGGGGGTTTATTCCCTTTTAAGTACCTACTAAAGTTAAATTCTGTGTCTTCAGTTCTGTATGTTCCACTGAATGCATATATCTTCTGCCAAGCTAGCTTAAGTGTTCTATAAATGGCTGACATATTTAATGCAGTCAAGTACATTTCCAAGTTTTGGTGATAACACATAAGTTGCTAGTGATATGGCATGTGTTTATTTTGGACCTTCCAAAACCAGTGCTTTAGTGCTTGCACAATGCAATGATATGACCATCAACACTAACCCTTTCACAGCTTCAGAGTAGGGCTATCAATTTTCAACACCACCCTTTTGTTTAACATGTAGTAAGTGTGCTTTGGTTGAGCTTCATAGTGTTCATGTCATAAATGGGTCAACCTGTTTATACACAAACAATAAATGTGTCATTCACTGGTTGACCCTTATGACACTTTTAATTAAACATGATGTCAACGTTTATTTGTTCAACTCGACATGTTTAGATATATTCATTACGATACGTTCATATACTTTTAAACAAATTTTTACACGTTTAAATAAGAGATTATATCTTTGACTGTTCGACATGTTAACGTGTCGATTGTATAGCCCGTTAAGTGAATTTCATGTTTGCGTTTCAAAAATATGGAATGCGTACTATATGTGGCCATGTTTGGATTAGACCTAAATTTGGCATTACACGATTTGTGACATGGACAAATGAATTGCCAACCCTACCTTGGAACTTATTGTAACCACCTCAGTAAGGGGTACTTCATCAATCTAAAGTTTGGTTTTTCTACAGCTTTTGGGTGTTTCTAATATCCAATGTGTTTCCTCCATGTTGATATTGTTCCCTGATAGAATGCTTTAGGTTAAAGTCACCAATGTAAAACCAGCCGGTGCCTTACACTTTTCCTTACAAATTCTTTGCTTGATTGAAGCTGGGGGAGGAATCAAAATGGTCAACTTGGTCTTGGCACCACTGAGGATTCTCTTCTACCACAGAAGATACATGCATTTCAGGTACTGGCAAGTTATTTCTCGGTAATAATGTCAATAAGGATGTTAGTTGCTCACTGCATAGACGACCCATCTTTCACCAACATCCTTTTTGAGAAAGATATGTGTGTTCACTACTGTCAGAGATTATGCTCAATCTTTCTTCTAAGGCTGCATCAAGTTTTGACTATTTGAGGCCTTTACAGCGAGCCTCCATTTGTGTTCCAATACGAATTAATGACACACAGGAACATTTTACAGTTTACTTTGCAGAAGGATAAGGGATTTACTTAAATAGCTTATTTGCTTCGTCATGGTGATGCAACTTCTAGGGGATCCCCATTAAAATGGTCGCAGCTGGAGCTGAACATACTGCTGCAGTTACAGAAGCTGGAGAGCTTTACGGATGGGGTTGGGGCCGCTATGGCAACTTGGGCCTAGGTGACAGAACTGATCGCTTAGTTCCTGAGAAAGTTTCTGCTATTCATGTAAGTTAAGATTTTGGTGATGTGAACTTTTTCTAGTTAAAATAATTTTCAGTCATCCCATGTGGTTTATCCTACGATGCAAAGTTGCCCTTTAGGAGATCTGTGCGTGAAGAGTTACACAAATACTTGAAAGTTTTTCTCTGCTCACCGATCAGAATTTGATGTGAGAAAAGGACCAGACAGCTTGACTTCTTTTAACAGTCATCATCACTGATGTGCTCGTAAAGTATAAGTTAGATACTGCTTAACAGGCTACAATATGTTCGATGTGAAGGCAAGCCACTGTTAGGCTATATAATTAATACTTCTGGTAGTCGAAGTGTAGAGAACCTTGTTTTTTTTATTAAAAAGAGAAGAAGAATTAACAGACATACGAAGCAGTTTATATGATCACCTTATAAATTACCTTGAGAGAAATGGTTTTGATTCTGCAGCTCTGAGTCTCTGACACACCTCTTCTTTGTATATTATTAGTTTCATCTTGGTTATCATGCCAGCTTTCTTGGGTCTTTCAAATTTCATGTGTGCTAGCTTGTTCTGGAACTGATGGTTTTTCAACAGCAACTAGATTTGTGTGGATGACTTAGGTGACATATTGATTTGTGGGGCACTGTTTTTGTAGATTGGGTGATTATGTCTCTTAGAAAAGAACTTGTAGTTAAAACAAGAAGTATTTTGTTAACCCAATATAAATTATAGGGTATTAATTACTTCAACTTTATGTAGTTCCGTGGTATGTGGCATGGCATACGGACCACAATTGATTCCTGACTAAAGAGAACATTTTATCTTGCTAGTCTGTTGCTTGCTTCTGGTGTGCATAATAAACAATGCTGTATTTGACTTTTGAAGGAAAAACTTTATTATTTGTTATAGTAAACATATCATCTTGTTTTTATAACTGTTGGTTGTATTATTTCATTGTATGGTATCGAGGACTATTGTTCTAACATTCTTACAAATTCAATCAGTTGAACGGAGAAAAGATGGTTGTGGTTGCCTGCGGATGGCGACATTCAATATCAGTATCTGCTTCTGGTGCCTTGTACACCTTTGGATGGAGCAAGTATGGTCAACTTGGCCATGGAAATTTTGAAGATCACCTTGTTCCTCACAAGCTGGAGGCTTTGCATGGAAGTTTCGTTTCTCAGGTGACACATCCTTCAATTGCAGCTGTCATTCTGTCTTTCTTCCAATGCCTATTGGCCTCCTAAAGATTATTGGTGAAAGGTCCTTATAGAAGAAATGGAACGACTGACTTTTAAAAAGTGCTTGTGAATGGATCCATGGGAGTGATTTTCTGAACTTAGCTTCGCTGGTTTCCTGATTTTGATTTGGACAATGTATGAATAAAATAATACTCAACTTTCTCTTGTTACCTATAGTTCACGGCTGATGAAGATGCGTGCTTATGTAGGTCTAATCGGCATCACTTTATCACCTTTTCTGCATTCTTTCTTCCTCTATTTTAGGCTTTTTATTCGTGCTAGTACTTTTGATACCTTGTTTGCTAAATGTTAAGTTGAGATAGGCTTTACTGAATGTATCTGGTCAGCCGAACATGTTATCTCTGTTCAAATAACCCAAATTCTATTTTCCAGATATCTGGTGGCTGGAGACACACTATGGCGCTAACTTCTGATGGAAAATTGTATGGCTGGGGTTGGAACAAGGTTGGTTTTTGGCTTCCTTTTCACCATCACTTGGTTAGACTCCTCCTTGCTAATCAGTTCCATCAGCAATTGCCCAGTATTGTTTGCCTGGGACGTTAGGAAGCCGTTCAGTTCTACTGAGCTCTCTTAGCTCTCCATATATGGATATATTCTCTTTATTTAATGAACATTTACTGAATGCTTGGGCATTCTTTTTTCGGCATGTGCAGTCTGGATCTGCCATTCCCTATGGTATTGGTTTTGTTAGAGTGGGATTTGATGTTCTTTTGGATAAATTTCTCTTAAGTTTTTTTTTGTTCAAAAAATTTCTCTAAGTTGACCATCAGGTTTTGGCAAAATTGGAGGGAGACCCCATGTGTTTTACAGAATCACATTGATACCCTCTATCACAGTTTATTGGATTCATCAAAAAATTAAAAAATGATTATGTGACTTCAATATCGACTTTGTTTATCAGATAATATTAAAATAGTTGAGTTGATGAATAATGCTTTTATAATATAATTTTAATGTGGATGGATGCCTTTCAAGTTAATTGTTTTTAGTTTATCTAGATTAGAGAGATATAAAAATAAAATCACCGCATTGTATGATTTTAATAGTGGATGTACTGGTGTTAGAGGTATTTTTGAATGCAGAGTACTCGTCCTGCAACTTTGCCTAAACCTGAGGGATGCTGGAGTAATTCGTCTTTATTGTTACTTTTTGGGGGATTCATATCTGAATTTCTCCTCTATATTTCTACATCTTTTGCGTAATTATTTTCTAAAGCTAATGCTTTAGTTGTGATACTGCAAATTAACTGATACTCTCTCCTCTTTTATATGCAGTTTGGACAGGTTGGAGTGGGTGACAACGTTGATCATTGTGCTCCTGTGCAAGTCAAATTCGCTAATGAGCAGGCACATCCTTACTTCCATTTATTGGGATAAATGATAAGATAGTTCATGGCATTTATTTTCAGTTCCGTGGGTTTTCCTTTCTCGCACGCATGAGATTGCAACTTTCCATCCTTATTGTCTTTTCCTACTTCTGGTGCTAATATGTTCTTTGTTCTTTTCCTTTGAGACAGAAAGTGGCTCAGGTTTCATGTGGATGGAGGCACACACTTGCTGTTACTGAAGAAGGCAATGTTTTCTCCTGGGGTAGAGGAACTAATGGACAGCTTGGGCATGGGGAATCCGTTGATAGGTAAAAGTGTCTACATGCATTTTTTGGGTATTGCTGCTTGTGCTTGTGGCATCATTTAAGAGGAATGAACTCTGTAATCTGTAGTTTGCTGCACACAGTCACCACATGCTTTGACATAATTTCATTGCTTCTTTCCTGAGAGAACTCTCTGTTTATTTACAAAATATGGGAAAATTGATGCGAGCATATACCTTCCTTATTGCATCCATCAAGGAACTGAACTGATATTTGAATATGAAGAAGAAACTTTAATCTGGGCTTAGGCAAGGATCGTAAGATAGTATATTGTCACCCTTACGCTTTTTTTCAATGAATTGATTGAATCAAGTCCTGAGTTCTCTTACCGTGACTAAGAAGTGAAAATATCCAGTACTAGATGGATGTGGTGACCCTCAAGTGTGCCATCTGTTTATGTGTCTTCTGGCCAAATGTATATGTGGGGTTTGCTTGGGTGGACTAAATGGCCGATACTACCGGAAGGATTTCTCATTGGATAATAGGTCTTCTATTTAGTATTCCTATGATCGGTTTAAATAGGTATTTTCTTTTATGGTTCATACTCTGAGTTGGACTCATCTCTGTAATAATCTAATAGTCAAATGCATTGAGTTGGAGATATGAAAGCTTAAGAAAAAATTAATAACTTTCCTCGATTTTGAAAAAAAAAAAAGAAACTTCATTTTAGTTTTTGTCAGCTAATGTTTTTAAAAACTTCATTAATTGATCTACAACATAGGCACTGTTCTGGAGAATAAGTAATGTTGGTAATACTGAAGATACGTGGTTGAGTTCGGGAGCTGATGATTATCTGAAAGAACGGAGGAAATGATGGAACTTTTAACTGGTGATAATGAACATGGTCTACATTACTTCATGTATGTAGAATTAACGAAGTTGTTGCCAAATCTCTGTTCACTGATGTTAATTACTTGGAAAATGTGTAGGAACATGCCAAAGATAATAGATGCTTTGAGTGCTGATGGATCTAGTGGGCAGCAAATTCAGTCCTCAAACCTAGATCTCTCATCAGGTGCTTAATGATCTCGATTTTCCCTGCCTTTTACCATATGTTTACTCACTATTCACCCAATATGTTGCATCTTTTTATATGCATGGAAAACTTTACACAGGAAAAACGTGGGTCTCCCCATCAGAGAGATATGCCCTTGTTCCTGATGAAACCGTAAGTCACTGGCTCTTAAAACTCTAAACTACAATTGTTCCTGATGTGAAACTTGTGGAGCCACAGATCTAGTGATGTTCCTGACCATGACATCTCCACTGTTGTGTCTGATAATACAGAGACTAATTCTACTTGTTTTCTTAGATTGCAATCAGTTGACTTGACCAATAAAAGAAAGAATATGCAGTTAAGACTTGATAATGTAATTTTCAAAGCTATTACATCCAGCGCAACAAGGTTTGTATCTACCTTGTAACGAGATAGATTAGATCATTGATTTGCTTTTCCTATTTCTAGGTTCAGTGGCAGGATAACAGAAATGACGTGAGTGTTCCCGAGACTGATGTCAAGCGGATGCGAATGTGATCACTTGAAAGATGCTTCATTACAGCCAATCCTTTCGGCACTCTAATACTGGCCGACAAGGTTGTGCCATCTGCGAAGTTTGGTTTCAACTTCTCCATTTCCTAGGTTTTTTGTAAATGATCTATCCTTGCAGGGACCTGTGCCGTTGGTCTTTATTCTTCTATCTTCATAGTTGAACCCTTATATTAGAACTTAACGCCAATGTGAATAGTTTAGATGGGGCTCCACTTTTGTGGCGTAATAGGCTTTGTAAGGCTTGAGGGAAGCTTATATCTTATTGCTGAACTGCTTCCCATAATTGCTTCTGTTTAAATAACTGGAAAGGAGCATTTAACATCCCTGGATGGGTTGTGATCCCGCGATGACTAGATATGGAATGAAAGCATTACGTTTCCGGTGTCGGCACAAATATGCGGCATCTCTGGTGGTTAGGGTTTATATGTCTGCTCATGTCGATGGTCGGATGGTGAGTACGGGGGCTTCACACCGGTCTTTCTCCAAAAGGACCTGAAGCACTCAACTTACATTCCGGCATCAGTCTTTTGTTCGAAGGGGAAAACTGTTTAAGCTGCGAGAGAGACAGAGAGAGAGAGAGTTCAAACATGGTATCGACGATTGGTAGACTCTCACGAGGCCTCTCATTAAATATGGACATTGCATTGACCATTGGTTGTGGTAAAACGCCGACACCAAGTTTTATCTCATGAATGTCCAGCAGATGGTAATGCACGTAGGTTCTCATGTTGTGACGTGGGAACGGCGTTCTCTTCTCGAGTGGTTCGCCTTACTAAATCGTGGTAACCATGCTTCTTTTTTTTTTTTTTGATAATTCAATATGAAATGTGTCCCTAAAAAATGCGAAATATGGTAAATCACTTTACGATAAAATGATTATCGTGTTTTTCTAAACGGGTCAAGTGCAGCTCAGCAACATGACAAAAAAAATGCACCTCAGCAAAAAAAAAAAAAAGAGTACACCTCGGCAAAATCTATCGCTGGTGGCGCTTTTTAAAATGTAGAATGACAATTTTTGAACCAGTAAAGTAAACAATTGATTTTGGCTTTGGAATAAAAGTACAATGTACATTGATGACATTATTTAGATAAAAAAAAAAGAAAAGGAAGATTAATGTGAAAGTTAAGTTTTAACTTTAAGGGCCAAGTTGATGATAAAGAAATCAGATTTTCCCATTTGTTTGATCTTGAAGTCTATCCTTTCTCATTCTGCCACTTTGGCATCTTTAACACGCACGAGTCACAAATTAATTGATAAAAAGAAAAATAGAAATTATTTGGCTAATATAGATAATGCATAGCGAGTGAACTGAAAAGTGCTATCATGTTAGAATACCAATATTGGCTATGGCCTATCATTTATCAATTTCTTTATTACCTCTAAACATAAATTGAAAGCTTTCATTCTCGTTTTGCCACTTGGCATGTTTTTTTTTTAACATGCACGTGTCACAATTGGCTCGTGAAAGTTCGAAAAGATCTACACAAAAACATCAGAATTTTGAATGTGCACGAAAGAAAGTATTGGGAAGCTGCATAGTAGAATTAAAATCACATAAATCGAATGGCAAAAGAACATTAAAAGTAATCTCGCTGATAGAATTTTATAACCTCTTACTCAACAAATTAAGATTCAAAATGAATTAATCATAAATTACTAGCTTTGGCTATAATTTATCCACTTCTATCTTATCCTAGATGAAGACTTTGAAGTTTCTAAAGTATTCATTGAGATGGCAGTGGGTTCCTTAACTTCATTCTGAGTGAACATTAATCTTAGCTCACAGCCAAATTAAGTATATGTGAAGTAGAAAAATAATAACTGAAGACCATCGTTAATGACACTCTTCGCTATCGCATAGTCAAAGATAACGAGACAATAAAATTTACACTCAATTGGACCGAGGCCGAGGCATGTATCTAAGCGCAGTGATTGTCCATAGTATCATTCGAGGAAAATATAATCCGTACCTTGGATGCGTTGGCGAGTCGGTTCTTTTCAATCGATACGATAAATTCTTATGGAAAATATTGAATACGGCTCACCCGCTTAAGATTTATTAATCAATTTTACTACGCAACAATGCCAAAACTAGGGGCGTGCACGGAAAGCCAACCTATTCGGGAGCGGACCGGACCAAATGAACTCGTTTTGGATGGTTATAGAGAGAACTGGTCCGGTTACCGATTCTAAATTTTTGGAACTGGTAATAATCAGTCCGGTTCGAACTAGATCGATATGTATTATTTTTTTTTAGAATTTCCCTTTCTTTTGAAGAGTAAAAAGAAAAAGAAATTGTCAAGACCCTAAACCGGACCACAACCAGCCAGTTCAGGTCGACTCTCGGCCCTACCAGTCTAGTTCCCGATTTCAAGAACTCATGAACCGGCCTTTACCTGTCCGGTTTCCGGTTCTAAAGTGGAACCGGCCCAGCTCGGGAACCAGTCACCCTTAGCCAAAACACACGCAAATAGCAAGAGAGGCAATTAAGGACAAGAGCAGCAGAAGGTGAACGAGAGAGACGGACAGTGAGAGGACAAATGTACCAAAAACTCCCAAGGGAGAAGAAGAAAGAAAGAAGAAGAGGAGGAGGAAAATAGAGGTCAGATTAGATCCCCGGCCCCTCACGCGCACAAAAACACCAAACTCCTTTTCCCCATTTTCTTGACATTTTCAATTTTTGACCCCCCACCTTCATTCCCAGAGAAGGAAGGAGCAGCCCAACCTCCTCCTCCTCCTCTCTCCCTCCCTCCCTCCCTCCCTCCTTCGTCGTCGTCATCGTCATCATCATCTTCATCTTCTTCATCTTCATCATCATCATCATCAGATCTCAGTTTTTCGCTCGAAGCTCTTCCCCACTCCGCAGATCACCCGACGAACCTCCTCCGTTCCTGTCGATCCCACCCTCTCTATCTCCCCCCGTCGTCGGGAGATCCTCCCCCCGATCGATCCACCCGACCCGACCCGACCCATCAATCCAAGGCCCGCCGCCCCCACCGACCCACCCGGCCGGCAATGAACGACTTCGACGGCCTCCTGACCGCCGATTTCGGCTTCAAGCCCCAGGGCAAATCGGCCCCTATGAAACCCTCCTCCGCCGCCGCCTCCTTCGACTTCGATCTCGGATCCCGATCCGGCCGCGCCCCCAATTCCGATCACGCCTTCGGATTCGAGCCGAAGCCGAGGTCCCAAACCCTAGACGACTTCGGGGACATCTTCGGCGACAATGCGAGGGGCGCGGGCAAATCGGAGAGCCGCGGCGGTGGCGGGTCGGGTTTCGATTTCGACTCCATGTACAATTCCAGCGCCAAATCGCCGGGTTCGCCGGTGTATGATAAGCCGGTCTACGACGACGACATATTTGAAGGTGTTCCAGGCTTGAAGAGCTCTTCCGGGGTTAAATTTGAGGATGTCTTCAAGTCCATTTCCGATTCTCCGCCGCGGAGGAAAGGGAGCGAAAGTAGTGCGTTTGACGATCTTTTGGGCGGATTTGGAAAGAAGGAAGGTGAGTCAAAGAGTAAGGGGTATGACACGAGTGTTCCAGCTTTTGATGATGATTTAATTCCTGGGTTTGGAGGAAGCGGTCCTCCTGCTAAGAACAGGTATGTGCTAAGTGCCTTGGTCTCTGTTTCCTGATTACATTGTGGACTTCAAGTGTTTTTAGTGCTGTAGAGATTTAGTATTTGTCAGCATTGTTCCTAATTGAGCGTATTTTGATTGCACCTGCTAGAGCTAGCTTTGGTTGATCAAAATAGTGTTGATCATTGTTTGATTTAACTAGTTTATCTGTTTTCTAATCTCTTGCAGCATTGTCTGCTGTTTGCACTGTGTACATACTTTCTCTTTTACTAGGTCTTCATTTATGATCCAAGTGGATTTGTTATCGATCTTAGGGTATGCATTGAACTGACATGGCCAAATAGGATTTGGTATTTATGTGGCAAAGCCCTGCGGATTCCATATGTGAATATTAAGAAAATTGTTGTGCCCTCCTTACCCCGTAGCTATCAGGGTTTTGGGATGATCTATTGGTACTATGTTGCTTTGAAGTTGGGTTCCCACCTTTATGCTGTGCTTGACATGAAAAGAAGTGGGAGAAAGAGTGTATTGAAAAGAAAGGGAAGTAAGGGCATTGAAAATGGGGATTGAGGATCAACTTTCTTTTGCTTGTTTGGTCAGGAGGAATGATAGAGAAGAAATAGTAGACTGATTGCTTTTTCGTAACCTTCATTATTAGGCATGTACCATCCCGAGCAGGTCACCGGCATACACATCTCTTGCCTTTCCTATAATTTTTTTTTTGGAAATTTGAGAGATTGGATATATGGGCCTATCACATACTTTTTCTCTTTTATTTCCAAATAGTGGAAAATGACTACTGAATTTTGTAATCCTCCCACAAATTCCTCTCGTGCACAGTCTACCCTTCCCAAACACAGCATTTTGAGGAAGTTGCGACTTGTTTTTCCAAGAGATCGTTATATGAATATTTTAGCTGATCCATTGAGAAGGAAAATGTGTATATAAGAAGAATGAATGGACTTATCATTTAATCAGACTGTTCTTGTGATATGCATGGTTAATGTTTTGAAAATTGAATTTTTCCTCATTAAACATGTTTAACAAGTGGTGCCCCCAAGGACACTTGTTAACAAGCCCAAATAACTATTGTTTAATGTCTGCTTTAACTTGTACTATCTACTCTGATTTTTCTTTCCTCTCTCGCTGCCAAAATCTGCTGATCTGATCACATATTCTTTCCTTTTCTCTTTCAAACTCACAATCAGTATTTCTTTATTTCCAAGTGTGATTACCAGTAGGAACGCGGCATTTTCATGGCAACGGTCAGGCATCTTCAATCGATGTGCTTGATTGGATTTGGCACTTAATGGTCTATCCAGTCTTCTTACTGGAAATGGAAAGTTCGATCTCTATGTGCAAAAGTGCAGTGTTGAACATAGAATCTACCTTTTCTTTTCTTGTTTTATTCTTAGAGCGATATTCTTGTGGAGAAATCAGGATTTGTGAAGGGAAAAACTTATTTTCTTCTCATTTTTGATAAAAGATGTTGGGAGACTGTGATTGCTACTTTCATAACTTTATCTGACTAAGTGGGGTCTGTTATTTGAATGCTTTTGTACCATTGTTCTCCATTTGGTATCTGTAGCTTTAGGTACTCCCCATTTTTTTTTAGCGTCTCCTTTCATGTCGTTTTAGGTTTTCTGCTACTCTTTGTTAGTTGTTTCTTGATCCTATAATCGCATCTTCTCACTAGAGCAACCGGACGTCATTTCATGTGTCCATTCGATTGCAAACAAGCTCTTCTAATCTTACACCTATTTCTTGGAATACATTCATTTCGGTACTTCTTCCATCACACAGTAAATTAAACAATGAAGCAAGTGGACTTATGGTTGAGGTCAACCTTTGTCTCAATTATAGTTACTTCAATTGTGATGTGGAGTTCACTAGTTCTTTAGATGGAATCAGACTCATTGGATTGCAAGAATAATTTAGCTCCATTAATGACCCTCTTCATCAACTTTGGGCAGCAGTGTGCCTTTTGAATGCCACTAGTTTATGATCTCAATTATGAAACTGCCCTGTGCATGCTGTAGTTCTTGAGAGAGGGAGGGAGGGAGGGAGGGAGGTGGGTGGGCGGGTGGGCGGGCAGCAGTATGCCTTTTGAATGCCACTAGTAGGGAGGGAGGGAGGGAAGGGTGGGTGGGAGGGCGAGCGGGCGGGTGGGCGGGCAGCAGTATGCCTTTTGAATGCCACTAGTTTATGATCTCAATTATGAAACTGCCCTGTGCATGCTGTAGTTCTTGAGAGAGAGAGAGAGAGAGAGAGAGAGAGAGCGGAGGGTGGGTGGGCGGGCGGGTGGGCGGGCAGCAGTATGCCTTTTGAATGCCACTAGTTTATGATCTCAATTATGAAACTGCCCTGTGCATGCTGTAGTTCTTGAGAGAGAGAGAGAGAGAGAGAGAGAGAGAGAGAAAGGGAGGGGAGGGAGAGAGGGCGGGCGGGCGGGCGGCAGTATGCCTTTTGAATGCCACTAGTTTATGATCTCAATTATGAAACTGCCCTGTGCATGCTGTAGTTCTTGAGAGAGAGAGAGAGAGAGAGAGGGAGGGAGGGAGGGCGGGAGGGCGGGCGGGCGGGCGGGCGGCAGTATGCCTTTTGAATGCCACTAGTTTATGATCTCAATTATGAAACTGCCCTGTGCATGCTGTAGTTCTTGAGAGAGAGAGAGAGAGAGAGAGAGAGAGAGAGAGAGAGAGAGATGTTATGGATATGGATATTCATTCTATAACATGGAGATGCCTACTGAAAAATGTGAAGGTATAGATTATGAAACTGCCCTGTGCATGCTGTAGTTCTTGAGAGAGAGAGAGAGAGAGAGAGAGAGAGAGATGTTATGGATATGGATATTCATTCTATAACATGGAGATGCCTACTGAAAAATGTGAAGGTATAGATTATGAAACTGCCCTGTGCATGCTGTAGTTCTTGAGAGAGAGAGAGAGAGAGAGAGAGAGAGAGAGAGAGAGAGAGAGAGAGAGAGAGAGATGTTATGGATATGGATATTCATTCTATAACATGGAGATGCCTACTGAAAAATGTGAAGGTATAGTTGTCTTGGAATAGGTCCTTGTACTTGTGCCAAGAAAATTGCATTTAGCTCCATAAACTATACAGCATGAAGTCTTGTTAGAGCAAGTATTTCCTAAGCTGTTCCACTTTCTGTTAGGTCTAACAGTTTCACTGTAACAGTTGACCCCATCAGATATTAAATTTTGGAACAAACCAACTTTATTTATTTCATCTTTTTGTAGCTTTGGACAATGTGGAGTCTTGACAAGCTATTTGAGTCAAGTTTTGTCAGATTTCTCAAATACGAACCATCTAGTGATGGTTACAAACTTACAGACTTCATCAGATTGGATTCGATCCCATGAGATGTAGTATGCAATGGTGAAATTTTGGAGGATCAAAGATTCTCAATCTTTGCGTTTTGTTCGAGAAAAATGTATATAATTGAATAAAAAATGTAATTCATAATATGAGCAAGGAAATTCTATGACTAAACAGTAGCTAGCAGTAAAACATACAGTAAATGTTGCCAAAGGTTTGCCATAGATTTGCATACCCCATACCTTGTTAATGGAACAATTAGGAGACACCATATGCTACTCTTATGGTGATTTGCTTCTTATTGGCTTCGTCAGTCATTTATGATAAACTCCTTGATATGCTGACACTAGAAAATTTGATCAGTTTAACGAAGTAATTGAATCACCCTGGAAGACAGTATTAGTTCTAGGAGAACTGGTAGTATAGTTTATCACATTCGAAGGGATTTTGACTCTGATTCAGTTGCCTTATTACGACTGCAGCTAATTGATTACATGAAATGTTCTTATATTCTAAATGAGACCTACGGACAAAAATTGCAACGAGGACCTAGCCTTGGGAAGGAGAAAAAGAAAAGGGAATTGCCCCGGGGGAGGGGGGGTTGGGTTTGACATTTCTACTTTAGAGCAAATGTGCTATTTTTCTCAGATTGTAAGTAAGATTTGAATATGTGACATGATAAGATCAATAAGTATATCGAAAATTAACATGGCAGTGACTGAGATGATTTTAAAATCTGAACAGTATAAAATTTAAGGGTCATTTCAAGAGGAACAGCCAAATCACGAAGTTTATGGTTATCTGGTAGCAGTTTCTGAGGTTATTTGGTGTACTTAATCTTTTGAAAGGGCATTGGTCATTTTCTATTTTGCCTTATTTTTCCACAATTGAGGTTGAGATGGAATGACTGGGTCTTGTGGTGTAGAAGGATTTGTGCTTATCTGTAGTCACTGTGATGCAAGATGATTTTTTTTATGTAAGGTTTTGTTTAAATGACTCGAGTTGCATAGCCATAGCCATCCTACAAGTTAATTTACAACATAACTAATCAAGTCAACTCTCCTCTCTCTACCCGTCCATGCCGCCCCCCCCCAAAAAAAAAAAAACTCGCTGCCCCCTAAAAGAATGTTATCTGGGATCACTATCTTGTTAATTGTAATCATGCTGGTAATTTTACCTTTCCTCATTTTCCGTTTCACAAATGTATAAGATATTCCTGAGTACACGCACCAACTTCTCTTTTTCCTGCAGGCCAATGCCAGAGCCTACTTGGTCTTCTGAGCCAACACATCACACGAGTAAAATGACAGAAGATCCATTTGCGTCATTAGGATCAACCTCACCCCATGTGACCTCATCTTCAGGCCTTTCCACTGACCCATTGGAAGAATTTAGTAAGCTCGGTAAATCCGAGAGTATGAAAACTGATGCTCCATCTGTATCCAGTGGGGGAGTATACGATGACATGGATCCATTTGATGGCTTGGGAAAATCTGTGCCATCTTTTTCATCTGAAAGAACCAATAGCAGCAAGGATAGAAGTCCTCTGAGGAGAGAGCGCAGCTCTAAGAGGAGTCCAGATAACTATGAGGAAGAGTCTTTGCCTGTTGATAATGATCGTAAATCTGATCAAACTTTTTTCGATATTCCTCCTGCTTCTCGAGGTACTAACATGTCTGCTGGTCAAACTGCTTCTGGTCCTTCCTATGCGCAGGCCAATCCCAATGATGCCAGTAGTCCAGTAGACATGTCCCCAAGATATGAGGAAAATGTCTCATCCTCGGATGAGTTATGGCTCACAGTATCAGAAATTCCTCTTTCTACACAACCTACAAGTGTGCCCCCGCCGTCTAGACCTCCTCCTCCACGACCAGCACGAGTCTCAAGAGCAGGAAGTAGCTCTTTTGGATCTGCAAATGCGAAGAAAATTGTTAATGAGTTTTCTTCATTCCCAAATTCCACTCAAAATTTTGAGGATACTAAGTCATTCCCTCCTGCTTATGGGAGTTCGGTTTCATCTCCAATCGATGAATTAGAAGATTTTGCAATGGGCGGGAGTAGAAATAATGTTGATGATCATTCTAACGGCTTTTATAGTGAGGAAATGGGTATGAACTCTGATGCTGCTGCATCTGCAGCAGCCATGAAAGAAGCCATGGAGAGGGCAGAGGCTAAGTTTAGGCATGCAAAGGAGGTAAGGGAAAGAGAGAGTAGTAAGACTGCTAGAAGTAGAGACACCGTGCATCTTGAGAAGGACGAGGATTTTCTGGATGCTCATGAGAGAGCTCTCCGGGAAAAGCAAGAGAAGTTAGATCGCGAGAGGCTGCAGAGGGAGAAGGAAGAGGAAGAGAGAGAGCAAAGGAGACTTGAGAAAGAGAGAGAAAGAGAAGAAAAAGAGAGGGAACAAAGGAGACTTGAAAAGGAAAGGGAGAGAAGGGAGATTGAGAGGGAAAGGGCCAGACAAGCTGTGGAAAGGGCTACTAGGGAGGCACGTGAGAGAGCAGCTGTTGATGCACGTGACAGAGCAGCTGTGGAGGCTCGCCAGAAAGCTGAAAGGGCTGCTGTTGAGAAAGCGAATGCTGAAGCTCGAGAGCGTGCAGAAAGGGCAGCAGTGCTGAGAGCACAAGCGGAAGCCCGTGAAAGAGCAGCTGCAGATGCAAGGGAAAGAGCTGAGAAGGCTGCTGCAGAAGCAAGGGATAGGGAAGCACGGGGAAGAGCTGCTGAAGCACGGATGAAAGCAGAACGAGCTGCTGTGGAGAGAGCTGCTGCAGAGGCTCGAGAAAGGGCTGCTGCAGAGGCTCGAGAGAGGGCTGCTGCAGAGGCTCGAGAAAAGGCAGCTAAAGCCAACCAACAAAAGAATGATAATGATCTTGAATCCTTTTTCAGCATGGGTCGAGCAAGCAGTGCTCCACGTCCCAGGGCCAATTCTGCAGTGAGTATTTGAACTTAGAGCTGAGTTGCTGGATTGTTTGACCTTACAAGGCCGTAAAAAAATGATTTGTAATCCTAACTTGATGACCCAGGATCCTTTCTTTGAAACACAGTCCCAAAGCAGAAAGGGGCCTGATGTGGCCAAGACATCTGAATCTACTTCATCAAGCATGAGAAAAGCCTCATCAACTACAAATATTGTCGACGACCTTTCTTCAATTTTTGGAGGTAGCATGCATGAGCTTCACAGAGAGATAAAGCTTTATTAACTCTAAATATTGATTGTTTACTGAACTTTTACTCCCTCTGTTAACCAAAAGGAGGAGTAGCATCATCTGGGGAGTTCCAGGAAGTTGAAGGAGAAAGTGAAGAAAGACGTAGAGCTCGGTTGGAGCGCCAACAGAGGGCACAAGAACGAGCGGTATATGCTTGCTAAGGGGACATTTGTTAATCTCTTGTGAATGATGGATACTGAAATTTAGCCTCATTTGAACCGGTTTGATTATTGTGGATCTCTCTCTTAGATTTATGTCTTGTCTATCCTATTTAGGCAAAAGCTCTGGCTGAGAAGAACCAGCGGGATCTTCAAGTTCAAAGGGAGCAGGCCGAGAGACATGTAAGAAGCTGTTGTGATTTCCTTATGTTTAAGTTTCTTTTTATGCATCTGTGCTACTTTTGAGTATTGAGCTCGTGGCTTAGGTGCAGAAAGACATATATTCAAGTCTTGATTGCTTTACTTTTATTGCTAAAGTTTGTTGCTGTCACCTAACTTATCAAGATTCTGCAAGTGTAATGACTATTGAGTATGGCTTGTCATAAAGCTTGGCTAATCCTTGAATTTCTATATTGCAGTCGTAAATTGATTTTGAATGTTAGGTTCAGGCTTTAAACTCCCATAAGAAGGGCTGAAAATGACTGCCTGTTAATGCTGTACCGTAAACTCACTTCTGCCATCAGTGAATCTTTCACCAATCTGCAACTTACTCCATCATCAATCTCTTGCTTTGCCACTCTTTGAGACTGATCAATCATAGATATGACAATTGAAAACAGAAACTTTTTGACAATTGAAAACAGAAACTTTTTCTCCATTGCGATTGATGTTTAATCCCTCGTATGCAAAATTCTTGAAATGATTCTGCAGTGCCCTAATAGATAGGAGCAAGGTAAAAAGGAAGATATAAGAAGCATCTCATTCTGAACTGCGCTGCGCAGCAGCTGGTGGTACACCAATTTAGACTCCTTCGGAGGAGATCATAACATAGGTTATCAATTTGTGTGCCTTTTGGATTTTGTTGGATTTTGTCGTTTGAAGCTGAACTTGGCGTTTCTATCTAGGTTTCGCTTTGTTAATTTCTTCTTTTTGACATTTTCAAAGGATTTTCTGCAATTGGACTAGGAATATTTCTCCTGGAATTCCAGAATCTCTTTTTTCTCCTTGGGGAAAAGTAAACAACAAATGACTTCTTATGAATCGTCTTTAATCTGATAAATAACAAAGGCTCAGTGTGTACTTTCCATGGCTTGAAGAATGCACTTACTGTCAAGGTCTTTGCCCCCTGCTAAACTGGGGAAAAGTGAGGATGCTTTTATCCAATGCTGTGTCCCACATGGTTTAGAAGACGAAGGGCATGTAATAGTAAATTTGAATGCAGATGCCACAATAAGTCTGAAGCTTGTTTTGATTTTTTGAATTGATAGTTTTTGTTGATTGTCACTGTATATGGGTTGCATATTTCCTCTATTTATTCATGTTCATCCCACATTAGTTCTTTAATTGCATTGATTCTTGGTCAAAATTACAAATTAGTGAATTTCTCTCTTTAATATTATTTTGGATGATTTTCAGAGAATTGCTGAAACATTGGATGTGGAGATTAAGCGTTGGGCTGCTGGCAAAGAGGGGAACCTACGGGCTCTGCTTTCAACTTTGCAATATGTATGTCTTAAATACTTGTTTCCCTTAACTTATGATGGTTATTGCCGTTTACTGAATGGAAAACTTTGGTTTGAAAATATTAGTCAGTGACAGATATTATTTTCTTTTGGGGATGGATTTTTTGTCATTGATTTGTATTTTGTGGTGGCTGATTTTTCTTTTTCTGATTTGTGGTAGGTGCTCTGGCCTGAATGTGGTTGGCAGCCTGTGTCTTTGACAGATTTGATAACTGGTGCAGCAGTGAAGAAGGTATACAGGAAAGCAACCTTGTGCATTCATCCTGATAAAGTGCAGCAGAAAGGTGCAAATCTTCAGCAGAAATACGTTGCTGAAAAAGTGTTTGACCTCCTTAAGGTATTTGGGATATCAAATTTTCCTAATTGATCATTTCTCTGTTGGTCTTTCGCATTTTATCACTGTAAATTTTCAGGACATATTTGTAAATGTGGGTCGTCTTAGTGCCACTATGTAGCAAGTAATTTGTTGCTAGGTGGAGGAACCAGTCACAAGTCAAATGAAGAATTCTTGTTTGAAGGATAACTTGTTACTGATATCGTTGTTTTAATAATGCTACAGGAAGCTTGGAACAAATTCAATTCTGAGGAGCTCTTTTGAATTCCTGGAGTTATCTTGCCTCCTCAACGCTGCGTTGTTGGGAACCATGTCATATTTTTGGTGGAATGCTAGTCTGCTCCTTACAGAAGAATGATAGCACGTCTTCTTGATGAAATGTATTGTGCACATGTGCAGACAAAGCATAGATACACACAATCCAGCTGATTTCTCCCAAGAGTTGCAGAACATCGTTGCTCGCCACAATTGAGTCTCTCTCAAGGTAAAAGAAGTTGAAGGCTATTGTGTTATCGGTTGGAATGTTGTGCCTTTGTAGAATGGCATGTGTTGATTCCATTTATGGAAAACTCTTACTAGATCCGCTTCTCATTGAGAATGAGAAGACTGTCTTCTTTTTGGTGATTTTTTCCCTCTTGGGTTGTGATATAGCTCCATTTATTGAGTGTATAACCTCTTCTGTATTGACCTGTATGATTACTCAGCACATCTCTATATAGAAGAAATGTCTTTATTTAGCGGACAGTTCTAGTTCGAGGATGAACATAACGCCTCTGGGCCCCGGCAGTGTATTTATAGGTGTCATTGTGCTATCACGTCGAAATGACGGTGATTGGATTTTTGGTTTTTTAGTTCACTTATTTTGTCATCGCTCGAGATCTAAGGTTTCCCTTCCAAACCAAAAAATAAAGAAAGTGGAGATGCTGCTGAGCGTTTTATTTAAACGGTCGTGATCTTTCTACTTAAATAAGCAACTTGCCTTTGGCTGATGGTTTAGTAATTTTACTAGGGATTTGGATAGTTTTCCCTTTAAATTGACAAATATGCGAATTTTTGTATTAACAAGGAAATCCGTCTATAAATGCACTATATCTCGTCATCTGGGTAGTGGTAGATCTTGCCTTCTGCTTCCATGATTTTCACCTTTTGATCTCCATTTTGGAGAATTTGAATTAAGAGCAGGAAGAAGATGAAAAGAACTCGTGGAACAGCTGCTTATGCTATGCAGTTTAAGTTTCTGACCACTTTACCCTGTTATCTGCACTCAGTAATTCAAACGAAGTACCTATAAGGATTCTGTTTTTCGTATGTGAGGAAGAACCTTGTCCAAGTGGACCAGATGCTCATGATATCTCCACTACTAAATGATTTTTAACGTTACTGGCCATAGGTCATGATGAAAAAAGGAATAAAACATGAAGCAGCACCTTTGGTGGTTCTGATGGAGCATCCAAAAATCCCATCATTTGAATGTGTACTCTCCCTAAAAATCATTTCTACTTATAGTCCCTGTTGAGTGTTATCTTCCACGTTAGCTGCTTCCTGATTAAAGCACCGAAACAGTGCTCAGCATGTTATTTGCCTTTGACATTTCCTAGTTTAATCCATTCAAATTTTCCTGTGATTTGGAGTGACCGTTCATTTTCAATTATTTGGACCCCCTTTTGATTCTGCCTTTTAGCTGTCAGCTTTTTGTATTCTCCAGCTCAAATGAAACCTTCGTGGACTCAGGACTGAGGTTCACATCTTCATGCATGACAAACCATTTTTTTTTTGTGCGGGTTCTCATGAAAATCTTTGAGTAACGAGCAGAGCATCTTTTGAGGACTTGATGTCTTTTCCAACAAGTGAAAGTCGCTGTCTGTCTCTCTGGTAGGGAAAGACATTGCTGGGAATAAGGAGGGTGCGTTCAGGATCTGAAAGGTCAATTCTATGCCGAATTGTACGTTGGAGAGAGGACGTGTAGAAAAAGTTGCATGAAGGTTTAAATGTGGTCATGAAAGGTGGTGGCCCTACTTTGATAGGATTGAAGTTACCCAGATATAGATGTCGGTTAACACAGACTGATCATGCCAGCTTTCCTCCGGATCTTGTTTTTCTCCCGTTTCTTTGATTTTTTTTTTTCAGTTCGGATTTTCTTTTTTTCCTCGTTAGGTGACTGTTTATGTCAAGCACCTACCCCCGCACGGATGAGAATACCTAAGGGTCGGAGCCATTCCGGGAAGTTTCCATCTAGGCAGAGCTGTCCATTCGACATGTATGCCACATAATAATTAGAAATGTAATAAAACCTCGAAAAATTGTAACGAGTGAAAGTGAAAATGTATTGCCAAATCATTTGTCAGGGCTAATGTCAAAAGGGAAAGCAGGATTATGCATACAATTGGAAGCCGGAGGAAGATCGATCAGACAGAAGAGTAGGAAGACGTTGATGTCTTCCAATGTTCCAAAGCTTGTTTAACTAACTAGGAAATTTCTAATGCAGCAAACATGAACATCCCCACTTTTAGCAGCCCATTTTCGGTATTTTTGTTGTTGTAAACAAATGCTTGTCTTTGGAGATCAAAATCGCACAAACGAATGTAAGTTTCAATTCTCATGCTATATCGCTTCGCTGTTTACTAGAAACTCGCGAGGAAGTTGGTTTGGCTGATCATAGGTATCAAGGGTGTCGTCGATTGTCGGATAGGACATGTTATCACAAAGTGATATTGATGAGTGTTTTCTCACCCTCGTCATAGCAAGATTTCTACACTAACAAGCAAATTGAGAAGAAAAGAGATTCATGTTGAGGATTCCACGCTTTTTGCATACAAGTTCCTTCCTTCTCTTCGAAACAGGAACTTTTCAAGAAAACAAACTAGACCAAGACATTTGCAAACCACACCAGCACCACCCACTTAAGGAATTGTGCACAATGAAACTGGAAACTTCAATGATGTTAGTTTTTTCTTCTAAAATGGCCGATCAACTAAATGTCCGTGCATTTTTTTAGTAGCTCATCTTGAATGGCTGATAACTCTTAAGGTCGAGCATAACTACTGCGATCGAACCCGCAGCTGCCATGATCGATATCACAAGACAGGCCATGCTCAGCATTTGGAGGCATACCCATCTGGTGCTCCATTTGGGAATTTGTTTCTGTTTAATATACATCTCGACGGGAAAATAGACCGTTAGAGGCCAAAATCCCAAGGCACCAAGGATCCCCACGACATCGTTGAAGAACGGGAGTAGCATTGATATCACGGTGGTCAAGATCACGAAAATCGTCCTCCAAACAAGCCTAAAGAGGTTCATGTTGTATTGGCCCAAGCCTGGTACCGGGATCTTTATCTCTTTGGCGATGAACTCACTATCAGGCAATCTCTGGGCGGCCTGTTTCTCGGCGAAGGCAAAAATTGGCTGGCAGAACACTTGGTATGCTCCAACAAGATGGATCACAATAGCAGCATTGGCAATATCAAGAAGCCAGAATGGGTTGTAGAAACCGAAGCCGGTCAGAAGATTTCCTGGAGCCGCGTCACCGAAAGCAGCATAGCCCATGCAGCCACAGAGCATGTAGAAAGTCGTTGTCACTGCCGTGCTCAGAAAAGTAGCCTTCTTCATGGTCTTTGCTTCCGATGGCGGGGATCTGATGGTGTCCTGCCAAAGATGCAATTTTCTTGAGCTTATGGCATTCATGACTTAACTTTCCGGCTTAGCCGTCACAAATTTGTGCTTGAATTTTTTAGTTAACAAGAAAAAGAAAGGTACTTCCATTCTGTTTTATCTACTCTTAAGCATTTCCTTAGTTCTTGAACGGATGGAATTACGTTTAAGTACCTGAATTTCAATGAGGATGACAGAAAAAGAGTACGCAAAGGCAATATCTCCAAGAGCTTGGAAACTCCTCCATATCTTTTGGGTTTCGGTCACAGCTCCAATGCTTATTCCTGTAAGACTACCCTTGAAACTTCCACTAGCTGCTCATCAAGAAAAGAAATTGCTGGAATCAACTTCTTGTTTAAGATATCGATAAAATTATCTCTTGAAATTTCTTGGCCATCTGTCTGGAGAAAAGACGAAATCTGTACCTGCAACTTGGGCAATTCCCAGGCCGAGACCAATCGAAGAGTAAGTGAAGGACATGACAGCAGCCACAATAGAAAGCCACCATATTTGATCGAAATCTGGAATCTGGGACAGCAGAATCTCTGTGATGCCGAACATGATCATGTACGGAGTGCTCGACATATGGCACGGGTTCTCCCTGTTACTCTCGCGGAAGCAATTCGAACGTTTTATCGCCCTTCCATCGGAAAGAGGGAACAAATATAAAATTGAATGAGCCAGGTTATATAGGAAACAGTAGAATTGTAAGTTCATTGTGATCCGATAAATAAATTTGTGAGAGTTTGGGAACAATGAATTGTACTCACATCATGCTGATAGATGCTGCAATGGTATAGCCGATGGCAATTCCGAATAGGTTGAAATATTGAATAAAACCACATGCTTTTACCTTTGCTCCACCTGAGAATAATACCTTGAACATGTTAATATTCTAAGAATGTAGAGTTACTAATATCACCTAATTAAAAGTCAGGCTACTCATTTTGCTATACATTTGGAGACATAAGGTAAAGGGAAATTTAAGCAAAATGCAGGAGTCAAATAATGAGAAGCGACAATTTATTAATTCATACCGAGAATTGAGCGAACAGAGTCCATGTAAGTGTAGTTACGCTTGCCGGAGACGGGGTCACCGGCACGGTAACAATCAGAGAGGAGGCAAGAGGTGTAGAAGCTCACGAAGGAGAACAAGAACATCACAGCAGGGCCAGCAATCCAACCCAGCTGAGCAATGGCCCATGCTAGCGAAAGCACTCCCGATCCTATCACAGCTGTTATTATGTGCGCACTCGCCGTCCATAAGGTCCCTGTTCAGTCAACCAAAAAAATCCGATCAACTCTTTACATTTGGAAAGTTTTCATTGTCTCTCAAGTTAGTTTTTCCAGTGATTTGTGAGGAATAACACTTGGATAAAGCACATTAAACTGTTATTCCTAGTACAGATCGCATGGCTGATGTATCAAACCTGTAGTGAACAAGTAGAAAGGAATCAGTATATATAGTCAGAAGATAAGGTTGATTACCCGTGCGTTTGAGGCAGCCGTCATCGTCAAAGGAGTCGAAGCATTTGGAGACAGTCTGAGGAAGGATTTCAATGGAGAAGTCACGAACTTGGTGGTGGTGGTGGTGGTTTCTGTTGTTCTTGGTGGCAGTGCTCTCACCCATCTTTAATGTCCCAAAAAAAGAAGGAAATAGCGAGTGTTAGTAAGTCGTGTGTGTGGAAACTAAATTCTGTCTTGCCAAATGATAACAACTTCAAATTTATTCATCAATCAGAGGCCATGTTGTTTCAGTCTGGGTGGTATCTAGTTCTACTGGAAAGTTTAATTAACACTAACCGAATCAAAATCAGTGGAGAGAGTGTGCTTCTTCGACACTGAGTTTGCTTTGTGTTTTGTGCACCTACCTAAAACCGAAGGTCTCAAAACACACACTCTGTGAGGGAGAGAGAGAGAGATGGGGGTGGCAAGAAAGTGAATAATGGAAGAATAGTTGGGAGAGAGAGGTTAGAACTCACAATGGCGGGAGAGGAGGGATTGAAGTGTGTGTATTTATAATGTGGGGAGTTGGCTACATGGAAGATACTGGAATAGCGTTAAACCAAAGTTCAAGACATGATGGTTTGTACATTTTCCAAAAAGTCACTAGATGCTTTGCATATATGAGATTAATATAGTACCACTCGATTATGTGATTTTATTGCAAATGTGATATTTATGAAATCCATTTGATCCAAGATATTTGAATATTGAACTCACATGAACCCGGTGCATATAATAATTTCTATTATATTGATGGTTGAATTTGTCAATTAAAGAAATTATTTTCATAATATTTTTCCCTCACCGACCACGGAAAAAAGGACGTTAAATATCTATTTTACTGCTAGTTTGTAAGTATACTGCCATTGAATTAGATTTTACACAAATATACGAGTGAGTGGATATTCATCCGCAAGGTCGGCCGCTCATTGAATAATAATGGGAAATAAAATTTGCTAGAATTTCTTAATCTCTGCATTCTGTTTATAAAATTTAAGAGGGGGACCATGAGTTGCATTTTTATCATAAAAAAGAACTTTGAAAAACAAATGAAAAGACAGCAAATGAAAAAAAAAAAAAAAAAACCCCCACGTGACACCCAACGAGTACGGCAACGATACACCCAAATCACAGACCTTCCCAAACGGGCCCATCCACCTCTTCAATCCCACTCTTCCTATTTCAGTCAACTCTCTCTCTCTCTCTCTCTCTCATAACAAGAAAATTTTTGCATTTACTCTAACTAGAGCTTATTTACTAAGTCATTTTCATTATATTATGATGTCTTGTAAAAAAAGAAAGAAAGATATCCATGCGTAAAAAGGAAGAATTGATTAAATATTATCGAACACCATATTGTACTTTTACACTCGTTTTAGATGTGATGGTTAGAAAGGGAAAGAAGTGATTTAAATGATTATGAGGACAAAGAAGAGGAGGAATCTGAGGTAATTGAGTTATAATATTTATTTGGATGCTAGCAAGGGAAAAGAAAAGGGAAAGAATGCATTACGAAGTAAATATGCTTCTATGTACTTCCAAATAGGAGAATAAATTTGTTTGTTTATATGAAAATCCGTACGAATCCCTCCAAGAATTAAAATGTACATAAAAAATTTACTCGATCAATTCTTCCTAGTCTTTCGTAGTCTTTCCATCAGTTTGTTTCTCTCCATCCAAACATGATTGTATTTTATAGAACTGTTTCTCTTCCATCCTAATTCCTCCTAACAAACGTAGCGTTTAAGGCATAGGTACAAAGTTGTAGAAAAGTTTCACTTGTTCCTGCCTTTCTTGCTTCACTTAGCAAGATGCTTAGAGCTTATTTGAGCATATATTTGCCTTTGGTGTTGGGCCTATCTATGTTCAATAATGGATATGTGAAGCTGGGTCTTCAGTATTGTTAAGTCTCTGAAACTCCATTCGGTCCATGCATTTGCCTCCTCTGCATACTTCTGCAAGGTATCGCATAGCTAATATCAATGTAAACCGACCATTGTCCTTCTCTTTGTAAATAATCATCACTTACAAAAGAAAAATAAAAATAAACCAAGCCAAACCAATTGATATACAGTAAATAAAATCTAAAAATAGAGCACATTAGAATGGATATCAAATACGCACATGCTTTGTAGTTGTAGTGACAGTGATGCATGTAAAGCAGCATTTAATCTATTAGAAGACAAAGCACACTTCCCAAATCTCCAGTGGTGGAATGAAAGAAGTGAAAGAAAGCAAAAACACAACAAAAGAGTTCTTTCCATTGCTCAACATAATATATGCTCAATGCAATCAAGGACAAAAAGGAACATGATCATCACTATCATGCAATAAGAACAAATCAGAAAGAGTTAGCACTAATCATATGTGCCACTTACCTTAATTATTTTGCAACCTTTCCCTCAATCAAAGGCAATCAAAGAGGAAGAAAAGGAAATTATATACAAAGAGGGATTTATTACAAACGGAAGAAAAACCAAAGATGCGTCGAGAAAACCAATCGCTGCACTCTCCATGGCAGGAACTTCGAGCTTATATATAGGAGAAGAGAGTCAGCAACTAGGGTGGCTAAAATCATAGTTTAATTAGTGATAAAGCTCACTTTCGTATTGCACTCCCGCGTGTAAGAATCTCCTCCATTGTTGTCGAAAGGAATCGATGCTCGCCTCTGGTCCGTACCTTTGGCTAGTGTTTCTTATTGCTTTTGATTGGATGTTTAAAGCAATTGCAGACTATGATAGACTTGCCGACCTTAGCTTTGTTTTCTCTTTCCTTATTTTTATTGTTTATGCCCTTGGTTGTTTATTTTTAAAATTTTGACCAATCCTTTCGTGGAACACTTTGGTCCCCTCTCCGAAGGAAAGAGCGTAAAGAGGGCTTCTCGGCCTTCCAAACATCTGTCGTGTGCCTGTGAGAGAGAGAGAGAGAGAAGCATAGCAAGATGTAATGTGGAACTTAAGAAATTGTCATATTAGTTAAGACTCAATATTAAACCGATACAACATCCTCCATTCGAAATTTGGTAGAGATGCTAATAGAAACTCATATGATTAGTTGGGTGATGAGAACCCCGTGCCTCAAGAAATGTAATGTCTCAAGTTTATCCCTAAGTTAGCATTACTTACTTCATAATAAGGTATAAGGCCATGATAATAGTGCGAATCTTGATTTGTACTCGAAAATCTATCATACTTCGTCACACACTAATAAGAGTTCTTAAAGGAACGATAATGTTAATACAGAGAGTTTTCAAAACACCCTCAAAACATCAGAGAAAAATCGTGTCCTTTCGTTCTCGATGGTCATCCGAAATATTCATATTAGCATAATTTTCTGACTAAACTAGGCATGAAAGACGTGTTAAATTTGTCTCCATAGAATGTGGCGTTTGTTATTTTGTCCCTATGTGTAGTTTTCAATTGTGCCAAAACATCACTTTCCTCGGAATTTTGAATCCTTTGTATCCTTCAATCCTTGTAACGCAAAGCGAGCAGGGGGAGGATGACTTCACTTAGGCCACCTAATTAACAATATAATGTTAGGTACATTTCATATTGAGGGGCCCTAATAAATTGCCAACCCCACGGCGCAAAGTGCCAATGACACTTTGATTCCGAAGACCGGGGATTGATAGGTCATTGGAGAATTAAAGTGCTCTTATATACTTTAATTTGGAGCATCCAGGAGTTCCTACTTTATTATTAGAGTTAATCACGACATTAATATAATACATGCGGCCATCAAGTGGTCGGCCCAATAAGGAGTCCGCTTGCCGCTCCACGTCCACAACGGAGCCGCCAAGGGAGAGAGCTCCTACTTTGTACAAGGTTAAATCTTCTAAATTCAAGGACCCTCTTTCAATTTAATCATCTAACTCATTTGATTTGTGCAATGTGATTCTTCTAACCGTCAACTTGTAACTTTCTCAATAAAAAAGGTAGCGTGCATTACGAAATAGTGTACTGAAAGATATGCCTAGCTATATAATTTTTCACAGTTTTCCGGCACAAATGCTTATCATAATTTATTAAAATTTCATTCAGCAATACGAGAATATGGGTCCATCTTCCAGATTATCATCATAATGGCTTGGCCGGCATGGCGTAGTGCTGCACGGCTAGTTGGAAAAGCTCATAGGTGCCCAAACGGGTGGCCGGTCAGCGAGCCCACCTCCTAAAATTGAAGACCTTAAACCCAAGCCATCAGTAGTTCAAATAGCCTATATTTGACACTGATACGAATTGAATTATTCATTCAAACATTCTCGTGCTCTCTTAGGTTCGCTTAGTTTTATATTACTGTGCTGTGCCTGTGCTCTATCATGGTAATTTTTTTTTCCTTCTGATTATGAGTCTAAAAGAGTTTTTATCTACAACCATGCCTTGTAACTTGGATCTATGTAACGAAAAAGAAGGTATCGAATGAATAAGTAGCCTCAACCGATGAACGAGTTGGGCAAGTGGGCCAGCAATCATTTTCCTTGACTCTTGAATCCAAGTCCTGTGTAAGAATCTGGCCTTGTATGCTTGAGCTATAACTGTGCGTCCTAAGACTGAACTTGCCGAAAACGGAACAAAGACACTACAAGTGCCAAAACTTGTGTATAACGCTTATTTTAGTGCCAAAAGTTTTTGTCGGATCACTTAAGTGCTAAATTTTTTGAAAAACGATCACGTAAGTGTCAACTTCGATCCGATTAGCCAGAAATCCGATGTGGCTTTTTTTATTAATTTTTAAAGCCAATGTGGCTCGTCAGAGGTCTACTCAGCATGTAGAGTTAGCATTTACACTTCAAAACGACGTAGTTTAGTTTATTTCCCCCGAATAAGAACCCTAAATCCCCAAATTAAAAGAGAAGCCCAAATTGAAAACCCTAACCAGCCGAATTCACCCTATTTCAGTTTACCGCCCAAATTAAGTGCTCAAGCTTGCAAATTAAAGGCAAGAGCTTTGGCAACGGCTCAACTTCCTTTCAACGAAGTGAAGAAGGAGGTGAGTGTTGCGCTAGGTATAGAGAAGGCCCGAAGTGTAAAGATTTTAAATGGGTCGATGCAAAATTCTTTGGTCGAGCGACAGAGGTGATTGGAGCTACTTGAAGGATGGCATCAACCTCCACCTACATTAACGGACGAGTTGGATTATGTGGACTCTATGCAAGCATAAATGAAGGGTTTAGCATTTCTGGCCAACCATTTGAAGACGAAAGTTTCAAGGATGAAAAGAGAAAGAAAGTGTTATCGAGTGTTGATTGTATTGTTGTTGTCTTGTTTGATCTATTATATGTTCAAATGTAAAGTGAGTGTTGAGAAGAAGTATCTCAATCTACTATAGTGGTGAAGATCAGTGGATTATGTACTTGTATTGTGTAATTTGTAAGTATATTTAGGTTGTAGGTTTGCTGCAATTTTTGTTTGTATGCAATATATAGTGGAAATGGAAGGTTGTAATTTGTTAGTTGTGAGCACTTATAAGTTTCCCTGTTTAGTTGTGTATTGTCAATCTTGGTTTACCGCAATGGTTTACTGGTAAAGTTTTGCTGGTCTGCTGTAATATTTGTTGCAAGCACTGGTCGAAATAAGGAATGGACAAGTTGTCGAGCGATCATTTCAATGACATAAGTTGTAACTAGTGATCGTATGAGTGTCAATTTTTTCTAAAAGTAATCACTTAAGTGCCAATCGTGACTTGAAAGTGATCACTTGTGCTGCACAACTTTAAAAAAATGGTTAAGTTGGTTTCACTTTTTTTTTCACTTGTAATGCACCACAACATACTAAATGCATTGTGCTCGGCTATCGATGCATTTGGCCACTCTCGTCCACGATCCTCGAGCCTGTCCCCCGTGCATTAGCACAATGCAAGCCACTAGACACACATATGCAAATACTGGACGATACAAGGAACTGGTACATCTTGCGCACACACCAGTACTTGCTAGTGCAAGAACATGTTTTGGCAAAAAAAAAAAGAACATGTTGTGCTTGCACCAACACATTCGACCACCAGAATAACTAGCACCACAAACACCACTCTCGGCCACTAGCACCAACACCAGCACCAACACCACCGGCGCCACACTTGGCCACCAAAACCACCAACACCACTCTTGACCACCAGCACCACTCTCGGCCATCGGCCCCAGCACCAACACCACCAGTGCCATACTCGGCCACCAAAACCACAAGTGCCACTCTCGACCACCAGTACCACTCTCAGTCACCAGCACCACCACCACTAGCATCACTCAGCCACCATCACCACCAAGCTACTGATGCAGTCTTATGCTTGCTGGTGCTAATATGTACCAACACCCTGAACTGCACCAGCTGCATTTTGTGCTTGCACTAGTACACACAATTGCTGGCACCCACAAATGCACCAAGACCCCCAAATGCACCAGCATATATAACTTCCACCAGCAACAAAACAACATTAGTCTTATTACAACCTTGCACCAACAACACAACATAACAACCATTCGCATACCAGCCAAAACCAAGACAAAAAATGAGAACTGACAAAACATCGTTGCCATTGACATTGAATTGATTCTTTACAAAAAACAAATATCTCACTTTACTTCCCCAATCACTCAAGGTTTTTCTCCCACCTAACATGTGAAAACAAAACCAAACAAAAACAATGGCAGCAACCTGCAAAAAAAACAATAGCAGCAACTTCCATCAGTCAATTTGCACAATGTTCCCAATTCATTTTCCTTTTACACTACGAACTTGATTCATAATCATTGCACTTTTTCTAGCTAAACATGCAAGTTCTTCAACTAGCCTTTCTGTCCCATATACCTTCTTCTTAACAGTAGCCATTTTCTTTCTACCACGTGCCATGTGATGGGAGCTATCTGTAGGGTCATTGTTGGTACCAGGTTTAGCTAGTTCAAATGGAACTAGTGCTTGGTTCTTTATTGGTGGCTGTTTTGGAGCTGTAGCCGATGTTTTCTTCTTTGGAGTACTCTTCTTTGGATTTAGCACACTTGATTCTTCAGTTAGGCCACCTTGAGAGATAAACACCTCCGAACTTCTCCCGGGCTACAACAAAATAGCTATATAACCACCAATATATGAAATACAAATACCATAATATAAATTAAATGCATAAGTCCTACAAAACTTACATTCAAAATAATCATTCAAGTATGTTTGTCTGTGTAAAGGTCATAACTATATTGTCTTATCCTTTTTCCCAATAACTCATCTTGTTCGCTGTGGTGCCTCAATTTCAGTAACTTGCAAGGGAGTAACCTGTGTAACCTCCGCAACTTGTGTAGTTGATCGTTTTCACACTTGAAAAAGACATAAAAAAAAAATTAAATTTAAGCCCATAAAATAACACAAAAAAAGCACAATCATGTACAAATTATTGGATATTTTCTTGTTTGTTCAATAGTTGACTTAGTGGTTGTTGCTACTATCCTGCCTGGAGTAGTCCGTGCACCTGACCCTACAATAGGGTCTTCTGTTTGCCCTTTTGCTGGCCATGCACTTGCCCCTACATGAGGCGCTTCTGTTGCCCCTTCAGCTGGCCCTACAGGAGGCCCTTCTATTGGTCCTACATCAATCCCTGCAGCCTGTTATTCTTGATGTTGCTTCTTAAATGCACATCTTTTCTTATTGTGCCCTTCCTTGTGGCAATAGGAGCACCTCATCTTTGCCCCAGTCCTAGTCATCCTCCGACTTGAGATCTCCTCCTCCTAAATTTTTCGTTTCCTTCTTGGCCTTCCTATTTAATTCTTTAGTGGCAAAGGTCTAGGGGCTTCATAATTCGTTGGCTCCCAAAATTTGCTACTTCTATTAGGCTGCATCATGAATTGGTACGAAACAAGGTATGTGCTTTTCTTGTACCAACCATCTAGGTAATCCTCTAGGTTTTGTCGCTTCATTTGGATGGCACAAATGACATGGACACAAAGAATTCCAGTTAGTTGCCTCGCTCAACATGAACACTTTCTCCTCTCTAGATGGACGACATACTTATCATTATTGTTCATTACCTCATAACCATCGTCTCCATTCTAAATTGGATGGCAAAACCTACTAGTAGTTAGGTTCTCATCCAATCTTCTCGCAATCCTAGGACTACATTCTCTAGTCCATTTTGCAGCCTCATCTCTTTGTCTATGTAGCCAAGTCATGACCATAATGCGAATGTCTTCAAGTATGCTGATGATTGGTTTGCACCTCGCCTCTATTATTCTACCATTAAAAGCTTCATTAAGATTGTTGTCAATGATATCACATTTGAATTCTTCACTAAAGAAGGCCCTACACCAATGCTTAGCTTCTATTTGGTAGAGTACTTCAAAATCTTCTTTTTTTCAGCTACAATAACCCCTGTTTGGCCAATCTAAAATCGGCCATGTTGGTGCTTTTTGTTATTTGCTAAAATTGCTTCTGCAGTTTATCTCCTTCGTAGTTCTTTGCCCAATTTGTATATATGTACCTCGCACACATTCTATGATCATCATATAGCATCAACTCAGCCAATGTAGGAACAAATTCCTACAAAAATTCAAACCAACAAATACTGTTGACACCTAATTTTTAGCTCATTTTTCTCATATTTTCAAAAATTTTCAAAAATTTCAAAATTAGGTCTAGGAATCTTGGCCAAGCCTAGAAACCTATTTCTAAACCAAAATTTTTTTTTTAGCATTTTTCTGCATTTTTTCTTAATTTCTTTTAGTCAAAATAAGCAAGAAAATCAAGAAAAATAGTAAATGGAATCATAAAATTCCATAAAAATAGTCATTAGCCTTATTTTAAATCCAATTTCATAAATACATTGTCAATTTTGAAAAATCTCAGTCGGATATATGTTTTTCCCAAAATTGGGCAAAATTAAACCCGAATTGAACCAAAAATGAAATTAATTTTTTCTAGTCATTTTTAAATCATAGTGTCTTCACAACAATTGATTCTAGGACCTTGAATTGCATATTGGTGGGTTCAATTGCACAATTTGACATAAAAATAAAAAATCCCCAAAATTTGATTGAAAATTAAGAATTTTGAACCCAAATTGGGAATCGTGCCCAAAATGAAATTGTCGAAATGTGAGACCATCATTTTTAGGGTTAATCAGGTGTGGGTAACTCAATTTTGGCATCAATTTTGCCTAATCAGGTCATTAGGACATCAAATTGAACAAAACCCTATTAACCCGAGTATAAAAATGAGAAAAGTTTGGGCTTAATTACAATAAAAATTGGGGAAAATTATATCTTTGGGTTCGGAATATGATGGGGAATCCAATTTTGGGGTTTAATTTGAAAAAATCGGTTAAAATTGAGTCTAATTTGAGTATTTGTTCAAAACCGGAACTGCCGGGTCGAGCGGGTCGACCCGACCCGACCCGAACAGTGCATCTTCTTCACCCGAAACGCCAAAGTGCATACTAAACCCAGAAAATTCCCGCTTGTGCCCATGTGTTTGCCGACTTAATCCAAGAGTTTGAGCACATTTTTATTGAGTCGGCCAACTAGAGAATCTCCAGCTGACGACAGATAATAATCCTAACCGCTCAAAAGTCGGTTCTAACGATTTTTGAGCGGGAAATCGATCAAAAAAATGAAGAAAAACTGACCGAAGAAGACACAAGGTGTTCGACGAAATTCTGAAGAGGGAGAAGAGAGAGAAAGAGAGAGAAAAGTGCGAAATCTAGAGAGAGAGAGGGTTGAGGATCCCCTCACGAGTGTTCGGTGCCGCCATATACGGCGGAGCATCGGCGAATCATGAAGAGGCCGTGGTCTTCCCCTCACGGCTTGAACCAGGCGAAACTTACTGCGAAGGTTTGAAAATCGGCCTTGGCCGGCGCATCCAGACATGTTCCTGCGAATCCAAGAGCACTAGGAGGAAGACTAAAGGTCAAGGAACAACCCTCGGGTCACCGATCAATTCAACAATCTTGTTTGAACGTTGAACAAAACAGGTAAAGCCGGCTGAGGATAAGTTTTTTTCAAAATTTTCTAGAATTCAATTTCAATATCGATATGCATGTTTGTGTGTTTTCTTTCGCGAATTTGAGTTCGTTGATGCTTATAACCAATTTCTAATCATTTTTTGTGTTGATTGATTGCATTTTGGGCATCAAAAACACTTAAACCGAGTCGGCTCGTCCATAAACCACCTCGCCGGAAAACCTGAAGCCTTGCCGGAGCGTCACCGTGACCATAGGTCATCCAAGTAAGCTTCCTTTTACTTTGTTTGATGATTTGATGCTGATTGGAACCGATTTAGACGGTTAGGGCGATTGGTAAGATGATTTGAATGTTTGAGAAATAGATTTGATTAGTTTACAAGTTAGGATTTTTGGATCGATTTTTCGCTAGCCGGCGAACGTCCGGCGGCCATTTGATTAGTCTAGTTCGGTACTAGAATATGTGGACTTAACGATGGTTCAATTGGAACGGCGAGATAGTTGCCGGAAGGTCGCCGGATTCCGATCCGAAGTCACGGCCTTGAAACTCTAAACTGGAAATTGTGCATATCAGGTGTTTGTGAAAATGCCTCAATGAAAAACAAGCAAAACGGCGCCGTTTTGGCCCTGGTCTCGCCGGAGGAAGTGACCAGTGATTGGCGTCGGTGATGTTTGGTTCGGCCAAGCAGAACCGGGTTGAACCGGTTCGGTCCAATTTGCTCCCCGGCGGGAAAATTTGAAAATTTAAAATATAAAAATATAATAAAAAAATCAAAATCAAATAGAAATTAGGAAAATAAAAAATAATAAAAATCACAAAAATCATAAAAAGATTAGAATTTTTTAGAAAATCAGAAAATTTACAGAAAATTCATAAAAAATTCAAAAAAATTTCAGAAAATTCATAAAAATCTCGAAAATTCGGAAAATACAAATAAAAATTTGAAAATTTTGGAAAGTTAATAAAAAATTAAAAAAATTGGAAATTTCATAAAAAAATTTCTAGAAAATCATAAAAAATCAGTTCTTGGTTAAAAAAATTTTCTGAAAAAAAATTAAAAATTTCAAATTTTTTTTGAAAATTCACAGAAAGGTCCAAAATCATAGTGGCCAGCAATAAAAAGTGAAATTTGAATATTTGGAAATGCCCAAATGGCATTTAAAAAAAGTCAAAAAATAAAAAAATTTTGAAAATCTATAGAATGATTCAAAATCATCGTGGCCAGCCATAAAAAGTGAAATTTGAATTTTCGAAAGTGCCTAAGTGGCATTTCTGGAAAATTCCAAATTCAAAGGTTAAAACCCCTAAAAAAAAACCCTAAACCCTAAAAATGTGTAAATCATGAAATGAACAAGCTATTAGAGTTTCATTAGAGTTTGGGTATTTTGCTTGATTTTCACTTTTAGTGGCCAAATTATGGTTGCTATGATTGATTTGCCATTGGATGTGCATTTAATTCTTGGGTGCTTAACTGTCTGTTCATGATTAGATTAGTGAATTGACCTTAGGAATCCGTGTGACACGTTAGACATGCCATATCGTTCTTAGGTACTGAAAGGGCGTTAATGGTCTCAATTTGGGATTGTTAATGTAATCAAGTCCCTTATTCAGAATCTCTAATTCGTAGGATCGTGGTATTTCTCCCGTACCTCGATTAGGTTTATAGTCAACTCACCGTAAATGATTAGTGACGACTCCAAGTTTAAATTTAGATCAAATAAACCCCGCTGTCACGTGAGATATGGTCTGGGAGAGACTCGTGTAGAAAAATATCTCCATTCTAGCATGCGAGAGCGTGGCGCGACAAATACAAGTAAGCAAAAATATGAAATTAAGTAATATGAAAAAGCTAATAATTGAGAAAGACATTACCTTTTGTTAATCGCTCATGAATGTCCAATCTCCCCCATTGTCAATCTCAAGGTCAGCCATTAAACTTTTTAAGAACCATGACCAGGTGTCATTGTTCTCCATCTTGAAAACAGCCCAAGCTATTAGAAATTTTATGATTATTAGCGTCTCTCCCTATAGTAGCCGACAATTCTCCCTTATATAATCCCTTCAAAAAAACAATCATCCAATCCTATAACTCTTCTACAATCAGCTAAAAATCCTCGTTTGCATGCATTAAAGCATACATAAAATCTATCAAACTTTGGCCCACAGTCAGGCAATGGCTTATCAACAACCTCTATATATACTCAACTAGATGGATTTTGAAGTATGCATTTGCAAGCATGATCCCAAATCTGGGCATATTCTTCTTTGTACCAATCCATTAGTATTTTCATCACCCTTTGCTTCGCTCTTTTGCACTGATTTTTCGATACATTAATCCCCACCTGCTCTTTCACTAATTGCTGAAATTGAGGACTCTTGATATCGGGCATCGCCTTGATAGTATTAAAGAATTGTCTTGACAACCATGCATTTGTTACTCTTTTATTGTCAAACATGATAGAACAACTATATTCCTCCTGGAAATACCTAATCTGGAATAACCCCTTCCTACTCACCGAACCATAGATCTTCCACGGACAATTAGGTTGGGAACACTTACCTTTCACAAATTTCTTCGTATTTCTACTAAATTCAATGCTCCTCTGTTAAGCAATAGAGTTTTCACAATAGCTTCTTTAAATTACTTGGCATCATCAAATGCCATGCTTACAGACAAAACAGGTTTATCGACAGTCGGATCATAGCAAGGAAACTTACTTTTCCTTCTACGCGTAGGTGCATCATCATCCTCAAGCTCATTCTTAGAACTAGCACTCTCGTTACCGTCACTTTCAGCCTCATCACTTTCATTACCTCTAACTCCTTCATCTCTATTTACTGGCTCAGATTCACGCGTTTCTCCAAATGTTACAAATTTATTTCTCATAAATTCCCTCTAATTTTGTCTTGACTATGCAAGTTCATCATTATCTTCATCACTTGGGAAATTCGTATTTGCCAAAACTTCATCATCTTCGTCACTTGATTGAGCAACTTCCCAATCTAGTCCAATCAACTCTTCATCAACTAATGTCTACTCATCCCTCTCCTCCCTCACTTGCCTCTCCTGTTGCCCTTCGTCTAATGTAGACTCATCCCCGACTTAATTATTCGCTTGAATACGATCTCCTACTTCTCCTATTTCAGTGCTATCATCGTTTTCATCATCTCCATCGTCCTCATCATCACTATAATACCATCGTCCTCATCATCACTATAATACTCAACATACACCTTAACTTCCTCGCCGCAAAGATAATGATAAATGATATCTTTAATACCATTATCATCACTAAAATATCTCAAACTATCGTTCAACTCCTTCCCAGGAACACAATAATGCAATTTTTGCACTTTACTTGGTAAATAATGCACTATATCCCTCACAAATGCAATATATGATGGCTTCCTAACATTGACGAAAATAGTACCTTCATTTCCACCTCCATATTCCCACTCCTCAGTACCAATTACAAATTTTTCGCCATAACAAACAATGATGGCCACAAGATTCTCCCCCATGCTGACACTGCACCCAAGGGAAAAAAAAACATTATCTTTTGGTTTCACATAGCAGAAGGGACAATAATTTTACATGGAGGTCCCCACGATTGCAAAAAATTAATTAAAGAATTGACTCCACGGTTGTCGTTTTCTGGAATGAAATCAACAAAGTTGATTTAATCAATTCGGTCCCCACAATAGCATCGAATTGATTAAATAAAGTGAGATCCCCACAACAGTAGTGAATCTGTTTGCTAGTACCAACTTTTCCTTCTATATTACCAAGAACCCTTTTCCCTCCAAGCCGAGTCCTAATTTTGCCCTCGTTGCCCTAATTTTGCAGTTGGAGCCTTAAGAGAGAAGATGACTGACCTGAGTGATTAACGGTGAGACGACGACAACGAGCGAGCAATGGCAGGCAGGCGACAGCAACCAAGCGACGGCGATTGAGGGATGCTAGTGAGAATTGACTCCGTAGTTGTCGTTTTTTGAAACGAAACCAACAAAGTTGATTTAGTCAATTTGGTCCTCACAATAGCACCGAATTGATTAAACAAAGTGAGGTCCCCACAATAGAAGCGAATCTGTTCGCTAGCACTAATTTTTCCTTCTCTATTACCAAAAATCCTTTTCCTTCCAAGCCGAGCCCTAATTTTGCCCTCATTGCCCTATTTTTGCAGTTGGAGCCTTAAGAGAGAAGATAACTAACTTGAATGGCGAGATGAAGGTAGGAGTGAACAACGGCGGGCGGGCGATAGTGATTGAGCGACAGTAACCGAGGGACAGTGACGGACGGCGGCGAGCGAGCTAGCTTTGTTCATATGTAGTAACAGGTAGAGGGTTGCCAACCTTTTGCGACCTTGGCCGAGCGAGCGAATAATCTAACGCATCCATATTCTGCGACATCATTTCGTTTGTTGGAGCCACGTCAGATAGAAAACGACGTCGTTTTTGATGTCCACGTGGACTATGTTTTAAAATATATGTTATGTCACATTTTTCTTTTAATTGTAAATGCCACCTGTTAATTTTGGCTGGAATTTCTCGCTGTTGGCACTTATATGATCGTTTTTTCTCCGATTTGGCACTTAAGTGATCCAGCGGAAACTTTTGGCACTAAAGTAAGCTCCGTACACAAGTTTTGGCATTTGTTGTGTCCTTGTTCCCCGAAAACCCTTGGTCTTACATTGCTAGAAAATATGTTTTGGGCTTCAAAATCTACAAAGCGCCTAAAGATGGGGAAAAAGTCTTATTATTTACCGTGATAGTTTGCATGCATGCAATCATATATTGAGATTTTAGTTTAAACAAGACATGAAGGAGACTCCATGAATGGTTGAAGTTGTCAACCTGTTAACAGTTTGACAAAACGCCTACACCAAATGAAGAACCTTTTTTAAATGCTTGCATTCAATGGACTGCCTTTTCAAGTTCATGTCCCAAGTAGTAGTTTTGGTTGCGCTATCTAATATGACATTTGGGGTCTGCTGGCAACGGCATGGTGAGTTGAAGTTCACATTCCAAAACTCAATTAGGGCCAGGAATGAATCATCAGTTAGCGGTGGATAGCCATGGAGATCAATGCATTCGGGTACGTAAACTCAGGGACGGTAATCTTTTATGCTATAGTATGTCTAACTCATTTCCAATATCTTTATATGTTCTGCATTTACGAATGAGAGTTTGCTGCCTATAAGAGGATTCCGTGCACAAGAAATTAGTTCGATGGTCTATTGTTCTTCCATCACATAATGCCATTGAGTGTTATAGTAAGTAGGGAAAATGACACAAATAGTCCTTGAATTTTAGCCCGATGTGCAATTTGGTCCCTGAACTTTTAATTTGTTCAATATAGTCCTTAAACTTTAGTTTAATGTGCAATTTGGTCCCTGAACTTTTAATCTGTTCAATCTCATCCCTAAACTTTTAGTTCATGTCCAATTCAGTCCCTGAACTATATGAAAATATTCAATGTAATTCTTTCCATTAATTCAATTCAAAGAACTAGATTGAACATTTTCATATAGTTCAAGAACTGAATTGGACATGTACCAAAATTTTAGAAATGACATTGAACAAATTAAAAGTTCAGGGACCACATTGAACATTAGCCTAAAGTTTAGGGACTATATTGGACAAATTAAAAGGTCGGAGATTAAATTGCACATAGTGATAAAGTTGAGAGATTGTTTGTGTCACTATCTCTAGTAAGTAAAGCATCTCGCAAGGTCCTATACTAGAAAAACATGTAAAGATGGCTGACGTGTGCTTTCCAATACATTGTTAGTTGAGGATTTTAAGCCATAACACTCCGATAAACGATTGGTCTAAGTCACTATAAAGAAGTATTGAACCCGGTGCATACCCAGTTCGCATGTGAGGTGGGTCCTCGTATGACCTATAAGATCTAACGGTGCATGTGAGTTGGACACGCCTATACGGAGTGTGGGCAATACCTACTCTTCATGTAATGTTTCTGAGATTATGCGATAGATAAAGTGTATACTGGGAACATTTTGAAAGTCATAATAAATAAAAACATTTGGTGTAATGGGTGACGCAGATGCTAATTGTTCACGCGATACAATTATTACATGAAACACTACACTTAACTGAGCGGCATAATCATGCACAAATCAGTAATGGAATGCTGGTAAGGTCATGAAGCATTTTTGAGTACCTAGAGAGAATTGAAGCTAAATGATTGGTTAAATGAAGTGGCGTACCAATCAATTTTGGTTTTTAGGGCAAACATATACATGATAGAGCTGTTTGACTGAGGCCAGGGGACAACATTTGATAAAAGGGAGTTGGTCGAGGATGTCGAAGAGGTATGGGACAAGCCAATCAATCTTATAGTAAATTCACTTTTTCTTTAAACGTTATTATGCATACATCTTTTTACTTTTTCCTCTTCCCAAAAAGAATATACAAACTCTTTCAAATTATGATATTTCGTTTATTTACCGATGCATACATGATAATAATATGTGACCTTCTTTGTTCATATCATAATTCTCCCCCTCAAATTAACCTTGAAAGGCCGACATGCCTGTCATCGTATGATTGGAGCCTAACCCAATTTACGTGGATATGGCGATTTGAATAACCAAAATTTTTGAATTTTTTTTTCTCTTACAACAATGGGACAATGTATGATCATCACTTGCATAAAAAGCAAGTTTTCCTAAGCAATGGATAGAACATACAGAGTTTGTAACTCCATACCAAACAATGAAACTAGAACTTCCATGATGTTATTTTCTTCTGAAATGGCCGAGGGACCAAAGGTCTATGCATTTTTTTAGTAGAACATCCCAAATGGCCGATTATTCTTAAGGCCGTCCTTAAGATCTGGGATCGAACCCGCAGTTGCCATGATCGATATCACAAGACAGGCCATGCTCAGCATTTGCAGGTATACCCATTTAGTGCTCCATTTGGGAATTCGTTTCTGTGTAATATACATCTCGACGGGAAAATAGACCATTAAAGGCCAAAATCCCAAGCTGATGATATCCACGAATTCGTTGAAGACAAACGGTAATAGCATCGATATCACAGTGGTCAGGATCACGAAAACCGTCCTCCAAACAAGCCTAAAGAGGTTCATGTTGTATTGTCCCAAGCCCGGTACCGGGATCCTTATCTCTTTAGCGATGAGCTCACTGCCAGGCCATCTCTGAGCAGTCTGTTTCTCGATGAAGGCAAATATCGGCTGGCTGTTTAATTGGTATGCTCCAACAAGATTGATCACAATAGCAGCATTGGCAATATCAAGAAGCCAGAATGGCTTGTAGAAACCCAAGTCGATCAGAAAATTTTCTGTAGTGTCGTCACCGAAAACAGCATAGCCTATGCAGCCACATAGCATGTACAAAGTCGTCATCACCACGGTGCTCAGAGAAATGGCCTTCTTCATGGTCTTTGCTTCTGATGGTGGGGATCTGATGGTGTCCTGCCAAAGATAAAGGAAAAACAAGGTATTTCCATTCTTTTCTATCCAATCTTAACCATTTTCTTCGTTTTTGAACCGATGGAATTAAGTTTAAGCACCTGAATTTCAATGAGGATTTCAGAAATTGAGTACGCTGAGGCAATACTTCCAAGAGCTTGGAAACTCCCCCATATCTTTTGGGTTTCAGTCACATCTCCAACGCTTATTCCTGTAAGACTGCCCTTGAAACTTCCCCTAGCTGCTCATCGAGAAAAAAAAATTGCCGGAAACAATATCTTATTTATGATATTGGTAATATAATCTCTTGATATTTCTTGGCAATCTGTCTTGAGAAAAGAAGAAACGTGTACCTGCAACTCGGGCAATTCCTAGGCCAAGACCAATCAAAGAGTAAGTGACAAACATGACAGCAGCCACAATAGAAAGCCACCATGTTTGATCGAGATCCCGAATCTGGGACAGCAGAATCTCTGTGATGCCGAACATAATCATGTACAAATTGCTCAAAATGTAGCACGAGTTCTCACTGTTACTCTCGTGGAGGCAATTCATATATTTTATCGCCCTTTTATTGGAAAGAGGGAACGTACATAAAATTGAGTCAGCCAGGTTATATAAGAAAAAGTAGAACTGGAAGTTCATTGTGATCTGCTAAATAAATTTGTCTAGAGTTTGGGAAAGTAGAATTGTACTCACATCATGCCGAGAGATGCATTAACTATACATCTAATGGCATTCCCGAATAGGGTTAGATTTTGAATAAAACCACATGCTTTTGCCTTTGCTCCACCTGAGAATAAAGCCTTGAAAATGTTAATATTCTTAGAATATAGAGTTACTATAATCACCTGATTAAAAGTTACGCGACTCAGTTTGCAATACATTTGGAGACATATGGTAATGGTAAATTTTTTAAAGTGCGGGAGTCAAATAATGAGAAGCAACAACATGGTGATAAAATTCCATACCGAGGATTGAGTCAACACAGTCCTCGTAAGTGGAGTTACGCTTGCCGTCGTCGGGGTCGCCGGTGCGGTAACAATCGGAGAGGATGCAAGAGGTGTAATAGCCCACGAAGGAGAACAAGAGTATCACAGCAGGGCCTACAATCCAACCCAGCTGAGCAATGCTCCATGCCTGCGAAATCACTCCCGGTCCTACCATCACTGTAATTATCTTTGCACTCGCCGTCCATAAGGTCCCTGATCGGTTAGCCAATAAATCCAATCAACCCTTTACAGTTGGAAAACTTTCATTGTCTCATAAGTTAGTTTTTCAGTAATTATGAAGGAATTACACTTGGATAAAGCATATTAAACTGCTACTCCTCGTATAAAAATGCATAATTTGTAAGGCTGATGTATCAAACTTGTAGTAAACAAGTATTAAAGAACGAGACAATATACTATAAGAAGATAAAGCTGATTACCGGTTCTTTTGGGGCGGTCTTCGTCGTCAGAGCGTCTGGAGACCCTCTGAGGAAGCATTTCAATGGAGATGTCACCAACTTGGTGGTGGTTTCGGTTGTTCTTGGTGGCAGCATTCTCACCCATCTTTCATGTCCCACCCCAAAAAAAAAAAAAAAACAAAAGAAGAAGTAAATAGCAATTGTCTGTAAGTTGTGCGTGTGGATATTAAATTATGTCTTGCCGGATGAACGGAACTTCAACATTATTCGTCCATCAGAGGCCATGTTGTTTCAATCTGGGTTTTATCCAGTTATACTGGAAAGTTTAATTAACACTGACAGAATCGATATCAGTGGAAATTAGGTATTTTTTGACTCTGAGGTTGCTTTGTGTTTTGTGCACCCACCTGAAAACCAATAGCTCAAAACACATTCTGTATGTGTGTGTGTCTGAGAGACAGAGAGAGAGAGATGGGTGTGGCAAAAAAATGAATGTGTGGAAGTAAAGTTGGGAGAGAGGGTAGTACTTAGAATGGCGGGAGAGGAGGGATTGAAGTGTGTGTACTTACAATGTCCGGACTTAGGATTCATGGAAGATATTGAAATAGTGTTAAGCAACGCTTTAATTATGTGATTTTATTGTAAACTCGAGATTTATGAAATGCAAGTGATCTAAAAATTCCGTGTATCGAACTCACATTAATCGAGTGCATACAATGATTTCTTTTACATTAATTCCATCTGTCAAAGAGCATGTTTTCTTATTATTCTGTCTTCACTAACAATGGAAAAAAAAATGCTAAATGGCTATTTTAAGTGATTGTGTGAAATTTTACACAAATATTGGAGTAAATGGATATTTATCCACAATGTGGCCCACTCATTGAATAATATTTGCAAATAAAATTCAGTAGAAATTCTTAATCTCCTCATTCCTCTAAAATGCATTACATCATTAAAAGAAAAAAAGCTTTGAAAATATATGAAAAAGAAAGAAAAGGAATAAGCAAAGAACTCACATGACAGGAGGATCCCAACGAGAATGTCAACAATCCCACTCTTCCTCCTTCAGTCAACTCTCTCTCACAAATAACACTCGTCATGTGAAAATGGGCGTGTGCTCTATATTCACTAGAGCTTATTCACTAAAGCTCCATTTGTTTCGCGGAATATAAATGGTTTGGAAAATATTTTTCTAAAAATGATCACTCGTATCGCTTAAAAAAATAAATGAACAATAAATATTTTCATCGTCCACGAAAATGTTTAGACATAAATTGTTGTTGCTAATGAAAATATTTTTTTTATAAACTAATTATTTCAAAAGATATAAGCGATTATTTTTAGAAAAATATTTTTAAATCGTTCATATTTTTTGTGAGACAAACATAGCCTAAGTCATTTTCATTATATTATTATGGCTTCTGAAGTAAAAGAAAGAAATCCACGCATAAAGGAAGGGCTGATTGGGTATTATCAAGTACTATATTATCCATCTACACTCAGTTTCGATGAAGTAATTGAGAAGGAAAATTTTAAATAATTATGAGTAAAAAGAAAAGAAAGGATCGGAAGTGATTGAGTTATAATATCGTTTGGATGCTAGAGAGGGAAGAGAAAGGGAAATTTAGGGAAAAAATTTCATAATGACGTAAATATCATTTATGGATTTCTAATTGATGATAGATAAAACAACAAGTGAGCAGGAATAAAAAAATTAATACATCTTTACACAATTCCCTCCTAAATGTTATATGCATATGAAATTAACCAGACCATTTCATTTTAATCTCTCTTAATCGCTCTTAATCTTTTTCATCCGTTTGTTTCCCTCCATCCAATCACGATTGTAATTTTTAGAACCATTTCCCTTCCCTCATAATCCCTCCTTTCTTGCTTCCCTCAGTAAGATATTTGCAGCTTAATTGAGCATATAAACGTGGTCCAAAACAACACATAAAATGCGACATGGTTTTGATCACTTAATGGGAGTAGAAAGGAAGTGCCAAGTGCATTTGAGGTTATCATATGGGGTGGTTATACACAGCAAAGCAGAATATTGCTCAAGAATCTTGAGCATTGGAAAGAAACGATGGTAAGGCCATGAAACCCCAAATCTATCACCACTATCATGAATAAGAACGAATTAACAAGAGTGAGCACTAATTAGATATACAACTTACCTTAATTCTTTGCAGCCTTTCCCTCAATCAAAGGCAATCAAAGAGGAAGAAAAACCAAAGATGGGTTGAGAAAACCAGCTCTTGCACTCTTCACGGTATGAACCTTCAAGCTTATATAAAGGAGAGAAGAGTAAGCAACTAGTGTATGAATCTTCCCCGTTTTTATATTAACTCCCCTCGTGTACTATTATTATTAATTTTTTTCTTCAATTGTTTTAATTATGAAACTTTGACCACTCTTAAGAAAGATGTAGTGTAAAGCTAATGAAATTTTCATATTATTTAAAAACTCGGTATTAAACCGCGTCTTAAGTCAAGACACGACATCATCCATTGCATATATTGCTATAGATGCTAGTATAAAATCCTACGTGGTTAGTAAGCAATGAGAACTCTGTGCCTCAAGAAACTTAGGTCCTAAATTAGCATTACTTACTCTATAATAAGGTATAAGGTCCTAGAAAGTAAATCTTCACAGTGCGAATTATCTAGCTATGATTGATGTTGATTGCGGTTATAGAATTGTATGCCAAAATCTATAGTACTTTATTAGCACAATAAGAATTTTCAAAAGTAATGATAATATCAATACAAAGAGTTCTCAAAGTACCCTCAAGACATTAGAGAAAAGTTATATCCTTTCCATCCGTTTGTTTCTCTCCATCCATACACGATTGTATTTTTTGGAACCATGTCTCTTCACTTCTAATCCCTCCTAACAAACGTAATGTTGGAGCATATTCTAGAGACCAAAGGACCACACTTGGGATGCAGGTACAAAGTCATAAAACAGTTTCACCTGTTCCTTCCTTTCTTGCTTCACTTACTAAGGTATTTAGAGCTTATTCGAGCATATAAACGTCCACTGGAGCCATAAGTATGGTCCAAAATGACAAATAAATATGCCAAAAGGTGACTAGGTTTTGATAACTTGATGGGAGTGCAAAGGAATTGCCAAGTGCATTTGACGTTATCATATAGAGTGGTTATGCTGCACACATATGTATGGCAAAAAAACAATAGTAAGGCCATGAGACACCAAACTTATCATCGCTATCCTGAACAAGAACAAATTAACAAGAGCAAGCACCAATTAGATATACAAATTACCTTAATTATTTTGCAACCTTTCCCTTGATCAAATGCAATCAAAGAGGAAGAAGAAGAGCAATATACAGAAAGGGATTTATCACTAATGGAGGAAAACAAAGATGGGTTGAGAAAAGCAATTGCAATACATGGTATGAACCTTCAAGCTTATATAGAGGAGAAAAAGAGTGTATCTTCTCGTTTACATATTAACTGCCGCGTGTATGAATCTTCTCCGTTGTTGCAGGAGGAGTCGATGCTGGTCTTCGTCCGTGTCTGTTGTTGCGTTTGATAGCATGTTCACAGCAGGTGCATACTCGCGGACCTTACCTTTTTTTTCCTATTATCATTATCTTTCCTTTATTTTTTTAATTTTTGAAACTTTGACCGTTTGTTGAGAAAGATGTTATGTGCAACTTATGAAATTGTCATAGTAGTTAAAGACTCGATGTTAAAAACCGCGTCTCTAAGTCAAGACACAATCTCGACCAAAAAAAAAAAAAGTCAAGACACAACATCATCCATTGCTCATATTGCTAGAGATGCTAATATAAATTCTACGAGGTTAGTAAGGTAATGAGAACTCTGTGCCTCAAAGAAACCTAAGGTCTCAAATTTTTACGGTCCTCAGAAAGTAAATCTTCGCGGTGCGAATTTTCTGCCTATAATTGATGTTGGATGCAGATTTAGAATTGCATGCGAAAATCTACAATACTTCATTACCACAATCAGAATTTCAAAAGGAATGATAATATTTGTACCAATGGTTTTCAAAACACCCTCAAAATAAATTGCCGACCGCGCGGCAATTTAGTCTCCTCGAAGTTTCACGGTCGCCGGCCACAACGAGCCTCGCCGGCCTTGGGCAAGCGAGGCCAAGCCTCGCCTGTGGCTAGTTGCCGGCGGTCGACCGGTAGAGGAAGAAAGAAAGGGAAATAAAAAAGAGAAAGAAAAGAAAAGAAAAGAAATACTAAAATACAAAATAAAAATTTATTAAAAATAATGTATGAATTTCATACAGGCGAAAAATATTTTTCAAGACTTTTTCATATTTTAGCCGAACATCGGAAAATTGTGTCATTTTTCAGGAAAATGATTTCCTGAAAAATATTTTTCAGAAAGGTAACATTTTTCGCGAAATGAACGACCTAACAGAACCAAAATCAGTGGAAAGTGTGCGTTTCTTTGACTCTGAGTTTTCCTGAAAAACATTTTCCGGAAAGGTAATATTTTTCGCGAAAGGAACCGCCTAACAGAACCAAAATCAGTGGAAAGTGTGTGTTTCTTTGACTCTAGGTTGCTTCGTCTTTTGTGCACCCCCACCTGAAAAACAAAGGCCTTGGACCAGAGAGAGAGAGAGAGAGAGATAGGTGTGGCAAAAACAGCGAATATACAAGGAAAGATCCCACGTGACGGCAGACCCAACGACTATGTCCACGAAGTTTCCACCTAAATCAATAGACCTTCCCCAACGGCCCATCAGCCTCTCCAATCCCACTCTTTCTATGTCAGTCATCTCTCTCTCTCTCTCTCTCTCTCTCACACACACACACACACACACACAGAGACACTCATCATGGGATATTTTGTATGTGCTGTAAATTTACCAGATCTCATCTATTGACTCATTTTCATTATTTTGCGATGGCTTCTAGAGAAGAAAGAAAGAAATCCAAGCATAAAGGAAGAGCTGATTAGGTATTATCAAGCTCTAAATTGTACATTTACAGTCAGTTTGAATGGACTAATTAGGGAGGAAAAGAAAAGATTTAAAGAAAGGATTTGACGTGATCGAGTTATTATATTATTTGGATGCTACGAAGGAAAAGAAAGGAAAAGAATGAATTAGGATATAAATATCTTTCTATGGATTTCTTAATAGATGTAAAATAAAAGAACAAGTGAGAATGAATAATAAATTTGTTTATTTGTATGCAAATCCCTCCAATATTTAGAATGTACATAAAATTAACTAGACTAGTTCCTTCTTAGGGTGCGTTTGTTTCGTGGAATATGAAATTTTTAAAAAACATCTTCCAAAAAATGATCGCTTGTATTACTTGAAATTATTAGTCAACGAAAAATGTTTTGATTATCAATAATAACTTATTTCTAAACATTTTTGTGGGTAATAAAATATCTTTCATTCATTCATTTTTATGAGCGGTATAAGCGATCATTTTTAGAAAAATATTTTCTAAATCATTTGTTTTTCGCAAAACAAACAAAGCCTTAACCTTCTAATCCTTTCCATTTGTTTGTTTCCCTCCATCCAAACGCAACCATATTTATAGAACCATTTCCCTTCCTTCATAATCCTTCCTAATCCTATGGTGTTAGAGTATATTTTACAGACCATTGGACCACACATGTGACAAAGTTACAAAGTTATAGAACTGTTTCACCTGTTCCCTCCTTTCTTGCTTCACTTAGCGAGATAATTACAGCTTAGTTGAGCATATAAACGTTCACATGTAGCCATAAGTGTGGTGCAAAACACATATAAAAGGCAAAGTGACATGGTTTTGATCTCTTGATGGGAGTAAAAAGAAAATGCCAAGTGCATTTGAGGTCATCATATAGAGTGGTTATACTGTACACACACACACACACACACACACACACACACACACACACATATATAGCAAAACAGAATATTGCTCAAGAATTGAGCAATGGAAAGAAACTATCGTAAGGCCATGAAACCCCAAATTCGTAATCACTATCATTGAGAAGAACAAATTAACAAAAGCAAGCACTAATCAGATATTTTACTTACCTTAATAATTTGCAACCTTTCCCTCAATCAAAGGCAATCAAAGAGGAAGCAAAAAGATAATACACAGAGGGATCTATCATAAATGGAAGAAAACAGAGATGGGTTGAGAAAAGCAATTGCAGCAACTCTTCATGGTATGAACCTTCAAAGCTTATTTATAGGAGAAAGAGTGAACAACTAGGGTAGACATCTTCTCGTTGCCATATTAACTGCCCCGTTAAGAATCTTCTCCGTTGTTGGCAGGAGTCAATGCTGGTCTTCGTCCGTGTTTGTTGCTGCGTTTCATAGCATGTTCAAAGCAGGTGCAAACTTTTAAAATACTTGCGGTCCCTACCTTTGTTTCCTGTTATCATTATATTTAGTTTTTGAAACTTTGACCGTTAGTTGAGAAAGATGTAATGTGCAACTTATGAAATTGTCATATTAGCTAAAGACTCAGATGTAAACCGCGTCTATAAGTCAAGACACAACATCATCAATTGCATATATTGCCAGAGATGCTAATATAAAATCCTACGAGGTTAGCAAGGCAATGAGAACTCTGTGCCTTAAGAAACCTAAGGTCTCAAATTTATAAGCTTATGAGAAATTAAATCTTTGTAGTGCAAATTATCTGCCTATAATTGATGTTGGATGCAGATTTAGAATTGTAAGCGAAAATCTACATTACTTCATTACCACAATCAGAATTTCAAAAGGAATGATAATATTTGTACCAAGGGTTTGCATAACACCCTCAAGACATTAGAGAAATATTATACACTTTCGGACTCAAAGGTCATCCCGAAAAATTGTAGTGGCTTAACTTCCTGACTAAGCTAAACATGAAATGCATGTAAAGTTCTAATCGCGTTTTGCCTCCATAGAATGTGACTTTTTATGTTTTGGCCCTATTTGCTGTTTCCAATAGTTCCAAAATAAATTGCGGCCACGCGGCAATTGAGTCTCCTCGAAGTTTCGAATCCTAGGTGTCCTTCAATCTCTGTCAGGCAAACCGAGTAGGGGAATTACTTCACTTAGTCCACCTAATTAACAATATCGCTTCAGCTACATTCCATATTTGGGGACCATAATAAATTTGCCGACCACACGGCACAAAGTGCTAATGACACTTTGATTTCGAAGACTAAAGGATTGATAGATTATTGGAGTAATAATTGGAATTAAAAAAAAGAGTAGAAAAAAAGGAAAAGATTAATAAGTTAGCTTAGTGCATGGAATAGACACGTATCCTATTTGCATGCTAAAACCAAAAAAATAAAAATAAAAATAAAAATAAAAATTGAATAATGGGCTATTGGACACACGGTACATGACTAAGCTTACTTTGACGGAACTAGAGACATTGGTTTAAAATGCTTCTTTCTGCAAATACAGGAGAATTGGTTCTTGAATTAGAGAGAGTGGTGCAGAGAAAGAATTAAAAGGATTGATTTAGTCTTAGATTGATAAAACAAGGAAAAAGAAAGAAATCGAGAGAGATGTTTCGGCTCACTTACGTTTTGAAGGTCTCAACAAGTCAGATTAACACCGTCTCGAACCACTCGGATTTTCAAGTTTTCCAAGCGGCATAATAATCGAATTGGGTTTTGGTTAGCTGTTAATGGTGCTTATCTCTTATTTGATTTAGTAAATTCATGTCTTGAAACTGATAACAACGTGATATGTTATGAGTTATAAAAATAGTATCACATGGTTTGATATTTGAAATGAAAAATGTCTCGAGCACATTTCTTGCATAAAGACGGAGCCGGCATTTACTTTTTGGTTATTTGTGAATAATTTGATAGACATTTTATGAGAAGTATTGTGAAAGGTTATACGTACTACTTCACGAACTTTATTTATGAAATGTTTTCAGCTTGATATAATAAAATTATGAAACTTTATATGTTTTAATCAATGAACCTGATTTATGAGGTGGATTTTTGGATTTGATTTGTGTTTATTGGAGGATGATGTTAGTAGTTTGATGCTTATTATTGTTATCTTGTGAACCCATCGAGGAGCTTGTGAGTATGCACACTGCTTTTAGGATATATTTGTGTGCCGAGTCACTGGCAATATAGATAAAGACCTAGCCGGGGTAGGAAACTTGGTTGCTTTTGTTATGGGACGTTAAACATGACCATAATTGAATAGTGAGCGCTAGATTGATCAATAAATTAGACCTTTGATGTTTGATTTAATATTGTCAATCTAATGAGTATTTTGGACATGTATAAACCTTTGTTAACACAATACAACTCATGTTTGATATTGTGCCTATATGATATATTGGATTTGGGATAAATGAGTTCTCGTACTACTACCTGGGTTGTAGTTACTCATATCATTCATCTTACATATTTTTTAGGTTTTTCAGCTAGCAACAAATAGGACGAGAGTGTTTGTGTTCCGCGGAAAATTTTGATAGTGAGATTTTGGGTACGAGCTTATATAGTTTTGTGTGTGTGTGAGAGGTGTGAATGATCATCTTCCTTCAGGTTGCTGATGGCAGAGAGCACAGACTGGATCAGGTATAATTTTCCTCCTGAATAGATTATCTTTAAGGGAAAATGACACAAATAGTCCCTGAACTTTGACCCAATGTGCAATTTGGTCCCTGAACTTTTAATTTGTTCAATGTAATCCCTGAACTTTAACCTAATGTTCAATTTGGTCCCTGAACTTTTGATTTGTTCAATGTGGTCCCTGAACTTTTAATATGTGTTCAATTTAGTCCTTGAACTATTTGAAAATGTTCAATATAGTCCTTCCATTAATTCAAGTGCAAGGACTATATTGAACATTTTTCATATAGTTCAGGGACTAAATTGAACACATATTAAAAGTTCAAGGACCACATTGAACAAATTAAAAGTTTAGGGACCAAATTGAACATTATGTTAAAGTTCAGGGACCAAACTGAACATTATGTTAAAGTTCAGGGACTACATTGAACAAATTAAAAGTTCAGGGACCAAATTGCACATTAAGTCAAAGTTCAGGGACTACTTGTGTCATTATCCCTATCTTTAATAGAAAGTGAGTTTTGACAAATACTCCAGAGAAAAAATTTAATTTCGAGTAGAGTGGGTACCTTCCATAATTTGTTCCGGTGAGCTCGAGGTGTTTGAAATAATGATGAGGCCCTGTTTGCATCCGATTTCATACACGCCTCTCTATTCTTGTTGTACGCACTTTTTTCTATGAAGATTCCAGTTTTTGCATTAGAACACACTAGCTTGTCCGCTATAGCTTGAGATTCAACGGGATTGTTAGGATTTCATTTGTGTCTCTTCATCAAACTAGGTTTGCAATGTCTGTTCATTCCACTTCTACTTCTTATCAATTAGATTAGCAACCCAGTATGGCTCATCTCTGTTAGCAGGCCCGCCGATCAATCCATTTTTAAGCCATCTGTCTTCACTAATTTTAATGCTTTCGCCGTTTCCAACAACCCGCAAAACCGAGGGTTGTATGGCTTCTTGACCCATCAAATGCTCTGCCAACCCCAAGATGGTCTAGAGCCTTTTTCTGCTTGCCAAAAGTCGCAATGAGGGAAAATATAGTTCTTTTAGCAACTCACTCCAGAGAGTCGTGGGCTGATTAACTATTCTCCAACCTTGCTTTCCAAGCATAGATTTGTTAAAAGTTATCAAGTTCCTGAACCCCAGTCCGTCACTATCTTTTCTGGCTTTCAAGATGTTCCATTTCCTACTCTGCATAGCTGACTGTTCATCATTATTTTTCCACTAGAAATTAGCAATTTTCTATTATATAGCACAGTAAATAGACACTGGTATATTAAAGATTGACATTGTCCATTGGGAAAAAGCCTGCACTACCACTTTAATAAGTATTTCCTTTTCTCGTTCTAGATATCAATTTCTCTTTTCAGCCCTCAAGCTTCATATTTTCTTCCACCTGTATCCAAGCAAACATCTGCTTTTTAGATTCACCCCAGTCTGAGGGTACTCTCATATACTTTCCCATCTTCTCAATTTCAGGGACTCTCAGCTCTCTACTCTTGTCCCTTCTCAACCCTTGAGGACAATTCCTGCTGAAGTTAATTCCTGACTTGTTCAAATTAATCGCTTGCCTTGATGCACAACAATACCGATTAAGGATTACAACTACATTCTGACAACCGAAAAGCAAATAAAATATTGGACTGGATTGCCACGAAAGAAAAGCATTCCTCCAAGTTGGACCTTACATCCTCTCAGGCCCTTTGAGCTCTTGTTTATTCTGAAACTGCAACTATATATCGTCAAACTTTGTCCTCATGAATGAAAACTTTATTTCTAACAAGAAAAAAGAGGTGAAAAAATAACTTTGACTTTGTTAATTATACATCTCAATACTTTTTTTCCGAAAAAACATGCACAGCTCTTTCCATTTGTGAAATTTCGTTTTAATTTCCGAAGTACACATAACAATAATATGAGACATTGGATATCTATATTGTTGTTTGTCCCACTCATGCCAGTCTTGGACTTTCGACACGCTTGCCACCCTCTAAATGGAGCCTATCCCAATGTACACGGACATGGCAATTTGCATGACCAAAATGTTCCGATTTTTTCTTTTAAAGAAAAAGGGCAATGTGTGATCGTCACTTGTATAAAGAGAAAGTTCTCATAAGCAATGGATAGCATATACAGAGTTTCTAATTCTTTATAGAACAGTGAAATTGCAAACTTCAATGACTTAAAGTTTGACAGAATTCGTACTCGTCGAACAACGCAAAATATACACAAGTTATTGATTAACAAAAGAACAGAACGTAAATCTCCCTACGAGATACATCAAATATTTCGCTAACTCAAAAACAAAAAGAAAAACTTCCTAAAATATACACCAAACATTACGCTTACTCAAAAACAGAAAGTACATCTTCCTTCTGAAACGGCTAATTGTTGGGAGCAGACCAACATGTTCAGGAATTGAATTGAAATATCCCTCAAGAGTACCTAATATGAATGAGTACTATTATGGTAGGATGATAACAAGGAAAAAATCTAAATAAAAAGTCTTATTTAGAAAGAATACTATGATGGAATTAATTTTAGTGATTGCCCTATTAGAGGAATTCCAATCAATCGGGGAGATTTCTAATTGGGAGGTGATTTTCAATCAATTAAGGAGGATTCTTAACTTGGGTAGAGATCTATCGCTATAAATAGAAAGGCTTGGGTGGAGGTTTCTATGTGCACCCGAAAATATTCCAGAGAAATCACAAGAGTCTCTAACAATGTACATAAACACAAGAGATATTGAGAGTTCATTAAGTGAGGATGTGTTTTGTGACAATTGTGAGGATTTATTGTTAGAGAAACATTGTCAGAGTGTTAATTGTAATCCTTTGATTATAGTGGAGTAGTTTCTAGATCAGTGTCTCGTGATTTTTCCCATATTGAATTTTCCACATAAGAACTTCTAGCGTATCGTTATTCTTTTGCTGTGATATTTACGTATTTTTTGCAAAGAGAATATACAGTGACATCTTGCGCAATTCTGACAATTAAAATTTAGCTGCAATCGATTGCGATCCGACTTTATTTACAACAAAGTGGTGTCAAAGCAAAGTTGTAAAAGATGTCAAAAGAAAAGGTCAATTTGATCATGATCACAGCTACGAATTATGCAATACGGAGGTGCAAGATGGAGGATCATCTCTACATCAATGGATTGCAAAGGCCAATCAAGACAAGAATGCCTCCAAAGACAATGGTGAAGACTCTGGCACCAGCTCCTAAATCAACAAAAGCTAAAGAGGAAGGAGAAGATTCCTCAAAAGCCCTGATATTAGCACCAGAAGAACTCCATTGAATATTTTCATATGGTTCAAAGACCACATTAAACATGTAACAAAAGTCCAGAGACCATATTGAACAAATTAAAAGTTGAGGGACCACATTGAACATTTAATTAAAGTTTAGGGACTATATTGAACAAATTAAAAATTTAAGAACTACATTGCACATTAAGCCAAAGTTCATGGACTATTTGCGTCATTATCCCAAAATAATATGCATGGCATTCTTTAAAAGCAAATTTAAACTCCACAATGTTTGAAAATAGTAGGTCTTGTTCAAACAAAAATTGGCTTTCAAATAGAGAGATAATAGGAAATATCTTTGACAGAGAACTTTTAAAACAAAGATAAGTAAACAAAACGAGAATTAAAGGTGGCAAAAAAGAGATATTTGCAAACAAACTGCACATAAAGTTATTGAGAGAGTTTAAAAAATTTGTAATCTAAATTAATTTACATGACCTTCTTTAAAAGCAAATTTAAACTCACAATGTTTTTTTGAAAATAGTAAGTTTTGTACAAAACAGAGTAAGGAAGAAAAATGCCATCATTTCCACCATTTACAAATGATTAAGAAAGAAAACTTTAAATCTGGTTGCTCTATAAGAGAAAACTTAAAATCAAGAGTTAATATTTAAAAAGGACAACACAAAAGTCTCATATCTTTGAAATAGAGAGAGACCTTAACAAAGAACTTTTAAAACAAAGAGACAAGTGCACAAAAAGAGAAAACGAAAGATTTAAGTTTTAGAAAAAAAAGAGATACTTGTAAACCTTCTGCTCATAAAGCTATTAAGAAATAGATTGGAAAACTTGTATATAGAATCTAAAATAATTTGCACGACTTTCTTTAAAAGCAAATTTAAATTCCCAATGTTGATTGAAAATAGTAGGTCTTTTACAAAACAGAGCAAGGAAGAAAATTACCATCATTTTCACCATTTACAAACGATTTTGAAAGAAAACCTGTTGCTTTTTGATAGAAAACTTAAAATCAAGAATTACTATTTAGAAAGGGATAAGTGTATTCAAAGTCCTAAAACTTATCACGAAAGCGCACTTGAGTCCTAAAACTTTCAAAAAGTGCAAACAAATCCTAAAATTTGTCACGAAAGTATAAATAAGTCCTAAAACTTGTCAAATTGGTTCAATTAAGCCCTTCCATTAATTGTACTTTTTGAAAGTTTTAGGATCACGTGGTTTGATATTTGAAATGAAAAATGTCTAGAGTATATTTCTTGCAAAAGGCCGGATTGGACATTTACTTTTTGGTTATTTGTGAATAATTTGATAAACGTTTTATGAAAAATATTGTGTAAGGCTATACATACTACTTTATGAACTTGATTTATGAATATTATGAAAAGTTATATGTTTTGGTCAATGAATCTGGACGTAAGGATATTAGAAGTGCTAAAAGCTTCATACGACGTTCTTTTTGGTATCAAAAGTTTTTTTTTTAATACTTAAATGTCATTTAAAAAAAAACAATCACTCCGGTGACAATTCCGATTTAGGTTGCCGAAAATCAGACGTGACCATATTTTATTAATTTCTCCAATTAATGTGGCTCACCGGTGTGCCTAGTAAGGTATTTAGTAAAATATAATGTCGATAAAAAAGTAAATACTGAGTGAAAGACGATCAATCTCTAGTAAGAGCAACAAACGATCAATCTCTAGTAAGATCAATAAAATCACCGCGACCTCTCTCTCTCTCGTCATCTTCTCTGACCTCGCGATAACCGAGCGATCTCCCACCTCGATTCGCCATGCTCTGGCAAGCCACGAAGAAGCTACTCCACTGGCCCGTCCTGACTTCAGCCTTTCGAGGGCCCCGTTCTACCCCTTCTCTGCAGATATCATGGCGCCGCAGAAGGCCAACGCGGCATTCGTGGATCATTTCTGTTTGGACGCCTTGCTGCTTGCTTTTTTTTTTTTTATGATGATTGGGGATTGGCCACGTACGGATGGTCACGGCAGTCAAGTCCGCGGAATTGCAGAAATCGGCCTACAAGAGCCACTAATCCGATGAGTAATTGCTCCCCAGGAACAAAATTACAGATCGGAAGTTCGTTTTGGCGAGAAGAGGAACGCGAGGAAAGGGGAGGCCAATTCTGGACGAGCGGCATTTGGAGACTGAGATGGGTGAGATCAAAGACAAGCCACTCGTGAGAGACGCTGACGCTCGTCCATGATCGTCGTAAGCGTCGCTCGGCCAAATCTAGTCGGCTTGGTCAGTGTCGGCGACTCCGCTGGCGACAACGATGGGGGAGGAGCGGAGGTTGAACTCGGAGGGAGAGGTTGACCAGATGGGTTTTTCAAGCAAGAGGGACCGAAGGCATGCAGGTAAGGGAGACGGCCGAAGGGAGAAGGTCAGAGAAGAGCGAGAAGAAAATGCAAAGGAGCTTGGAGAGAGGATAATGGAGGAGAGAGATAAAGAGCAGAACAATGAAACGTGGGACCCACTTGGACACAAGGAAGTCTGCATGGAGTCATGGACTCGTTTTTAATATAAAAATGTCACGTCAGATTAAACTTTTTATTATTAAACTCACTTAATAATTTTGATTAAAATTTCTTGTTGGAGACACTAAGTAATCGTTTTTTTTTCTGATTTGAAATTTAAGTAAATCGGTAAAAATTTTTTACACTAAAGTGAATGCCATACGAAACTTTTAGCACTTCCGGCATCTTTATGCCGTTAACATGATTTGTATGGAGGGGATCTAACAAGCTTTATGCAACTGTTTTTTGGAGGGATTTCACCAAGGTTTTCTACGGTCAATTTTTCTAATCCAAGCAAAGATGAAGGGTGACTTAGGGTGACTCTACGGTGATAAAGTATGCTGGCCACTTCAATCAGTTAAGTAGACTAGCAAAAAATTTTATGGCCGATGAGAAAAACAAGGCTGAACATTCTGAGAGTGGCCTTCGACCAAAGATCCGCTCTAAACTTTCATCTCATGTGCTGACAACTTACAAAGATGTCTTGGAGCGGGCAATAAAGGTAGAAAAAGGCATCTGCCAGATTGATTGTGATACATAGAGCACTCATCAGCAGAAGAGACCCAAGCCTACCGATTTCCAAGACAACGGTGCGAGTGTCAGAGCAAGTGGAGAGGTAACAATCGGCCGGTTTATTTTAGAAATTCAGGGCACTTGTAATACTTGTCGGAAACATCACGGCGGCCAATGACGCCGGAAAAAAAGGGGCATGTTTTCTATGTGGAAAAAATGGGATCCATGGCACGTGACTATCCGATGTAGAGGATAGCTCTAGCTCATGGTAGATCATGTTTCCAATACAGGCAACCTGAACATTTAGCACGTAATTGTTCCATACGAAGAAATGCCCCTTCAGTTGGTAGGCCATGGAGAACCAGCCTCATTTATTTGAAAATTGAGATAAATTCAAATTTTTAGAATGAAATTTTCTTTAAAGGGGTAGAATGTAATAATTGAAGTTTGGAAAAAAAGAGAGTAGGAAAAAAAAAACAAGACCAATAAGTTAGCTTAGTACATGGATATGCATGGAATAGGACACATATCCTATTTACACGCTAAAATCAAAAAATAAATTAACTAATGGGCTATTGGACACATGGTACATGACTAAGGATGCGCATGGTAACCATTTTGTGTCCGGAAACAGATTCAGATAAGAAATGATTCTTTTTTGTTCTGTGTCCAAGAACAATTTCTAAGCATTTAAAAGCATTTGGTAACTGCCCAAAATTTCTATTCTTATAATAGAAAAAGAACAGAAATGCGTTTAGTAACTACACAAAATTTCTTTCTATTAATAATATTTTAAATTTTTTAATATTTCTTTTTTTTTCCTTGGCCATGGCCGGTCGCCGGCGCTGGCCAGGGCCAGCGAAGGCGTCACGGCCCTCGCTGCCGGCCTCGCCGGTGGCGATGGCGAGGTCGGCCTCACCGGTGGCGACGGCGAGGTCGGCCTCACCATGGCCGGGTGAGGCTTGACCTCACCCAGATCTGGCAACGGCGAGGTCGGCCTCGCCATGGTCGGGCGAGGCTTGACCTCGCCCAGATCTGGTGAGGTCAACCTTGCCGTCACCACCCCTCGCGACGGCGAGGTCGACCTTGACATGGCCGGGCGAGGCTCGACCTCACCCAAATCTTGCGAGGCCGACCTCGCCGTCGCTCCCCCCCCCCCTCGCGACAGCGAGCTCGGCCTTGCCTTGGTCGGGCGAGGCTCGACCTCGCCCAAATCTGGCGAGGCTGACCTCGCCGTCGCCGGGGGCGACGAGGGCCACCTTCGCCGGCCCTGGCCAGTCGCCGGCAGTGGGTCGGCGGTGGGCCAGGAAGAAGATGAAGAATAAATAAAAAAGAAAAAAGAAAACCAAGAAGAATCATTTCCAGAAAAATTGTTCCAGAATCAAGAAGCTACTTTTTTTGCTTTTTGATTCTGTTTCAAAACTGATTCTAGGACCAATTTTTTGCAAAATTGTGCCCGAGCATAAAAATTTTAACAAACGGATTTCTATTCCCAAACTGATTCTCAAAACAAAAGAACAGAAATTTTCAATATTTGGCACGTTGACAAACGGGCCCTAAGCTTACTTTGGCCGACTTAGAGACGTTGCTTTAAAATGCTTCTTTTGACAAACAAAGGAGAAGTGGCGCAGAGAAAGAATTGAAAAGATTGACTTGATCTAGATTTACAAAACAAGAAAAAGGAAAGAAATCGAGAGAGAGTGAAAGGGATTTCGGCTCACGTATGTTTCGAAAGCCTTGACAAGTCGGATTAACAACATCTTGAAGCATTCAGATTTTGAAGCTTTCCGAGTTACATAACATTCAACTTGGCTTTTAATTAGCTGTGAGTGATACTTATCTCTTTTTGGACTTTGTAAACTCATGTCTTGAAAATAATAGGAATTGGACATATTATGAGGAATGAAAGAAGGAATTAGATGGTATGAAAATGAAAAGGTGATGTCTAGAGAGTATTTCTTGCATAAAGACAGATCGGGTCTTTATTATTTTTTGCTTTTTTTGAATGTTTTTAAAAACGTTGTATGAAATGTATGGTGAAAAGTTATATGTACTACTTTATGAATCTGATTTATACAATGTATTATGCTTAATAAATTAGATTGTGAAACGTTATATGTTTTGGTTAGTGAACTTAAATTATTATATGGACTCTGGATTGATTTGTGATTATTGGAGGATGATGTAAGTAATTTGATACTCAATATCACTATGTTTTGAACCATTGAGGGGTTTTTTAGTATGCATACTGCTTTTAGGATATCCTTGAGATGTGAGCTACCGATAATATAGGTAGAGACCTAATCGAGGGAGAAATCTTGATTGTTTTTATCACATGTGTTAAGCATAACCATAGATGGATAGTGAGCACTAGATTGATCAATTGGATAGTGAGCACTAGATTTGATTTAATGGAATAAGTATTTCTAATATATAAAGTTTTGTTATCATTTTTGACGTTGTACTTATATTATATATTGGATTTGGGATATAGGAGTCATAGGTTTTTTTTGATAAATATGCATAGCCGATACTCAATTTGCTTAAAAGATATTCGCTTGACTTAATCAGCTGTGGTTGTTCATATCGTTCATCTTATATCCTTTTCAAGTTCTTTAGCTAGAGATAAGTGGGACGAGGTGGGAAATTTTAATAGTGGAATTTGGGTATGAGCTATATATATATATATGAGATGATAATTTGTTGGGTTTAGCTGGGTGGTGAGATGTATATATTGTTTTTGTAGATCTTAGTACTATGATTTTATAACTAGATTATTGTTTTATCATATATATGGATGAAAACATATATCTTGATAACAAGTTTTTTTTTTTTTGATAACCCAGGGAACCCCCGCACGGCCGACAGCTGGGGAGTAAATCCTGGGGACGACACGTGCTAGCCACCACACACGTGCCACCGGTTAAGTCACCCTGCGGCGCCCGGGATTCGAACACTCAACCTTTTGCGAGAGAAAGAGTGCGCGCTCCAGCAGCGCCACCCAGGCGGGTGGTATATCTTGATAACAAGTTAATATTGGTTATATTCGAGATTGCGTTCCTTGGATAGGATGATGTTCTTGTTATTCCCCCTGTACTTGCATAAGTCGGGATGTGATATTTGGAGTACTAGAGTGCTCTTATATACTTAATTTGGAGCATCTAGACTAGAAGTTCGTACTTTATAATTAGAAGCCCACTAATCTTTCCACGTCCAAAACGGAGCCGTCGAGGGAGAGAGCTGCTACTTTGTATACAGTTAAATCTTCTAATTTTTGGGGCCCTCTTTCAATTTCAGCCTTTTAGCTATTTTCTATGCAATTTAATCCTCTAACTCATGTGATTTGTGCAATGTGATCTCTATCAAAAACTGTAAGGTCAATTTGTAAAGTGTATTAAAAAGATACACCTTGCTAATTTTACATTTTTTCCCGTCATCCATGCTTATCATAGTTTAATAAAATTTCGTTCAGCGATACAAGAATAATGGCCCATATCCAGATTTAACATTGTCTTGGCTTGGCTGAATGGCACGGTACTATACCACCAGTTAGAATAGCTCATATGTGCCTGCACAATCGGCCAGTCCACGCGCCCACCTCCTAAATTTAAAGACCTTAAACAAACGCCATTAGTAGCTCACAAAGCCTATATTGACAGTAACAATATTGTGCCTACAAACTTAATCATTTATTCAAAAATTCTCGTGCTCTCTTAGTTCTCTTAGTTTTATATCATTGTGCTGTGCCTGTGCTCTCTTACGGTCTAAGGTGCATCCCATGTTGGAAATTAATGTTTGTCATCTGATCGTGAGTTCAAAAGTGTTTTTGTCTATCACGACTACGAAGTCTTTTGATCTATGGAAGGAAAAAGCATGGAGCGAATGAATAAGTAGCCTCGACCCATGAAAGAGCTGGGCATGTGGGCCGACAATCATGTTCCTGGACTCTTGAATCTGAGTCCTGTATAAGAATCCGGCCTTGAATGCATAAGCTAGAACTGCGTGTCCTAAGACTAAACTTGCCCAAAATTCTCGGTCTTACATTGCTAGAAAACTTGTTGTGGGCTTCAGAATCTACAAAGAACCTAAAGATGGGGAAAAGATTTGTCATTTATAATGTTATATAGTATCCATGCAACCGTATAGTGAGATTTAGTTCAAATACTTTAAGGAGACTCCAAGAATGGTTAGGGCTGTCAACCCGTTTACCTGTTTGACGAAACGCCTACACCAAATCAGGTACCCTTTTTCTAATTGCTAGCATTCATTGGACGACTTTTTCAAGTTCATGTCACAAGTCCTAGTTTTGGATGTGCTATCTGGACTGACGTTTGGGGTCTGCTGGCAATGGCATGGTGAGTTCAAGTTCACATTCCAAAACCTCTTTTTATGCCAGGAATAAGCCATCTGACGCTGGTGGATACCCATGGAGAAGATGCATTCAGGTACTAAACTCAAGGAAGGTAATTTTTTATGCTAAACTATGTCTAACTTGTTTCCAGTATCTTTAAATGTTCTGCATTTACAAATTAAGAGTTTGCTGCCTGTAATAGAACTCCATGCACAAGAAATTAGTTCTGGTCTATTGTTCTTATATCACGTAATGCTGTCGAGGGTAAAGTATCAGTAAAGTATCTCACGAGGTCCTTTACCAGGAAAACATGGAAAAGATCCAACGTGGCTTACACAAAATTGTCATGATTTTGGGGTAAAATAAGCTTTTAAAAATATCAAGTGTGCATTTCTTACAAGTCCTTGCCAGTTCATTCATCTGTTTGTAATGTCATATCTATTCCAATTCTAGACGATCTTGAAATGTTTTTAGATATTTTTTTTTGGTCGATTTTAGATATTTGTTGAGTGGTATAATTATGCAGGATGCTGAATTCTGTCATATAGAGTTCCTCTGAAACTTTAAAAATGAGTTTATCAATTTATGTACAAACTAGCCCATTCTCCAGATGAAAGGTTGCCCCTGATGCACAAAAATGACTTAAATAGGAAAAATCATTATGCGGCACAAAATTCGTGCAGAGAGTACCTCGCAGGTGCTCATGAAAAATCAACTTTTAATCAGTCAATGAAATTATCAACAATGGGAAGAATAAGCACGATCAAGGTTGGTACAACAATGTCTCCATAGATGCTATTGTGCTCAAATTACTTCTCAGTACTTTCTGTTACTTCCTTTGGTTGTCTAACAAATTCAACAGTAACCTATGGGATATATCTCTTCATATTGAGTTGGCTGATGATGCATTTAAATGAAAAGCTTTTCAATATACCAAGAATTATTAACATACATCTGTATTCAATCTCTTCATCTCATGAAGGAAGATGGACGTGTGAAGAGGTGTCATTTAACGTAGAGACTGATAAGGCGCACAAGGATACATGAAGGGGGTCACCACCAACTTCTTCTAGCAGAACTAGTAGGTTACCTGAGGCTTTCAGAAACGATCGAGGCACATGATACCTGAAAACAGAGAAAAAAATTAAAACGAAATCAATGCTTGAGAGGGACATATAATTTGAATTTATATAAACAGGAGAGAGTATGCAACTTTGTGATGCCTAGCTACTTGCTGATCAAAAACTTTTGCGTTGACTTGTCTCTGATGGACTTTGAATAGTCTTGCGTTGTGTTCCGCTTGACGGAGATGATGAGAAAATTGCATATAGATATTATCAGGTTCCGGATAAGGGCTTTTAATCCTCACTATGCATGTATACTATCGTATTATTTTTGCGATTAAAGGTTTCTGGTATTCCTATTTCCTCAATACTCATCCATTTAGTTAATAGACTAGCTTTGACTATTAGAATTCGTTCGGTATAATAGTGACTGAATGATAGTTGTGTTGTGTTATGCTTTTGTTGTGATTTGAAGTGCTTTAACTTGTGTTTATGCTACTAAATATTATATATTAGCTTTCTAAGAGCAATTGTAAGTTTGTGCAGTTATGAGGATGTTGCAGTTGTGAATTGTTTGCTTGACAGTCCGGAAAAGCTGCAACGTCTCTTTTCACGGTTGTAGCTGTTGGCGAGAAGCTGTACGTGTCGAGACGTGCAGTAGACTGAGGTGTATTTTGTTTTCCCATTCAGTTTATTAGTGAACAAGGGGCCTCAAGCATGGACAAATTTGAACGGATGTCTCTTGTTTCCAAGGTGTCTGATGTTCAGCCTACTGTTTCACTATTGTTCTATGCTTCCACTGGGTAAAATCCTTTCAGTTAATCTCCATCTATCCTCTGCTGGAAATAAGAGAATATTGCACAAATGGAAAGTAATGTAACTTCATGATTAAGTGGATAACTTTAACATACAAAGTTTGTGATGGATTTCCCTTTGCTGTACGAAATGAAACCCAGTATCGACCAATGCTTTGTCCATTCACCCAAGCTTCTCCTTTAGACATGGTTGTAAGATTTAATGCAAGCGGTTCACTGCCCTCTGGTGCATCAAAATAAGTCTGCAAAGCAGTATGATATGAGCTTATAATGATGAACGAACAACTTCATCTGTTCTAAGCACTTTTTGCTGTCACTTGTTTATTGGTTAGACCTCAGTTTTCATGCAAACTGCAGATTCTTGTTACAAAAACTAAAAGAATTAATAATCGAAGTTTGAATTAGTTTTCTCCATCATCAATGATAGGAACTCATCTTCTTTTTTAGTGAAAGACAAATAATCAAGTTGCAGGAGATAATAACAGTGCAAGTTAATCCCTGCCCCATATTTTTGTGATAACCTGCAAGTTATTATCCCATTTATTGGTATTACTTTGACGTTCATTTAAGAAGGGAAAACGTAATTTACCTTGTACCAAGTAAGTGGCTGGTTCACAGCTGTTATGTTGCTCCACTCAACATTCCCCAGATTTTGTTCGTTGTATATTTGTAATCCTTGACCACATAGTCCCACCTTACATAAGCGATAATAACATTATTAGCTATCAGTTGTTACCTTTTCCGTTCTAAGGAGAGATATATTATTGTCCACTTTTACTCTGCTGTTGTATACTTGTCCAGATAAGAGCTTACCTGGTATCCCCATGAATAGTTTCTGAAATTATATGACTGGTCTTGAGTGCACCAGATCTCCACCTCGGCCAATCCAGCATATCTTCTCTCTAGAAATGCTCCTGAGTCCTAGGTGATAGATCATGTCAATTGCCACATAATTTTGCAAACTTACTGGATATGAAAAGTTTAAGCAAATACTCACTGGCAGTCCAACCATAACGCTGAGTATGGAAATATTATTCATCTGATTGTCCAACACAATTTTGGTCTCCATGGTGAAGTTTTTGACATCATGGTTTCCATGGGCCACTCCTAAATCAGCAATAGCAAGCTTAAATGTTTCATTACGTAAGTCTGTCATTGGTCTCAGTATGACTTTGTATTTTGGTTGAATGGTATCAGTATGTCTGCAGCTGTTTATTGCTATTTGAATGTATGTCATAAGACAGGCTATGAATGAGTCATTACTCTGTAAGATCACGCTCCAATAATTCATTCAGCGGTTCTTGGAACTTACCCATGTACTCATTGTTCACAAAAGCATGTGTAACATGTCCGAGAGACACAAGGTGAAGTACTGGTTCAGCACACGTTGAGTTTGGCTGAAAACTGACATTATAAGAAGTATGAATGGATCAGTTAAAACATATTATATACAAGATATATGTTGCAATCACTTTTAGCAAGATGATTCCACCTGAATGTATACCAAAGGTAGTCGGATTCATCTTTTGTTGTATTCATGTGTTCTAGCAATGTATCTGCTCTTAATGATGTATCTAAGTAGCTTGGAGTTACATCAAGGAATTCTTCCCACTCATCTGCACATTCAAATGTCTGGCTGGATGTTATGATTCTTGTATTGCTCTCACTTGTTACCTGTGAATAAAAGGTGAGAGAAAAATGACTGTCTTCCTGAAGGATGGAATAACATGTTCATTGTTGCTACTCGTACATCTAATGTGGATCAATTTACTGGAGATTGTGTTTGTTCTTTAGTGACTTTTCTGTTGGTCAAAACAGGTGTATATTCGATGATTAAACCTTCTTGTCGTCTCTCATTTAACAGAATACCTATGACAACCATAAATTTATCACAATAGTGATTGCCTTTCCATCTTGAGAATTCTCAGACAAAAGAAACAAAGGATTATCAAAAAATTTGATCACAAAGAAAGAAGAATGAAAGGTTGACGAGCTATATTAGTACACTTTTTAGATTCTGTAGCGTCTTGATTTCTGTAAAAATGGCAAATAAGTACTGCATCCTAAGTGATAACAAATGTTCGAAGCTTAATTTGATTTTACAAGTGGTTGTGACTTGTGAGCATGCATTAGGACGATCTAAATTTGTGCGTGACTTACCTTTGCAGTGTTGAAAATTGCATTTTCACAGTCTTGAAGAATGCTAATGGACTTCGGCAGCAATTCAAATGATTTATTACCAAACTGTACAGTAGCATTATTTTTTGAATCATTGTTTACAAGGAAAGCAACACATCCTCCCGTTTCTTCCTGGAAAACATAAGCCTACATCAAGAAAAAAAACAGAGCATAAGTCTATAACCATAATTGTGCTCCTAGTTGCTCTTAATAAATTGAATGTTGATGAAGAATAGTGACCACCTGTTGGTACTGGCCTAAAGAAAAATTAGATTTGACTCCCTCCAGCAAAGTACAAGAGGAATTCTTAATTGCCCCATGCAACTCCTTGAGATGACCCCATTTTGGCTGCCTGAGGAGACCTGGATCAATAAATTCATTAGAATGGTTTGCGTATCCATGAAGTACGTCGAATCAGATCGTCTGCTGCTCACCATATTCATCGAGTGGAGCTTGATCATAATAACTTGTTATGAAATATGCGGCGGCTGTTCTGCCAAAATTCGTTCCACCATGGTACTGCATCATAAAAGCAATACACTTATCATCTTTAGTTTAGCACAGCGCCAGACATACATGCTGTAGGAACTTGACTGCACACACACAGACATGCAGTGTCCAAACAAAATCAGATGATAGAATACTTTAGTAGAATAGGTGTACCATATAGTAATTGATATAACTTCCATTCAGTTTTGCAATGAAGAGTGTGGCATGGAATGCAATGTCTTCAGGTGACCTTAAGTATGGTTCGCCACCATAGACTTGATAGCTTCACAAAAAAATAAAATAAACAAAAGCTGGTCAAAAAAATAAAATCAACTTTACTTTTCTCTTCGGCTTTGTAATATTTCTGAGACTTTTTGTCATTCTGTTGTTTCTCTTTGCTAAATCTGCTCAATAATTCTTCCGAAAATAATGTAGACAGCTGAGGGGAAGACGTACAAGGACGTCCAGTCCTCTGTCCAAATAGCCGGCTTGTTCGGTGAGTTGGGCCCTGGAAAAGTTTCTCCGCATCTCATGCCATTGCAAGCATTTATCTGCGGGTCAAAGCAATAATTAGAGGCTGCATGAAAACAGATTCTTCCTCACTTATAGTAGGAGAGACCAAGAAAGGACAGATTACGTCCATGGACATATAGAATGATTGTTGCCGATCGATGGTTCTTCACTGAAAGTGCACAAATTTCGGTTTAAACCTAATAAGGTTCACTTACCACTGGATCCGGGGCATCGTTCTGCTTACACATCACCCAGGGCACTCCTGTCTCAAGTGCAACGGCCATGTTTGCTGCCCATTGGACATACAAGGGTCCTTGCTCGCCAAAAGCCGCTTCAATGTTCTGATACTCATTTTCTATCTGCATAACACGGTCTTTTGAGTTTTATACATTGGATTGTTGCTAGTTTTTCAATAATTTAAGCAAAAATGCCTTTCGGGTTTTCTTCTACCTGGGACAGTATAATTGGGCCTCCTTGGGAAGCATATAGACCCTCTGATTTCATCAAGTTGACGACCTTTGTTGTGAAGTTTTGCATGTAGAACTACAACTCAAGATTCGAGACAGGAAAAATGTCAATGACAGCTTAGTTTTTCTTATCTAGAAAGTAACAGATTCAAGATTAATACTCGAATCACTCAACTCTCTCTCTCTCTCTCTCTCTCACACACACACACTAAAAGCAGAGTTGTTTTTAGTGTGAGCGATGAATGCTTGGATAGCTAGTCATTGACTAATCAATTGTTGTCTTCCAACGTGCGGTCTCACATGCACCAAAATGAAAGAAGGTACTGTCATGAACAGCTCACACCTAAAATCTAGAAAATTGGAAGACAACCAACGGATATTTTCACCTAGAATAAGAAAAAACCAAAATTTCATGGTGTTATGTTGACTTTACAACAAAATCAAACAAATTTAAAGTGGTGCACCAAGGACGTGGCATGTATAGAGAGATTCGAAAATTAAAAGTTTGCTGAACATTCCATATAGAAATGAACAAAATGAATTTGAAATGGAGAAGACGAGTGTCCGACGAGTTAAATTTGAAGGGCATAGCCTCTCATTCCTAATTTCGATTCTTTTTGTTGCAGAATACCCTGTAATTTAGACAAATATAATAGATTTCACAACACCTTTTTCTTTCTTATTATGACTATCTTTGTGCCGAAGTAGTGGTTAGAGAGCTAGAGAATTATAAGCCAAAAAGGTTCTTTCAATGTCTTTGTTCCAGAGTTTATATATAATTGTTTTCCACTATTTTTGGGGGTCAAAGAGTTAAGAAAAATAACATACCTTGAAAGGTTCATTATTTGTTCGAAATGTGATTCCCGGAACATCATGTAACCAAAATGGGAAACCCCTGCAACCCAGATAACACTAGTGATTTCATTGATTATTTATAAATTTCTGCTGGAGATGATTGTTTTTTTGGTAAAAAATAGCTTTTGTCTGATTAAGGTTTGTAAATGGCCGGAAATATGAATTGACACATTACCAAACATACCCGTAAGTCCACTCGCTCTCAATGAAGGGTCCAATTCTGAGGCAAGCATAAAGCCCCTGCGCTTGGATTTCCTTGATGAATCTCACCAGATCATACCTTCCACTGAAGTCATACTGTGCAAAACACAACAAAAAAAAATCAGTTTAGAATAAATGAATTGTGCATTTCGACAAATTACAACTTGCATTGTACCCTATCGGGGTGGTGTTAATGTGCTTTTAGTACCTGGCCTGGTTGGGGTTCATGCAAGTTCCAGAACACATAGGTTTGGATCACATCAACTCCTCCTTCTTTGGCTTTAGATATGAGGTCGGGCCACATCTGCACCATGTGTGAATGCATTGTAAAGCTAACAGAATGACGTGAACTCGTAGTATGCGTTAAATTGTGATTGAGCGAGCCTATCATATTAGACAACGACATTAGTCTGTCCAGTATAGTGCTAAAGAGTCGTTCATCTGACGCGTCTTCCACTATCGACGTGAAAGGGAAACAACGATGCTATGCACGAGTTTCTTTCTTTACTCTTTCACGACAGCCTGGGATTAAGTACTTCTTCAAGCGTTGCTTTTTCTGTCTATCACTTGGTTCACATGCTTTTTGTTCTGTCTCTGCAGTAGGTAGATTACGAGTTCTCCGTGCTTTCATTTTCTTCCCGAACAAGACAAGAGAATACTGGCAAGAGAGACCAAAAGGGGCATCAAATGCCTACCAATCTTTGAAATTTAGGCTCTCTCAGAGGGACACGTGTCAAAACTTTAATAGCTAAGCTGAGCTGTAATATATGTCACCCGTGATTCATTCATTCACAACTAATTCCAGCTACTTTAAAAGACATTCTCTTTTTTCCTTCTTTCACCATGAGAAAGAATATATATTTTGTTCTCAGCTCATTACAGATCACATCCTGATGAGTAAATACTATGTTAGATTGAAAGATGATGGATACTTCATAACGAGTGAGAAAAAAAATCACTTACATTGGCTGCGTTATCTATTGGAAGTTCTCAAACTCAAAAGAGAAGGGAATTAAATAAGACAACTGGGTGTGAAAGTACCACTAATCAGTAATTATTTACTGCTGCAAAAATAGCTGTAACACAAAGTTAACAAGATTTAAAGGAAATAAATGTGTAAACTGGTCAAAAGCTGGTTGATGCTACTCTCTTGATAAAGGCCATGGCAGGTCGAGTACAAATAAAGAGTCATATGACCAACAATAAGACAAACAAAATGGACCAATTTCTTTCGAGTGTGGTTCGTCGTGAGCAGTGGCGAAACTAAGGGCCGATGGTGGCCCGTGTCTCCTATGTCCAACATCCTTCAAAACAGCTGTAACACAAAGTTAACAGGATTTAAAGGAAATAAATGTGCAAACTGGTCAAGAGCTGGTTGACGCTACTCTCTTGATAAAGGCCATGGCAGGTCGAGTACAAATAAAGAGTCATATCACCAACAATAAGACAAACAAAATGGACCAATTTCTTTCGAGTGTGGTTCGTCGTGAGTAGTGGCGGAACTAAGGGCTGGTGATGGCCCGTGTCTCCTACGTCCAACATCCTTCAAAACAGCTGTAACACAAAGTTATCAGGATTTAAAGGAAATAAATGTGCAAACTGGTCAAGAGCTGGTTGATGCTACTCTCTTGATAAAGGCCATGGCAGGTTGAGTACGAATAAAGAGTCATATCACCAACAATAAGACAAACAAAATGGGCCAATTTCTTTCAAGTGTGGTTCGTCGTGAACAGTGGCGGAACTAAGGGCCGATGGTGGCCCGTGTCTCCTACGTCCAACATCCTTCATTACTATACAAGAACTCTTTAGGGAGCCAACCTCAACTTAAAATCACTAAGAGGACTCGATACAAAAAACCAGATGAGAGCAACAAGACATGTGGCACCTAGGGGAAAAGGAATGCAAGACTACACAAGAATTTGGTGATGTATAGAAGATTGTTTCAGCAACATTCATGATGAGCAGAAAGAGAGAGAGACCTGAGGAGTGCTTCTAGGATAGTGGATAGAACCAGAGAAAAGGATCTGCCTCTGCCCATCAACAAGGAGTGATCTTCCATCATATGTCACCTCTCCTCCTCTCACCCATTCCCTCCGCAAGCCGGTCACCAACACCACCATTAGTGCAACCAAATGCACCTTCCACCGCACCATCTCTCTCTCTCTCTCTCTCTCTCTCTCTCTCTCTCTCTCTCTCTCTCTCTCTCTCTCTGTAATATGACTGGTTCAAGAGACTGGGTTGGGACAGAGGCCACTCCTTTCAAGTTTTATGGTCTTTTATATGGGAAGTAGCTCTCTTTGTCTTGGTTGTCTTGTGTGCGTCACGTGTTGAAGAGGATGCTCTAGTCATACAAAGAAACAAAGTAATTGATAATTATAGGTGGCAAATTCAGAAAATCCTAACAAGAACTTCTCAAATGACATATTTAGGATAAAGCTGACCCAAAGCAGCTCCCATCTTAGACTTTCACATGGAGTTTCCAATCAAAGCCCTTGTCACTATAATAAGATTATTCATGACAATATAAGACTAAACGATGAATAAAATAGTAGTCTAAAACTTAGTCTACATTACTCTCCGTACCACCCCTTAAATCTCTCATAAATTATAGATTAACAATAAATAAACTTTGTCTGATTATAATTCCAATTCTTTTCCAAAAATAAGACCTACTAGACAAAAAATTTCCTACTTTATATCCATGTATAAATTTTTTCTGTATTGGAAATGTAAGTATGAAACTATTGCCTAAATGAGGATGATTACAAAAAAACTCTAAACTTATTGTACAAATATCAATTCAGTTATAAACCTTTTTTATTTTTTCAATTGAGTCTTAAACCTTGTCAATGTAGTCCTTCAAGACAATTTATAAAAAAAGAAAAGAAAGAAAGAAAAATCAAAAAGATAAAAAAATCACGTAAGTGCCAGCTATGCCACTTTGGACGGCCAAAGTCCACATCAGCGGTTGCCGGCCAAAATTGATCGAAAAGATTACATTGAAAAATTATTAAAAAGTTTAGGACTAAATTGGCCAAATTAAAAGAATTAGAATTGAATTGGCATTTGTACAATATGTTTATGAATTTCTGGTAATTCTCCCACCTAGATGCATGTAGACAAGTACATGATGTTGGGTGATCTTGAGCCTCTCTTACCCCCAAGAAGCTATATCAAAAGATGAGGATTGCCCTTACACTTATAGACTAACCCACTTGTCCCTTCATTACCCCAACAATCTCCCCTTCGCATATCGAGTCCTAAGTCGGAGCGGCAACAACCTATATCTCTCCTATGATTGTTGAGTCTAGACTTATTGATAACCTCTCTGATATCAATATTAAGTGATTTTGGGCCTCTCTCGTCCCTAAAAAGTTAGTTCAAAGGGTGAGACTTTTTCTTACATTTATAAACTAACAACTTGTCTTCTCCATAACCGATATGAAATAACCCCAACATATGATTACCAAACAAACGTAGAATGCTTATGACTATCCTATCAAAGTTCGGTGGTCTGCTCCATGCATAATATCACAAAATTTTCTTAGGATTATCTTGCACGGCTTGGTGGCTTGCCTGGAGTTCTAAGCTATGTAATGCTCATGCGTGACAAAATTACCAATATCTTTACAGTCGCACATGTCACATTGCGACGTCCTTTTTTCCCTTTTTTTCACGTAGACGTTAAGTCAAGCCCCCCACTTTGTTTACTTGTCTCGGGTCGGGCCTTAGGAAATCTCTCAATCCACCAATGTTAACCTGATTCATTCGATTCATGGGCCTTGTGAATACAAAGATGGTGGTGCTCACGTTCTTTACACATGAGTTTGGGGAATTGGTTGAGAGTTGGGAAGATACGAGATTTTGTGTTTCAAGAAGCGTAAAGTCTCAAATTTTGTGCAACCGGCTCTTTGATCAAACTTAAAAGGGTGGATTTAGTTTTCGATTTTTTGGCTAATAAAAATGGTGAATTTTGTTGACATACTTCTAACTCGTCATACCATCCATTGTAAAAAATTTTATGACTAAATTAGCTAAATCAAAAGGTTTATGACTGAATTGACGCCATATAATAGATTTATGACTTTTTGAACCATTCTCCCTGTGATAAATAAAGAAGCACGCAGGTAGCTTGTGTTACAATTGATGTATGTAGTGATAATACTACAGACATCCGATATCTGATCTAATTTTAGAATATAATGAAGAAATAACATTTTACATCTATACTTTGAGTTCTGGCTAGGTTTCACCCACTTCTTGACTATTTAATTAGTGTGACACTAATTTAATTACTGTAGGGATGTCTAAAAAATCATGACGATGGCATCGACCCATCCCAAATCCATTTACCTAAACGAACATTATTTGAAGATATACATATACTGATGTACACATGCAGCAAAGAAAACTAAAAAAAAAGGACCTAGAGGAAATAGAAAAATTAAAAATTTGTTAGAGCGATTAGATATGAAATCACGGGTATCAAATGCGTGATGTAGGTGTCAATTGAGACAATCTCTACTTCTTTTGGGGTAATTTTTCTTGCATCTTCCCGTCCGAAGCTCGGGTATCGTATACGCCTCCAAAATGAAGGGCCTTAAATACTTGAAGAAAAGCATCCACACCTAACAAGATTAAGTGAGTACCCACAATTGTGGTCGTATTATTCTATATTTCCATACATAACCAAAGAATCAAAAAATTCTTTGAGAGTCGGAGGGCTTAAAGGTGCATGATAAGTACCGCCAAAGCCTAACACTGCAGAGGAAATCAAGTGAAGTGCTCCAATACAAAATATGCAAAGGTATCTATAACTTCCCCACCCGGACCAACCCCCAACCTAGAGTAGCAAGGTGAGAAAGTACAATTAACCCTCGTTCATAAATGTTCTTTTTTGGTACAAAATGAGCTACCGCTCCGGCAAAGAATACAATTAATCGACATGAGCTACATGTGCCTCCAATAGTTTATCGGACACACATTCTCGGTCCACCAACCCCCCAAGCGAAACTGGGGGGTTTCTTGATCAGGACTAGATAAAGCTAAAGTTCCGTCTTTAGGAGAGTAAAGAACTTTGCAACATGTCACGCTGATAATAATCTGATATACTTGATCCTCACTTAACTACGAAATTTGTCATTTACATAATTATAGACAAGTTAAAGGGGCCATCTGTGTGCCTTGAGTACTTGGGACACGGAAAATCGGGGCAAATACATAGATAATTCATCATAAATTGCAGCAGACTTTTTCCAGACCTTAAGATGATGACTATCCATATATTCCTGGAATGATAGATGTTTGACGATTTTGAATATTGTTACAAAAGCGACAAAACATGGGCAGCCCTCCTACCAATATGACTTTCATCATGAATGTTCCGGCCAGTCATGCCAACGAGAAGCAATTTAGCCGTTGATCCATAGTGTTCCACTATATCCTTTGAGTGGAAAATCTTCTCCAAGAATCCCAAAGCCTCTTCCTTGAGTGAATCCATTCCCCATGTCAAGATCTCCAAGAGGGGCTCGATTGCATTGGCTTTGTGCAGAGTGCTCGCACCTCTGTTGGGAGATCCTTCCCTCACCAGCGTGGAAAGTGCCTGAATTGCGTCACATGCTGTTGCATGAACCTGTATCCTCAAGAGTTCAACTAAATCAGGCAAAGCATTGGCCTCCAGGAGACAACGTAGAGGCAACACTACATTTGCTGCCATGGGCCGGGCATAGATGCACACGTGCACTGAAACACCAACAAAAGCTAGGTTTAGTGGCCATAACGAGCCTTGGAGTGCTCATTGATAGATTACCGATGAGAGCTGCTGCTCTTGCCTTGGCCGTCACAGAACCGACCCGGAGAAACTTTACTAGTAGAGGATAAACTCCTTGCTCGACCACAATACGCTGTGACTCCACATTTGCGGGGTCTGTGAACCTGAAGAGTGCGCTAAGGGCATTCTCTTTTGCTTCCATGGTTCCTGATCTCAATACTTTCACAATCTAGAAAAAGTGAAAGGATATAAGACGACTTCCTTCCGTTCAAATTTTTTGCTCATAATCATCTATAAGAGCTTTATGTAATGTTATATTAGTGGATATTCGAAAATACTTTGGTTCCGTTCAAATTTTTTGCTTATTTTGGCAAGGAACCTAGAAATTGATTCATGCGATTTTGCATGATTATTGAGGATGATGAGTGGCAACTTTGAGAATGAATATTCATTTAAGAGGGGTAAGTTAAATAAAAACAAATATAGAACCAAACGACTTCCAGAGCAAGTGATTTTGATAAAATTTTTTGGAGGTGTGTTGATTATAGAATGATTATTATCATTTTGCGTGATTTGAACGATTATTATCATTTTGGGTGAGTGTTTTGAATTTATGTCTGACATATTTCGATAGTGAAATTTTCTTTTAACTTGCAAGCGATCTTTTACTGAACACAAGTCTGTCAATTTATAAAATGAGTCAGCCAAATGCCAAGTGAAAATTGCAAATCTTTTAATTGACATCGGGGAATGTCAGACAAATACATTAAGTTTTTTCTTGTATGACACCATATGTTAAATGTGGTTTCTTGGATTTTTAACATAATTTTCCTCTGCCATTTTCACTTTGACTGGTTTACTACTTTTCTGTTTTTAAGCATTTGTACATTTTCCATAGATACGAATATAAGATCAAATCTCCAATATTTTTTCAGAAGAAAAAGTTCAAGATTTTTGTTTTGTACTTTGAATATCAATCTCCTGCTTAGAAAGTTCTTTGTTGTAGAGTAACTTGATTCGTTTGCCAGAGTTTTTTGGTTTTTCAACCTGTTTGGTGATGTTTTGTAACATGAACATCTTAATGAAATAAATGAAGTGTTTTTTGGGAAAGTACCTTTTCATATGATGATTCACTATTGCTTATCTTGCACCGGAGCTTATCTTTACCATTTTTGCTTTTCTAAATGCTGCATCTCATTTCCTTACTCTGATTTATACATGATTTAGTATATCTTTTTATACCAACTTCCATCAGTGCTTTTCTTTACCATTTTGCTTTTCCAAATGCTGCTTCTGATGGAATTTTTTCCTTAATCTGATTTATACGTGACTCAGTATTTGTCTTTTTATACCATTTTGCTTTCAAAGAACGTCACGCAGGAATCTCTCTCTTAATAGCATTATGAGCAGCAAGTTTTCACATCTCTTTTTTGCCAAATAAGTTAAAACTCTTGTAATCTCCTTTTGAATTTATTGGAAGTTCTGATTTTTTGTAAAAATCTCTCTCTATTGTAAAGAATTGTGAGACTCTTGTTTTGTTTTAAAGAAGTTAATCTTCTTGATTTTAAGTTTTCTGTTAAAGTGCAACCAGATTTAAAGTTTTCCATCAAAGTGGTTTCTAAATGTTGTAAATGATGGCAATTTTTTTCCTTAATCTGTTTTGTAAGAGACCTATTATTTGGAAGCAGCTTACGGAGTTTAAATTTGTTTTTAAAGAGAAACACGCATATTATGTTAGATTATAAGAAAAGTTTCTCGAATCTATTTCTCAATTGCTTAGTTTTCAAATATGTTGTTTTTGCCCAAAAAAAAGAGTTAACTTTGTTTTCTCCTTTTGAATATTTTCTCTTTTTTAAAGTTCTTTGTTAAAAAAATAGACTTTCTAAATTCTATCTATGTTCTAAATAGTTGGGATACTATTGTTTTGACCTTTTAAAGAGAAACATGCATATTGTGTTATTAGATTATAAGAGAAGTTTCTCTAATCTATTTCTCAATTGCTTAGTTTTCAAATATGTCGTTTTTGCCAAAAGTTAACTTTGTTTTCTCCTTTTGAATATTCTCTTTTTTTAAAGTTCTTTGTTAAAATAAGCTTCGTAAAATCTATCTATGTTTTAAATAGTTGTGATTCTTTTGTTTTGACCTTTCTAACTAAGTTTTCTGTCAAAGAGTAACCGGATTCAAAGTTTCTCGTGAAAGTTGTTTCAACTGTTGCAAATAACGGGAATTTTCTTCCTTACTTTGATTTGTACGAGACCTATTGTTTCCAAACATCGGAAGTTTAAATTTGCTTTTAAAGAACGTCATGCAAATTATTTTAGATTCTATCACAAGCTTTTTCAATCTATTTCTCCATAACTTTATGGGCAAAAAGTATGCCCGTATCTCTTTTTTGTCAAAAACTGAAACCTTTATTTTCTTCTTTTGTATACTTATCTCTTTGTTTTGAAAGTTCTTTGTTAAAGAAATTTCCTAATACGTTTCTCTATTTTAAAGAATGTGAGACTTTTATTTTTTTTTCTACATATAAACTTCTTGATTTAAAGTTCTGTCTTCAAGTAACAGGATTTAAAGTTCTTTTATTTAGTCTTTCTAAATGTTGCGAATCTTGCCTTTTTTCTTCCTTACTCTGTTTTGCACCAGACATACTATTTCTTGAACAACATTGGAAGTTTAAATTTGCTTTAAAAGAACATCATGCAAATTCTTTTAGATTTTATCACAAGTTTTTCCGATCTATTTCTCGATAGCTTATGGATAGAATGTTTGCAAGTATCTCTTATCTCCAAAAAAACTTGAACATTTGTCTTCTCCTAATGTATACTTATATATGTGGTTTACAACTTCTTTGTCGAAGTGATTTGCTAATATCTCTCTCTGTTTGAAAGAATTGTGAGACTTTTCTTGTCCTGTTTTTTTTCTTGGTCAGATTTGTTTTGGCCGCTTTAAATTTTAACTTTGTGATTTGTTTCCAAATGTTGCAAATCTTGGTTATTTTCCTCTTTACTCTGTTTTGTACTAGACCTACTATTTTTCAAACAACATTGGGAATTTAAATTTGTTATTAAGGAATGTCATGCAAAATATTTTAGCTTCTGGCACAAGTTTTTCCAATCTATATTTCAATGGGTTTATGAGCAAAAAGTTTGCTAGTATCTCTTTTTTTGCCAAAAAACTACGAACTTATTTTTTTCTCCTTTTGTATACTTATCTCTTTGTTTTAAAAGCTCTTTGTTAAAGATATTTCCTATTTTCTCTTTGCTTTTTTAAAAGATTTGTCATCACACAGCTCTTTTCGACCAAAGTGGCATTTCAATCAATAGGCATCGCAAAATTATAGCATCTACTCAACACAAATGAAACTTTGCCAAAATTACACAAATCGCTTTGACGTCAACCTCCAACCAATAATCGCCCCAAACTCGAAAAATCATTCCGCTGTTGACCTCAAGTCATCACCAAATATTATACAAATCATCCTGCAATCAACTAACAAGATCAATATAGCTGCTGAATCTCGTATTTATACAAAGACCCGGCAAACGTGATAAGAAAAATGACTGGAGTGGGTAATCACAAGATGATCTTAAAACGAAGACAAAATTTCAAAGAATTTCTTTCTTGACATACCTCTCGAAATAATTTATATATTCATTAAGACAAAGCAAGGTCAAGCAAGAAAACCAATAATAAGGGGAGAAACAAATGAGTCGAATATGTCATTTCACAACATACAAATCGCAGAAGTAGAGAGCATACTAGGACTTTCTAATGTTATAATGGTTAGTCAGCAGCACATTTCCGCCAGATGTCAATCAAAATCCATCCTTGTCCACCATACTTCACCCACCACCAGTTGTTTTATACTGTATTTTCAGTTATCTCTCCATAATCAATCTTAACAATCAGCCATCAAAAACCATTTTCCGGATCACCACATGGAGACCTCGAGAGCATACTAGAGCTTTCTAACGGTATAATAGTTGGTCAACAGATTTCCACCAGACATCAGTCAAAGCCATCCTTGTCCACCATCTTGCATATCTATTTTTAGTGATCTCTCTATAATCAATCTTATCAGTCAGCCATTGAAAAACATTTTCCAGATCACCACATGGAGACCATGTTTGTGGCTCTCCAATCTAAATACCATCAATGGACATATAAATCTTTCTACACGTCACTAGACCACATCATCACTTTGTCCTTTAAAAGCAAGGTCAAGCAAGAAAAACAATAATAAGGGGAGAAACAAATAAGTAGAATATGTCAATTCACAACTACAAATCGCACCATACAAATCGCAGAAGTAGAGAGCATACTAGGGCTTTCTAATGCTATAATAGTTAGTCAGCAGCATATTTCCACTAGATATCAATCAAAACCCATCCTTGTCCACCATCCTTCACCTACCACCAGTTGTGTCATACTCTATTTTCAGTTATCTCTCCATAATCAATCTTATCAATCAGCCATCAAAAACCATTTTTAAGATCACCACATGGAGACCTCAAGAGCATACTAGGGCTTTTTAAAGGTATAATAGTTGGTCAACAGATTTCCACCAGATATCAATCAAAACCATCCTTGCCACCCATCTTTCGCTCTATTTTCAGTGATCTCTCTATAATCAATCTTATCAGTCAGCCATCAAAAAACCATTTTCAAGATCACCACATGGAGACCTTGTTTGGGGCTCTCCAATCTAAACACCATCAATGGACCTATAAGTCCTTCTACACATCACTAGACCACGTTATCACTTTGTACTTTAATTTTGCTAACCCAAGAAAGCCAAGACAAGTCAAAGATTAGCAGCCTAGGTTGTGCAAATATGTCAGCAATAGACAGACCCCATGTTCACCAATTCCCGCAGCATCAACTTCCTCTTCCCCAAATTAACCATCCAATGCTCCATCCCCATCCAGACATTCTCCTCCATTAGTTAGCCCACAAAACCACTTGATCATCTATAAAATAATGAGTGAGAGAAATGTGACATTGTCAAATGCCAATTCGGAACCTTGTTGACAACGCTTTCTCAACACTCAAATAGATCATCTTACTTATATTAACTGCCATCGCTATGAGATATTTGAAATCTTTCGCTTCGTAAAGCAACTGAGAAATAGATTCAACAAACTTGTGATGTAATCTAACATAATTAGCATTATGTTCTTTACAATCAAATTTAAACTCCAAATTTTGTTTCAAAATAACAGGTCTTGGTAATATATAGAAAATTGCAATCCAGTTACTCTTTGACAGAAAACTGAAAATTAAGAAGTTTCACAACTCTTTAAAACAGACAGACATGTTACAAATCTCTCTAACAAAGAACTTTTAAAAATGGAAAAGGAGAAAACCAAAGTATAACTTATTTTGCAGAAAATGATATTTGAAAACTTCCTGCACATAAACCTAATGAGAAATAGAATGAAAAACTTGTAATAGAATCTAAAATAATATGCATGACGTGCTTTGAAAGCAAATTTAAACTCACAATGGTTAAATTCTTTGAAACAGAGAGATAATAGGAGATCTCTTAACAGAGAACTTTTAAAATAGAGATAAGTAAACAAAACTAGAAAACAAAAGTTCATGTTTTTTGGCAAAAAAGAGATATTTGCAAACATACTTGCTCATAGAGCTACTAAGAAATAGTTTTTTGGCAAAAATGAGATATTTTCCATAATCTGCAAGATGTGGAAACTACATTAATGAAAACATTCAATCCAGTCACTCAAAGGCAGGAAACTCAAAATCAAGAAGTTAATATATAGAAAGGACAAAACAAAAGTCTGACAATTTTTAAAACAGAGTGATTAGATAATCTGTTTAACAAAGAACTTTTAGAACGGAGAGATAAGTATACAAAAGGAGAAATAAAATTTTTAAGCTTTTTTGGCCAAAAAGAAATACATGCAAACCTTCTGCTCATGAAGCTGTTAGGAAAAGATTAGAAAATTCCTAATACAATCTAAAATAAAAATTGTATGACTTTCTTGAAAAGCAATTTCAAATTCCCAATGTTGTTTGAAAATAGTAGGTCTTGCACAAAACAAAGCAAGGAAGAAAATGCCAATATTTGCAACATTTGGAACGAGATCTAAAAAAATATTTTATATCTGGTTACTTGAAGACAGGAAACTTAAAATCAATAAGTTAAAATTTAAAAAAAAACAAATAAAAGTCTCACAATTTCTTTAAAATAGAGAGATATTTTAGGAAATCAGTTTAACAAAAAACTTTTAAAAATACAAAAGCATGAAACAATAGTGTACGTTCTTTTGGCAAAAACAGAGAGATCTGCATACTTACTACTCATGAAGCTATTGAGAAATCGATTGGAAAAGCTTGTGATAGTATCTAAATTTATTAACATGACGTTCTTTAAAAGCAAGTCTCAAAATTCTTTCAAAAAAGAGACAGATATTGGGAAAACTGTTTAGCAAATTTAAACTCCCAATGTTGTTTGGAAATAGTAAGTCTCGTACAAAACAGAGTAAGGAAGAAAATTACCAACATTTCCACATCTAAAACAATTTTGAAAGAAAACTTTAAATCCGGTAAAAGAATTTAAAATCAAGAAGTTAATATTTAGAAAGGACAACACAAAAGTCTCAAAATTCTTTCAAAAAAGAGACAGATATCGGGAAAACTGTTTAACAAAGAACTTTTAAAACAGAGAGATAATTACACAAAAGGAGAAAACAAAAGTTTAAGATTTTTGGTAAAACAATTAGATTGCAGCAAACCTTCTGCTCATAAACCTATTGAAAAATACATTGAAAAAACTTGTGATAGAACCTAACAAAATTTGCATGAAATTCTTTAAAAGGAAATTTAAAGTCCCAATGTAGTTTGTAACATAGTAGGTCCCACATAAAACAGAGTAAGCAGAAAAAATGCCCAAGATTTGCAACAGTTGGAAAAAACTTTAAATCCTATTACTTGAAGACAGAAAACTTAAAATCAAGAATTTAATATTTAGAAACGACAAAATAAAAGTCTCAGTTCTTTAAAACAGAGATGGATTAGGAAATCTCTTTAACAAAGACCTTAAAAGAAAACAAAAGGAATAAACCAAAAGTTTACATTTTTTTTGGCAAAAATAAAGAGACATTGGCAAACTTTCTGCTCATAAAACCTATTGAAAAATAGATAGAAAAAACTTTTGAGAGAATTGAAAATAATTTGCATGATGTTCTTTAAAAGCAAACTTAAACCCCCAATGTTGCCTGAAAAATAGTAGGTCTTGTGTGTACAAAACAGAGTAAGGCATAAAATTGCCAAAATTTGCATCATTTGGATACAACTTTGGAAAAAAACTTCATATCCAGTTACTCAAAGACAAAAAAATTGAAATCTAGAAGCTAATATTTTAGAAAGGACTAAAACATATTAACTCAAAGTCTCACAATTCTTTAAAACAGATAGAGAAATTAAGAAATCTATTTAACAAAGAACTTTTAAAACAGAGATAAAGGTATACAAAAAGAGAAAAAAAGTTCAAAGTATTTTTGGCAAAAAAAAGAGATATTGGCAAACTTTCTGCTCAAAAACCCATTGAAATATACATTGAAAAACTTGTGACCAAATGTAAAATATTTTGCGTGACGTTCCTTAATGTTGTTTGAAAAATGGTAGGTCTAGTACAAAACAGAGTAAAGAGGAAAAATACCAAGATTTGCAACATTTGGAAACTACTTTGAATAAAAATATTAAATCCGGTTACTTGAAAATCAAGAAGGTAATATTTAAACTGGACAAAACATATCCGACCAAAAAAAAAAAGAACCTGGAGAAAACAAAAGTCTCATAAAGTTACTAGGAAATCACTTCAACAAAGACCTTTAAAACACAGATATAAGTATGCATACGGACAAGACGAAAGTTCAAGTTTTTTTGGAAATAAGACATACTTGCAAACGTTCTATCAATAAAGCTATTGAGAAATAGATTAGAAAAACTTCCTGTAGAATCTACAATAATTGCATGATGTTCTTTAAAAGCAAATTTAAACTCCCTATGTTGCTTAAGAAATAGTTGGTCTTGTACAAAACAGAGTAAGGAAGATAAAAAAGCCAAGATTTGCAATGGAAAGACTTTGATAAAAAAAAACTTTAAATCCTGTTACTTGGAAGACAGGAAAATATAAGATCAAGAAGCTAATATTTAGTAAAATCAAAATACAAGTCTCGCAATTCTTTCAAACAAAGAGATATTAGGAAATCTCTCTAATAAAGTAAACTTAGGCGGTTTTAACTTCATAAACTGCTCAACTAATTGGTGCATTTGCCTATTAACATTCATTTGCCTCTGCCCTTGATTCCCATTATTATTATTAGCAGTAGCGGCCATAGCGGCCTCGGCAGCTTGGGCAATCGTAGCAGCTCGTTCCTGAGTCTGCTGTCCTATTAGGTTACCAATCTATTCTAGGGTCCTCATGACTGCTTTCATTCTGGGATCCTTTGCAGGTCTAACATCAACTCTGGGGTCTACTGCAACTCTAGCACCAACTCCAGGGTTTTCTATTGCTCTAACACCTATTCCGAGGTCCTCTACAGCTCTAGCTTGAGCACGACCTCCATCTCTTGTTCCTCTTCCCACGCCCCTTCTTGTGACTCTTCCTACACCTCTTCCTTCGCTGCTCATTATATCAGCTTCCTACCACTCTCCTACCTGCTATAATTTTCACTCAGGAATTAGTAACCTAGGCCAACTTAATAATCTAGTCCTAGGCAATGAATTAACGCAAAGATTCACTCAGCAAGCAATCAATCACTACTGTCACGAGGCCACAATTAGTAGAGTCTGAACACTTACCTCAGGTCCAGACGCACCTGCATTTCAATAATCACAACAATCCACTCACTCAATCAATCACAACAAATAATCTGGAGGCACGTGTAGCTCATTCCGCCTTATAACTCACTAAAGTCTCCCTAAATTACTATCCTAGGGTCTCTGCTCCTTATCACTCCAACTTTGATCAGTTTAGATCGAGCTGACCTTGCTCTGATACCAATTCAAACCGGGATGTCACGCCCTGAACCCCGTCAAGCACGCGACATCCCTCTACGGTCGAAGATTGCGATATCTCAGGGCATCGCTGACCTCACTTATAATTATCAGAGGTTTAAACTAATCAGCGAAAACCACGAAATTCCCGGACAAATAAAAGTGGGGTAATCAAGGAGAATGCACATATTCACTTCTCATTCAAACCTGTATAATATTCACATTTTACAGACCACCATTTACATATGCATACCGTACTATGAAACCACCGATATTCAAAAACGATCAATGACCTGGGTATTCTATCCTAAAAAATGGTACACATCCAAAAACCTATTTTCAACTCCCCTACTCTAGCCCCCACGTCCTTTACTCAGCGTCCACTCCGAGTCTGATTCTACGTCATCTGAATTTGAGCTCCCCTGAATAGATTGCTCCTCCGAGGGCTCCGATTCTGCCTCAATCTCGATCGGGTGATTTATGTCACCCGACTCTGCTAGAACCTCGTTCTGCTCCTCCGAGTCGTTCTCCTCATCAGACCCGTACTCTGGTACAAACTCAGGGTCAATCTACTGCTCGTACGAGGGTATATACTCCGGTTCTCCCTCAGGTTCAGCAAGCTCGTTCTCAGGTTCCGCCTCGGGTTCTTCTTCCTCTGGTTCCTCCTCTGGGATCGGCTCAAGATCCACGTCCATTGGGTCGTCTCCCGCTAGAGACTCTTCCGACTCCGGCTTGTGCTCAGCCCCTGAAGACCCCGGTGCTGCAAGCGCTGGCTCAAGTCCAGACTGCGCCAAACTAGTCTCTACACTAGTCAATTCGCCATCAAGAGGAGGTATAGCAGACGGGTCCCAGTCCTCGACTCCATCAAAGGGGACGTCAAATCCGCGGACGGAACTAAACTCATCTACCCCGTCTCGGAAGAACCAAGCTGTGTACGTATGGGGCTCCCATAGGGGTAATCCTACATCTACAAAAACTACCGTGGTATGCTTAATCCAGGTCATATGGTCATCTATAGGAAACTCTGTAACATCGTGTTCGGTGTGCATCGGTACTCCAAAACGCTCTGACGGCGACGGCGGAGGATTCATTATTTTGGCCGAGGTTTTGAAATGTTTGGTTGAAATCACCATGAGATTACATCTCAGTAAGTACATCCCTAAACCCCACCTAGGCTATTACATCCCTCCAAACAATCATAAAACATAATCACACACCCAATCATTACATAGCAGGCACATCATTTATTCTTACCTGGGTCTATCCTGCGTGCAACCTGCACGTTAGTCATAACTACACCATATGCAATCACACGCATGTTCAAATCTTATTTCACGCATTCGTTCCGATTTCATCACATCTTTTCCACACCACTCGCCAGTGACTCGCATAATGGTACCGCCTCAGGTTCACCGCGACCAACTCATCACAACACTCCAGGGCCCGCGTAATGATACCGTCTCAGGCCATGTATCTTGCCCGCGTAATAGTACCGTCTCAAGCTCAACATCCGTTCTCCTAATGCACAACCCGCGTAATGGTACCGCCTTAAATTGGCTATATTCATGACACTACTCGACCTGCGTAATGGTAGCGCCTCATGCCATGTATCTTGCCCGCGTAGTAGTACCGCCTCAGGCTCAATATCCACCACCTGCGACACAACCCGCGTAATGGTACCGTCTCAGGTTGGCCGTCCTCCGATAATATCGAGCATCGTCTCGCGTAGTCGTACCGCCTCAGGACGGAAACATCCCCGCGTAGTGATACCGCCTTAGGGATTTCCACAATCGCACATGCCACACTACACACGATTTCTTGCTCATTCACATGCTTAATACTCGCTTGCTAATAAATTGGCCAATCACGTGTGGCCCATGCACGCCTCAATTCACACACAATTTCATGCTCAATAAGCATTAAATATGGCCAATTAACAATTAATTCAATTTGGCCCGAGCGTGCACATAGCAAAGCATATTTCAATCAATCAATTGCACACTAATGCACCCAATTTCATCACCACAATTCAACCACAGTTCGAACACACAACCAACATACAAATTGACATTGTTCCATGTCCAAACTACGTCAAATCAATTCCAGCCCTTCACAACATTTTCACAAAATTCCGAGCCGGATCTAATGGCACTAACCACACACCAAACAACACATCACAGCACTCCAAACATCAATTTCCATCCATCGATCAGCCTCTAAAAACCCATCAAAATCTTCCGATTTCAATCCTAAGGCCCGCTAATAATTTCCGCTCCTAAAACCGTGCTAATCCACATCTATTAAAATTGGAATCCACCCTAAATTGTCCGTCGATACCCGACGTCTTAAATAAGATTTAGGGCACTACTTACCAAACTCTAGACTAACTTAGCTAGAGCGGAAAGCGACAGCGATTGGCGGGGACGGCAGCGAGCGACGGCGCGGCTCGGCGGCGTGGATGGTGTGCGGCGGCGGCGCAGCTTCCTTGGCCGTGACCCACGGCCACACGAGTGAGAGGGAGAAAGAGAAAAGGGACGGCAGCGTGAGGTGCTGGCGGCTCGGCGAGGGGAGGGGAGGCAGCCGAAGGAGAGAGGGGGAGAATGAGGAGAGAGAAAGAGTCTTGGGCCTTTAATAGTCAAACCCAATAATTGACTAGCCAAAATGACGATCTTGCCCTTTACTCACAATTCCAACCGACGGCTCAGATTCGATCTTATCTTGAAATCGACGGCCCGGATCGAATCTTTTTCAAAATATCGATGGGCAATCTGGGAATTTCTCAAAAAGTCCAAGGGTAAATTTGTCATTTTCCAAAGCTAAGGCAAAATGACCAAAATACCCTTCCCTCTTAAAACTTGCCCTTAATAAATTCCTAGAGGTAAAACGGTCATTTTCCTCATTTCTCGCCAAAATCGAATTTTTCTGAAGGATTCGGGCAAATCCGAAACTGCACGTTCCAACCACAACGTCCTCCTAACATCCCGTTGTGACTTCCTAATTTTCCGATATCCAATTTGGGCTCAAATAAATAATTTAAATTTTATTAAACGTAACTCGAGCGTTTCTCAAACTAACGGGTGGCTTTTGGGAGAAATTCGTATATTCAACTCGTGACTGATAATAAATCGAGTCACGTGCAAGTTCATTCGGTCTGTGATGACTTCCGTTGTCACTTAATCACGAGGATCGATCGCTAGATCCGAGGGGCACAATCGTTTGATATAGATTTAGGGTCATTCGTCAATTCATTTCGTGGTCCAGCAGAATCACCCGCGATCCACTACTATGACAGTGGCAAACTGACCCCTGGCTATCCTTGGATCGGCCTACAGTGGCTCAAAATGTCACCTCGACGACTTTATGATCGAAAATCAATTCACGATCGAATTTTCTTTAGTCTCACGAATTTAAATCCGTAATTAGCCTTTCCCTAATGGTTAGTATCCCAGGAATGATCAGTTCCGGGCGAGAAATAATTATGAGTACATTCATAAAATCAAGCATTTCATAAATCCGAAATGGGAAAATTTCAGGATGTCACAGAAAACCCAGAACTTCTGCAACTTCGACACCCTGACTAAGACTTCAAGAGGAAATCTCTACACACTATACTAAACTGAGAATGATACTGCCATCATCAACCACCTCCAGTCACCGGATCGCCACCACCGCCGTGTTAATGACCATCGCCAGCCACAATCTCCAGCAACACAAAGAACAAAGATAGACACATTTGAGTAAAAGGACGTAATGAACGAATCGGTGCCACCAAGCTTAGAAATTAACGCTTGGGCCGTCCTTTTTGTGTCGACCCCTCACAGGTGACCCTCATTGAAAACATGCCAATAAAGAGAAGAGACGAGCAAAACAAATTCATGCAGATTCAATTTTAATGATAATGGAACATAACCAGAACTGAATCGATGAACTAAGAAAACGATTGGTCTAAGTCTATGCATCTTCAGGTTGAACAAAATCGTGATCTATTTCATGTCTGTGTCAAAGAGGCATATATCAAACAGTTGGTGGTCAGTAAATTATGAAGTAACATTAGGCTATCGACTCAGATTCATGGCCTAATTCGGAGGAAATTAACAAGCAACATTCGAAACCAACAAAAACCAGTCTACTCTCATCTAACTCTTGCTTTAACCGAAGTGAATGAACATCAATCAGTAATGGGCTAAGCAAAGGGGATTAACATTACTTGATCCGTGAGCTGTGAAGGAATTTCAATCAGCAGCTAGATCGAGGACAGTGGTCTTGATTATTGCTTGTGGTCGGAATCACAGTGAACGAATGAGTCTCGCTCAATCTTCATTAGTTCGAGAATCTCGAACGTGAAATCGAGTAAAACAGAGCAATCATGCTCTATGCCCTGTCGTTACTAATGGCGGTTGTTGATGGACAACTGGCGATTGAGATGGTGGTCGACGAACGAAGTCAAGAAGTATATGAAGATACAGAACGATGGCGCAATAGGATCCTCAGTATAAGGTTTGATACACAGGAAAGCTGAACTTTCCCTGGAGCTTCTTCCCTAAGGGAGTTCTATTTTAGTGTCGTCACTTAATGCAAATATGGGAAGGAAAATTGTTGCTTTGGCTAAAGTAAGGGTTGAATTTCAGGCAATAAATCTTCTTTAATGATATTTCCTAGATCCTTCCACATGAATCCCTTTGTTTTCCGACCCATTTCTAGTTACCTTGTTGGGCGAAGGATGATATAGGTTTTCTTCTCATAGTCAAACTCAACAAATAATTCTAGAAACCTTAATTTGGATCTAAATATCCAAATTAATTTGCAAGAATAACTCACAGAAAAGAGAGAAGAAAAACTAAATTTATTTGCAAGATGGCCTATTATTTTTTAGACAAAAGAGATAGGCATCATCCTTTGATGAAGAGCCTTTCAAGAGCCTAACCCTTAGACCTTCAAGAAGTGATCGTTAGAAGGACTGTCTTTTTTAAAAAGCTCAAAGAGCTCACTCTCCCTTTTACTGGTGAAGATTTTTCCATTATGCACTATATCATCGGCAATCTCTCTCTCTTTTCCATTATATGTAATGTAACTCACTTTTGCTATTTCTATTGTGTTTCCTCTTCTGGAGGTCATCATATTTGGTCTTCTCTTTAGCTTTATGAAGGGGAATAAACAAAGCTCTTTTGTTCTGCATTCTTAGTTTCATTGTCTAGATTATAGTAGCATATTTAGCGGCACGCGTGGCCCCCGAAATGCATGTCCCTTCCCGCTTAAAATGCATTATTGTTTCCCACAAAAAGACATTGTGAGAGGAAAAGTGGATTCAAAGGATTTAACTGGGATTGACTCACCAAAAAAGAAATAATCAAACGATTCTACATAATTCTTGGCATCGTGGTTGTTAGAGATAATTAGGGATTTTTTCTAGGATAATTTTCATTGTTAAAGATATTTTGATAATTTTATTGATTTTCAGTATCTCTCAAGATTGCATGTATATCTCTTTTGATTATGCATATCTTGATTGAGATATTATCTCAAAATAGTTATCTAATAAAATCTACAAATAGCCTAATGTATTTTTTTTGAATAAATACCAAAAAAATCCTAAACTATTGCAATTGTGTTAATTCAGTCCTAAAACTAGATGATTTCTCCCGATATTCTCTAATAAAACCTATTATAGTATACTTGATCAAGTTCGAAGAGTATGTCATGGGTTTGCTCGATAGCTAGGTGGTTTCTCCCGACATTTTCTCGGAAAGCAGCAGCTACATGCAATGGTGGAGGGAGTATGAGGACATGTTGGTGAAGCAAATGATGGGAGCTTATCACAACTCGGAACTCACTCGTTTTATGAAGGACAAAGACTATCACCAGCATAAATCAGGTACCCAGTATTCGCATGACAGATAAATAAATTGGGTAATTTGAACGTAAATTATAGTGTATCATAGGACCAAGAATGTTCCAGTTTCGCTCGTTGTGCTTATTTTGCTTTGCTTGTCAGTTCGGATTCTCATTGGACCACTGGTTATCCCGAGTTCAAAAATCGGAATCGGAAAGCGAGAGTTTATGTGGTGCACGCTGGAAAATCAATGTAAATTCAACTGACACGGTGGAATAGTGAAAAAATGTGACCATTTATAAGATTTCACAGGCCAAAATAATGCATAACTGTGTCTTTGATCGGTAACTCTTGTTTGACTTTCCATATAATTTAAGAGGTTTAATGATAACTATGTCGTTTTTCATCTAACGAACCAATGTATAGATTTCAACAAAATAATGCATCGCATGCAAACTCTTGTTTTCTTTTTTTGGGAGGGAGGAGGGGTGGGGGTTTTCTATTATTTGAGTTTGCAAGGTGAAAGGTGGAAAAGTTAAAAAAAAAGCTGTCAACAAAGGAAAGGGAAAGTGAACTTCAGTTATCAAGAGGGAACAAGGGCCACGCTCAAGCTTATTTGAGGCCGAGAGCTCACGCGACCAAAAGAAGACAAGGTAGGAGAGGGAAAGAAAGAGGAAAGAAAGAGGAAGAAAGAGAAAGAAAAAGAAGAGGGGTAATTGTCACGGACATCTTTTCGAGCCGGATTTATTACGCATTGCAATGTTCAGTAAGTGCTCGCATCCTTGGTTTGCCCAATCGGAGCATTTTTCAGAGTTAGGTTAGAAATTCGAGGTTAGCCGGATTTATTACGCATTATGCGTGATAATGGTAGTATATTGAGCAGCAGATTGGTTAATGAATAGACCATTGACATGTGATTTAAGATTAGTCAATAGAATAGATCATTGGCGTGTGATTTTGACGAGATTGATCAATAGGCTAGACCATTGATGTTTGTTATGATATTATTGATTTAACGAATATTTTTTGATAACAAATGGACAGGATTGTTATGTTGGATGTGCTGGATTCTGAAGGCAGTTGCATGCTATGCTGTTCTCTTTTTCTTCCTCAGAACCACTTCCATTAGAACTTGAAGTACACGCGTCTTCATCTCGTCTCCCACTAGTCCAGAGAGTAGGAGCTTCCATCCACTTCCCCACTTAAATTCAAATGCATTGCACCATAGGAAATGGTAGTCTAGGTGAAGGTAAGTAAGCTCAAGGCACGCATATCTGCCGATAATGCATTTTCATGTGACGATCAATCAAGGTGACCTATTTTTCTCCCTATCTTTTTATTCTGATGGCTAATACACTATCTGTTTTGATCAATTCAGCAGTAGAAGAGGGCATTATTACTGGGATAAAACTGAATAGGCATTGTCCAGTGCTTTCACACCTATTATTTGTTGATGATTCAATTTTCTTCTTGGATGGAAAAGTGAAAGAATGTCAGAACTTGGCTCTTATCCTAAAGCAGTATTGCTTTGCATCCGGGCAAGCAATTAACCTTAATAAGTCAAGTATTTATTTCAGTATGGGATGTCCACTAAACCTAAGAAGAAATATGGTAAATGAGTTGAAAGTCCTTGAAGTTGAGAAGACAGGAAAGTACTTGGGAATTCTGTCTAATTGGGGAGCTACAAAAAAACAAATGTTTTTTCGATATGTAACCTTTAGGCTTACAAAATATCTTGCTGACCGCATAAAATAGATTAGGTGTGAGCAAAATTCTCAGAGGATAAAACCTACCAATTGGTAGGATTGGAGCAAGTTTAGTAGTTTGACGAATCATCTCGCCATCAGTCGGCACTGGCATATGTTCTGTAAGCTACGTCAATGTGGTCGTCATGAGCTATTGCTGGTTCTGACATCTACTACATAATCGTCAAGCAAATTTCAACGCTGATATATTCATAAGATCTACTAATGCTCTTGCTCGTGCTATATTAAGTCACTAATGCAAGGCGACTAACCACTGAAAACCAAAGTTCCACAAATAGCCTGTTACATCCCAAGGATTGCAAGTATACTCACGGCGTAAGAACATACCTAAACAAGGCTAAGGAGAATCGCATTCCATTTATAACGAGGATAATAATCAGCATTAATAAGAATAGACATCAATTAGTTTCTATCCATAAGGATAGCCATTAATTAGTTTTCATTTATAATTGATATCCATATGTGTACTCGACTATTTAAAGGGCCATTAGATTACATTAACGAGTAAGCAATTACAATTCTATTCCCACTTCTCTTCCTTCTTTCCCCTTCTCTCTCCTCAATTCCTGCTAAATCAACTATTCTCTTAACAATTTGGTGCTCTTGTCGACTCAACCTCCACCATGCCTGTAACTCGTTCTCAAGAACAGGAGACCCAATTGCAAGCGGTGCAACAACTAGCCAATGAAATTGCTGGAGCTGTCGAACAATTACGACAAGATTTCATTACCTCTATAGCCAATCAACTGACTGCAAAGAGCCTCATGACTCTCCTGGATAAACGTGACCAACGTCTCACTGCTATCCTCCGAATAGAACCATCACCACTGCCCACCTCATCCAATCCCATGACGTCCGGCATTCTCGGGAGTGGCCCACTAAAACCCACCCATACAGATGAATCACCATCGCCCACCTTATCCAATCCTATGACGTCCGGCATTCTCGAGAATGGCCCATTGAAACCCACCCATACGGATGAGAGGCCAACCCAGCGCCCGACACCACGTCTCATATTTCCGCGTTTGTCTTTAGGTTATCCGTCTGTTTGGCTTTTCAACGTAAGCCATTTTTTTCAATATTATCACACTCACCTCGAGGATCGCCTACTGCTAGCGACAATGCACCTCGATGCTCCCGCCGCCACTTGGTATCAAGGATTGCTGAATTGGGATGCATTTACCCGTGCTATCCGTCATCGCTTTGGCCCCTCCGAATACGAAGATGCAACGGCCCTCCTTGCCAAGTTATCACAAATGGGTTCCGTCCTTGATTACCAGGCCACCTTTGAAAATCTTTTCAGCAAGGTGTTGACACCTGATTTTTAGCTCATTTTTTTTCATATTTTCAAAAATCTCAAAATTAGAACTATGAATCTTGGCCAAGCCTAGAAACCTACTTCTAAATCAAAAATAAATTTTTTAGCATTTTCCCGCATTTTTCCTTAATTTCTTTTAGTTAAAATGAGTGAAAAAATCAAGAAAAATAGCAAATGAAATCAGAAAATAGTCTTTAGTCTTATTTTAAATCCAATTTTGTTAATATATCATCAATTTTGAAAAATCTCAATCGGCTATATGTTTTTCCCAAAATTGGGCAAAATCGAATCCGAATTGAACAAAAAATGCAATTAAATCTTTTCTAGTCATTTTTAAGTCATAGTGTCTTCACAACAAATGATTCTGGGACCTTGAATTACATAATGGTCGGTCCAATTGCACAATTTGTCAAAGAAATCAGAAAACCCCAAAATTCAATTGAAAATTAAGAGTTTTGAGCCCAAATTGGGAATCGTGCCCAATATGAAATTGTTGAACCACGGGACCATCGTTTTTAGGGTTAATCATATATGGGTAATTCAATTTTGGCATCAAATTTTTGAACAATTTTCCCTGCAAAATTCACGCCTTTATGTAATTCACACTATTAATTCTTGGCTTTTCCATCGATTGGTTTGCTCTAAGTTACTGGTATTCTCATTCTAGTTCCCTCCCAAAACAATTTTTATAGGCGAAAGCGCGTGGCCGGAGCTCGTCGAACGAAGGTTGTGGTGGAGATCTTAGAGAGAGAGAATCGCAACTGTCAGAGCTAGGTTGTTGCTGGAGGGGGCGCCAGTGACGAGGGACTTCAGGTACGATAGGGTTTGGGCTTGGTTTAATAGGAATGGGAAGGTCACTCAAGTTCCACGCACTGGCTAATTATATAGTATAAAAATGTCACAAGAATGGCTCAAGGACTAATAGGAAACACTTTTCAAACCTTCAAAAATTGTCTTGAATAAAATGAAAGTACACGGACGAATGATTTGGAACCACTAGACCTGTTAAACGGGTGGATTTGGTCGGGTTTAGGTCGAGTCATAAATGGTCCGACTCAAATTAATCCAGTAACCGTTTATGACCCATTTATTTGTAATGTAAATATTCCGACCCATGCCTGACCCGACCCGACCCGACCCATATTACTAAAATACTTCTATATTTATAGGAAAACTTATTTCTTATGATTTTTTTAAATTATACTACTAAAATATTTTCATACAATACAAAGCCAGTAAACAATTTTTATAATTTTTTTAAATTGAGGTTCTATTTGTTTCATGAAAAATGCAACATTTTTATAAAATATTTTCCGTGAAGTCATTTTCCAAGAAAATAAAAAAATTTCCAGTGTTTGGCTGAAACCTAAAAATAAACAAGAAAATATTTTTCGACGTTTGGTATATAAAATCTGATTTGATTTTACTTCATGCAATCATATTAATGATTTTAATTTTTTTTTATTTTTTTAAAATCAATTTTTCAAAGTACTTTGCTCCCGTATTGAAAGCTACTACTTATTGCAAGCGAAAATAAGAAAAGTTTCCTTCTTTATAATTAAAAATGGAGAACAAAAAAAATGATAAAATGCCATATATCATCCCCACTTTCCCCTTCAATACGCCATTTTCCTCCGCTTTCCTACAAAGTCCCATTAACGAAAAGTCTGAATTGCCCTCCTTTCAAATGACACCAACCACAGATTGAGGTCGCTGCGGTGGCGTCTTCGTCGGCGCCACCAAAGAGAGACATGGAGATGGCGTTCAACGGTGGCTCTGTGGTGAGGGACACGAATATAACAGATGGGAGGGAGAGAGTATAGGTTATGGACATAAATGAGTTGGTGTCTTGAAATTGTTTAACCATATTTTGCATGATTGGAAAAGTTTCTTTAAAATGATCGAAGAAAAAGGCTAGAAATACATTTCAACAATACGTTGTTGTGACACGCCGAACATTTTTTTGAGAAAAACAATAAAAATGTGAATTCGGAACTCATTATATACACACACATTATTTTCCCTTTCTGGATTTTTATTAAAAGATTGTTCATGATATATCTTTTGATCTTAGAAAAAAAAATCTAATTGGAATAATTTTATCTAATACTATTCTGTATTCTCCAGGTGCCGGAGGCACGGGTTTATCACCAGTAGAAATCAAAACTAATCACTATACTGATATTTTATTAGCACAAAAAATACAGATGGAGCCCGGATAGAACATATATTGCAAGAAAGATACAACTATGTATATATAAAAACAAAACACACACACACAAATCCCTCATAAAAGGCCCAAACCTTGGACGCTAAGGGGTTGGTGTCCCTCGAACGCACAACGTCATACTAATCGAAGCCAATACATATAATTTGCACAATCTCTTACACCTTCTTGCGTCGACGGCATGTGAGTATATCATGCACCAAGCAATGAAACCTCACAATCATGGCCGTCTGCGATACTCACAGAGGATCTCTATTTCCGCTCGGCAAATGCATTTTTTGCATTCGGTGTCGTCGCAATGGTCAATGTCGCGCACCCATCCTCTCTTCTTGCAATGCTTGGTCTCCATCGGGCAGTAATAGCGAGGAGGCTCTTTTTGAAGAACGATGCATATTTCCGCCAGATGTTATGCACGATGTGGAGAAACTTCTTGCGGCATTCCACCACTCGCCCGCTCGCGTAGACTTGTCTCAATAGTCGAACTCCTTCCTCCAATAACTCGCCACCCTCGCCAACAAGGAGGAGTCTAATGGCATAGGAAGCTCCGAAGTGCTCGATTTGCGCGGCCCTCATCAGTAGCTCCATTCCTAGCTCTACCTTCCCTAGACTTATATACTTTTTTTGCAACATATACAAATTGTTGATGGTCAAATTCTAGCTTTGAATGAAATTATAGGGAATAAATTAGAGATATAAATAATGTAATTATGCACGTACTAGTCCTTAAATGTACAAAGCTTCCAAATTATTGCATTTGATGCACCTCTTCATGAAGGCATTGCCTTCTTCGGCATGCCGCCACATTATGTCCGGAATTTTGTCGATTGATATTTGTTGATATATGTAGTCTTCTTCAGCTAATTTGTTAAAGATCTTCAAACTGCAGAGACAAAATATTGACAAGAATAAGATTTCATGATTAATCACCTGTTTTAGAAAACTTTCTCAAGGAGTATATTAGATTAGTACCCTATTTTCGCATTGAAGAAATCGTCTATAGAGTGGGCAGCGACCCGAGAAAGAATATCCACCACTATATTATTAGGCAGAACATTGAAGGCTGAAGAACATTCAATCTCCATAGCTCTCGACTTCAATCTCCTGAAGTTGAAGAAATACACTGTAGTGGGTGGGAGTGATGGAAGTGAAGGAAAGAACTTGAAACTTGGGGGCAGCGACCCGAGAAAGAATATCCACCACTATATTATTAGGCAGAACATTGAAGGCTGAAGAACATTCAATCTCCATAGCTCTCGACTTCAATCTCCTGAAGTTGAAGAAATACGCTGTAGTGGGTGGGAGTGATGGAAGTGAAGGAAAGAACTTGAAACTTGAGTGAAGAGTTAGTAGTATTGTCTCTTTTATGTTGAACTCAATCCAAGTACAAGTCTATTTTACGCAATAAGTGGCTTCCAAAGGGACATTAATCACAAATGCCATTTTCTTGTTGCTTTTCGTAGGCAAACAACAACTTTCATCTTTTTAGACTAAGGAAGAAAATAGTAAACTTAGGCATAGGGACATTTATCATGAATACCCTTTTTTGCTACTTTTTTGTAGGCGACGGGAAGTAGGCAGACAAGTAACCTTAATCTTTCTGACCATACAACCAAATAATCGATCAGCTAGTATCGTTCAACATCACTTGACATTACAACAGACATTTACTTTTCTGTATTTCAAATGGTTATGTACTTTTCTGGTATCATATTCCCTTTTCTTGTTGCTTTTTGTAGGCAAATAACAAGAAACCTTCATCTTTTTACACCAATAAAGAAAATAGTAAACTGAGGCATAGGGGCATGAAATCGTCTATAGAGTTGGCAGCGACCCAAGAAAGAATATCCACCACTATATTATTAGGCAGAACATTGAAGGCTGAAGAACATTCAATCTCCATAGCGCTCGGCTTCAATCTCCTCAAGTTGAAGAAATACGCTGCAGAGGATTGGAGTGATAGAAGTGAAGGAAAGAACTTGAAACTTGAGTGAAGAATTAGTAGTATTGTCTCTTTTATGTTGAACTCAATCCAAGTACAAGTCTATTTTACGTAACAAGCGGTTTCCAAAGGGATATTGATCACATATGCCCTTTTCTTGTTGCTTTTCGTAGGCAAATAATAACCAACCTTCATCTTTTTAGGCCGAAGATAAAAATAATAAACTCAGGCATAAGGACATTAATAACTAATACCCTTTTTTGCTACATTTTTGTAGGCGACAGGAAGTAGGCAGATAAGCAACCTTGATCTTTCTGCTCATATAACCTAATAATCGATCACCTGGTATCATTCAACATCACTTGACCTTAGAACAGGCATTTACTTTTCTATATTTCAAATGGTTATGTACTTTTCTGGTATCATATGCCCTTTACTTGATGCTTTTCGAAAGCAATAGAAAGCAGGCAAACAAGCAACCTTCATGTTTTTAGCCCAGGGAAGAAAATAGTAAACTCAGGCATAGAGGCATGAAATAGTCTATAGAGTTGGCTGCGACCCGAGCAAGAATATCCACCACTATATTATTAGGCAAAAAGTAGAAGGCTGAAGAATGTTCAATCTCCATAGCTCTCGGCTTCAATCTCTTGAAGTTGAAGAAATACGCTGCAGTGGGTGGGAGTGATGGAAGTGAAGGAAAGAGCTTGAAACTTGAGTGAAGAGTTAGTGGTATTATTTCTTTTATGTTGAATTCAATCCAAGTACAAGTCTATTTTACGCAATAAGCAGTTTCCAAAGGGACATTGATCACATATGCCCTTTTCTTGTTGCATTTCTTAGGCAAGTAACAAGCAAACTTCATCTTTTTAGACCAAGGATAAAAATAATAAACTCAAGCATAAGGACATTGATAATTTATACATTTTTTTGCTACTTTTTTTTTGTAGGCGATAGGATGCAGGGAAACAAGCAACCTTGATCTTTCTGCCCATACAACTTAATAATCGATCTGCTGGAATCATTCGACATCACTTGACATTAAAACATACATTTACTTTTCTGTATTTCAAATGGTTATTTACTTTTGTGGTATCTTACGACCTTTTCTCGTTGCTTTTCGTAGGCAACAGAAAGTAGGCACACAAACAACCTTCATCTTTTTAGATCAGGGAAGACAATAGTAAACTCAGGCATAGGGACATGAAATCGTCTATAGAGTTGGCTGTAACCTGAGCAAGAATATCTACCACTATATTATTAGGCAGAACATTGAAGGCTGAAGAACATTCAATCTCCATAGCTCTCGGCTTCAATCTCCTAAAGTTGAACAAATACGCTGCAGAGGGTGGGACTGATGGAAGTGAAGGAAAGAACTTGAAACTTGAGTAAAGAGTTAGTGGTATTGTCTCTTTTATGTTGAACTTAATCCAAGTATAAGTCTATTTTACGCAACAAGCAGTTTCCAAATGGACATTGATCACATATGCCCGTTTTTTGTTGCTTTTCGTAGGCAAATAATAAGGAAACTTCATGTTTTTAGACCAAGGAAGAATATAGTAAAGTCAGGCATAAGGACATTGAGCACTAATATCCTGTTTTGCTGCCTTTTTTTGTTGGCGACAGAAAGTAGGCAGACAAGTAACATTATTCTTTCTTACCATACAACCTAATAATCGATCAGCTAGTATCATTCAACATCACATGACATTACAACAAGCATTTACTTTTTTGTAATTCAAATGGTTATGTACTTTTCTGGTATCATATTCCATTTTATTATTGCTTTTCATAGGCAATAAAAAGTAGGCAAAAAAGCAACCTTCATCTTTTTAGATCAAGGAAGAAAATAGTAAACTCAGGCATAGGGGCATGAAATCGTCTATAGAGTTGGCAGCAACCCAAGTAAGAATATCCACCACTATATTATAAGGTAGAACATTGAAGGCTAAAGAACATTCAATCTCCACAGCTCTCGGCTTCAATCTCCTCAAGTTGAAGAAATACGCTGTAGAGGGTTGGAGTGATAGAATTGAAGGAAAGAACTTGAAACTTGAGTGAAGAGTTAGTAGTATTGTCTCTTTTATGTTGAACTCAATCCAAGTACAAGTCTATTTTACGCAACAAGGAGTTTCCAAAGGGATATTGATCACATATGCCCTTTTTTTGTTGCTTTTCGTAGGCAAATAATAAGCAACCTTCATCGTTTTAGGCCAAGGATAAAAATAGTAAACTTAGGCATAAGGACATTAATAAGTAACACTCTTTTTTGCTACTTTTTTTTTTGTAGGCGATAGGAAGTAGGCAGACAACCAACCTTGATCTTTCTGCCCATATAACCTAATAATCGATCAGCTGGTATCATTTAAGGTCACTCAACAGCACTTGACATTACAACAGGCATTTACTTTTCTGTATTTCAAATGGTTATGTAATTTTCTAATATTTTATGCCCTTTTCTTGTTGCTTTTCGTAGGTAAATAACAAGCAACCTTCATCTTTTTAGACCAAGGATAAAAATAGTAAACTTAGTCATAAGGACATTAATAACTAATACCCTTTTTTGCTACATTTTTGTAGGCGATAGGAAGTAGGCAGACAAGCAACCTTGATCTTTCTGCCCACACAACTTAATAATCGATCAGCTAGTATCATTCAACATCACTTGACTTTACAAAAGGCATTTACTTTTCTCTATTTGAAATGGTTATGTACTTTTCTGGTAACATATGCCCTTTTCTTGTAGCTTTTCGTAGGCAATAGAAAGCAGGCAAACAAGCAACCTTCATCTTTTTAGACCAAGGAAGAAAATACTAAACTCAGGTATAGGGGCAAAAAATCGTCTATAGAGTTGGCTGCGACCCGAGCAACAATATACACCACTATATTATTAGGCACAACATCGAATGCTGAAGAATATTCAATCTCCATAGCTCTCGGCTTCAATATCCTGAAGTTGAAGAAATACGCTGTAATGGGCGGGAGTGATGGATGTGAAGGAAATAACTTAAAACTTAAGTGAAGAATTAATGGTATTGTCTCTTTTATATTGAACTCAATCTAAGTACAAGTCTATTTTACGCAACAAGCTTTTTCCAAAGGGACATTGATCACATATGCCCTTTTCTTGTTACTTTTCGTAGGCAATCTTGATCTTTCTGCTCATACAACCTAATAATCGATCAGCTAATATCATTCAACATCACTTGACATTACAACAGGCATTTACTTTTCTATATTTCAAATGGTTATGTACTTTTCTGGTATCAAACGCCATTTTCTTGTTGCTTTTCATAGGCAACAGAATGCAGGTAAACAAGCGACCTTCATCTTTTTAGACCAAGAAAGAAAATAGTAAACCCAAGCATAGGGGCATGAAATTGTCTATAGAGTTGGCTGCGAGCCGAGTAAGAATATTCACCACTATATTATTAGGTAGAACATTGAAGGCTGAAGAACATGCAATCTCCATAGCTCTCCGCTTCAATCTCCTGAAGTTGAAGAAATACGCCGCAGTGGGTGGAAGTGATGGAAGTGAAGGAAAGAACTTGAAACTTGAGTGAAGAGTCAGTGGTATTGTCTCTTTTATGTTGAACTTAATCCAAGTTCAATCCTATTTTATGCAACAAGCGGTTTTCAAAGGGATATTGATCACATATGCCCTTTTCTTGTTGCTTTTCGTAGGCAAATAACAAGCAACCTTCATCTTTTTAGACCAATGAAAAAGAATAGTAAACTCACGCATAGGGACATTATTCACTAATACCCTCTTTTGCTACTTTTTTTTTGTAGGCGACAGGAAGTATGCAGACAAGCAACCTTAATCTTTGTGCCCATACAACCTAATAATCGAACAGTTGGTATCATTCAACATTATTTGACATTACAACAGGCATTTACTTTTATGTATTTTAAATGGTTATGTACATTTCTAATATCATATGCCCTTTTCTTGTTACTTTTCGTAGGCAACAGAAAGTAGGTAACCAAGCAACCTTCATCATTTTAGACCAGGCAAGAAAATAGTAAACTCTGGCATAGAGGCATGAAATCATCCATAGAGTTGGCTGCGACTCGAGCAAGAATATCTACCACTATATGATTAGGCAGAATATTGAAGGCTGAAGAACATTCAATCTCCATGGCTCTCAGCTTCGATCTCCTGAAATTGAAGAAATACGCTGCAGTGGGTAGGAGTGATGGAAGTGAAGGAAAGAACTTGCAACTTGAGTGAAGAGTTAGTGGTATTGTCTCTTTTATGTTGAACTCAATCCAAGTACAAGTCTGTTTTACGCAACAAGTGGTTTCCAAAGGGATATTGATCACATATGCCCTTTTCTTATTGCTTTTCGTTGGCAAATAACAAGCAACCTTCTTCTTTTTAGACTAAAGTTAAAAATAGTAAACTCTGTCATAAGGACATTGATAACTAATACGCTTTTTTGCTACTTTTCTGTAGGCGACAGGATGTAGGCAGCCAAGCAACCTTGATCTTTCCGCCCATATAACCTAATAATCGATCAGCTGGTATCATTCAACATCACTTAACATTAGAACATGCATTTACTTTTCTGTATTTCAAATGGTTTTGTACTTTTCTTGTATGCTATGCCCTTTTCTCGTTGCTTTTCGTAGGCAATAGAAAGTAGGCACACAAGTAACCTTCATCTTTTTAGATCAAGGAAGACAATAGTAAATTCAGGCATAGGGGCATAAAATCGTCTATAGAGTTGACTGCGACCCGAGCAAGAATATCCACCACTATATTATTAAGCATAACATTAAAAGCTGAAGAACATTTAATCTCCATAACTCTCGGCTTTAATCTCCTGAAATTGAAGAAATACGCTGCAGAGGGTAGGACTGATGGAAGTGAAGGAAAGAACTTGAAACTTGAGTGAAGAGTTAGTGGTATTGTCTCTTTTATGTTGAATTCAATCCAAGTACAAGTCTATTTTACGCAACAAGCAGTTTCCAATGGGATATTGATCACATATGCCTTTTTCTTGTTGCTTTTCGTAGGCAAATAACAAGCAACCTTCATGTTTTTAGACCAAGGAAGAAAATGGTAAAGTCAGGCATAGGACATTGATCACTAATACCCTTTTTTACTAGTTTTTTTTTAGGCGATAGAAAGTAGGCAGACAAGCAACCTTGATCTTTCTGCCCACACAACCTAATAATCGATCAGCTGGTATCATTCAACATCACTTGACATTACAATAGGCATTTACTTTTCTGTATTTCAAAGGGCTATGTACTTTTCTGGTATAATATTCCCTTTTTTTATTGCTTTTCGTAAGAAATAAAAAGTAGGCAAACAAGCAACCTTCATCTTTTAGATCAAGGAAGAAAATAGTAAACTTAGGCATAGGGGCATAAAATCGTTTATAGAGTTGGCAGCGAACCGAGCAAGAATATTCACCACTATATTATTAGGTAGAATATTGAAGGCTGAAGAACATGCAATCTCCATAGCTCTCCGCTCCAATCTCCTGAAGTTGAAGAAATACGCCGCAGTGAGTGGAAGTGATGGAAGTGAAGGAAAGACCTTGAAACTTGAGTAAAGAGTTAGTAGTATTGTCTCTTTTATGTTGAACTCAATTCAAGTACAAGTCAATTTTACGCAACAAGCGGTTTCCAAAGGGATATTGATCACATATGCCATTTTCTTGTTACTTTTCGTAGGCAAATAACAAGCAACCTTCATCTTTTTAGACCAAGGATAAAAATAGTAAACTCAGACATAAGGACATTAATAACTAATACCCTTTTTTGCTACTTTTTTTTTGTAGGCGACAAGAAGTAGGCAGACAAGCAACCTTGATCTTTCTGCCCACACAACCTAATAATCGATCAGCTAGTATCACTCAACATCACTTGACTTTACAAAAGGCATTTACTTTTCTGTATTTGAAATGGTTATATACTTTTCTGGTGCCCTTTTCTTGTAGCTTTTCTTAGGCAACAGAAAGCAGGAAATAAGCAACATTTATCTTTTTAGACCAAGGAAGAAAATAGTAAACTCAGGCATAGGGGCATGAAATCGTTTATAGAGTTGGTAGCGACCCGAGTAAGAATATACACCACTATATTGTTAGTCAGAACATTAAAAGATGAAGACCATTCAATCTCCATAGCTCTCGGCTTCAATCTCCTGAAGTTGAAGAAATACGCTGCAGAGGGTTGGAGTGATAGAAGTGAAGGAAAGACCTTGAAACTTGAGTAAAGAGTTAGTAGTATTGTCTCTTTTATGTTGAACTCAATCCAAGCACAAGTCTATTTTACGCAACAAGCGGTTTCCAAAGGGATATTGATCATATATGCCATTTTCTTGTTACTTTTCGTAGGCAAATAACAAGCAACCTTCGTCTTTTTAGATCAAGGATAAAAATAGTAAACTCAAGCATAAGGACATTAATAACTATTACCCTTGTTTGCTACTTTTTTGTTGGCGACAGGAATTAGGAAGACAAGCAACCTTGATCTTTCTGCCCATATAACCTAATAATCGATCACCTGGTATCATTCAACATCACTTGACATTAGAACAGGCATTTACTTTTCTGTATTTCAAATGGTTATGTACTTTTCTGGTATCATATCCCCTTTTTTAGTGCTTTTCATAGGCAACAGAAAGCAGGCAAACAAGCAACCTTCATCTTTTTAGACCAAGAAAAAAAATAGTAAACTCAGGCATAGGGGCATGAAATCGTCTGTAGAGTTAGCAGCGACCCGAGCAAGAATATACACCACTATATTGTTAGTCAGAACATTAAAGGGTGAAGAATATTCAATCTCCATAGCTCTTGACTTCAATCTCCTGAAGTTGAAGAAATACGCTGCAGAGGGTTAGAGTGATATAAGTGAAGGAAAGACCTTGAAACTTGAGTAAAGAGTTAGTAGTATTGTCTCTTTTATGTTGAACTCAATCCAAGTACAAGTCTATTTTACGCAACAAGCGGTTTTCAAAGGGATATTGATCACCTATACCCATTTCTTGTTGCTTTTCTTAGGCAAATAACAAGCAACCTTCATCTTTTTTTACCAAGGATAAAAATAGTAAACTCAGGCATAAGGACATTAATAACTAATACCCTTTTTTGCTACTTTTTTTTGTAGGCGACAGGAAGTAGACAGACAAGCAACCTTGATCTTTCTGCTCATACAACCTAATAATCGATCACCTGGTATTATTCAACATCACTTGACATTAGAACAGGCATTTACTTTTCTGTATTTCAAATGGTTATGTACTTTTCTGGTATCATACGCCCATTTCTTGCTGCTTTTCGTAGGCAACAGAAAGCAGGCAAACAAGCAGCCTTCATGTTTTTAGCCCGGGGAAGAAAATAGTAAACCCAGGCATAGATGCATGAAATCGTCTACAGAGTTGGCTGCGACCCGAGCAAGATTATCCACCACTATATTATTAGGCATAACGTTGAAGGCTAAAGAATATTCAATCTCCATAACTCTCGCTTCAATCTCCTGAAATTGAAGAAATACACTGCAGTGGGTGGGAGTGATGGAAGTGAAGGAAAGAGCTTGAAACTTGAGTGAAAAGTTAGTGGTATTGTCTCTTTTATGTTGAACTCAATCCAAGTACAAGTCTATTTTACGCAACAAGCGGTTTCCAAAAGGACATTTATCACATATGCCCTTTTCTTGTTGCTTTGCGTAGGTAAATAACAAGCAACCTTCATCTTTTTAGACCAAGGATAAAAATAGTTAACTCAGGCATAAGGACATTAATAAGTAACACCCTTTTTTATTACTTTTTTTTGTAGGCGACAGGAAGTAGGCAGACAAGTAACCTTGATCTTTCTGCCCATATAACCTAATAATCGATCACATGGTATCATTCAACATCACTTGACATTAGAACAGGCATTTACATTTCTGTATTTCAAATGGTTATTTACTTTTCTGGTATCCTATGACCTTTTCTTGCTGCTTTTCGTAGGCAATAGAAAGCAGGCAAACAAGCAACCTTCATGTTTTTAATCCAGGGAAGAAAACAGTAAACTCAGGCATAGAGGCATGAAATTGTCTATAGAGTTGGCTGCGACCCGAGCAAGAATATCAACCACTATTTTATTAGGCAAAAAGTTGTTGGCTGAACAATATTCAATCTCCATAGCTCTCGGCTTTAATCTCCTGAAATTGAAGAAATACGCTGCAGTGGGTAGGAGTGATGGAAGTGAAGGAAAGAGCTTGAAACTTGAGTGAAGAGTTAGTGGTATTGTCTCTTTTACGTTGAGCTCAATCCAAGTACAAGTCTATTTTACGCAACAAGCAGTTTCCAAAGGGACATTGATCACGTATGCCCTTTTCTTGTTACTTTTCCTAGGCAAATAACAAGCAAACTTCATCTTTTTAGACCAAGGATAAAAATAGTAAACTCAAGCATAAGGACATTGATAATTTATACGTTTTTTTGCTACTTTTTTTTTTGTAGGCGACAGGATGCAGGGAAACAAGCAACCTTGATCTTTCTGCCCATACAACCTAATCATCGATCAGCTGGTATCATTCAACATCACTAGACATTAGAACGGGTATTTACTTTTCTGTATTTCAAATGGTTATTTACTTTTCTGGTATCCTATGACCTTTTCTCGTTGCTTTTCGTAGGCAATAGAAAGTAGGCACACAAGCAACCTTCATCTTTTTAGACCATGAAAGATAATAGTAAACTCAGGCATAGGGGCATGAAATCGTCTATAGAGTTGGCTGCAACCCGAGCAAGAATATCCACCACTATATGATTAGGCAGAATATTGAAGGCTGAAGAACATTCAATCTCCATAGCTCTCGGCTTCAATCTCCTGAAGTCGAAGAAATACGTTGCAGAGGGTGGGACTGATGGAAGTAAAGGAAAGAACTTGAAACTTGAGTGAAGAGTTAGTGGTATTGTCTCTTTTATGGTGAACTCAATCCAAGTACAAGTCTATTTTACACAACAAGCAGTTTCCAAAGGGATATTGATCACATATGCCCTTTTCTTATTGCTTTTCGTGGGCAAATAACAAGCAACCTTCATGTTTTTAGACCAAGGAAGAAAATAATAAAGTCAGCCATAAGGACATTGATCACTAATACCCCTTTTTGCTACTTTTTTTTTAGGCGACAGAAAGTAGGCAGACAAGCAACCTTGATCTTTCTGCCCATACAACCTAATAATCGATCAGCTGGTGTCATTCAACATCACTTGAAATTACAACAGGCATTTACTTTTTTGTATTTCAAACGATTATGTACTTTTCTGGTATCATATTCCCTTTTATTATTGCTTTTCATAGGCAACAGAAAGCAAGCAAATAAGCGACCTTCATCTTTTTAGATCAAGGAAGAAAATAGTAAACTGAGGCATAGGGGCATGAAATCGTGCATAGAGTTGACAGCGACCTAAGCAAAAATATCCATCACTATATTATAAGTCAGAACATTGAAGGCTGAAGAACATTCAATCTCCATAGCTCTCGGCTTCAATCTCCAAAGCTCTCAGCTTCAATCTCTTCAAGTTGAAGAAATACGGTGCAGAGGGTTGGAGTGATAGAAGTGAAGGAAAGAACTTGAAACTTGAGTGAAAAGTAAGTAGTATTGTCTATTTTATGTTGAACTCAATCCAAGTACAAGTTTATTTTACGCAACAAGCGATTTCCAAAGGGATGTTGATCACATATGCCCTTTTCTTGTTGATTTTCGTAGTCAAATAACAAGCAACTTTCGTCTTTTCGGACCAAAAATCAAAATAGTAAACTCAGGCATAAGGACATTAATAGCTAATACCCTTTTTTACTACTTTTTTTTTTGTAAGCGACAAGAAGTAGGTAGATAAGCAACCTTGATCTTTCTGCTCATATAACCTAATAATCGATCACCTGATATCATTCAACATCACTTGGCATTATAACAGGCATTTACTTTTTTGTATTTCAAATGGTTATGTACTTTTCTGATATCATATGCCCATTTCTTGCTGCTTTTCGTAGGCAACAAAAAGTAGGCAAACAAGCAGCCTTCATGTTTTTAGCCCGGGGAAGAAAATAGTAAAACTCACGCATAGATGCATGAAATCTTCTACAGAGTTAGCTGCGACCCGAGCAAGATTATCCACCACTATATTATTAGGCATAACGTTGAAGGCTAAAGAATATTCAATCTCCATAGCTCTCGCTTCAATCTCCTGAAATTGAAGAAATATGCTGCAGTGGGTGGGAGTGATGGAAGTGAAGGAAAGAGCTTGAAACTTGAGTGAAGAGTTAGTGGTATTGTCTCTTTTATGTTGAACTCAATCCAAGTACAAGTCTATTTTACGCAACAAGCGGTTTCCAAAAGGACATTTATCACATATGCCCTTTTCTTGTTGCTTTGCGTAGGCAAATAACAAGCAACCTTCATCTTTTTAGACCAAGGATAAAAATAGTTAACTCAGGCATAAGGACATTGATAAGTAATACGCTTTTTTGCTAGTTTTTTTTTGTAGGCAACAGGATATAGGCAGACAAGCAACCTTGATCTTTCTGCCCATATAACCTAATAATCGATCAGCTGGTATCATTCAACATCACTTGACATTAGAACAGGCATTTACATTTCTGTATTTCAAATGGTTATTTACTTTTCTAGTATCCTATGACCTTTTCTTGCTGCTTTTCGTAGGCAATAGAAAGCAGGCAAACAAGCAACCTTCATGTTTTTAGCCCAAGGAAGAAAATAGTAAACTCAGGCATAGGGGCATGAAATCGTCTATAGAGTTGGCTGCGACCCGAGCAAGAATATCCACCACTATATTATTAGGCATAACGTTGAAGGCTAAAGAATATTCAATCTCCATAGCTCTCGCTTCAATCTCCTGAAATTGAAGAAATACGCTGCAGTGGGTGGGAGTGATAGAATTGAAGGAAAGAACTTGAAACTTGAGTGAAGAGTTAGTAGTATTGTCTCTTTTATGTTGAACTCAATCCAAGTACAAGTCTATTTTACGCAACAAGGAGTTTCCAAAGGGATATTGATCACATATGCCCTTTTTTTGTTGCTTTTCGTAGGCAAATAATAAGCAACCTTCATCGTTTTAGGCCAAGGATAAAAATAGTAAAGTGAAGAGTTAGTGGTATTGTCTATTTTATGTTGAACTGAATCCAAGTACAAGTCTATTTTATGCAACAAGCGATTTTCAAAGGGATGTTGATCACATATGCCCTTTTCTTGTTGCTTTTCGTAGTCAAATAACAAGCAACTTTCGTCTTTTCAGACTAAGGATCAAAATAGTAAACTCAGGCATAAGGACATTGATAACTAATGCGCTTTTTTGCTACTTTTTTATAGGCGATAGGAAGTAGGCGGACAAGCAACCTTGATCTTTCTGCCTATATAACCTAATAATCGATCAGCTCGTATCATTCAACATCACTTGACATTAGAACAGGCATTTACTTTTCTATATTTCAAATGGTTATGTACTTTTCTGATATCATATACCCTTTTCTTGTTGCCTTTTGCTGGCAACAGAAAGTAGGCACATAAGCAACCTTCATCTTTTCAGACCAAGGAAGATAATAGTAAACCCAGACATAGGGGCATGAAATCGTCTATAGAGTTGGCAGCGACCCGAGCAAGAATATCCACCATTATATTATTAAGCAGAACATTGTAGGCTGAAGAACATTCAATCTCTATAGCTCTCGGTTTCAATCTCCTGAAGTTGAAGAAATACGCTGCAGAGGGTGGGACTGATGGAAGTAAAGGAAAGAATTTGAAACTTGAGTAAAGAGTTAGTGGTATTGTCTCTTTTATATTGAACTCAATCCAAGTACAAATCTATTTTACGCAACAAGCGGTTTCCAAAGGGACATTTATCACATATGCCCTTTTTTTGTTGTTTTTCGTAGGCAAATAACAAGCAACCTTCATTTTTTTAGATCAAAGAAGAAAATAGTAAAGTCAGGCATAGGGACATTGATCACTAATACCCTTTTTTGCTACTTTTTTTTGGGCGACAGGAAGTAGGCAGATAAGTAACCTTGATCTTTCTGCCCATACAACCTATTAATCGGTCAGCTGGTATCATTCAACATCACTTGACATTACAAAAGGCATTTACTTTTTTGTATTTCAAATGGTTATGTAGTTTTCTAGTATCGTATTCCCTTTTCTTATTGCTTTTCGTAGACAACAGAAATCAGGCAAACAAGCAACCTTCATCTTTTTAGACCAAGGAAGAAAATAGTAAACTCAAGTATAGGGACATGAAATCATTTATAGAGTTGGCTGCGACCCAAGTAAGAATATCCACCACTATATTATTTGGCAGAATATTGAAGGATAAAGAACTTTCAATTTCCATAGCTCTCGGCTTCAATCTCCTGAAGTTTAAGAAATACGCTGTAGAGGGTGGGACTGATGGAAGCGAAGGAAAGAACTCGAAACTTGAGTGAAGAGTATATTAGATTAGTACCTTATAACTAATAATTTTTTTTTCAACGAGAGAGAGAGAGAGGGGGGGAAAAAGAAGATTGAAACTCCATTGATTTGCCTTGTTCTCTAGGGTTCGAGAGAGAGATTTTATCTTGGGGTGAAAATTTTCAAGGGCCATTTTGAGACCCAACAATAGAGAAGTTCACTTTTCTTGCATTTTTTCTATTAACGGGGAAGTTCAAATTCGGGGAAGTTCAAATTCTTTACGCATGTAAGCTTAGTCTCTATATTAGTACCGACTCTTGTGGAGCCAAAAGGGCGTTGAATCCACGGCCCTTCGTTTTCTCCACTTTTTGTTTGCTTGGGGCATGGGTCTCAGATCTGAATCAGTCCTCCTTGTAGTACTAACCTAGCTTTTTTCATCACATTCAATTAATTGATAAAACAAGCCCCTTTTGTCTTTTGACAAAGGGTTATGTATGATCCCTACCCCCCTCCTGTATCCATTTGGACAGTCTTCCCGATCTGGTAATTTGTTTATTAGTTCCTGAAAAATGCATGAATTTGAAACCCTAGCTCTGGAGTTCACCAGCTAATTGATAATGGAGTTTCCATGTTTACATGCATAGGCTTCAACCCTAATTGGCACTCTTTTTTTCTTTTTTTGGGAGGGAGGAGGGGGTAGGGGTTTTGTATTATTTGAGTTTGCAAGGTGAAAGGTGAAAAAGTTAAAAAAAAAAAAAAAGCTGTCAACAAAGCAAGGGAAAAGTGGACTTCAATTTGTTAGCCGGACCGTATGGCTCGTCCGAGTGCCCTAGGATCACCATAGCGAGATATTAAGGGTACGGTAAAATAATGGATAGAATTTGTACACCTGATTTGGATTCCATCGGCCTGGATGCGGAAATGATGATGAACCGGTGCCGTAGAGGCATATTAATAGAATGTGCATGTCACGTGCGACTTTCGTGCACCTGATATGCACGGAAGTCGCACGTGATATGCACGTGTTCACTGCTTGCTAAAATTTATGTTAAATAAAATGTTATTGAAAAGACAAATGTAAAATAACTCATCCTTAAGCACCTTCATTTTAGACCAAAGAAAAAAAAATAGTAAAGTCAGGCATAAGGGCATGAAATCGTCTATAGAGTTGGCAGCGACCCGAGCAAGAATATCCACTGCTATATTATTAGGGAGAACATTAAAGACTGAAGAATATTCAATCTCCATAGCTCTCGGCTTCAATCTCCTGAAGTTGAAGAAATACGCTGTAGAGGGTGGGAGTGATGGAAGTGAAGGAAAGAACTTGAAACTTGAGTGAAGAGTATATTAGATTAGTACCTTATAACTAATAGTTTTTTTTTTTCAACGAGAGAGAGACGGGGGAAAAAAGAAGATTGAAACTCCATTGATTTGCCTTGTTCTCTAGGGTTCGAGAGAGAGATTTTATCTTGAGGGAAGATTTTCCAAGGGCCATTTTGAGACCCAACAATAGAGAGGTTCACTTTTCTTGCTTTTTTTCTATTAACGGGGAAGTTCAAATTCGAGGAAGTTCAAATTCTTTACGCATATAAGCCCAGTCACTATATTAGTACCGACTCTTGTGGAGCCAAAAGGGCATTGAATCCATGGCCCTTCGTTTTCTCCACTTTTTGATTGCTTGGGGCATGGGTCTCAGATCTGAATCAGTCCTCCTTGTAGTACTAACCTAGCTTTTTTTCATCACATTCAATTAATTGATAAAGCAAGCCCCATTTGTCTTTTGACAAAGGGTTATGTATGATCCCTACCCCCCTCCTGTATCCATTTGGACAGTCTTCTCGATCTGGTAATTTGTTTATTAGTTCCTGAAAAAAGCAAGAATCTGAAACCCTAGCTCTGGAGTTCACCAACTAATTGATAATGGAGTTTCCATGTTTACATGCATAGGCTTCGACCCTAATTGGCCCTTTTTTTTTCTTTTTTTGGGAGGGAGGAGGGCATAGGGGTTTTGTATTATTTGAGTTTGCAAGGTGAAAGGTGGAAAAGTTAAAAAAAAAAAGCTGTCAACAAAGCAAGGGAAAAGTGGACTTCAGTTTGTTAGCCGGCCCGTATGGCTCGTCCGAGCGTCCTAGGATCACCATAGCGAGATATTAAGGGTACGGTAAAACGATGGATAGAATTTGTACACCTAATTTGGATTCCATCGGCCTGGATGTGGAAATGATGATGAACCGGTGCTGTAGAGGCATATTAATAGAATGTGCATGTCACGTGCGACTTTCGTGCACCTGATATGCACGGAAGTCACACGTGATATGCACGTGCTCACTGCTTGCTAAAATTTATGTTAAATAAAATGTTATTGAAAAGACAAATGTAAAATAGCTCATCCTTAGGCACCTTCATTTTAGACCAAAGAAAAAAATAGTAAACTCAGGCATAAGGGCATGAAATCGTCTATAGAGTTGGCAGCAACCCGAGCAAGAATATCCACCACTATATTATTAGAGAGAATATTAAAGATTGAAGAACATTCAATCTCCATAGCTCTCGACTTCAATCTCCTGAAGTTGAAGAAATACGCTGCAGAGGGTGGGAGTGATAGAAGTGAAGGAAAGAACTTGAAACTTGAGTGAAGAGTATATTAAATTAGTACCTTATAACTAATAGTTTTTTTTTCAACGAGAGAGAGACGGGGGAAAAAAGAAGATTGAAACTCCATTGATTTGCCTTGTTCTCTAGGGTTCGAGAGAGAGATTTTATCTTGAGGGAAGATTTTCCAAGGGCCATTTTGAGACCCAACAATAGAGAGGTTCACTTTTCTTGCTTTTTTTCTATTAACGGGGAAGTTCAAATTCTTTACGCATATAAGCCCAGTCACTATATTAGTACCGACTCTTGTGGAGCCAAAAGGGCATTGAATCCATGGCCCTTCGTTTTCTCCACTTTTTGATTGCTTGGGGCATGGGTCTCAGATCTGAATCAGTCCTCCTTGTAGTACTAACCTAGCTTTTTTTCATCACATTCAATTAATTGATAAAGCAAGCCCCATTTGTCTTTTGACAAAGGGTTATGTATGATCCCTACCCCCCTCCTGTATCCATTTGGACAGTCTTCTCGATCTGGTAATTTGTTTATTAGTTCCTGAAAAAAGCAAGAATCTAAAACCTTAGCTCTGGAGTTCACCAGCTAATTGATAATGGAGTTTCCATGTTTACATGCATAGGCTTCGACCCTAATTGGCCCTTTTTTTTTCTTTTTTTGGGAGGGAGGAGGGCGTAGGGGTTTTGTATTATTTGAGTTTGCAAGGTGAAAGGTGGAAAAGTTAAAAAAAAAAAAAAGCTGTCAACAAAGCAAGGGAAAAGTGGACTTCAGTTTGTTAGCCGGCCCGTATGGCTCGTCCGAGCGTCCTAGGATCACCATAGCGAGATATTAAGGGTACGGTAAAACGATGGATAGAATTTGTCCACCTGATTTGGATTCCATCGGCCTGGATGCGGAAATGATGATGAACCGGTGCCGTAGAGGCATATTAATAGAATGTGCGTGTCACGTGCGACTTTCGTGCACCTGATATGCACGGAAGTCGCACGTGATATGCACGTGCTCACTGCTTGCTAAAATTTATGTTAAATAAAATGTTATTGAAAAGACAAATGTAAAATAGCTCATCCTTAAGCACTTTCATTTTAGACCAAAGAAAAAAAATAGTAAACTCAGGCATAGGGGCATGAAATCGTCTATAGAGTTGGCAGCGACCCGAGTAAGAATATCCACCACTATATTATTAGGGAGAATATTGAAGGCTGAAGAACATTCAATCTCCATAGCTCTCGGCTTCAATCTCTTGAAGTTGAAGAAATACGCTGCAGAGGGTGGGAGTGATGGAAGTGAAGGAAAGAACTTGAAACTTGAGTGAAGAGTATATTAGATTAGTACCTTATAACTAATAGTTTTGTTTTCAACGAGAGAGAGACGGGGGAAAAAAGAAGATTGAAACTCCATTGATTTGCCTTGTTCTCTAGGGTTTGAGAGAGAGATTTTATCTTGGGAGAAGATTTTCCAAGGGCCATTTTGAGACCTAACAATAGAGAGGTTCACTTTTCTTGCTTTTTTTCTATTAACGGGGAAGTTCAAATTCTGGGAAGTTCAAATTTTTTACGCATGTAAGCCCAGTCACTATATTAGTACCGACTCTTGTGGAGCCAAAAGGGCATTGAATCCACGGCCCTTCGTTTTCTCCACATTTTGATTGCTTGGGGCATGAGTCTCAGATCTAAATCAGTCCTCCTTGTAATACTAACCTAGCTTTTTTCATCACATTCAATTAATTGATAAAACAATCCCCTTTTGTCTTTTGACAAAGGGTTATGTATGATCCCTACTCCCCTCCTGTATCCATTTGGACAGTCTTTCTGATCTGGTAATTTGTTTATTAGTTCCTAGACTCAGGAAGTTCTGAGGTATGCAAAAGTCAAGTTGAATATATGCACCACTTGGATGTAATTCAAATCATGACCGACCGTTGATTAGTGATAGGATCGTGACGTTTGCCCCCATATATTGGAGCTTGTATTATTCTTTGATATATAAGACATATGAAGCAAATTCTAAGTTTACTTTCAACTTTAAATTTCTCAAAAAATATTACATCACGACTCATACCAATCCTATAATATACCGTCAAATCGGTAAATTAATATCCTGATCAACAATATCATAGTCTAGAAATGATCACTAACATACTCAATGGTAGTTTTCTTTCTTCTTTTCCTCTACCCATTGTTCAAAGGCAATCGTCAGTCTCAAATTTCGATAAAATAAAGTTTCTTCCAAGTCCTATTTATTAATATAAGTAATACTTATGTTGTGGTTCTATATCATTTTTGCGAAAAAAACACGCTCTATGAAAACAATATTTTTCCTTCTAATTATTGGATGAAAGAGTCTCTGTCTTTTACTGTAATTTACTTCTCGGGATAAGTGCACTAGAAGTCCTAAAACTTGTCATGAAAGTGCAATTGAGTCCTAAAACTTTCAAAAAATATGATCAAGTCCTAAAATTTATCACGAAAGTACAATCAAGTCTTAAAACTTTCAAAAAATGCAATCAAGTTCTAAAACTTATCACATAGGTGCAATCAAGTCCTAAAACTTTCAAAAATTGTAATCAATGGAAAGACTTGATTGAACCAATTTAACAAAGTTTAAGACTTGTTTGCACTTTTTGAAAGTTTTAGGACTCAATTGCACTTTCGTAATAAGTTTTAGAATTTAATTGCACATTATGAAAGTTTTAGGACTCAATTGCACTTTCGTGATAAGTTTAGGACTTTCAATGTACTTATCCCTTACTTCTCTGATCTATGGAAGGAAAAAGAATGTAGAGAATGAATAAGTAGCCTTAACCCATAAATGGGGAAAATTGTTCAAAAATCCTAAACGTATTACATTTTTGCCAATCAGTCCTAAACCTTTCAAGTTTGTCAATTGAATCCTAAACCTTTTCACTTCTTGTCAATTGAGTTCATCCGACCAATTTTGGTTGCCCAGAGCTGATGTGGACGTCGGCCGTCTAGCCACTATTGACGTGGCAAATTTTAATATTATTATTATTATTTTTAGAATTTTTATTATTTTCCTTTTATTTTTTTCTGGCATTCTTCCCTTTGGCCGATCCAACAACCGGCCAGAGGCGAGGGCCGGTGAGGCCGACCTTATCAGCCTCTAGCGAAGCTCGCCCTCGCTGGCCCCTAACTAGGCGAGGTTCGACCTCGCCCAACAAAGGCAAGGCGAACCTCGCCGTCACAACCCAAGCGACGATAACGTCGACCTCTCCAGATCTGGGCGAGGTCGAGCCTTGCCCAACAAAAGCAAGGCCAACCTCGCTGTCATAACCCAGGCGACGATAAGGTTGACCTCTCTAGATCTGGGTGAGGTCAAGCCTCGCCTAGCCAAGGTGAGGCCAATTTCTCCGTCGCCTGGGTCTCCCTTGCCTGGGGCATGACGGTGAGGTCGACCTCGCTTTGGCTAGACGAGATGCCAAGGCGAGACTCAACCTGGTCCAGATCTGGTGAGGCCGACATTACCATCACGACCCAGGCGACGATGAGTATGGCCTCGCCTTGGCTGGGGGAAGCTCAACCTCGCCATTGCCGTCACCGTTGCTTGGGTCGGGACAGCAAGGTCGGGTGAGGTTCGACCTCGCCCGGCTAGGGGCCAGCGAGGTGAACCTCACCCGGCCAGGGGCCAGCGAGGTGAACATTGCCAATCCTCGACTTTGGCCGGTTTGACCTCGCCATCCTCTGGCCGACTGGCCAAAGGGAAGAAGGCTAGAAAAAAAATAAAAGGAAAAAAAATATTAAAAAATTTGAAATTTTTTTTTAAATTGCCACGTTAGCGTTGGTTGGACGGCCGGCTCCGGCCAACATCCACGTCAGCTTCGGGCGGCTAAAATTGACTAGATGGACTCAATTGACAAAAAATGAAAAGATTTATGACTCAATTGGCAAATTTAAAATGTTTATGACTGAATTGACAAAAGTGCAATAGGTTTAAGACTTTTTTGATAATTTTTCCCCGTAAATGAGCTGGGCAAGTGGGCCGACAATCATATTCCTTGACTCTATCTACTGTATAAGAATCTGACCTTGAATGCTTGACCTAGAACTGTTGCGCCCCGAACCCCCATCGAGTACGCGTCATCCCACTTCTGGTTGATTAGTGCGATGCCCTAGGTTATCGCCGACCTCATTTAAAAACATTGGAGATTTAATTCAACAGCGGAAACCACAAAACACCTGGACAATTGGAACTAGGGAAAATCAGGGAGAATAAACATATTCTTTTCTCATTCACACTTATACCATACTATTCACAATTTTACAAACTATAATATACATGTGCACACCGTACTAATACCCTCGAGATCAAAAGAACCGATGACTTAGTATTCTACCCTAAAAAATGGTGCTCTTCCAAAAAAAAACTATTCTCGATCCCTATACTAGCCTCGTCTACCTTTGCTCGGTCTCCATTCTGAATCTGATTCCTCGCCATCCGAATCCGAACTCTCTTTAGTAGTTTGCTCCTCTGAGGATTCCAGTTCTGCCTCAATCTCTATCGGGTGATTGATGTCACTCGACTCAGCTGAGACTTCGTCCTGTTCCTCCTCAGCTAATCCATTGAAGAAATTGAACTCAGGTACAAAATTTGGATCCATATACTATTCATAAGGGAATATATACTCCGGCTCCTCCTCAGGCTCCTCAGACTCGTCAGGCTCGTTCTCGGGTTCTGCCTCGGGCTCTACCCCTTCTGGTTCCTCCTCGGGAATTGGTTCTAAATTTATATTCATTGGGTCGTCCTCAGCCTGTGATGCTTCGGGTTAGGGTTCATGCTCAGCCCCTGACGATACTTGCGCTGCCGGTGCCGGATGCATTCCTGACTGGGCTAGGCTAGTTTTCGCACTAGTCAACTCTCCGTCTATAGGGGGTATGGCAAAAGGGTCCCAACTAAGTCGAACGGAACTTCAAAACTCCTAACGGGCCCGAACTTGTCCCCTTCTGCATCCCGGAAGAACCAGGCCGTATAAACATGGGTCTCCCATAAGGGTAGTCTTACGTCTACGAAAATAGTAGTAGTCTGCTTAATCTAGGTCATATTATCGGGCCTAGGGAATTCTGCAACCTCAGACTTGATGTGTACTGGTACCCCAAAATACTCGGACGGTGGCGGTGGATTCATGAGTCCTATCGGGGTTCTGAAAAGTATTGATTGAAACAACCATGAGACTATATCTCAGCAAGTACACCCCTAAACCTAACCTAGGCTATCACGTACCTCCAGACAATCACCAAATGCAATCACACACACAATCATCACATAGCAGGCACATCAATTATTTTTACCTAGCCTATCCTGCTTGCACCCTGCATGTTAGTCACAACCACATCATAGACAATCACACGCATGCTCAATTCTCATATATGCACATTTGTTCCAGTTTAATCACATCTTTCCCACACTCTCGCTAGTGACCTGCGTTACAGTACACGCCTCAGGTACACTGCGACCAACTTATCACAACACTTCAGGCCCGCGTTAACGTACACGACTCAGGCCATATTTCTTGCCCGCGTTAAAGTACACGCCTCAGGCTCAACACCTACCACCTACTACGCAACCCGCGTTGAAGTACACGCCTCAGGCTGGCAGTCTTCCGGTAGTACCGGGCATTATCCCGCGTTGAAGTACACGCCTCGGGACGGCACAATTTTCACGATCACATGTCATACCACATTTCTTTCTTACTCATGCACATGCTCAATAAGCATTTACCACACCTAACTGGCCCATCACACGTGGCCCGTGCACGCATCAATTCACACATAAAACATGCTCACTCAGCATTTGACATGGCTAATTTCAACAATTAAATCAGTCTGGCCCAAACGTGCACACAACAGGCATATTTCAATTATGTAATTACATAACCATGCACTCAATTTCATCACCGCAATTCAGTCGCAGTTCAAACACACAATAAGCGCACAATCTGCCATTTTTCTCCAACCGAATGGCGTCGAATCAATTCCGATCCTTCACTGCACTTTCTCACAATTAATTGCTGGTTCTAAAAATTCAATTTTTATCCCGATCAGTACATCACAGCCCACTGAACAGCCGAACACAGCCAACCATCGGCCCCTAAAAATCCACCGAACTCGTCCGATTTTGATTCTTAGGCCCGCCAATTAGTTCCACTCCTAATCCATACAATTTCGCACCCAAATAAATCCGGTTTCCAACCAAAACTATCCGTCGATACCCAATATCCTAAATCGGGTTTAGGCGAGACTTACCAAGTTCTAGACTCATGCGGCTAGAACGGAAAAGCGGCGGCAATCGACGAAGATGGCGGCAAGCGGCGGCGCGGCTTGGCGGCGGCACGAACGGCGGTGGCGCGGCTTGCCTTGGCTGTGACCTACGGCCACTCTGGCGGGAGAGAGAGAGACAGAGAGACAGAGAGACAGAGAGACAGAGAGACGACGGCTTGGGGGTGATGGCGGTGGCGAGGACGGCGAGGCACGGCGGCGGTCCATTGGGCGTACGGACGGCGGCCGGCGTACGGGCAAGGGGGCGGTCGGCGTGAGGGAGAGAGAGTGATCGGAGGGGGGTTTCACGGTGGGGGAGGGGGAACCGAATGGGGGAGGGGAGAGGAGAGAGAGAGGATAAGGCTTGGACCAATTTTGACCAAAACGGCAAATGACGATCTTGCCCTCGTCTAATCTTTTCAATCAATGGTCCAGATTCGATCTTATCTTGAAACCGACGGCCGAGATCAAATCTCACCAAAAATATCCAAGGGTAATCTTGTAATTTCTCAAAAAGTCCAAGGGCAAACTTATCTTTTCCAAAATTTAGGGCAAAATTACCAAAATGCCCTTTGCCCATAAAACTAACCCTTTATAAAGCCTTAGGGGTAAAATGGTCACTTTCTCCGTTTCTCGTAGAAATCGAACTTTTCTGAAGGATTCGGGCACATCCAAAGTTGCACGTTACAACCGTAACGTCGTCCTAACGTTCCGCTGTGACTTCCTAATTTTTCGATGTTCGATTTGGGCTAAATTAAATAATTAAATTTTAGTAAACGCAACTCGAGCGTTTCTCAGACTAACGGGTGGCTTGTTGGGAAAATTCGTATATTCGACCCGTGACTGATACTAAATCGAGTCACGTGCAATTTATTCAGACCGTAATGACTTCAGTTGTCAATAAAATCGCGAGGATCAATTACTAGATCCGAGGGGCACGATCGTTTGGTATAGGTTCAGGATTATTCGTTAATTTATTTCGTGGTCTAGCGGAATCACCCGCGATCCACTACTATGACAATGGCGAACTGACCCTTAACTATCCTTGGATCGGCCAACAATGGCTCAAAATATCACCTCGACGATTTAATGGTCGAAAGTCAATTCACGATCGAATTTTCTTTAGTTGTACGAATTTAAATTCCTAATTAGCCTTTCCCTACAGGTTAGTATCCCGGGAATGATCGGTTCCGGGTGAGAACTAACTATGAGTACATTCATAAAACTCAGTATTTTATAAATCTCAAATGGACTATTTTTCAGGATGTCATAAGAACTGCGCGTCCTAAGACTAAACTTGCCCGAAGGCCAGGATTAAGCCATCAGTCAATGGTGGATGGATACCCAGGGAGAACGTGCGTCCAGGTACGCAAGCACAGGGAACGTAATCTTTTGTGCTAAACTATGTCTAACTTGTTTCCATATCATTAAACGTTCTGCACTTACGAATTAAGAGTTTGCTGCCTGTAAGAAAACTCTGTGCACAAGAAATTAATTTGATGGTCTGTTGTTCTTCCATCACGTAATGTCGTTGGGTGTATATTACGTAAAGTATCTCACGAGGTCCTTTACCAGCAAAAAATGTAACAGATTCAAAGTGGCTTTAGGGGATAGTCATAATTTTGGGTGGAGAGAGAGAGAGAGAGAGCTTGCATAGCGAGGAAAACATTGAATGAGTACCATTGTCAACCCAAGCAAGCGCGAGAGATGACGTTTGTGTGCTTTGCAGCGTATGCAAAGATGGCTCACTCGTGCTTTCTAATACATTGTTAGACGAGAATTTCAAGCCATAATGCTCCTATATATGACTGGTCCTAGTCACTAGAGAGAAATACTGAACCCAGTGCATGCCTTGCTCACATGTGAGGTGGACCTTACGTACGATCCATATGATTTGTTGGTGCATGAGAGTTGGATCCACCAACAGAGAGCGTAGGCACTACTTGCTCTTCATGTAATGTTTGTGTCATCATGTGATAGACAAAAACATTTGATGGAATACATGACATCGATGTTAATTGTTCGCTCGATATAATTATTACTTGAAATACTTTACTGAGCGGCATAATCACATGCAAAAGTAAAAGAGCAGATAAATATTCTTTTACCCAGGACGTTGAGTAGATTGATCATCAGTGAAAACTTAAAAAAGACGAATAAAGAACAAAAGTTGGTCATACAATAACAAGTCTACATTCAACAAATGGAGATGCCTATATAGATATCATTTAGACAGTGTATAGCCATTTAATTTGAGACTTGAGGGGAACTCGAGCAAGACTTTGGACAAGGTAGGTCAAGCTGACCCACCAGAATGATTAGACAAAGGGAAAATGACACAAACGGTTTCTGAACTTTAATTCAATATGCAATGTGGTCCATGAACTTTTAATTTGTTTAGTATGGTCCCTAAACTTTAACTCAATGTGCAATGTGGTCTCTATATTTTTAATCTGTTCAATTTAGTCCCTGAATTTTTTTGTACAATTTCAATTTAGTTCATGGATTATAGAAAATGTTCAATATTGTCCCTGATATTGAATTAATGGAAGAACAACATTGAACATTTTCATATAGTTTAGGAACTGTATTGAACATATACTAAAAGTCCATGGATCACATTGTGCAAATAAAAAGGTGAGGGACCACATTGAACATTAGGCTAAAGTTTAAGGACCACATTGAACAAATTAAAAGTTCAGGGATCAATTATACATTGGGTCAAAGTTCAAGATCCATTTATGTCATTATCCCTCGAACAAATCTATTTGACATCAAAGGAAATCAAACCAAAGCTTGAATATGTTCAGTTATATATCAAATAACTACTATCAATTCAATATCAATATCCCGCTGGATGTCTCAGCTCTTGATTGGAAGTTGATTTTTGGCTCCAATTTGGTTTGCTAAGCTATAAAACTCGAGTGTCCAAAATGAAAGATATGGTGGAGGTTCAATATATGAAAATGGAACCTATTTGTGTCTTTCATTGGATATGTATGAAACAAATTTCTCAGTATTATGTGAGAATTATCTTGTGTAACTAGCTCTGTAGTTGCAAACCTAATCCCTGCATCGATAGTCATGAGAACTTTCAATAAAATCATATGCAAAATGCTAACCTTATCATATGATAGAGCTGTTTGACTGAGGCCAGGGGACAACATTTGATAAAAGGCAGTTAGTCAAGGATGTCGAAGAGGAATGGACAAGCCAATCAATCTAAATGGGTTATAGTATATTCAATGTAAGCCAACTCATCGATGTGATGTTTCAACATTCGCATGTTAATTATTTGAAGGAATTCTCATTCACGCTTGGGTTTGCGTCCCGCATTCATATTCCTTATCTAACTAATTTTAAAGTATTGTCCAAGTGCTAATAAAATCATTTTTTTTCTTCAAACATTATTATCCATACATCTCTTTTTTTTTACTCTTCCTACAAAGAATATACAACTCTTTCAAATTATGAGATTCAGTTTAATTACTGATGTATACGTGATAATAATATGGGACCTTCTTCTTTCATATCACAATTCTCCCACACATGTTAACCTTGGAAGGCCGGCATGCTTGTCAACATATGAGTGGAGTCTAACCCAATGTACGTGGACGTGGCAACTTGAATAACCAAAATTTTCTGTTTTTTTTTTTCTTTTAAAACAAAAGGACAATGTGTGACCATCACCTGAATAAAAAAGCAAGTTTTCCTAAGCAATGGATAGAACATACAGAGTTTGTAATTCCATACCAAACAATGAAACTAGAACTTCCATGATGTTATTTTCTTCTGAAATGGCCGATCGACCAAAGGTCTATGCATTTTTTTAGTAGATCATCCCAAATGGCCGATTAGTCTTAAGGTCGTCGTTAAGATCTGGGATCGAACCCGCAGTTGCCATGATCGATATCACAAGACAGGCCATGCTCAGCATTTGCAGGTATACCCATTTAGTGCTCCATTTGGGAATTCGTTTCTGTGTAATATACATCTCGACGGGAAAATAGACCATTAAAGGCCAAAATCCCAAGCTGATGATATCCACGAATTCGTTGAAGACAAACGGTAATAGCATCGATATCACAGTGGTCAGGATCACGAAAACCGTCCTCCAAACAAGCCTAAAGAGGTTCATGTTGTAGTGTCCCAAGCCCTGTACCGGGATCTTTATCTCTTTAGCAATGAGCTCACTGCCAGGCCATCTCTGAGCAGCCTGTTTCTCGATGAAGGCAAATATCGGCTGGCTGTTTAATTGGTATGCTCCAACAAGATTGATCACAATAGCAGCATTGGCAATATCAAGAAGCCAGAATGGATTGTCGAAACCCAAGTCGATCAGAAAATTTCGTGGAGTGTCATCACCGAAAGCAGCATAGCCCACGCAGCCACATAGCATGTAGATAGTCGTCATCACCACGGTGCTCAGAGAAATGGCCTTCTTCATTGTTTTTGCTTCTGATGGGGGGGATTTGATGGTGTCCTGCCAAAGATAAAAGGAAAAACAAGGTATTTCCATTCTGTTCTATCCATTCTTAACCATTTCCTTAGTTTTTGAACGGATGGAATCATGTTTTAGTACCTGAGTTTCAATAAGGATCTCAGAAAATGAGTACGCTGAGGCGATATTTCCAAGAGCTTGGAAACAACTACATATCATTTGGGTTTCAGTCACATCTCCGACGCTTATTACTGTAAGACTGCCCTCGATACTTCCATTAGCTGCTCATCAAGAAAAAAAGTTGCAGGAAACAACTTCTTATTTATGATATTGGTAATATAATCTCGTAAAATTTCTTGGCCATCTGTCTCGAGAAAAGAAGAAACCTGTACCTGCAACTTGGGCAATTCCTAGGCCAAGACCAATCAAAGAGTAAGCGACGAACATGACAGTAGCCACAATAGAAAGCCACCATATTTGATCAAAGTCTGGAATCTGGGACAGCAGAACCTCTGTGATGCCGAACATGATTATGTACAGAGTACTCAAAATCCAGCAAGAGTTCTCCCCGTTACTCTCGTGGACACAATTCACATATTTTATCGCCCTTTTATTGGAAAGAGGGAACGTGTATAAAATTGAATCGGCCAGCTTATATAAGAAACGGTAGAACTGAAGTTCATTGTGATCTGCTAAATAAATTTGTCAAGAGTTTGGAAAGTAGATTTGTACTCACATCATGCTGAGAGATGCTTGAACGATACAGCGAATGGCGTTTCCGAATAGGGTTATATGTTGAAGAAAACCCAATGCTTTTACCTTTGCTCCACCTGAGAATAAAACCTTGAAAATGTTAATATTCTAAGAATGTAGAGTTACTGTTATCACCTAATTAAAAGTTACGGGACTCATTTTGCTATACATTTGGAGACATATGGTAATAGGAAATTTGATCAAAGTGCGGGAGTCAAATAATGAGAAGCAACAACATGGTGATAGAATTCCATACCAAGGATTGAGTGAACAGAGTCCATGTAAGTGGAGTTACGCTCGCCAGTGTTGGGGTCACCGGTGCGGTAACAATCGGAGAGGAGGCGAGAGTTGTAGTAGCCCACGAAGGAGAACAAGAGTATCACAGCAGGGCCTGCAACCCAACCGAGCTGAGCAATGCTCCATGCCTGCGAAAGCACTCCTGTTCCTACCATCATTGTAATTATGTTCGCACTCGCCGTCCATAAGGTCCCTGGTCAGTCAGCCGATAAAATCCAATCAACCCTGTATAGTTGTAAACCTTTCATTGTCTCTTAAGTTAGTTTTTCAGTAATTTATGAAGGAATTACGCTTGGATAAAGCCTATTAAATTGTTACTTCTGGTACGAAAAAAGTAAAATTTGCATGGTTGATGTATCAAACTTGTAGTAAACAACTATTAATGAACTAGACGGTATAATATAAGAAGATAAGGTTGTTTACCGGTTCTTTTGGGGCAGTCTTCGTCAACGGAGCGTCTGGAGAGACTCTGAGGAAGCATTTCAATGGACATGTCACCAACTTGGTGGTGGTGGTTTTGGTTGTTCTTGGTGGCAGCGATCTCACCGATCTTTAATGTCCTCCCAAAACAAAGACAGAAGGAAGGAAATAGCAATTTTTAGCGAATTGTATGTGTGGAAATTAAATTCTAACTTGCCAATCTGGGTGGCGCCTGGTTCTACTTGAAAGTTTAATTAACACTAACAGAACCAAAATCAGTGGAAAGTGTGTTTCTTTGACTCTAAGGTTGCTTTGTCTTTTGTGCACCCCCACCTGAAAAACAAAGGCATCAGACCACACTCTGAGAGAGAGAGAGAGAGAGAGAGAGAGAGAGATGGAGAGAGAGAGAGAGTTGACAGAAATAGGAAGAGAGGAAAGGTCTATGATTTGGGTGGATGGTTCGTGGACATACTTGGTGGGTCTGCCGTCACATGAGTTCTTTCCTTACATATTCGCTTTTTTGAGAAAGATATAATTGAAATAGGAAGAGTGGGAAGGTCTATGATTTGGGTGGATCGTTTGTGGACATACTTGTTGGGTCTGCCGTCACGTGGTTCTTTCCTTATAAATTCACTTTTTTGCCACACCCATCTCTCTCTCTCTCTCTCTCTCTCAAACACTCATCATGGGATATTTTGCACGTGGTGTGAATTTACTATAGCTTATTAATTAAGTCATTTTCGTTATGTTATGATGGCTTCTAAAGAAAAAATAAAGAAACCCAAGCATAAAGGAAGAGCTGGTTATGTAGTATCAAGGATTAAATTGTACATTTACACTCAATTCGAAAGGACTAATTAGGAATGAAAAGAAGAGATTTATATATTTATGAGTAAAAAGAGAAGAAAGGACTTGAAGTGATTGAGTTATAAAATTGTTTAGATGCTGAGAGGGAAAAGAAAGGAAAAGAATGCATTATGACAAATATCTTTCTAATGGATTTCTAAATAGATGTAAAATAAAAGAACAAGTGAGAATGAATAATAAAGTTATTTATTTGTATACAAATCTCTCCAATTTTTCAAATGTACATAGAATTAACTAGACGATAATCTCTCCTAGCCTTCTAATCCTTTCCATCCGGTTGTTTCCTTCCATTCAAACGCAACTGTATTTTCAGAACCATTTCCCTTCCTTCATAATCCCTACTAATCCTACAGTGTTAGAGCATATTTTAAAGACCAAAGGACCACACGTGGGACATAGGTACAAAGTTATAAAACGGTTTCACCTGTTCCCTCCTGTCTTGCTTCACTTAGCAAGATATTTGCGGCCTAGTTGAGCATACAAACGTTCACATGTAGCCAGAAGTGCATGTGGTCCAAAGCAATATATAAAAGGCAAAGTGGCATGGTTTTGATTACTTGATGGGAGTGCAAAGGAAATGCCAAGTGCATTTGAGGATATCATATAGGGTGGTTATACTGCGCGCGCGCGCGCACACACACGTATATATATATATATATATATATATATATATATATATATATATATATATGAATTGTCCAAGGATCTGGGTATTTATAGAGAAAGAATTTAATCAGATCGTTTTCTTTTATAAGAAGATGGTCTTGGGAAATATAATAAAAAGATAATTATAGTAAAGATGTATGTAATTGTTAATCGTCGTTCCAAATGTTCAAAATATCTGTTATATTGAGAAAATAAATAAAGGATATGGGTTGCGTTTCGTGTTCTAGCAACAGCAAATATATATTCTAATATAAAAGTACAGATTTCTACACAGAAAACTATTAAATAAATAAAATTAAATAAAAGCGCGTGCATTAAGGATAATATAGAGTCCGTATGCAATATAGAGAATGATGAGGAGAATGGCTAAAAATTCTAAACCAACCATGAAGGTGGTGTGTCTAAACAGAAACAGAGAGGGTAAAATGGTAAGAAGAAGTAAGGATATATAACATTAGCAGAAAATTAAAGTACAAACCATCCACAGGCGGTTCGACCTGCCGTTTGTGGGGTATGTAAAAGTAAGTGCGAGAATTAGAAATGTAGTTTTATAGCAATAATATTGAAAGATTACAGAAAGTAAGTCTCGAAATACAAGTGCAGAAGTAAGTAAACTTCTTTGATAGAAATTCCTCCGTTACTCAGACTATTCGGTAGTCTAGAACGAAAGGTTTTCTTCACAACACAAACTAGAAATGATTTTGAAATGATCTTGTCGAATGGACAAGATTTTACAGGGATTAGAAACTTACTGGTTATGGAACGGTTATAGAAAAGGTTGTGAGGTTTATGCAATTGAGATGATCTCTTATTCCTTCGAGGAAGGCTAGAAGGGATCTGAGGGGATTGGAGAGGTTTGGAACTCTTCAAGAGAGGATGTTCTGAAAGGTGTGTTCCAAGAGAGGAAGGGGTTCGTTTATATAAGCGGGCGAGTTCCTGTAGAAATTGTTCACGGGTAGTACTGTAACAAATAGTAATAAGTGCACAGTGTTACAGTGAACAGTGGTTGGACATAATTATGAGAATATTGAAAAGAAAAGGCTGGTGGACTCCTTTCGGCTTAGAAATGACGGCTGCTGCAGGAGTCTTTCGGCGCCTTTTTTCCCCTAAGAAAATCTAGAGAGATCTTCTATGGGTTCGGGCTCTTCTTCTTCTTCATCCTTCACGCTTGCCCAATTGTGAGGAATAGAGGCTATTCCGGGGATACCATAGCAATCATCCTCGTTGGAATTGCCACTGTGATGGGATTGAGAAGAATCAGCTTCTTCCAAGTCTGAAAGGGCTTGTTTTAGCATCCCAGCTAATCGTTGGTGAGATTTAGCAGATGCTAACCTAGAAAGTACAAACCCTTTGTCATGTAGAAAGGGGGAAATATCTTCGCTGGTGACTGGATTATTTCCCCTAGAAATTAACCATTCTGAGACGGCCTGTCTTGTGACTCTATCGAAGAATTTGAAACCATCCCACCATTTGACTTTGAATCGTCTTATGAGAATGGGGATTCCAGTTTCAACGGATTTCCTGTAGTCAAAATACCATCCAAGGACCCATGATACTCCGAAATGATAGAAAAAGAGCATCAATTTGGGAAAGTTTTTCTCATATGGAAGTGGGGTGAATTTTTCCAGGAAAAGTTCATAACTGGATTGGATTTTTGGGTGGATTATTTCATCAGTTGGTCCCATATGTTCCCACCAACGAATGAACCAGTAAGGAACAGATTGGATGTCAAAATCTTGGAAAAAGAATAGCCAAGTATGGGTATTGTTGGCATTTTTTCTCCAAAAAGTATTCCACCAAGCTTGTTGGTAGTCAAAATATGAAAAGGATGTTCTGTATGGAAGGGCTTCATTTGTCTTGATATTAAATTTTCTCAGGCCCAAAGGGTCAGGTTTCCACTGAGAAGGGTGAATGACCCTACGAATTCTGGCCGTGGAATAATTCACATGGCCTTTATCAGAAAAGTGTCTGAAAGCAACAGATTCTGTTTCTTCCAAGATTTTCTCATAAAATTCTGGGGTCTTATAAATATCATGAGGTGTATAAAGGAAGTTTTCAGAAAACATATTCCTTGCAAAAATGTATGGGTCCGTATTATAAAATCCATTTTCAACATTGCAAATGTTTTGAAATATGGTTTTATGGAAAAATTTTGATTTTGGAGGGGTAGTCTGAGTTGACTGAATCACCACCTCGCTGGAAATAGTTTTTCCTTTAACTTTTTGTGATCCTATAGGAGAAGGATTAGGACTTACCATTGCCAAAGATTGTTGTGATTGATTATTGAAGGCTTGTTGGAGAAGTTGTAATGCTTCTTCTTGAGATAACTGGGTTATATCAAACTGGGAGAGTTTATTGAAATCAGAAGGCTTTTTAGTAAGGGAAGTGGATTCTGTTTTGACTTGATTAGAAATGGTGGTAATATTCAAGGGTGGCTGTGCAGCCTGGAGCCAAGTCCTGATATTGGTTAACCCAGGGGATGATTTTTTCTCAGAAGAGGGTTCTGCAACTTGTTTACCTTTGTCTTTTCTGGTGGGTTTATTGGGAGGCTTGGGAGGCATTTTCCCTGTAAAAATTTTCGTGTAAGAAAATCTGGGAGAGAGTTTGAAGAGCCATTTATAAATTCTATATCAAAATCAAAAACAGATAAGATGGCTTGCCATCTAGCAAAAATCTGTTTAGAAGCAATATTTTGAACATCTTTCTGTAAAACATCTTTTGCAGATTTGCAATCAATTCTTAATAAAAATTTCTGATTCAATAGGTCTCCTTGAAATTTGGAAATAGAAAGTACAATAGCAAGAATTTCCTTTTTGATGGTGGAGTAATTTTTTTGACAATCATTCCAATGCTTAGAGACAAACTGGACAATTTGCTCTTTGTTATCTTTAGATTGTTTAAGAATTCCTCCATATCCTATATCCGAAGCATCTGTTTCAACAATCTTGAAAGCAAGGGGATCAGCGAGATGTAAGCAAGGGATCTCTTTAACAGTTCGCTTGACTTGCTTTATAATATTAGTATGAACTTGGGTCCATGGTGGAGGATCCTTTTTGAGCCTCTGATGGAGTGGTTTGCAAATTATATTGATGCGAGGAAAGAATTCAATAATATAATTCAAACTTCCTAGAAATCTCTGCAACTGGTTCTTGTCTCTTATTTCATCAGGAAATTTTTCAGAAAATGTTATTGATCTTTCAATAGGTATAATGGTTCCTTGGTGAATGTAATGGCCTAGAAAACGAATTTTTGTTTTAAAAAGGGATATTTTAGTAGGTGAAATTACCAAGCCGTTTTCTTTTACAATATGAATAAAATGATTGATGTGTTTAAAGTGTTTTTCTATGGATATGGAAAATATTAAAACGTCATCAATATAGACAATAATGTAATCAGAGCAATGATTAAAAATATCATTCATAATTCTTTGAAATTCAGAAGGAGCATTTTTTAATCCAAAAGGCATGACATTCCATTCATATTGGCCAAAAGGGACAGTAAAAGCTGTTTTGTATCGATCCTTTTCATTAATTTGGATTTGCCAGAAACCTGATTTCATATCAAATTTTGAAAAGATTTTTGCATTATGAAGTCTATTTAATAAATCCTTTTTATTAGGAATTGGATACCTTATCCATTTCAAAGCTGTATTCAAAGGTTTATAATTTATTACCAATCTTGGAATTCCTCTTTCAAGTTCAGCATTTTTGTTGACATAGAAAGCAGAGCAACTCCAAGGTGATTGGCTTTTTCTAATAAGCTTCTTCTCAAGAAGTTCTTGTATTTCTTTTTTGCAGAAATTTAGAACTTCGTGATTCATTTGAGAAGGTCTGGCTTTGGTAGGAATATTCTTTTCAGAAAATTCTGATTCGTAAGGTAGATCAACTATGTGTCTTTTACGAGACCAAAAAGCATTAGGAATATTAGAACATATGGAATTTTTGATTTGATTTTCAAGATTAGAAATCTTTTTTTGAAGACTTGTTTCAGAAAGATTTTTGTCAATCCTCTCATGTTCGAGATCTTCTTTTAGAAACTGCAGGTGAGTTTCTTTGTTTTGGATTATACAATTGATCTCAGAAATAGAATATTCTTGAAGAGTATTTAAATTCCTGGTCTGGGGTTTTGAAACGAAATCAAAGCAAATTCTTTTGCCTAAGGTTTTGGTTTCAATACCCTTTTCAGTAACTTTAAATGGATGAAGTAAACTGATGAAAGGTGATCCCAAAATGACATCTTGTTTGATATTTTTAACAAGAAGAAAAGGAGTTTTAAAAGAGATTTGGTCTTTTACAATTTCGGCCTCAGGAATTTTGTAGTTTATAACCAACTTATCACCAGATGCTGATTTGAGTGACTGAGAAGTTTTTTCAAAATATTTGGTTGGTATCAGTCCTTCTTTTATACAATTTAGGTCTGCACCAGTGTCAAAAAGGGCCAATGTTTCCAGAATAATTTCATTATGGATTTTTATGGAGATATTGATAATCCATTTCCTGGTGGTTATCTCAGAAAGCATTAAAAGGAAATTTGTATCTGAAGAGGAAGGGAGTTGTTGATCATTTTCTTCAAAATCTTCTTTTCCAGGATCTTGTTTTAAATTTTTAATAGTTAAAATATCCTTTTGCATAGAAATCTGAGTTGCCTTGAGCTCCTGTATCTCTTGTTTTTGTTTATTGATCTCATGAGCAAGATCACTTATAGAGATTGGTTTAAAGCTTGATTTTTTAGTCTTGTTAAGGATAGTAGAAATATTATAAGGATTATCAGATTGGATACTTGGTTTTGGTTTTTGAAAATTGTTCAAATACTTTATTTTTGTTTCAGGGTCAGTTATTTGATCAATTGTTTGTAAAAGAATTTCTTCTTCTTTTGTTAAAACATTTATTTCCAAGTTATCTTCATCCTCACTTTCTGAGGTTGATGATGAAGAGGTTCCTAAATCACAAATTTGTAATCCTTCTTCAAAATCTGATTCATCGGAAGAACTATTGTCAGCTTCAGCCATTATTTGGTTGAGCTGGTTGATAGTTTCTTCGTCTAAATTTAATTCGCTAACCCTTTTGCTAATTTTGCAAAATCGAGAAGTGTGGCCTTTTTTACCACAGTTATAGCAAGTGATATTTTTAAAATTTTTCTTTGATTTTTTGGCTTTGCCAAAACTATCTTTTTCCTTCTTTTCAAAATTATCCTTCTCTTTCCTTTTAGAAAATTTTCTTTTATAAAATTTCTTTTGATCCTTTTGCTTAGAAAGGCATTTGTCCGGACACTTGGGTTTTTTAAAAGATTCAAAAGATGGGTCATATTGGGCACAAAAATCTCCTAATCCTTTTCTAGAAAGCTTTTGCTCTTTCTTGATTTGTTTTTGGAGACGAATATTAGAGCACAGTTGTGTTCCTATTTTGTAAACATAAGAAGTTAGTTCTCCGTAAGAAAGATGGTCATATGGAATTTGGTTTCCATATTCTTCTCTTATCTTACCGCGAACTTGTTCTCCTATAAGTTTTGGTAATCCAGCAAGAAATTTTTCTTTCCAAAAAGACTGGTTGCAATCTGTCCTTTGGAAGACTCTTTGCAAAAACACTTCTTTATATTCCCGAAATTCTCCTAAAGATTTACATTTCATATTGGACAAAAGGTCTTGGTTCTTATCCAGAATATGGGAAGAATCTCCTAGAAAATGCTGGGATATAGAAAATATAAGGGTATTCACAGCATCTTGGATAGGTTGTTCTTCTTCATCAAGAATATGTTGGCCAAAGGGGTCGAGTTTATAGGCATTTAAAATTTGAGACCTTTGCTCTTCATTTAGGTAGTTATCCCACCATCCTTTGAGCTGGCCTATAAAACCGGCTATTAAAAGATATGCAACAGAATGATCAGAAGTATCTGGAATAGTTTTATAAGTGTTTGCAAGCATGACCATTTGAGTAAGAATATTGATAAGATTTTGTTCAGAAACTCCATCTATATTCCATTCATAGATGGCATCAGAAGAATATTTGTTCTGGATTTTAGAAAAGGTTTCTTCTGTGAGAATATCAGGAGGAGTGGCACGTGAGTAATATAACTTTTGGGGATCCTTCCAGGTAATACGATTTATTTCTGGAAGAGATTCAGTATCAGATTTATCTAAGAGATTTATTTGATTGGAAGGCTCTATACGATCAGGAGTGTCTTTGACACTCAAATTTTGAATTAAAGGGGTATCCAAAATTATAGGATTTTTTGGAATCAGAACTGCTTTTCCCTTGAGGAGTCTCCTTCTTTCTTCTAAAGCTTTAGTAAAATCAAGACTGGGATTCTTTGGTATTTCAAAATTTTTAAAAAGTGGTGATTTTAAATCCTTTTTCGGAGTTATTATAGAGGAGGATGGAAAACTGTTTTGGGCAAGATTTTCAATTCGGTCAAGTTGTTTTCCTATAGTATGAAGATGTTGATTTGAAAAGTTATTTTGTTCAACAATCTTCTTGATCCCTATGCCATCTATTTCAGAAGCAGTTTTGAAAGGGGAAGCTATTATTTCAGTTTCACGGTGTTCAATTTTAATTTTCCTAAGAGGAGGGTGATTAGATTCGATGACATGGCCATCATCTAGTTTCCATTTATAAAATTGGTCTAGGACAGAAACTTGCCTTTCTTTTAGGAATATATCTTCAAACCAATCAAAGAAGAATATTTCAATTTCATGTTGGTACATGTAATCATAATATTCTCTTTTGATTTCCTTTGCTTGGTTTTGAAAATTAGAAAAGAACCATTCCCTGATTTGCTTGTTATCAAAAGAATTGAACTCTTTATTTAAAACAATCCTATTGGGTTCAAAGGTTAATTCTAAAACATTTATTTCAGGGTCTTCCATTTCAGAAGGAGTGGGATCAGCAAAATCAGGAGTATGTTGATAAACTGGCCTGGAGATTCCTGACCTATTGTCTATGCCACTGATATTAGGAAGAGGAGGAGCACTTGCAGATGCTTCTTCGGGATTATTTAAAGGATTATTTGGAACGGCATCTACTGACCTACGAGGAGTAGTAGTATGCCAAGAAGGGATTGACCTGATGTCGCAAGACCTCCTAGGAATGTCAATAGATCTTCTGGGAAATTGAATAGTTACTCTTCCTTCAGGGTGTTGGATGACATTGGTGGGATCAGAATTCCGAACTATTGGTTGAGGAATTCGGTTTTCTAATTCCCATTGTTCAGGAAGAGTTATTTGGTTCCAAGGAATGGTCCTTGGGATAGTAATATTTGCTTTAGAAATATCTGTTTGTAACAGAAGGGTTTCTCTATTGGAGTTTAATTTAAAAGCTTTACTACCAAAAGCAGAATTCATTACTTTATAATAAATTCTGTAAATGAGAGCTATAGGAATGGATCCTTCAGCTATAGAATAATTGTGAGTTTTTATTTGAAGAGTGAGAGATTTTAAAATATTCTTATCTTTGAGAGAAATTGTAAGACCTGGATAACTATCAAAATTAATTGGTCCGCTGCAGAGACTTGTCTCTATAGCTCCAAGAATGGATTCATCGTATTTTAAAAGTCTTGCATCTCTCAAAACAATAAGCAAGGAAGTATCTAACCCTTCTTTGGTAAGGGGTTTTGCACCAACCTGTACCAAACCTATATGCATATAATTCCATTTCTGGGAATGTTTCTTTATCGAATCTTTGTTCAAAAGTTGAATTGAAGCAAAAGAATCAGAAAGTGGTATGTCTCTTTCTTCTGTAGCAATCACATAGTCATTATTCCCAAAGAGTCTGAATTTGGAATGCTCATAAATTTTATCAAGTTTTACTTTTGGAATGAACCAATTTTCAATGGACTTATTAAAATCTTCTATATTAATTTCTTCTCTATTAATAGGTCCTTGATCAGAGAACATTTGTGATAAAGAACTAGAAGAAGATTCAGATCTTCTTAATAAGTTCATTGCAAAAGACTACTTTCTTCTTTTCAATAGATTTCGACGATGTTTACCAACGGTCTTACTACCCCACTGGGCTTTACTGCCTGGAACACATCCAGAAATCACGCGAAAAGATCTCCACGAAGGAAATCGCCTTTACTGCAAATGAATTTATAAAGAATATCCTTATCTACCCCTTGGCTCTGATACCATATATATATATATATATGGCTAAAAACAATAGTAAGGCCATAAAACACCAAACTTATCATCACTATCCTGAACAAGAACAAATTAACAAGAGCAAGCACTAATTAGATATACCACTTACCTTAATTATTTTGCAACCTTTCCCTCAATCAAAGGCAATCAAAGAGAATGTCGCGACCTAAAGTTTTTCCTCTCAGGCTAATGGATTATTAGGACTAAACCTAACTCGGGCCCTCCCAAGCCCTACCAATTCGCAACTTAGGGTTTACGTTTTTAACATGCAAATATTTTCATGCTTGGAGTCGCTACTAATCTATTTGTGGTAGGTCGATTAGAAACCTAAATAAAACATAGGGAGATATGTTTTATTCCTACGAACCAGAGATTCTAAGCCCGGGGACTTGATTACGCTAGATCTAGTCTAACGCCCTTTCGGTACCTTTTCTTTTCAAAAATATTTTGGCGAGCAATCTGGATCCATTTTAACTTAGTCACTAACATGTGAGGTGTTCATGCGGGTGCGCAAACCACCAATTTAACACCCAAGAAAGCATTGAATAAATTGCAAGTTGGGAGAATTACTTACCTCGAAACAACGTAAGTATCTGCATTGTTAGCTAGAAAATCACATCAACAACCTAATATGATTTCTAATTAACAAGCAGTTCACTCAATATTTTTAGGATTTTCACTTATTTAAATGAAACCTAATCTACATGCAATGACGTGCAATAAATGACATGCAAGACCTAGCATACAAACTATATGTCATGCGACGACGTGACCTAATTCTGATGACAGGCCAATGATTTATTTTTTTTGTATTTTCTAATGAAATTCGGAATAAAAGTATGCCTAAATTAACATGCAACCTATGATGACTTAACATATCCTAACATGACTTATTTTTGGGATTTTTGTTAAAATTCGAAATAATAAATTACTTAAATTAAGAATGTAATCTATCCTAACTTGCCATAAAACAATTCATTCTTTTTTTGGGTTTTCATGAAAATTCGGAATTAAAAAATAACCTAAATAATCTATTAAGATTAGAATATTACTTAATTTAAACTAGGAAATAGATTATCTCCAGTCCTAATTTAAATTAAATAATTACTCTATCGTCTAGATATATTTAGGATTCCCTAAACATGCAAAACTCAAATTCAAATCCTAACTGATATTTTTTGAATTTTCTTTTTTATTTAAAAAGGAAAAATAATTTAAACAGAGATAGCATCAACATTTAAAACAACCACGCGATCCGCAAAATTCGTTTCAAACTCGGATTAGGCACAAAAATCGAACTATCGGTCATATCTATAGGGTTACAGATATTGACGGAAATTCGATCATTCAAATTTGGAAAGCAGATAAAATTCATTGTCGCACCCAAGTGATTATGGGTAGGATAATGATTCTCCGTATCGCCACGTATCATACCTTAGGGCTAAGGTCGGATAGTTGTCCAGATACGTTGCTGAATTAGGAAAGTTTTCCTAATTTTGAATATTTTCGAATATTGCGAACAAGGCAAACATCATCCTAAGATATCTAGCAATCCACACAATATTCACAGAATATTCAAGCATCCAAAAATTAAGAAACCAAATATTCTGAAAATATCGGATAACATCCTTACCTAATTTCGAAATATTTCCAAATTTGAACTCGCGGATCGGGATTGCGGATCGGGATGAGTGGCGAACGGCGGACCGGCGGTGGCGCGACCACAAGGACGGCGGCGACGCTGTTTACGATGGTGCTTGTGATGGCGCAACTCCGGGACAGCAGCGGTGGCGGAGCGACGGCGGCAGCGGCGGTGCGGCAGCGGGCGCGGCAGCAGGCGCGGCGAGGAGTGGCGGCAGCAGGCGCGGCAGCAGGCGCGGCGGGGAGTGGCGGCAGCAGGTGGTGTCGCGCGGCGGAGAGCAGCGCACGGCAGGGGCGGCAGGCGCGGCGGCAGCAGGCGCGGCAGGCGCGGCGGTGACGCGCGGCGGGCGGCAGGCGCGGCGGGCACGGCGGTGACGCGCGACGGGCGGCAAGCGCGGCAGGCACGGCGGCAGCAGGCGCGGCAGGCGCGGCGGTGATGCGCGGCGATCGGCAGGCGCGGCAGGCACGGCGGCAGCAGGCGCGGCAGGCGTGGGTCGGCTCCGGCGTGCGGCGGGCGGCAGGCAGCGGCGTCGGGGCGCGGCGTGCGGCGGCGTGGGTTGGCTCCGGTACGGAAGGCGCGGCGGTGGCAGGCGCGGCAGGGAGCGGCGGCGATCTTCGCCGGTCTCTCTCTCTCTCCCTCTCTTTCTCACTCTCACACTCTAAAAATTCTGATCTGAAAATTATGAGTCCCCCCTTAAAAATTCTGACCTAATGAAGTATATATAACCCTAATCTAGGTCAATTAGATGGGCTCTCTAGTCCTAATGGGCTTAGACTTGGGCTTAGATTTTAATTTATTTTAAATGGGCTGAATTAATTAAGGATAAATGGGCTGAATTAAGCTCAAATTAAAACAACCAAGCCCGTTTGACTTGTAATTCCCGGCCCTTGCATTCCAAGCGAGCCGAGTCCCATTCGATGAAATTTAAGCTCGTTCATTCACCGCCGGTCCGATGCAAAATGCAATTAATCTAAAATAAATTTAAACTATATGTTATGCAATTTAAAATATTTTTTGTTTAGGGGTTAAAAATTTAATCCCTAATTTTCTATGCAAATTACACTAAGTGATGCGCCAAAATTTAGGTGTCAACAGAGAAGAAGAAGAGCAATATACAGAAAGGGATTTATCACTAATGGAGGAAAACAAAGATGCGTTGAGAAAAGCAATTGCAATAACTCCCATGGTATGAACCTTCAAGCTTATATATAGGAGAAAAAGAGTGTAGAAATCTTCTCGTTTTCATATGAGCTGCCGCGTGCATGAATCTTCTCCGTTGTTGACAGGAGTCAATGCTGGTCTTCGTCCGTGTCCGTTGATGCGTTTGATAGCATGTTCAAAGCAGGTGCATACTCGCGGACCCTACCTCTGTTTCCTATTATCATTATCTTTCCTTTGTTTTTTTTAATTTTTGAAACTTTGACCGTTTGTTGAGAAAGATGTAATGTGCAACTTATGAAATTGTCATGGTAGTTAAAGACTCGATGTTAAAAACCGCGTCTCTAAGTCAAGACACAATCTCGACCAAAAAAAAAAAAAGTCAAGACACAACATCATCCATTGCTCATATTACTAGAGATGCTAATATAAAATCCTACGAGATTAGTAAGGTAATGAGAACTCTATGCCTCAAAGAAACCTAAGGTCTCAAATTTTTACGGTCCCCAGAAAGTAAATCTTCGTGGTGTGAATTTTCTGCCTATAATTGATATTGGATGCAGATTTAGAATTGTATGCGAAAATCTACAATACTTCATTACCACAATCAGAATTTCAAAAGGAATGATAATATTTGTACCAATGGTTTTCAAAACACCCTTAAAAAAAGATTGATTTGGTCGAGATTGATAAAACAAGGAAAAAGAAAAGAAGAGAGTGGCGTAATATTTGACTTGGGCTTTGGTTAGTTGTTAATGATGCTTTATGTCTTGTTTGATTTTGTAAATTCATGTCTTGAAAATGATAGGAATGTGATATGTTATGAATTATGAAAAAAGCTCTAACACAAAAAAAAAAGAATTATGAAACAAGGATCACATGGTTTGATATTTGAAATGAAAAATGTCTAGAGTATATTTCTTGCAAAAAGCCAGATTGGACATTTACTTTTTGGTTATTTGTGAATAATTTGATTAACGTTTTATGAAAAATATTGTGAAAAGCTATACATAATACTTTATGAACTTGATTTATGAATATTATGAAAAGTTATATGTTTTGGTCAGTGAATCTGGACATAAGGACATTAGAAATGCTAAAAGCTTCGTACGACGTTCATTTTAATGCCAAAAGTTTTTTTCGAATACTTAAATGTCACTTAAAAAAAACGATCACTTGAGTGCCAACTTCGATTTAGATTGCCGAAAATTCAACATTACCATATTTTATTAATTTATCCGATCAACGTGGCTCACCGGTGTGCCTAGTCAGGTATTTAGCAAAATATAATGTCGATAAAAAAGTAAATACTGAGTGAAAGACGATCAATCTCTAGTAAGAACAACAAAATCATTGCGACCTCTCTCTCTCTCTCTCTCTCTCTCTCTCTCTCTCTCTCTCTCTCTCTCTCTCTCTCTCTCTCTCTCTCTCTCTCTCTCTCTCCATCTTCTCTGACCTTGCAATAATCGAGCGATCTCCCACCTCAATTCGCCATGCTCAGGCAAGCCATGAAGAAGCTACTACTCCACGGGCCCATCCTGACTTCCGCCTTTCGAACGCCCCGTTCTACCCCTTCTTTGCAGATATCATGGCGCCGCCGAAGGCCGACGCGGCATTCGTGGATCATTTCTGTTTGGACGCCTTGCTGCTTGCTTTTTTTTTATGATGATTGGGGATTGGCCACGTACGGATGGTCGCGGCTGTCAAGTCCGCGGAATTGCAGAAATCGGCCTCCAAGAATATTTTCTCCTAATCCGGTGAGTAATTGCTCCCCAGGAACAAAATTCAAGATCGGAAGTTCGTTTTGGCGAGAAGAGGAATGCGATGAAAGGGGAGGCCAATTCTGGACGAGTGGCATTTGGAGACTGAGATGGGTGAGATCAAAGACAAGCCACTCGTGAGAGACGCTGACGCTCGTCCATGATCGTCGTAAGCGTCGTTCAGCCAAACCTAGTCGGCTTGGTCAGTGTTGGCGACTCTGCTGGCGGCAACGATGGGGGAGGGGCGGAGGTTGCATTCGGAGGGAGAGGATGACCAGATGGGTTTTTCAAGCAAGAGTAGGGATGTCAATGGGTCGGGTCCGGTCGGGCTTTCTTGATACCCGACCTGACCCGAAACCTACAGGGTCATGCTTGACCCGCCCAGACCCACCCAAGACCCTGTTCATCGTACACCCCAAAGCCCGGGCCGGGCCGGGTCGGGTCATGCCGGGCTTCGGTTTTTTTTTTTTTTCGCATAGATAGTAACATCAAAAGGCAAAAGACAATTCTCATAAAGAAAAATTTCTACATAGAGTAATCACCATCACGGAGAGACATGGTTCACGATGCTTGGATCGTATTATTACAAGCCTATCTTAATATCAGTACACATGCTAAACAATTGATACACTTCCAGCTCCCGATTGACTAATGCAAGTTATTCTTTGATCTTATCAAAAGACAGAAGCTCGTGTGAAATATCCAGCTCAAGGAAGCGTTTTGCCTCTCAATAATCATCATCCACCACTCCCGTCTTCAAGAAAAACACCATTAGAACAGAAACAGAACTCTTTTCGCTCTGAAAACTGACATTTCTATCTTCAATGCTGCTCCATCAAATGTCCCTGTTCTCCAAACCTTGAATCACCAACAAGACAGGCGGTCGAACCAGACGCCTGAGTTCAAGGCACAACGGCATCCGCTCCTGCCTTCGGAAGAGATTAAACTTTCGATTCATACCGCAGACAAACGTTTCCAGGGTCCGTCGTCCAACGACGCAGCAGTCTCTCTACGACTGTGAATCGCAATTCGCAATGCGATTCCCAACACCAGAACACCCGTTGACTCTTATACTGCTGAACTCAGGAACAACATCATCATCCTCATCATCATCCTCACGAAATCAATACAAAAGAAAGGCAACATCTTGGAATCCCAGAAGCAAAATCCCTGTTCATTGTGTCTGCATCAAACCGCAGTTCCAACTCCATCTCAATTTATTAGGCACAAGTCAGGAACGAAAACTTCATCAAGCTCAAAATCTAACAAGAACCTCACCCCTCAACACCAGCCAATGACAGCCAAGTTCAAAGCCCCAAAAAGAAAAGAAAAAACTGGAAACTTGAAAGCATCTACAGGACTTTGAGCATATCCTCGACACCACTAAAGGTGCAGGCCCCGCCTTCCTCCAGGTTGAGCACCTTCACGACGCCGTCCTCCGCGAGCAGCGCGTACCGCCGCGACCGCACCCCGAGCCCCACCGGCTGGTCACTCAGGTCGAGCTCGCACCCAATTGCCCTCGTGAAGTCCCCGTTCCTATCCGACAGCAGCATGACGTCGTCGCTGATGCCCAGGTTTTCCTTCCACGCCCGCATCACGAAGGCGTCATTCATGGAGATTCATGGAGATGCAGGCAATGTTGCCCACGCCCTTGGCCTTTAGCTCCCCGGCCTTCTCCACGAACCCCGGCAGGTGCTACTGCGAGCAGGTCGGGGTGAAGGCCCCTGGGACGGCGAAGAGGATTGACTTCTTCTCGGCGGTGAGGGCGGAGACGGTGGTGGTCTGGAGCTCGCCGGTGAGGTCGAAGTAGGAGAGGGTGGCGTCGGGGAGCCTGTCGCCCACGAAGATGGCGGCGCGGGTGGCGATGGTAGAGAGGCGGAGGGGCTTGCCGGGGGACAGGCGGCGGGGGACGGCGAGGGGGGAGGAGCGGCGGCATAGCGCCAGAGAGGAGAGAGAGAAGGGAAGAGAGACTGAGAGAGAGAGATGGGTTGGCCTAGAGTGTCAATAGGCCGATCCTAAAATACCCAAACTCTAATAAAATCCCAAATTTTAAGGTCATATTTGAATAAAATTAAGGCCCGATCTCAAAATATCCCAAATTTTAGGGCTGGACCGGGCCGGTGCAGGTTTGATAGACACCCCTAAGCAAGAGGGACCAAAGGCATTAAGGTAAGGGAGACGGCCGAAGGGAGAAGGTGGGAGAAGAGCGAGAAGAAGATGAGAAGGAGCTTGGAGAGAGGATAATGGAGGAGAGAGATAGAGAGAAGAAAAATGAAACGTGGGACCCACTTGGACACAAGGAAGTCTGCATGGACTTGTTTTTAATATAAAAATGTCACATCAAATTTAACTTTTTATTATTAAAGTCACTTAATAATTTTGGTTAAAATTTCTTATCGTAAGCATTAAGTAATCGTTTTTTATCTGATTTGAAATTTAAGTGAGTCGAAAAAAAATTTTTACACTAAAGCGAGTGCCATACGAAATTTTTAGCACTTCTAGTGTCTTTATGCCATTAACATGATTTGTATGGAGGGGACCTAACAAGCTTTATGCAACTGTTTTTTGGAGGGATTTCACCAAGGTTTTCTACTGTCAATTTTTCTAGTCCAAGCAAAGATGAAGGGTGACTTAGGGTGACTCTACGGTGATAAAGTATGCTGGCCACTTCAATCAGTTAAGTAGACTAGCAAAAAATTTTATGCCCGATGAGAAAAACAAGGCTGAACATTCTGAGAGTGGCCTTCGACCAAAGATCCGCTCTCAACTTTCATCTCACGTGCTGACAACTTACAAAGATGTCTTGGTGCGGGCAATAAAGGTAGAAAAAGGCATCTGCCCCATTGGGGTTGTGATATATAGAGCACTCATCAGCGGAAGAGACCCAAGCCTACTGATTTTCAAGACAACGGTGCTAGTGTCAGCAGCAAGTGGAGAGGTAACAATCGGCCGGTTTATTTTAGAAATCAGGGCCTTGTAATACTCGTCGGAAACATCACGGCGGCCAATGACGTCGGAAAAAAAGGGGCATGTTTTCTATGTGGAAAAAATAGGATCCATGGCACGTGACTGTCCTATGTAGAGGATAGCTCTAGCTCATAGTAGATCATGTTTCCAATACAGGCAACCTGAACATTTAGCACATAATTGTTCCATACGGAGAAATGCCCCTTCAGTTGGTAGGCCATGGAGAACCAGCCTCATTTATTTAAAGAGGTAGAATGTAATAATTGAAGTTTGGAAAAAAAGAGAGTAGGAAAAAAAAAACAAGACCAATAAGTTAGCTTAGTACATGGATATGCATGGAATAGGACACATATCCTATTTACACGCTAAAATCAAAAAAATAAATTAACTAATGGGCTATTGGACACATGGTACATGACTAAGGGTGTGCATGGCAACCATTCTGTGTTCAGAAACAGATTCTGATAAAAAATAATTCTTTTTTGTTCTGTGTCTGTGAATAATTTCTAAGCATTTGAAGGCGTTTAGTAATTGCTCAAAATTTCTATTTTTAGAATAGAAAAAGAACAGAAATACGTTTGATAACTACATAAAATTTCTTTTTATTAATAATATTTTGAATTTCTTAATATTTCTTTTTTTCCTTGGCCATGGCCGATTGCCGGCGCTGGCCAGGGCCGGCTAGGGCATCGCGACCCTCGCCGGTGGTGACGGTAAGGTCGGCCTCGCCATGGCCGGGCGAGGCTTGACCTCGCCCAGATCTGGCGAGGCCGACCTCGCCGTCAACGCCCTCCGCGACAGCGAGGTCGGCCTCGCCATGGCCGGGCGAGGCTCAACCTCGCCCAGATCTGGGGAGGCCGACCTCGCCGTAGCCACCCCCTGTGACGGCAAGGTCGACCTCGCCTTGGTCAAGTGAGCCTCGACCTTGCCCAGATCTAGCGAGGCTGACCTCGCCGTCGCCAAGGCCGACCTCACCGTCGCCGAGGGCGGCGAGGGCCGACCTCGCCGTTGTCGGCGCCGAGCCGACGGTGCGCCGGGAAGAAGATGAAGAATAAATAAAAAAGAAAGAAGAAAACCAAGAAGAATCGGTTCTAGAAAAATTGTTTCAGAATCAAGAAGCTACTTTTTTTTTTGCTTCTTGATTCTATTCCAAAACTGATTCTGGGACCAATTTTTTGCAAAATTGTGCCTGAGCACAAAAATTTTAACAAACGGATTTCTATTCTCAATCTGATTCTGGAAACAAAAGAACAGAAATTTTCACTATTTGGCACATTGCCAAACGGGCCATAAGCTTACTTTGGTCGACTTAGAGACATTGCTTTAAAATGCTTCTTTCGACAAACAAAGGAGAAGTGGCGTAGAGAAAGAATTGAAAAGATTGATTTGATTGAGATTTACAAAACAAGAAAAAGGAAAGAAATCGAGAGAGAGTGAAAGGGATTTCGGCTCACGTATGTTTCGAAAGTCTTGACAAGTCGGATTAACACCATCTTGAAGCATTCAGATTTTGAAGCTTTCCGAGTTACATAACATTCAACTTGGCTTTTAATTAGCTGTGAGTGATACTTATCTCTTTTTGGACTTTGTAAACTCATGTCTTGAAAATAATAGGAATTGGACATATTATGAGTAATGAAAGAAGGCATTAGATGGTATGAAAATGAAAAGGTGATGTCTAGAGAGAGTATTTCTAGCATAAAGACGGATCAGGTGTTTATTACTTTTTGCTTTTTTTGAATGTTTTTAAAAACGTTATATGAAATGTATGGTGAAAAGTTATATGTCCTGCTTTATGAATCTGATTTATACAATGTATTCTGCTTAATAAATTAGATTGTGAAACTTTATAAGTTTTGGTTAGTGAACTTAAATTATTATATGGACTCTGGATTGATTTGTGATTAATGGAGGATGATGTAAGTAGTTTGATACTCAATATCACTATGTTTTGAACCATTTAGGGGTTTTTTAGTATGCATACTGCTTTTAGGATATCCTTGAGATGTGAGCTACCGATAATATAGGTAGAGACCTAGTCGAGGGAGAAATCTTTGATTGCTTTTATCATAGGTGTTAAGCATAACCATAGATGGATGGTGAGCACTAGATTGATCAATTGGATAGTGAGCACTAGATTTGATTTAATGGAATAAGTATTACTGATATATAAAGTTTTGTTATCATTTTTGACATTGTACTTATATTATATATTGGATTTGGGATATAGGAGTCATAGGTTTTTTGATAAATATGCATAGCCGATACTCAATTTGCTTAAAAGATATTCGCTTGACTTAGTCAGCTGTGGTTGTTCACATTGTTCATCTTATATCCTTTTCAAGTTCTTTAGCTAGAGACAAGTGGGACGAGATGGGAAATTTTAATGGTGGGATTTTGGGTATGAGCTATATATATATTCGAGATTGCGTTCCTTGGATAGGATGACGTTCTTGTTATTTCCCCTGTACTTGCATAAGTCGGGGTGTGATATTTGGAGTACTAGAGTGCTCTTATATACTTAATTTGGAGCATCTAGACTAGAAGTTCGTACTTTAAAATTAGAAGCCCACTAATCTTTCCACGTCCAAAACGGAGCCGTCGAGGGAGAGAGCTGCCACTTTGTCTACGGTTAAATCTTCTAATTTTTGGGGCCCTCTTTCAATTTCCGTCTTTTAGCTATTTTCTATGCAATTTAATCCTCTAACTCATGTGATTTGTGCAATGTGATCTCTATCAAAAACTGTAAGGTCAATTTTTAAAGTGTATTAAAAAGATACACCTTGCTAATTTTACATTTTTTCCCGTCATCCATGCTTATCACAGTTTAATAAAATTTCGTTCAGCGATACAAGAATAAGGGCCCATATCCAGATTTAACATATTGATGGCTTGGCTAAACGGCACGGTACTATACCACCAGTTAGAATAGCTCATATGTGCTTGCACGATCGGCCAGTCCACGAGCCCACCTCCTAAATTTAAAGACCTTAAACGAATGCCGTTAGTAGCTCACAAAGCCTATATTGACAGTAACAATATTGCATCTACAAACTTAATAATTTATTCAAAAATTCTGGTGCTCTCTTAGTTCTCTTAGTTTTATATCATTGTGCTCTGCCTGTGCTCTCTTACGGTCTAAGGTGCATCCCATGTTGGAAATTAATGTTTGTCTTCTGATTGTGAGTTCAAAAGAGTTTTTATCTATCACGACTACGAAGTCTTTGATCTATGGAAGAAAAAAGCATGGAGCGACTGAATAAGTAGCCTCGACCCATGAAAGAGATGGGCATGTGGGCCGACAATCATGTTCCTGGACTCTTGAATCTGAGTCCTGTATAAGAATCCGGCCTTGAATGCATAAGCTAGAACTGGGTGTCCTAAGACTAAACTTGCCCAAAACCCTCGGTCTTACATTGCTAGAAAACATGTTGTGGGCTTCAGAATCTACAAACCTAAAGATGGGGAAAAGATTTTTCATTTAGGCTTCGTTCGTTTCCGGAAAAATATTTTTTCGAAAAACATTTTCCGTATTTTCAGGTATTCGGGGGTGGAAAATATTTTCCGTGGGAAAACATTTTCCTTTTCCATCCCCAAATCCTTCATTGTTTTCAGGAAAATAATTTCCTCTTTTCACAAAGAGGAAATCATTTTCCCCCAAAATGAAGGCAAAATTGCCCATGGGAGGAAAAAAATTTTCCGTGGGAGAGAAAGTTGATCGCCAGTCACCGCCATTGGCCGTCGATCGTCGGCTGCCGCCGTTGCCAGTCACCGGCCGCCGCCGCCGGCCGCCGCCTCCGCCGCCCGCCCGCCGTCGCCGCCGCCGCTACCGTCCGCTGCATGCCCGCCCCTGCCGCCGGCCCGCCGCCGCCGCCGCCAGTCGCCACCACCGGTCGCCGGACGGCTCCGTATTGGCGGTCGCCGAACACCAGAAAATTGTGTTCCAGAAAGACATTTTTCGGGAAAATGACTTCCGGAAAAATATTTTTCAAAAGGAGAATATTTTCTGGCAAACGAACGGAGCCTTTATAATGTTAGTTAGCATCCATGCAACCATATAGTGAGATTTAGTTCAAATACTTGAAGGAGACTCCAAGAATGGTTGGGGCTGTCAACCCGTTTACTTGTTTGACGAAACGCCTACACCAAATCAGGTACCCTTTTTCTAATTGCTAGCATTCATTGGACGACTTTTTCAAGTTCATGTCACAAGTCCTAGTTTTGGATGTGCTATCTGGACTGACGTTTGGGGTCTGCTGGCAATGGCATGGTGAGTTCAAGTTCACATTCCGAAACCTCTTTTTATGCCAGGAATAAGCCATCAGACACTGGTGGATACCCATGGAGAAGATGCATTCAGGTACTAAACTCAAGGTAATTTTTTATGCTAAACTATGTCTAACTTGTTTCCAGTATCTTTAAATGTTCTGCATTTACGAATTAAGAGTTTGCTACCTGTAACAGAACTCCATGCACAAGAAATTAGTTCTGGTCTATTGTTCTTATATCACGTAATGCTGTCGAGGGTAAAGTATCAGTAAAGTATCTCACGAGGTCCTTTACCAGGAAAGCATGGAAAAGATCCAACGTGGCTTACACAAAATTGTCATAATTTTGGGGTAAAATAAGCTTTTGAAAATATCAAATGTGCATTTCTTGCAAGTCCTTGCCAGTTCATTCATCTGTTTGTAATGTCATATCTGTTCCAATTCTAGACCATCTTGAAATGTTTTTAGATATTTTTTTTTGGTCGATTTTAGATATTTGTTGAATGGTATAATTATGCAGGGATGTTGAATTCCGCCATATAGAGTTCCTCTGAAACTTTAAAAATGAGTTTATCAATTTATGTAGTAACTAGCCCATTCTCCAGATGAAAGGTTGCCCTTGATGCACAAAAATGACTTAAATAGGAAAAATCATTATGCGGCACAAAATTCGTGCAGAGAGTACCTCGCAGGTGCTCATGAAAAATCAACTTTTAATCGGTCAATGAAATTATCAACAATGAGAAGAATAAGCACGATCAAGGTTGGTACAACAATGTCTCCATAGATGCTATTGTGCTCAAATTACTTCTCAGTACTTTCTGTTACTTCCTTTGGTTGTCTAACAAATTCAACAGTTTAATGTTCCTCCTCATAACCTATGGGATATATCTCTTCATATTGAGTTGACTGATGATGCATTTTTTTCCTGGAAAGAACCCTTTCCTAATAATGAAAAGCTTTTCAATATACCAAGAATTATTTACATACATCTGTATTCAATCTCTTCATCTCATGAAGGAAGATGAACGTGTGAAGAGGTGTCGTTTAACGTAGAGACTGATAAGGCGCATAAGGATACATGAAGAGGGTCACCACCAACTTCTTCTAGCAGAACTAGTAGGTTACCTGAGGCTTTCAGAAAGGATCGAGGCACATGATACCTGAATACAGAGAAAAAAATTAAAACGAAATCAATGCTTGAGAGGGACATATAATTTGAATTTATATAAACAGAAGAGAGCATGCAACTTTGTGATGCCTAGCTACTTGCTGATCAAAAACTTTTGCGTTGACTTGTCTCTGATGGACTTTGAATAGTCTTGCGTTGTGTTCCGCTTGACGGAGATGATGAGAAAGTTGCATATAGATATTAACAGGTTACGGATAAGGGCTTTTAATCCTCACTATGCATGTATACTATCGTATTATTTTTGCGATTAAAGGTTTCTGGCATTCCTATTTCCTCAATACTCATCCATTTAGTTAATAGACTAGCTTTGACTATTAGAATTCGTTCGGTATAATAGTGACTGAATGATAGTTGTGTTGTGTTATGCTTTTGTTGTGATTTGAAGTGCTTTAACTTGTGTTTATGCTACTAAATATTATATATTAGCTTTCTAAAAGCAATTGTAAGTTTTTGCAGTTATGAGGATGTTGCAGTTGTGAAGTGTTTGCTTGACAGTCCGGAAAAGCTGCAACGTCTCTTTTCACGGTTGTAGCTGATGGCGAGAAGCTGTACGTGTCGAGACGTGCAATAGACTGAGGTGTATTTTGTTTTCCCATTCAATTTATTAGTGAACAAGGGGCCTCAAGCATGGACAAATTTGAACGGATGTCTTTTGTTTCCAAGGTGTCTGATGTTCAGCCTACTGTTTCACTATTGTTCTATGCTTCCACTGGGTAAAATCCTTTCAGTTAATCTCCATCTATCCTCCGCTGCAAATAAGAGAATATTGCACAAATAGAAAGTAATGTAACTTCATGATTAAGTGGATAACTTTAACATACAAAGTTTGTGATGGATTTCCCTTTGCTGTATGAAATGAAACCCAGTATCGACCAATGCTTTGTCCATTCACCCAAGCTTCTCCCTTAGACATGGTTGTAAGATTTAATGCTAGCGGTTCACTGCCCTCTGGTGCATCAAAATAAGTCTGCAAAGCCGTATGATATGAGCTTATAATGATGAACGAACAACTTCATCTGTTCTAAGCACTTTATGCTGTCACTTGTTTATTGGTTAGACCTCAGTTTTCATGCAAACTGCAGATTCTTGTTCCAAAAACTAAAAGAATTAATAATCGAAGTTTGAATTAGTTTTCTCCATCATCAATGATAGGAACTCATTTTCTTTTTTAGTGAAAGACAAATAATCAAGTTGCAGGAGATAATAACAGTGCAAGTTAATCCCTGCCCCATATTTTTGTGATAACCTGCAAGTTATTATCCCATTTATTGGTATTACTTTGACGCTCATTTCAGAAGGGAAAACGTAATTTACCTTGTACCAAGTAAGTGGCTGGTTCACAGCTGTTATGTTGCTCCACTCAACATTCCCCAGATTTTGTTCGTTGTATATTTCTAATCCTTGACCACATAGTCCCACCTTACATAAGCAATAATAACATTATTAGCTATCAGTTGTTACCGTTTCCGTTCTAAGGAGAGATATATTATTGTCCACTTTTACTCTGCTGTTGTATACTTGTCCAGATAAGAGCTTACCTGGTATCCCCATGAATAGTTTCTGAAATTATATGACTGGTCTTGAGTGCACCAGATCTCCACCTCGGCCAATCCAGCATATCTTCTCTCTAGAAATGCTCCTGAGTCCTAGGTGATAGATCATGTCAATTGCCACATAATTTTGCAGACTTATTGGATATGAAAAGTTTAAGCAAATACTCACTGGCAGCCCAACCATAACGCTGAGTATGGAAATATTATTCATCTGATTGTCCAACACAATTTTGGTCTCCATGGTGAAGTTTTTGACATCATGGTTTCCATGGGCCACTCCTAATTCAGCAATAGCAAGCTTAGATGTTTCATTACGTGAATCTGGACTGCAGAATTATTTTTCCTAACTATTCGAACTCTGTATGAAATTTTACATCCATATCTCCTTGCAAATTTTGGACCTACATAAATCTGTCATTGGTCTCAGTCTGACTTTGTATTTTGGTTGAATGGTATCAGTATGTCTTCAGCTGTTTATTGCTATTTGAATGTATGTCATAAGACAGGCTGTGAATGAGTCATTACTCTGTAAGATCACGCTCCAATAATTCATTCAGCGGTTCTTGGAACTTACCCATGTACTCATTGTTGACAAAAGCATGTGTAACGTGTCCGAGAGACACAAGGTGAAGCACTGGTTCAGCACACGTTGAGTTTGGCTGAAAACTGACATTATAAGAAGTATGAATGGATCAGCTAAAACATATTATATACAAGATATATGTTGCAATCACTTTTAGCGAGATGATTCCACCTGAATGTATACCAAAGGTAGTCGGATTCATCTTTTGTTGTATTCATGTGTTCTAGCAATGTATCTGCTCTTAAAGATGTATCTAAGTAGCTTGGAGTTACATCAAGGAATTCTTCCCACTCATCTGCACATTCAAATGTCTGGCTGGTTGTTATGATTCTTGTATTGCTCTCACTTGTTACCTGTGAATAAAAGGTCAGAGAAAAATGACTGTCTTCCTGAAGGATGGAATAACATGTTCATTGTTGCTACTCGTACATCTAATGTGGATCAATTTACTGGAGATTGTGATTGTTCTTTAGTGACTTTTCTGTTGGTCAAAACAGGTGTATATTCGATGATTAAACCTTCTTGTCGTCTCTCATTTAACAGAATACCTATGACAACCATAAATTTATCACAATATTGATTGCCTTTCCATCTTGAGAATTCTCAGACAAAAGAAACAAAGGATTATCAAAAAATTTGATCACAAAGAAATAAGAATGAAAGGTTGACGAGCTAAATTAGTACACTCTTTAGATTCTGTAGCGTCTTGATTTCTGTAAAAATGGCAAATAAGTACTGCATCCTAAGTGATAACAAATGTTCAAAGCTTAATTTGATTTTGCAAGTGGTTGTGACTTGTGAGCATGCATTAGGACTGTCTAAATTTGTGCGTGACTTACCTTTGCTGTGTTGAAAATTGCATTTTCACAGTCTTGAAGAATGCTAATGGACTTCGGCAGCAATTCAAATGATTTATTACCAAACTGTACAGTAGCGTTATTTTTTGAATCATTGTTTACGAGGAAAGCAACACATCCTCCCGTTTCTTCCTGGAAAACATAAGCCTACATCAAGAGAAAAAACAGACCATAAGTCTATAACCATAATTGTGCTACTAGTTGCTCTTAATAAATTGAATGCTGATGAAGAATAGTGACCACCTGTTGGTACTGGCCTAAAGAAAAATTAGATTTGACTCCCTCCAGCAAAGTACAAGAGGAATTCTTAATTGCCCCATGCAACTCCTTAAGATGACCCCATTTTGGCTGCCTGAGGAGACCTGGATCAGTAAATTCATTAGAATGGTTTGCTTATCCATGAAGTACGTCGAATCAGATCATCTGCTGCTCACCATATTCATCGAGTGGAGCTTGATCATAATAACTTGTTATTAAATATGCAGCGGCTGTTCTGCCAAAATTCGTTCCACCATGGTACTACATCATAAAAGCAATACACTTATCATCTTTAGTTTAGCACAGCGCCGGACATACATGCTGTAGGAACTTGACTGCACACACACAGACATGCAGTGTCGAAACAAAATCAGATGATAGAATACTTTAGTAGAATAGGTGTACCATATAGTAATTGATATAACTTCCATTCAGTTTTGCAATGAAGAGTGTGGCATGGAACGCAATGTCTTCAGGTGACCTTAAGTATGGTTCGCCACCATAGACTTGATAGCTTCACAAAAAAATAAAATAATCAAAAGCTGGTCAAAAATATAAAATCAACTTTACTTTTCTCTTCGGCTTTGTAATATTTCTGAGAATTTTTGTCATTCTGTTGTTTCTCTTTGCTAAATCTGCTCAATAATTCTTCCGAAAATAATGTAGACAGCTGAGGGGAAGACGTACAAGGACGTCCAGTCCTCTGTCCAAATAGCCGGCTTGTTCGGTGAGTTGGGCCCTGGAAAAGTTTCTCCGCATCTCATGCCATTGCAAGCATTTATCTGCGGGTCAAAGCAATAATTAGAGGCTGCATGAAAACAGATTCTTCCTCACTTATAGTAGGAGAGACCAAGAAAGGACAGATTACGTCCATGGACATATGGAATGATAGTTGCGGATCGATGGTTCTTCACTGAAAGTGCACAATTTTCGGTTTAAACCTAATAAGGTTCACTTACCACTGGATCCGGGGCATCGTTCTGCTTACACATCACCCAGGGCACTCCCGTCTCAAGTGCAACGGCCATATTTGCTGCCCATTGGACATACAAGGGTCCTTGCTCGCCAAAAGCCGCTTCGATGTTCTGATACTCATTTTCTATCTGCATAACATGGTCTTTTGAGTTTTATACATTGGATTGTTGCTAGTTTTTCAATAATTTAAGCAAAACTGCCTGTCGGGTTTTCTTCTACCTGGGACAGTATAATTGGGCCTCCTTGGGAAGCATATAGACCCTCTGATTTCATCAAGTTGACGACCTTTGTTGTGAAGTTTTGCATGTAGAACTACAACTCAAGATTCGAGACAGGAAAAATGTCAATGACAGCTTAGTTTTTCTTATCTAGAAAGTAACAGATTCAAGATTAATACTCGAATCACTCAACTCTCTCTCTCTCTCTCTCTCTCTCTCTCTCTCTCTCTCTCTTTCTCACACACACACACACTAAAAAGCAGAGTTGTTTTTAGTGTGAGCGATGAATGCTTGGATAGCTATTCATTGACTAATCAATTGTTGTCTTCCAACGTGCGGTCTCCCTCCTTGGTCGGAGTCACATGCACCAAAATGAAAGAAGGTACTGTCATGAACAGCTCACACCTAAAATCTAGAAAATTGGAAGACAACCAACGGATATTTTCACCTAAACCAAGATCTCATGGTGTTATATTGACTTTACACCAAAATCATACAAATTTAAGGTGGTGCACCAAGGACGTGGCATGTATAGAGAGATTCGAAAATTAGAAGTTTGCTGAACATTCCATATAGAAATGAACAAAATGAATTTGAAATGGAGAAGACCATTGTCCGACGAGTTAAATTTGAAGGGCATAGCCTCTCATTCCTAATTTCGATTCTTTCTGTTGAAGAATACCCTGTAATTTAAACAAATATAATAGATTTCACAACACATTTTTCTTTCTTATTATGACTATCTTTGTGCCGAAGTAGTGGTTAGAGAGCTAGAGAATTATAAGCCAAAGAGGTTCTTTCAATGTCTTTGTTCCAGAGTTACATATAATTGTTTTCCACTATTTTTGGGAATCAAAGAGTTAAGAAAAATAACATACCTTGAAAGGTTCATTATTTGTTCGAAATGTGATTCCCGGAACATCATGTAACCAAAATGGGAAACCCCTGCAACCCAGATAACACTAGTGATTTCATTGATTATTGATAAATTTCTGCTGGAGATGATTGTTTTTTTGGTAAAAAATAGCTTTTTGTCTGATTAAGATTTGTAAATGGCCGGAAATATGAATTGACACATCACCAAACATACCCGTAAGTCCACTCGCTCTCAATGAAGGGTCCGATTCTGAGGCAAGCATAAAGCCCCTGCGCTTGGATTTCCTTGATGAATCTCACCAGATCATACCTTCCACTGAAGTCATACTGTGCAAAACACAACAAAAAAAAAAATCAGCTTAGAATAAATGAATTGTGCATTTCGACAAATTACAACTTGCATTGTACCCTATCGGCGTGGTGTTAATGTGCTTTTAGTACCTGGCCTGGTTGTGGTTCATGCAAGTTCCAGAACACATAGGTTTGGATCACATCAACTCCTCCTTCTTTGGCTTTAGATATGAGGTCGGGCCACATCTGCACCATGTGTGAATGCATTGTAAAGCTCACAGAATGACGTGAACTCGTAGTATGCGTTAAATTGTGATTGAGCGAGCCTATCATATTAGACGACGACATTAGTCTGTCCAGTATAGTGCTAAAGAGTCGTTCATCTGACGCGTCTTCCACCGTCGACGTGAAAGGGAAACAACGATGCTATGCACGAGTTTCTTTCTTTACTCTTTCACGACAACCTGGGATTAAGTACTTCAAGCGTTGCTTTTTCTGTCTATCACTTGGTTCACATGCTTTTTGTTCTGTCTCTGCAGTAGGTAGATTACGAGTTCTCCGTGCTTTCATTTTCTTCCTGAACAAGACAAGAGAATACTGGCAAGAGAGACCAAAAGGGGCATCAAATGCGTACCAATCTTTGAAATTTAGGCTCTCTCAGAGGGACACGTGTCAAAACTTTAATAGCTAAGCTGAGCTGTAATATATGTCACCCGTGATTCATTCATTCGCAACTAATTCCAGCTACTTTAAAAGACATTCTCTTTTTTCCTTCTTTCACTATGAGAAAGAATATATATTTTGTTCTCAGCTCATTACAGATCGCATCCTGATGAGTAAATACTATGTTAGATTGAAAGATGACGGATACTTCATAAGGAGTGAGAAAAAAAATCACTTACATTGGCTGCATTATCTATTGGAAGTTCTCAAACTCAAAAGAGATGGAAATTAAATAAGATAGCTGGATGTGAAAGTACCACTAATCAGTAATTATTTATTGCTGCAAAAATAGCTGTAACGCAAAGTTAACAGGATTTAAAGGAAATAAATGTGCAAACTGGTCAAAAACTGGTTAATGCTACTCTTTTGATAAAGGCCATGGCAGATCGAGTACGAATAAAAAGTAATATCACCAACAATAAGACAAACAAAATGGACCAATTTCTTTCAAGTGTGGTTCGTCGTGAGCAGTGGTGAAACTAAAGGCCGATGGTGGCCCGTGTCTCCTACGTCCAACATCCTTCAAAACAGCTATAACACAAAGTTAACAGGATTTAATGGAAATAAATGTGCAAGCTAGTCAAGAGCTGGTTTGTCACGCCCCGAACCCCATCGGGCACGCGACACCCTTACCTGGTCGATTTGCGCGACATTCCAGGAATGTCGCCGACCTCAAATAACCATCAGAGATTTAAAGCCACAGCGGAATTCACAATTAATCCCTGACAAATAAGACTGGGGAGAATAGGGAGAATACACATATTTCTTTACATTACCAACTTATAAAATATTCACAACTTACAACCGCCAGACTTTACCACCATCGCGTATACTTGCACCCCGTGTTACAAACCATCGATATACCAAAAAGATCGATGACCTCACTTTCTATCCTAAAAATGTTACTTTCCAAAAACCTATTAAGAACCCTTGAACTAACCCCTAACGCCCCTTGCTAGGAGTCCATTCCGAGTCCGACTTCTCATCTTCCGACTCCGAACTCTCCTGAGTAGACTGCTCCTCTGAGGGCTCTGACTCTGCTTCAATCACAATTAGATGATTGATGTCACCCGACTCAGCTGGAGTTGCGTTCTGATATTCCTCAGCTAAGAAATCGAAGAAATTATACTCAGGCAGGTAATTGGGATCCATGTATTCCTCAAAAGGGAGTATATACTCCAGGTCTCCTACAGGCTCTTCAGACTCGCCAGGTTCGTCCTCGGGGTCCACTTCGGGCTCCACCTCAGGTCCTACCTCGGCCTCCGCTTCCTCTAGTTCTTCCTCGGGGATCGGTTCCAAATCGATGTCCATCGGATCGTCTTCAGCTTGCGACGCTTCGGGCTTGGGTTCATGCTCAGCCTCTGAAGATCCCTGAGCTACGGCCGCTAAATACAAACCCGACTGAGCTAAATTAGTATCCACACTAGTTAACTCTCCGTCTATCGGGGGTACGGCCATCGGGTCCCAATCTCTTACTAAATCAAATGGAACGTCGAAGCCTCTAACGGGCCCGAACTCATCCCCGGCTTGATCCCGAAAGAACTAGGCGGTGTACTTCTGTTCCTCCAACTAGGGCAAACCTATATCTAAGAAAACAGTAGTAGTGTGCCTAATCCAGGTCATCCCATCTTCCATTGGAAACTCCGCAACGACCAACTCGGTGTGCACGGGTACCCCAAAACGCTCTGGTGGCTGCGGTGGAGGGTTCATGATTTCTGACGGGGTTCTGAAATGTTGGTTGAGACAACCAGGAGAACACTTCTCAACAAGTTCACCCCTAAACCCCACCTAGGCTATCACGTACCTCCAGATAATCACACAGACACACGTGCATTCGTACACATCAAGTCATCACATCGCAGGCACCTCAAATAATATAGTCAACTCAAACATGCGTACACCCGTACTCAATCACAATCACGCCGTATGCAACACACGCATGTACCAATTCTCATTCCACTATTCCTTCCATTCTCATTTCCTCTTTCTCATTCCTCGCCAGTGACCTGGGCTGAAGTACACGCCTTAGGCATACTGCGACCATTCATCACCACACTTTCGGCCCGCGTACCCGTACACGCCTCAGGCCTCTCGATCGTGCCCCGAGCATCACACACCTCGGTCCGATCCCACATTCACACTCGATCGCGCCCCGAGCATCACACGTCTCGGTCTCGGTCCGATCCCACATTCACACTCGATCGCGCCCCGAGCATCACACGCCTCGGTCCGATCCCACATTCACACTTTCCTCAGCCCGTGCCAAATGCGACAGGCCTACATGATCGAAACTCGAGCTTATAATGCTTCGGTCCGATCCCGGTCTCACCTGAGCTGATCGTGCCTCGGACCGATTCTCAACCTTGCCTTTTCAAGCCTCAGCCTGTGCCAAATGCAACAGACCTACGTGATCGCTGCCCGAGCTTATGATACTCGGCCCAATCCCAATACTCGCAATTCCACACCTTCACATAAATTCCATAATCACATGCCACACCACATTTCTTTCTTACTCATGCGCATGCTCGACACGCATATACCACACCCAACTAGCCTATCACACGTGGCCCGTGCACGCATCACTTCACATATAAAACACGCTCACTCAGCAATTCACATGGCCACTGTCAACAATTAATTCAATCTGGCCCACGCGTGCACCAAACATGCATAATTCTATTATATAATTACACAACTAAGCACCCAATTAAATCAACTCCATCCAGAATAATTCCAAACACGCTTAAAACACGTAAATTGCCAATTTTCTCTAACCAGATGGCATCGGATCAATTCCGATCCTTCACGACACTTTCTCGCCATTAAATGCCGGTTTTAAAAATCCAACTTGTGTCCCGAACAAATCATCATAGCCCCGTGAACAGTAAATCACAGCTTGTGAATAGTAATTCGCAACTTATAAACACACATATAACCATCACAATCGCGAGAAATTTCAGTCACAAGGACCCTCACAATTCAGCCACGACATCACACAACAATCCGATACATATACACCACAAATCAAGCCATAAACATATTATTCCGAGCCACAAATTCTAGCATGTATACTTCTCATAGGCAGCCCTTATTTACTCTCTAAATAACCCCCAAACCGTCATAATTCAAGCCATAATTTCACCCAAGGTGAACTCGATAAATTCATCCATGAAACAAACCCCAAAATTTACCGAACACTAGTCCATTAATACCGAAATAATTATTTTTCTTCCACCAAACGACGTCAAATCGATTTCGGTCCTTCACGGGACTTTTTCACCATAATTTCTTGGTTCTAAAAATCCAACTTACGTCCCGATCGGCCCATCACGGCCCCATGAACAGTAGATCACAGCCACTGTTATTTTCTAATTTCCAATAATTAATGCCCGAATTAAATCCCAAGGCCCGCCATAAAATTTCCACTACCAATTCATACAATTCCGCACGTAACTTTATACAGATTTCGCCCAAAATCGCCCATCGATACCCGAAGTTCTAAATTGGGTTTAGAGCGCAACTTACCCACGTTCTAGACTATTGCGGCTAGAACGGAAAGCGGCGGCCCTCAATCGGGAACGGCGGCGACGACGTAAGGCTCCCGGGTGGCGGCGATCGGCTTGGGTGGCGACGGCGCAGCTTACTTGGCCGTGGGTCTTGCCTCACGAGAGAGAGAGAGAGAGAGGGAGAGAAAGAGAGAGACGGCGGTTGGTGGTGGTGGCTTGAGAGCTGGTACGGCGGCTTGAGGGCGGCTCGGACGGTGGTGGTGAGCGGCGACGCCGGCGGTGGGCTTCCCGGTGGACGGCAAGGAGCTCACGGAGGAGGGGGAAGGATTTCACGACAAAAAGGGGGGCTGATCGGTGAAGATGAAGAAGAGAACGGAGAGAGAGAAGACATTCTTAACTCAAATAGTGACCATTGATCCAAGGGGAAAATGACCATATTACCCCTTTCCTCATATTTTTAATCCGACGGTCCCGATTCAATCTTATCTTGATCCGACGGCCGAGATCGATTCTTGCACAAAAATATCCAAGGGTATACTTGTAATTTCCAAAATATCCAAGGGTAAAATTGTCCAATCAAAAATTGAGGGCAAAATTACCAAAATGCCATTTACCCTTAAAGCTTGTCCTTTAGTAAATCCTAGGGGTATTTTGGTCACTTTCTCCGTTTCTTGTCCAAATCGAATTTTTCCGAAGGATTTGAGTGCACCAAAAATTTGCACGTGTCACGTGCAACGTCATCCTAACGTTCCGTCATGATTTCCTAATTTTCCGGTGTCCAATTTGGGCAAAATTTCAATAATTAAATTTTATTAAACGCAACTCGAGCATTTCTCGAGCTAACGGGCGGCTTGCTGGGGGAAATTCGCAGAATCGACTCATGACTGATACTGAATCGAGTCACGTGCAAGTCCGTTCGGTGCGTGACGACCTCGGTTGTCATTACAATCGCGAAGATCAATCACTTGATCCGAGAGATATGATCGTTCGGTATAATTTCAGAATCATTCGTCAAGTCGTTTCGTGGTCCAACGGAATCACTTGAGATCCACTACTAGGACAGTGACGAGCCGACCCCTAACTATCCTTGGATCGGCCAACAGTGGCTCAAAATATCACTTCCGCGATTTAATGGTCGAAATCCATTCACGATCGAATTTCCTTTAGTCGCGCGAATTTAATTTCCCCTATTAGCCTTTCCCTAATAGTTAGCATTCCCAGGAATGATCAGTTCCGGACCAGAACTGACTACGAGTACATTCATAAAATCCAGTATTTCATAAATCCCAAATTGACTAATTTTTTTTTTCAGGATGTCACATGGTTGACACTACTCTCTTGATAAAGGCCATGGCAGGTCGAGTACGAATAAAGAGTCATATCACCAACAATAAGACAAACAAAATGGGCCAATTTCTTTCGAGTGTGGTTCGTCGTGAGCAGTGGCGGAACTAAGGACCGGTGATGGCCCGTGTCTCCTACGTCCAACATCCTTCAGAACAGCTATAACACAAAGTTAACAGGATTTAAAGGAAATAAATGTGCAAACTGGTCAAGAGCTGATTGATGCTACTCTCTTGATAAAGGCCATGGCAGGTCGAGTACGAATAAAGAATCATATCACCAACAATAAGACAAACAAAATGGGTCAATTTCTTTCGAGTGTGGTTCGCCGTGAGCAGTGGCGGAACTAAGGGCCGGTGGTGGCCCGTGTCTCCTACGTCCAACATCGTTCATTACTATACAAGAACTCTTTAGGGGACCCAACCTCAACTTAAAATCACTGAGAGGACTCGATATGAAAAACCAGATGAGAGCAACAAGACAAGTGGCGCTAGGGGAAGAGGAATGCAAGACTACACAAGAATTTGGTGATGTATAGAAGATTGTTTCAGCAACATTCATGATGAGTAGAAAGAGAGAGAGACCTGAGGAGTGCTTCTGGGATAGTGGATAGAACCAGAGAAAAGGATCTGCCTCTGCCCATCAATAAGGAGTGATCTTCCATCATATGTCACCTCTCCTCTCACCCCTTCCCTACGCAAGCCGGTCACCAACACCACCATTAGTGCAACCAAATGCACCTTCCACCCCACCATCCTCTCTCTCTCTCTCTCTCTCTCTCTCTCTCTCTGTAATATGACTGGTTCAAGAGACTGGTTCAAGAGACTGGGCTGGGACAGAGGCCACTCCTTTCAAGTCTTATGGTCTTTTATATGGGAAGTAGCTCTCTTTGTCTTGGTTGTCTTGTGTGCTTCACATGTGTTGAAGAGGATGCTCTAGTCGCACAAAGAAACAAAGTAATTGATAATTATAGGTGGCAAATTCAGAAAATCCTAACAAGAACTTCTCAAATGACATATTTAGGATAAAGCTGACCCAAAGCAGCTCCCATCTTAGACTTTCACATGGAGTTTCCAATCAAAGCCCTTGTCACTATAATAAGATTATTCATGACAATATAGGACTAAACGATGAATAAAATAGTAGTCTAAAACTTAGTCTACATTACTCTCCGTACCACCCCTTAAATCTCTCATAAATTATAGATTAACAATAAATAAACTTTGTCTGATTATAATTCCAATTCTTTTCCAAAAATAAGACCTACTACACAAAAAATTTCCTACTTTATATCCATGTATAAATTTTCTCTGTATTGGAAATGTAAGTACGAAACTATTGCCTAGACAAGGATGATTACAAAAAAAGGTCTAAACCTATTGTACAAATATCAATTCAGTTATAAACATTTTTATTTTTTCAATTCAGTCTTAAACCTTGTCAATGTAGTCCTTTAAGACAATTTATAAAAAAAAGAAAAGAAAGAAAGAAAAATCAAAAAGATAAAAAAAATCACGTAAGCGCCGGCTATGCCACTTTGGACGGCCAAAGTCCACATCAGCGGTTGCCTGCCAAAATTGATCGAAAAGACTATATTGAAAAATTATTAAAAAGTTTAAGACTAAATTGGCCAAATTAAAAGGATTATAATTGAATTAGCATCTGTATAATATGTTTATGAATTTCTGGTAATTCTCCTACCTAGATGCATGTAGACAAGTACATGATGTTGGGTAGTCTTGAGCCTCTCTTACCCCAAGAAGCTATATCAAAAGATGAGAATTTCCCTTACACTTATAGACTAACCCACTCGTCCCTTCATTACCCCAATAATCTCCCCTTTACACATCGAGCCCTAAGTCGGAGCGGCAACAACCTATATCTCTCCTATGATTGTTAAGTCTAGACTTGTTGATAACCTCTCTGATAACAATGTTAAGTGATTTTGCGCCTCTCTCACCCCTAAAAAGCTAGTTCAAAGGGTGAGACTTTCCGTTACATTATAAACTAACAACTTGTCTCCTCCATAACCGATATGAAATAACCCCAATATATGATTACCAAACAAACATACACTACAAAAAAAACAATGTTTTAGCGACGAATTTTGCGACGAAAAATTTGGCAAAATTCGTCAATAAACGAATTTGCGACGAATTTTGCGATGGAAAAAAATCCGTCGTTAATTTGGCGTTGCAAAATTTAGCGACGGAAAATATCAATTTTCGTCGCTAATTTACGACAAAAAAAAATTTGTCGCAAATTAGCCACGAACTTTATTCGTCGCAAATTAGCCACGAACTTTATTCGTCGCAAAAAATTCGTCGCAAATTAGCCACAAACTGTGTTCGTCCCAAAATTCGTTGCTAATTGTCTGTCGCAAAATTCGTCGAAAAATTCGTCACCAATTAGCCACGAACTGTATTCGTTGCAAAATTCGTCGCTAATTATTCATGGCAAAATTCGTCGCAAATTAACCACGAATTATATTCGTCGCAAAATTTGTCGCTAATGTGCCACGAAATTTTTTTTTGGCCTCTAAATTGCGACGAAATGTTTTTTTTTGTCTAAAAATTGCAACGAAATGTATTCGTGCCAAAATTCGTCACTAATTTTTGATGAATTTTTTTTATCTTTAATTTGCGACCAACTAATCCGTGGTGAAATTCATCACTAATTTGCCATTCCAAATTTTGACTTTTGCCACAGACGTTGGTCCGGAACGGATTTAGTGATGATTTTTTATTAATTCTTTAGCGACAAAGTATGCGACAAATATTGTTTACGGACGATTTGGATTTTAAATCTAATTAAAAGCAAAATTAATTTCTAGAATTTATATTTAACATTGATTAAATAATGGAGTAACTGCAGCTCCAACAGGCTTGGCGCAGCGGTCAGCACAACGGTCAGCCAATGAGCGAGGCCTCGGCACGGTCTAGGTGCTCGGCCACGGTAGGGCAAGTGGCCGGGCGAGCGGGGAGCGGCAACGGGCGACGGCCTGGGCGGCTAGGCGACGGGCGACGGCCTCTTCCATAGCCTTTATTACCAGCATAAAAACCACTCACGCCATAACCACTAGGGGCACCATAGCTGCTGCTGCCTCCATAAGCGCCGCCACCATATATTGGTCCCCCAAAACCATAGCCATAACCATATCCACCATAGAATGCAGCCGAGCTTCCACCGTAGCTTCCAATATAACTTCCATAGCCTCCATAACTGTCAAAACCTCCATAACCCCGCCGAAATTTCTGCCTAATTTCCCACCAAACCCATCTCCTGGATAATATTCTTTAGCGTAACCACCCGCACTGTTGTTGAAACTGCCTCTGAATTTGGATTGGCTTCCACTGTAGTCACTACCTCCCCTTTTTGGTTCAGCCTTCTCAATTTCAACCTAAGCATTATGGTCGGAGCCACGTCAGAAGCTGCTCATCTCCGATGAACAGGAGGAGGAAGTTTCCTCCCAGTTAGGAATTATAACTGACCTGTTTCCCTCCAAGTTCATGCACTTTGCCTTCTGATATTTATCCTTTCAACAGCATCTTCTTCAGCAAATGTGACAAACCCAAAGCCTCTAGACCGTCCAGTCGTGTGGTCTAGCGTTATCTGATGCTCAACTATGCCACCATAGAAAGAGAAGTACTCCTTCAACTCATCTGCAATAGTAAAGCATGGTGTCAACTGATAAATTCTCGTGTCTCAGAGAGACAAAATCAAATGCGGGATATGCCACCTTAACTCAGGAATGCTGGGAGTCCACCGACAAAGGTTTTTTTTTTCCTTAACGCCGGTTTTCCTTCCATATCCTCCCGGGGGATCGTTCTCTTCACTTCTACCTGACATGATACAACATCGAAGAAAGCTCTAACATGACAAGGAAGTTGTTTTGCGCAGTAGAAAAATTGACTGGGACAGACAATATTACCTCTCTACCGTCTATGACGTGGCATTCCTCCAAAACCTTATCAGTAACTGATGAATCAGCAAATGTGACAAACCCAAAACCTCGAGGCCTTCCAGAATACTTGTCCGTCATAATCACAGTCAGCAATTTCTCCATACTTGCCAAAATAATTAGTGAATCTGTCTGAAAAAAAAATACACAAAATGCTACAAGGTTGAACAGTGTATTGGTACTTATCTGTATTTGAACAGATGGCATGGTCAACATCACAACTTGGCAATACTAAAAACATGTTTACGTTTTTCATGATTAAATATCCTGTTCAATGCTGCATCCACTCCTAATGCACCTATAACCCCCCGTCTCAATCCTGAAACATGTTTAGGTGCACAATTACTAGCCCTCGCAATTATAGGTTATTACTGACGTGTGCATGCCATGTTTGAGGAGTGACGCCATTGCTGAATCCAGAGGAATGCATTCAGCGAGGAACAGAAGACGGGAAAGTATCCAAATAGATGAGCAGAAGATCTCCCTAGCATCAAAATCAAATCAAAAAAAGACAGTAATTCGTGTAATTACTCGCCGAATTTAATTATAGGATAAGAGGACATAGACAGGGATTATGCCGATTAGCAAAACTATATAGATCACAAATCAAGTGATGAGAAGTTGGCGAGATGCATCGGAAGACAAGGATCTCTCAGGGCAGCCAAGAATAATCATCGACATTTCACTACTCTGGAAAGGACAGTGCGCAAGCACAGATTGAAATCTACAATGAGGACCGAAGATGATTTGGTTACTGCCTATTATCCACTTCATGGGACTTCTAGACATTCCCCTAAGACAGAAGAATTCAAACTTCTTAAAACATACTGATTGCTGGCAGGTAACGATACGGAGTAGCAAGCAACGTTTAGTAGTTACGAATTATGATCCTTATGCCACTAGACAGATTCGCGACACTTAGCATTAAACAGTTTGAACCCCCAATTTATCCTAATCAACAATAGAATTTCCAAGAACACGCTTCACGTCCAAAGTAATCCATAACAAATTCAGTGGCAAAACGCTCGACATACCTTCAGTAGTCTCCCATGAAATGCCTCCAACAAAGAGTTTCCTATCGCAAGAAGCGGGCCAAATAAAAAAAAAACCCCCAGAATTATTCTTCGTCCGGCAATATCGCGTCATCTTGTAGATTTCTTCCTCGCCTCCGTAATCCTCCGTCGCAAATGGGCGAAGAAGACAAGAAAAAGAAAAAGAAAAAGGAAGAGAGAGAAGGGGCGGGGGAAAGGATGGACGGGAATTTTTCTTTTTTTTTGGTCAAATGGGCGGGAATTTTTCCTTTTTTTTGGTCAAATTCGTCGTAAATTTACGACAGATTTATTTTCCGTCGCAAATTTGCAACGGATTTATTTTTTCATTGCGATGGATTTATTTTTCCATCGCAAATTTGCGACGGATTTTGCGACAGATTCCAAAAATAAAGGGCATTTTCCAATCTGTCGCAAAATCCGTTACAAATTTGCGATGGATTTATTTTCCGTCGCAAATTTGCTTCCGATTTATTTTTTCGTTGCAAATTTGCGACTAATTTGTTTTCCGTCGCTAATTTGCGACGGAATTAGCGACGGAAGTGATCTTTGCGGCACATGGCGCCCATTTTTTCAAATCTGTCGCTAATTTGTAACGGAATTAGCGACAGAAATGTTTATACCGACCAATTTTTCGAATCCGTCGCTAATTCTGTCTGAACCTTGAGTAGATATGCTTCTACACTTTTACATAAAATGACATATTACTCATATTTGACAAATTAGTAAATGTCATGATCTAATTCGTCTAAGGGCGGCAAGTCTATTGATTATTTTTTTTCATTAGAGCAGTGACGGAATGTCAAACAACTACGGGAGGTTGTTGCGAAATAGGCCAATGTGACTAGCATTACGAACACTGTGGAGAAACATGACTGATGTGGATATCGTTGTTACAAATAGACTCAATTGACGCTTTCTCAAATCGTTGGTAAACTGATGATCTATACCGAAGCGAGGCCTCCTTCCCTTTCGCTTACCTTCCTAGTTAGTTAACCCTCCCTTTCCGGAACGGCGATATTCTCCTCCTCCCCTGAAACGGCCCCCCTTTCTATATGGATCTTTGATTGAGACTCTTGTCGCGCAAACTTAGTAAGAAAGATTCATTTTTTTTGGAAATGTTAACTGTCTTTATGCTATGGCAGGTTGTAGTCGAAAATGGTCTGATCCAAATTACAAATCTGGCAACTCATATTAGACCCAGCACATACCAAACTCGAACAATGTTGCTTAAGCGCTTTCACATTTAACCCAATTTAGAAAAATATATGCCCAAACTAAAGCGAGGGCACACCATAAAGGGGTGTGAAATCGAGTGAAGGAGAGGAGTCCTAAAAATGGGTTAGGTTTAAATAAGTTGTGAACTAATTTAGCACTCTATTATTTATGGTTTTACCACTCTAAACCCATTTATAACCTATTTTCGATGTATAACTAACCCGTATAACAACTCGGCTTTTAAAACATGGATTAAGAAATAAGTCTAGTAGTAGAGGACATGCTATACATTACAAATCATGATAGTTACTTATTTGAATATTTAATAAATGTCTACATTATTTGTTTTGCAAATTCCTTTTATATTTTGATAAATGGTTGTCACGATATTAATATTATAGCGCCATGTCATGTCATGGTATTATTGGCGCAATTTTATTTATCTATAGAGTGAGTTTTACTCATTGTAGATGAAAGCACATCAATTGGTGTCAATTTTTCAGTTAGACCATAATTGATAGCATTAAAGATTTAGCGCTTAATAAAATTAACCTTCTTTAATAGTGTTAATTTGTTTTTGACGTAAATGATTCAACAGTTACATATTGACTTAATCAGTGTAATAAGAAACATGACTGATGTGGATGTCGTCGTGGCCCTCACCGCCGGCCTCGCCGGTGGCGACAGCGAGGTCAACCTCACCATGGCCGGGCAAGGCTTGACCTCGCCTAGATCTAGTGAGGCCGGCCTCACCGTCGTCGCCCCCCACGACGGCGAGGTCGGCCTTACCATGGCCGAGCGAGGCTCGATCTCGCCCAGATCTGGCGAGGCCGACCTCGCCGTCACCCCCTCGGTAGGCCTTGTCTTGGCCGGGTGAGGCTCGACCTCACCCAGATCTAGCGAGGTCGACCTCGCCGTAGCTGGAGGCAGTGAGGGCCACCTTCGCCGACCCTGGCCAGTCGCCGACGGCGAGCCGACGGTGGCCCAGGAAGAAGATGAAGAATAAATAAAAAAGAAGGAAGAAAACCAAGAAGAATCAGTTTCGAAAAAATTGTTCCAGAATTAAGAAGCTACTTTTTTTTGCTTCTTGATTCTGTTCCAAAACTGATTTTGGGACCAATTTTTTGCAAAATTATGCCAAAGCACAAAAATTTTAACAAACGGATTTCTGTTCCCAAACTGATTTTGAAAACAAAAAAATAGAAATTTTCACTATTTGGCACGTTGTTAAACGGACCCTAAGCTTACTTTGGCCGACTTAGAGACATTGCTTTAAAATGCTTCTTTAGACAAACAAAGGAGATGTGGCGCAGAGAAAGAATTGAAAAGATTGATTTGATCGAGATTTACAAAACAAGAAAAAGGAAAGAAATCAAGAGAGAGTGAAAGGGATTTCGGCTCACGTATGTTTCGAAAGTCTTGATAAATCGGATTAACACCATCTTGAAGCATTCAGATTTTGAAGCTTTCCGAGTTACATAACATTCAACTTGGCTTTTAATTAGCTGTGAGTGATACTTATCTCCTTTTGGACTTTGTAAACTCATGTCTTGAAAATAATAGGAATTGGACATATTTTGAATAATGAAAGAAGGCATTAGACGGTATGATAATGAAAAGGTGATGTCTAGAGAGTATTTCTTGCATAAAGACGGATAGGGTGTTTATTACTTTTTGCTTTTTTTGAATGTTTTTAAAAACGTTGAATGAAATGTATGGTGAAAAGTTATATGTACTACTTTATGAATCTGATTTATACAATGTATTCTACTTAATAAATTAGATTGTGAAACGTTATATGTTTTGGTTAGTGAACTTAAATTATTATATGAACTCTGGATTGATTTGTGATTATTGGAGGATGATGTAAGTAGTTTGATACTCAATATCACTATGTTTTGAACCATTGAGGGGTTGTTTAGTATGCATACTGCTTTTAGTATGTCCTTGAGATGTGAGCTACCGATAATATAGGTAGAGATCTAATCGAGGGAGGAATCTTGGTTGCTTTTATCACAGGTGTTAAGCATAACCATAGATGGATGGTGAGCACTAGATTGATCAATTGGATAGTGAGCACTACATTTGACTTAATGGAATAAGTATTACTGGTATATAAAGTTTTGTTATCATTTTTTACGTTGTACTTATATTATATATTGGATTTGGGATATAGGAGTCATAGGTTTTTTGATAAATATGCATAGTCAATACTCAATTTGCTTAGAAGATATTTGCTTGACATAGTGAGCTGTGGTTGTTCATATCGTTCATCTTATATCTTTTTCAAGTTCTTTAGCTAAAGAAAAGTGGGATGAGGTGGGAAATTTTAATAGTGGGATTTTGGGTATAAGCTATATATATATGAGATGATAATTTGTTGGGTTTAGCTAGGTGGTGAGATGTATATATTGTTTTTGTAGATCTTAGTACCATGAGTTTATAACTAGATTATCGTTTTATCATATATATATATATATATATAGATGAAGACACATATCTTGATAACAAGTTAATATTGGTTATATTCGAGATTGCGTTCCTTGGACAGGAAGATGTTCTTGTTATTTCCCCTGTACTTGCATAAGTCGGGGTGTGATATTTGGAGTACTAGAGTGCTCTTATATACTTAATTTGGAGCATCTAGACTAGAAGGTCGTACTTTATAATTAGAAGCCCACTAATCTTTCCACGTCCAAAACGGTGCCGTCAAGGGAGAGAGCTGCTACTTTGTATACGGTCAAATCTTCTAATTTTTGGGGCCCTCTTTCAATTTCCGCCTTTTAGCTATTTCCTATGCAATTTAATCCTCTAACTCATGTGATTTGTGCAATGTGATCTCTATCAAAAACTGTAAAGTCAATTTTTAAAGTGTATTAAAAAGATACACCTTGCTAATTTTACATTTTTTCCCGTCATCCATGCTTATCATAGTTTCATAAAATTTCGTTCAGCGATACAAGAGTAAGGGCCCATATCCAGATTTAACATTGTGATGGCTTGGCTAAACAGCACGGTACCATAACACCAGTTAGAACAGCTCATATGTGCCTGCACGATCGGCCAGTCCATGAGCCCACCTCCTAAATTTAAAGACCTTAAACGAACGCCGTTAGTAGCTCACAAAGCCTATATTAACGGTAACAATATTGCGTCTACAAACTTAATCATTTATTCAAAAATTCTCCTGCTCTCTTAGTTCTCTTAGTTTTATATCATTGTGCTATGCCTGTGCTCTCTTACGGTCTAAGGTGCATACCATGTTGGAAATTAATGTTTGTCTTCTGATTGTGAGTTCAAAATTGTTTTTATCTATCACGACTACGAAGTCTTTGATCTATGGAAGGAAAAAGCATGGAGCGAATGAATAAGTAGCCTCGACCCATGAAAGAGCTGGGCATGTGGGCCGACAATCATGTTCCTGGACTCTTGAATCTGAGTCCTGTATAAGAATCCGGCCTTGAATGCATAAGCTAGAACTGTGTGTCCTAGGACTAAACTTGCCCAAAACCCTCGGTATTACATTGCTAGAAAACATGTTGTGGGCTTCAGAATCTACAAAGAACCTAAAGATGGGGAAAAGATTTGTCATTTATAATGTTAGTTAGCATCCATGCAACCGTAGAGTGAGATTTAGTTCAAATACTTGAAGGAGACTCCAAGAATAGTTGGGGCTGTCAACCCGTTTACCTGTTTGACGAAACGCCTACACCAAATCAGGTACCCTTTTTCTAATTGCTAGCATTCATTGGACGACTTTTTCAAGTTCATGTCACAAGTCCTAGTTTTGGATGTGCTATCTGGACTGACGTTTGGGGTCTGCTGGCAATGGCATGGTGAGTTCAAGTTCACATTCCAAAACCTCTTTTTATGCCGGGAATAAGCCATCAAACACTGGTGGATACCCATGGAGAAGATGCATTCAGGTACTAAACTCAAGGAAGGTAATTTTTTATGCTAAACTATGTCTAACTTGTTAGTATCTTTAAATGTTCTGCATTTACGAATTAAGAGTTTGCTGCCTGTAACAGAACTCCATGCACAAGAAATTAGTTCTGGTCTATTGTTCTTATATCACGTAATGCTGTCGAGGGTAAAGTATCAGTAAAGTATCTCATGAGGTCCTTTACCAGGAAAACATGGAAAAGATCCAACGTGGCTTACACAAAATTGTCATAATTTTGGGGGAAAATAAGCTTTTGAAAATATTGAGTGTGCATTTCTTGCAAGTCCTTGCCAGTTCATTCATCTGTTTGTAATATCATATCTGTTCCAATTCTAGACCATCTTGAAATGTTTTTAGATATTTTTTTTGGTCGATTTTAGATATTTGTTGAATGGTATAATTATGCAGGGATGCAGAATTCTGCCATATAGAGTTCCTCTGAAACTTTAAAAATGAGTTTATCAATTTATGTACAAACTAGCCCATTCTCCAGATGAAAGGATGCCCGTGATGCACAAAAATGACTTAAATAGGAAAAATCATTGTGCTGCACAAAATTCGTGCAGAGAGTACCTCGCAGGTGCTCATGAAAAATCAACTTTTAATCGGTCAATGAAATTATCAACAATGGGAAGATTAAGCACGATCAAGGTTGGTACAACAATGTCTCCATAGACGCTATTGTGCTCAAATTACTTCTCAGTACTTTCTGTTACTTCCTTTGGTTGTCTAACAAATTCAACAGTTTAATGTTCCTCCTCATAACCTATGGGATATATCTCTTCATATTGAGTTGGCTGATGATGCATTTTTTTCCTGGAAATAACCCTTTCATAATAATGAAAAGCTTTTCAATATACCAAGAATTATTTACATACATCTGTATTCAATCTCTTCATCTCATGAAGGAAGATGGACGTGTGAAGAGGTGTCGTTTAACGTAGAGACTGATAAGGCGCATAAGGATACATGAAGGGGATCACCACCAACTTCTTCTAGCAGAACTAGTAGGTTACCTGAGGCTTTCAGAAAGGATCGAGGCACATGATACCTGAAAACAGAGAAAAAAATTAAAACGAAATCAATGCTTGAGAGGGGCATATAATTTGAATCTATATAAACAGGAGAGAGCATGCAACTTTGTGATGCCTAGCTACTTGCTGATCAAAAACTTTTGCGTTGACTTGTCTCTGATGGACTTTGAATAGTCTCGCGTTGTGTTCCGCTTGACGGAGATGATGAGAAAGTTACATATAGATATTATCAGGTTCTGGATAAGGGCTTTTAATCCTCACTATGCATGTATACTATCGTATTATTTTTGCGATTAAAGGTTTCTGGTATTCCTATTTCCTCAATACTCATCCATTTAGTTAATAGACTACCTTTGACTATTAGAATTCGTTCGGTATAATAGTGACTGAATGATAGTTGTGTTGAGTTATGCTTTTGTTGTGATTTGAAGTGCTTTAACTTGTGTTTATGCTACTAAATATTATATATTAGCTTTCTAAAAGCAATTGTAAGTTTTTGCAGTTATGAGGATGTTGCAGTTGTGAAGTGTTTGCTTGACAGTCCGGAAAAGCTGCAACGTCTCTTTTCACGGTTGTAGCTGTTGGCGAGAAGCTGTACGTGTCGAGACGTGCAATAGACTGAGGTGTATTTTGTTTTCCCACTCAGTTTATTAGTGAACAAGGGGCCTCAAGCATGGACAAATTTGAACAGATGTCTCTTGTTTCCAAGGTGTCTGATGTTCAGCCTACTGTTTCACTATTGTTCTATGCTTCCACTGGGTAAAATCCTTTCAGTTAATCTCCATCTATCCTCTGCTGCAAATAAGACAATATTGCACAAATGGAAAGTAATGTAACTTCATGATTAAGTGGATAACTTTAACATACAAAGTTTGTGATGGACTTCCCTTTGCTGTACGAAATGAAACCCAGTATCGACCAATGCTTTGTCCATTCACCCAAGCTTCTCCTTTAGACATGGTTGTAAGATTTAATACAAGCGGTTCACTGCCCTCTGGTGCATCAAAATAAGTCTACAAAGCAGTATGATATGAGCTTATAATGATGAACGAACAACTTCTTCTGTTCTAAGCACTTTTTGCTGTCACTTGTTTATTGGTTAGACCTCAGTTTTCATGCAAACTGCAGATTCTTGTTGCAAAAACTAAAAGAATTAATAATCGAAGTTTGAATTAGTTCTCTCCATCATCAATGATAGGAACTCATTTTTTTTTTAGTGAAAGACAAATAATCAAGTTGCAGGAGATAATAACAGTGCAAGTTAATCCCTGCCCCATATTTTTGTGATAACCTGCAAGTTATTATCCCATTTATTGGTATTACTTTGACGTTCATTTAAGAAGGGAAAACATAATTTACCTTGTACCAAGTAAGTGGCTGGTTCACAGCTGTTATGTTGCTCCACTCAACATTCCCCAGATTTTGTTCGTTGTATATTTCTAATCCTTGACCACGTAGTCCCACCTTACATAAGCGATAATAACATTATTAGCTATCAGTTGTTACCTTTTCTGTTCTAAGGAGAGATATATTATTGTCCACTTTTACTCTGCTGTTGTATACTTGTCCAGATAAGAGCTTACCTGGTATCCCCATGAATAGTTTCTGAAATTATATGACTGGTCTCGAGTGCACCAGATCTCCACCTCGGCCAATCCAGCATATCTTCTCTCTAGAAATGCTCCTGAGTCCTAGGTGATAGATCATGTCAATTGCCACATAATTTTGCAGACTTACTGGATATGAAAAGTTTAAGCAAATACTCACTGGCAGTCCAACCATAACGCTGAGTATGGAAATATTATTCATCTGATTGTCCAACACAATTTTGGTCTCCATGGTGAAGTTTTTGACATCATGGTTTCCATGGGCCACTCCTAAATCAGCAATAGCAAGCTTAGATGTTTCATTACGTGAATCTGGACTGCAGAATTATTTTTCCTAACTATTCGAACTCTGTATGAAATTTTTCATCCATATCTTCTTGCAAATTTTGGACCTACATAAATCTGTCATTGGTCTCAGTATGCCTTTGTATTTTGGTTGAATGGTATCAGTATGTCTTCAGCTGTTTATTGCTATTTGAATGTATGTCATAAGACAGGCTGTGAATGAGTCATTACTCTGTAAGATCACGCTCCAATAATTCATTCAGCGGTTCTTGGAACTTACCCATGTTCTCATTGTTGACAAAAGCATGTGTAACGTGTCCGAGAGACGCAAGGTGAAGTACTGGTTCAGCACACGTTGAGTTTGGCTGAAAACTGACATTATAAGAAGTATGAATGGATCAGCTAAAACATATTATATACAAGATATATGTTGCAATCACTTTTAGCGAGATGATTCCACCTGAATGTATACCAAAGGTAGTCGGATTCATCTTTTGTTGTATTCATGTGTTCTAGCAATGTATCTGCTCTTAACGATGTATCTAAGTAGCTTGGAGTTACATCAAGGAATTCTTCCCACTCATCTGCACATTCAAATGTCTGGCTGGTTGTTATGATTCTTGTATTGCTCTCACTTGTTACCTGTGAATATAAGGAGAGAGAAAAATGACTGTCTTCCTGAAGGATGGAATAACATGTTCATTGTTGCTACTCGTACATCTAATGTGGATCAATTTACTGGAGATTGTGTTTGTTCTTTAGTGACTTTTCTGTTGGTCAAAACAGGTGTATATTCGATGATTAAACCTTCTTGTCGTCTCTCATTTAACAGAATACCTATGACAACCATAAATTTATCACAATATTGATTGCCTTTCCATCTTGAGAATTCTCAGACAAAAGAAACAAAGGATTATCAACAAATTTGATCACAAAGAAATAAGAATGAAAGGTTGACGAGCTATATTAGTACACTCTTTAGATTCTGTAGCGTCTTGATTTCTGTAAAAATGGCAAATAAGTACTGCATCCTAAGTGATAACAAATGTTCGAAGCTTAATTTGATTTTGCAAGTGGTTGTGACTTGTGAGCATGCATTAGGACGATCTAAATTTGTGCGTGACTTACCTTTGCTGTGTTGAAAATTGCATTTTCACAGTCTTGAAGAATGCTAATGGACTTCGGCAGCAATTCAAATGATTTATTACCAAACTGTACAGTAGCGTTATTTTTTGAATCATTGTTTACGAGGAAAGCAACACATCCTCCCGTTTCTTCCTGGAAAACATAAGCCTACATCAAGAGAAAAAACAGACCATAAGTCTATAACCATAATTGTGCTACTAGTTGCTCTTAATAAATTGAATGCTGATGAAGAATAGTGACCACCTGTTGGTACTGGCCTAAAGAAAAATTAGATTTGACTCCCTCCAGCAAAGTACAAGAGGAATTCTTAATTGCCCCATGCAACTCCTTAAGATGACCCCATTTTGGCTGCCTGAGGAGACCTGGATCAGTAAATTCATTAGAATGGTTTGCGTATCCATGAAGTACGTCGAATCAGATCATCTGCTGCTCACCATATTCATCGAGTGGAGCTTGATCATAATAACTTATTATGAAATATGCGGCGGCTGTTCTGCCAAAATTCGTTCCACCATGGTACTGCATCATAAAAGCAATACACTTATCATCTTTAGTTTAGCACAGCGCTGGACATACATGCTGTAGGAACTTGACTGCACACACACAGACATGCAGTGTCGAAACAAAATCAGATGATAGAATACTTTAGTAGAATAGGTGTACCATATAGTAATTGATATAACTTCCTTTCAGTTTTGCAATGAAGAGTGTGGCATGGAATGCAATGTCTTCAGGTGACCTTAAGTATGGTTCGCCACCATAGACTTGATAGCTTCACAAAAAAATAAAATAAACAAAAGCTGGTCAAAAATATAAAATCAACTTTACTTTTCTCTTCGGCTTTGTAATATTTCTGAGACTTTTTGTCATTCTGTTGTTTCTCTTTGCTAAATCTGCTCAATAATTCTTCCGAAAATAATGTAGACAGCTGAGGGGAAGACGTACAAGGACGTCCAGTCCTCTGTCCAAATAGCCGGCTTGTTCGGTGAGTTGGGCCCTGGAAAAGTTTCTCCGCATCTCATGCCATTGCAAGCATTTATCTGCGGGTCAAAGCAATAATTAGAGGCTGCATGAAAACAGATTCTTCCTCACTTATAGTAGGAGAGACCAAGAAAGGACAGATTACGTCCATGGACATATGGAATGATAGTTGCGGATCGATGGTTCTTCACTGAAAGTGCACAATTTTCGGTTTAAACCTAATAAGGTTCACTTACCACTGGATCCGGGGCATCGTTCTGCTTACACATCACCCAGGGCACTCCTGTCTCAAGTGCAACGGCCATATTTGCTGCCCATTGGACATACAAGGGTCCTTGCTCGCCAAAAGCTGCTTCGATGTTCTGATACTCATTTTCTATCTGCATAACATGGTCTTTTGAGTTTTATACATTGGATTGTTGCTAGTTTTTCAATAATTTAAGCAAAACTGCCTTTCGGGTTTTCTTCTACCTGGGACAGTATAATTGGGCCTCCTTGGGAACCATATAGACCCTCTGATTTCATCAAGTTGACGACCTTTGTTGTGAAGTTTTGCATGTAGAACTACAACTCAAGATTCGAGACAGGAAAAATGTCAATGACAGCTTAGTTTTTCTTATCTAGAACGTAACAGATTCAAGATTAATACTCGAATCACTCAACTCTCTCTCTCTCTCTCTCTCTCTCTCTCTCTCTCTCTCTCTCTCTCTCTCCCTCTCTCACACACACACACACTAAAAAGCAGAGTTGTTTTTAGTGTGAGCGATGAATGCTTGGATAGCTAGTCATTGACTAATCAATTGTTGTCTTCCAACGTGCGGTCTCCGTCCTTGGTCGGAGTCACATGCACCAAAATGAAAGAAGGTACTGTCATGAACAGCTCACACCTAAAATCTAGAAAATTGGAAGACAACCAACGGATATTTTCACCTAGAATAAGAAAAAACCAAAATTTCATGGTGTTATGTTGACTTTACAACAAAATCAAACAAATTTCAAGTGGTGCACCAAGGACGTGGCATGTATAGAGAGATTCGAAAATTAGAAGTTTGCTGAACATTCCATATAGAAATGAACAAAATGAATTTGAAATGGAGAAGACCAGTATCCGACGAGTTAAATTTGAAGGGCATAGCCTCTCATTCCTAATTTCAATTCTTTCTGTTGCAGAATACCCTGTAATTTAGACAAATATAATAGATTTCACAACATATTTTTCTTTCTTATTATGACTATCTTTGTGCCGAAGTAGTGGTTAGAGAGCTAGAGAATTATAAGCCAAAGAGGTTCTTTCAATGTCTTTGTTCCAGAGTTTAGATATAATTGTTTTCCACTATTTTTGGGGATCAAAGAGTTAAGAAAAATAACATACCTTGAAAGGTTCATTATTTGTTCGAAATGTGATTCCCGGAACATCATGTAACCAAAATGGGAAACCCCTGCAACCCAAATAACACTAGTCATTTCATTGATTATTGATAAATTTCTGCTGGAGATGATTGTTTTTTTGGTAAAAAATAGCTTTTGTCTGATTAAGGTTTGTAAATGGCCGGAAATATGAATTGACACATTACCAAACATACCCGTAAGTCCACTCGCTCTCAATGAAGGGTCCGATTCTGAGGCAAGCATAAAGCCCCTGCACTTGGATTTCCTTGATGAATCTCACCAGATCATACCTTCCACTGAAGTCATACTGTGCAAAACACAACAAAAAAAAAATCAGTTTAGACAAAATGAATTGTGCATTTCGACAAATTACAACTTGCATTGTACCCTATCGGTGTGGTGTTAATGTGCTTTTAGTACCTGGCCTGGGTGGGGTTCATGCAAGTTCCAGAACACATAGGTTTGGATCACATCAACTCCTCCTTCTTTGGCTTTAGATATGAGGTCGGGCCACATCTGCACCATGTGTGAATGCATTGTAAAGCTAACAGAATGACGTGAACTCGTAGTATGCGTTAAATTGTGATTGAGCGAGCCTATCATATTAGACAACGACATTAGTCTGTCCAGTATAGTGCTAAAGAGTCGTTCATCTGACGCGTCTTCCACTATCGACGTGAAAGGGAAACAACGATGCTATGCACGAGTTTCTTTCTTTACTCTTTCACGACAGCCTGGGATTAAGTACTTCTTCAAGCGTTACTTTTTCTGTCTATCACTTGGTTCACATGCTTTTTGTTCTGTCTCTGCAGTAGGTAGATTACGAGTTCTCCGTGCTTTCATTTTCTTCCTGAACAAGACAAGAGAATACTGGCAAGAGAGACCAAAAGGGGCATCAAATGCGTACCAATCTTTGAAATTTAGGCTCTCTCAGAGGGACACGTGTCAAAACTTTAATAGCTAAGCTGAGCTGTAATATATGTCACCCGTGATTCATTCATTCGCAACTAATTCCAGCTACTTTAAAAGACATTCTCTTTTTTCCTTCTTTCACTATGAGAAAGAATATATATTTTGTTTTCAGCTCATTACAGATCACATCCTGATGAGTAAATACTATGTTAGATTGAAAGATGATGGATACTTCATAAGGAGTGAGAAAAAAAATCACTTACATTGGCTGCATTATCTATTGGAAGTTCTCAAACTCAAAAGAGAAGGGAATTAAATAAGACAGCTGGATGTGAAAGTACCACTAATCAGTAATTATTTGCTGTTGCAAAAATAGCTATAACACAAAGTTAACAGGATTTAAAGGAAATAAATGTGCAAACTAGTCATGAGCTGGTTGATGCTACTCTCTTGATAAAGGCCATGGCAGGTCAAGTACGAATAAAGAGTCATATCACCAACAATAAGACAAACAAAATGGACCAATTTCTTTCGAGTGTGGTTCGTCGTGAGTAGTGGCGAAACTAAGGGCCGATGGTGGCCTGTGTCTCCTACGTCCAATATCCTTCAAAACAGCTGTAACACAAAGTTAACAGGATTTAAAGGAAATAAATGTGCAAACTGGTCAAGAGCTGGTTGACGTTACTCTCTTGATAAAGGCCGTGGCAGGTCAAGTACGAATAAAGAGTCATATCACCAATAATAAGACAAACAAAATGGACCAATTTCTTTCGAGTGTGGTTCGTCGTGAGCAGTGGCAGAACTAAGTGCCGGTAGTGGCCCGTGTCTCCTACGTCCAACATCCTTCATCACTATACAAGAACTCTTTAGGGGACCCAACCTCAACTTAAAATCAATGAGAGGACTCGATACAAAAAACCAGATGAGAGCAACAAGACATGTGGCGCCTAGGGAAAAAGGAATGCAAGACTACACAAGAATCTGGTGATGTATAGAAGATTGTTTCAGCAACATTCATGATGAGTAGAGAGAGAGAGAGACCAGAGGAGTGCTTCTAGGATAGTGGACAGAACCAGAGAAAAGGATCTGCCTCTGCCCATCAATAAGGAGTGATCTTCCATCATATGTCACCTCTCCTCCTCTCACCCCTTCCCTCCACAAGCCGGTCACCAACACCACCATTAGTGCAACCAAATGCACCTTCCACCCCACCATCCTCTCTCTCTCTCTCTCTCTCTCTCTCTCTCTCTCTCTCTCTCTCTCTCTCTCTCTCTCTCTCTCTCTCTCTAATATGACTGGTTCAAGAGACTGGGTTGGGACAGAGGCCACTCCTTTCAAGTCTTATGGTCTTTTATATGGGAAGTAGCTCTCTTTGTCTTGATTGTCTTGTGTGCTTCACATGTGTTGAAGAGGATGCTCAAGTCATACAAAGAAACAAAGTAATTGATAATTATAGGTGGCAAATCCAGAAAATCCTAACAAGAACTTCTCAAATGACATATTTAGGATAAAGCTGACCCAAAGCAGCTCCCATCTTAGACTTTCACATGGAGTTTCCAATCAAAGCCCTTGTCACTATAATAAGATTATTCATGACAATATAGGACTAAAAGATGAATAAAATAGTAGTCTAAAACTTAGTCTACATTACTCTCCGTACCACCCCTTAAATTTCTCATAAATTATAGATTAACAATAAATAAACTTTGTCTAATTATAATTCCAATTCTTTTCAAAAAAATAAGACCTACTACACAAAAAATTTCCTACTTTATATCCACGTATAAATTTTCTCTGTATTGGAAATGTAAGTATGAAACTATTGCCTAAATGAGGATGATTACAAAAAAAGCTCTAAACCTATTGTACAAATATCAATTCAGTTATAAACCTTTTTTATTCTTTCAATTGAGTCTTAAACCTTGTCAATGTAGTCCTTCAAGACAATTTATAAAAAAAAGAAATAAAAGAAATAAAAATCAAAAAGACAAAAAAAAATCACGTAAGTGCTGGCTATGCCACTTTGGACAGCCAAAGTCCACATCAGCAGTTGCCGGCCAAAATTGATCGAAAAGATTACATTGAAAAATTGTTAAAAAGTTTAGGACCAAATTGGCCAAATTAAAAAGATTATAATTGAATTGGCATCTGTACAATATGTTTATGAATTTCTGGTAATTCTCCCACCTAGATGCATGTAGACAAGTACATGATGTTAGGTGGTCTTGAGCCTCTCTTACCCCAAGAAGCTATATCAAAAGATGAGGATTTTCCTTACACTTATAGACTAACCCACTTGTCCCTTCATTACCCCCAACAATCTCCCCTTCACACATCGAGCCCTAAGTCGGAGTGGCAACAACCTATATCTCTTCTATGATTGTTGAGTCTAGATTTGTTGATAACCTCTCTGATACCAATGTTAAGTGATTTTGAGCCTTTCTCACCTCTAAAAAGCTAGTTCAAAGAGTGAGACTTTCCCTTACATTTATAAACTAACAATTTGTCTCCTCCATGACCGATATGAAATAACCCAACATATGATTACCAAACAAACGTAGAACGCTTATGACTATCCTATCAAGGTTCGGTGGTCTGCTCCATGCATAATATCACAAAATTTTCTTAGGATTATCTTGCACGGCTTGGTGGCTTGCCTGGAGTTCTAATCTATGTAATGCTCATGCGTGACAAAATTACCAATATCTGTACAGTCGCACATGTCACATTGCGACGTCCTTTTTTCCCTTTTTTTCACGTAGACGTTAAGTCAAGCCCCCCACTTCGTTCACTTGTCTCGGGTCGGGCCTTAGGAAATCTCTCAATCCACCAATGTTAACCTGATTCATTCGATTCATGGGCCTTGTGAATACAAAGATGGTGATGCTCACGTTCTTTACACATGAGTTTGGGGAATTGGTTGAGTTGGGAAGATACGAGATTTTGTGTTTCAAGAAGCGTAAAGTCTCAAATTTTGTGCAACCGGCTCTTTGATCAGACTTAAAAGGGTAGATTTAGTTTTCAATTTTTTGGCTAATAAAAATGGTGGATTTCGTTGACATACTTCTAACTCGCATACCATCCATCGTAAAAAAATTTATGACTAAATTAGCTAAATCGAAAAGTTTATGATTGAATTAACGCCATATAATAAGTTTATGACTTTTAAACCATTCTCCCTGTGATAAATGAAGAAGCACGTAGGTAGCTTGTGTTACAATTGATGTATGTAGTGATAATACTACAGACATCCGATATCTGATCTAATTTTAGAATACAATGAAGAAATAACATTTTACATCTATACTTTGAGTTCTGGCTAGGTTTCACCCACGTCTTGACTATTTAATTAGTGTGACACTAATTTAATTACTGTAGGGACGGCTAAAAAATCATGGCGATGGCATCGACCCATCCCAAATCCATTTACCTAAACGAACATTATTTGAAGATATACAAATACTGATGTACACATGCAGCAAAGAAAACTCAAAAAAAAGGACCTAGAGGAAATAGAAAAATTAAAAATTTGTTAGAGTGATTAGATATGAAATCACGGGTATCAAATGCGTGATGTAGGTGTCAATTGAGACAATCTCTACTTCTTTTGGGGTAATTTTTCTTGCATCTTCCCGTCCGGAGCTCGGGTATCGTATACGCCTCCAAAATGAAGGGCCTTAAATACTTGAAGAAAAGCATCCGCACCTAACAAGATTAAGTACCCACAATTGTGGTTGTATTATTTCTATATTTCCATACATAACCAAAGAATCAAAAGAATCTTTGAGAGTCGAAGGGCCCAACGGTGCATGATAAGTACCGCCAAAGCCTAACACTGCAGAGGAAATCAAGTGAAGTGTTCCAATACAAAATATGCAAAGGTATCTATAACTTCCCCACCCAGACCAACCCCCAACCTAGAGTAGCTAGGTGAGAAAGTACAATTAACCCTCGTTCATAAATATTCTTTTTTGGTACAAAATGAGCTACTTCAAATAGGTTCATCGCTCCGGCAAAGAATACAATTAACCGGCATGCGCTACATGTGCCTCCAATAGTTTATCGGACACACATTCTCGGTCCACCAACCCACCAAGCGAAACTGGGGGGTTTCTTGATCAGGACTAGATAAAGCTAAAGTTCCATCAGTCACCATTTCCTTGGGGTAGAACCTCCTCAACAAATGTAAGGTTTTCAGTAGGATGATCTTGAGCCGCCAAATTGCCCAAGGAATATGCTCTTTTGAGTCCAATCGAAGATTTTAAGACATCGATATCCTTTTTATCTTTTCTTTTAGCCTTTGTCTGGGAAGCTGTTGGAAGTTTTCGATGAGATCTTTAATACCATACTTTTATTCAATGTTGAAAAATTCTAACAAATGGATAAGACTTTATAGTGTGAACCCTTTGATTCGAACAATTTTTAGATAACTACGAGAAATCTGACTCAGATTTTTGCTTTCCTTTGGAAAGCCACTTTTGATGTCATCTCAATGTACGAAAGATAATTTTTCCGAAAATATGAATGAGAAAGGTCCAATTGGTTGTAAAGGCCCAACCAAGTTTGGACCTATTCGTAGACATTGGCCCCACCAATTCCTTCACCTTCGGTGGTCAAAGTCGGCACCGTGAAGAACCTTCGTGGAAGGTGTGCGTTTGCAAATGGCACGAAAGAGGGGTCGAAAAGGTTCATGTCACTAGGACTGTGACTTGGACCCTCTTGTCTAGAAAGTCATTCATGACCCAATGTGTAGATTTGATGCGTTTGATTACATTCTTTATGGCTTCTTTTCCCTAGCTAGGACTAAATTATTCTTATCTTCCATCAAGATCAGCTAGTTTTTGAATTTGTTCACGCCCTTTTGCCTTGTATAGATTCATGTGTTTGATTAGAGCTTTTATGTCATGCTTATGGCATCTTGCGTGACGGCCAAGGAAGCCGTAATTAGCTTAGTTCTTACTGTTGATTTATAGGATGAAGATGAAGATTATTTTTAGTTAATAATATGGAATAAATGAAATGATGTTTAATGATGGTACGCATGTGTATAGTGTGTTGTGAGGCATGAGCCGCACAAAGCCAAAATTACTCAGAATAAGTTACGGTATAGTTGGAATTTGAAGTAAGATTCAAGTGCGTAAAGCTAGAGCTAAAATCAAAAGCTAAAGTCAATATTGTTTGAAATTAAAATAACTTGCATAAATTTGGTTTGCACCCAAAAAAAAACCTACTTGATCAAGACTAAGCTGGATTTTGCACAAGATTTGTATTCGACATACGTCTATTCTTCTATTATTAGAGCTAGAATAAGGTGGTGTCACTTGGGAAACAGTTGTCATCAATAGGCAGGTTCTAGAGGCGAATACTAAAGACATTTAAAACAGTGGCCATAGTTTCTCTTGTGGCATCAATATAGGTTCTCTTGTGGCCATAGTTTCTTGGAATTTACGAAACCTTGTTGATAAAATCGTGGGTTTTTATTGAAATATTCCTACGATGCTAAGCTCAAAATGACAAAGCAGATTGTCTTTTCATCTGGGTGAAAGCAATAGCGCTACGCAGCTTTGAAAAAATGCTTAAATAGACGATTCACGACGACAAGCTTCGAGAACAAGATGGTCGTACTGCCACGTCGGTGTTGATACGACATGATTACGTGAATCCAAGTTGCCAACATTTTTTCATGGCCATTACCTTCGTGGCCACAAACAAAAAGGCTCTTCCCAGCGAGAGAAAGCTCCCAGTAGCTTCCAGTTCCTCGTCCAACATGTACGTGCGTTTTTAAGTCATGCAGCACGTCACACTTCTGTACCTTAACATGTCTTTAGTGCGAGAGCTGGCCATTAGAATACTGACATGGTTCCTGTCGTTTTTGGCCGGGGCATTGGCAAAATCTTTCTTAATTGGCGTCAAACGACAACCCGTTTTTTCTACAACTTGCTGGCTGATTCGACCATATTAAAGATTGGAGGGTAAGTGGGGTCTGATTGAAGTGGACACTTTTGGTCTCTCTGGCCATCGGATCGAAGCAACACTTTGACAAATACCAAAGGGGAATGAAACGACCAGAAGTGACGCCCAAGGAGTGTTTACACGTTTTTCTTGCTACGCCGTTCTGCTAGCTAGGGTTTGAAAAGGTTTGGGTTCTTAAATTTTCAATAATGATGACTTACTTAACTACGAGGGTTGAATTCTAATCCCAAAGTTCCATGAATATGATTTGACTACGTTCACATTAATTCGTCGTAGAATTTTGTAATTCAATGTATCATGTTGAATTTCTCATAGTGCACAATAAGAGTTCATTGATAAACTCACTACGAATGATTTATCACTTCCTATATATGCAAAGGTCAGCATTGTAATTGACGTGAAAGCTTTAAAGAAAGAGGCTAAATTCAATTGTCAAATGAAATGAGTTGATCATACATAAACTTTCAAACAAAATCCTTTGGAAAAAGGTAAGGACGTGACTCGTGAATATTGAGTTGCTTGTGTGTGTGCGTCTGTGTGTGTGTGTCTATATATATATATATATATTTGAGAGTAAAACCATCGAAGTCAAGTTAATTGATTGGACTAAAGTGAGGGTCAGGTCAAAATTTAGGAATAAAAAATTAGGAGAACCTTTTCTATGGTTATAGTAATGTAAATGGTCGGAGGTTGGCTGTTTCCAGTCCTTGTCTGAGCAGGCAAGAGCCCTATAGAAAAACTCATTTATTCCCTTTTAATTAAGCTAATCATGATTTCTGTATTGAGTGATGGTAGTGACATTATAATGACTTGGACGGTCCAAATGCGTCGGATTCGACCGCGCATGCGCATTGATCAATCAAATAGCACAGAAAACTCTCAAAAGGAAAAGGCCAATATGGTCTATTCTTTCTTGAAGCCATTCGGTCTTAACATCATCCCATCTTTTCAATTTTCAGAACTAATGTATGTCTTATATAGATAAATACATATGACTTGTTCACCAACACCATGTATTGTGATTGAATATTATACTTTTCAATGTATTCATTTATGTGCATTTGATTTTGGACGTGAAGAAAAGGAAAGAAGGAAAAATGGGTTTGTCAAACGTAGACAATTGATTCATTTGGTCGTGATGTCACTATCACATGAAATGGTGCAATGAACAATTCTATTCCAAAAAGTACAGTGTTTAAAACATTTTGTTCCGAAACGTGCGGTGCACCGAAATTGTACTACTTGTGACCTGTTGGGGAGACGTGGACTTTGAAGTTATATTTGAAGAGCTACCAAATCGGCCAAAGGAAGGCTTAAAAAAAAGAAGACCAATTCAACTTGTGACTTTTTTCTTCTTCTTCTCCTCCATCCTACTATCATTATTGTATTGAATTTGAGTTCGATTTCATAGTTGAAGAACGCTTTGAAGTTCATCAGTGTGTTCTTATGAGAAGCTACATTTTGGAATAAGTTTTCCGTTGAAATTGCCTGCATCATAAAAGGAAAATAACTATCTTGAAAAAGAGTTTCCTAGAAGTGCTTGTCACAAAGCATCTCGATCTTCCATCCAATCAATCAAAGAGTTTCAAGTGTTATCAATATAGTTTTCCGGAAGAAAATAAGGAAGTTCATAACATATAACAAAAATACTCTCAATTAAATAATTTTTTGGAGGAATGTTTTTGTTTTCATCTTTGATCGCATATTTTTGTTGGGCGGGTTTCAAGTTAGGTATGTTGTCTATATTTTTCGCGTTAGTTAGATATCCATAATGATTCCCAAAATTGCCAAATGCAGTTTAAATAGTCCTCATCAGGGAGATTGTGTGACATTCGGAAATTTCATAACAATAAGAAATTGACGTTGGGAATTTTCTATGTTCGAAGATGATATTTGGATTATAAAGCTAAGTATTATTTAAGCTAATATTCGTGCGGACGCGTAAAAATCGTTGCTGGATTGTAAATCACGAAGCGCAGCTTCGGAAACGTAATCGCCCCGAGCTCATTGTAATTAAAATCTTAAATGTTGTTGTGTGTGATAATCGTAGTGCGGTATTAATTAATTTAATGTTTTTTTGGGAATCTAGTGGGTATTATTATTATTGATTAATTTTGGTTAAGTAGTGTTAGTCTTTTATTCTAATTTGCCATTAAGGAAAGGGGAGAGATATTCTCTCAAAATATCTCCTCTGAACTCTTCTTCTCTCACGTGACTATTGAAGGAAAGGTTGACCAAATGTCATTTGTCCCCTTGAACTAGACACCTAAGCCTTGGATAATCATTTTCCTTAGTCACCACTCCTTTCTTGATTTCTTACACTTGGCCATGATGGAAAGAGAAGATGCCACCTGTGAGTGCATTGAATTTACCCACCGCTTCGTATACTTCTCAGTTTTCATCTTCGTCTGGATAATTACCGAAGACAATTTCACCCAAACCAACACTCTCTCCTTTATTTTCTACTCTCACCACCACCAATCCAAAAAATCTGTGGAAGAGTTTTAACCTTTGGGTGTTCAAATTCTGCACAAGGTAAGTAAAAACTCTAGGTTTAAATTAAGTAAATCTACTTGGCACTTTTAACTTGGTTGTTTGAAAAAGGTTATTTTGTTGTGCAATAGTGAGGTTGCGATGATGGTTGAATCTGTTTTGCTAGTTCTGTGCATGTTCAAATGGATGTGATTTGTTTCTTTAAAATTATAGTGAAAATCTACAAGTGGAATGTTTAAACTTGAACGTGTAAGTGTTATCCTTGGGGTAATCGTTGCAATCTTCTTATTGGTTTATGTATGTTTAAACATAATAGAAAATCTTTTTACTCAAAGTGATGTTTATGATTATTTTTTATACTCAAAGTGATGATTATGTTTATTTTTGAAACTGGGCAGATTTTAATCTCAAAATCTGGTTCTGTATACTTTTTAAACCGTTCAGACTTTACCTTTGGACCTTATGCTCAGACTTTACTTCAGAGTTTACCTCCCAGACTTTACTGCTTAGACTTTACCGTTCAAATTTTAGCCTTGTGATTCTGAACTTGCTTCTGAGTCTGAACCCGCTTCTGAGTCTGAACCCGCTTGTGAGTCTCACTTCTGAGTCTGAATTCGCTTCTAAACTCCCTTCTGAGTCTGAACTTGCTTCTGATGTCTCGTATTTTCTTCTGATGACCGAATTTGCTTCTGAGTTTGAAATGTATTGCTTCATATTTAATTTCTCGAATGATGCATTTCATGGCTTTAAAGTACAAAAACCGTGATAGCTCGGTATGGGACGGGCCAAAGCGGATTTATGCATGTAAATGCTTGGTTGTCATGACTTGCATGAGAATAATATTAATTCCGTCGCTTAGTTAGTGGTGTATGACGATGCCCCATGTGTCGGGATGCCCCATAGGTCGGGATGCACCGGGGAGTATTTCGGGATGCCTAGGGAGTCAAGATGCCCCATTGTTCGGGATGCCCCGGGTGTGTGCCGGGATGCCTCGGAATTGGGATGCCCAAAGAGTGTTCGGGAGGATAAAGTAATGAATCTAATCGCATGAGTATAAATGTTTTATATCATGCTTGCTTTTAAGTGAAAATATTATGATATGTTACATTATTCAGATTTTGCGGCATATCCAAATGGAAAAGGTATAACTTGCATTCAAGTTCTATGCATATCGTTTGCTATGCATGCGTATGTACTTATGCCAGGTGAAGTGGTAAGCTAATTTTCCTAACTTAAAACTAGAGATTTCATTTACTGATTTTCGGCTCATTCCATTATTTTTCAGACATGTAGGAATGGACAACCTGCTACCAATGCTTGCTGGTTTTTCCCTAAATACTATGAATGCCAGTACGTTGATATGCTTGTCCCGAGGGCGGATATAGTTTGTACAAGATGTATATCTATTATATGGGTTGACGCGGGATAAAGGTTGATATGAAGGCGACGACATCTACGACTCATTGTAAAGTCTACTTTTGTGCAAGCCGTCTTTGAAGTAAATTGTAGTATGGAGATAGGCAACCTCGACCTACCCAGATGTTGTTCTTTGTGACTTTATTGATGTATTGTCTGGACTTGTGATTCTCACAAGTGTTGTTAATGAGAAGCAAAAGTATTTTGACAAAACTTGTTCAGACTTTGACTTCCGCTGGCCATTTTATTAATAATATTAATTGGTACGTGTTGCGCGTGATGTTCTGGGGCGTCACAGATTGAACCTATAAATCCATTTCAATTTGAGTCGTCTAAGGGAAGTTGTTGCGTCCATACGCTTTCAGGAATGCTTCCGGTGCATCTTCATCGTCTTATCATACAAAAAGCTACTCATAAATTATACTGTCACTTCCTTATTCTTTAGTTAACCTTTCCAACTTGGCGCAGCATTCACAAGCAGCTGTAAGCCAAAATTTTAGTATTTTGGTAACACAATCTCAAGGATCTTAGATGCGAAGTTAGAACATTAAAAATGCTAGATCTCAAGACAAGTATGGACTTTAGTATTTTCGGAACGCTACTTCAAAGTTCAATGAATTTTTTTTCTGTCAATTTTGCCTTCACTAGTATATTAGTATTGCCGCTTTACTTTACTGATTGGACATAGACAAAGCAAATCGTGGCTGGGAAACTCTACGGAGGAGGTTGAGGGATGGGGACACGAGCAAAGCTTCGCTAAAGGTCACTGGCACGGTGCCCACAATCTTCGTTGAGGGTTGCTCAACATCGGCAGGCTTGCCCAAGCTAGATCTGTCTCATCTTGGGTCAAGCGACCTCAGCGCTGCCTTGGTTGGGGTCCCGCCCCCACGACAAGCCTTGCTGAGGATTCACGGCCTATGGTTGATGATCGCCAGCCTCCAGCTTGTCGAGGGTCACTCAACACTAGCAAGCTTTGCCCCGTCAAGATCTGTCTCACCTTGGGTCAAGCAACCTCAGCGATGCCTTGGTTGGGGTCGCCGGGCTTTAGCTTTTCCACATAGAATATTTTGTCAACATAGAACATTTTTTCAACTTCACTAATTGGCACACCAGACGGGGCAGGCCGAGCTCACCACTAGGACAATTAAGCAATTCCACGTGACATTAAATGAAATCAAACCCAAGTGGGAACATGCTCCGTTTTCTCAATTCAATATCGCCATCTTGAAAGATATGGCGGAGCTTCGTCATATGAAAATAAGAACCATTTTATGTCATTCATTGGCTACGTATGAAACAAATTTTAAATGTATAATGTGAGAATTCTCGTGTAACTAGCTCCCGAGGTCGCAAACCATATCTATGCATCGATAGTCACGAGAACTTTCATTGAGATCATGTGGACGGGCACTTGTTAAGCATTATTAAATAGCAATACTTTGGAAATGTAAATCTATCCATTTTCAAAGTAACTTATTTCAAAGTCTCTGAAGAAATCTCGTTTAATTTAGAGTTAATATCACAAAAAATCCAAAACTGGTACTCCTGTGACAAATTTACTTCAAATTAGTTTTTTGACCACTTAAAAATCTCAAACTGGTACAACTGTAACAAATTTACTATCCATTAGTTTCCATTAAATTTTACTGTCAAATTTCTAAATTGAATGACATGTGGCAGTTGACCGGTATGCCAATTTAGAATTTTACCCCTCTATTTATCACAGATTTACCATTTTGTGATTTTTCATGATATTAATCCAATTTAATGGGAGATAAATTTGTCGCAAATGTATCAGTTTGGAGTTTTTGATGGTCAAAAAATTAGTGTGGAATAAACTGATCATAGACGTACCAGTTTAGGATTTTTTATAGTCAAAAAATTATTTCGAAGTAAATTTATCATAAATATACCAGTTTAGGGTCTTTTGTGGTATTAACCTTTAATTTAACCAGTGTCTTAGAGGTATTTGTTAACGTTATGAGTAGAGCTAATAAGACCAAGCCACAATCTCTTGTAACCGAAAAGTCCCAAGAAATCACACGCACGCGTGATTTACAACTCATCAACATGCATGAATTTCTAGGAAAATTATGTCTTTTGGTCCTCCCCGAAATTGCACATATCACTAATGGAATGCACGAGAGTCACATTTTGGGGGTAAACTAGAGAGAAATGAGGCGAGACGAATGGCAAAATGAGGTGGCGTACCAATCGATTTTTTTGGGGAAAACATGTAGGTAATAAATAGGAGCTCGTTTGACCAAATTTGGTCAACGATTTCGAAGAGTCATTGGACTTAGCCGATCGATGTAATTGGGTGGTCGTGTAATTCAATGCAAGCCAACCCATCGATGGTGATGTTTCCGTATTCACGTGTCAATTGTTTGACAAGAAAAAGGTTCACAATTCACACATGGGTTTTCGTCCTTATCTTCCATCCATGTTCTTGTGGAGTTTCCATTTCGAGCGGCGAAAAAAAAATTACTATCTCAAGAGACATTAGCATCCACACATCTCTCTTTCCAAAAAGTATGCAACCCTTTCGATCTGCGAAATTTCGTTTTTGGTTTGCCGAAAATAGTATGAGATCTTTGGTTTTTAAATCACAATTTCTCCCACTCATATTAACCTTGGTGGGTCGGTACCCTATATGAAATTTGTAATGGATAGAATACACAGAGTTTTTCTTATTATGTACACAAATGATTCTCTTGTATTGCATTTGAATAAATTCTTGTGCGTCTAAAGGTCCCTTGCTGCCTCTCAATTAAAAAGTTATTCCCTCACCAATATATTGATCGAGCATGCACTTATTGTTATTATGATATTGTAGATTAAAGCTCTATTTAATTCGCGAAAAATGAATCACTCTGAAAATATTTTCTTAAAAATGATTATTTAAAATAATTAATCAATGAAAAGTATTTTTATTATCGACAATAATTTACATCTAAATATTTTTATGAACAATAAATATATTTTTTATTTATTTATTTTTGTAAGTGATCTAAATCGACGTTCTTAATTTATGAAATATATTTACAAAATTAAGAAGATCGGATGCACGTGGTATTCGGCAGCCGTCACAGTGGCCCATGAAGATTCGACGCAGACAATTTTTAATGAAAGCTACAATGCGACGCTGTGTTGAATTCTGTGTGTTTGGGGGTTGCGATATTTTCTGTGTTCCCATCTCGGTGGCCCCACGCGCAAGTGGGACAAGAAAATCTGGTCGCATCCCACTTTTGCTTTTTCCGGAGATTTAAAATCTTTAATTTTTGCCCCAACAAACACGGCCACAAATATTTAATTAATTGATTAAACATCAATAATGAAAAATCTATACATTATGAGTGATCGGTTTTCAATCCGATCCAATTTCAAGATAAAATCGGGAATCGAATCAGGAGGACCGGTTCCCAAAATTGGGAATTGGAGACCGAATCAGTTGATCCTAGGTTCCTTTATTGTTTAGTTCACATTTTGCTAATTTTTTCTAATGAAGTTTACTTAGAATTTAATTTACATTTTAATGAATTTTTATAAATGAAGTTCATTTAGGGTTTAGTTCACATTTTACTAATTTTTTGAAGAAATAAAAAAAATTTAAAAAAAGAGTATATATAATCAATCTAGTTTGATCCGGTTCTCCCTTGGAATCGGGAACTGTACTGTATGGATAGCGATTTCACTTTTAGGAATCGAGAACTGAACCGATACTTTCGAAAACCGGACCCAATCAGCTGGTTTAGGCAATTCTTGATTTGGACGGTCCGTTTTGCACACTCTTACTGTTCACAATCGAATTTTAAGATAATTTTGAATAAAGTCCCACTTCTGAAGTCTCTCGGCGAAGAAAGAAAAAATCATTAAATGGTGTATTTTTGATGGGTTGAAACTGATTTAATTGTTATAATTTAAATATGGTTCTTGATGGGACCTTTGTGGCGACCATGTCTGACATGATGATTATAAAGAAAGAAATAATTTTAGGACCAAGATCTGATTGTCAATGAAACAGGGTGGGCCCCACCCAGATGTTGAATTTGTCCTTGATACGATGATTCTTGAATTTAATTTGGAGGCAAAGGAACTCTCTAAGTAGCTTCCTCGGTCTCGACCTTATCCATGCGCGATTTTTATGCCACGCAAGACGTCACGCCAGCCAATGGGAACAAAGGCCCTTTGATTTTCTTTTTTATTTTGTCAATCCTAGAAAACAAATATCATGGACATATAATAAGATCAATGTCACAAAAAATTTCAAATTATACCCACTATGACACAAATATTTCGAATTAAGATATAAATACTTTGGAATTTTTTTAACTTATATCAATGTAATAAATATACCCTGGATAGAATTGAAATAGATGGCACGTGTATAAATTTTGGGTTTTTTTGTGACACAAAAAAAGTTGAGGATATTTGTATCATAATGAGCAAGTTTATGATTTTTGGCGACACAACAAAAATTTAAGGTGTTTGTGTCACAATTGGCACAATTTGAACATATATTTTTTTTTTTATATTTGCCTTATATAATATCCCGTTCGCAAAAAGAAAAAGATGCGAGTAGAGTTTTCCACAATGGTCTTTTGCGTGTCTTATTTTTGTGTGGTCAAAAGCGTCGGATCGTTCTCATCTCCACAGCCGGGAGGCAACAGTGACAATTCATTGACCATTGACACGAAAAAAGAAAACTGCCAAATCTTCAATTTAAATAAAATAAAATGAGTATGACCCAAGGAACACTTGGGGTTCTTTCTTTTTAATTTTTTTTTTATGAAATTTTCCTGAAGACCAGTTGCTGGAAGACTCTCTACCTAAGTAGACCAGTGGCACAACCTAATTGAATTAGCTAATAATAATCACATGAAAAAGAGGAGCTAATTGTATTCTGAACAAACGAAAAGTCCAAATCCGTTGAATTCAAGCTAATGGAAAATTCGACCAAAAAACAAAGAAAAGCTAATGGGAAAAGCGCGTGTTGTTTATAACAATCAAAGTGTTCATGGGACATCTTGAGCTTATTTGGTAAGCCTGTTCTTGCAGCCTCCGTTTTCTAAGATTCTTTGTTTAGCTTTTTCTTTCTTCTTTTTTCGACAAGAAAGCATACTTTAGATAGGTGAAATTCAAACCTGTAAAAACACTGGTGCTAAATATTAGGGGTGAGCATGATTCCAGAGTAAAACCTTGAATCAGATAATCGAATCGATGGGAACCTGTCCGGTTTCAGGTTTCAGAGTATACATGATAGGTTTCGAGTTTCAAAAATTAATGAATCTGTTTTGACGGATGGGTTCCAAATTTTAGATAGGTGGAACATGGAACCTGCAACAAGTTTTTGTATTTTTCTTGATCTATGTCTTCGAGTGATTTTGCCGTATTCCACGGCGTCCGATGATGATTGTACAATCTAGAACCACTAGCCTGAGCTTCTATTTTGTGACTGAGATTTTTACTTTATTAATGTTTCATGTTCTTCGTATGTCTAAATAAAGTTGTGGTTAGTAGATTATAACAGCAAGTTGTGATTATTAAAGGTAACGATTCACTGCAATTATTCAATTTATAATACAGGTGGAACTTCGGTAGGCCTTGGAACTTGTGACAGGGCAGATTCCAAGTTTCAGCGTATGTATGGTAAATTCTAAGTTCCAAAAAATGAGCAACATGTTCTAACGGATAGGTTCCGGGTTCTAGATGGAACATATACGAAATCTGAAATTGCTCAACCCTATTAAATATGAAACTATTTCTACTTGATGGTGTCGGGATTTGAGAATCAAACATGCGTCGATTTCCAATCACATTCTCCATAGGGCTTCCCATCCCGCATCTACGCCGAGATATTGATGGTGGTTCCGTCTATCCTTGAAATTTTTGCCGAACGGTATTTCTATTCCTTTTAGCTATTTTGGGCAATGACACTGAAGACAGAAAAAGGCTGATAGTGGAAAAGATGATACGGCCACAACTAGCTAGTTTAATCGAATATATGTCATCCTCAAATAGAGCTTCCACCAGATATCATTCTCCCATGTTCATTTCTATATCCATCCTAAGATAGTCTAAGAAAACATTCTTGAAATATTTTAAGCTTCTTTTCTCATGGTGCTTCCCCAAATGCTTGTATCTGGTGGAGGTGTAAACATCAATAAATGTTTCGAATAGGACACTTATAGATTACATGCAACGTATGATGTTGATTTAACCATCATTTTAACCAAAGGAGACAACTAGATAATTTTGTCGTTTCAATTATGAGTAGAGTCAATTTTGGAGTTGGACAGCGCAAATCATGTTCCACTAGTTCAAGATTGCGTCGTCTCGAATAAGATTTTTGTAGACAAATCCACGAGCTCGATGGATATATATATATATATATATATATATATATATATATATATATATTCATGGCTGAGCTTCGAGACGTATATAACTCTTGTTTGAAAATTCTAACCAAAAGTAGGAAATTGTAAATGCTAAACTGAGAAAGGGTAATAAAAAAGAGAAAAAAAAAAGAAGAAAAAAGAAGAGCGGACATGGAGGAGGCAAATGGTCAAAGTGGGGTCCACATTGTCAATGTAGTGAGAGAGAGAGATTGCTTGGAGATGACGTTCGTGTGTTTTGCCTGCGTCTGCAAATATCGCTGACGCGTGCTTCCCCAAGCATCGGTAGCCACGGGATTTTAAGCCATGACTCTCCTCTATATGATTGGTCCACGTCACCCACCCGGTGCAAGCTTAGCTCTTGAGATGACTGGTTTCAAGGTAAGTCAGTTTCCACTTGAAATCGAAAATCGGACCAAAAGGTTCGGTTCCCAATTTCTGGAATCGGCCCACCTGATTTTAAATCGGACCGATCGGTCCGGATCAATTCTTATTTTGTTTCCTTATTCCCTGACAGAGAATGGAACAATGGAGTCGAACAAGGCAATGGAAAGAATGTTGTTTTTGAGTTTTTGCAGGGAATGGAACACTTTTGCATAGTGCAAGTGTGTCTTCCAAATTTTAGGAACCGGAAATCACCCGAAACTAGGCGACCCTGACTCGGACCTTTACCCGGATCACATATCACGTGAGACCCACGTGATCTAACGATAGCATGTGAGTTGGACCCTTGTACACCGAGTGTAGGCAATGATATCTTCATTTAATGTTTATACAATCTTGCCTCATAGACTTTGGAAAATCATAACAAATAAGAATATTTGATTGAATACACGACACCAATGCTAATTATTCTTGCCTTACAATTATTACACAAAACACTTTAGTGAGCGGCATCATCATGCACAAAAGTTATATATAGCAGATAAAATTTCGTTTACCTTCAAGCCGAATTTAAGCTTCGATAAAGATCGACCAATGATTGCAATTTGCAACCAGATAATGAATGAAGATACTTTGGTAATATGTGAAGTTCTTTCCTTGGTAAGCATTATCACCTTCCGCATTAAGCAACTTCATGATCGAATTGAGAAATAGTTCCCTAGATAATTAGAAGGATACATAACTTCTCATGGAGACACTTTTTGCGTTTAAATAGGGTCGACACCAGACCTTTTCCCAAATTTGATAGTGAAAAAAAAATCCAAATGAAAATATTTAACCCATTTTCTCTCTTGAAGATAAGCTTTTGGCGCAAGCCAATTTTAAATTTAAGCTCCATTTGTTTGGCGAAAAACATTTTCTAAAAAAATCTTTTCTTCATTTTTTGACGTTTGGATTATTTAGAAAAATGAGTCAACAAAAAATGTTTTCCTGATCACTGAAAAATCAATGCTAAAATTCAAGAAAATAATTTCCTATTTAAAAAATAAAAATCATTTTCCAAATTATAACTAGATGTCGATGCTTAGACCAGAAACTCTGCTCTTAGGCACGAGAACGTAAAACTCCTTCCCGAGGCCACGGCATCCAAGACTGGGTGCCCAAGCTCGGTTCCGCAATCCCAGTGCTTGTGCCTGGGTCCTTGTGCCCAGGACCGGGTCCCTGGCAATTGTGCTCGCTTATGCCCGGGTCCATTGAGGTTGAGCTCGGGACCCTGGTGCCGGTGCCTGAGCCTAGGACTATTGAGGCTAGACCCAAGCCCCAGCACCAGGGTTGGGTCCATCAAGGCTATGCCCAAATCTTTCTAGGCCGAGCCCTAGTACAGTACGTCTAGCGTAGGACCCTTGTGCCTGGGCCTGGGTCCACGATGCCTATGCCTTGGTCCATTAAATTCAGGCCCGAGACCTCACAAGCCCATGACTGGGTCTATCGAAGCTGGGCGCGAATCCATCGAGGTTAGGCTCGTGACCCCAATGCTTGTATTTGGGTTCCCAACGCCTAGCCCCAGTTCATCAAGGCTGGGCTCAGAGGCCTGAATCCATCAAGGCAACGCTTGGGACCCCCGGATCCATGCTTGGATCCTCGACACTAGCGTTGGGGTCCCGACCCCTGCCTGGACAGACCCGGGTTTAGGCGCTAGAGACTTGGTCCCAGGCATAGGGGTTCAGGGTTCGACGTTGATGGTTAGGACAGGGTCTTGAGCTTAGCCTACGTGGACTCAAGACCGGTGCCTGTGCTCAGGAGCTGAGGATCCAAGTTCAAGACACCAATGGCCATGCCCGATTCCCCAACTGTCCATATGCAAATTATTAGCACCTAAATAGTTATTTTTTTTTTGGTAAGAAGCACCTAAATAGTTATTTGTCTACTCATAAAAGTCAAATAAGATTTTCCTTATTAAATTACGAAAAAAAAAATTAGTATATTTTCAGGTTTCAGCCATATATAGAAAAATATCAACATGGAAAATGACTTTTTAAAAAATATTTTTTTAAAAATTATATTTTTTACGAAACAAACGAAACTTTATTCATTTGTCAATTACGGCACATCTAAGTATTTGAGGAGTTTCGTGGATTATAATTTGCGAGTGCATGCTAATAGAAATCATTTCGACACTTGGTCGATGCTCTCGAGAACAACAGTGTATTGTACTGTCGCTAGAATATGTCTTGAGGGCCACGTGTACTCCACAACACGTACCAAGGTTTCGTAGGAAGAGCACGGAGACACAGGAAAAAAGGGGAAGAAGAGGCGAGGCCACATCATCGCAACCAGTCAATGATGTCCAAGGTCCAAGTTGTGCCAACTTCGACAACCTGGCCAGTTTAGCTGATGTAAGCGCTGACATAACCGTCCTCCAGGACACCGCGCTCGCACGTGCTGGGCTGGGTGCGCCACTCAACATCGGACACGTGTCGCCCGTCAAAGGCTGCGCCCGGTTTCTCTCTCCCAAGATACAGCCTCCGGAGCCCTCCATCGCATTCGAGCACGCCCGGTTCTCGGTATATAACCCCCCCCTCGCCCCCCTATCTTTCGCTTCATTCGGTCATTCGTTCCAAGGTTCCTAGGCTTTCGAGGTTTCTGGCTTCTGGGTGTGTCTTCGCTCTTCGCCGCTCGCAGAGAGAGAAAGAGAGGGAGAGAAGGTGAATGAAGGCCGAGTTGAACTTACCAGCGGGGTTCAGGTTCCACCCCACGGACGACGAGCTGGTGAACCACTACTTGATCCCGAAATGCGCTTCTCAGGCCATCGGCGTCCCAATCATTGCCGAGGTGGATCTCTACAAGTTCGATCCATGGCAGCTTCCAGGTGCGCTTGAAAGTTGCGGGCTTTTTCTTGTTCGAAAGTTGTGATTTTTATGTATGCACGTTCGTTAAGAGTTTGATTGTTTGGACGGTTCGTTTCTTTCTGTGGGTGAGTGATTCTTGATGTTGGGTCGGTGTTGCTGTGGATAGTTTGTGGATTTTTATGCATATCTAAGCATCTTCTCTGTTATGTTTCCTCTGCTTTGCTTGGGTTTTTTCTTATGTGCTGAGCGGTCACATGATGTGAGATTCTGGTCCTTTCTTTGGATCGATTTGGTTGCTGTTCGCTCGGATTGTGGTTAATTGGTAAAATGCAAAAAAGAAGAATGGATTTTCTTTTCCACGGATTTGATTTTGTGAGATCTAGGCAAATTAAAAAAAAATGAAAAAAGAAAGAGAATATGAATTCTTGCTCAACTAAACTCCTCTGGACCGCTCATTCCCATGCTTATCTGATATAATTTACATGATGAATGGTTGATATGGTTTAAAGAAACACGTGGGTCATAAAAAAATGTGATTTTTCAACAAGTTTGGTTGAAATCTGGACGATTTTTCCCCAGTGACTTGCCTAATTCCACTGCTGATATGTTTTCGACCTTTTCTTTTTGTGTGTAGACATGGCTTTGTATGGTGAAAAGGAGTGGTACTTCTTTTCTCCGAGGGATCGGAAATATCCTAACGGTTCACGGCCGAACAGGGCTGCCGGTACCGGGTACTGGAAAGCTACCGGAGCCGACAAGCCAATTGGACGGCCCAAGCCGCTTGGCATCAAAAAGGCATTGGTGTTTTATGCTGGAAAAGCTCCTAAGGGAGTGAAAACCAATTGGATCATGCATGAGTACCGATTGGCAAATGTTGACCGATCAGCCAGCAAGAAGAACAAGAACTTGAGGGTAATTGTTTCTTCCCCAGTGTTATTGCTAAGTTTTTGGTTGTAGTCTAAAGGCAAAATTAATTTTTCCTGTGTAACAGTTAGCCAATTTTGGAGGACAGAAAAGATTTTGCTGTGGATTGTGTTTATGACCATTAAATAGATGACAGAAATTAATCCTGAAAATCTCGGCTAATAAGAGCTTTCATATGCTATTTTCACAGCTTGACGATTGGGTCTTATGTCGAATATACAACAAGAAAGGTCAGATAGAGAAGCATTACCTGTCGGACCAAAAGCCTGTCCTGTTCGCGGAATCGGAAGATAAGAAGCCAGAGCCGTGGATGCTCAACCAGAGTTCATACTCACCGCCGCTGTCAGAACTTGTGCAGCCATCAATGATCAACGATCTTCTACACATGGACACCTCGGATTCGGTTCCAAGGTTGCACACAGAGTCGAGCTGCTCAGAGCATGCAGTATCACCTGATTTCACGTGCGAGAAGGAGGTCCAGAGCGATCCTAAATGGAATGAGCCCGAGTGGACGTCCGAGTTCATCGATAATTGCTTCTTAGACGATCCCTTTGCAGCTCAAGTGCAGTATCAGCCAGTCCAGGCCTCGCCATGGCAGGACTTTTACATGAAACCATTCTGATCCCACAAAAAAAAAAAAGGAAAAAAGGAAGGCCAGAAACATTAGATTCTTGGATGCATCTCGCCCCATTCTTGTTAGGTTAGTATTAGATTCTTGTTAGGTTAGCAGTAGAAACTTATTATAAAATTGCAGTCTTCAAATTCAATGGGTTGGGTTGGCTATGATGGGTGTGCTGGACTTTGACAAAAGATGGTAACTATTCAAGAGGTGCGGATGGGTTTTGTTGCAGTGGCCTTGATTCGTTGAACTTTGCTCGATCCTGTGGTGGATGTTCCGTCGGGTTTTTGGCTCGTCGTGGGGGCCTAGGATCATGTTTAATCGTGTTCATGTAGAGAACATTCTTCTATATGTCCTAGGATTGTATTAAATTCTTTCATATATCTCCTACTTTGGACTTAGTTCCAGTTCATTATAGCTGTTAGAATCAGAATGGTATAAAGACTGTTCATTTGTTAAGGGACAGGGCTGGAGTTTGGCTTTGGTTTGGTGTAATTAATGTTCATGGGTTGGACAAAACTGATTATATGTATATACAGATTATTCAACGCTTCATCCCTTATCAAGTTTTGATCATTCATTTTGAGTTTGAAAGCTCATCAGGTGAAGGATAGAGATCAACGTTTTTCCCCATGTGATTTTGGGTGGGTTGAAAGTGAAAAGTATTGACATCCGGTGGAATAAGACAGGCTGTGACTTGAAATTTTCTCGGTGGGTTGGCGTGGAATTTCTCACATGGGCTGCAGGATCACCATTTTATACTTAACGCCATTAGAAGAAAACTATAAGAAGAATGTGATATGACCTTTTTTTTTAATGTGATACAACTTAGACAAGAAAAGATTGCAGCAAGAAATGCAGATTTTTCAATTTAATACACCTATGCTCTCTTCATTTGATTTCTTTAAAGTGAAGATCCTCAAGTAACAAGGCCGTAATATTGCAACAGCAAGCCCAACAACAGAATTTTAATTTGATCAGTGTGAAATAGATGCTGAGGAAGATGAGAGCGATCTTAACTCCTATTTCTACCATAGAACGATTCGTCGCCTTGTGGCAGAATATGCCTCTAGGCTTGAGCTTCACTCAACCGAAGGTAGATAAAATCTGGAACATTGGGCTGAACAAGAAGTTGGAGTATGGATAAGCATCAGATTCTACTTATCTTCAACATGGCAATACTTTTTAAGCGTGGCTGTATTTGAGTTCGCTTGGGGTATACTCGTAAACAATTTTGCTGTACACATAACATCCAGTATAACACATAACATATAGTACAGAAAGAAATAGGAAAACGTTAGTCATGGCTTATTTACAAGTATCTTTGGCAATCATAAGCTTGTTCGGTGAAGGCTTGGTTTGAAGAAAGGGGCTTCCATTATTCTGATCTGGATGTACAGAGATACGATGAGGAGCTTCTTGTCAATTAGGCTGCGGTTGCTCTGGACTTTGGCGGTCGACTGCAATCTGCAGAAGCCCATCCCATCCGTTGCCTCTCGTTGTCGTAGATTACCATCTTGTCCTGCATTGATATGTCTGCAAAACCGACAAACAAGGGTATATTCAAATTAAATGAAATAAATCTGCTTTGCTGCAATGGTGCAGTACATCTGAATGGATATGATCTTTGAGGACATTTTGTCGTTGTCTAATCATATCTTCTATGATTTGCTTCCTTTCAAATTTTCTATGACAACGTCTCAGGTGCAAAACTAATTACGTGATAAAAATGCCACCATATGGAAAACTCTTACCTCCAATCACATTCGTATTTTGGAGCCCTGCCTCAGTTCCATTTAAAACTCCCATGCAAACGTTTCCCTTGGGCTGCCAAAACCGTTGCAATTCATGAAAGACATGCATATCTAACTTGCCAGAGTTTTAATAGATAAAGGCATTCACTCACCGATATAATCAAATATGATTCAGGGGGAACTTCATACTGGTTTTTCGTTCTACCACCACTGTTAAAGCTGAGTGCAAAGGGTTTGAAGTACTTCCTGACATCGCGGATGTTTTTGAAAGGCTTCCTGCCACTCCAGCAGAGTGGGAGTGTCGGGTCGTCCAATGCTTCGGTGAAGGGCTTTCCCTTTAGTTCTTCCCTCACCTGAAAGAAGAGAGAAGTCAATTAATGGGCATTCGTTATGGTGTTATCTCTCAAATTTTTTTTTTTGGTAAAAGGGATTATTTCTCAAATTTAATAGGCGTTAGTACCCCACAAAACTGGAGAACAGATAAATATCTCGAAAAGATGGTGATACGTTCGGATGTGAACAGTGACATGCTAAGTATGATGTTGTATTATGTCCCGATGTTCACATACTAGTTCACGATTGCGTCTTACTCACCGAAGAAGCTAAGCTTTGATATGCCTGAGAACTGAAGTACGTATAAGAGGTCCCGCTATCAAATACTATTAACAGATTTTTCAATCCAGTGGCTTTCCCTGCAAAAATGAGCTCTGCGGTCCCAGGAGAATAGTGATCACTGAGATGCATACATGAAAGTTCAATTTTAGTAAATGAAAGATATGAGAAATCGAGATGGTGAAGAAGTGGGAGGAAGTGGAATATACGAGTAATCATGAGACATAGGTGTCCACGTGATGCGGGAGGAGTCATAAAGATCGTCGCCGAAGAAGAGAAATCCACCACCACGCACACTCAAGCAGTGGCCTAGTACGTTCTGCACCAAACCTTGACTACTTAGCTGCGACACAATGCTGGACTTTCCATTACCAAGGCCGAGCACTCCGTCTAAGAAAGGAGTGGACTGACCGGGTCGCTGATAAAATCCGCATCTGTAGAGGAACCGCATGAGAGATAGTTACACAGGCAAAATTGATTTGAGCAGGCTCTGACTGACATAAATGAAGAAATTCCGGTCTGGCCAGAAGATAGTATGGCATGCTAATATGCTGAGCTGGTATTCTCAGTAAGCCTGGCCAAACATAACTGGGAGAGCATGCAAAGTCACCTACCCGAGGGCCACACGAGGACTAAGAACCCCGCCACCAGAGGACTTGAAGGAAAAGACATCCTTTACGAGAACACCACGAGAAGAACCACCGTCTGCATAGCCCACCTCATAGTCACATCGCTCTGGGTGGTCACATTTGTAACCCGGCGGATGCAGGGACGCACAAATTGGGTCCCTGCAGATTACTAGGTCGCCACTGGGTTGATAAAGCGGATGTGGCGTCTGCAATGAGAAAATGATGGAAGTCATCGGGATTTTTCACCCTGCAGGGCATCTTGAGACCATTCGAAACAAACATCCGAACAAAGTTTTAGGATTATTGATCAGAATTCGTAGGTTCGACAAATAAATTGACATAACACCTGCAAACTATTAAAATTTACCGGAGTGCATCGTTTACAAGGGGCATCACATTGGAGCCATGTGACGTCACTACCGGTGTCGGGATCAACAAAGTAAGGCTTTGGTGGCTGCCCGACGAAAATAGTTGTGTTATATGACCTGCAATAGGCAGTTCACTTAATCTTCAGTCTTGGCAAATCCACAAGCTGTCATAATTTTCAAATCTGATTATTGCATGAAGATTGAACAGACATTAGCAAAATGTGACAGAGAAGGGACAGAATTGAATGATAGGCAAAGTGAGAATAAAATTCGTAATTGAGAAACACCCGGCGAGTTGAGGTGCCAAATCTCTCACCTAATAAGAAAGTTAAGAAAAGGACTGCATCTCTATGACATATAAAACGGAAATATATGGAAACTGAATAAACGGAACTTTCCCTTGTGAAGAAAGATACGGTTTAATGTGATGATAACCATATAGAGTCTTTCAAGAAATTTTCCTTCGACATGAAAGATTCAGTTTGATGATCAACATGTTGAAACTTCAGGAATTCCTAAATCGGGGTGATAATAGTCTCTCCGATTAACACTTGATGAGACAAAAGTCACCGTGACATTGGACTGGATGAATCTTCAGGTCATCTTACCAACGAAACAGCAATACAACGCAGTAACTAGCCAAACTGTCGGAACTTTTTTAGCTTTTGGCCGAAAAAAGACATTTCCATATCACCAAAGACAGTTATATAGTGAAAGATGACCCCTGCTTTCTAAACATCAACAACACAAACACAGAGTCACACAGATATTCAAGAACGCATCGAAGGAGCCCTAGTGCAGGTACATCACATCTCTCTCTCTCTCTCTCTCTCTCTCTCTCTCTCTCTCTTTCTCTATTCAACTGACAAACACTGAAGTGAAGTGAAGACAGGTCAACAAGCGTACCCAGTTGGGAAAACGTTGCCGTGAAGTGGAAAGACAGCGGATGACCCGACCCGATTGAGAGCTAGCGACGATGACGGCGACCCGAAAGTCAAAGGTATATTGCCTCTGCTCAGATCACCTCCGAGAGAAGAAGAAACGCACCAGCTCGACAGAAACATCACCAACGCCACCAAGCCCACTTTCTCTTTCCCCATTCTCTCTATCTGTTTCTCTGTATTATAACTGATGAATGAGCAAGAATTATCTATTCTTGGTCAAACTCAAACCTGTCACTTGTAATTGTCTGATTATTTAGACCCAATAGCCAATAGACCAGGTCGAGGGCGACTAAAGGGCGGGTTTCTTGCATGATGAAGCGAATGATTGGCAAGGATTTATGCCGATGTCTTGCTTGGGAGCTAAGACTTTGAAATTGGAATAGCTTGTGAGATGGGGGTGCGTAGATCCGAGGGAAAATTACTCAAAAAGTCATTGCCAATTCACTGTTAAACTTTAATCCAAAAAAAAATTCAGTGCTAAACATTTTTTTTATCAATTGAGTGCTAGACCTTTTGCATTTTTTTCAATTCAGTCCATCTGGCCAATTTGGCGTAAAATCACTAACATGTACAACGGCCGTCTTACGTGGTGCGATCGATACTACGTGGACAATTTTTAATGATATTTTAATATTATTTCAATTTATTGATTCCTTTTTTCATTTTCTTTCTCTTTCTTTTTTTTTTCCTCTCACTGGCCACTGGCGAGGGCGAGCCTCATCACCCTTGACCTGAGCCTCACCCTCACCCACGACGGCGAGGTCAATCCTCGCCCAACGACGGCAAGGCCAGCCTCACCCAAAGCCTTGCTAGGGGTAGGCAAGGCTCGCCCTCGTCAACCCTTGTTCGGCGATCGACCAGAGGAAGAAGGGAAGAAAAACAAAAAGAGAAAAAAAAAAAGAAGAAAAAAAGAAAAGTAAAAAAAAATAGTAAGACATTCGAAAAATATTAAAATATTATTAAAAATTGTCCATATCACCGCCCGTGCCATGTAAGACACCTAACATCTATAACAGCGATTTTCGGTTAAAATTAGCCAAATGGACTAAATTGGTACAAATGCAAAAAATTTACGACTCAGTTGGCCAAACAAAAAAAATTTATGATTGAATTAATACAATTGCAATAGATTTAGGACTTTTTTGATAATTTTTTAGTAGATATAGGGTAGTTTAATTACGTTTCTTGTTTTCTGTTGTTTGATAATTTGAAGGAGTTAGAAATGGTCTTCCTTCTAATGGGTGGAAATCTTCGAGAGGTTGTTTACTTTAATTGCAGATTTATGCTTATTCCTTGCGTTAGCAAATTGCTGCAGGTAATTTCGTTATCTACCCCAGAAAGGATTTCAAATTGCAATTGAGTTGATTTACTATGCACGTAAGATGGATTTTCAATTGAGAAAAAGCGGTTTGTAATAGGCGACGAGCCACCGTGACCTCGCCGGACCTAGTCCTTGAAGGCATTATCGTTGCACACTAATTATAACTTTCTTAACTTGAATAATCTAAGGACTTCATATACACAACCGGCGGGTTGTCGATTTGAGCTATAACCGGTGGGGTACTATGTGGTACGTTGGAGAAAGGATGATGATGGGAATTCAAAACCACTTAAAAAATTACCCGATTCAAGAAGTTATATATCATCGCTAGAAAAAGGAAGAACTGCTAAATAGAGTCCACACCCAAATTTTTGCATACTATATAAAATATACAGATAATGACATAAATATTTCCTGAACTTAGCCCAATGTGTAATATCGTTTTTGAACTTTTAATTTGTTCAATGTGGTCCATATACCATTTATACATATTCAAGTTAATCCCTAAATTATATGAAAATGTTCATTGTTATCCTTTCATTAATTCAAGTTCAATGACATCATTAATCATTTTCATATAATCCAGGAACTAGACTAAACATGTATTAGAAAATGTAGGGACCACATTAAATAAATTGAAAGTTTAGGGACGACATTGCACATTGGGCTAAGGTGCAGGAATCACATTGAACATATTAAAAGTTTTTGGACCATATGACACATTAGGTCAAAATTTAAGGACCATTCATATCATTTTATCAAAAATATACTTCCTCCTTTCACATCAATGTGATTCCGACATTAGTGGATTCACATCATATGACAAATGAAGAAATTGACCGCACCTAATAATTTCTCATGGCGCATTTTTTGCACGATCACTTGAAAGTGTCATGTCAAATGTAAAGATATGTCTTCTTCATTACCATTTTTCCCTAGGTAGCCAGTGACCATGCGTGAGTCTATAAGCGCGATTCGACTCTAAGATCATGGAAATAAAGATATGGTCAGAAAGCTGAAGTGTTTTTAATCTGTCTGCTCGGAGATTTTTTGGTGTATCGAAGACGATGAAGTAAAGGAAAGCATATCGTAGTATAATCGATTCAGCTGAGCAATCTAGGAAGACAATTTTACTGTACACATAACATCCAGTGCAGTAAGAAAAAGGAAAACGTTAGTCCTGGCTTATTTACAAGTAAATTTGGCAATGGTAAGCTTCTTAGGCGAAGGCTTGGTTTGAAGCACGGCACTTCCATAATTCTGATCTGGAAGCAGAGAGATATGATGAGGAGCTTCTCTTCGATTAGAATGCAGTTGCTCTGGACTTTGGAGGTCGGCTGCAATCTGCAGAAGCCCATCCCATCAGTTGCTTCTCGTTGTCGCGGGGGCCTAGGATCATGTTTAATCGTGTTCATGTAGAGAACATTCTTCTATATGTCTTAGGATTGTATTAAATTCTTTCATGTATCTCCTACTTTGGACTTAGTTCCAGTTCATTATAGCTGTCAGAACCAGAATGGTATAAAGACTGTTCATTTGTTAAGGGACAGGACTGGAGTTTGGCTTTGGTTTGGTGTAATTGATGTTCATGAGTTGGACAAAAATGATTATATGCATATACAGATTATTCAACGGTTTATGCCTTATCAAGTTTTGACCATTCATTTTGAGTTTGAAAGCTCATCAGGTGAAGGATAGAGATCAACGTTTTTCCCCGTGTGATTTTGGGTGGGTTGAAAGTGAAAAGTATTGACATCCGGTGGAATAAGACAGGCTGTGACTTGAAATTTTCTCGGTGGGTTGGCGTGGAATTTCTCACATGGGCTGCAGGATCACCATTATATACTTAGGCCATTAGAAGAAAACTATAAGAAGAATGTGATATGACCTTTTTTTTTAATGTGATACAACTTAGACAAGAAAAGATTGCAGCAAGAAATGCAGATTTTTCAATTTAATACACCTATGCTCTCTTCATTTGATTTCTTAAAAGTGAAGATCCTCAAGTAACGAGGCCGTAATATTGCAACAGCAAGCCCAACGACAGAATTTTAATTTGATCTGTGTGAAATAGATGCTGAGGAAGATGAGAGCAATCTTAACTCCTATTTCTACCATAGAACGATTCGTCGCCTTGTGGCGGAATATGCCTCTAGGCTTGAGCTTCACTCAACTGAAGGTAGATAAAATCTGGAACATTGGGCTGAACAAGAAGTTGGAGTATGGATAAGCATCAGATTCTACTTATCTTCAACATGGCAATACTTTTTAAGCGTGGCTGTATTTGAGTTCGCTTGGGGTATACTCGTAAACAATTTTGCTTTACACATAACATCCAGTACAGAAAGAAATAGGAAAACGTTAGTCATGGCAATGATAAGCTTCTTAGGTGAAGGCTTGGTTTGAAGAACGGGGCCTCCATTATTCTTATCTGGATGTACAGAGATACGATGTGGAGCTTCTTGTCGATTAGGCTGCGGTTGCTCTGGACTTTGGAGGTCGACTGCAATCTGCAGAAGCCCATCCCATCCGTTGCCTCTCGTTGTCGTAGATTACCATCTTGTCCTGCATCGATATGTCTGCAAAACCGACAAACAAGGGTAGATTCAAAATTAAATGAAATAAATCTGCTTTGCTGCAATAGTGCGGTACATCTGAATGCACATGATCTTCGAGGACATTTTATCGTTGTCTAATCATATCTTCAATGATTTGGTTCCTTTCAAATTTTCTATGAAAATGTCTCAGGTGCAAAACTAATTACGTGATAAAAATGCCACCATATGGAAAATTCTGACCTCCAATCACATTCTTATCTTCGAACCCTGCCTCAGTTCCATTTAAAACTCCCATGCAAACGTTTCCCCGGTGCTGCCAAAACGGTTGCAGTTCATGAAAGACATGCATATCTAACTTGCCAGAGTTTTTTTATAGATAAAGGCATTCACTCACCGATATAATCAAATATGATTCAGGGGGAACTTCATATTGGTTTTTCGTTCTTCCACCACTATTAAAGCTGAGTGCAAAGGGTTTGAAGTAATTCCTGACATCGCGGATGTTTTTGAAAGTGTTCTTGCCTCTCCAGCAGAGTGGGAGCGCCGGGTCATCTAATGCTTCGGTGACAGGCTTTCCCTTTAGTTCTTCCTTCACCTGAAAGAAGAGAGAAGCCAAATTTAATGGGGCATTCCTTATGGCGTTATCTCTCAAATTTTTTGATTTTGGTAAAAGCGATTATTTCTCAAATTTAGTAGGCGTTAGTACCCCAGAAAACTGGAGAACAGATGAATATCTCGAAAAGATGGTGATATGTTCGGATGTGAACAGTGTCACCAATGTTCACATACTAGTTCACGGTCGCCTAACTCACCGCAAAAGCTAAGGCTTGATATGCCCGAGAACTGAAGTAAGTATAAGTGGTCCCGCTATCGACTACTATCAACAGATTTTTCAATCCAGTGGCTTTCCCTGCAAAAACGAGCTCTGCGGTCCCAGGAGAATAGTGATCTCTGAGATTCATATAAGAAAGTTCAATTTTAGTAAATGAAAGATAAGAGAAGTCGAGACGGTGAAGAAGTGGGAGAAAGTAGAACATACGAGTATTTACGAGACATAGGTGTCCACGTGATGCCGGAGGAGTCATAAAGATCGTCACCGAAGAAGAGAAATCCACCACCACACGCACTCAAGCAGTGGCCTAGTACATTCTGCACCAAACCTTGACTACTTAGCTGCGATACGATGCCGGACTTTCCCTTACCAAGGCCGAGCACTCCGTCTAAGAAAGGAGTGGACTGACCGGGTCGCTGATAAAATCCACATCTGCAGAGGAACCACATGAGAAATGGTTACGAAGGCAAAATTGATCTGAGCAGGCTCTGACTGTCAAAAATGAAGAAATTCCGGTCTGGCCAAAAGAAAGTATGGCATGCTAAAATGCTGAGTTGGTATTCTCAGTAAGCCTGGCCAAATATAATTGGGAGAGCACGCAAAGTCACCTACCCGAGGGCCACACGAGGACAAAGAACCCCGCCGCCAGAGGGCTCGAAGGAAAAGACATCCTTTACAAGTACACCACGAGAAGAACCACCGTCTGCATAGCCCACCTCATAGTCACATCGCTCTGGGTGGTCACATTTGTAATCCGGCGGATGCAGGGACGTGCAAATTGGATCCCTGCAGATTACTAGGTCGCCACTAGGTCGATAAAGCGGATGTGGCGTCTGCAATGAGAAAATGATAGAAGTCATTGGGATTTTTCACCCCGCATAGCATCTTGAGACCATTCGAAACAAACATCCGAACAAAGTTTTAGGATTATTGATCAGAATTCGTAGGTTCGACAAATAAATTGACATAACACCTGCAGACTATTAAGATTTACCGGAGTGCATTTTTCACAAGGGGCATCACATTGGAGCCATGTGACGCTACTACCGGTGTCGGGATCAACAAAGTAAGGCTTTGGTGGCCGCCCGACGAAAATAGTTGTGTTATATGACCTGCAATAGGCAGTTCACTTAATCTTCAGTCTTGGCAAATCCACAAGCTGTCATAATTTTCAAATCTGATTATTGCATAAAGATTGAAAATACATTAGCAAAATGTCACAGAGAAGGAACAGAAATGAATGACAGGCAAAGTAAGAATAAAAATAGCAATCGAGAAACACCCGGTGAGTTGAGATGCCAAATCTCTCACCTAATAAGAAAGTTAAGAAAAGGACTGCATCTCTATGACAAATAAAACGGAAATATATGGAAACTGAAAAAACAGAACTCTCCCTTGTGAAGAAAGATACGGTTTAACGTGATGATAACCATATAGAATCTTCCCCCAGAAATTTTCCTTTGACATGAAAGATTCAGTTAGATGATCAACATATTGAAACTTCAGGAATTCCTAAATCGGGCCGATAATAGTCTCTTTGATTAACACTTGGTGAGACAAAAGTCACCATGACATTGAATTGGAATGAATCTTCAGGTCATCATACCAACGAAACAGCAATCCAACGCAGTAACTAGCCAAATTGTTGAAACTTTTATTATTTTTTGGAGGAAAAAAGACATTTCCATATCACCATAGACAGTTATATAGTGAGAGATGACCCCTGCTTTCTAAACATCAACAACACAAGCACAGAATCACACAGATATTCAAGAACTCATCGAAGGAGCCAAAGTGCAGGTACATCACCTCTCTCTCTCTCTCTCTCTCTCTCTCTCTCTCTCTCTCTCTCTCTCTCTATCTCTCTATGTAACTGATAAACACTGAAGTGAAGTGAAGACAGGTCAAGAAGTGTACCCAGCTGGGTAAACGTTGCCGTGAAGTGGGAAGACAACGGATGACCCGACGCGATTGAGAGCTAGCGACGATGACGGCGACCCGAGAGTCAAAGGTATATTGCCTCTGCTCAGACCACCTCCAAGAGAAGCAGAAACGCACCAGCTCGACAGAAATATCACCAACGCCACCAAATCCACTTTCTCTTTCCCCATTCTCTGTGTCTATTTCTCTGTTATAACTGATGAATGAGCAAGAATTATCTGTTCTTGGTCAAACTCAAACCTGTCACTGTAATTGTCTGATTATTCAGACCCGATAGCAAAAAGACCAGGTCGAGGGCAACTAAGGGGCGGGTTTCTTGCATGATGAAGCGAATGATTGGCAAGGATTTATGCTTGATGTCTTGCTTGGTAGCTAAGGTTTTGAAATTGGAATAGCTTGTGAGATGGGGGCGCGTAGATCCGACAGAAAATTACTAAAAAAGTCATTGACAATTCAGTGTTAAATATTTTTTTGTCAATTGAGTATTAAATCTTTTGCATTTTTTTCAATTCAGTCTATTTGATCAATTTTGGTGGAATATGGACACCAGCCGTCCTACATGACGCAACCGATGCTATGTAGACAATTTTTAATTATATTTTAATATAATTTCGATTAATTTATTCCTTTTTTTTCATTTTCTTTCTCTTTCTTTTTTTTTCCTCTCGCCGGCCACTGTCCAGGGCAAGCCTCGCCACCCTCGACCTGAGGCTCGCCCTCACCCACAACGGTGAGGTCAATCCTTGCCTAACGACGGAGGGGGCTAGCCTCACCCAAAGCCTAGGTAAGCAAGGCTCGCCCTCGCTGACCCTTGTTTGGTGATCGATCAGAGGAAGAAGGGAAGAAAAAAAGAAAGAGAAAAAAAAGAAGAAATAAGGAAAAGTAAAAAAAAATAGTAAGACATTCAAAAAATATTAAAATATTATTAAAAATTATCTATATCACTGCCCGCGTCACATAAAACATCTGATATCCATGTTAGCAATTTTCGGTTAAAATTAATCGGATTGACTAAATTGGTATAAATGCAAAAAATTTAGGACTCAGTTGATAAAAAAATAAGTTTAGGATTGAATTGATACAATTACAATAATTTTAGAACTTTTTTGATAATTTCCAAATAAATCCAGGGTAGTTTAATGATGTTTCTTGTTTTCTGTTGTTTGGTAATTTGAAGGAGTTAGAAATGGTCTTCCTTCTAATGGGTGGAAATCTCCGAGAGGTTCCTTACTTTAATTGCAGATTTATGCTTATACCTTGCGTTAGCAAATTGCTGTAGTTAATTTCGTTATCTACCCCAGAAAGGATTTCAAATTGCAATTGAGTTGATTTACTATGCACCTAAGATGGATTTTCAATTGAGAAAAAGCGGTTAATAATAGGCGACGAGCCACCGTGACCTCGCCAGACCTAGTCCTTGAAGGCATTATGGTTGCACACTAATTATAACTTTCTTAACTTGAATAATCTAAGGACTTCATATACACAACCGGCGGGTTGTCGATTTGAGCTATAACCGGTGGGGTACTATGTGGTACGTTGGAGAAAGGATGATGTTGGGAATACAAATCCACTCAAAAAAATTACCCGATTCATGAAGAAAAAGGAAGAACTACCAAATAGAGTCCGCACCCAAATTTTTGCATGCCGTATAAAATATACAGATAATAACACAAATGTTTCCTGAACTTAGCTCAATATGCAATGTCGTCCCTGAACTTTCAATTTGTTTAATGTGGTCCATATATTATTGATACATATTCAAGTTTGTCCCTAGATTATATGAAAATATTCATTGTTATCTTTTTATTAATTTAAGTTCATGGACAACATTAATCATTTCTATATAATCCAGGAACTAGACTAAACATGTATTAGAAAATGCAGGGATCACATTAAAAAAATTGAAAATTTAGGGACAACATTGCACATTGGGCGAAAGTGCAGTAACTACATTGAACGGATTAAAAGTTTTCGGATCATATGGCACATTTGGCCAAAATTTAAGGACCATTTGTATCAATTTATCAAAAATATACTTCCTCCTTTCCCATCAATGAGATTCCTACATTAGTGGATTCACATCATATGAGAAATGAAGAAATAGACCGCACCTAATAATTTCTCATGGCGCATTTTATGCACGATCACTTGAACGTGTCATGTCAAATGTGAAGATATGTCTTCTTCATTACCATTTCTCCCTAGATAGCCAATGACCATGCGTGAGTCTATAAGCACGATTCAACTCTAAGATTATGGAAATAAAGATATGGTCAGAAAGCTGAAGTGTTTTTAATCTATCTGCCCAGAAATTTTTAGGTGTATCGAAAACGATGAAGTAAAGGAAAGCATATCGTAGTATAATCGATTCAGCTGAGCTATCTAGGGAGACAATTTTGCTGTACACATGACATCCAGCACAGTAAGAAAAAGGAAAACGTTAGTCATGGCTTATTTACAAGTAAATTTGGCAATGGTAAGCTTCTTAGGCGAAGGCTTGGTTTGAAGCACGGCACTTCCATAATTCTGATCTGGAAGTACAGAGATATGATAAGGAGCTTCTCTTCGATTAGAATGCAGTTGCTCTGGACTTTGGAGGTCGGCTGCAGTCTGCAGAAGCCCATCCCATCAGTTGCCTTTCGTTATCGTAGATTACCATCTTGTCCAGCATCGATATGTCTGCAAAACCGACAAACAAGGGTAGATGCAAAATTAAATGAAATGAATCTGCTTCGCCGCAATAGTGCAGTTCATCTGAATGGATATGATCTTCGAGGACATTTTATCGTTGTCTACTCGCATTGTCAATGATTTTGCTTCCTTTTCAAATTTTCTATGACAATGTCCCAGGTGCAAAACTAATTCCGGGATAAAATATCCGACATGTGGAAGAATCTTACCTCCAATCACATTCATATTTTGGAGCCCTGCTGCAGTTCCATTTAAAACTCCCATGCAAACATTTCCCTTGGACTGTCAAAACCATTGCAGTTAACAAAAAGCGTACATATCTAACTTACCAGAGTTTTGTTTTGAGTGATGAAGGCATTCACTCACCGATATGATCAAATATGATTCGGGGGGTACTTCAAATTGCTTTTTGGTTCTTCCACCGCTATTAAAGCTAAGTGCAAAGGGTTTGAAGTACTTCCTGACATCGCGGATGTTTTTGAAAGGCTTCCTGCCTCTCCAGCAGAGTGGGAGCGTGGGGTCATCTAAGGCTTCGGTGAAGGGCTTGCCGCTTAGTTCTTTCTTCACCTGAAAAAAGAGAGAAGTTCTTTACTGTGTTATCTCTCAATTTTTTTTTTTGGTGAAAGGTGTTACTTCTCAAACTTAATAGGCATTAGTACTCCAGAAATCTTGAGCACAACTGAAAATCCTGGAAAGATGGTGACATGTTCGGACATAAATAGTTGCATGCTAAGTATGATGTTGCATTATGTCCCTGACTCACATACTAGTTCGCAATTGCCTCTAACTCACCGCAAAAGCTAAGGCTTGATATGCCTGAGAACTGAAGTAAGTGTAAGAGCTCCCGCTATCGACTACTAGCAACAGATTTTTCAGTCCAGTAGCTTTCCCTGCAAAAAGGAGCTCCGCGGTCCCAGGAGAATAGTGCTTTCTGAGATACATATGAGAAATTTCAATGTTAGTAAATGAAAGATGAGAGATATTGACATGGTGAAAAGGTGGAAGAACAGAGAATATACAAGTAATCATGAGACATAGGTGTCCACATGATGTGGGAGGAGTCATAAAGATCATTGCCGAAGAAGAGAAATCCACCACCACGCGCACTCAAGCAGTGGCCTAGTACGTTTGGCACTAAACCTTGACTACTTAGCTGTGATACGATGCTGGACTTTCCCTTACCAAGCCCGAGCACTCCGTCTAAGAAAGGATTGGACGGACCGGGTATCTGATCATATCCACATCTGTAGAGGAAGTATCACCACATAAGAAATGGTTACAAAGGCAAAATTGATCTGAGCATGCTCTGACTGACATAAATGAGAAATTCCAGTCTGGCCAAAAGAAAGTATGGTATGATACAATACTGAGTTGTATACTCGGTAAGCCTGGCTAAACATAATTGGGAGAGCATGTGCAAGTCACCTACCCGAGGGCGACACGAGGACTAAGAACCCCGCCGCCGTAGGACCTGAAGGAAAAGACATCATTTACAAGTACACCAAGAGAAGAGCCACCATCGGCATACTCAACCTCGTAGTCACATTGCTCTGGGTTGTCACAATTGTAGTCGCCGGAATGAAGGGACGCGCAAATTGGGTCCCTACAGATTACTAGGTCATTGTTGGGTTGATAAAGCGGATGTGGCGTCTGCAATAAGAAAATGATGGAAAGTTATCAGGACTTATCACCCTGCATAACATCATGAGAACATTTGAAACAAACATCAGGGCAAGTTTTAGGATTATTAATCCAAATTCATAGGTTTGAGAAACAAGTCAATACGGCACCTGAAAACTATTAAAACTTACCTGGGTGCATCGTACACAAGGGGCATCACATTGGAGCCATGTGAGGTCACTACCAGTGTCAGGATCCAGAAAGTAAGGCTTTGGTGGCTGCCCGACATAAACGGTTGTGTTATATGACCTGATATAGGTTCATTTAATCATCAGTCTTAGCAAATACACAAGCTTCAGATCTGATTATTGAATGAAGAGAGGAGCACTACGCTTCAAAAGATTGAACAGCTAATTAGCACAGTGTGACAGAAAAGGGACAGAAATGAATGACAGGAAAAGTGAGAATAAAGTTAATAATTGAGAAACACTTGGGGATGAAGAAAGTTAAGAAAAGCACCGCATCTCTATGACATATAGGAAGGACATGTATGGAAACTGAAGAACACAACTTTCCTCGTGAAAGATACGATTTAATGTGATGATAACCACATAGAATCTTCCAAGCAATTTTCCCTTGGCATTAAAGATTTAGTTGGATGATCAACATATTGAAACTTCATGAATTCCTAAATGGGATGATAATAGTTTCTATTGTTACCACTGAGGGAGACATAAGTCACCATGACATTGGATTAAATGAATCTTGAGGTCATCATTCCAATGAAACAGCAATCCAACGCAGTAACTTGCCAAACTGTTGGAACTTTTTTAACTTTTGGAGGAAAAAAGACATTTCCATATCACCAAAGAAAGCTAAATAGTGAAAGATGACCCATGCTTTCTAAACATCAATAACACCACACTGAGTCACACAGGTATTAGAGAATTCATTGAAGGAGCAAAAATGCAGGTACAGCACCTCTCTCTCTCTCGCTCTCTCTCTCTGACTGATAAATGAAACACCGAACTGAAGTGAAGACAGGTCAAGAAGTGTACCCAGTTGGGAAAACATTGCCGTGAAGTGGAAAGACAACGGATGACCCAACCCGATTGAGAGCTAGCGACAACGCCGGCGACCCGAAAGTCAAAGGCGCTTTACCTCTGCTCAGATCACCTCTAAATGAGGAAGAAGAAGAAGAGGAAACACACCAGGTCGATACAATTATCACCAACGCCACCAAACCCACTTTCTCTTTCCTCATTCTCTCTGTCTCCCTCTCTATTACAGCAGACGAATGAGCAAGAATTATATGTTCTTGGCGACACTCAAACCTGTCACTGTTCTTGTCTGATTATTCAGACCCAACAGCCAAAAGACCAGGTCGAGGGCAATTAAAGGGCGGGTTTCTGGCATGATGAAGCGAATGATTGGCAAGGATTTATGCCTGATGTCTAGCTTGGGAGCCAAGGATTTCGAATTGGAATAGCTTGTGAGATGGGGGTGTATAGATTGGGGGGAAGTTTGACGACGTTTCTTGTTTCCTGCTGTTTGGTAAATTGAAGGAGTTAGAAATGGTATTCCTTCTAATGGGTGGAAATCTTCATGAGGTTCTTTCCTTTAATTTCTGGCTTATGCTTATTCCTTGCGTTGGCAAATTCCGATCGTTAATCTCGTTATCTACCCCAGAAAGGATTCTGTCTTCTTGATTGAGGTACCATGATGATCAAAACAAGGAAGAAGATCCATCTGTTCTTTTCTTATGTTTAGTTTATTTGGATATAAATGTGGAAGATTTGCTCATGTGGACTGCAGACATCTTAAGTGGGACCGCGCAGCTTGAGTCATCAATGGAGTCAATTGGGAACTTCTAGGAACTTTCTTCAAAAGGGACAACCATCAATTCGGGTTGGAAAGAGGGGAAAAAGTTAAAACTTATGGAGAAACAAAGGTTCGTTTTTTTATGAGCCTGTTAGTTTAACTTAGTGTGTACTGAGTAGCTGTACATGGGCATGTCAAATCAAAATAATGAGAAAATTGCGGTAAAATCTGGACAATCACAGGACATGAAGGGAAAATTTCAAGTCAGTATTTAAAATATATTTATTTTCTAAAAAAAGATTTAAAGTGTACGTAATATTAAATAAGGATTTGAAGTTTTCAATCAATTTCAAATAGGAGCCCGAAGTACCCAATTAATCTCAAATAAGAGTTTGGATTCGCCAGTCAATCAAATGCTCACCGGCTGGCAAACATGTCACTATTCCAACGATCATAACAAGGACAATTTTTGTTATTTACCTTTTTTTTTCCTTTTTCTGTTTTTTTCATTTCTTTTTTTTTTCCTCTCTTCCCTCCGCCGATCATAGCCGAAGTCGGCGGAGGTTGCCGGCCTTAGGCAGAGGCCGCCCTCGCCTAGGCTGGGCGAGCGAGGGTCGACCCTCGCTAGATCTGGTGAGGGCAAGGGTCGCTCTCACCCCCCCAGCCCAGGCAAGGGCGGTCCTCACCCGACACCAACGAGGGTCGGGCAAGGGAAATCTAGGGTCGACCCTCGTAGGCGTTGGGCAAGGGCGGCCCTCGACTGGGCTAGGTGGGCGAGGGTGACCCTTGCCAGATTTGGCGAGGGCCACCTTCGCCCTCGCCTGACGCTAACTAGGGCGGCCCTCAACTGGGCTAGGCAAGTGAGGGCGACCCTTGCTAGGCCAGATCCGGCAAGGGCCACCTTCGCCCTCGCCCGACGCCAGCGAGGATTGCCTTCGCCTGCGGCCGGCGGAGGGAAGAGAGGAAAAAGAAAAGGAAAAGAAAAAAAATAGAAAAAGGAAACGAAAATGCCCTTGTTCCGGTCGTCGGAATAGTAACGTGCTCGCCGACTGGTGAGCATTTGACCGGCCGGCGAACTCAGACCCTTACTTAAGACTAATTGAGCACGTCGGATCCTTATTTGAGACTGATTGGACACTTCATGCCCTCATTTGACACTATATCCACTTTGGACCCTTTTTTGAGAAAAAGACCCTACTTGTGGTCTTTAATTGAAATTTTTCCGGATATAAATGCGAAATTTTGAAATCTAGTGCGTGCAAGTACTAATTTTGAATAACAGTTTTCGTCGTTCTTAAAGTGCAGAAGATGTGTCGAGGCCACCTCTAAGATATACCGAATCTTCAAAACAGTGCGCACCTCGTAATTTAGGCAGAGTGGGGACAGCAAGAAATGCAAAACCAACCGTTTGTAAAAACAAGTAGTGTTTCGTGCGTGAAGATATTGAGATGCACAAAATTAGACATATTAAAGAATGAATAGAGTGATCGATCGGTATTTATAAAAGAATGAATAAATATAGACAATGACCAATACATTAATAAGCAACCGCCGGTAAAAAGCGAATAATGTTCAAATATCATATACGTATCTCATTTCCTATAACTTATATGGGACCCTTCTCTTGTTTTTGACAAGTAACGGTGTCCTTTCCACCATTTCGATTCAACTCGAAAACTCTTCGACTCTATCCCCACCATTGAGTGCATAGATTGACTTTTTTTTCGGTTCCGATGTATCCGGGCTCGGGCAAGAATTCCACTGCAAGGTGTTCCTCGAGGCAATCAATTTGCTCGAATATCCCATCAATATGGAGAAGAAGAAAAGTGGCAAAAGGAAAAGGTGATAAGACACACATCACAAACAACTTAGGACTGAGGGAGCATCCAATGAATTGGACGGTAGATACACTGCCGCTGCCAACAGGAGAAGAACCCAAGTTCCCCCCAATCGACCAGCACCCTGAGAAGAAAACAAGATAAGAAGAGAGAAAAGCACAAGAAAAGAAAACCCACCGAGACAAAAAGGACCTACGCTCCACGTAAGAAAACGAATCTTGAAATTAGATAAAATTGAGACAGTAATGAAAATATTACACAATCAAGACAAAATCATGAGTTGGAAAGTGAAATCCGGTGCGCGAGAGTATTTTCTTTCTTTTTTTTAGCCGAAAATGTTTGTCATGCTTCTAATTATTGTAACGCTTGTTGTGCCAATTAGGGCTGTACAACTAGATATGTTCTACTCGAAAACCAAATCTCCTATCGCATTTAGAAACTTACAAGTCGACGTGTTCATCTTATGGATTATTGCTTTTGGCGAACAAGGGATTTCTATTGTTCATTTTTTACTTTGAATCGTTTTATTGCTCGTATTATTTTAGTGTAAAAAATGAAACCAAAATAAAATAAAACATGCTATCAGTAAATTTGGGAATCAGATTAGAAAAAATAGGGTAGTGGGTTCTATATTTCAAAAACTAGAAACTAGTTATAAATGGATAGATTCAAGATTTCAAATCTGGAACTTGCCCATCGTGGAACCGATTACCCGCCGTAATATTCTCGAAAAGGAAAATAAACGACGACAAAAATGAAACGAAGGCAAAAAATCACAAAAAGGAAGGAGGAAAAGATGACTTCACATTCACTCTGTGCTGTGAGGTAGAAAAGGCAGAGGAGTGAAAGATAGGGGATTCTGGGGGTGTGTCCTGTGCTCTTCCACAGTGCAAATTCCACCCTTCCCCTCATTAAAAATGAGCTCCTGATCGATCCCATCATCCCCTACCACAGCGCTCCAGAGAAGGTACGTTTCTGGCACGGACCCGTGAACTCCATCTGGGTGCCATTTCTTTCGTTTTGTTTTGCCAGCCTCTTTTCAATTGTGGGGTGTTCCGAATTTTGCTGGAGTCGCTCCTTCACTTCGTTTGTATCCATGTTGATGCTCGGTCTGTGCGATGCGAGTTCACCCCCACCTGGATTCTGGGTTTGATGTTTACGAGGAGTGGGTTGCTTTCTGTTTGTTTGATCGAATCCTCGTGCCGTATCCGGGCAGCATGGGGAATTGTCGGTGGAAATCCTTGTTTTTGTATGTAATTGGGCATAGTTGTCTAGTAAAGGAAGCTGATTTCGTCCTCTGCTGCATCAGCTTCTCTTGTTATCGAGATTCCGTCTGTTTGTTATTGTCCGCTCCTCCTGCTTTTTTCTTTTTTCTTTTTTTTTTTCTCATTTTGGTCTCCTTGCCAGTTTCGCCCAACTCGTTTAACCATTGCTTGATCCTTCTGTTTTACTAAGATCCTCTGATTCATGTAGTAATATGTTTTGTGACTCTAGATCTACATTCTGTTTGCGCAAAAGGGAACTCTTTTGAATTGGGAATCAAACTTTGGTGCACAAAAAACTAGTTTTTTTTTGGTACGAACTAGGAATAGCAAATATGTTGTGGATGGGATGGGATGGGAGTGGGAGAGATGTAAACTGGCCCTAAATTTATCGAGCACTCCGAACGGAAGCCTTAAAAATATACTAAGGACTTGCAATATAAGGGGGCATGCCATTCAGGGTGGCAATAGATGTAAACTATCCAGCATTTACAGTTTGCAATTCTTTTTTTTGGTAAGATACAGTTTGCAATTCTTGCGACCCATTCATCCAGAAAATATATTCGAATGCTGTTACTTCTGCTGACATCTTTTTCTTATTTCTCATTTGTGTAGACGATTGTCTTTCGGGATGGAATTTAGAGTGGGATCAAAAATTTATTTTTCTTAATATGAATACGCAGCTCCTAGCTTATAGCATTAATAAAAGCCTTGGATTGTGCTCAAAGCTTTGAGCTCTTGCAGTTAGTGCTCCGGCATTTCTGACCTGCCTATCTTTCACTGGATTGGTAGTTCCATTTTCTTTATTGGCTTGCATACGCGGGAAGTTTTCATTGCACACCTGAATGCACTACCAGATTCAACTCCAGTCATCATATTAGTTGCAAGCATGGTCTAAAACATCAAAAGGAACTGATTTGCCTTATACCATGGGTAAAGAAGATCTCCCTCCGACCACCCACAGCGTTGAAGTAAGGAGTGACCACTGCTCATCTAATGACAGTGATGATTCAGAAACTCCCTCCCGTCATAGTTGGGAGAGGGAAGGGGGCTTGCCGATTTGTCGTGTGTGCCAATGTGTTGAATCTGACCGAAGGGGAGATACAGCATTAGGGTTTTTGGGTATTGCTCCGCCTTTACCTGAAAAAAGTGATGGTGACACAAACACTCTCAATGTCCAGAGTGATCTTTCTCATGCAAAAAATGCCGGAAGAGATTCTAAATTTATCGAGGTTATTAGTCCTGAAGGGGAGCTTTTTGTTTGTGCTACTGATTTGGAAATGGGCCACCATCATGACTCGTTGCTAGAACTCGGGTGTTCTTGCAAAAACGATCTTGCACTAGTACATTATGCTTGTGCGCTGAAATGGTTTGTTAACCATGGATCTACTGTTTGCGAAATCTGCGGACAGGTTGCCAAAAACATAAGGATTGCTGACTTCAAAAAGGTTGTCAACTCTTTGAAGGATTACGAAATGTTAAGGGAAAGAACAGCTAGCGGGGAACCGAACCCCGTACAATTGAATATGGGTATGACTGTTGATCCTGATGCTCTTGCTGCTATTCGTAGGCAACGTCTCAGCGAGATTTCACTGTGGTTTAGCCCACACCACAATAGCTTAATCAACAACAACCAGAGTAACATTGGTTCGCAAGTTGTTTCTGAGCAGCCTTCAACTGTTGTCAATCAAGACAATGGCAATGGCCCTTCTGAAAATCCTGCGACAAAATGGGCTGTTGAAGGTACTGGGATTTTGCTTGCTACAGGATTGCTGACTGTTACTCTTGCATGGCTTATAGCTCCGCGAGTTGGAAAGGTAGGCTACTTGTCATGCTAGCTTTGAGCATCTTTTTGCCTGCTTACTTTTCGCTTAAACTGCCTTTGTGTCACATGGTCCTGGTTAATGCATTATCTAGTGCTCGGTGATTTCGAAACATATGCCTCTAGACTGTTGGAACCTAGCATGTTTGGAAGGAAGTCAGCTCCAATAATTAACCCAGCTGTGATCTTCATGTAGGAAAAGAAGAAAAGAAAAAAATTAGTAAGTCTAGTTTGATGCCGCAGTAATCTGGGAGGGATAGATGTGATTGCTAAAAGACAAGAACAAATCTGAAAAAGTTATCATGCTGTGATAGATTACTCTAGCACTGGTTTCCATGACATTTCATATTGCAATTCTTTAACAATGTTTAATTCATTGAGAATCAGATAAAAGCGTTGCAAAATTGGAGAGAGTGACCTGCTTATCTTTCTATCTTATTATGCAAGACTTCGCTTTGTATTTGTGCAGCTATTCTTTCAGGCTTTGAGCCAATGTTTGAGCAGCTAATTCCTTTACTTAAATAACGTAATGCAATTCTTTTAGCTCCATAGGCCATCAGTTTTGCTCCATAATTCCTCTTTTGTGAACTAACAGAACAGAGTCAACTCTTATTTGCAGAAAACTGCTAAAAGTGGGCTTCATATACTTCTGGGTGGCGTTTGCGCCTTGACAGTCGTGGTCTTCTTCCGCTTTGTAAGTGGATTAGATACTGTTATTCTTTGCATATTTGTGCACATTGATTGTGTTTGTATTTGAGAAGACAGAAGTACAGGTTCATTACTATTTTAATAGGGTTAGAACTGTATAGAAAACTTCTTTAGGTTTCCTGAAGATAACAAACTCAAGATCCATATTTGTTTGGCTCTTGTAGTTCGTAAGTCTTGATTCAATGACTAGTAGTTATATATTAATGTATCCGTAGAAAACAGTCATTAACGAGGGTCTGTGGATTCACTTGGTTAGAAATATCCTCTGCTTTCGTAGTCTCCCTCTGTTCAATTATCTGCGCCAGTTGCAAAAGAGCTGCCTCATTCTCTGTCCATCTGTTCCACTGATGATTCTTTGTTTTTCTTTTCCTCTTGGTGGTTTAAATGGGTTGCCATCTGATTCAAACTTTAATAAAGAGTGCCAGTTCCCTGTGTTCGCTGAATGCTCAATAGCTATCGAGTTATTTGACTATCTTTAGTTAGTTTCTGGAACCTGGATCTATGATTGCACTAGTAATGGTTTATATGTTTTTGTCCAATGAAACGTGATCAAGTCTGGGCAATGACCATGGTCCATGGGTCATTTCCATGATCAATGCATATTCATAACGCTTTTGATAAAAAATTTCCAATGGTCCATGTCCACTTGTAATTTTTTAGCACTTATTCAAATCTGAAAAGTACAATTCTCTATGGGTGAGCCTTAACTGGCAACTGTTAAAGTTTGTCCGAAGAAGTGCATCTATCATTGGCAGAACCGTTCAAAGCTTTAACATCCTTGACCTTGTTATCGATTTATTGACTTCAACACCTTGCTTAATCCAGAAACTTTCTGCTGATTCTAGGTTTTCTGCCTTCTGTTTTGAATGAATTCTGCAGTTTGTACTAACCAGAATCAAGTACGGACCAGCACGATATTGGGCCATCCTCTTTGTTTTCTGGTTTCTGGTATTTGGTATCTGGGCATCGAGGACGCACGGAACACATACAACGTGAAGTCAAATCAGAAGATAATGTAGCTGCCTAGCAAATGTAGGTTTGCAGAACCATGTAATTAGATATCGGAGCTCAAGATTATCTGTTGTCTTCATTCTTGATCTGGAATTGATCGGTTGTATGAACATCTCGTCTTGGAGTCCAATATGAGTTATTTCTTGTGGTAGATCATTAGGCTGGGTGCGAGTATTCTGATTAGTCTTTCTGTATTTGGATGGATGATTCAGAGGGGGAATGATTCATGGTCAGGAGCATCAGTAACTGCTGATCCTTCGACCAAGATATTTTTAAGGTACAAGTGGTTACCCGAAACTTGTCATGTGACCAACTTTGTGGCTCTTCCTGCGTTGCTTGCAGTAGGCGACATTAGCTTATGGTGTCTTTTGTGTTGTGGAGTTGGGAGTTTTAGAAAGATGGAGGTGAATTATCAACATGACAAGCCATTTCCTTTTCGGGATCAATAATATAGGAATTCACTATTCTTTTATAACATTATTGGGCAAGAAGAGCAATGATTTTTCAAGGTCGCTCTGAGGTTCAGCCCTGTCTAGGCCCACCCATTAATTATGTCTACTCAACTTTGATAGCTTAACGGGTCATGTTTGCTGACTACGGGTGTTATGATTAAAACGATTTCGGATGCGGCGCTTTGTTTGAGTGAAAAAATCTTTGGCGATTTAGGTGAGCATGGCAATCATTTTATTCTCGAGAACAGATTTTAATAAGAAATGATTTTTTTTTTATTCTGTGTCTGGGAACAATTTCTAAACATTTGAAAGCGTTTGGTAACTGCCCAAAATTTTTATTCTTAGAATAGAAAAAAACAGAAATGCGTTTGGTAACTCCACAAAATTTCTTTTTATTAATAATATTTTGAATTTTTTAATATTTCTTTTATTTCCTTTTTTTTCCTTGGCCATGGCCGGCGAGGGCGTCGCGGCCCTCGCCGGTTGTGACGGTGAGGTCGGCCTCGCCATGGCCAAGCAAGGCTCGACCTTGGCCAGATTTAGCGAGGTCGACCTCCGGCAACGGTAAGGTAGGCCTTGCCAAATCTGGGCAAGGCTGACCTCGCTGTTGTCGGGGGCGGTGAGGGCCACCCTCGCCGGCCCTAGCCGGTCGTCGGTGGACGGTCGCCGGTGGCCGGTGGTCGGCGGCAGGCCGACTGTGGATCGGGAAGAAGATGAAGAACAAATAAAAAAGAAAGAAGAAAACCAAAAATAATCAATTCCGAAAAAATTGTTCCAGAGCAACTTCTTGATTCTGTTCCAAAACTGATTCTGGAACCAATTTTTTGCAATATTATGCCCGGACACAAAAATTTTAACAAGTGGATTTCTATTCCCAAACTGATTCTAAAAATAAAATAACAGAAATTTTCACTATTTGGCACGTTGCCAAACGGGTCCTTAGGCTCCGTTCGTTTCACGAAAAATAACTTTTAGGAAAACATTTCTCGAATTTTTCGGTGTTTGTTTCATTGAAGATAAGCTAGTCATAAAAAATATTTTCCTCTTTTTGATTTTCCTCCTCTTTTCATCATTCACTATAATTATTTTTATTTTCTTTTTTTAAAATTCTAATTTTTTATTATTTTTAATTATCTTTATTCTTTTTCTTTTTCTTTTCTCCCTGTTCTTTCTCGTCCGGCAACTGGCAACAAACGAGCTTGAGCCTCGCCACAAGCCGGTGAGGCTTGAGTTCACCAGATTCCGAGGAGGTCGAGCCTCGTTGGCCAGTGGCGAGCCTCCACCTCGCCTGATCCTACGAACTCGGGCCTTGCCAAATTCGGCGAGCTGGGTGAGGCTCGAGCCTTGCCCAAGGTCGCTAGAGCCTCTCCGACGTCTGGCGACCTCGATCTAAGCCTTGCCCAGCTCGTCGGATCTGGCGAGGCTCGACCTTGCCGGAATCTGGTGAGCTCAAACCTCACCGACGACCAGCCAAGGAAGAAGAAGAAAAGAAAATTAAAAATATTTTTAAAAAATAAAAAAATATTAAAAGTATTGTAAGGAGGAAAATATTTTCCGTATCAAACAACGAAAAATATTTTCCAAGACTATTTCAATCGAACACCGAAAAATTATGTCATTTTCTCGGAAAATAGCTTCCTTAAAAATACTTTTCAAAAACATAATATTTTCCACAAAATGAACGAAATCTCAAAAGTAAAATAGGAGTCATCATTCGTACTATTAACAAGAAGAGACGTGTAACAGTAACGACTATTTCAATCAAAAGAAATGGTAATAATGTTGTATCTAATATATCAAATTCTATGGTTTTTGCCATTTAACATTACCAGAATATTCAATTTTAGAGATCGATATGGTTTTATACGTGCATAAAACATTTCCTCCAATAACTGTTTTGGTGTTAATGATGAACAAATATCGTGAAGAGAAAGAAGCCTCTCTGGTTTTTATTGAGTGTGTAGTTCAGTCACAAAGATAACCCGTTCTTACAAACTTCAGCAGCTTCCAACCACCAAACCTAAACAAGAAAAAACCAACATGTCCGCCTTCCAATGATTCTGTTGTAGATGTACAGATTAAAGGTACAAGACATCCAAGGAAGGAATGTAACAGCACTAGCTCCAAGCCCCGCGAAGGCAAAAGCTCTCAGGCGGCCACTGTGGAACATGCGCTTGGATGTATCACCCACAGATGGAGCTGAATATATATATAAAACTAGAAAACCTGCAGATATATATTTCTACCCCTTAACAAGACTACTCTCGAGTTAAGCATATTATTGAGCTTACAGAAATGCAAGTAAACAGGTCTCGGACATCCAAGGAAGGAAAGGTAGCAGCATAAGCTATCAAGCCTGGTGAAGGCGAAAGCTCTTAGGCGGCCACTGCGAATGTTTTGAGAAACAAGCCTTCGAGTTTGTCATCATCGATGAAATACTCATCACTAACAAAACAATCACATAGCACATTATCCTCCAAAACCTCAACCCATCATTACAAAGGATAACCACGCAACAACATGAAATGAGAAAGGCAACTGCTGCAAAACTAACCAAATCCAAGAACCTATTTCAACTGTCAAAAAAGTGCAATTAAATGTCCGCGATAATAGTCTCAGACATCCAAGGAAGGAAATGTAGCAGCATTAACTCTCAAGCCTGGCGAAGGCGAAAGCTCTTAGGCGGCCACTGCGAATGTTTTGAGAAACAAGCCTTCAAGTTTGTCATCATCGATGAATTAATCACGCTAACATGACATTCACATAACAAATTACTCTAAAAAAACCCCAACCTCATCATAACAAAGCATGACCATGAAACAACATGAAATGAGAAAGGCAACTGCTGCAGAACTAAGCAAATTCAAGAACCTATTCCACCTGTCAAAAAAATGCAATTAAATATCCGTTATAATAGTCTCAGACATCCAAGGAAGGAAAGGTAGCAGCATTAGCTCTCAAGCCTGGCGAAGGCGAAAGCTCTTAGGCGGCCACTGCGAATGTTTTGAGAAACAAGCCTTCAAGTTTGTCATCATCGATAAAATAATCACTGCAGCATGACATTCACATAACACAATACTCACAAAAACCCCCCACCCCATCATTAAAAATCACACCTACACAAGAATAAGAAATGAGAAGCGCCACCTGCTACAAAACTAACCAAATACAAAATCCTATCCAACTGTCAGACAATTGAAACTAAAACTCCACGGTAATAGTCTCAGACATCCAAGGAAGGAAAGGTAGCAGCATTAGCTCTCAAGCCTGGCGAAGGCGAAAGCTCTTAGGCGGCCACTGCGAATGTTCTTTGAGAAACAAGCCTTTGGATGTATCATCATAGACGCAAGAGACACGTGCAATTTCATGCTGACCAAAACATTAACCCTCAAGCTAATCCACACACACACACACACACAAACAAATCAATCGCATACGTTCTGCCGCGAGGATCGGTATTAGCGCAAGACAAAACATGAGAAAAAAATGGAACTCAAGGTGCGATTTTCCATCCTAAAATGATCAGCAGCTGACTAAAAGAACACGACTTGCTGACAAAGTGAATCAGATGGACAAAAATCAATGTGAGGGACTAAGTTCATCCCTAAAGCAATCGAAAAACTTTCCCTGCTAGAGGGGCAGACGTATAGTCCCAGGACGGAAGTGCCCACCAACAAATTCCTTCGGAACAACCACTATGGACCTCAAAAATCCCACGATATTTCCAAACCCGAAAACCATAAAAAGCACGCGGCTTGCTCGAAATCCCCGCTTCAGGCAACGAAAAGCCACAACAACGAGCACGACAGAACACTACGCCTAAGCCAAAGCCCGACATCCGAACGAGCAAGCACATGGAAGACCGACATAAACCCAATTCCCCACTACCCACGAACGCTAACATCCGAACCATATCCGACGCGGCAGACGGCGCTCGGGAGTTTGCAGATTCCGACAAACATAGCCACCGCCGGAAGAAAGAGAGGGAGGGGGGAAGCTCGAAGGACCCAAACCGGCACACGGTATCAGGAAGGGCTCAGGTGGGTCGCCGAGTTGCAGAGAGGGACGACGGAGGAGAGGAGGCTTTATAGAAGGCGGACGCTGGCTAGGGTTTCTTGGAGGGGAGGGTCGACGCGGAGACGAAGAAGAAAATGCTAAAAAGGACAAGAAGTGTGTAGACGAATCTTGGACCTTCTTTTGGGCTGAGTTCTGCTGAGCTGTGGGCCTCAACTCCTAGAGCCTAATATTTCTTGAAATTAGGAAGAAATTGTTTTAGTTATTTTTCTACTGTGCCCAACCTCGTTCTTGCACTTTATGGGAGATTTTTTTACACGTTTCACTTACGTATTTGAACGGGATAATGACACAAACAGTTCATGAATTTTAACTTAATGCGTAATTTGATCACTGAATTTTTAATTTGTTAAATGTAATCTCTGAAATTGAGCCTAATGTAAAATTTGGTCCCTGAACTTTTAATCTGTTCAATGTGGTCCATGAACTTTTGGTATGTGTTCAATTTAGTCCTTGAATTATATAAAAATGTTCAATGCAGTCTTTCCATTAATTCAAGTTCGGGAGCTATATTGAACATTTTCATATAGTTCATAAACTAAATTGACTATGTACCAAAAGTTCATGGACCACATCAAACAGATTAAAAGTTGATGGATCAAATTGAATATTAGGCTAAAGTTCAGGGATTACATTGAATAAATTAAAAGTTCATGGATCAAATTGCACATCAGGTCAAAGTTCATGGGCTGTGTGTCATTTTTCCCTACTTGAAGACATGCACAAGCCTTTTTAGTAATTTCTCGTAAGGCGACTCATTTATAGGTAATTCTCTTCCTAACAAAGTGATTGTGCATTCAATATATTGCAAGTCGCAAACTTTCCGATTTTCGTTGCTTAACAAGAGGTGCCCTTTATCTAATTCGGGTGTCTCGGAAGGAAAACCGATGGCGAGAGGTGACCGACGGGTCGAGAGATAACGAGCCCGTTCTTCCTATCTTGCCGACAAATCGGGAAAAAATAACAAGTCTCTCGAAATATGGTAAGAGATGTACCCGATCCATAAATTACGTAGAGACTTGCTACTGCGGATCTCAATGTTGGGATCACGAAAAGAATAAGCCGACCGCCGAGCTACGAAGGTAAGGCGGAGAGATCTGGTAATAAAGCGAGAATCAGAGCAACATAATTTCCACGGCAGGAGCACAGGCAAGAACTGTCTTTAGGAAAAGGTCGTCCTTGGTTGGTTTGCGAGGAACGTGGTCGGGCGGTCAAAGTTCGCTTGCCTGGCCCCCCTGACGAATCATTCGATTTCCCTTGTGCAAAGCAAAAGCGAAGAAGGACTGACCCCGGTGTCCGGAGAGACGCTCCTCCCATGAGCAACAACAAACGCATCTCACGGACAGAGACACGGACGACAGAGACAGGGACAGAGGGACAAAGCTTCCATTCCCCGTTTTGACAAAGCAGACAAGGCCGAAAGATGCTTCCTTTGAAGCTCGTCCGGTCTCTCGTCCTCGGCGAAGCCATCGGCCTGTCCCGATCCCAGAGCCGCCGCCGCGAGAGCTCCCTCTCCGGAGGCAGCGACGAGGATGGGGGAAGCGACGGTGAGGTTCAAGAAAGACCCGGATCAAGATCGAGGAGGAGGAGGAGGAGGAGACCAAGAACAAGAGCCGTCGCCAAATCAAGAACCCCGCTCCTCCTCTTCCTCCCCACCAGAGAGCTCATCACCGACACCTACATGCTCGCCCACATTGCCCGCGACATGGGCATGGACCTGCACCCCACCCCGTCGCTCTCCCACCTCGTCTTCACCTTCCCGTCGCCGTCCCCGTCGCCGTCGCCGTCGCCGTCTTCCTCTTCCACCTCCCCGCTGTCCTCGTTCCCGTCCTCGTGGTCGTCCACGTCCCTCACGCCCTCCACATTCTTGTTCCCCAACGATGCCGTCTCTCTCCCCTTCCCTTGCCTCTCCTCCGCCTCTGTCTCCACCCTCCGCTCCTTCGTCTCCCTCTCCAAGGGCCTCTTCAAGCTCGTGTTCGTGAGGTTGGCCCGCGCGGACGGCGAATCGGCGCACGACGGCGCGGTGAACTGGGATTGCTGCTCGGTCTCCCTGTTCTCGCGGGTCGGCGGCGAGAGGATCGAGTCGATGGATGGGTTCTCGAGGGCTTTGGCTGGCCATGGGTGGACCCTTTTCAAGACCCGGAAGAACCCGGAGCCGGGCGGCACCGATGGCAACTGCAATGGCAACAGTTCTGTGTATTTGTTCAGGAAGGTGGATTTGAACCGGGTCCGGATGCAGCGGGCGGGTCGGGGCCCGGGCGATAGGAACGTTGGTGGGGATTGTAGAGTCAGAGAGTTGAGATTGCCACCTCTGAATTTTGGGAATGCTCCGCTCAGGATTCTGCAGTATGTGCTTCTCATGACTGGTGATGTCTTCTATCTCGCGTAGAACAGGCAAGTTTTCTTCTTTATTGACTTCTTCTGTTTTAATGGTGCTCAAACGTGTTTTTTTGGGTTACTTGGTCGTAGAGGCTATGTTGATTAGTGGGGGTTAATCTTAGGATGTTGATTTCTTCTGCTACTTTGTTATGATCTTGTAAGGTCAGTGCAAAAATGTGAGATACAACGTTAGGTGCAAGCCCTGTGTTTTGTTATTTAGTATAGGTAATTTGCGTGATGGCTCTTAAGGAAAGCTAAACTATTGCGTTTAATTCGAGGATTGCCAGCTGCATTGGCCCTCATGCGCTCCTAGCAGTTGTTAGACTGAAACTGATTCGCTACGAGAAACGGATTATTGTCCTGCTTTTTGCGCAGTGTATTTGTTCGATCCGGTAACCTCTTGTACAGTTGTGACCACACCAATTGTATCTATAGAATTTGCCTTGTCCTTATTAAGTTTGGGATCAAATATTCTGGACTTGTTTCCCAGTCATGATCTTAGGTAAAATTACGAAATGTTAGCCTTATGAGATTGATTAGTGGAGGTCAGATGAAAGTTCAAGGGTCATTATCCCATTTTGACGTTTTTAATGTAGTTGTTGCATTGGGTGTGAAGCCATTGTTCCATGGGAATCATACAAAACCATGTAGAAGAATCAAGGATGTCTTGTTTCAGAAGTCAGTCTTTTTTACCACTAATATTTGGATTGTACTGATAGATATGTTAACATTTTATACACATTAAAAGTTAATAGTCTGGGGTGTTAGATGGAGAAAAATTTATAGAGATAATAAATTATAGTGATAGATGCAGGACTTCTTGGTGAACCTCCGCGATGTATTTGGCTCTCTGGGCAAATCAGGCAGCTGTTGTTGTTCCACGGCATAATGCTGGGCACTCATTTAAGTTTAGCATCATAGTCTTGTGGTAATTTAATTTGCATGAAAAGTATAAGGTCATTACATAAATATTCTTTGGTTAAACTTCCAGTTCTGTATTTATCTACCCTGCCTGTTTCACCGGTTGCTTTAGTTAAAAGAAAGAGCTACTTTGCAGGTCCATTTCCATCCTCCAAATTCCTGTGTTTGGTAAACAAATTCTCCAGCAGAAGTCGGCCACACGTAACACAGGAGAAAGTGAACAGCGTGCATGGCCTGTGGTGCTGACTTATTTTGCCGGCCATCTTTTACATAGTTGAGGTGCTGTCTGTCGTAACATGAAGATGCCTTCCTTCAGCCTCTCCTCTCCTCTCTTCCTCATACAAAATCCTGTCAATGTCTATGCCCTACAACATCTGCAAGAATGCAGCAGAGTTTCGTGCGAGCATTTTTACTCGGTGATGGCTACAGCAGCGCAAGGCTTTTGCTCATGGGTACTTTTGACGATCCAAGAAGCACCAAGCCTTTCTCTTTTGGATGCTGACCTCAATGGCAAGACGATCAGCAATTTTCATAATATCTTGCCTAGGAGAGAGGATAGAGCCAGTCCAAAAATTACACGAACCTAATGCTGCTTCCAGGCGATGTTGGACTTTGCTAACGTATGCCCCCAGTTGTAAATACTGACGTTTCGTAGCTTTTCTTTGTGCAATGCCACCACGCTGATAACCTGTTCTTGTTCTGAAGTGACAAAAAAAATACACATTCTCACTCTCTCTCTCTCTCTCTCTCTCTCTCTCTCTCTCTCTCTCTCTCTCTCTCTCTCTCTGGGATGCAATTTTCTGTTTGGCCTTTAATTCAATGTAAATTTTATTATACACGTCTACCATGAATTTGTTTCCCTTTTTGCTGCTAAGATGTTGATCATGATTAGTGATGCGCATGCGAAATGTCCTACCCGTTATGCTTAGTGAATGCTCGAACTACAAGGTGTGTATTATGATCAATATAACCTATGAATATGGCCAGCGATGCACCATATCATACCGACACCTGCAATTCTGTGGGTCGATCATTTCAAAAGCGATTTAATCTAAGATAGTTCAAATCTTGACCCCATCTTGCTGAAAAACTTAGGTTGAAAGCAAAGCCTCGTAAACTTCATCTCAAAAAGATGCAAATGCCGCGAGCCAGTTTACCAGATCATGGAGTTTAGCTGGGAGATGATTCCTATCCTTACAGAAGGATATTACTCTTGACCATTCGGTGAACACTTTGCTGGGTTCCAAACTACGAACTCGAACGTTGACACGAGTCGAGCAATCACCACCATCCCCTCGAGCAATCACCATCATCCCAGTTCACGGTCCCACCTAAGAAAGGCAGTTCGGTACGTTGCAAGAGTCTTTTGGAGAGCATTATTATGAGAAAATATCGCGTGACCGCCCTCGACAAGAGCTTCGGGTTCTCAAGGTTCGCAAGCACGGGCTTGGGTACAAGGTTGAAAGAGGGCGGTTTTTTTTTTTTTTTTTTTTTTTTTTTGAAGGGAGTGTCATTCGAGCTAAATCTTTCTTCTCGGGTGTCACCTTCACCGCGGGCTTCAACCTCGGCTTCTCGGCCACCTTTCTCTTCACACCCACCGTAGCTTTCGGCTTTGCAGCTGCTTTGGGCTTGGCGGCTGCGGCAGCCACCTTCACCTTGCGAGCTGCCGCCTTAGACCAAAAAGAAAAAATGCCCTCTCCCAACCTCCCAACCTCGTCCCTAAGGTGGGCCTTCGTCGTCGGCGTCGGAGGCGGCGTCGAAGGCGTCGCGTCGAAGGGAGCGCGAGTTCTCAGAGTGCAGAAGGTGTCGACGTCGGAGGCGTCGCGTCTGGGAGGAGAGAGAGGTTGGGAGCGCGAGCGCGTAGAGTCGAGGCGTCGGAGTCGGAGGCGTCGGCGTCGGAGGCGGTGTCGGACGGAGCGCAAGTTCTGAGAGTAGATCCGGGAGGGGAGAGAGAGAGAGAGAGAGAGAGGTGTTTTGGAGTGGCGCAAGGGAGGAGAGAGAAAGGTTCGGGCGCGAGAGGACTTTATTTTGAAAATTGGAGGTCTGACCGGGCGGGCCCCCTCTGACCGGAGGATGGGAAAGAGAAGGCCATTCGCTCATATTTGATTTTTTAATAAATCTGATCTATGGGGCCCGTTTGCCACGTGTCATTCGTTCAGTGGTGTTATGCATGACTGACGTGGAATATCTCGCTCACCCACGCGATATTTTCTCCATTATTATCCTCACCTTTTCAAGGGCCAGGAATGAATGAATGCTTCAGTCTTTATGGAGTCTCTCTTTCGGTTCCCGAAAGGAAAAAACGGAAAGCGAAAAAAATGAGAGAGAGACAGCGAGAGAGAGAGAGAGAGAGTCTATTTTGTATTCGACTCCAGATCATATTCAAGTAGCTTAGACTATTGAGCATGCAATTTGGGAGAAGATGATGGCCATGATGAAAAGCGTTTCCTCCATCAATCTCTCCCAAGATTTCAGGTAAACACTCTTGCTTTCTTTTCTTTTTCAGGCATAATCACTCTCACTCGATTGCTTCAAGCTTTTAAATGGGTCATGAATATACAACTTCCTCTCTCTCTCTCTCTCTCTCTCTCTCTCTCTGAACACACTTGGAATTGGTATGGTTTTACTGCATCCAACGAATTTCGGCGGGACGAACGAACAGGGCGGCGGCTGAGTTTCTGGGCCGTCGTTTGATTCCACCAGCATGAAACAACGAGTGTGCGGGCTCCTCTTGAGTCTTGACATTTGAGTGGACACAATCGATCCCAATATGGATAGAGCCTTGAATGGTGCAGTTTGTTATGTCCTTCCATGATGAAATGAACCTACTTTCTTGTTCAGTGGAGTGGTGAGATCACCACACCACCTTCTTAGATTGCTTTCTTGAACGCCACCTATCCCTAGTCATCACTCGCTGAGAGTTCGAAGACGGTTGGAAGAAGAGAATACGAACTATCAAACAACAAACCTTCAAGCGATAACCTACGACTGCATGTTGGCACTTGATTAAAAGTTGCTAATAGTAATAGCCCTTTTTCTTTTTCACTTTGGTTATTAAATTATACCGGTCTTAAAGTTAATAAACTGCATGTATTAAAATGCGTGCATATAATATATCTTATCATATCATTCATATGAAGTGGGAATGTATATTTCATCAATAAAATAACCTGATAAAGATTTTTTTTTTTCTAGTGCTAAGGATGCCAAAACCAAAATGGGTTCACTGCCTAACACATGCAAGTGTGACTCAACTCAACTTCTAGAGTTAGGTCACACGTCAATACATAAATACGAAAGAATTCTGGTGTTCCTTCCTTTCGTGTTGTGTTGCTCGAAAACTAGGCCAGACTTCTTTCATGTCTAGGTGCTCATGTTTTCATGTTTCGCTATTATCACATTGTTTTCGGGAAAATTATCTAAACAGTTCTAAACCTATTGCACTTTTGTCAATTCAGTCTTAAACTTTTCAACTTTGCCAATTGAGTCATAAACATTTTCATTTCTTATCAGTTGAGTTCTAAACCTTTTCATTTTTTGCTAATTGAGTTCATCCGGTCAATTTTGACCGGAAATCGCTAACATGGACGCTAGACGGCCACGTGGCATTGACTTAGACATTTTAAAATAATATTTTAATAATTTTATGATTTTTTTATGCTTTTTCTTCTTCTTTTTTTTTTTCCTTTTGCTTTGTTTTTTTTCTGGGTTTCGACTTAGGGCTGGCAAGGGTGGCTAGCCAACCCTCGCCGGCCACGGGCAAGGGTTGGCGACCCTCGACAGCTCTAGGGGAGGGCGTTGTGGCCCTCGTCTACTCTTGGTGAGGGCGCACAAGCCCTCGCCCAGATCCAGCGAGGGTCGCGATGCCCTCGCCAGATCTGGCCAGATGAGGGCTTGGTGGCCCTCGTCGGCCCCAAGCGAGGCACACGGCGGCCTCGAGTGCCTCGCCTAGGGTCGACGAGGGCCGCCAAGCCCTTGCCTAGCCAGATCTAGCGAGGGCATCGTGACCCTTGCCAAATCTAGGCGAGGGCTTGCGCACCCTTGCTTTGGCCGGCGAGGGTCGGCCGGCCACCCTTGCCGGCTCTAATTTCAACCAAAAAAAAAAAAACAAAGCAAAAGGAAAAAATGAAGAAGAAAAAAATTATTAAAATATTATTTTAAAATGTCCATGTGGTCGCCCCGTCAGCAATTTCCAGTCAAAATTGACCGGATGGACTCAATTGGCAAAAAATAAAAAGATTTAGGACTCAACTGGTAATAAATGAAAAGGTTGAGAATTCAATTAGTAAAGTTGAAAGGTTTAGGACTGAATTGGTATAAGTGCAATAGGTTTAAGACTGTTTGGACAATTTGATCCATTTTTTTCATTTTCATTTTTGAACTTATCGAGACTGATCGATAAAATTAATTTACTTAGCAATGTGACAAGATACAAGCGACTTTACATGGGCGATCCATATTTACTGGTCAATTAAAATCTGTCACGTCATTTAACTATATCGATTTTGTAAACTAATCGTACTGTATCTGGCATTATTCTTTGTGCTTTTCAACAGAGAAGTCTTTCGTGCAAAGAGAAAAAGCCAAATGATCCGTCTAACCATTTGTCTCGTCTGTGTTTGTGATTCCTATGAAACAGTGCACTTGGTGGAAGCTGCCAAACAATCCGAACCTTCGCATACTGTCCTATGGGTCGCGCCAACCCATCACCGATCTCCTTCACTCACGCTTCTCTCAGAATCACCCGGTACTCACAATTCTCTCTCTCTCTCTCTCTCTCTCTCTCTCTCTCTCTCTCTCTCTCTCTCTCGTATTCTCTCTGTTTCTTGGCGTTGTAATCAGTGTGTCTCTTCCTTTGGAAGCTGTTCGGCGAGTGACTTGTTGGTGACGATGGAGGAAGAGAAGGAGCAAGCGTTTGAAGCCGGGAAAGCCGCATTGCTGGTCAAGAAGCTGAGGAAGAGCTTCAACTCGGGCAAGACGAAGAGCTACGAATGGCGGGCTGCTCAGTTGCAGAGCATAAGCAAGATGATTGATGAGAGGGAGAAAGAGATCGTCCAAGCTCTTCAGCTCGACCTCTCCAAGCCTGAGCTGGAAGCGTTCGTGTCCGAGGTATTCTTCATATGTCAAAAAAGCATCATTTACTCTTTCTTTGCTTTGAGCTCTCCTATCTCTATATATATGCGTATGTTTTTTTTGGGGTTTCTACATTGACAATTCAACCACTCTGTTTCATTCTCTTATCTTTCTTTGTGGTTTCTTCCTACTTTGCTTTTACTATAAAGAATTTCGTTGTTCAAATCGCCAGTCGTCCAGCAGAAATATTCTAACGTGATCAGTCAAATCAATAGTTTCGTTCTTTTGTCCCTTCCAATTGAAAAACGGATGTATGAAACCTTCGTGATGAATAATAGACTGCCGGCATCCAAGTTGATGATGATACGAAGTTTATGCGAAGAATTTACTGAATTTTCGACTACTTTCACACATTGCTGTTCTTAGATTAGTATGCTATATCCATAACACCGATCAAGGGATATTTTGGTTCTTTTTGTGTCAAATATCAACAGATTTTAAAGAACTTTTCGTGCAAACGATCTGCTATATAGTGCTTCACTCTTCTCACATACTAACTACGTCCTGCCAAATACGAGATACAATGCAGATCTCTATGACAAAATCATCGTGTCAGAAGGCCCTCAAGGATTTGAAGCATTGGATGGCACCAGAAAAGGTGATCAACTGGCAAGTACAATTATCTTAAGCAACAAGAGACTCTGTCCATCGTTGAATTGTTGAACTTATTGATAGTTAACTTTCAGGTCAACACTTCAATAACAACCTACCCATCATCGGCAGAAATAGTATCGGAACCATTTGGGGTCGTGTTGATCATATCCACATGGAACTATCCTTTCCGTAAGTAAGATGGAAAAAAAGATTAATCAGCCTTCGGATAGCTTAGTACTCTAGCATCTTTTATACTTAGAGCCATTCTTTTTATTCCACTATTTTGTTGAGAGATTTATTTCGCACTTCAAAAGTATGTTTTTCCTTTTTTTCTCAGCTCGGCCCATTTTCTAAGTTATGAATCCCATGATGTCTGATAAAGTATCAGCCTGTATCATTTACACTCCCATGCATGGCTGTTCATGTGTTGGGTTTCATGATCATGATATGGTACTTGTTTTTTGCTTTGAATGACCTAGGCTCTCTTTTGTCCAGTGCTATCTCTTGATCCAGTAATTGGCGCCATAGCAGCTGGTAATGCCATCGTCCTGAAGCCATCGGAGATCGCTCCTGCAACATCTTCACTGCTTGCTAGATTACTTAGTGAGTATGTGGATAAAAGCACAATAAGCGTAGTTGAAGGAGCGGTTCCTGAAACATCTGCTCTGTTGGACCAGAAGTGGGATAAGATATTCTACACAGGTAATATATCTTGCAATTGCGGTTTTCAGTCTGGCATACTTATGTTAGTTAGGTGTTGTGGTTCGGGAATCACTAAATACCAATTACATTTTTAGAAAACTTCATCTTATGTTTCTGCAAAATCTGAGGCAAGAGGTTTATTCATGAAACCTAATTCAAATTTTTTCGAATGGTTTATCCAGGTAGCACGAGAGTAGGGCATATTGTCATGGCTGCCGCAGCAAAGCACCTTACTCCTGTAGTTCTGGAACTTGGAGGAAAATGTCCTGCTATTGTCGATTCAAATGTTGATTTAAAGGTAAAAAAAAGAATAGCATATTGCCTACTTTGCCGCTTGAACCGATCTTCCAAGGATGTGATTTCCGAGCTCTCTTATGATGAAGGTTGCTGCAAGAAGAATGCTAGCAGGGAAGTGGGTTTGCAACAACGGGCAAGCTTGCATAGCTATCGATTACATTGTGACAACAAAGTCATTTGCGCCGAAATTGGTAAGCTTGTCCTTTTCAACCGAAGTGGCAAATCTCTATATGTGCATAAAGGGCTTTTTGTTTTGATAAATGTGTGTCAACAGGTGGATGCTCTACAACTTGCGGTAGAGGAATTTTTTGGGAAGAACCCTTTGGAGTCGCAAGACATGTCCCGTATAGTGAACTTATATCACTTCAAACGTTTGGCTAAACTCCTCGATGAGGATGGAACCTGGGATAAGATTGTCCTGGGAGGGCAAAGAGATGAGAACAACTTGTGAGACCAGTATATATGCTCTGTTTCACACTTTAGCTGGTCCATGGCCACAGGATGAACCAATCACATCGCAATTACTTCCTTCTTTTTGCAGAAGAATAGCTCCAACTATCTTGCTTGATGTTCCTGAAGACTCTCTGATCATGCGAGAGGAAATATTTGGACCGCTACTGCCCATTCTCACTGTGCGTATTTCTGTACACCCTTTACTTGGTTGTCATGGTGCTGTGTGTGTATGTGTATGTACACACACCTAAATACACACGTGCAATTTTAAGCTTTCATAATCATCTAGGTACCATCCGCAGGCATTCTTTCAAAAGATGTAACTGAGATTCATATTGCTGAAGAGGTTTTGTTTTTTTCTTTTTCATTTCTTCGTTATCGAAAGGTCGACGACATAGAAGACAGTTTTCATATGATCAACTCAAAGCCAAAGCCTCTGGCGGCATATCTCTTCTCCGACAATGATGGTTTGCAGAAGCAATTTGTCCAGAACATATCTGCCGGAGGAATGCTCATCAATGACACCGTCCTGCATGTAATCTTTCTCTGCCTTTGTCATCGACGGCATGAATGATCTCCTAAGTGGCATGTATTCATGAGTTAGTGCATTTAACAAGTAACTACAATTCGCCACACCAATTTTGTATTTTGATGGCTTTCAAGTAATTTATTGGTGGCCACATCAAGATCATGTCTTGTCCATTCTGCTCAATTAGTGAGATCAATTCCCTAAGAAAACGAAATCGTCTTTTAAGGGAAGTTTGAAAATCGCATTTGGCGGTGGCGTACCTTTTAAAGGGCCAATTTAGTGTAGTGATACCCTAGACTAAATTGGCATTTGGTGGAGGCGTCTAGTGTATGGTGTGTTTAACTAGTCATTTCTTTTATACCCTGTTGCAGCTCACAGTTCCAATTCTACCTTTTGGCGGGGTCGGAGAGAGTGGGATGGGTGCGTACCATGGGAAATTTTCTTTCGACGCTTTCAGCCACAAGAAGGGAGTACTGTACAGAAGTTTCCGAGGAGACGCCACTGCAAGGTATCCGCCATACACGCCAGAGAAGGAAAGGTTGTTGAAGGCATTGTTAAGTGGCAACATCATCGGCATCATCCTTGCATTACTTGGATGGTCCAAGGAATGAAGTGCCTCATACATTTGTGGCGATGGATAGCATAGCACATTATCAAGATTCGAAGTGAAGTAAACGACACAGAAAACATACGAAGTTGAAATAATAATGTGGAATGACTCGGGGCAAGTAATTTTCAGACCCTGTTTCAGTGTACCCTTGTTGAATCTTGATCATTATATAGCTTCACCTCAGAAAGCAGAGTAGCTGTTAGCAACCCACGAAGAGAGACAAGTCAATGAAAGACGAGAATTTTGTAGACTTTCAAATCCAAAGTTGATTGATATCCACATCACTCAGGGGCTAAACAGCCACTGTTTCTCTTTCATTCATCCACAAGCAAGAAGAGAGAAGTTCAACATCATTAGAAACAATCATCATGTAATCAGAGTATTACACAACTTTCGCCCCCAAAAAGAAGTCAGAAACTGCTACTAGTCATAGGACACTGCTTCTTGCAAGTAAAATCCAACCTAACACATCCTAATTCCTAGCGACACTTGATTAGTTTAAAATAAAACCTAGCCATTCGTGAAATCATCTAAGACTACTATCTGCTATACAAGATGAACCTGTAGTGGAACGAGTGTTATTGGGCTGGTGCATTAGCTTCATGATGATGAGCTAAGCTTGAGCTTGAGCTTCGTCCTGCTTCTTCCCCCACTCGTGAATCCTCGGGTGCAACTCTGCAGCTGCAATCAGGAACTGCACGGCTTGCATCGGGCACAAGATGTTGAGAATCTCCTTGAGCGTGCTCAGTCTCAGATCGTCCGCCATCTGCAGAATCTCCTCAGCCCCTTCTCCTTTGCCACCAGCGCGCTCTCCACCTCCTCCTCCATTGCGGCTTCGTTCTCTGCCACGGCCTTCCCGCCGGTGGCACGGTTCATCTCCGTGACGGCGTGCGAGAGCTCCACCATGGACGCGTCGGCTACCGTTTCCTGGTGCTTGGCAAACTTCTCGGTGATGGCCTTCTCCTCACGGATCGTGCTCCTCTGGAGGTCGTCAATGAGGGCGAGCTGACTGGGGCAGACGTCAGCAAGGTCGCCAGTGGTGAGGCCCTGGAGGAGCTCGGCGAGGTGGGCCTCGAGCTGGAGGCCGGACTTGGAGTAGAGTAGGTGGAAGGCCATGCTGGTGCGCCACCCGCCGATCCAAAGGAAGGCGTCCTCGAGCGAGCTCCTCCATGCCGGCGAGAACATGGGGAGCACGTTCTGCTTGGCGCACCGCGATTTGGCCTTGTAGTAATGGTCATAGTGGCGGAGGACGCGGTCGATGACGGGGTGGAGGGCTTGGCCGTCGGCGTCCTGGGCGGGGGAGGAGGCGGAGAGGAGGTCATGGAGGTGCTGGTTCTGCTCGACGAGCCAGCGCTCGAAGAACTTGTGGAAGCTCTCGAGCTCGGGAGGGAAGCTGCCATTCCTCCGGGTGGGGTTAGTGGTGGAGGTTGTTGCAGCCGCCATTGGAGAGGGATTGCAAGTGTCGGGACAGAGGGAGACGTCCTATAAATAAGAGAGTTTGACAGATGTAATGGTCGACAATACCGGAGAGATGGGGTAATCCGTTCAATGTACCTAAAACTGGTCGTATCTCGGAAAAGCAGCTCGGCTGAGGCTCGCATGACTGCAGCTGACGGCTATTCAAGAACAGTCCAACTGGAACCAAGGCTGTCCGGATGAATCCCATGCAAACTTCCATAAAAGCCTGTTTCGGTTCTAATAATATTTTATGTCGTGAGCAGACTTAGTTGCGAAGGATTTGTAAGTATGTTTGTCCGCTTCTGCATGTGCAGCTGCATGACCGTACTCATTGCGGATAACGCCAACCGCGACATAAAATATGATGAGGTTTGAATTCGAGCGTGTGCACGCCCTTCGTTCCGTTCCAAGCATGTTGCCACTCGTCTTCTGTTTTTTTTTGAGAAGGGTTCAAAGTTTCAACCTTTGTCTCCATGACCTTTTGTGACTTCATTTTGCAATACAAGCTTCAAGGTTGCTGCTATATCCGAATTTGTACTTGTACCCTTTGAACATGATCTTGATCTTTCACCGAGTGCTGCGACATCAGAATCCATTGAAATTTCAATTATTCGACGAGATTATACACTAACAAGTTTTCCGGACAAAATCAATGCTAATTGAACTGACTTTTTATTGTGATGTATATGGCACTTTGCTGTGGCCACTTTTGGACTTGGCTAATGAATGAAGTCAGCAATCATCAAATGGCACGTCTTATTTTAAGTTTTTATAGCTCCTGCCCAACTCACGTCCTTGGAATGGATCTTTCTTCTCTTCTTGTTTTCATTATGACCAAGAAAATTAAACATTCTTCTTTTTTCCTCCTTCCCTTCTTGTGGGTGCTGTGACATACTTTTTTTTTTCCTTTTGTTTGGGTAATAGAAGTGCTGAATCTTGTGAATTGTGGGCGGGTTTCTGTATGTGGTTTCGATATGAATACTAACAAATGTGGTCACATTTTTTTCTTTTTCCAGGAAAATAGGTGTGTTATACATTAAACAAGTAGAGTAGTGGTGGCAAGCTGCAACCTCTTCCTCGGAGGACCGGAGTGGATTGCAGCGATGGCGGCTCTTGGATGTATCTCTCGATTTCTGTTTGATAGTTCATGAGTTGAGATAGGGTCCTGCCCTATGCTTTGTTGGTCCCTGCAAGTCCACTCGCATACCAAAGAAAACACAACAAGCATATGCCACCCAGTCGTCGACATATGAAAGATTATCTTTCTGCAGTTACGAAAATAATTAGAACAAAAGCTTTTGAAATTATTAATTTTCCACAAAGCGATGAAATCTTAGAAAAGCGGTGGCTAGCCCCTTTGATCCCTCACCGCGTGATATGATTTGTAAGAGCCCGCTAACCTAAAAGAGAAAAATAGTGTTCCACTCGATGAGATCATGCTTTTTCCATTTCCGTTGAACGCGTTTGCACTAAGAAATCTAGCGAAAGAAAGAGTTGCCGGATACCATTTTCATGGGAATAGTTGGAGAGGGTTCGCTCTTCTGGTTTCGACAGTCTTATCTCATGGCGAATCAGCTAGCAATGGTTGGAATAGTGAGAAGAGTAGGCAAGTGCGGCAAGATGGGAGAATCAGGAAAGGAAGTGAGCTCGGTCAATAGATCTTGTCATCAGCCTTGTCGACCGGCTCATCAAGTTTGGCGACTCTTCCCAGGATTTAAGTAGGAGATGAGTCCTACGTGCCGGTCAACTGTTTTGTTCTTAAATAGAACGGAAGAGATGCTCATAGCAATTCCTACTCCGTATGTCAAATTTTATTATCTAAGCAAGACAGGAAAAAGAGAGGGAGAGGCAGAATTATTGTACATTAGGGAGACATGTTCGTGAATCAATAATCGACGACATTTTTGGAAGAGCAAGTTATTACTTCAGAAAAAAATTGGCGCAGATCCCTATAGATTGCCAGTTGTATGATGCCGGAATCCATTTCTCCATTAAAAATCTATCACTGTGAATCTGCATCAACTTCCAATGCATTTAGCAGAACGTCCATTGATTATTCCCTCCTGCCGATGTCAAAGAGCCAATGCCGATGAAGCCTCTCAAGTCCCCAGAGGATGAGCCCATTAATGAAGTCGATAGTTCCTTTTCCTTCCTGGAGATGCAATCCAGTTCCTCACATCGTGCCACCAAAAGCAGGCATGATGCTATAGCCAGTATCACTAGAGTAAACATAATCTTGGAAAGATCTCGAAACTTCTTGCGGTAAATTAGATCCCTAGTTCAATGAAAAAAGTGAGTGACTAAAAACTTTTAGAAAAGGGAGAAAAGAGCAAGTAAAAATCGACTAACCCTAGCAGAACAAAGTCAAAACAAAAGTGATCTCCTTCGCATGATTTGCAGTGCAAGCAAAAGAAAGAGTGCATCTCTCTCTCTCTCTCTCTCTCTCTCTCTCTCTCTCTCTCTCTCTCCAGCCATTCAAGCAACAAGAGGACAACTGTGGCTCACGAAAGTGCCAAAAATAATCCCCAGTATGAAGTCCAATCTCTCATATGAAAGCAAGAATACTATCTAGCATTTAGGAAAGAATGCACAAAAATGGACCAACCTTAGAAGCGCCTTTGTTTCTGTTGCGGAGGGTATCCAGCCATTCCCATTCCTGGGTCCTTCCTTCGAGACTGCTTTGAAAAGTAACCACATGAATCAGATAAACCTTAACAAGCAACTCCAAATAACTATCTAAGATCAAATCAAGAAAATGAACCTGTTGTTGTTGGGCCTGGTTTGCAACTCCCCGCTGCATCGGGATGCCACTAGGATTCATTCCACCGCCCATGCCACTAGGATTCAGATTGTAACCAGCCATTCCTGGAGCTTGCATCCTTTGCATACCAACCATAGGCATAGGACGAGGCATGGTCCTATTTGTCACAACATGAGCACCAGACATATTTCCAGCAACAGCATTTCCAGATGATGCCTAATGGAAAATCAGAGAATGAGGCCACTTGGGCAGTTCCATATCAGTTGAACTGACGTACACACATATACATACAGCTCATTTGAAATTTATGACAGTTCTTTATCTTGCTTCTCCTTACCATGAAGGAGAACATTGGACACTGCCGCTAATGGTTAAAACTCAAATACATGTGGAACGATATTGCTTGGACTGAACAGCAAAGTATCTCCCAAAGTGCCAAAATCAAGTTTGCCATTCAACTAGGGAAAAAGACTCGCGTAGTCACAAAGAAATGCAAGACACTAACTCCACAACAAGTCTGCCAAGAGGTATGAATAAGTGATGAACACCCATGAACATCGGTGCCTGAAGGTCACTGGATCCAGAAAAGACCAGCACTTCATTTGAAATCCATTGTAATTGTGGTCAAACTATTACACCCTAAGAGAGAAACAGATCATATTAATCTCAGAAACAAACTATTACATCCTTGATATTTTGTTTTTCTTCTTAAAAGGATGATAGCACTAATCACTCCAATATTACAACAATGAATTTGTGGTATTCTCAACTCTTTAATAATGCCTGACCACAAATGCGTACAGAAAAATTCTATTAAACTTACTCAGTTCTAAGAACAGTAACACAGAAAAAAAAATTGTGTCAATCATAACAAAAAGAGGAGGAATTAAGCATTGAATGATCAGCTATAACTACTTAAGACTGAATAACCAGCAATAATTGATAACTGTAGTACTGCAAAAGTAAGATGTTAAAAGAGCTCAATGAAGATGACAGAGGAGAACTATTATGACAAACTAGTATCCTCATTAGACAGTTCAAGAGAAGAAATCAAGAGAATTATGCAGAATTCTAGGTCAACTAGTAAAATTTAGATTATCATAGCCATACCGATTGTGAAGGTTGAAGACTAGTTGTCCCCTCAATATCTGTACTCATATCTACAGGACGAGCAGGATAATTCACTTTATCTCCAGGTGTGCTGGGTACAAGTGCACTGCGGAAGGACAAAAGCACAAGGTGCCTTGGTGAGGAAGTATTAAGCATAATCATATTTCGTCAGTTAATAAGATGAAGGCATTAAAAGTAAAAGAAGATCAAGGACCAGATATATGATGGCAAGGAAGAAAGTCTTACTTACGCCCAGGAAGAGGTTCCATACGAAAATACCTACAAGACAACCGATGTTGATCTTAGAAACTGATGAAGGAATATAAATTGGTGACTACAACGCACTTTACATAGAGATCTTTGTTTTTCTTTGTTTTGGCCATAATGGAGATCTTAGTTTTGTTCCTCATAGGCAGGGATTGAACAGAATGAATGAGGTACTACCACCACATGACCATTCATGTCCTTAACAGACATCTTTGCTTTTCTTTTTTTGGCTATAACAGAGATCTTAGTTGAGAACAAGTTTGTGGAAGCTAAAGAATAGCTGTGGTTAAAGCATCAATAATAACCACATCAACTCCCTTTGATTCTCGTGCTGCACTGCCTATAAAAAGCGAGAAGAGATAATATGTTAAGAAAAGTCATACTCATGTTCCAAGGCTTGAGCTGCTGTTATACGCTTTTGAGGATCATACCTGCACATGGAGAAAAGCTAATTAGCAATAGGCACTATGCAAACAAGAGTTATCCACTTTGACAATATTAAGTCAACGTACTATATAGAGACAACAGCAAATTAGTTAACTGCAGGCGGTGAATCATAAAAGACCAACATTAGATTGCAAATTAAGCCAAGTTACAGGTAAATGGTGCTTTAAGCTCCATGATACCCAACAAATCAAGTGATTGCACAAATAAAAATCATAAGAGCATCTACCTGATTGCTTGAGAGACCAGATGATACTTGAGCACTTCACGCACGCAGGTAGGCAAGCACGTGCACAATGCCTTGCTCATACATATGCATACACACAAACATGCAGGCATGCTCATGCAGACACAGCATTGCGGGCGCATATATACACAGAAGCATAAAAAATCTGAACACAGATGAGGTTGCAAATATCAAAGGCAACTCCTAGGGGTAGGACTGCCATTATTCAAACTTCGAGGTTGTCTCAATTTTTTTTCAGTGATTGATATAGTATTATAGTGCTATTGCAAATAAAGTGAAATTTCTTGTGAATCTACAACTTACAGATATGCAACCGGAGAACCAGATTCCAATCAAATTTGAAAGACGACATGAAACAACCAAAATGTAACGTCAAAAACTATACACCAATTCAATAAGTACAAAGAGACATCATAAAATAGTAAAAGAATACCAAATTGCACGATTTCAAAAGTTCTGAATGGTAGCACATACTCTAGCATCTTTGATAGGAGGTCATACGGAGGGCTTTTGCTAGAGAGACGTACAACACTACCAAGTGCATTGTCATCACTGTCAGTGGCACAATATATTACATGTCACTTCTTTGAAAAACAGTAATAACTTGATTTTGGATGCAGAAACAAATGGAAAAGGTACTGACTACTTGTATCTCTGAATATGTTGCATATCTTGTTGCCAATGTGGTAGATTCACGAGCATAGGCCATTTCTCTTGCGTCGGATGACCTGGGACAATAACATTACCCATTTATAGCATATGAACAGAATGAAGATGACAGAAAAGAGAATACGCTGGCACATTACCCAAGACCTTGAAAATCTTGTCAAGTTGATCAAGCTGCAAAATAGAGAGTCAGAGTTAGAGTCGAGCAACTGCACTCACAATCTGTTTGCCTCAAGAAAGAAAAGTCAGCTAAAGTGTTGCACATATCGACAACTTACTTGGAAAGGATTAGGATTGGCTTTCACTTCTTGACCTTGAAACAATGGCTTCAATGTCAAAAGCTCAGCAAAAATGCATCCGACAGCCCACATATCTGGTGGCAGCATTAAGGAGGGGGGAAACATTTCCAGTCACATTAGGTAACTAAAACAACTGCACGGTCTACGACTGTTGATTTTAGATGTAGGACATGAATCAAATAAAGTATAACTCGCTGAAATTACACAAATTATTATAAAGACAGGGCAGATATCATTATTTATCTAAGGCTAGTCTTAAGAACTAATATAAGCTGTTATTAACATCAGTGTCGGTAGCGGTGCAATTTTTCTGAAAGCACTTCGTTTCTGAACCTAGAAGGTATGCCGCTTCTTTTGCAATTTCAAGTTTATCGCTGCATTACTCAGTCAAGATGTACTTTCCTGATTTTCGGTGCATCAATCAGTATCAAAAATGTGCAAGCCCAGGCTTAAGTATAGTTTATCAAAGTAAGGCACTGACTAGAATGGAATCTGATAGTTCATTGCCACCTGGACTGAAATCATAGAAGTTTAAGAACAGCAGAAATATTCCAATCCTTAGGCTCACTAAGAGAGCCCAACCTCCTATTGCACGAAGTATTTTTTCAGGTTATTGCATCGTCGCCGCACCAACTCCAACTTCCCTGCCACATTATTTATTCTCCATAAAATTCTTACTGGTTCTGCTGCAGTTAATTAGCCCAGCAAAATAACTCATCACATGGAACAAATACGTGAAATAAACAATTTGGAATGCAGGAAACCAAGCTTTTTTCTGGTTATTGATGCAGAATTTAATTAGAAGGTGCTCTTTCAAACTCTACGAATGGCATCGTCGCCACACCAGCTCCAACTTCACTGCCACATTATTTATTCTCCATAAAATTCTTACTTGTTCTGCCGCAGTTAATTAGCCCAGCAAAGTAAGTCATCACATGGAACAAATACATGAAATATGCTATTTGGGATGCAGGAAACCAAGCTTTTTTGTCAGTTTCAAAGGATACCAACAGCACTTGTATAGTGCTTTGCACCAAGCAGCAATTCTGGTGCCCGATACCAGATAGTTACCACAACCTGAAAGGAACAAGGAGCTTATCTAAACTAAAGAAAGCATAACCTCATGAGAGAATAGGCCAGTGAGACACTAAAGTACTCACAAGAATGAAAGGTTATTTGATGAGAAAAGGGGAAAATGTCTTTAAATTTGGGTATGAAAAGACAAGAAATTCAATGAAATGATGAGAAGTCAGAAGAACAACCCAGGACACAAAGAAAGTACCAAAACAGAATTGCAAAGTAATCAATAATAAACCAATCCCCTGCAAAATGCATGACCAGACAATATGTATAACTACCACAAGCTTTTCCTCTATAGACCCAACATACAGGTGAAATCTCATGAATCATTTTTATCTACGCAAACAAGAGCAAAGGAACAAATATAGTTGATCCATCAAACAACTAACAGGATTGACTGCGTATATAACTGAGAAAACTTTGTTATTCATGCTTTGTCACATTTAACCTGCATTTATACTCCATAAGGAAGGGTGATTTTAATACATAGCCAAATCATGAAAGTTGCATGAGGTGATAAGGGTTTTTATGTACATTATTATGTGATCCAAAAGAAGAACAGAAAAAAAAAAGAAAAAAGAAAAGATAGCCTCAAACTCGACCATAAATGGACAGTTCTATCATGCTTAAGAGTCATGGAGTAGACAAATTTGATAATTCAGTATCCCTTGTTTATGTAGGCATCTGGTGTCATAGCACCACAAGTTCTGCAATTCACATATTCTCTGACAACCACTGCCCAAAAACTACAGTGTCACTGAGATACAAAGAAACATGTATCGTCTACTGATATCTTGTACCAAGTGATCACAGACAAAGCCAAAGGACACATTTTGGATTTACACTTCTGACAAACTAGTAGGCTGGGAAACCAATAGCAGGCATGTTCTAAATTAATCTCGCTTCCAAATCTTCTTATAAAACATAAAATTTGGATTACTCTCACTAAGATATCCCTAGTCATGTTTACAAGATGCGTTTTCAAGATGCTCCTTTGAGAAAATGATAAAATTTGAAACAGTGACAGTAACTTGTTGGATTACTCTCCCTTTCTCAATGGAAGAATCAGCAACAACAGTTTCATCCAGCAGAAGGTACAAGCTTAGGATAGTTGTTAAGCCAAGTCAACATATTAACAGAAGATCGGGCGGCTGCCTTACTGCTGGCTCATTACCAACCGTGCCTTCCAAGTCAAAGGCGATATGAACAGGGAGGAAAAGAAAAAAGCAACACAAGAATGGGCCTGTCTCCCGTTATTTGTTTAATGAGAGCAGAATAGACAAAGCATGATATTACAGCTCCTTAGAAGGTAGAGACTTCAAAATAGATGGCTGATTCTGTACTCGGTCATAGTCCAACTTCAGCTATTCCTAGTTTCTAAGACTATGCAGAATGAAGAAGGTATAAGAATTAAGAAGACATAACTAACCCCATTATCAGATAATGGCTTCAAAGGAGCTTGGTATATCCTGGCAAGTCCAAAGTCTGCAATTTTCACGACGCCTTGCTCCTCTCCTTCACCCATGACCTTTGGTCAAAGAGACATATTATTTAGGTGTCGTACACGAAAGGAATTAACTTTACATTCTACGATTGGATGATCCCATAATCAGTCGAACAATAATAAAATAAAAAATGAACATACCAGAATATTTGATGGCTTTAGGTCTCGATGTATGATCCAATTACTAGAGCAAAGATCCATTCATGCAACAGTCAATATTCAGTATATTCCAAAAAAATAGTGGTTGCACAAGCAGGGGTCTCACAAACTCACATACCTGTGGAGATAATTCAGTCCATTAAGCAGCTGCCAAAGCAATGACTTAACGGTGTAGGGATTGATGGACTGGCTAACCTTGTCCCTGTGATGTCTGATAATTTCCTGACAAATCGACGTCGACATATGAAATTATTCAACAAAAAACTTGATTCATTGAAGCCATACCAATACTTCGAAGCATCCAATGCAAGCTATAGCATACGACAAGGGACCATTACTTACATAAAGATCATGCTCGGCGTAATCGAAAGCCAGATACAGCGACATATCCATGGGATTAATGTGAACGTTCACGAGCTTCACAACATTCTCATGTGAAATTTCGCGAAGCAACTGCACCATTTAAATGGAAATCCCATGAATTGCTAACAAGATCATCATGATTAAAGGCCAACCAAATGTGGTAGCACTTATTAAATATATTTACTTTCCAAGTCCCCAAACATTCCAAGCAACATATACCCATAATTTCAGCTAATTACTCCCGAATAATCTAAACAGGGGGGAAATCAATCTCTCCTGAACAAGCATGCGCTAGGCTGCGAAATTCCAAATGGAAGCGAAAAAGGGTGAAGAGGGACGACCATGATTTCGCGGATTGCGGTGGGCGAGACGCCGTCGCCGTCTTTGGACTGCTTGAACTTCTTGATGGCGATGGCCTTGCCGCGATTGGTGGACGGAGTCTTGATTCGGGCGAGGAAGACGAGGCCGTAGGTCCCCTCGCCGATCTTGCCGACCAGATCGTACTGCTGGAGCCACTCCGGCCGGTTGCCGCCGCTGGCGTTGCCCCTGCCGGAGCCGAGATTGCCATCTCCCATCCTCGCCGCTGGAGGTTTTCCGATACAGCGCGAGTACCCTTTTGAAGAAGAAGACCAAAACTCCTGGAGAGAGAGTAATTAGGGGTTGGGAAGGCGGGGGCTCGCGCTCTGCGTGATCAATTTCGAATCTTGGCAGGAATCCGCCATGGAAATGTTGAGCTCCAGCTGAATTTCTGAGCTTTGGGCTTTCTTGCAGGAGGTTACATACAGACCAAAAAGCTGAAGATTTGACCGGTATCTTGGATTTTCTGAACTAGCTTAAAAGCACTAATAAGATGGTTTAAATGGATAATGATTGTTGTTAAACTGCTCAGTAAATGACTTGACATCCTCAAAATTCTTCTTTTTGAGTTTCAAAACTTGATGTTCTTGGGCTCCCCCTTTTGAGCAGAAACTGTTAAATGACAACATCAATCTTGCCTGTCCTACGAAATGCTGGATTTATGGAAGTAAATCCAAGTCCAAGCAAGATGACAGCTATTAGCCTAATTAGCTATTAGGCTGTAATGAAATTGCTGTTAGTGTAATGGCTACTTGGTAAGGGCAAGATCTTCGATTCTGGTTTGTGATTTCTCTTGGCTATATGGTTTATCTGAAAAAGAGAACGAGCTTTAATGAATAGTGAACGATCTTATTAGTACACATTGATATCTCGATTCGATTCGAGATGTCTCATTGATTTACTCATTCAATGAGTATTCTCAAAATTATGCCCCGTAGTACTTTATGACCATAAGGCCCGTAATTGCTTTGACAGGTCCTTAGAGTAAGGTAAAAGCTATGGATAGTCATCGATTTCGGTGAAAAGATAGAAAAACGAGACAGAAACATATACTGCGTTACGAACGTATGATGATAAAGAAACAAAGTATTTATATAGACACATAAATCTGCGGATGCATATATCTCTATCTGAAAAGAATCAAAAGGAAAAAAAGAACGAATCGAAATTGATCGATATGAAATTACTAAAATTCGATGTATTAATTCTTGAATATCTAATATAGTAGGACAGTCATGTGGTTTTGTTTTCAATATGGGTGCTTTATTTTTACTTCATTTATGAAAGGGCAAGTCGATACAATAAGCATTTTTGCAAGCATCACCCAATGGTTCCATCACTAATTCATAACTCGAGAATTTTCTTTTGGCCCTTTTGCTAACCAAGACTCTCTGGTGGAGTGGTGAGAGAGATCGGAAAGATCACGAATAGCGAAAAGCATTATGTTGGGTCGATACCGACACTAATTAACGAAAGCTTGGAGAGAGAACGGGATTAGATACCCCAATAGCATGATGTCTGATAATTTCATTTTTACACATGAGATTTCCCTTTTCTTATTCTTAAGCAAGTTTGAAGTGGGTTTAATTGTTCCATCGTGTTAACAATTTCAAAAGACTAATCATATGACATCATTAGCGTGAAAATGGGATTTTCAATAATTTTCGAGTTTCACGCACTTAAATCTATTAGATTTATAATATGCATATCCATAACCATTAAAGTGACTTTCAATGTAAATTAGATGGTTAATATTGTATGACCAAATGGTTTGGTGGATTTGACCTACTTCCCCTTTCCATTTACTTAGGTGGAGTTGAATTTAATATTAATTCGATTGTTCCAAACCCGTACCGAAACCGACCCGACCGACCAGACCGTTTGCCGCTGCCCACTGTCCGAATACGCACGATCGAGCGCCGGCCACGTGATCGCGAGGATGAACCGCTAGCCACCATCGTCTCTCTCTCTCTCTCTCTCCGCTCTCATCTCTTCCCACAAGAAGTCTCGGCCTGTTTGTGGGGGCATCTGCTCGCGGAGGGTGGCACTGCTCTCTCTCTCTCTTCCCATCTTGGATGGCACACGCGGCGCTCGCTTCTTCAGTGGCTCTCCTCCCTTTCCACCGTACGCACTCTTCCTCTTCATATCCCCGCACGGCAATCTGCCCTTTTCTTGCATTAGCTTGGTTTGGTTGGAAAGGAAATGCCGAGTGCGTGTGAAAGATGACGATTCTCGGGTAGCATCGGTTATTTGTCATTTGTCGTGTGATGATGAGCGAATGTTGTTTTCTGGGTGGTACGCTGAATGTGGTGATTTTTGTCTGTCCGCAATTGGCTTCTGCAGGGGTGTCTGGTGGGGGAAGTAAATGGGCGAAGCTAATTCCTGGCTTTTCTCGAAAACCTGGGACCGGTTTGTCGTTTTCCAGAAGTTCGCAAAGGAAAGGGTGTAGATTTGTTGCTTCGGGTGCTATGGGGATCGATGGAGGTGTTGCGGAGGTATCGAAAGGTGAGAAGGCACCAACTACATACTCTTGGCCTGATAAGAAGGTTGGTTTTTTCCTCCTTAATTTGCATCTGGCTGTCTTTCGGCATGACGACCTTCGCATTGTTGCCTGCTCTTTGCTGTTTGATCCTAGAGTTTGCGGAACGGGAGAAAAAAAGTAATCTTCGAATTTGGATATTCAGGTTGGGTTGAGTTCACAGTTGCAGGTCATTGCTGGTGCGGCCCTGCACATCTTAACACATTGCCTTTGTTTGGCAAGTTGGATAGAGTTTATACCTATGAAGGAGCGGCTGAGTGTAGAAAGTAAAAACGATTTAGGGTCTGTGTGCATTGATGTCAGGCCAAAAAAGAAAGAAAAATTGTCTTCTCAAATAGCTTTTCAGTGGAGCTGAAAACACCAAAAAATTTCATCTTGACATGAATTACAGATGGTGCAAAGACATGGCATCTTTAGACATCCTACGCTATTGAATGGCTAGTATCAAAGACCATCTATCTCGGGCGGCTTCTCTTGAAAGAGAAGGTTGCTAGTACTTAGCCAATGCATTCATGGTATAAGCATACCTCATGAATTTCATAACTTGCGTAAATTCGCCACTGCGTTGTTGGATCTACACTGTGCGCATGGTATGTGGCATTATTCACATTGCGGCGTACATGCTCTGTTATCAATTGGCAATGCCGGCTGAAACACTAGGGTCAAATCCTCAGTTTGGGCGTGGGTTTCTGTGAATGGATCAGTCCACTCAACAACCTCCCATCTGTTCCATGTGCCGCTTGGGCTCTGCCCCCAAGCCAGTCTCATTCTAGCTCAGTGTTTAAGGTTGGGCTTTGCATTTGATATAATTTATAACTTTGAGCCACGTGGCTTGTGATGGAGGTTAATCATGCATTGGTTAGAAGCAGAAGAAATGATGAAACTGAGAAGAGTTTAGTTGAATCTAGTCACTATGGTTTATTGGGTAGAGGCGTATGCTGTATTCTCTGTCATCACTCCTGAATATGTTTATTTTGCTCATTTTCGTTTGAAATTTTTTAGTATATGAATCCACAGGTACTTTTTGTTAAGTTTTACAGAAGAAACCTTTCTTTGCAGAGACCAAGGGTGTGTATCTTAGGTGGTGGATTTGGGGGTTTATACACTGCTTTGAGACTGGAATCACTTGTCTGGCCTGACAGCAAGAAACCTCAGGTAATTCCTTTGATTATTCTGTAGTTGGTACGTGTTCTTCATTGAAACATCGTTGTTGCTGGAATGGAATCAAAGCAGAACTTGTATACTTGAACAAGGATCTCTCCTCTAGACTATACCAAACTGTCTTATAGAAGTCTGTATAATTTGTTGAAACCAGTAAGTTGTTATTTGATGCCACATCTAATGTTCAAATTACTTATTCAGCTTGAGCCATCTTATTAAATTGGATCATTTTGATAATGCGATAGGTGCTTCTTGTTGACCAATCTGAGCGGTTTGTTTTCAAACCAATGCTATATGAACTATTATCTGGAGGTATGAAGATATAACACTGCAGAGCTTGTGATAGATTTTTTGCTGTTTATGATGATAGTTCCAGTGATATGTTTATTTGAAGGAGGGTGAGGGAGATTCTCTCTGAGGACTTACGTCTTGATGCAGAAGTAGAAGAATGGGAAATAGCTCCTCGATTTACTGATCTTCTTGCGAGCACTGGTGTTCAGTTTCTCCAAGATAGGGTAAAACTCTTGCATCCATTGGATCATCTGGGAATCAATGCTCCTCTAGGATCTGGTTCTGGAGGGACTGTGCAACTTGAAAGTGGCCTCTTTGTCGAATATGACTGGTATTGTTTTCTCTTTGAATATCAGCTAGTATGTCTTTAATCTTTCATATGGGAATTTAGTTTTGTCAGGCATATAGCTTTTAACAGGTTTGCACTTCATAACTTTAGACATATGCTAGATTTTTCTCTGTCAACTTTCCTGATTGCCTTGTAATCAGGAAACAGGTTTTTTGTGAATAGTGTTGATCGGCTGTTCTTAGGCGTTGCTCTAGGATCGTCCCTTACCTTTTTGAGCTAAATGAGCTTTCTTTCAATTAATATGCTGGAGGATAGGATTGGACTAATTCAAGCCTTCTTGGGATTTGTTAAAGTTGAACTTGGATTTGATGAATCGTCAGTTGATAGATAGTTCCTCATTTGGTTTTTATGTGTATATAGATATGCTAATTCTCCCTTTTTGTCATGGGCAGTCAGGTTGGTTCTTGCTTTGGGGGCTGAATCGAAGCTTGATGTTGTACCTGGTGCAGCTGAGTATGCATTGCCATTCTCAACCCTCGAGGATGCACTTGTAAGGCACCTTCTTATAGTGTCTGTAATGCTATAAATTGCATCTCTTAGTTGAGTGACTCTGATCTGGTACATTTATTATTCTCTCTCGTCTACATTCCTGTTGCAGAAGGTTGACAATAAATTAAAAGCTTTGGAGAGAAGGAACTTTGGGAAGGGGTCTGAAATTCGCGTAGCTGTTGTAGGGTGTGGCTACTCAGGAGTTGAATTAGCTGCCACTATATCGGAGCGATTACGGGAGAGGGGAATAGTTACAGCAATAAATGTGGAAACTACAATCTGTCCAACTGCCCCACCCGGCAACAGGGAAGCTGCAATGAAAGTAATATCCGGGACATTTTATAGATATAATTTATTGAAGTAATAATTTTGCACAACTAATTTCCTCCATTTGGAAGAAAGAGGGTGGATCACAATGTACAGCTTTTTTCTATTCGTTCCAGGTTCTTTCATCAAGGAAAGTCCAGCTGCTTCTAGGTTATTTTGTACGCAATATAAGGCAGTCGAGTGACGCTGAAGATTCTTTCTATTCCGGTGGAAACTCTGAAGTTCCTGAAATGCAGAAAGAGCGTGGACCCGCTAAGGGCTTTGCGGCAGAAGATGATGTTGAGAAATTTATATTGGAACTTCAACCCGCTCAAAGGGGATTGCAAAGTCAAAATCTGGAGGCAGATTTGGTCCTATGGACTGTGGGCTCTAAACCTTCACTTCCCAATTTAGAACCTTGGGATAAGACCCATGAGCTTCCTTTGACTGCCCGTGGTCAAGCGGAAACTGATGAAACTCTACGTGTCAAGGGCCACCCACGCATTTTTTCTCTTGGCGATTCTTCTGCATTAAGAGATTCAGATGGAAAGATTCTTCCAGCCACCGCTCAGGTAAACAAGCAAGAAATGCAATTCATCTATTTAAGTATCATGTTATAGTGCAACTTAATTATTTGCACCTTTATTAGTTTTGCTATCTCCTCGCCAATTTTAGTTATTTCTTTCTTGGCCTATCAGGTTGCTTTTCAGCAAGCAGACTTCACTGGTTGGAATCTGTGGGCAGCAATCAATGACCGTCCTCTTCTGCCTTTTAGGTCTTTCACTTCACTTGTACCTTTTACGCTGAAAATTTTTTATGGTTCAATCTGCTCTTATTGCAATGCGGTGCCCTTGCTTGTAGTCAGCATGCATGTTGTAGCTTTGATCTCACCTTCCTCCCCCCAAATTATTATGGTTCTATCAGATATCGGTGGATGTAATAAGTTAGCTTCAGTTGCGCGTTGACATCCCTCAGTGACAAGGAGCACTTACTGTTACCCATCATAAACATCATTAAGTATCCTTCTGCGCTACCTCTACTAGTGTGTGACAATTTTTATGTTTCATAGCTTATACTGGCACACCTATAGAAGCTTTGGATATGTGACTGGTGCATGATTCTGTTAATATAATTTTCAGGTTTCAGAACTTGGGCGAGATGATGACACTGGGAAGAAACGATGCTGCAATTTCACCAAGTTTCATTGATGGGTTAACTCTGGAAGGTCCAGTTGGACATGCAGGTTGTTTTCTCTCTCTGTCACCCTGGTCCTTTGAAAAAAAATTGATGTTAATCCATATATTTCTGAATTGCAGCGAGGAAATTTGCATATCTGATAAGATTTCCCACGGATGAGCATCGAATTAAAGTGGGAATAAGTTGGCTTGCTAAGTCTGCCATAGATTCAGTCGCGTCACTTCAGAGCACCCTTACGAGAGTTCTTTCAGGCTAGCAAATCATTTTTTCATCCAAGCTCTATTTTTTTAATCAAACCATTGGCAGTTTTTACCTCGCTTGGTGGTCATTTTAGAGGAAAAGGAATTTGACAATGATAACTCACCAGTTGTGCAGGTCTACGGCCTGATAGTCAACTTTAGATAACATATAATTAGAAGTTCCTATGGGACATCAATTATCATTGTTATAATGTTTAAGACTTCAGAATCATGTGAAATATCGTGTCATGTATTTCATGATACTCTATGCATGTACTGTTTTGTTTGTTTGGATGGACAATAATTTGTTGATCGTTCATCAACCGCATAGAAACAAATAGAAACGAATCATATGAAGAGGGTAGAGAGGAATGAGTGGGCCAGCGAATCTACGAACACTCGTGGTAGGTTGGTACTAGAGTCGGCATAAGTGGAGCAATTTGATATGAAGCCAGGACTAAGATTTCTATTTCCTATATTGGTTCATTACTTGTAGCAGTATGATCAAGAATGGTATTGCTAGAAAGTCCAATCTAAAAGTTTAAGTTTATAGGTAAAGGGAGACCACATGAATATAGAGAGCATTTAACACCTGTTGTCAATCAATGTGGGATAATACTTTAAAAGGTACTTTGGTTATGAGCAATGCATATGCTGTGCGATGATCTACATGAAGAACGTTCATTGATGATATAAAAAGAGGTAGCCTTTAGCATTGCACAACTGAATGAAGTTACTGCCATGAGTCAAGGCATTGGGGGTTGATGTATCGATGCTCAAGTTTCATCGATTAATACAATTGAGCGAGCCAAGATCTGGGTTGTGTCGCATGGCTTATAATACAACTGGTGAAGAGAAAGGGAATTGCAACCAAATTTCTTTTAGAGGGAATTGAGATTCGAAGTATGAAAGTAGACAGATAGATTAACAGTTATATGACATTACCATGATAATTGACAAGATACAAATACTTACAATTTGCAAAAAACTAAAGTCGAGACGAGATGTTGGACCTACTAGATTATAATGTGAAATAAGTGATAGAGAGATGGTTGGCCGTGCTTCTTTTTCAGATGAAATTCAGTTCCATCCACATTTTGCAGGTACAGATGGTGTCTTGGGCAAAATGAAGTGGTACATAAAATTCTCACTTTCGGTCGAAAATTCACTGAAAGGACTTGATACGAATTACTGCTGCTTGTGAAAGAAAAGAAGGAAAAGTAAGACGAAATAAACTGCGGTATGTAGAGCTGTAAGGACGGCAAGTTTCAGAAGATAAAACCGTTTTTCCGTTCAGTTTTCGTGTTGCTCCTATGCAACTCCTTTTCATTTTACTTTACACGTCCGATTTGATTTAAGGAGAAAACTGAATGCCAAGTTGCCAAATATTCTAGCTAAATGTTTTTCCTAAGAAAATAAAAATAAAAAATAAAACTATAATGGAACGCAAACTCACAATTCATGTTGTCTAGAAGAGGAAGTTGGGGCATGTATAATCTTCTAGGCAGCTCGCCATGGGATTGCCGGGGCCAAGATGAACTTACAACCTTTGCTACTACTTACTAACACCAAACAAGACAATTGGCAGTTCTAACCAATCTAGACATCCACATGCTTTAAAGGAATTGAAACTTTATATTATTAAAAAAATCTAACTATACCACTATATTTGAGCTCCTCGGGTATTGGTTCCGGAGATGTCATGAATGCATTTACAATGGTGGTTGTGTATTCACAAGGCAAAAAATCAAAGCAGACACTCTTCCTCTCTCACCTCACTCATTTCATCTTCCTGCCTCAGCCAGTTGAATAATCAACTTCTTAAACCGTGATTCTTTCATCTTTCTTCAGCAGAAATGAGGACTGGCGGCCGGTTTAAATGGTGCGGCTCGTTTTCAGGACTTGGTAATCCTTCATCCAGGTGATCACACATCGGATCAGAATCAATGAAGAAGTCGTCTACTGATGCTAGAGATTTTAATTGCCGAGCGAGAGATGAAATAGTCTTCTGGCACTCTGCAAACCGGCTAGCAGCGACTGCTAGCTCTTGCTCCTGTTTTACATAACAAAATTAAATGAGAACTTTAGAAGAAAAATAAATTCAGACTTAGTCATGATTGCCCATTTAGCATGAACAAAACAATGGTAAGCTGATCCTATCAGATGTTGGATGGAGTCGGTGAGCGCAGTGTTGCTCAAAGCGCCACAACCCGCAAAAGAAAAATACTTCACCTAACTTGAGCATTTCTGGATAAAGGAATTTTAGAAGCACCCCAGCGTAGCACTGTAAGATGCTTTTTATGCCAAAAAATTACATTACATCAAAGGTCTAGTTATTTAAAACAACCCAACTTTTAGGAGGGCTTTGAAATTCTATAGTAACCTCTGAATGTCTTCGATTCTACAGAGAGACTTGAGATTTGTTTTGATTGCGCCCCAATTATGCGGTTTATACTAGTAAAGTATAAGATGCTGATGCAGCGCTCCTGTTTCTGACATAGCCATGTGACGTCGATATCAAGATCAAAACCATGCTGCGTTACTGGAAAATAGATCATGTCGTCTTCCTTGAGATGGCTATAAATAAATAAGCATTCACCTCGGAGACTGAAGTCATATCTCATAAGAATGCACAAAAATCAGATGTCCAGACACAGGATGTGAATGTACCAAGAGAAGCATCTCTCTTTTCTCATGCAGATGGAACTCACTCTATATGCAACTGTAACATCACCACTCAAAACGTAGTAGCAGGTTTGTCGGCAAACTTGATAAATTATGCAAAAGATGCAATATCATCTCGATAATTTACTCATGTTATCACGCCTTCAATTAGATATAGACTAACTTCCACAAGCCATAAAGAACTAACCTGCTTTACTTTTAGCTCGTCATCAGAGACAGCCACACTCTGAAGCTCGGTCTCATGCTGCAGTTCAGCATCCCTTTTCATCTTCAGATTATCATCCTCCAGCTTCCAACATTTTGCCTCATTTTCAGCATTTTCATCCTCCAGCTTCCGATATTTTGCCTCATTTTCAGCAGAAAATGCACGCTCTCTTTCAACCTCTTCTTGTAACAATTTGACATTAAGGAGCAACTTTTTCATCTCCTCTTCAACATCCATGAACCTTGACTCTGTCACTTCCATCCTCTCATGGGTAATCCTTGCTTCCTCTTCTGCAGCTTGCTTCGATTTTTGTGCCGCAGACAACATGGTGTCGAGTTCTACCAATCTCATCTCAACCTCATTGAGCTGACTCCATGACGTTTCAAGTTGCTTTTGACTTTGATTTAGAGCCATCTCTAGCTTCTCCTTTTCTTCTTCCTTCTTCTCTAATTCCTCCTCCAGCTCTGCTGTTCTATTGATCATGGCTTCAAGCTCAGATTTGAGAGGGACTTCATCAGATCTGTTTTGATCCAGAGTGGGCTCCACTCCATGGCTGCAGCTTCCACTTTCTGCGTCTGGTAAAGCTGCAAGCCTTTCCATTTCCAGAAAATCATCCATTAAATCAAGTCCTCCTGAAGAAACCATGAGATTCTTTCCAAAAGATTTGTCTTTCTTAAAATGGTCGAGTTCAGTTATCAGAGCAGATGCCCATGACTCAGAGTGGCCCAGCTCAGAATCATTTGGCTCCGAGCAACTCGCTTTCTGCATGTCACTCTCAACTGTTAGCAGTCTATCCCCTACATCTGATTGGCTATCGGTGAAGGACTCTACGCAAACCGATGATGCAGAGAAAGACTTAATATCATTCATCGCAGTTGCTTTCCGAGACATGGCTCTGAGTCTGCGGCATTCGGCTTCAAGCCTAGCTACCTTCTTTATGCTCTCTAAATGCTGTTTGCTGGCTGTTTCTGCTGCTTGGGTGCTCAAATCACGCTCAATAATCCTAATTTCTAGCTCCTCAGACAGAGAAAGGACTTTGGCTTTGAGGGCCACATTCTCTTTTTCAGCAGCATCAAGCTTAGGGCCAAGATCAGAAATTATAACTGAAGAAGCTTCACTCTTGGCAGCTTGAAGCTGGGCATGGACATCGGAAAGCTTAGTCTCAAGCTCGGCCTTTGTTAATTCCCACTCACGAGTTTTCTTGACCACAGCTTCTTGGATCTTCTGCTCTTGCTCTTCCCTCACCTGTCTGAGCTGCCTCACACATTCCTTAAGCGCTCCATCAAGATGACCGATCCGATCTTCCAGCATTGAGTTCTTTTGTGTTGCAGCCTCCAGTTGTTTCTTCAACACCAAGACTTCATTTTCAGCGTTCTCCCATCCTACGATTGAATATCAGAAGGAAAAAACTTACGACGAAGTACGTAAGCACAAAAATGCAAATCCGAATGCAATGTTAAATAGATTTAACACAAGGACAGTTTCAGTAAATGTTATCCTCAAATCTGAAACCCCATGTGAGTTCAGTTCACTCTTGCTCTGATTGAAAGCTTCCAATCTCGTTACCCCAGACATGAGTGCTTAATTTTGGTGCAATTTGTGTAGTATATCAGGTAACTTTCTCCCTCCTACATTCTCAGATATCTTGTTACAATCCCCATTCATTTGCTGCAGCTTTGGATATTAAATACAGACATCAAGAAACTAAATCATTATGCTGTGGGTAAAGATCATGCTACAGTACTATAAGAATACTTGGCAAATATCTTTTGGAGTAAAAAAAAACCACGGCTCCTTGATCTTCATCCCTATGAATGTTATTAAGTTCTCTCTAGCCAAATCACATCCAGACTCTGCTACAGACAAGTTCAGATGTCCCTCCTAGACAGAAACAAGAAAAACTGGCGGAAAACTTGCTTCTTTTTTAAGATAGCATTAAAAATGTGAAGAAACCAAACTAATTTCTCTCTTATACAGATGCTTGGTGTTTCATTGTAAGAAACGTCAATTTTTGTTGCACTACCTGATACAGCTTCTTCTGCGACTTTAGCATGCTGCTTCACTAATTCTTCCTTGGCGCTAATATTCAGAAGCGCGGCAGATAATTTCTCTGATAGAGTCCTCACACCTTCACCTACTTCCTCATCCGCAACCGCAACCTTAGATGTGACTTCTTGAGATAGACTGCTATGCGTTGGATATGCCTTTAGAAACAAGCCAGGAACACCAATGCTCATCAATCACCATACTATGTAAAAGCTAAATCAATCTTGCGGAACATACCAGGAAATGATAGAGAAGTGCGGCAGGAGGGAAGGATTAGGAAGATTTAAGTTTCCAAACAAAGTATAGCAAGTCATCTAATTATCGAGCATGATCTACATGGCAAATTTCTTGGAAAATGTCTGCAATATACATGACTACTTCGGTCAGTTTTTGGACTCCTTCTCAAGTATAACGACAATTATACTTAGGGGGATCAATTACACAAAAACAAAATTGTCTGAAGGCTAATCTGCGAGCAGTAGCAGATAATTTTTTTATTGTGTTCAATGAAAATTAACAACACTGTGGCATCATTTTGGACCAAAATTAGAACTAATCATAATGAGAGCATGTTCACTAACCTGCAAAGGCAAGAACCAAATGATTCAGTTAAACAAGATAGACATTTTACGAACCTGTTCATCGGAAAATCGTCCGGAATGAGAGGACAACGAACCCGAGCTCTCTGTTTCTCCGGGACTCTTCTCCGACGACTTCCTTCGCCAGAGCCAAGTCCGGCGGTCCATCGCGGGCTCTGCCGTGGCAGGCAGGTTATTAGACTCCGACAACCATGCGAGCAATTCTCATCACCCAAATCACTATCTGGGCAAAATCAGAACTTCAAGAACAATCCGAGTGAAACCCAGAAGAGGAAAGAGATCAAAAGCTTAAGCTGTTCCAACCGAAACAATTTTGGGTTTTTTTCTGAGAATTCCAAGCTTTGCTTACAATGCACTCCCCCAACAACTCGAGCTTCGCGATCGACACATCCTTAAATCTAAAAAAATCGCCCCAAAAAGCGGAACTTTTACTCGATACGTGAAAAGTACTGGAGAGAGTATACAGACTTTGTATGAAGCTGTCCAATTTTTGCGAGTAACGTGCTTAAATACGGTCTTTACCCAGAATTACTTGAAGCACAATGCTCGAACAGCTCTTCTGATGGGCACCCAACACATTAATCCCCCCTAAATCCACGCCATATCGAGAGGGTGAGAGAGAGAGAGAGAGAGACAGGGGACCGCAGAAGAAATGTGAAAAGGGCCAATACCCGGTTTCCGAAAATATCGGCGGAACTTCAACAAAAAGAAAGGTTGGCAAAGACCCACTTCTTCATCACAAATGTCATGGACGCCAAATGGCGAAAAGGCCGACAAAAATTCAATGTTTGCACATGAAGGGACGGTGGTTGATTACTTCAGCTATTAAACTAAAAGTCTAAAACACTAAGTAAATATACCAGCTCTGCCAGGGGAAGCACGATGGAGATCAGCGTCGAGACAATGATTGCCGTGATGGGAATCCCAATGCAGACATGTCTCTGGCCTCAGATCTGAGGAATGTCAGGGGAAGTGGAGAGAGAGAGAGAGAGAGAGGGATGAGAAGATGTGGGGGGGTGTTAATGTTCTCCCGTTGATATTCTTGGACAGCAAAATCTTCTGGCTTTTGGAGAAATTATTAAAGAAGGGTCTGATGAATGACAAGACTTCTTTGATCGATGATTATAATAATCACTTGTCATCACCTTCAAAGTTGTTTGGCCGTACCTTCGCCCCTTCTTTTCAAATGGCGGACGCGTTATTCCCGCCCTTCCTCCTTAAGGTACTCCCCTGCCATTCCTAAGATGCCTTTGTGTTTTGTCGTTGACATCACAGTGCGGTGACGCGAAATTGATGGTGAGATAGGAAAATGGGGGGTTGATGAGTGAGATCAACACCTTCCTCTTTGGATTTGACTCCTCAAAAATTTGATCTTGGTACAAGACAAGACGGTGTCGTAAAATGAATCGATGTATTGGATGACAGTTATGATTACCGGAAAACAATCCTTTTCAATTATATTAAAGAGAGAGCCTGACAAAAGAGAACGGGTCTTTTCCGTATCGAAAGATTGCTAAAATAATTGGTAGGTGTAGAAAAACCATTTATAAGAAAGATATTGACCGCTTCATTTTTGGATGATTGGTTGTTAGCTTGCCAACACCTTTACGAAATTATTAACTTTTACGACAGTTTACGAATTATGGACTTTTCTCGTGTTTTTCTCGTATTTATTTGTTTTTCCAACTAACTCTCGGGCGTTCGACCAAAAAAAAAAAAACACCTCTCGGGTTAACTAGCTTTCGGTGTAGGACAAACAGTTTGAATTAATTAATTTCGTCGAGAATTGTAACGAATATGTCATCTCTGGTAAGCTAGTCCTATTGAAACAATAACTGCATGCCCTTGTGTTTGTGCCATCATGGACAGGACGGCATTCTCATGATGCGTCCCAAGTGGGGAACCCTTTCACGATAACGGGCCATCATCGAGTTCTTTTGGATTTGGGAGTGCGACTTCTTCACATTTGGGTCTTGATGTTTAATGTCGAATTCACTTTTCCTTCATTTATTAATATCCCCAACTATAGACCAATATATATATATATATATATATATATCCTCAACTTTCAAGCTTTCTAAATGTAGGCTCTGTTCGTTTTGCGGAAAATATTTTCTAGAAAGTCATTTTCCAGGAAAATAGCAATATTTTCTAGTGTTTAACTGAAACATAAAAAAGATATGGAAAATATTTTTTGCTTTTCGGTGAGAAAAATCATTCAATATACTACTTTTAATATTTTTTTTGACATCAATTTTTTTAATTATCTTTTATTTATTATTTTCTTTTCTTTCTTTTTTTTTACCTTCTCCTCTAGCCGATCGCCGGCCACGGTGAAGGCCGGCGACCAGCCACAAGCAAGCTTGAGCATCCCCGCCCTCTGGCTACGCTTGAGCTCACCTGTGGCAGGCGACAAGCCAAAGAAGAAGGTAAAAAAAAGATAAAGATAAAGATAAAGATAAAATATAATAAAAATTGGTTTTAAAAAAATAAAAATAATTAAAATGAATGGTGAAAGAAGAAATAGGGAAGGGAAAATGATAAGAAGAGGAAAACATTTTCCCCACTTTCGAATGTGTTTTTTTTTCCATTGAGGGAATATGTTTTCCATGGATAGTTTATTTTCAATGAAACGAACGTCAGAAAATCCGGAAAACATTTTCAGGAAAGTTGTTTTCCGTGAAACAAATGGAGCTTGTGTACATATTTGTGCATGAAAACATTAATTGAAAAAAAAAATACAGTATTGAGGCAACATTAGAGTTGTGGAAGAGAAGCCTTTTTTCTTGTAACCTCCGTTTGGTAATGTTTTTGTTTTTCTATTATTTTGTTCTTTTGTTCCTCGAAATAGAAAAAAATAGAAATCTGCGGAATAGAAAAGTAGCAAGGGAATAGATTTAGAATAGAAATAAGAACAAAAAAAATTCTAGTTTTCTGTTCCCAAAAACAAAAAGAGAAACAAGATAAATAGGAACAAAAAAAATCTCTACCACCCATGCCATCTTCACCACCACCACCCACGCCTCCTTCGCCATCGTTACCACCACTGCCCGACTCACTACCTCCTCCAACACCCCTACCACCCACGGCTCCACCTCCACCACCTTCTCCAACACCACCACCACCACCACCACCCACGCCTCCTCTATCACCTCCAGCTCCACCTCCAATGTCTTCTCAAACGCCACCTCCTCCAACACCACCACCACCCACGCTTCCTCCGTCGCCACCGTCGCCTGACTCACCACCTCCTCTGACATCTTCGTCACCCACACCTCCTTCGCCGGCATCGCCACCTTTTCCTCTAACACCAACTACTTCCAACACCACGACCACTCGTGCTCTCCACTGCCATTGTCACTGCCTAAGTCACCACCTCCTCCGACACCTCCATCAGCAATGCCTCCTCCATTGCCACCTCCTCTGACACCACCATCACCCATGCCTCCTCCACCACCTCCACCCCCACCTCAAATTCCTCCACCACCCACGCCACCTCCACCAAAATCTCCTCCACCACCGTCATCGCCACTGCCTCAATCACCACCTCCTCCCACACCTCCACCACCCACACCACCTTCTCCAATGTCATCGCCGCCCATGCTCCGCCATTGCCATTGCCTGAGTCCCCACCTCCTCCAACACCTCCTCCACCGCCACCTCCTCTAACGCCGCCACCACCACCCATGCCTCCACCCCCACTTCCAATGCCTCCTCCACCCATGCCACCCCTCCATTGCCACCTCCTCCAACACCACCACCACCCATGCCTCCTCCGTCAGCGCCACCACCATCGCCTGAGTCATCACTTCCCCCGACACCTCCTTCACCCATGTCTCCACCACCCCCACCATTGCCCAAGTGACCACCACCTCTGATGCCTTCATCACCCATGCCTCCTCCAACACCACCATCACCCATTCCTCCTCCACCACCTACACCCCCACCTCCAATGCCTCCTCCACCCACGCTACCTCCACCAAGGTCTCCTCCACCACCGTTCCTGCTACTGCCCTAGTCACCACCTCCTCATACACCTCCACTGCAACGCTTCCATTGACATTTTTATAATTAAATGAAAAAAATTGAAATTAGAAATTTTTAAAGTCATACCAAACAAATTTATGTTCTTTTTCATTTTCAGGAATAGAAATTTTGTGCAGTTACAAAATGCGTTTTTCTGCTCATAAACTAATCCAAGGAATAGAATTTAAAAACTATTTTTGAACAGAAACATTACCGAACGGAACAATAGTGTCTACCTAAGATGGTGACACCGTGCATGGATGGACTAATTCAGTCGCTAATGCCATTGTTGTAGCTAGTGATTTAAGATATGATGTCTATGCTCCATAAGATTTTCAAGGGATAATTACCACAAAAGTTATAAACCAATTGCACTTATACCAATTCAGTTATAAAATATTCAGTTGTGCCAATTTAGTCATAAAGCTTTCAATGATTTGCCAATTTAGTCTTTTCGATCAATTTTGGCCAGTAACTACTGACGTGGTGGTATGGTTAGCACTGATCGTTCTACGTGGCATGGCTGACGTTGATGTAGAATTTTTTTAAAAAAATTATTATGATTTCTTCTTTTCTTCTCTTTTTTTTCCTACCCCGAGGTTGGCGAGGTTGCCGACCGATCCTCCTTGGCCATAGGCGAGGGCTAGCGACCCTTGCCTGGTCTAGGCGAAAGCATCACAACCCTCATCGGCCACCAAGAGAGGGTCGTGGCCCTTACCTATGGCTGGCGAGGGCTCGGAGGCCCTCGTCCAAACCAGATGAGGGCGTCGTGGCCCTTGCCTGTAGCTAGAGAGGTCGCCGGCCCAAAGTTAGAAAAAAAAAAGGAAAGAAGAAAAAAATTAAATTCAAAAAAATTTTAAAATTTTAAATAATTGTCTATGTTAGCGCAGACTATACCACCTAGCACGGCTAGTGCCATTTAAATCGTCACGTCAGCAATTTTCGATCAAAATTGGATGGAATGATTAAATTGATAAATTGTCAAAAGGTTTATAAGTAAATTGACAAGATTGAAAAGTTTATGATTAAACTGGCACATGTGTAATAGGTTTAGGAATTTTCTCGGTAATTTCCCAGGATTATCGAAATAGGAAAAAAAAGATATAACTTTGCTTTATTTTCATGACAAGAGAGCCTGCCAAGTAGATAAATATGGGTCACGAAATACCTAACCAACATCACGAACTATATAACGCTTGAGTCAAGATTTGGATAGGCGATGTTCGCCACATGTCGCGTTGCGTTCATATATCAACGGAGCATAAGATGTTGCTATCGATGCGAAAATCATACTTATCGTCCTATTGAAGAAGGCCTTGGTTGGTCCCCCCATTTACTCTGTGGTTGCTAAATCAACATTAGCCTGGCCTAGGGTTTCTAGGTTTAAAAACGTGACCTCGGGGCATCATCTTTCTCCTATCTTGAAAGCAAAGGGACAAAGGAATGTTTCTCTTGGCAAAATGAGAAAGATGTGGAATATAATTGATGGTTTCCGCGGGTGATTGCGACGTGTCGTTGGACGATATTTGTCGGCTTTAACTTTCACAAGACTTCACATGAAATGGCAAAGCACACGGCACTTGCCGAGTTCCTCTCTTCATTATTAACTACAATGACACTACAACCATATCATGTAGTAGTTGTTCTTCTCTAATGTAAACGAGTAATGACAACAAAATGTTCACGTAAAATTCCCTTTTCTTACCCCATCAATCGAACTCGTTATTCATCTAATATGTCCAGGTTGCCCGATCCTCGTCCCGACGTAAGATTCCGCACCTATCACTGCGTTATTGTTGTCCGATTCGTTCTCTTAGAATGGGTGAATTCTCAACAAAATCGAAGTTCGAACACGTTCATCAAGTGGAGTGTTGAGGTTGTTGGGTGTTTGGTCCTCAATCATCCTCTTGAACCGGAGGAAGGCAAAGCACTTTGTCCTGAGCCAAAAGGGAGAAGAGAGGACAATTGAAAAACTGTCTACATTCTGTCTCAAGCTTTCCTTCATCTTTTCCTCTTTAATCCCTTGTGGCAAAAACTCAAAGACTTGTCCTTTATATTCTTAAGGGGTACTGTGGCATAGGAGAGCAAGCAACAAGGCTTTGCAAATTATCAATGATTGGGGCGTGCATGCACCACCAGACAGATCGCATCAGCCATCCTTCCAAAGATGGCCCCGCCGACCATAGGAAAAGATCATTAGATGTGCTGAATTTAAGGAGTGCAACAAAGAAGACGTGACCCCTTGAATGCCTAATTTTGCGTTTGGGGGTCACCTCCAACACGTGAAATGAAATGAATTGTCCCTGTTCAACCCACGTTGAATCTTTGCATTGGTTCGAATAGATCGAGGCTATAGTCTCTTCGGGCGAGGCCCAACACAAGGTTTGGCATATTGCACTAGGGCCCGTTAGCATATTTCATAGGATTATGTCATGTCAAACTCATCATATCGAAATATAGAAGAAAGCAAATGCGTCATTCATCGACAGTTGTGGTCACTCACATAAAGATCACGTTTTGCCCATTTCTTTTCTGAGATTGATGACGGTTTAATCACAAATGGTACATCTCAAACGGGGTCCTTATGTACAGTCTTTAAGTTTCTATACAAGTTATGGTGGTTTGTATAGGAATTACGGTAAAATACATGAGCTACTACAACAAGGTTATGATTGAGGAACCGTCCCTTGAAGAACCATAGAAGTGCTAAGATAAAAACACGAGATATATATGGTTGTTTCCCAAGCGAAGCACCCGATGTTGTGGTCTAACCTGACTGAGATGTGTCCATATTTCAAAAATAAATGAGATAGTGCTTCTTGAACCATAAACATGTTTTTTCCACTTGGCTTTTAAGGTACCGAAAAGGCACTTAATGCTCGACTAGATTCTTCAAAATAGCATGTAAAAATGTTTGCCCTTTTTCAATAATCTGATAAGGAGAGCACCATAATTTTCTTGTATAGATATAAGAATGATTCTAGAGGTACTCGTCAAGCGTTTCTATGTGCGATTTGTCGTGAGAATTGGAGCAAGTCCTATATTGCGCCATTTTACAAAAATTACCCCTCGGCAACCGATGTACGTTCAATTGGATGGCCATTTGGTTTGAGTTTAATCGGCATTTCTAGAATATTCGTCGATACCTTCAATCTTGAATAATTCAAGATCAATGAGCACTTAGAAGATGAACAATATATCAATCTTCGTGGGCCACTCGTGGAGTTTGTCCAAACTTGGTCAATCCATGGTTTGGATGAAACTTGCCCTTCTAGTGGCGATGATGTTTGCACTGATGGTTTCTGCTCTGCTGAATGTTTCTGGAGGGAAAACAAGTTGAACCATTTTGACCATTCCCTATATAAGAAACTCCCGTCTTTGTCAAACGCGAGGGGAAACTGGGAGGTGCATAGTTCAATAATTGCTATACCATGTGTTAACCCGTGTGCTTTGCGCCTCTAGCCACCTGTTTTCACCCATTTTTCCTGCATTTAAAATCAGAATCTAAGTCAACTAATTTGCGGGTTAGTGGTGTATGGCAGCACATCATGCATTCTGTAATATGAACAGTTCTCACTCTTTATATCCGAACACTTAATTTAAGGTGTTGTTCGAGTTGAATCGTATGGGGGATGGTTGACATGGAGAGATGTCAAAAAGCAATGCCCACTTGCAACGGAGGCTCCGCAATGCTTATTGAAAATACCTTTTGTTTAGCTATAAAAGTCTCCATCATGATAAGAACTCAAGTAGAGAACTTGCGCAAATGGCTAGAGGAAATGAGGAACACCAGTGTGGTCATCTAAGCTGCACATGATAACGATTCTGTACCCGAAAACAGATTCTGCTCAGAAATGATTCTTTTTTATTCTGTGCCCGGAATTGATTCTGAGCATTTTAATGCGTTTGTTAACAGCCCAAAATTCTATCCCTAGAATAGAAAAAGAACAGAAATGCGTTTGGTAACACCACAATATTTCTTTTTATTAATAATATTTTTAAATATTTTAATATTTCTTTCTTTTTTTTTTCCTCCTCCTTGGCCATGGCTTGCTCGCCGGCCATGACCGGTAAAATATTTCTTTATTAATAATATTTTTTATTAAAACATTTTTATTAAAAATATATATATATATTTTTTGGCCATGGCCGGTAAAATATTTTTTTTATTAATAATATTTTTTATTAAAATATTTTTATTTAAAATATACATTTTTATTTTTTTGGGCCATGGCCTGGTTGCCGACCATGGCTGGTAAAATATTTTTTTTATTAATAATATTTTTTATTAATAATATTTATTAAAAATATACATTTTTATTTTTTTGGGCCATGGTCTAGTCGTCGGCCATGGCCGGTAAAATAATATTTTTATTAATAATATTTTTATTAAAAAATATATTTTTATTTTTTTTGGCCATGGCCTGCGACAGGCCATGGCTGGTAAAATATTTTTTATTAAAAAATATATTTTTTCTTTTTTTTTGCCATGGCCCAATCGCTGGCCACGGCCTGTAAAATATATTTTTTGTTAAAAATATACATTTTTATTTTTTTTTGCCATGGCTTGGTCGCTGACCATGGTTGGTAAAATATTTTTTTCATTAATAATACTTTTTATTAAAAATATATTTTTTTCTTTTTTGCCATGGCCTGGTCACTGGCCATGGCAGGTAAAATAATTTTTTTATTAAAATATTTTTATTAAAAAAATATATATATTTTTTGGCCATGGCCGGTAAAATATTTTTTATTAATAATATTTTTTATTAAAATATTTTATTATTGTCAAATTCGGCGAGGGCGGTTCTCGGGCTGGACATTAGAAGCTACATTAAAAACCAAGAAAAGGAAGAAGAAAAAAAAATTGATTCTCAAAATTGTTCCCAGAATTAAGAAGCTATTTTTTTTTATTCTTGAAAACATATTCTAGGAACAATTTTTGACAAAATTGTGCCTAGAATCAAAAAATTAAACAAACGTATTTCTGTTCCCAAACTGATTCTGGGAACAAAAAAAAGAATCAAACACTGTTTGGCAAGTTGTCATGCGCAGCCCTAGAGTTTTTTTTTATTACGCTAGGGCTCCGTTTGTTATGTGAAAAATGAATGATTTGACAATTATTTTCCTAAAAATGATCGATTGTATTGTTTGTAAGAATAAATCGACAGAATATATTTTCATTGTTCATGAAAATATTTATACATAAATTGTTGTCGATAGTGCAAACTTTCTTCATTGACTAGTTATTTTCAGCGATACGAACGATCATTTTTAAGAAGATGGTTTACAGATAATTCATTTTTAGAGAAATAAAGGAACTGAGGCAATATAGATGAGCGAAACCTGAATCTGAATAATATACCAAACCTCATACCCAGTTAATTTTTCAGCCTTTTTTCGGTCAAACCCTCAGCATATTCTCTCTCTCTTTCTTTCTTTCTTTCTTCAGAATTTGCACCGTGGCCTCTTTCTCATTCCCTACCAAGAAACCCCAGCCACAACAACTTTTCCGCTTGTAGATGAGCAAAACTCGAGGGGTGTAGTGATCTTGATCTATAAGACTTACGTTAGAGTTTTGATATGTTATGTATAAAAAAGTTATCATAACGCGAGTTCAACGTCGTGTACATTCAATTGAGTAAGGCGTGAATTTAAACAAGAGCTCGACTAGGGTTTCACTTTGAGCCAGTTCACATGAATTTTGGGAATTTTAAGTTCGATTTCGTGGTGGGATTAACCACTCCAAACCGTCTCTCACGAGAGAAAGGATTTTTCGAGCAATACCTTATCTCTAGGGATAAAAGGTGAAACTTCGTATTACTACAAATGACACATTCTTCCAATTCTCAGTTTGACCAAAAAGGTATAGGAGAAAAGGAAACGAAAAAGGAAAAGGAAAAGAAAAACCAAAGTAGGGGAGATGAAAGTTACAAAAGGGAGAGAAACCATTTGTTGCTTGTAATGGCAGAAAATATGTGAAAGGGAAAAATAACCATCATCGCTAATGTTTATGCGAATTGTAAATAACACTAAAAATAAAAAAAGGATTAATGATATTAAAACCCTCAAATTGATACGCATGTAATGAATTTACTCCAAACTAATTTTTTGATCATCAAAAATCCCAAAATGATACACACGTGACAAATTTAACAAAAACTAATTTTTTGACTACCAAAAACCTTAAACCGGTACACGTGTGACATATTTACCTTCCGTTAGTTTTTATTAAATTGAATTAATATCTCAAAAAATTATAAACTAGTACATTCGTGACAAACGGTGGGTATAATCCCAAACTGATACTCCCGTCAACTGCTACGTGTTATCCAACTCAAAATTTAAAGGGAACTAACAAATGGTTAATTTATGAGAGGTGTATCAATTTGAGATTTTTGGTAGTCAAAAAATTAGTTTACGCGTAAATTTGTCACATGTGTATCAATTTGGAGTTTTTCGTAATATTAACCAAAATAGGATGAGAGAATTTCTAAAAGAATCGGAGAAATCGAACATTATAGACACCCAAAACATATTTATCTGGTTATTGTCCAGAATGGAGTGAATTAGAAGATACCAAGGCTTTCAAATTCTGATATTTAGATTCGAAAATATCTTTTAAATGGAGAAAAAGAAAACTGTCGGGATATTCTCAAATTTTTTTTATGATCCTTAGTCGAAGCGTGAGTAGGACGCACCAACCACGTAAATTTGCCACCACCTTTTTTTATTATTTAATTTTATCCTTTTTTTTGGTCAAAATTTTTATGGCCAAAAAGGTGAATTGCCACCCCTCATCACTCCCCATTTAATGTAAGCCCCAAAACCAGACCTCACCATAATCCACTGAAAACATTTTTGCGACCAAAAAAAAAAAAAAAGAGGGGAGGATTAAATAAATACAATAATAATAAACGGAATTCGACTCACAGAAATAGATTTATTAAAAAAAATGGGAATAATAAGAATAGAAAAAGACAAAAAGGAAATCCCCAAATTTCGAGGCTGCATTTAACTGTCATTTGAATTGAACTCCCTCATTTCCCACCTCGGAATCAATCAAATAGAAGAAGAAAGGAAGAGAGGAAGAGAGGAAGAAGGCGACGCAGGAGCAGAGGAGCCGGCGCCGGAGGAGCAGGAGGAGGAGGAGGAGGAGGAGGAGGATCCGAAGCCCTAGCTCGGGGGGGGCCTTTGTCTGCGTCTTCCTCGCGGCTGTCATCTCCTCTCTCTCTCTCTCTCTCGCTTTCGATTCCTCCGGCTCGATCGATCGTGAAGAGCCGGTTCCTACAACCCTAGGTCTTTTCTTCTTCTTTCGATTTTGGGGGGTTGGGTGGGATTTCGAGAGGATGAGCGGGCAAGTGGCGGCTTCTTCCGGCCCGCGGAGGACGAGCCTGCAGCAGAAGCGGGGCCCCTTGGCTTCGGCTCCCAAGAAGTCGCTTCCAACGGAGAACGGCAACGGCGCGGTGGCCAACAACGGCAACGCCTCCAAGCCCTCTTCGCCTCCTGGCCAATCGTGAGTTTTCTCGCCCGCCCGCTTCTCTCGGGAGAGAAAAAAAGAAACGCGATTTTCTGGCTTATTTAGAAGGAAACAAGAAATGAGCTTTTTTTTTTTCAAGTGTTGGGCCTTGCTGTATCGATGGGGCTTGTCAATTATAGCGTGTCCTTGTTGCGACGGTGACACGAGGGGTGTCGTCATGTGAGCTTGAGCATTATCGAGACATCTTACACGATGATTGGCTCGATTCGGCAATCGCTGAGATACTTGAGAGTCGAAATGTGCCTGATTGTTTCTGTGTTCTTGATTAAATTGCTTCAGTTCCGTTGGGGGAGAGAGGACCGTGAAGAAGCTGAGGTTGTCTAAAGCCCTCACGATTCCGGAGGGAACTACCATTTCTGATGCGTGTCGGCGCATGGCTGCTCGCCGGGTTGACGCTGTTCTGTTGACTGATACCAATGCCTTGCTCTCTGGGATTGTTACTGACAAGGTTCGAACGTTATGATGGAAATTTTCAATGTTTTCTTAAAGCTTGCGCAGAGTTTTTGTCTTGATAAGAAAAATATGTAATTTATGCATCTGTCGGTCAGGATATTGCCACAAGAGTCATTGCAGAGGGGTTGCGACCAGAGCAAACTATAGTATCCAAGATAATGACGAGGAATCCCATATTTGTTACTTCTGATACTTTGGCTATCGAAGCTCTTCAGAAAATGGTCCAAGGTAGGTCTTTTGAACTCTTAAGTCTTAAGTGTGGTTTTTATTTGTCGTAATCAATACTACTGATTTTGGTGCTTACCAAGAAGAAGAATGTTCCAGGTAGATGGTGAACTAACTGGTCCTCTGAATTTGAATCTTTTGTGCTTTTATCCGTGGTGATTTTTATTTAACAGTTAACTATTGACACTGCCTGATCTAGGTTTAATGATGGGAGGGATGTTATGAACTGTAACACAATGATAGAAAGGGAAAACAGTGACCTTTGATAAAGTTACCGGGAAACTTGTTAAAAATCTTAACTCTGCTTCTGCACTATGTGTTATTGTACATTGTAGCATGCACATGCGTAATTTATTCTTAAGGCTATTCGTGGAATTAGAACTTGTACAGCTTCTTCATTTTGATATGTCTCGGTTTTATCATTTCATATTTTCCTATGCATGTCCTGCTGAAAAATTCAGGTTGACATAACTCATGTTGGAGATCTATGTTATCTATTTTGTCAAAAAAAAGAAGAAAGGAATTCATGGAACATAGTTTACCCTTTCGCTATTTACTTATTTTGATGTACTTTTTTCCATTCCAATGAACAGGTAAATTTAGGCACCTTCCAGTTGTGGAAAATGGTGAAGTCATCGCATTGTTAGATATCACAAAATGCCTCTACGATGCTATCTCTAGGATGGAAAAGGCTGCTGAGCAAGGGAGTGCTATTGCAGCTGCTGTAGAAGGAGTTGAACGCCAATGGGGAAGCAACTTTTCTGGTTGGCTGATTTTTTCCTACTAAACGAGAATATACCTTCCTGCCTGACTAGAATGTATTTTGACGTAGTCATTGGTGCCTTCATTAGTAGAAAATTTTACATTGCCAGATTAGGAGAGGGGAAAGAGGAGAGGCGGGGGGGGGGGTCGTAAGAGTTAGTGGGTGAGAAAGATTTTTTTAAACAATTATTTTGTCCATGCTCTGTTCTTTTTTGCTCTATTTATTTTTTCCCATTAGGATGCTCATGCTAGGGTGACCTGATAAATGTTTGAGAACTACTTGAATAGATAAAATTAAATTTGGTGTTAAGAGTCCTTAATATACTTTCTTAATATGGCTACATTTTATTTTATTTATTTTTTCATATTTCTAGCATGGGGTAAGCCTGAATTTTGATCCTTCCTTTTTATTTGCTGACAAATCTGTAACTGTTATTTTGTTCTATGGATTTATCTCAGCTCCATATGCATTTATTGAAACACTGAGAGAGCGGATGTTCAAGCCATCCTTGTCAACTATCATCAGCGAGAACATAAAGTACCCCTGAATTGTGAATTTTCGATCTTTTATGCGTGCCATCTTAATGGGCTTAGTTAAGTGGTTTTCTGGTACTAAGCGCATATATCATCTATTTTCAGGGTTGCCATTGTGTCACCATCAGATCCAATCTATGTTGCTGCTAAGAAGATGCGGGAGTTTCGGGTCAATTCAGTAATCATTATGACAGGAAGCAAGATACAGGGGATACTCACGTATTGTTCTTTCCTTGTCTCTGTCTCCGCCTATTATCCTACTATTAGGATAGCTCCCGTTCTCACCATATGATGAAGTCTATTGCTTATGGCTACTTTTTGCTTCAAATGCAGTTCAAAAGATATTCTTATGCGCGTGGTGGCTCAAAATCTTTCTCCTGAGTTGACTCTGGTTGAAAAGGTTAGTTTTCTGTTCGAGTCTGCACTCATGCTAATCTTGTTTTCCAAGTTAAGTTCGGATGAGTTTGGCATCTATTTTAAAAGTAAGTTTCGGCTGTCATTGTTTTTTGAAAGAAAGTTTCTGTTATCATTGTGGTTTCTGAATCAATTGTAGCAGTGTACAGCAGTAAATTAAGTGGAGTCTGAATTGTTTGTCAGCTTAGCAAAATGTTGATTGTTGTTGTCTGAGGCTTAGCTGCCATATATGAGCACTGAGATTTTTCTATAAAATTCAAGGGCACTTACCTACTCTTTTTCTGTGGGCCACCAAATAGGGATGTTATTGGGTAGGTTTTTAGTCTGTTGATGATCACTTTGTTGCTGTTTGTGCATTATTGAGATCATCATTGTTGATGTGCTGCTCATGGTTCTCCCTGCAAACTGAGTCAAGTTTTATTTTGGTGGCTCTTGCTCTTGTGTGGGCTTTTACCTCAGTAAATGATGCATCTTTTCCCTGATGGTTTGGAGTGTTTTGATGGTTTTGTAGGTTGTGAAGACTTAGTCTCAGATTGCAATTTCCTTTGCATCTCGTGTCTGTAACAAACTTGAGACTTTAAGTGATATCGGTACCCCAAAAAATGCCAAATTGTTATAATTAATGAACAAGCTGCCTTTTACGTTTAATTATTTTAGGTGACATAGGATATTGTTGGTCTAGTACATGGAATCAATCTGATAATTTTTCTGGTCTGTCTTTCTTTCCCCCTCCCCTTTTTTACTATTAAATATTCTGGACTTGAGCTTATTTTCTTTTTGTTTGGTGACTCTTATGAATTTGGTGGTACTTCCTTTTTACCAAATTCTACAGGTAATGACGGCAAATCCTGAATGTGTGACGCTAGAGACAACAATTCTTGATGCATTGCATATTATGCATGACGGAAAGTTCTTGCACCTTCCTGTCCTTGACAAAGGTGGGTAAAATTTGTCATGTTTTTTCCAATGCAATTTGCACGAATAGTGAGTTAAATCTTTATTGCAGAGGACCTTACAAAAAAAAAAAAAATCTTTATTGCAGAGGGGTGTATTGCCGCTTGTGTGGACGTGCTTCAGATAACTCATGCGGCAATATCCATGGTAAGTCTATTTTCTGAAGTAACAGGTGCGTGTTAGAGAGTATTTTAAATATTAAAGCCAACTTGATATGATTATCATTTAATTTGACTGTGGTGCAACTCAAAGCAAATTTTGCTATTGTAGTGCCATAATATTCAAACTTCATTAGCTCGCCAATGAGGCATATTGACCCTTGCCACCAGATTTAGGATTGAGATACTAGTATATGTGCTAGTGGCCAGGGTTGTCCATGTTTTAGTATCTCCAATTTGGGAAAGATTTATCTGCCACAAAAAAGTTTCAAGCCGAAGGGGAATGAAAGTGATATAGTTAAACCTTCAAACTAGATCAATTATGTCGGTTTGTTTTGGTTTCGCTTTTGGTTCAAATTGCTTAGTCAATACCAAGATGTTCTTATGCATTCAATCTGAAGGAGAGAAAAATATCACGAGTTCCATATCATTCCTTACCCATAAAAATTACCGTGGTTATTGGTTTAATAAAAATCACTTTTTTTAATGTAAATCATTGATTATTTACTTGCTTTAAATCTGTAAGTGGACCTGAATATGAAAATTCTATAAATAGGTTTGCTTGGTTATTGTAGTTAATTAAGGAGAAAGTTAAACCAAAAATAAAATCAGGTTAGCTGGTCAGAATGAGCCCTAAAAGCTTGAAACATGCGGCATTCCCATTGCTCCGGTTTAATGTTTCCAGCAGAGATAAATTTTATTTTTTATGTTCCAATGATCTGTTGAGCGAGCAGGTTGTTTTTTTAGGAAAATACACTATATGTTGAATCATAGTTATTATTTATTTAAACCTGTAGGTCATATGGCAGTATAAGTAAATGACTCTAAGGAGTTGGATCTTTTCCCATCTATTTGACAATATTATATGATTTTGCAAGGTTGAGAACAGCTCCGGAGCTGTTAATGATATGGCAAACACCATGATGCAAAAATTCTGGGACTCAGCCCTTGCTTTGGAGCCGCCAGATGACTATGACACCCACAGGTATCACTTCATATGTAAGAATGAGGTCTACGCGGAATGAGTACATACAATGTAATGCCTATACCAAAATAGTTCAAATTCTGATTTCTGTGAAATGTTATAGTGACATGTCAGCGGCGCTGCCCTCAGAAGGACCAGAGAGCACCAAGTCTGCATATCCTTCCCTTGGTCTGGGAAATTCATTTGCATTCAAATTTGAGGACCTTAAAGGTCGTGTGCACAGGTTAAATTGCGGTGAGTATTGCTAGGAACAACATTTTACGGTACGAATAGAACTTAAGACTCGAGTATCTCCCTCTTCAGGGCCAAATAACCTGGTTCGCTGAGGAACAACTTCTATTCTATCTGCTAAGACATCATCTGAACAATTCTCTATGCATGATTTAACTTTCTATGAGGGCATCATCTTTAGGACGGTAAAATACATTGAAGGATCTATTTTCTCACTTGTTAATACAGGACAACAGATTGATATTCATGGGGTTTGATTTAATTGTCGGGGTAAAAATATCATAGGGTCACAATTGTGATGTACTTGATTTTTGGAGGGTTTGTTGAATTAATGGTTGTATTGGTTTGGCTGTGATAGAACTGCTTAATTCAAAGCCTGCAATTTCTAGTTTTAGCAGCACGAAATGAAGTCTTTCATCTTGTCATTAGGTACTGAGAACTTAGATGAGCTTCTATCTTCCGTGTTGCAAAGAATTGGAGTTGGTAATGATTCGCAGCGACCTCAGCTGTTGGTGAGTTCAAATTGATGTAGTTCACTCTGTGCATCTTATACGGCTTTCGTCAGTCCAATGTGGTTACTAATTCCAATTAATCCATTTGGCATGTTTCATTTGTCAATGGTAGTATGAAGATGACGAAGGTGATAAAGTTCTATTGGCCACTGATGCTGATCTTGTTGGTGCTGTCAGCCATGCAAGATCATCTGGACAGAAGGTATCTTGTTTTCTTTCTCACTGAGGCAGGCTGTGCTTTTAAGCATATCAATTGGAAAACGATGGAACGAGATGGATTCACCAGATTTAGTTATTGGTTAGAGAAAATCTTTTTACCCTCTTTGGGACAGAATTTCCTCTGTTGTCATTGTGATCATTGAGATACTGATTAGTTATAATTCTTTCTTAAATTTGCCTTTCTTCTTAGAGAAAGATTATATTGTTCCGATCATTATTTATCTGATTTGAACTGTGAAAGGATTTTGTTGGGATGGTGTTTAGTCAATGTAAGGACTATAGATATGTGACTCAGGGAACTTGACAAGGATTAAAAAGGAAAGACTGAAACTTTATGTCTGTTATCCTATGCCAAGTTGCAACTCTTAATATCTTCGTTGATCATTTATTGCTTTTGCTATCAAATGCGGATTTGTACCAGCCTCCACTCTGAAGTGTATATGGCTGAGTGAATAGTGATCAGTTTATACTGCTACCTATCACCTTTTTGCATATTCTAATCAGTTCTGTTAATTTTGATGCCCTACCTTCTGTCGTGGTCCTAGGTTGTGAGGTTGCATCTGGATTTTTCAGAAACCAGCCAGGAGCTAAGATCACCCCCTGCGACAGATATGACGACGCTGAAAAAGAGCAAGGGGATGTCGGTGGGTTCTGGAATTCTGGCAGGCGCAGTCGTCTTGACGAGCATTGGCGTTTTGGTCTACTTAAAGCGTACGAAACTGTGAAATTTCCCCGTCAGAGTTACTTTTGTCTTCTTTTGGGGTTCGGGGTGGATCAGTGAAGCCTGAGCCAAGATGGTTTTTGACCAATAAAACCAAGATGGTTCACTCCATTATCAAGTAATTAATTACTGGATAGATGATGATGGATCCTATAGGGGTGGGTGATGAAGAATGACTTTGGTGGGCTGGCTTCGCTTTATTTTGTTCCTCTTGTAAATTACTGAAATCGAGAAAGCTTACTTCTGGCACTTGAAGAGAAAAATCATATTGACAAGGCCAGAGCTGTTAATGATCTCCATTGCAGGGACTATTACTTTCTTTTCTTCATCCTTTTTTTCTCTGACATTTGAATATGAGTAACGTTGAAGACAATGAATAGGTAATCAGATAGGTCTCTCTAGTCTAGAAGACACTCGTCTTTCAAGATGGAAATTTTTTGGCCTCTTTCTTGTGAAATGCAAGGTGAATTATGAGATGTAGGTGATTGTTTTCAGCCAATAAGATATATGCATGATTTTTTCGGCCCGATAAGTGCTCGGAAATTGGTCTATAAAACTAGTAGACGGACTGATGTTGTGGAACTCTTTGGATAATTGAATTTAACTTGTGTAAATGTATATGTTTAATCTGTCGCATCACTAACTACAAGTTGAGGTATTCAAGATGAGGCCTTGTCTATTCTACTGTAGATCCCTAGCCAAATTTGAAATTATGGAGCCACATTTTGTTGTATAGCCATAGTTTCCTTAAATTTCTGTAACAGTTGCTTCCTTGCAGAAGAATTACCGATGTTCATCTAAATTGAAAGTTACTTTAGAGCATATAGAGAGTCGGGTCTATTTTCTTTACCACAAAGTAAGTTTTTTCCCATAACAATTTAGTAATTTTGTGAGAAAATGACATAAATATTCCTTATACTTTGATCCAATGATCATTGTCATCTTAGACTTTTAATTAATTCAATGTGGTTCTCAAACTATTTCTAAATTTTCAATCTAGTCTAGGAACATTTCATAACAAAGGCAAATCAATCTTTCAATACTATTTACAAGTTTTCATAATTATTACTATTGCCCAGTTTTTAGAATATTTTTTCATTTCAAATTCATTTTCTAAATCAATAAAAGATATGCTATCTTTTTATTAAGTTTTTAATCTTTATATATATATTACTATAGTTCCATTAAAGTATAGTTTAACGCATGATCTTCATAACAACAAAAATATAACCTCACTTAGAGTTAAATTGGATACATATATATATATATATAAAATTTATTTCATCAAAATATTTAATAACGATGTTAAAATATTTATGGATTTCTCGTACTTATAATATATTACTCTAAGGATAAGTGCAGAGGGATTTATTGAACACAGTACAACAATGATACCTTAAGAACTGGTTTCCTTCTATCATTCTGTTTTGTTTTCTACTCTTCCGACGGGCTTAGAGAAGGCGTGAAGCCAAACCGTCCATGGGCTTTCACTTTTATTTTATGGAGACCGTAAGCTAAATTATACTTAAATGGATCCATGTTATATTTATAAAGATAAAAAAGATAAAAAAAAGTAATAAAAAGATAGCCGTATTTTCAAGGGTTAATACCATGAAAAACTCCGAATGGTACATATATGATAAATTTACCGTAAACTATTTTTTGACCACAAAAAACTCCAAATTGGTATACTTGCGACAAATTTACCTTCTGTTAGTTTCTGTTTAATTTTACTATTAAATCGCTGAGTTGGATGATACGTGGCAGTTGACGGGTGTACCGGTTTGGAGTTACTGGTTTGTGACTTTTTGTGATATTAATCCAATTTAATGGAAACTAACAGAGAATAAATTTGTCACAAATGTACCATTTTGGAGTTTTTGGCAGTCAAAAAATTAGTTTGGGATAAATTTGTCACGGGTGTACCAGTTTATAATTTTTGGTGTTAAAAGAATTTAGTGTGGGGTAAATTTGTTATAAATGTACCAGTTTGGGATTTTTCCGTTAAATTGGATTAATACCAGAAAACTAGTACATCTGTGACAAATGGAGGACAAAGTCCCAAACTTGTATACCCTTCAAGTGTCACGTGTCATCCAACTTAGCAATTTAACGAAAAAATTTAACGAAAACTAACAGAGGGTAAATTTGTTTCATGTATACCAGTTTGGGGTTTTTGATGGTCAAAATATTAGTTTGTGGTAAATTTATTTCAGGTGTACCAATTTGGAGTTTTTAGTGGTCAAAAAATTAGTTTGAGGTAAATTTATCACAGGTGTACTAGTTTGAGATGTTTCGTGATACTAACCCTTTAGAAAATGAATTGGAATGAAAAGATATTCTAAAATTCATGCAATAGTGTACTTATGAAAGCTTTTGACTTTTTTTTAATGGAAAGTTGATGGGCTAAATTGAATAAAGTGAAAGTTTAAAGACTAGATTGAACATTTATCAATAGTTTAAGGATTATATTGAACGAATTAAAATTTTAAGAATGATATTACATATAGGGACAAAGTAAATGAATTATTTGTGTCATTTTCCTAATCATATCATATCTTTGGTTACATTTTGTCGTAAATGTAATTTTAAAAATTTGAAGTTAGTATTTTTTTACTCGAGGTTGGTAGTTTTCATTTAAAAGAACAATTTTCATTATATTGCAGGTGTGTGTATATATATATATTACTTTATTTAGTCATTTTTCTATTTAAAAATATGTTTTCTCTGATCAATGACTCTTAATATTATTATGTATTTTAACAACTTTTCAAGATTGGAAGTAAATTTACAATTACTTCGATTTAATAATTTCTAGAGGTAAGCGGTAACTTTCCAATTGAAACGCTTTAAATGAATTTTTTTGGCAAATTGCAATATGTAGGATTTTATAAGCAAATGTATTATGACAATGATTCATAAACCACAAAACCCCCCCGTCTGGAGTTTTGGCTTGTTCGCGAAAAGTCACCACCACCAGAAAGCCCATGCAGCGGATCGTACTATGGTTGAGATCGCCGTAATCAAGCAGATTTTACCACCCTTTGACCGTTGAAATTAAAACCATTTGGAGAAGAAACGAAGAAACGAAGCAACGAAGCGACGAAGCGATCAATGAACAGCGAGCGAAGCGAGAACAACGCACAGAGGAAGAAGAGAAACTTCGAGAAACTGGGTCTTTTTCGTTGGGTAAGCGATCTCGGAACTTTGGTTTCTTCTTCTTCTTCTTCTTCTTCTTCTTCTTGGTTTTGAACGTTGCAGATATGGCGATTCCGGAGCATTTGCATGCTTTTTACTGATGTTCATGTTCATGTTCATGTCGTTACTTCCAGAGACCATTAATGAACTTCATGTCCTCAAATGTTTAGTTTTGTTTGTCGAAATTAGATGATGATTGCACTACTATCTTGAAGACAAAAAAGAATGAGTACTTCATTAATTAATGCAGTCAAGGATATGGAGGAAATCGATCCTTTTGGGTTTTGGTACATTGACACAGGCAGTTTCTTATTTGATTCGTCCAGGCAATGATGGGCTCTGCTGTTATTAGTGATGGTGAAAATTAGTAGCTTACACATTCTCCATAGGAAGCCATTTGTTGATCTCCTTGTTTTTGTGGGCAGGCAGATTTTAGTTTCGGAAATAATTTATGGAAATTCAACCGGCGTTGCGATCATTGGGTGTCTCTAAATGAATGTGTTCTAGATGGCAAGTGGTGTGTTGTTTCTATGAACCTACGTATTCCATCTTTGCGTCCATTAGATAACATGTCCACGGATGCATGTCTCGATTTAGATACAAGGAATAAAAGAAATGGTTCTGATTAGCGTCTACCGTTCTGTGACCTCACGTCTACCACTAAAGTATGATTTTTCTAGAGTTCCATCTTTTATGTTTGGTTTGCGTGGAGAACAATGTCGTGATGAAGATCATGTTACCTGATTTGTTCTGCACACATGTTTTATCCTACCATGTTCGTTTGCTTTGTCGAGTATTGGTTTAGGAGTTTGCTCTTTAATTGGACACTTTCAGACTAACCGTACATAACGGTTGATAGGAGTCTTGGCTATAAATATGGAATTTGAGGATCTGAAGTCCGATCTATATGCCTTGAGAAAGTTATACGAGCTTCTCCAACGAAGTACAGATGGGCCGCTCGGCGGAGATGCTATATATGTAAGCTACTCATTATATATCGTGCAGAATTTTTGCGACTCTCTTCAAAGAAAGAGGATGCTCCTGGGAAGCTTCTTGACTTATTACATCAGTTTTTGCAGTTCAAACTTTGTGGGACTACAATTTTTTCCAATAAGCAATATTCGAGAGATCTTCGGCTTGTCTTGTCTAAGAAAAGATATGTTTTACTCGATCAGTATTGTCGATCTCTTAATGACAGTTAAAAAAAAAGATAGAATAGAATAGTTTCTCCCTTTTGGAGACAATTTTGCCTTCGTTTCCTTTTTCTATAGTTTCCCCATCTTCAAATATCATTCTCAATTATGAGGAGAAGGATAAATCTGATGATAATTTAGTATTAGGACCTGCAACACAACATTTCCAAGCCGGCAGTCCTTGCGTCTGCAAGTTCAAGACACGGAAAGCTTGATGCTTGCACTTACCAACCAGTGATTTCATATTTGTAATACTTTGCATGCTTTACAGTTGGATCAGAGAGAACAAATGCTATTGAAAGATCTTCTGGATTACGCTACAGAAGAAATTTTTAGGATCTTCAGACAGGTTGGTCAAATAATTATTTTCTCTATCTTTTTCTTTCCTTATGTAGTTTGTTTAAGTGGACTGGTAAGATTAGATGTTTATAGCCAGTGAATAGAATTAACAATTCATCATGTGAAAAGTTCAAAGTTTCAAGCGTAGCTTCAACTTAGGATTTGACTTTCAGTTAGATCTTGTACCAATATTGTCCGTCAAGTCTTACCATGTGATTTGCTTGTGCACAGATTGTATCAGCTCAGTCCAATACCCATGAAAGTTCCAGTTCCCCTCAGCCGCCGCATTTTACATCTACATCAGAGTCTCTTGTTCTACCTAATCATACACGGACATCATCTGGTGTCATCGACGTCTTGAGAGATCCTATTTTGCATGACACTACCCGAAGGAAGGATGAGTGCATGCCTGCTAAGCACACTCCTAACAAATTGGTTCCTGAGCCATCAAAATTGAGCATCTTGTTGAGCAATCAGGGAAGCCAGAGGAAGCAGTGCCGGGTTTGTCGAAGAAACATTATGAAGCAACAGCTATCCGGTAAAGAGCCAGAGGTATCGGCCCACAGCATAGCGCGAATGGTTGATGGTCAAGAAAGAATTGATTTTCGAGGTGCCAAGGGGAAAGCAGGAAGCAGTTTTAAGGACTATGAAGATGGGGCTTTTACAAGTAAACAAGAGCCACAAAGCCACAAAAGAGTCCTCGACCTTGAAGAAATAGCAAGGATTGCTGCTCCTGTAACCATCTCTACAAATCCTGTGTCTTTTGAACATAGAAAACGTAGAGGAGGCAGGTACAGAAACAAATTAACTCGTGAGATTGTCAAGCAATCTGATGGAGCCAGTGGTTTCACAAAAGACTTAACTGATGCCGTCAAACAAATTGAAGCCCGCATCTATGTTCTGCAGCTTTATTCTCAAAACGAGGAGTTGATCACGAAAGTAACATCACACAGTGGAACTGGTAATGCAGTTGGTGCAATTCGTCCTATGACAGAGCCAAACGCGCAGAAATTTACAGGACATATGCTGGAGCATGGTGCATATGTGACAAATGGGTTGCCGCTTCAGGAGTGGAGTCAGAATGCACATAGCCAAGAGAACTTAAGCCAGGCACGCCAGTTACCAAGTGAGAAACGCAAGCATGGGGCCTCAAATCTTACCAGTCATCAGACGGGAGTTTTGCTGCAGGACGCTGGTCAGAATCAGAGTTGGAACTTGACTGCAGAAAGTTGCAAGGACTTACAGAGCCAAACAAGCTTGCGCAATGAATTTCGTGGGAAAAAATCCGGGAAGTATGACAATTTGAAACGGGAAGAGACTCTGGTCCCGCCACAAAATGTGAAGGCTATGGTGGAGAAACTGGAGACTATAAGCCAATCACTTAATCATAACAATCACGTGATTAGTGTGAAAAATAATATGGTTCACGGTTTAATGATTCCGCCAAGTTTTGCTAATGTGCCGAAGAAGCCTCCATTGCCTGTTAGTCAGAAGCAAATGGCTAGAGAAAACTCAGCGGTGAAGTTGGCAAAATCGAGACTAGTCATCCCTCCTACGTCATTGGGCTCCATTGCGTCCATCAGTTCTAGCAACAAGTTCAGAAGCAAAAGCCACATGCCTCTTCATGTTAATCTCAAACCAACACTTATGGACCAGTTCTCCAGTAAAAAAGAGGCGCCTACGCATAGACAAGCGCAAATGATGCCAAAGAAGACTCGTGTAAGAACAAGGAATAAGATGGTCTCTCCTCAGCGAGAATCAGATCATTGCAGTTCGAGCTCTAGAAGCTCATACATCAGCAGGACCAGCGATGAAACTAGCACAAGTTGCAGCAACAGTGAGGCCTATGCAGATACTGACTTCTCTACTGGATCCGAAAGGACATCAGAAGAGAGCAGCTCTTCGTACTCTGTCCCAACCCGCAATGGTAAGATGGATCCTTCATATACAGTGGACCGCTGGAGGGGGTCCATATCTAGCCGTCCAACTAATCACAAGAAGGGAGTTGGTCGGCTGAGAAGGATGAAGAACAAATTGGGCCTCATATTCCACCACCATCACTACCACCATCACCACCACCGTCAAGGATCTTCGGATGACTGGGATAACAAATTGCAAAGACGCCCCAAGACTTCCATGTGGAAGCAAATGCGGGACATGTTCCATGGGAGTAATGACAGAGATGCAAATAAGGCGACTAAGTCGGGTAAACACCATGTTGGTCGTTTTCATGCTCTCGTAGAAGGGTTTCTGAGGCATCTACAACACACTAAGAATTCAAAGGCATCGAGAGGTAACGGTATAAGAGTCCACAAGAAGAAAAAATCCCGTTGGTGGCCAAAGTTGAGACATCATGGAGGGATGAAGCTGGCGAGTAGAGGACGAGTGAAGCTAAAGCTGCCTGGTAAAAGGCCACGGATGAAAGCACTTAAAATGCATTAACCACTAATCAGAATTAACAAATTGTGCCTTCTACAAAACTTCATGTAAATTGATAAGCTCTCATTTTCGTTACTTTTTCTAAATTTATTTAATTTTATCAGATGCATGGAATTTGTTGTAAAATTAGACCTCATGCATGAAATTATCCTCAAATGTCTAAGATCAATCTTCTTATTAAAACGTAGGCTCTCATTCACAAGGTGGGTAAGGGTGTTCGGAAATACTTCTGATCTTCTTGTAATAAAGTAAGATGTGAATTTTATAAATGTTGCCACAGGCACAACCTTTATTTACCAAATTTTGCATATTATAGGCAATAAATGCTTTGACTATTATTATGAGGACTAAAAGAAAATCCCTCACAGTCGCCTAAGTAGAGCAAGTAATTTGGCTGCAATGGCTCTTCATCAAATGGGAGAATTAAGATGATTCTATTACTAAAATGGAAAATTAAGGGTAAATAATTTATGATAAAGCGTTCATCGAGATTCTTCAGACACCCAACTAATCTCCAATATATGCTAATCCATATTCTACCCCTTTTCGCATATCATAGGCAATAAAAGATTCAACTCCTATTGTGAGATCTAAAAGAAAATCCCACATTCATAATAATCTAATTAGAGCAAGTAAATCGGCTCTAACGGGTCTCCTTGATATGAAAGGATTACATTGATTAAAACAGGCAAAATAACATTGAATAGCTTATGATAAGGTATTCATCAAGATTCTTCGGACATCCAACTAATTTCTAATATATGATTATCCATATGTATCCTGTATCCTCGGAATCATTAAATTTGATGGAACTTACCACTTCTAATGATGCACGTGAATCAATGGTGCAGCCACCCAATTACCAGCAATGACGCCTCCGCGCATTCATCTGTAATTACCATGGCATACAGATTCATGCTCTTGAAGGTGGCCCAAAACGCACGCGCGTTGATTCCAATTGAAGTCCTAGGCATGAAAGGGACATATGCTTATATTTAGAGCAAATGTTGATTCATAAGAACTATGATTTTCTTGGTACCCTCCACATCTCTATTAATCTTCATTCGCATTATTTTCTAATATCTTAAACTTTTGAAGCAAATAATTCAAGCTGGCTCTCAAAATGCATTTATTTAGAATCAACAAGTTGTACCTTTAATGAATTGTCCATGTAATTCTATAAGGTCTGAACATGTTCGCTTGTAAATTGCTCAATTTTATCAGATGCGATGCTTGTTGGAAACTTGGACCTGGTGCATTGAAATATCATGGAACGTGCATATAAAATTTATGCACTTTAGTAACTTGATCTAAGCTCTCCGATGGGATAGAATCCTACACGAAAGAACGAGACATATCTAGCGGCTCTTGAAGTAAAACTCACACTCAAATAATAAAAATAAAACACATGCACAGTGCACACAGAGGACGTGTCTGGAGAAGAAGGCACCCGAAAACGATTGTTTTATTCATTATTGTGGATATCATGAGCTATTTGAGTCATACACTCGGGGCAGTATAGCAGTTGCTTACCCATCAACCAACCATAGGAATACTCCTGACAACGCCGCCATTGTCGACATGAATGACCACACGGTTGCAGCAAGTTTCCCCGAAGGGAGCTTCTCCCGGACGTTTTATCACGCCCGTCACCACCGGATTCTCCTTCTCGATCGTCGCCTTCGCTGTCTGCCCGTCCACTCCCCTCAGCTCTGGCCACGTGAACTTTGGCGTCGCTGCAAAACCCACATGTATAATGTCAGACGAAACCACTGTGTGTGTTGTGGGCATGCCTTAACATCCATGATCGAATCCCAAATCATATGTGCGCAAAGAGCTCGAAAGGGTGGACAGGGACGTACCTGGAAGACAGCACGGTACCTCAGGGACGCATCCAGGGTTCCAACAAGGTGGGTAAGGATGTTTTTCTGAAGTCGACATGCTAACAGAGTAGATACAAGAACTATGTTATACCGCAGCCACACCGCCCGTCTATATATATAATGCCCATTTCGACGTGCATATATATTTATTAGCTATATCATCGTTATTGAGATATACACAAGAGAATCCCTCAATATCGAAATCAAGCAAGAAAAATCCGAGTTTTATTGACTCTCCTTATTACAGGGAAACTAATGATGATTCTTTTCTTAAAATGAATTTTAAATGATTTGTAGCTTAGGGTACAGCTATTTCCACCTAGTATATGACAATCCACTCTTTTGTTTTCTTCCCTTTTTTGCGAGGTAGACGAAATCGGCCTTAATGGTTTTCCTTAACTTAGTTTCTTGCCATTTATGGTTTTTCGTCTAATTTAAACTTATTATCTAGTCTTTTCCTAAGTAATACTGATGCCGACATACGATAGTGATACAACATGACACGATATGCCAACAGTCATTTCTCAAAAAAGAATTTCGACACGTTGGAACATATTGTATATTTATATAAGATAAATTATCAATTTTATAGTTATTTCAATCAAATTAATTTGATTCAAATTCATAAATAAATAAATAATAAAAAAAGAGCCTAGACTGAATTTACATTTTGACTCCTAATTTAATGAAAATGTTTAAAATTGACCCTTGAGTGTCGGAATGGCATGTTGGGATGCTGGACTCACATGTCGCTAGAGTGTCTGGAGTGTTGACCACGTGTTGGATATCTAACACCTGTTGACCACGTGCCAGAGAGTGTTGGATCGTGTTGGTATCCAACACCGACACATAGACCCCTAGAGAGTGTTTGTGCTTCCTAGGTCTTTCCTTCATCTTTGCTTATAATGATTTATCTATTCTCGTCCCTCATATCTCGAAGCTCACCATCCTGGTGAAATTTTTATTCTTAATTTTATTAGTATAGAGAATATCAAGTATCTTTATTTATTTTGTCAGAGAATTTCTGTTTTTTCCTTATTATTGGAGAAATACTTTTACATAGAATTTGCAAGACGTGACAGAGGTATCTAGAAATGCATTGTGAGGCGTTCGGATATTTTCACGTAAACATTACATGAATGATATTAACTTTTGTCAATTTGGAATTAATGAAATTTCACAAGCAATTAAAAAAAAATTCTTATCTTATGCAAAGCTTTGATTTACTTAGATTTCATCTTCACATTGGGAATGTAATTGTGATTTTGTTGTGAAAAATCCTCAAAGAAGATTTTTTTTGTCTCATTTGATCATCCCATTAGATATACATAAAAATCCTTATTAAAATGTAGGCTCTCTTTCACAAGGTGGGTAAGGGAGTTCGAACATGCTTATAATCTTCCTAATAATAAAGTAAGACGTAAATAATGTAAATGTTGTCACAGGCTCAACCCTTAGCTTTTTCCACTTCCACTATGACTAAAACACCTCCTATCACAACGTTTTGACTAAATTAACATTTATGAGTCTCACCTTTTATAAGTTGCTTTTCTTCTCTCTCTTTTCTTATTGTGCCACTTTCCTTCTTTTCATTTATGTCTCTCTGTTCTCTCTCTTTCTAAAACACCCCTCTCGTGCAAATAATAGATAAGTTTTTGACACCCCAACATCCATCACCGGCACAAAAAAAAAACCTGTTTGTCACTGACACAAGCAACTCACGAAGTTAAAGCCCAAATTTGAAGAAATCTCCTCCTCACCCAACTAGTCCTCTTCCACCTATATTTCTTCAACTCAAAGCTTATAAGTGTGAGTAAAGAACTCATTTATATCTCTTCACTTTTCATCCCCATTCCCTCCCTTTCGCTTTTTGTGTTATTCATTGTCCATTTCGCATCAAACTCTTTGATTAATCGATCACGAAGACAAGAAAAACCCCATTAAAGATTCTAATCCAGGAGCTGAAGCCCTCACCCAAATCCTCATCAAGCTCATCAATAATGTCTGCTTCTCTGTCTTCATCTTATTGGTCCTAATCATCACAGTCATCGCCAATTGCTACCCCCTACTAGCCTCCAGATCCATGGCTCAAATCTGCCATTGCTCTCACTAAGTTGTTTATGCAAACCGAAAATGCCACATTCAAGAATGATGATCCCATCCTCAAGACCGATGAGCATTTGCCCATCCTCACCCCTGCGGTCTCTCCGACTTCCGCGCCGATCTTGGTCATCGAGCCACCATCACCAGTGATTGAGAGGGCTAGAAAGGTGATTGCAAACTTGACCCTCAAGTATGAGCCCTTATGTAATAGGGCGGGCCTCAAAGTCTAAGCCAGTTAATTGTTCCGATCCTCGTGTTCTGATCACCATTAAGAAGTTCAATGTGACAGCATTTAGGTCTATTGTGTTACTTGGTATCAAACTCCGGTCAAAGATTTAAAAGCTGATGAGTGCGTGGCCTAGATGAAGTGACAAAGTAGACCAAAAGGGAGTCTTCTTTTATTTTTGAAATATATTAACCTTGATCAGAATTAAGAGGGAACAGAGAGAAGTTAAAGAGGGAGGAAAATGGGACCCACGAGAAAAGACAGAGAAGAAAACAAACTCGACACCACCAACCAAACAAAAAAAAGATGCTTAGAAAAAGTGAGACCTACAAAAGTTAATATTATCAAAACATTGTAACATGCAGTGTTTTAGTTATGGTGGGAGTGGAAAAAGCACGACCATTCGCATATTATAGACAGTAAATGCTTCCACTATTATTATGAGAACTAAAAGAAAATACCTCATAGTGGTCTAAGTAGAGCAAGTAATTTGGCTACTCTCCTCAAAATGGGAGGATTAAGATGAGCCCATTATGGAAAAGGAAAAATAAAGTTGAATAATTTATAATAAAGCGTTCATCAAGATTATTCAAACACTCAACTAATCTCTAGTATATGCTAATCCATATTATACTACTTTTTGCATATTGTAGGCAATAAATGCTTCAACTATGTCGCGACTTTACCTCAGGTTGCTCCACATAAGGTTGAAGCAATGGATTACAAAGCCTAAACTTAGTTCGGGTTCTCCCAAATCCATATCAATTCTCGACTTAATGTTCAAGTGCATAAACATGCATATTATTTTTATCTAAGAATCGTCACTAATCAATATCATGGTGGATCGATTAGAAATGCAAGCAAATTAGTGGGAAAATTACTTCACTTATACGAATCAGAGATTGTAGATTCGGGGATTTGGTTACATTATATTATTTTAATGCCTACCTTTTCTCTTTTATTTCAAAAATATATTTTGCAAGCAGTTTGAATTGATACTATTAACTTGTTCATGCTGGTGCATAAACAGCAAGGATAACACTCAATAAGCAAAAGCATTAAATTGCGATGAAGAAATAACTTACTACTAAATTCAAAATTATTGATTTTTTTTTTTGGCTTTTCACTCAAAACTATCTAAACTTGGCTCTAAATTATGACTATGGAAATCTAGCTAATTCTAAACTACCTATGATCTTTTATCTAGCCATGAAATTATAATTAACTTTTTTTGAGTTTTTCTTTTAATGAAAACTATTAAAGAAAAGATGTAGTGAGGCATGCAAATATAATCCTTTAAGTATTTTCGAAATTAGAAATTCTGTCAAATTGAGAACTTTAAACATAGCAAAGATCACTCAACATATCCAACAAAATTCAAACCAAAGATTACAATATCTTAGAAAAAGAATCCATCATCTCGAACCTCAAATTAATGGATATCGCAATCTTGAAAGTGAGCATCTTGAAAGTGAGCATCTACTCGACTCGAAGATAAAATCAAACATAATTAAAAAAAATGACCTATCGTCTCACATGTCAAATTAGTAAATAGATTTGATTTCATATGCAATAAATTCCTAATAGGATAATGCCAAGGTAATACATTAGTATCAATAAACCTATTTTAGGGAACATAATATTGAAATCAAACCGATTTAGAGTCGTTACCTAATATGAATGTTAGGTTCTTGCCGAAACACAGAGGGAGATGCAGTGGGATTGATCTGTCACCGGAATTTGAGGATGGACAGCGATGAGAACCACAAAGGCAGCAGCTCTGTGAACGGTGATGAACGACACGACTGGTAGATGGACTCGCGGATTGCTCTTTGGTTCAAATAAATACAATTAAAATGAGTAGTCATTACGTGAATCGATACTAGGAATGAACGGTTCCATGTTCCATACAGGTTCCTCCGGGAACCTAACAACTATAATAGGTTCATCATATTTTGAAATATGGAGCCTACCCTATCACAAGTTCTAGGGTTTACCTAGATTCCACCCGTATTATTAATTAAACAATTATAGTAAATCATCACCTTTAATGAAACTTGCAATGAGTCTATCCACTTGCTGTTAGGATTCACTTACTGCAACTTATATTTAAACATACGAAGAATATGAAATATTAACAGGTCATAACATGAAAACTCATATTAGTGGTTCCAGATTAAACATTCATCATCTAACGCCATGAAACACCGCAAAATCACGTGAAGACATAGACCAAGAAAAAATACAAAAAACTTGTTTAGGTTTCAAGTTTTAGGTTCCACCTACCTAAAACCTGAAACCTACTTGTTGAAATAGGTTATCCAATTTTTGAAATCCGAAACCTACCCTGCATGCCTTAGAACCTGGAACCTGCAAGTTTCCATCGGCAAGGTTCTCAAGTTCCAGATTCTACCGTAAAACCATGCTCAACCCTACCTCTTCGTGCACACCCCTTTTATCCTCAACTTCCCCGCAATCTTGGGAAACTTTCAATTAAGAACCTCAAGTGGGTCAAATTCTCAAAAAAGGATAAAAAGTGAACATAGTGTCAAATAAGGGCCTAAAGTGCTTAATCAGTCTCAAATAAGGACCCGAAGTGCCCAAAAAGTCTCAAATAAGGACTTAGGTCGCTGGCCGGTGAAAATACCCGCCGATCGGCAAAAATGTTACTGTTCCGGCACCAGAACAGTAATTTTTTTTATTATTTTCTTTCTATTTTTTTTCTTTTTCTTTTCCTTTTCTTTTTTTTTTCTTCTCTTCCTCTGCTGGCCATAGCCGGGGCCGGCGGAGGTCGCTGGCCTCAGGCGAGGCCACCATCGCCGGCGTCGGGCGAGGGCTGCCCTTGCCGGAAAATGGTGAGGCCGACCTCGCCCAGCCTAGGCGAGGGCGGCCTCGCCTGGGTTGGGCGAGGTCGGCCTCGCCAGTTGCCTGGAGAGGTCGAGCATCGCCAGATCTGGCGAGGGCTTGACCTCGCCGGCCTCGCCCAACGCTGACGAGGTTGAGCCTCGCCAGCGGCTGGCGAGGCCGACCTCGCCCAGCCTAGGCGAGGTTGGCCCCCACCCGACGCCGGAGAGGGCGGCCTCGCCTGAGGCTGGCGACCTCCGCCGACCCCGGCTATGGCCGAAGGAGGAAGAGAAGAAAAAAAAAAGAAAAGGAAAAGAAAAAGGAAAAGAAAAGGAAAAAAGAAAGAAAATAATTAAAAAAAATTAAAAAGTTACTGTTCCGGTGCTGGAACAGTAACATTTTTGCCAGCCGGCAGGTATTTTGGCCGGCCGGCGACCGAAGTCCTTATTTGATACTTTTTGGGCACTTCGGATTCTTATTTAGGATTAATTGAGCACTTCAGGCCCTTATTTGACATTATGTTCACTTTGGACCATTTTTTAAGAATTTGACCCCACTTGGGTTCCTTAATTGAAATTTTCCCCTGCAATCTTTTATTGCTCATTTAATGTAAGTGAATATGATATTGCTTTGAATTCTGGGAAACGCCCAAGAGTAGTCAAATTTATCACTAAAAAGTACCCTACCGTAGATACGCTCGCAATATCTGGCTCCAATCCATTTGCGAAGTGCCCTGTCCTCTAGAAGAGAATACAACCAAATATATCTAATTTCCTTCCCCAATGTTCTTCTATTTGGCCGAAAATATATGTACAAGATATTGCTTCGTGGCCGAAGATCTTCGCCTGCAAAACATGTCAATTTTGGTCATGGGCTTGACTCAATTGATTCTACTTCACCGGCCAAAACAAAGTAATTAAGCTCAAAACTTCACCTGCACTAGTCCTATTATTAGGCTCAGAATGTTCGATTTATCTAATCAAATCCATTTGCCGCCGGTTCAATTAATATGCAAGTATATGGGCTTAACTATTAATGCGAGTGTGCCTTATATCTATATGCAATTTAACTACTATTTTTATAAGGGTCGGAATCGATCTCTAATTTTTCTATGCAATAAATACCTAAACGAGTCGCCGAAATTTAGATGTCAACAAACTAGTATTGTGAGATCTAAAAGAAAATCCCTCAGTAATAATAATCTAATTAGAACAAGTAAATTGGCTCTAACGGCTCTCCTTAATACGAGAGCATTACGTTGATTAAAAAAGGCAAAATAACGTTGAATAACTTATGATAAGGCGTTCATCAAGATTCTTCAGACAACCAACTTATATCTAACATATGATTATCCATATGAATCATGTATCCTTGGAATCGTTAAATTTGATGGGATCCACTAGTTCTAATGATGCACGTGGTTCAATGTGCATGCACCCACTTATCAGCAATATATGACACCTCCGCGTGCACAAGCTATAATTTCCATGGCAAATAGGTTCAGTTCTTGCAATTACTTCAAAAACTAAAATAAAATTAGGATTAGTCTTTACTATATAGGTAGTTTTGAATGTAGAGAAGAGACCTCGAAAATTTGGTTAAACCTACTCCATTTATTAGAGTGAGGATGAGTGAAGATCTTCGGATTAATTCGGAGCTGGTTTCTCAAAATACCTTTTCTCATCTTTTGCATGGTCTAAAGTTCCATACAAGCGGGCATAAGCCGGTATTTTTGCAACGCAAACCACAACATTAGTTCTATCAATTTCGATAATTCAGACACACGATTTCGAGGACCTTTTTCTATTTCTAGTTGTGAGAAGCGGCTAAGTCACAGTAATTCGTTTAACTAGTTAGACATTACTAATTAATTGCGTTTATTTTGAAAAGAAATCTGCAGAAGACACCAAAATGACCATATTTGATCTTCCTAGCCCATTGAATAAAAGTGGAGGGATGTTGTTTCTACTTTGTAGTATCTCTTCTAAGAAAATTTGATGTCATGTCCCCTATTCTTTTATCGGTAATGGGTTTTGACAAGATATTATAGTCGTGCAGCCAAAGAAAAAAAGGAAATGGAATAGAATCCTTATATGATGATGAACTTGGTACCATAGCCGGTAAAGCTTGGTCGACGACCCGTGTAGGTAACTAGTCCTTGGTAACATCAGCTCCCTCTATTTTCTGCGATTGCATTTATGCTACATTTGTTTCGTAGAAATGAAAATGGCTATTTTTTTATGATGGACCCAAACCCACCCGGTTCTCTCCTATATCATGGCCCGCCTCCCCTCTATCGGCCCTTGCTTCACCCCTCCCGCCCCTCCCGATCCCTTCTCTTCCATTGACATCTAGCAGCCTCCTCCGCCGCTGCCGCCGCAGCTCAACCCCTCCTCCTAGTCGCCGTGTCTGCCCCAGATCACCGAGCAGATGCCCCACCTCACCCAACCCAAGCTCTTGGCCTCCATGGCCAACGCTGTCATTGATGTCGCCTGGACACGATTCGTGCTCCAGACCCTCGGCAACCGCCCCGACCATGACGCTGTTGACAATGCCCAGTCGAAGCTGGTTGATGTTGAGTCCGCCTTGTCGTAGAAGCTCGAGGAGATCGTGCTTTCCCTAAGGTCGTCCGACGTCGATCGGCTCGAGTGGCGAGCGCACCTAGTGGAGAAGGAGAGGGAGCTCCGCGAGGCGGCAAAGAGGGAGATGAGCAAGAAGGCAAAGAGGAGGAAAGGGGAGGCGTGTGGCAACAGAAAATGAGCTAGGGCTAAGGCTACGAGTGAGATAAGATGAGAGTGTGAGATACGACGACAGTGAAGGGAAGCGGACATCATTTTCCCCTATTTTGGAAGACCTCTTTTCCGTTGATGGAAAACGTTTTCCTTGACGGTTTGTTTTCTTTGTGCCAAACTCCGGAAAATCCCAAGAACATTTTCCTGAAAGTTGTTTTTTGCGGAAAAAACTGAGCCTTACTTATAAGTTAATTCATGAAAAAGTGACAGAAGTAAGGTAAATAGCAAGTAGACCAAATTCATGGTCTTGCAGAAAAGTTTCTGAGGTTTCTACTGCGACATTCTTGGATTAACTCATTAAGATATTATCTGCTCTGTCCCGTCCCATACTGAGCCTCACAGTTTTGTCCTTGGACGAACATATGGGCACTTTTACAAGAGGTCACCCATCCAGGGAGTGCTCTAATCTAAACATGCTTAATTTTGAAATTCCAAATCTAATCTTTGTCGTTACGTCAAAAGATGCCTTTGTGAGTTAATTCCAATTTTCACATATATATCTTAGAATTGCTCTCCTCCTATTTAGACTACAATTCGGTTCATTCCTACCCACTTTGCCATCCTAGAAACCTTCCACGAACCACTCCTTGTCCAGACTCTCTAACCTCGACGACCACTCCCCGCCCTCGTAGGATCGGGTCGATACACTAGGCATGGAAGGGACAAGCTTATATCTAGAGTATATGTTAAATTGTTGATTCATACAAACTATGATCTTCTTGGTACCGGTCACATGTGTATTAATCTTCACTCCCATTATTATCTAATATCTTGAACTTTTAAAGAAAATAATTTAAGCTGGCTCTCAAAATCAATTTAATCTCTAATCAGAATTAAGAAGTGGTACCTTTAATAAATTGTTCGTATAATTCTTTAAGGTTTGGTATATGTTCACTCGTTAATTGCCTAATTTGATCAGATGCGATGTTTTTTGGAAACTTAGACCTGATGTATGGAATTATCATGGAACATGCATGCAAAATTTAGGTGCTTTAGTAACATGATATAAGGCCTATGACGGAACAGGATTCTACATGGAAGATCGACACATATTGATCGACTCATGAAGTAAAACTCACTCTCAAATAATAACAAAAGAAAAACAATATGCACAGTGCACACATATAGGACATATCTTGAGAAGAAGGGACACGAAACGATTTTTTTATTCTTTATTCTCCATATCAGATAGCTTCATGAGCTATTTGAGCTATACAATCGGGGCAGTATAGCAGTTTCTTCCCCTCATGCAACATAAGGAATGCCCTGGACAACGCCGTCTTTGTCGACCACAATGACTACACGGTTGCAACAAATGTCCACAAAGGGAGGGTCTCCTGGATGCATTATCACGCCCGTCACCGGTGGATTCTCCTTCTCGGTTATTGCCTTTGCTTTGTGCCCTTCTAATCCCCTCACCTCTGGAAACGATTATCTTGGTGTCCCTCCAAATCCCAGAAGTATAATGTCAACGAACCACTGTTGGACATGCCTTATCATCCATGATTGATTGAACACCAAATCATATATGTACAAAGAGTTCAAAAGGGTCAATAGGGAGTCACATGTAACACAGCACGGTTCATCTGTGATGCATCCAGGGTTCCAACAGAGTGGGTAAGGATGTTTTTCTGCAGTCGACATGCTAACAAAGTAGATGGAAGTTTGGTTAGGTGGATTAGTTCATTTGGGCCCTTAATTTGGCAAAATTTCACGCGTCCCGACAACGGCATTATAGCGAAGGTGGATTACCAAGAGTTGATTAGGTTGGTCGTCTTCAAATCCGATTTGACATTTTTTGGGGATAATTTAATCTTACTAATCTTGAAGAATATACATAAAGGTTGTGATATTTACGAATATATGGAGATCTAGATCTAAATGGAGAAGGTACGACACGACAATGTATCCTTTTTTATTTTCACCTCAGTCAATTTTTACCTTGTATTATGTGGGTTCAATCGTCTTTTGTAATGTAATGTCCATCTGAAATACGAAACCAATTAATGTTTATGTTACTTCCCAATAATCGGACGATCCGACGCTGCTTATCATCATATTTTTATCCTGTTCTGAAATTCACGTGTCAGTACGGTAACGTTGCGGGATGTTATGAAAGCAATCATGAATAAATATGGGATATAGAACAGACGATGTTTAGCATGAATGCTAAGGCACAATCATAGACTTAGCTAATTGAAAATCTGTCAAGTAATTAAAAGCATTACGTTAGATCGATCTTAAGAATTCCACCTCTCCCATTCTTAATGATGGGTTTCGCAGAATCATAGGGAAAAGTGCCAAAAAAATCCTAAACCTTTTGCAATTGCGCCAATACAGTCCTAAACCTTTTTTTGGTGCCAATTCAGTCCTAAACCTTTTGTATTGTTGCCAATTTAGTCCTAAATCTTTTGTCATTATGCAAATTTAGTCATTCCAGTCAATTTTGATCTGATTTTGCTGATGTGGACACCGACCGGCGCTGATGTGGATAACTTTAATAATATTTTCATATTTTTTTGAATTTTTTTGAATTTTTTTCCTTTTTTTTCTCTCCCCTCTCTTCAGCCAGTCACCGGACCGGCGACCGGCTGGTGGCTAGAGGGCAGAGGCCGACGCTGGCGAGGCTCGCCCACGCCAGCCGCTGGCGAGGCTCGCCCATGCCAGCCGCTGGCGAGGTTGGGCCTTGCCCAGCTGCCTGTGAGGCTTGCCCTCACCAGCGACAGCGAAGGCAAGCCTCGCCATGGCTGGGTGAGGCTCGACCTCACTGGATCCGGTGAGGTCATGCCTTGCCCAGCCGCCGGCGAGGCTCGACCTCGCCAGATCCGGCAAGGTCTGGCTTCGCCCAGCACGAGGCCTCCCTCGCCGGTGGTTGGGCAAGGCACGACCTCGCCGAATCTGGTGAGGTCGGGCCTCGCCCAGCCATGGCGAGGCTCGCCTTCGCCGTTGCTGGCTAGGGCGAGCCTCGTTGGCGGCTGGGCGAGGCTCGACCTCGTCGGATCTAGTGAGGTCGAGCCTCGTCGGCGGCTAGCCGAGGCACGACCTTGCCAGATTCGATGAGGTCTTGCCTCGCCCAGCGCGAGGCCGCCCTCGCCAGTGGCCGGCAAGGGCGAGCCTTGCCGGCGCTGGCCTCTACCCTTTGGCCACCGGCCAGTTGCCAGTCCGGCGACTGGCTAGAGGGAGGGGAGAGAAAAAAAAAGAAAAAAAATTAAAATATTATTAAAGTTGTCCACGTTAGTGCTGGTGACTGGCCGCCGGCCGGTCAACGTCCACGTTAGCAAAATCCGGCCAAAATTGATTGGAAGGATTGAATTGGCACAAAGACAAAAGGTTTAGGACTGAATTGGCACCAATGCAAAAGGTTTAGGACTCAATTGGCACCAAAAAAAGATTTAGGACTAAATTAGCACAAATGCAAAAAGTTTATGACTTTTTTGGCACTTTTCCCCATAATCGTATCTCTAAAGGATGCAAATGCTTCCACCAAAAATTAAAAGTATTCTCTAAATGAAAATTAGGGTTTACACCGCTTGTGAAAGAAAACTTTACACAAGTAGTTTCATCAGCCCTTTATTTGAGTAATGGCGAGAAAGCGGATGGTTATAATCTTCAAATCAGGGGTAAATGACACTGCTTATGTAATTAATTTTTTATACGTTAGTGTATATTAGGATTAGCTCTTCTCCAAATTGACCGAGGAACGGAAAAGAGAGAGAACTTTCTTTTATTGGTTTCTTCCTATATTTACATATAAGTACCGCACAAAGAGACCACGTGAATAGAAAAATCACACACGACATATTATTCCACCCCAGATGGTTATTTATTTATTATAGTCTATCCAAATAGCTTGATGAGCTATTCTAGTACAGCATTTCCTTGCCCTCATCCAAGCATCGGCACTCCAAGGGTATTGCCCTTGTCGTCGACCCAGATCAGTACACGGTTACAGCAAGTGTCGAGAATGTAAGAGGTTCCTGCCGCCATTATCACGCCGGTCACCTGCGGATTCTCCTTCTCGATTATCGCCTTCGCTTTCTTCCCATCTTCTCCCATCAACTCTGGCCACCTGGATTTATACGGCGTCTCTGCAAATCCCAAAAGCATAATGTCAATGAACCATTGTGGGATGCCTTACAGTCAATGCTTGAATCCCAAATCATTTGAAATTTGCTCATATTATGAAGAAAGGGAACCGCAAAATTAAGTTAGGCTTAAACCCTACTACAAGAATTCGAAAGGGATAACAGGGGCGTACGTGCAGCACAGCATACTGGCTCGGTGCATCCGCCGGTGTACAAGGGGGGTAAGGATGTTTTGGTTCGTTCGACATGCTAACAAAGTAGATATAAGATATGTATTATATCACAGCCCCACCCCCTTATATATAATACCCATTTTGACGATGTTTATTAGCTATATTAATTGTTGAGATATCCAGAAGCAAATCCCTCATTATCTAAATTAAGCAAGAAATCTATGAGTTATAATTACTCCTTATTATAGTAGAACTACGGTGACCCTATTCTCAAAAAAAGAAAAGGGTTAATACTACGAAAAACTCCAAACTAGTATACATGTGATAAATTTACTCAAAATTAATTTTTTGATCTAAAAAAATCCCAAACTAGTACACTTGTGACAATTTTATCCTAAACTAATTTTTTGAGTATTAAAAACCCCAAACTGATATATTGGTGACCAATTTACCCTCCGTTAAATTGGATTAATACCACAAAAAATAACAAACTGATATACCTGTGATGAATGGAGGGTACAACCCCAAACTGGTATGTTCGTCAACTGCCACGTGTTATCCAATTTAGAAATTTGATGGTAAAATTTAATAAAAACTAACAGAGGGTAAAATTGTCATAAGTGTACCAGTTTGGGGTTTTTTGTAGTAAAAAAATTAGTTTGAAGTAAGTTTGTTACATATGTACCACTTTGGGGATTTTGACGGTAAAAAAATTAGTTTATCCATGCTATTAACTCAAAAGAAAATAAAGGAAATGTAGTAGGGTGGAGTTATTTGAACCTCATATATGACTGTCCACTTCTTTTTGTTTTTTTGCTAGATAAACGAAATCGGCCTTAATGGTTTTACTTAGTTTCTTGCCTTTTATGGTTTTTCGTCTAATTTAAACTTATTTATTTAGAAAATAAAAGCTAGTCTTTTCTTCATCATGGCTTATAACGATTTATTTTTTCTCGTCCCTCCTATCTGAAAGTTCACTTTCCTGGTGATTTCTTTATTTCAAATTTTATTAGGATAAAAATATATCAAGTCTCTTTATTTACTATATCAAAGAATTTGTGTTTTTTCCTTACTATTGGAAAAATACTTCTGCATAGAACTTGTAAGACGTCATAGAAGTATCTAGAAATGCACTGCGAGGCATCTAGATATTTTCTAAGAATTACATGAATGATATTAAGTTTTGTCAGTTCAAAATGAAAGAAAATTCAATGGAATTCAAAAAATTTCTTATCCTATGTGAAGCTTTGATTTACTTAGATTTCATCTTCACATTGGGAATGTAATTGTGGTTTTGTTGTGAAAAAATCCTCGAAGAGGAATTTTTTTTTTGTTTCATTTGATCATCCCATTACATATATATATTTATGTATATAGGTAGCTAAATTGATAAGAAAGAGTTTGATGGCGATATGTACAACATAAATAAAAGTTCCTAAACATGTGACCGTGTAGAAAAGATTTTAATGTTAAAATTTTTCTAAGTTCAACTTGGAAATTAAGACATCAATTTGCTCAATACCATAGAAGAGGGAAAATTGTCCAAAAAGTCATGAACCTATTGCATTTTTATCAATTCAGTCCTAAACCTTTCAATTTGGCCAATTGAATTATAAACTTTTTCATTTCTTACCAACTGAGTCTATTCGGCTAATTTTGGCTGAAAATCGCTGATATGGATGTCAATCGGCCTATGTGGCACTAATATGGACAATTTTTAACATTATTTTTATATTTTTCGAATTTTTTATTTTTATTTTATATTTTTTTCCTTTTTCTCCTTTTCTTTTTTTTTTCCTCCCCTCCTTCCTCCTCTAGCCGGTCATCAGGCATCGGCAACTAGCCAAAGGGGAGGGTTGGTGAGGTCGACCTCGTCGGCCTTGGGAGAGCTTTGCCCCTTCCGACCATTGGCGAAGTTGAGCCTTGCCCTCACGTGCAACGGTGAGGTCGAGCCTGGCCGTTGCTTGCAAGGGCGAGCCTCGCTATGTCTGGGTGAGGCTCGACCTCACCGTTGCTAGGCGAGGCTTGATCTCACCAGATCGGGCAAGGTTTAACCTCACCAGTGGCTGGCGAGGCAAGGTTGAGCCTTGCCATGGCTGGGCGAGGTCCACCTTGCTAGCCCTCCCCCCTCTAGCCCGTTGCTAATACTCAGTGACCGGCGGGAGGAGAAAGAAGGGGAGGAAAAAAAAAGAATAAAAAATAAAAAAAATAAAAAATTGAAAAATATTATTAAAATTGTCCACGTCAACGCCACGTAGGCCGGCCGGTGTCCATGTCAGTACTTTCCAGTAAAAATTGACTGGATGGACTCAATTGATAAAAAGTAAAAAGGTTTAGGACTCATACGAAACTAAGATTATTTCCCAATCCCCTCATCCTCCCCTATGCAAATAAACTGCGGACTGATTATCGTGTCTTTGCAGCAGCTCAAGAATGGGGGGCTTTGGAGATGTTGCTAACCTTCATTTTTGTGAAAGGGGGAAGATTATGGACAAGGTGGTCGGAGCAAAGAAAGACGATCTTCAGTAGACCATCGCCAAGCATGTGGCTGCTGCATTGGCTTAATCAAGCGAGTTCACAATTTGTCTTTGAAGGAGGCTTTGGAGCAAGCTGAAATCCGCAGTAATATACTATAAGACTAGATGTTATGTTAATACTCTTATGTCCACAGCATGGAGTGATTTTTGTGAAACTTTACAATCATGATGAATAAATTTTGAGAAATGGATGGTAATTTTTGAAAACCTATTAGTGATATCAACACGAATCCCCTGTGTCCATCAATTTGAATATGCAATCTCGATATTGTGATAGTACGATTTGATTAACAATTATGGTACTCCGAGCTCTATCTGTTTTGTATTCGTTTTTGAGCAACTTCTGTGCAGATTCTGTGTAGCTTTTATGCGGCTTCCATGCAAATTCTGTGCAGCTTCTGAGCAACAATTAATAACTGATCAAGCCTTATCATACTAAACAAGCAAGGCCACAGCTAGAGATCATTCCTGACATTGCATGATAATCTCCGTGGTCCTTCCCATTCTGAAAACTTCCCGACCTTTTGATCTTGGGTGGCTGAATCGTAATTCCGATCGCAAGCAAGGCCATTTCCAACACTCTGGCGACCACCTTCTCTCAATGTTTAAAGAGGATGATGCACCGAAACCGCAAGATGCAAGGCCAGCGTACATTAAATAATCTTTGAATCAGCAAGATTTCACTCTTGCGAGGCTTTGTGTTGAGCTTTTCTAAGAGCAAAGAGGCAACAAGAATGGCGTCGGAGAAGGGACACGTGATCAGCTGCCACACCATTGTAGTCTTGGACCGAGCATTTACAAAAGGGCAACGAGCCCGACAAGGGGTGCCCTTTTTTTTTATTTTTTCATTTGCTTTCTTTTTCTTTTATGTTTTCTTTGACCTTTGATAGTGAATGTGGGTTTGGCGGTGGTTTTTTTGTTGCCTTTCGCACTTCGGAGTTCGGATGCGTAATCTTCCGTTTGTTGAAGTTGCAAGTTTTCAGATTTTTTATTTTTTGCTGATTTTTTTGGTTGGCCTCATTGATCATCATGAAACATGAGGCTTTGACTTGATTTAGACGTCTGCAAGTGATTTCGAGTTCATCATGTCACTATGCTCGATGATTTTTTAGTGATTTAAGTGTCTGCTTTGATCGGTTTGGTTGATTACACATATAATTTTTACCAGAAGAGGTGTGATTTTCTGAAAGATGAAAAAACCCAAATCCAGGCAACTTGTGGCTTGTTTTTTGCGTGCCTTGTTAATAAGCACTAAATTTGAGTTTCTTCAGTTGAAAGATTCATGAATAGTTAGTTACGTCTGTGTACATTTATACAATTTATCAAATTTTCCAAGGGTGTTCATGGTTGGACAACTTTATCTTATGTAATTGTCAAGTGAACGACTTTTTGGACTCTAGCTAAAATATCGAAAGCAATTTGACGTCGAGAGTGTCTGTTTCTTACTATCTTTCTTTCTTTTTGCTGCATTAAAGCTCTGGGTCCTATTTTGGATTCTTATAGACAACAATTGGGTCTTTAATTGATGCTTGGTGGTTGTAGAGTTCAGTGCTCCATGGTGCGGACAGTTTCGCCTTATTGGCAGAGCTGGCCTAGAAATTCTGAGGCGTCTTTTTCGTCGAGGTTGATGTTGTCGTGCTGAAGGTAAAATAAAATTCTATTTCATACAAAACTAAGAATTGCTTTCCTAATCCCTCATCCTCCATGTGCAGATAAATTGCGGACTGATTTCTGTGTCTTTGCAACAAGTTGCTCAAGAATGGAGGCCTTCGGAGATGTTGCCAACCTTCATTTCCATGAAAGGAGGGAAGATTGTGGACAAGGTGTTCGAAGCAAAGAAAGATGATTTTCAGCAGACCATCACCAAACATGTGCGTACTGCTTTGGCTTAATCATGCATGTTCGCAATTTGTCTTTGAAGGTGGCTTTGGAACAAGTTGAAATCCGGTGTAATATACTATAAGTGCTAGATGTTATGTTAATACTCTTATGCACGCAACATGGAGTGATTTTCAGAGAACTTTATAATCGTGATGAATAAATTTTGAGGAATGAATGGTAATTTTTGAAAACCTGATAGTGACATCAACACAGATCCCCTGTGTCCATCAATTTGAATATGTAATCTCAATAATGTGATGCTAAGATTTGATTAACAATTATGGTACTCAGAACTCTATCCGTTTTGTATTCGTTTCTGTGCAGCTTTCGTGCAGATTCTGTGTAGCTTTTGTGCAGCTCCCGTGTAGCTTCTGTGCAACAATTGTCGAAAGCAATTTGATGTCAAGAGTATCTATTTCTTACGATCCTTTCTTTCTTTTTGCTGCATTAAAGTTCTAGGTCCTATTTCAGATTCATATAGACAACAATTGGGCCTTTAATTGATGCAGGTGGTTGTGGAGTTCTATGCTCCATGGTGAGGACCGTGTCGTCTTATTGGCAGAGCTGGCCTAGAAATTCCGAGGCATCTTTTTCCTCGAGGTTGATGTTGTCATTCTGAAGGTAAAATAAAATTCTATATCATATTGAACTAAGAATTGCTTTCCTAATCCCTCATCCTCCCTGTGTAGATAAATTGCGGACTGATTACTGTGTCTTTGCAGCAAGTTGCTCAAGAATGGGGGCCTTCGGAGATGTTGCCGACCTTCATTTTCATGAAAGGGGGGAAGATTGTGGACAAGGTGGTCGGAGCAAACAAAGATGATCTTTAGCAGGCCATCGCCAAGCATGTGGCTGCTGCTTTGGCTTAATCATGCGGGTTCGCAATTTGCCTTTGAAGGTGGCTTTGCAACAAGCTGAAAACAGTAGTAATATACTATAAGGGCTAGATGTTATGTTAATACTCTTATGTCCGCAACATAAAGTGATTTTCATGGAACTTTACAATCGTGAGGAATAAATTTTGAGAAATGGATGCTAATTTCTAAAAACCCATTAGTGACATTAACACAAATCCCCTGTGTCCATCAATTTGAATATGCCATCTCAATACTGTGATTCTAAGTTTTGATTAACAATTTTGGTACTCCGTACTCTATCCGTTTTGTATTCGTTTACGTGCAACTTCTGTGCAGCTTTCGTGCAGAATTCTGGGCAGCTTTTGTGTAGCTTCCGTGTAGCTTATGTGCAAGTAATTATCGAAAGTAATTTGACGACCAGAGTATCTATTTCTTACAATCCTTTCTTTCTTTTTGCAGCATTAAAGCTCTGGGTCCTATTTCGAATTCTTATAGACAATAATTGGGCCTTTAATTGATGCAGGTGGTTGTGGAGTTTAGTAGGGGTGTTAGAACCGAACTGAAAAACCGAACCGAGATACAAATCGAACTGAACCGAATCGAACTGAAAATTTCATGCATTTCGGTTAAGTTTCGATTTCGGTTCGGATAACCAAGATTAATCGATTTTTTTTTCAATTCTGGTTATTTCAGTTGGGTTCGAATCAGTACGGATCGAACCGAACTGAAATAAAGAATTTGGTTTTAGCCCTAAAAAGCTCTATCTCGCCCTCTCTCGCGCTTGCATTTCCCTCTCTCCCTGTCCGTCTCCTCCTCACTGCTCTGCCTTCGAAATTCGCAACTCCCCCCTCCGGTTCCGCCGCCGCCGCCGTCGCTGCTGCCGCCTCCGACGGCCGCAGCTCCCGTTGGGATCACGGGCCCGAGCCGGGCGTTTTCCTCTGCCAGTCCGCACGACCGAGCCCTACCGAGACGAGATCGCGACCGAGCCTCGCCACCGTCACCTTTTCCGTTCCTCGGTTCCCCGTCGTCGGCGGTGGCTCTTGGTGCAAGGGCACCGGCGGTATCATCCCCATCACCGAAGGATACCTGTTCGCGCCTGTTCGACAAAGCTTCGATTTTGCTGCACGATTATGAAGCTGATTCGTGGCCGCGACAAACCCAGAGAGTTCCCGAGTGTTCTTCTTTGGGATGAAAAGGTTAGGGCTTCGATGTTTTTGTTGTTCTGGTATGCGTTCGATAGTGCGGATTGGCTGATTGTGTTATATGTAGATTATGATAGTCTTAGAGAATTGGAATGTGTTGAACAGAGTACCCTGCGTTGCTGTTGTTCTGTACTTGCTCAGTAAAATCATGAATCAAGAAGAAGAAACTGAAAACTAATCCGAACCAAACCGAATCAAACCAAACCAAATCGGTTTTTCGGTTCGATTCCAATTCGGTTCGAGCAAGTTTCGGTTCGGTTCAGGGATGCTTCCTTAACGGTTCGGTTCGGTTCAATTTTTCAAGAAAACTGAACTGAACCGAACCGTTTACAGCCCTAGAGTTTAGTGCTCCATGGTGCGGACCGTGTTGCCTTATTGCACTTTCATGGCAGACTTGGCCTAGAAATTCCAAGGCGTCTTTTTTTCTCAAGGTTGATGTTGTTGAGCTGAAGTTAAAATAAAATTCTATCTCATAGGAAACTATGAATTGCTTTCCTAATCCCCATCCTCCCCGTGAAAACAAATTGCGGACTAATTACTATGTCTTTGCAGCGAGTTGCTCAAGAACGAGGCACTTTGGAGATGTTGCCGACCTTTATATTCATGAAAGGGAGGAAGATTGTGGACAAGGTGGTCAGAGCAAACAAAGACAATCTTTTGTAGACCATCGCCAAGCATGTGGCTGCTGCTTTGGCTTTATCATGCGGGTTCGCACTTTGCCTTTGAAGATGGCTTTGGAACAAGCTGTAAACGGCAGTAATACACTATAAGGTCTAGACGTTATGTTAATACTCTTATGTCCGCAGCGTCGAGTGATTTTCGTGGAATTTTACAATCATGATGAATAAATTTTGAGAAATGGACGCTCAGACTTTGGAATTCTAGATTCTGGACTTCGTCTCTTATTTTTGCTCCTCGGCACTGGGTCTCCTTTTATATTCTTCCATTTCCAATCTAGCTGTTGGACAATCTCGAGATGATCGTCTGCCAATCTACCCATTGGACAGAACTATATCAAAAAGATTGCGTAGCCGTTGAAGAACAAAATCTGAATATCCGCTAAATCTGGTTGCCCATAAAATCAAAGTCTTGATTTCCATAAGTAGAGCTTTTTTTTAGAAAATAACTTGCCTTGAAATTAATTGTCAATCAATCAAGATGTTTTGCATATTAAATCGTTGCAAAACAATCTTCAAGATTACACTAAAAAAAACATGAATTTTGCGATGAAAATTTGCGACGGAAATTTTTCGTCGCTAATTTGCGACAAACTTTGCGACGGATTTCTAATTCCGTCGCAAATTAGTGATGACTAATTTTCCGTCGCTAATTTGCGACGAATTTTGTGACGGAATTATTTTCCGTCGCTAATTTGTGCAATGAAATTTACCATTTTGCAAACGAAAGTAGCGACGAATTTTATATCCGTCGCAAATTTGCAACGGAAAATTGGTCATTGCGAGATTGGACGATTTGCTACATGTTCAATTCTAAGAGAGATTAGATATTAAAAATTCAAATTAGATAAGAAGATCTATTATAAACTCAAGATATTAGATAATCTCTTAAAATGTTCTCGTTCCAAATAAGCTTTTTTAAATTCGATAGGTGCAAATCTTATCTTCTTTTTTTTTTTCAAGACTTAAATATAGATAACACAGATATCTATTTAGTTAAATATGACAGTTTCCTCCGCACGTAGCTCTTATGTATGCGTAAATATATGGGTAAATAAATTATAGCAATTTTCAAATAGATCGGAATCAGATGGATGTATGAAATGTAAAGTCAATGTATCTATATGGAAATATCTATAGGAGATCATGTAAAAGAGTTATTCTTATTTAAACCTAACCAATTTGATCTAACCAATTAAATGAATTACTCATAAAGGGTTACATCCAAATGATGAGTGAATAGAGGGCATGCATTCTATTAGAGAAGTACTTAAAAGATTCCCTATATTTCCTTTAATTGATTGTAATTGATATTTTCCCTTTTAGATAGTCATCCTATAAAACCGATAAATAGGTTCGTATACTCTTCATTTGACAATGATATATATATATATATATATATATATATATATATTACTCTTAATTTTTTTTATCACATTCTTGACTTGGTATCAGACCCCTATTATTATTTGAGAAAGCGTCAATCGAGTCTGTTTGTAATAACGACATCCACATCAGTCATGTTTCTCCATAGTGTTCGTAATGCTAGTCACATAGGCCCATTTCGCAACAACCTCCCGTAGTTGTTTGACATTCCTCCGCTGCTCTAATGAAAAAAAAGAAAACATCACCAGACTTGCCGCCCTTAGACGAATTAGATCATGTCATTTACTAATTCGTCAAATATGAGTAATGTGTCATTGTATGTAAAAGTGTAGAAGCATATCTACTCAAGGTTCCGACAGAATTAACGACGGATTTGAAAAATTGGTCGGTATAAACATTTTCGTCGCTAATTCCGTTGCAAATTAGCGACGGATTTGAAAAAATGGGCGCCATGTGCCGCGAAGATCACTTGTGTCGCAAATTGGCGACGGAAAAATAAATTCGTCGCAAATTAGTGACGAAAAATAAATCCGTTACAAATTTATGACGGATTTGGAAAATGCCTTTTATTTTTGGAATCCGTCGCAAAATCCGTCGTAAATTTGTGATGGAAAATTAGTCCGTCGCAAATTTGCGACTGAAAATTAATTTGCGATGGAAAAATAAGTCCGTCGCAAATTTGTGACGGAAAAATTAGTCCGTCGCAAATTTGCGATGGAAATATAAATAAGCCTGTCGCAAATTTTCCGTCGTAGATTTGACCAAAAAAATTCCCGCCCATTTGACCAAAAAAAAAGAAAAATTCCCACCTGTCCTTTTGCCCCCTTCTCTCTCTTGCTTTTTCTTTTTCTTGTCTTCTTCCTCTTCTTCTTCTTATTCTCTTCTTTCCCCTCTCGCGCACGTCCTCTGCTCTGACCTTCTCAGCTCCTTCTTCCTCTTCCTCCTCTTCCTCTTCCTCTTCCTCTTCTTCTTTCTCTCTCTCTTTCTTGATCTCTGCAGCCTGGCGATCTCTCCTCAGACCTAACGAGGAATCGCCGCGATCTGTCCCCCTCTCCGCTGCACCAGCTCAGGTAAGATCCTCGCATTCCCCCCCTCTTCGCTCCATCATCGGCCATCAAGGTGCAGCTCCACGTGTCTCCTTTCGTTTCTTTTAGCTGTTCTTTGTCTTTGGGCTTCCGGAGGTTGCATTTTGACTTTCTGCTGTTTCGATGTCCGCGTGCTTTTGGAGTTTTGGGTCTATTCATTTGCTTCTTCTTGTTGTGAAATTTCAGAACTTGGGGAGGTTTGAGCTGATGGGTGTGTTGTTTTTTTCCCGTCCATCGACTGTCTCGTTCAGGTCCTGTCATGAGCTGATCGCGTCTCGCTGTTGGGTCGTTCTTCCGGCGGAGGATTTTTGCGGGATCTCGAAGCGGAGTGAAGTAAAGTTGTTTCGAAGTTTAAGCTGAATCTCGTGCCTTTTTTGGGGGTGGATGAGGAATACCGCGGCGACCGGCGCCGGGGCGGCCCTGGTGTTTCTGTGCTTGTTCGCGTCGTTGGCGGCGGCGGCGATTTTGGGGGCGAACTATGTGCCCACCGATAAGATCCTGCTGAACTGCGGGGCGGATCCGCAGACCACCGATACTGATGGCCGGGTGTGGACCTCGGACATCGGTTCCAAGTTCCCGTCTTCCACTGCGAACTCGATCACGGCCGCGGCCGCCACGCAGGACCCCTCGGTGCCCCAAGTCCCGTACATGACCACGAGGATCTTCGCGTCTAATTTTACTTACAGTTTTCCCGTGGCATCCGATACGAAGTTCGTCCGGTTGTACTTTTATCCCTCTTCGTACAATTCGTATAAAGCGTCCAATGCCATATTCTGTTTCTACTGAGGATTATACTCTTATGAAGAACTTCAGTGTGGCCCAAACGACGGAGGCTTTGAACTTTGCATATGTTTTGAAGGAGTACTCGGTCAATGTTGAGGGGCGGACGCTGGACCAGTTGGTCGCAAATTAATGACAAAAAAAAAATTCATAAAAAATTAGCGACGAATTTTGCTACGAATACATTTCGTCACAATTTTTAGACCAAAAAAAAACATTTCGTTGCAATTTAGAGACAAAAAAAAATTCGTGGCACATTAGCGACGAATTTTGAGACGAATACAGCGCGTCGCTAATTTGCGACGAATTTTGCCACGAATAATTAGCGACGAATTTTGCGACGAATACAGCTCGTGGCTAATTTGCGACGAATTTTGCGACGGACAATTAGCGATAAATTTTGCGACGAATACCGCTTGTGGCTAATATGCGACGAATTTTGTGACGAATAAAGTTCGTGGCTAATTTGCGATGAATTTTGTGACGGATAGTGTTCGTGGGTAATTTGCGACGAATTATTTGCGACAAATTTTGCGACGAATTTTTTTCCGACCCAATTTTGCGGCAGAAATTGAAATTTTCTATCCACTACAAAAAAACATGTTTTTTCCGACAAAATTTCCAACGAAAAATTCGGAAAAATTCGTTGGAAAATGAATTTCCAACGAATTTTCCAACGAAAAAAAATTCGTTAGTAATAACTCGTTGCAAATTTTTCCAACGAAATATTTCAATTTTCGTTGGAAATTTGCAACGAATTTTTTTTCGTTGGAAAACTCGTGACTAAATTCGTTGGAAACGAAATTTTTTTTCCAACGAATTTTTTTTCGTTGGAAACTACAAATTTTTTTTGGTCAAAAAATTGCGGAATTTTTTTTCTATCGAATTTTTTTTTTGATTGAAAAATAGCCCTCGCCGCCGGCGAGGGCCAGCCTCGTCGCCGGCGAGGGCCGAGCTCGAGCTCGTCGCCGGCGAGGGCAAGCCTCGTCGTCGGCGAGGGCCGAGCTCGCCCAGATCTGGGCGAGCTCGAGCTCGTCGCCGGCGAGTGCCGAGCTCGCCCAGATCTGGGCGAGCTCGAGCTCGCCGGCCATGGCGAGCTCGGCCCTCGCCATGGCCGGCGAGGCTGTTGCGCCGAAGAACAAGAAGATGAAGAAGAAGTAGCAGCAGCAGCAGGGGCGGGAGCAGGCTTCGGGGCCGCCGCCCATCAAGTCCGTCGTCGTCTCCTAGCCTCGCCGGCCATGGCGAGGGCCGAGCTCCAGATCTGGGCGGCTCGGCCCTCGCCGGCGACGAGGCTTGGTGGCGTCGGGGGCGTCGGGGGTGTCGGTGTCCATGGCGCGCCGGAGCCGGAGGAGGAGGGGGGGCGGCGGGGGAGGAGGCGGAGGCGAAGGAGAGAGAGAGAGAGAGAGAGAGAGAGAGAGAGAGAGAGAGAGGGGGGGGGGGGGGGAATTTGAGTGGGAATAACGAGCGCGAACCGAGAAATTGAAATTCGTTGGAAATTTCCAACGAATTTTCCAACGAAAAATTGTACATTATGAAGTAATTGCCCGGAAAATTGAAATTCGTTGGAAATTTCCAACGAATTTTCCAATGAATATAAAAAATGCCGAACAGTACCGGGTTTTTTTGTAATTCGTTGGAAATTTCCAACGAAAAAAAATTCGTTGGAAATTTCTAACAAATTTTCCAACAAAAATTGTACACACTGAAATAATTCCCGGAAAATTGAAATTCGTTGGAAAATTCGTTAGAAATTTCCAACGAATTTTCCAACGAAAATTGTACACACTGAAATAATTGCCCGGAAAAATGAAATTCGTTGGAAAATTCGTTAGAAATTTCCAACGAATTTTCCAACGAAAATTGTACACACTGAAATAATTGTCCGGAAAAATGAAATTCGTTGGAAATTTCCAACGAATTTTTCAACGAATATAAAAAATGCTGAACAGTACCGGGTTTTTTTTGTAATTCGTTGGAAAATTCGTTGGAAATTTCCAACGAAAAATTTTCGTCGCAAAATTCGTTGGAAATTGCCAACGAATTTTTTTTCGTTGGAAATTTCCAACGAATTTTGCGACGAAAATTTTTTCGTTGGAAATTTCCAACGAATTTTACTTTTCGTTGCAAATTTTCGTGGCAAAAATCCCGTTTTTTTGTAGTAGTCGCAAAATTTTGTGACGACCTATCAGCGACGGAATTTTCCGTTGCTAATTTCATTGCAAATTCGATTTGCGACAGATTTTGCCAAATTTTTTGTCGCAAAATTCGTTGCTAATCCCTTATTTTTTTGTAGTGTTAAGTCAATCAATTTATTTTAAGTGTGAAATCCAATAGATTACTAGCCGTTATGTATGTTCTGAATTTGTGTCATGTTCTAAACTCGTTCAGGACTTACGTTCATAACTTGTGTCACAATGGGAACATACGAAGTTCTCTGAGTCTGAAGTTCTTCACGTTCTGTATAAAGTTTGAATCTCTTTATTCGCAGTATAAAGTCTAAACCTCTTCATCTCTTCATCTGTAGTATAAAGTCTTAACTTCATCTACTAAAGTCTGAATCTCTTATCATGAAGTAATTTCACAATCTAAACAAGATTGCCATATGCTTCTCTTTCAAGAGTAATTTCCTGAATCAAAATACTTCAAAGTATTTATCAGACTTAAAAAACACCCTTGGATAGTTTTGTCAACTTCAAGATATGTTAGGAGGTTTTCCCAATACAAAGTTGGCCGTTTTCATGCTCTCGTAGAAGGATTTCTGAGGCATCTACAATACGCTAAGAATTCAAAGGCACTGAGAGGGAACGATACAAGAGTCCGCAAAAAGAAGAAATCACGTGGCCAAAGCTGACGCATCACAGCCGGATGAAGCTGCAATATAGGATGAGAGAAGCTAAAGTTGCATGGTAAAAAGCCACACATGAACGCTCGCAAAACGCATTAATCGTTCGTTAGAATTAACAAGTTGTCCCTTGATAAATCGTTTATGTAATTTGATAAGCTCTCTTTTTTGCTTACTTCTTCTAAATTGTTTAATAATATCATATGCATAATTCCTGCTGTAAATTTAGACCTCATGCTTGGAATTTTCCTCAAATATCTGGAAGATCAGTCTTCTTATTAGTTAGTAACTTGATTTACGGTCTCTGACAGCAGCTACTTAATACATGGTTAAAACTTCCACCAGAAGAATCGCAAGTATTGGTCAAACCAAGCCTAGCATGTAGATCAAGGCTACATCAAACGATCATTTGTTTCATTTTATTATATCAAATAGCTTAATGAGCTAGTTTATGTGGAATCGCATATCTTCCCACTCATCCGAGCGTAGGTGTTCGGAAGACATTGCCCTTTCTATCAATCTAAACATATACACGGTTACAGCAAAAATCAGTAAATCATATGTGTTTCGCGGTATTAGCACGACCATACCATTAGACACACTTTGTCCTTCTCGATCACCGCCCTTGCTTTCTCTCCATTCTCTCTCCTACATACCAACCCAGGCCACCGGACTCGATGCACCGTAATAATTCATTTATCGATCTTGATCTTAGATATGTCATCACACTCAACTAATATTGCATTCCACATAATCCATGCATACCACTAAACTTCATATGCTCGAAAATCCAAATGATTAACGGCTCATATAATGAAAAGGGTTGACATAAATTAACAATAAAGCTAGAAACGGAAAAATTAAAAAATAAAAGGGACATAAGCCTTTTTGAGGTGTGCCACCGCAGCATTCTCGGAAAGAGCGTCCATAACTCTCAATAGCTAGGTAAGCGGGTGTTTTGTTATTATTCCATATGCTTTTGATCTTCCTTGTTAAAAAGTAAAATGTAAATTATCTAAATGTTGTCGCATGCACAACGCTTTATATACATAATTTCGCATATTATAGACAGTAAATGCTTTGACTACTATTATGAGATCTAAAAGAAAATCCCTCGTAGCCATATAAGTAAAGCTAGTAATATGGCATTAATGACTCTTCTTAATATGGGAGGATTGCGATGGTTCTATTCTCGAATAGGGAAAAACAAGTTTAAATAACTTATGAAAAGGCGTTTCATCAAGATTTTTCAAACTCCCAACTAATCTTGGGTATATGACAGTCCATATGGATCCAACGTCCACTTAACCGTTGAAGTTGATGGGATTCACCGGTTTTAATGATTCACGTGATTTTGCATATGATTTAATGGTGCATGCACCCAATTTTAGCAGTGACCCCTCCCCTTGCACACGTAAATTACTAGTTTCTAAAATGAACCGAACTGAAATTAATCTTCATTCCCATGATTTTCTAATATTTTAAACTTATAAAGCAAATAAATGGGCACTCAAGTTCAACACAAGTTTTAAGGTCGGGCAATTTACCTCAAAAAATAATAGAATTTGGATTAGTCTTTAGTACATAGGTAGCTTTGTATGTAAATGAAAGAGACCTTAAAATTTTGGTTAATCCTCTAATCATTTATTAGAGTGAGAAATGAGTGAAGATCTTCGTAGCATTTTGGAGCTGGTTTCTCTTTTTCTCATCTTATGCATAATCCAAAGCTGGATACACGCGGGCATAAGCCAATATGTTTGCAACGAAAACCACAACATCACTTCTCTTAGTTTTGATAATTTAGACGAACGATTTCGTGGACCGTTTTTCTATTTCTAGTTGTGTGAAGCAGCTAAGTAACAATAATTCATTCAACTAGTTAGAAATTACCGGTTAAGTTTATTTCGAAGATAAATAGACAGAAGAGACCTAAATGACGATATTTGATAACTTGAGGATGCTGTTTATACTTTGACCATATTAGAGGACGGTGGAAGATAAAGTTGAAAGCTCTGAAATTGCATAAATGGCTAATCATAATTAACAGCTCGTGCCTTTGATACATCGTCCATTCGATAAGCTCTCCTTTTTTATCACTTCGAATTTTCTTTGTTGATGTTATTAACATGGCTAGGGGATCAATCCTCTTATTATAATGTAAGCTCTTTAGTAACTTGATTTAAGGTCACTGGTAACAAACTAGTTCACACAGGACTGAATTTCGCATAGAAGAATCACACGTATTAATCACACTTACATGTTAAAACCACTCTCCCTCTCGTATCCAAAGCCGGTATATAGAACAGGGCCACATCAAATGATTCTTAATTTCCATTTGTTATATCAAGTAGCTTCATGAGCTATTTTATTCGGGAATACATTTTTCCCCCTCATCCAACCGTGGGTATTTCAAAGACATTGCCCTTTTCATCAGTCCAAACATATACTTGGTAACAACAAAGATCAGTATACCCAGCTGCTTTTCCATTCGGTATCAGCAAGACCGTCACGTACGCATTGTCCTTTTCTATCATAGCTTTCGCTCTCTCTTTATTCTATCCCACCAACTAAGGCCACTCTTATTTGTTGAGATATACGTATGAGTTGTGTTAGAGAAGTCTCACATTGGATAATTGATGTGGCATTGAGCAGTTAATATATCATTGTTGACCCATAACTCATTTATTTAAGGTTTTGAGTGAAGGTGGGTCCAACTTGATATGTTAATTGATTTGGCCTTGAGCTCTCTCTTGAGGATCTTCCCATGTGAAGGTATTGGGCCTCTATTGTGCATTCCTAACACTATTCATGCCCTGCAATCAGTCATTTATCGAGCTCGATCACACATTATGCTGTCGCACTCAACTACATCGCCTCTACTAAATTTCGTATGGTCGAAAATTCAAATGATTAATGGCTCATATTAGAAAAGGGCTGTTGAAAATTGACAAGACTGTAAGCTAGAAACCGAAAAAATAAAAGGGACAAATAAGCGCGTAGCATCGCGGTCAACGCAATCTCCACTGATACAAGGTGGGTAAGGTAGTCTTGTTATGTTCGACATGCTTCTGATCTTCCTTTTAATAAAGTAAGAAGTAAAGTATATGAAAGTTGTTGCTGACACAATCCTTGAGATAACCATTTTCTTTATGCTTATTAGCTATATTACCATTAATGAGAAATCCAGAGGGAAATCCCTCATTATCTAAATAAAGCAAGAAAAATCTCAGTTTTAATGACCCTCATAATCATGAATTTGAGATCATGAATTAAGCACGTGGTGTTACATGGTAAAGAAATTCATTTTCACGTGTCGAAAGATAAAGACATGACCGTGGGCGTGAAGATCAAGGAAGCTAAATAGTGAAACGTGGGAAACAGCAGGAAATAAGAAGACGTGGAAGAAAATCAGTTATTACGTGATGCCCAAGGAGCGTAAGCAACATCGACAAGTCAGGAAATAGTTAAAGTGCGAAGTGTAAAGAAGTGGAAAACAACTTTCAAGGAGAAGTAGCTGATCGACAGTTATCAAGCCGCTCTATAAATACTCAAGGATTTCCGACATAGAGAAGGACTCGGAACAAGACAATAGACTTCTTATTTATCTTTATTTTCGGCACAATAGGAGTAGTAATAGTTACAGCTTTTAGATTCCACGTTGTAGATTCAATTCCGGCGCGAGTCTTTATCAGGTCCAGTGTTGACACCTAAATTTTGGCGCATCATTTAGTGTAATTTGCATAGAAAATTAGGGATTAAATTTTTAACCCCTAAACAAAAAATATTTAAATTGCATAACATATAGTTTAAGTTCATTTTAGATTAATTGCATTTTGCATCGGACTAGCGGTGACGAGCGAGCTTAAATTTCATCGAATGGGACTCGGCTCGCTTGGAATGCAAGGGCTGGGAATTACAAGTCAAACGGGCTTGGTTGTTTTAATTTGAGCTTAATTCAGCCCATTTATCCTTAATTAATTCAGCCCATTTAAATTAAATTAAAATCTAAGCCCAAGTCTAAGCCCATTAGGGCTAGAGGACCCATCTAATTGACCTAGATTAGGGTTATATATACTTCATTAGGTCAGAATTTTTGAGGTGGGGGACTCATAATTTTCAGATAAGAATTTTTAGAGTTTTAGAGAGAGCAAGAGCGAGGATAGAGAGACAGAGTTGATCGTGCGTGGGTTCGATCACGCCGACCGCGCCAACCACGCTCGTGCCGCCCCGACGCTGCGCCAGCTGCTCATGGCCAGACCCGTGGCCGTGAGTCGCCACCGCTACCCCCGTGCCGACTCCGCGCTGCTCGCAGCCACTGCCCGTCGCCTTGCTGCTGCTGCTCTGCCACGTCTGCTCCATTCCACTCCAGCTGCCGCAGGTGCCCGTGCTCCGTTCAAGCTTGCAACCATCGAGTGATCAGCGCATCCCCGGCGACGTCCTCAGACCAGCAGTGTTCCGAGAAGTCAGTCCGCTGCAAGTCCATCAAGACGACCACTTGTCTTCACTGAACCGATCTTTGGGACAAGTCCAATTGCGCGTTGCTGTGGTTGAGATTCCTGGATGCTGTGTCCGCCAGAAAGTTGTTGCCAAGGTAGAAAGAGAAAAATATTTTATGTGCATGTGATGACTCGTGGGTGAGGTGGCGAGAAAGTTTCTGAGGGAGTGCATCATTGAATCATTCACAAATAAGAAGAACGCAAGTGTCCAGGACTGAAAACATCTACAAACTCCAGTTAGCCGTGAATCCCGTGACCCCCTTTCTCGTCAGCTATTGCCTCTACGAGCAACGCCACGAGCTATAGTCCGAGAACTACCGTCGTGCATAGCCATCCACGGCCGAAAATCACCGTCGATCCGCCGCCGTCAGCCGTCCCGTGATCCGCAAACCCAATCCGGCATCAAGCTCGATTTGGAAAGTTATCCGTAAATTAGGTAAGAAACTTTATCCGATATCATTTCAAATATTTAAATTCCTAATTCGAGTGATTTCGTTGTCTTTGTTTGGTTAGTAGATATATTTGAATGATGCATGGCATATTCGCAAGATTTCAAAAAATATACTAAGTTAGGAAATTCCTAACTTGATAACGTGTCGGGACGACTATCCGATCTCAACCATGAGATACAATACTCGGTGGCACGGAAAATCTCTATCCTATCCATAACTATTTGGATATGATAATAGATTTTATTTTGTTCCCAAATTCAAACGAATTGCCTTCCATTAATATCCATAACCACATGGATATGATCATCGGTTTATATCGTTTCCTTAATTCAAAGATAGTAAAACAAATCTTGTGGATTGCGCGGACTGCGTGGACCGATTTTGATCGTGGTGATTATCTATCTATTTGATTTATTTCTTTTAAAAAGAAAATTCCAAAAAAAGATTAGTTAGGATTTGAATTGATTTTATTAGAAGATAATGATGCATGTTTAGGATAGATTTAGAATAACTTTTTTTGAATAAATCGATAGGATAACTTTTTAATTTAAATTAGGAATTAGAGTAATTTATTTCCTAGTTTAATTTAGATATTATCCTGATCTCGGTGGTTCATTTTAGGGTAATTTTTAATTTCGAATTTTCATGAAAAAAAGAAGAAGAATGAATTGTTTTATGGTAGATTAGGATAGATTGCATTCTTAATTTAAGTAATTTATTATTTCGAATTTTAACAAAAACCTCAAAAATAAGTCATGTTATGATATGTTAAGTCATCATAGGTTGCATGTTAATTTAGACATATTTTTATTCCGAATTTCATTAGAAAATACCAAAAATAAATCATTTGCCCGTCATCAGAATTAGGTCACGTCGTCGCATGACATATAGTTTGTATGCTAGGTTGCATTACTTGCACGTCATTTTTGCAGGTCATTGCATGTAGATTAGGTTTCATTTAAATAAGCGAAAAGCCAAAAATTGAGTGAATTCCTTGTTAATTAGAAATCATATTAGGTTGTTGATGTGATTTTCTAGCTAACAATGCAGATGTTTACGTTGCTTCGAGGTAAGTAATTCTTCCAACTTGCAATTTATTTAATGCTTTCTTGGGTGTTAAATTGGTGGTTTGCGCACCCGCATGAACACCTCACATGTTAGTGACTAAGTTAAAATGGATTCAGATTGCTTGTCAAAACATTTTTGAAAAGAAAAGGTACCGAAAGGGCGTTAGACTAGATCTAGCGTAATCAAGTCCCCGGGCTTAGAATCTCTGGTTCGTAGGAATAAAACATATCTCCCTATGTTTTATTTAGGTTTCTAATCGACCTACCACAAATAGATTAGTGGCGACTCCGAGCATGAAAAATTTTGCATGTTAAAAAAACTTAAACCCTAAGTTGCGAATTGGTAGGGCTTGGGAGGGCCCGAGTTAGGCTTAGTCTTAACAATCCATTAGCCTGAGAGGAATTTTAGGTCGCGACAGCTTGACGACTCCGCTGGGGACTAGTGTTAAAACTCTTAGTGGACTTAGGCCAGTTTTTCTTTTCAAAAAATATATTTTTTGCTTGGTAGCAAGGATCCCAGGTACGTCCCTAACGTTTAAGGTGTTAAATGTTTTTGCAGAATGGGAGGTCTAAGGGGAGGCGTGATTGTTAACCCTTGTTTTGCAGGGAGGTGTTGGATGTATGGTTTATTTTATGCACGAAGCGCTGTTTGATATAACATGTTGTGCATGCCTTACATTTACACTACACCGCACACACTACCCGCTGCCGGACCTGGGTGGCGCAGGTTTAGGATGGTACTGAGACAGCGGACACCCCGACCACACCCGCGTGGTATGGGTCGCCCTCCTTGGTCCCGAAAATTCTTTCATGGTGTCATTGAATACCTACCACGGTTGCACCCTTTGCAACCCGGGTCGGCTCTTTGACTAAGCCGGAGTCAGGGGAATCCCAGCCTAACCACTACCATGACTGGTTTAGCTCGGTAATCCTCATGTCTCCATTTTGCAAGCCAGAGTCTAGGTAGAAATCGAACCTCACGTTTCATGCGCATGTCTATGTGATTGCCATCATTCTACCGGGTGAAGTAAGATTTCTAAACCTTTATCTCGCAATTTATTTATGTTTCGTCTTTTTCTTTGGTCGGTCCATGACATTAGGTCGGTCGTGAGTCTTGGTCTATACACTATGGGAGGGGCAGACATCCGGATTCTTGATGCTCCTAAGGACGAGCTCCGAGCCTGGTGGAATCTACTCAGTCCGACCAACCGCAAGCTAGTTGAGGGCCACATCGGGAGGTTGCTCCCCCTACTGGAGGTCAAAGTCCGTACCGGCCTCGTTCGAGCATTAGCGCACTTCTGGTGTCCCGAAACCTCTACCTTTATATTCGACCCCAAGGTTTCCAATGGCATGCTAACTGGTTCAAAGTCGAGGAAGCTCGGCTTACATGTAATGGTATTGGACCGGTTCCACTATTGGGTTTCACCGGAGCAATTGAATACTACCCCGCCAGAGTGTCTCGTCAGTATCAGATTCTCCAAGGGCTCCCTCCAGCGTTACAACCAGAACTCCTCCAAGTTGACTTCGCCGATGATGATAAAGACCACGAAGCGACCGTAGCTCAGCTCAATAAGATGTGGAAGAAGTGTCGTGTGTTAAAGATAGCTCGGCCCGAAGGAGAACTAAAGGGAGAGCAGAAGTCCTATTTCGCGACGACCCAGTACATTCGTCGGCACAGAATCCCGCGGGATTTGCTCCCGAAGATACCCAAGGTGCCTCTCAAGCTCGCCAATCGCTCAGAGAACAATCGCCTCAAAAGGAAGGCCGAAGAAGCTGAAGAAAAAGCATCCAAGATAGCTCGAGCTTATGAGCAATTGAAGAAGGAAATCGCCTCCCATATGTCTATAGATCAAGCTAAATAAAAAGCTCGAAGTTCTTTTCTCATTTCAGTTTCAATTTTTAAAATTTGTTTTGGAATTGAGTCATTTGCCTTTATATTCAGTTCAATTTCAAGTCATTAATTGGTGTAAAAATTTTCGCCATTTCAATAAAGAGGTCCTTTCAATTCAAAGCGGTTAGACCAATGTCATGGATTGGCGTATGATTTTGCTTAACACTCATGAATGCCTGTTTCGTTCCGAAATTAGGTAGCTACGGACCGATCACGATCGCCCATTCGTACACGGTCGAGAGCCAGAATGGCCGATCAAACCGACTTGCAAGAGCGTGTTATTGGCGTGGAAGACCAGATAAAGCAACTTGTCATCGCGATGCAACAAATGTCCGCTGAGATCAAAGCTCTCCGGTCGATCCCTGTTTCGGCATCCCTCGAAACATCAGTCCCAAAGTAGAAAATCAGAAAAAGTGTCGATGTTGACGGAGATGACGATATTCCTGATTTAGAAGATGACCCCGTCCAGATTATCGTCAACAAAGACAAACCTGATGAACGGGTCAATAAACTTGAAGAAAGAGTGAAGCAGCTGGAAGGTTCGCAGGATTCACCTTCGATCGATCTGTCCCTGTACTCACAGATCAAAATCCCAAAGAAGTTCAAAATGCCAGATTTTGACAAGTACAATGGCACCACATGTCCAAAAGCCCACCTACAGCTCTATCACGTACAGATGACTTCGTACGTTGACAACGAACTCCTGATGATCCATGCCTTTCAAGCAAGTTTGACGGGTCCTGCTTTGAACTGGTATCTTATGAAGAAGATAAATGGCCTCAAAACTTGGAAAGAAGCCAGTGAAGCATTCTTGAAGCAGTACAGATTCATAACGGACATCATTCCTACCCGTGATGATCTCGAACGTGCTCAGATGAAAAAGACTGAGTCCTTCAAAGACTATGCTATCAGATGGAGGAATTTAGCTGCTCAGGTTGTTCCAGAACCCATAGACAGTGAGTTAAAGAGGATGTTCGTGAAAACTCTCCCGTTCGAATTCCGTAATCGGATGGTTGCCATTCCGGCTGACAACTTCAACCAACTCATCCCCATAGGTGAACAAATTGAGATAGGGCTGAAAGATGGATGGTTTGTCGAGCCGTCCTCCTCGACCAGAAGATTTGGTGCGAGAAAAGAGAAAGAACCGGCAGCTGAAGTGAATGTGGCTTATAACCAACCGAGCCGGCGGAATGCTAACTCCGCCCCAGCAATCCAAGTAGCAGAAGCTCAGCAACAAAACTCGGGTCGTCAACCTTTTCAGAGGAGGAACAACAGGAGGCAATTCACCCCCCTCCCCGGATCATTGTCTCAAGTATTGACAGTGCTCCAGAAGAAAGGCTTGCTTACTACTGAGCCAAAGCGGCCCAATCCTGAGCGGTTCTATAACTTCGACCCGTCAAAGAAATGTGATTATCACATGGGTGAGCTGGGACACTCAACCGATGATTGCTATGCCCTCAAGCACCGAATCCAGAACCTCCTAGACACGAAGGCTTTCTCATTTCAACCTGCTAAGCCGAACGTTCAGAGCAACCCACTCCCTGATCACGCAGGCAATGTGAATGCCATATTTAGCTTCGATGCTGGTCGAATCAAGAATGTTAAGGTGTATACTACAGACGTCTACGGTGAGTTAGTGAAAGCCGGTTGTTACCCGAGAGGACCTGCCCCTGGCTCTCATGAGAGAAAGAATCTCAAGAATGGTAGAAGCTGGGATGATTGTTTATGCTGACCACACTGGCATCGTTTCCACTATCTCCGAAGTGGTTATTAATTAGGAGGAGGAGTTTGTTACATTGAACACCAGGAGCGACAAGGGCGACCCTCTGCCTGAAGACATGCCTCCGCTTGAAGACGCGTCTGATAATGAAGAGATCGTAGTAAGCACGCCTACAGCTGATGAAGGGATAGTGATCGAGATACCTCAACCATATGAGTACAGTGATAATAAGGCAGTCCCTTGGTCCTACAGTCTCGATGTCGACTTGGTTACCAGATCCGGGCGTTCCTATGGCCAAGCTAATGCTCAACCTGCAAAACCTGTTACTGATGAAGAAGCCAAAGAATTCCTAGCCGTGATTAAGGCTAGCGAATACAACATAGTTGAACAATTACGCAAGCTGCCCGCACAAATCTCTCTGCTTGAGCTACTCCAGACATCTGTCAAGCATCAGAAGGCCTTAATGAAGGTGTTAAGTGAAGTCCACGTGCCAGAAACGATCGATCATGACAAATTGGAGGAATTTGTGGGTTCTATACTCCTCAAGGACCTCATAGCCTTTTCAGATGAAGAGTTCCCTCTGGAAGGGAGGGGGCATACTAAGGCACTCTACATTTCTGTCAAATACAAGACCTCGCATGTAGCCCGGGTACTCATTGACAATGGATCAGCCCTGAACATCTGTCCTCTGGCGACTTTACACCGCCTCAAAATAGATCCTTCTAGGATAAATTCTGCAAAGACCTCCGTTCGAGCCTTTGACGGAACGAAGAAAGAAGTGATGGGAGAAATCCACCTTGACATACAAATTGGACCAACGGTGTTTAATGTCCTATTCCAAGTGATGGACATTCCCACTGCATTCAATTTTCTATTGGGTCGTCCATGGATTCATACTGCCGGAGTTGTGCCATCCAGTCTACATCAGAAGGTGAAGTTCGTTGTGGAGAGAAAGTTAGTCACGGTCCACGGTGAAGAAGAGCACCCAATTTACCACGCAACGGCTATCCCCTATGTTGAGCCGGATTGCAAAATAGAATCGAGCTATCAGTCGCTCGAGCTCGTATCAACCATACATGCGTCTAGAGGATCATCACCGCCTATTCCCGAGGTGTCAAATGCTGCAGTCATGATTGGAAGGGTAATGGTCTCTCATGGCTTTACTCCGGGAAAAGGCCTTGGTAAAAATGGTCAAGGTATCCGCCAACCGGTAGAAGTTTCTCAGAGGCCCCGCATTACCGGGTTGGGATACCTGGGGTCAAGTGAGCCAAATAATGGGGAACGTGGACGTGGTCGAGGTCGAGGTCAAGGACGAAGAGACGAGCAGAATAGAAGGCGATTCGAAGAAGAGCCAAATGGTGAAGAACCTGGGCGTGGTAGGTTGTTTCCACACATCCGTACCACATTCCCGGGCCCTGCAAGAATGATGCATGAAGAGAAAGAGGTGATCGACACTTTGGGGCAACCGAGCGGCAAGTTCGATTATTATGTTAAATACTCGGCGCCCCCCAGCTTCTATGTTGACCCTCGTGACATTGTCCCGGATGGATGGGGAGGTATGGATGATTCAACACCTCTAATGACAGAAGATTCCGATGATGCAATGGAGGGAATCACTGCCATGTTCGATAATTTCTTAGTTGGAGCCATCGAGGAAGGACCGTTGAAGGGAATGGGCATTGGCCCGCAAGAGTAACACATTTACCTTTTTCGCACACTCCCTTACGCGGGAATTTTTACTGCTTTTTAGGACTTGCCCCGTCTCGGGAGCTGCTTTTTAGTACTTTTCATTTCTAGGATTTGATTGTTGCAATTTCCATTCCAATAAATGTAATTCATTTGGTGATAATCAATGAAATTACAAGTTATTTTCGTTTTTGAGGGCATGTTGAGGTACATCAAACCAGCCCGGTGATGATATCCAACCGATAAAAGAAAATATAATCCAAGGAGAATTCTGAGGCCTGGGCTTCTTCATGCTTCCTCGTGTTAAAACCTTTTGGAAAAGAATTTCAAAATAAATAAAAAATCAAAAGAAATAGAAATACACTGTTTAGCCCTGTTTGTCTTACTGAACCCCCTACTTTATGTTTCAGGGGCAATTTTGTGACATGTAAGGGTATGGGAACGATCCAATCTGATGAATTATGTGCCACCGAACCTGATCTCGATGACGCCAATGAACTCGGAGATTCCTCGGACCTTCAGCGTGATTTAGAGCATCATGAAAGACCTAAAGTCCTAACGGTAGACCAAACTATCACCGTCAACTTGAGTGATTCCGGAGAACCCAAAGAGGTGAAGATAGGGGCAACCCTTCCCGAAGGTGAAGCTAAACGCCTGGTCCAACTGCTGAAGGATTACCAGGATATCTTTGCTTGGTCGTATGTCGATATGCCAGGTTTAGACCCTTCTATCGTGGAGCATAGTCTACCTACTAATCCGGACATGCTGCCCAAGAAACAGAAGCTGCGAAGAACCAAGCCTGAACTTTCTAAGAAAATAGAGGAGGAGGTCATGAAGCTCTTGAAAGTGGGATTCATCGAAGTCACCCAATACCCCAGCTGGGTGGCTAATATTGTGCCAGTCATGAAGAAGGATGGTCGAGTTCGGGTTTGCATCGACTATCGCGATCTAAACAAGGCCAGTCCTAAAGACGATTTTCCATTGCCACATATAGACGTTTTGGTGGACAGTACTGCTGGGTTCGAGCTGTTTTCCTTCATGGATGGTTTTTCAGGTTATAATCAGATAAAAATGAAGGACGATGATAAGGAAAAAACAGCGTTCATCACTCCTTGGGGGACATTCCACTATAAAGTCATGCCCTTCGGCCTTAAAAATGCCGGGGCAACATATCAACGGGCAATGGTGACGCTCTTCCATGATATGATGCATAAGGAGATTGAGGTCTATGTCGATGACATGATCACCAAGTCTCGACCTGGGAAAAGTCACGTCGATACTTTGAAGAAATTATTCGAGAGACTTCGTGAGTTTAAGCTCCGTCTCAATCCAGCAAAGTGCGTATTCGGAGCAACCTCGGGTAAATTACTTGGGTTTATAGTAAGCAGTAAAGGCATTGAAGTTGACCCCTCTAAAGTGAAGGCTATATGTGACTTACAATCCCCATCGACCGTGAAAGAAGTGCGAAGCCTCCTGGGTAGATTGAACTACATAGCCCATTTTATTTCTCAGCTCTCCGAAACTGCTAAGCCATTCTTCAAACTTCTAAGGAAGAATGCTCAAGTGAAATGGGACGATGATTGTCGGGAAGCGTTTAACGAACTAAAGCAGTACCTGATGAAACCACCAGTGCTAGTCCCACCAATGCCGGGCCAGCCTTTGATCCTTTACCTCACGATTTATAGTGAGTCTTTAGGTGCGATGCTAGCTCAGAAAAGTCCTGAAGATGGAAAAGAGCGAGCCATTTATTACCTAAGCAAGAAATTCACCGTCTCGGAGTTGAATTATTCTGAAGCCGAGAAGACTTGCGCTGCACTAGTATGGGTGCTCTATAGGCTGCGACAATATACACTGCATCACCGGACTCTGCTTGTGACTGAGAACGATCCCATTAAGTATTTACTTGATCAGCCAGCTTTGGTAGGGAAGTTAGCCAAGTGGCAGATTTTAATTTCAGAGTTTGATGTCCAGACGAAGCCACAGAAGTCAGTTAAAGGTCGAGTAATTGCCGATGTGTTAGCTGAAAATCCTGGAGTCCTGGATGATGATAGATATTCTCCAGAAGATCGCATTTTGGTAATAAAGGAAGACACATGGACCATGTTTTTCGATGGAGCTGTAAACTTGGCCGGTTCCGGCACTGGGGCAGTTTTAATATCCCCAGATGGGCAACATTATCTAGTAGCAGCAAAGTTGGTGTTCCCTTGTACCAACTGATGTGACAGCAGGAATCACCTAGAGGGGGGTGAATAGGTGACTAAAAACAATTTTAAGTCTATTTATGCGGAAATAAGGTAAATCACAGAATAGTCTGAATAAAGTTCAGATGCAGATGAAACTTATGATGTGCAGAAAGTAAAGTAAGAGATAAGGAATAGAGAATCTGCACACAAATTTATAGTGGTTCGGCTTATAGCAAGCCTACGTCCACTCTCCCACGCGTACAGCCTACCGGCTGGATTTCACTATGTAATCAAGAGGAATTTACAGATTTTGAGTGATATCACTTTTGTGTATGATAGGACTCTCTATCTCACACAGTCACTCTTACAAAGTAACCCTCAAGATCTCAGTATTTTGGCTCGGAACAACAAGAGAAATGAATGGAGTAAACTCAGACTTTGGACTTGTTGATTCTTGAATCTGTATCCTTCTCGCTGCTCGTTGATCTCCTTAAATACTCATCTACTTCCAAACTAGCCGTTGGACAGCTTCCAGAGGATCATCTTCCAATCTTTACTATGGACAGATTTGTATAAGAAAGATTGAGTAGCCGTTGGATAACAGATTCTGAATCCCGCTGATTCTGTTCGCCCATACAATCAGAATCTTGGTTTCAATAAGTAGAGCTTTGTCCGTTGTAATGCATTCTTGTCGTAATATTTTATTGTCAATCAGTTTGATTGAGACAATCAAAACATTCCTTCTGTGAAATCCATACCAGATCACTAGCTGTTATGTTTCGTTCTGAACTTTGCGTCTGAATAATTTATGCGTCTGAATAAATTCTGTGTCTGCATCTGCGTCTGAATAAATTCTGCGTCTGCATCTGCGTCTGAATAAATTCTGCGTCTGCATCTCAGAACTTGGATTCTGTGGGTTATCAAAAGACTTATATTTCCATGCTCGTAAAATCTGAATAACTTCTTTCTGAGTTTTCATATGTATATACATTTATACCTGAAATCAAAAGTTCAGAACAAGTATCAGATTTTACAATAAAACAAGAAGGTTTTGTCAACTTCAAAACTGGTAGGAGTTTTCCTCAACAATCTCCCCCTTTTTGATGGTGACAAAACTTTCTGCAGATTGAATCAATGTGAGTTTAATTTTGAAGTAAGTAAGCATATATAGCGCATGGATCACAGATTGAAATTTGAGAGAGCAAACTCTGTTGATATCTGTGTCTTTACTTTCTTTGTAGATAACCTGCATATGATCTGCATCAAATAAATTCTCCCCCTTTTTGTCATCAGCAAAAAGTATGAAGCATTTATATTGAACAAATAGTCTAATAAGAAGTGTTAGTTTAGATACAGACCAAAAATAAAAAAGACTTTGAGAGCGAATGTTTTGAAAAAGAAAACAGGCTAATGTTTTGACGGAGTACGAATCAGTTGAAAGTTTTCCAATATCGAAACAGCCTCCTCAATCTTCGAACTACACTGCCCTACAGCCTTATCCATATTGGATGAGCACAGGGTAATGGCTTCCCCAAGTTCTGCTTTATCAGCTGCTGCTTGAAGACGTTGATTGTTGTAGTTTTCCTCAACAATTTTCTTCAGATTTTTCATGTCTTGTTCCAGAGCAACTTGCTTGTCTTTAATTTCTAGCAGAATACTGAGAATGTTCTGAGTTTCTGAAGGCTGATCTTGGAAATGAGCTGGTTCAGGCTGATCGAACTCCATAGCTGCTTCTTGTGGATTCTCCCCCTGAACAGGTGCTGGATCTTCTGAAACATGTTCTGTAGGAGTTGGTTCAGAAACATGTTCTGGAGCATCAACATGACCTGTATCAGTGTTTTCTGCTTCTGCTTCGTCACTTTCATCATGCAGAAGGATCTTTCTTTTCTTGCTATACACTTTAAGTGGGGTCGAAGAAGCTGTCTTCTTGCTTGCTGAATATGTCTTCTGTTTTTGCTCTGTTTTTCTTAAGCTAGACTTTACAGAGGATCTTGCTTCAGATTGATGAGCCTCCTTTCCTTTTAGTCTACTCTTCACATCATCAAACTGTTTCATTTTGGAGATCATCCTTTCTCCAACACACATACAGGGAACAGGACTTTTTCGCAATTCATTAGGAATTGATATTTTCAGAAACATGAAAATCCGAGAGATTAGGGCACCATACGGTAGTTGTCCCTTCTCTTTATGTAGTGTCCTGTACATATGGAATATGATGATGTGAGGGAGAGAAAAAGGTTGACCTTTCAAGATAGCCCAGATGAGCTTGATTTCCGATTTGGAAAGGTCAGTTTTGGAGGCTGCCTTGGGCCTCAAGCAGTTGATAATGATCTTGTGCAAAATTACTGATCTTCTGGATAAGTCAGAATATGAGAGATGTCGATTTGATCCAAGAGCAAGATTGGAATTTTCAGAAGCAATCTTTGAAGCATCTTCAATAGCTACTGCCAGTGGAGTAAACTTGTAGTGTGGTACTCCAATAATCTTTGCCAACAATTCAGCTTTGAGATCAAATTTCTTGTCACCAACAGTGAATTGGATCCAGTTGGGCGATAAGATAGAGAGATTTGAATAGAAATAGGCAGTGAGTTCAGCAAATACATCTGCAGATTGAAGGCAAAATTCATACATGCCTAATTGTTGAAACAGGTGTTTTACTGAAACGTCAGCCTTCTCCAGAAAGTCGAAGTCCACAGTTCGGTGGTTCATAATCCCTCTAGCAAGTAACAACTTGTAGCAAATATTGTGCTCCGAACTTCTGAATAATCCACCCTTACCAGGTACGCCTGATGCTATTCCTACTTTCATCTCAAAAGTTTCAAAAAGACGAGCATCATCATCAGGAATAATAAACTTCGAGGCAGTTTTCGATTTAGGGCTAATAGAAGCGGATTTCTGTACAGAGGGAGTGGAGGATTCTCCAACTTTCTCCTTGCCCTTTTTGGAAGAGGGCTCTCTTGTAGTGACACTGACTGGAGTTTCCTCAGGCTTGGAACAAAAAAGGGTGTAGCTTTGTACAAGGTGTTCTTCCGAAAAGAGATTGTTGTCTCGCAGACATTCATGAAGAACCGATGCCGAAGCATTATACTTTTTCAATTTTTGATACGTTTCCCATACGTGTTTAATACTCCGAAAGCGAAAATCAGATTTACCGGAGGATTTTGGTGGAGACGATCGTTTTGGTGGAGTCTCCCCAGAGAGTTCTTCACGATGCTCTGACTCTGTATCTGATATCTCCATAAACTCTGCTGGTGCGGTAGATTTAGAGTCTTGGTTCAGAATGCGTGAGGATCTCCTTTTGAACGGCATTTTGATCACTCTAAGAGCAGAAAGTTCCGATCTTTGTAGGAGGAAGACGAGGAGAGTCTCTGAATATCGGAGGGTTTTGAGAAGGACGAAAAGCGTACAGATAGGGTTTTGAAAAGAGTAGGACAGGTTTATAAACGAATAGAACGGGTCACAGAGGCAAAAGTTATTTTTGCAAAGTAAAAAATAGGCTCAATCAGATAGGAAAGAAACATATTTTTGAAAGCGCAAAAGATCAGGATAATATGATTAAAATATTCTAAGCATAAGTATTCAGATAAATTAGGATACGTACCCGATTTGCTTCCAAATGTGAAAATATCTTGCTAGAAATATTCCCGCCAAATTTTAAACTATGTACGTACCTTTGTTGAGAGTCTGAAAAATGTTCAGACCGAGAACCCTTGAGTCTGAAAAATTCCTTTCTGTAAACACTTCAAGGGAAAGGATAAGTGATGCATAGTTTGGTTCTAATATATTCAAATGAAGATTTGTCAAGAGGTTTGGTGAATATATCAGCTAATTGATTCTTTGAATCAATGAATTGAATATTCACATCACCATTTTGAACATGATCTCTAATGAAATGATGCTTGATTTCTATATGCTTTGCACGTGAATGAAGAATCGGATTTCTGGACAAATTAATAGCACTTGTGTTATCACATCTGATTGCAACACTTGATTCTTCAACAGCGAAATCGCTCAACTGTTGCTTCATCCACAGAATCTGTGCACAGCAACTTCCCAATGCTACATATTCTGCTTCTGCTGTGGAAAGAGCGACTGTATTTTGTTTCTTTGAGTACCAAGATACCAACCTATTTCCAAGCAGTTGACAAGTCCCTGTGGTACTTTTCCTGTCCACTTTACAACCGGCTAAATCTGCATCTGAATATCCAATGAGAGTAAAATCTGAATCTTTGGAGTACCAAAGACCTAGCATTGGATAAGTGCCAATGTATTTGATTATTCTTTTTACTGCTGAGAGATGCGATTCCTTTGGATCTGATTGAAATCTTGCACACATACAAACACTAAAAAGTATGTCAGGTCTGGATGCAGTAAGATATAATAATGAACCTATCATGCTTCGGTATACCTTTTGATCCACCTTTTTACCTTGTTCATCCTTGTCTAGTTTGGATGTGTGTGACATTGGAGTATCTATTTTCTTACCATTTTGCAGTCCAAATTTCTTGATAATCTCCTTGGCATACTTCTCTTGGCAGATGAAAATACCATCTTTGGTTTGTTTTACTTGTAAGCCAAGAAAGAATGTCAGTTCTCCCATTAAGCTCATTTCGAACTCGTTCTGCATATCCTTAGAGAATTCCTTACAGAGTAATTCATTAGAGGATCCAAAGATTATATCATCAACATAAATTTGAACAAATAGAAAATCTTTACCCTTTTTCTTAACAAACAACGTTGTGTCGACCTTACCTTTGGTGAATTCATTTTGCAGAAGGAAGTTACTTAACCTTTCGTACCAAGCTCTGGGTGCCTGTTTCAGTCCGTAAAGAGCCTTTTTGAGTCTGTAGACATAATCAGTCCTCTTTGGTTCTTCGAAACCAGGTGGTTGATCCACATATACTTCTTCTTTAATATATCCATTCAGGAAGGCACTTTTCACGTCCATCTGAAACAATTTAAAGTTATGGAAACAAGCATAAGCTAATAGTAGCCGAATGGCTTCTAACCTTGCAACTGGTGCATAAGTCTCATCATAGTCTATGCCTTCTTCTTGAGAATAGCCTTTTGCAACTAGTCTCGCTTTGTTTCTTGTGACTTTCCCTTTATCGTCCAGTTTGTTTCTGAATACCCATTTTGTTCCAATTACTGGATGATTTTTGGGTCTTGGCACAAGCTCCCATACTTCATTGATTCTGAACTGCTGAAGTTCCTCCTGCATAGCTTCTAACCAGCTTTCATCTGATAAGGCTTCTTCAACTTCTTTTGGTTCTATTTCTGATATTAATGCTAAGTTGCTGATGTTTTCCCTTTGTCTGGATCTTGTCTTGATACCATCTTCTATTTCTCCGATGATGAGATTCTTCGGATGACTGGATTTATGTTTCCAGTTTTTGGCAAATTTTTCCTTCTGAATATCTGCAGACTCTGAATTTTCCGGTTGAGTCTGGATTTTGTCTTTTTCCTTTTCTCTCGAGGATTCTTCAATTTTTTGAGATTCTTGATGATCCTCTGTTGACTCTTGAATGTTGGAGAATGATTCAGATTCATCTTTGTGAGTCTGAATATTTTCTTCAAACCTCACGTTCATTGATTCTTCCACAGTCTGAGAATTTTTGTTGAAGACTCTGTATGCTTTGCTTGTGGTTGAATATCCAAGGAAGATTCCTTCATCTGCTTTCTCATCAAACTTTCCAGTGCGATCATTTGGATTTTTGAGAATAAAACATTTACAACCAAACACACGAAAGTATGATATGCTGGGCTTCCTACTTTTGTAAAGCTCATAGGGGGTTTTCTCAAGTATAGGTCTGAGAAAGATCCTGTTTATGATATAACACGCTGTAGAGACTGCATCTGCCCAGAAATGAGAAGGAATCTTGCTTTCAATCAAAAGAGTTCTTGCCATTTCTTGCAAAGAACGATTTTTCCTTTCCACAACACCATTTTGTTCTGGTGTATATGGAGTTGAAAAATTATGTTGAATGCCATTTTCCTCACAGAAGTTTGAAAAATTTTGATTTTCAAATTCTCCCCCATGATCTGTTTTAATGCAAGAAATAGTATAGCCCTTTTCATTCTGAACTCTTTTTGCAAGTTTTGAAAAGTATGAAAATGCCTCATTTTTATGAGCAAGAAAGAACACCCAAGTGAATCTTGTAAAGTCATCAACAATTACTAAGCAAAATTTCTTACCACCAATACTTTGAGTTCTGGTTGGTCCAAACAGATCCATATGAAGTAGCTGCAAAGCACGATTAGTGGAAACTTGATGTATAGATTTAAAAGAGCTCCTTACTTGCTTTCCTAGGCTGCATGCATTGCATAGTTCTATTTTTCTGTATTTCAGATCTGGTAAACCTCGAACCAGTTTCTTGTTTGAGACCTTTGAGATTTGTTTCATACTGATATGTCCCAACCTTCTGTGCCATAGATTTTCATCTTCTTTGATTGAGATCAAACAATGAGTGGAGTCTGGATTGACATCCAGAAGATAGATATTGCCATGTCTTCTTCCTGTAAATGTTTGAGTAGAATCTTTGCTTGTCCCTGAACATGTATTTTCTTGAAAGTTTATTCTGAAACCTGTATCACATAGTTGGCTTATGCTTATCAGGTTGTAGTTGAGTCCTTTTACCAATGACACATCATTGATTGTAAGTCCTCCAATTTCAACTGTTCCTTTGCCAACTATTTTTCCTTTGGTATTTCCTCCAAAGGAAACTTTTCCACCATTCAGATTGTGTAGGTCAACAAATATGCTTGGATCTCCTGTCATATATCTAGAGCATCCACTGTCTAGGTACCACTTTCTTTTTCTTTTTGTGGTAACCTGCAAAAATCAAAACTTCTCAAGTTTTCTTTGGTACCCAAATTTGTTTGGGTCCTTGAGCATTAGTATAGGCTGTCTTAATAAAATCTCTTCGAACAGGTCTCCAGACCTTAGGACATTCATTCTCGAAATGTTGTGGATTTCCACAATTTGAGCACTTGAGAGCACTTCGGCCAACAGGTTTTACAAAATTCTTTTTAAAATGATTTTTGTAAGCTTGTCGAGGAGGTCTTTGTTTTAATCGCTCCTTGACTTTTGGAAAATCAATCAAGCTGTCACTTTCCTTTACAAATCCTAGACCAGATTTGTTATAGTAAGGAATTTGAATGGAAAGGATATGCTTCAAGGTTTCTGAACCTTTTGAAAACTTGGAAGTAATTCCTGAGACTTCCTTTTTCAAAACAGTATTTTCTTTGGAAAGATAATCTTGACTTTCCTTTATAAGGCAAAATTCTTTTTGAAGAAAATTAATCTTTTCTTTTTGTAAGATATCCTGTTGCCTCAGAGAAGAAATTTCCTTTTTCAAAGAAGAGATTCTTTTAAGAGCAGTCTTGAATTCAAAGCATAATTCATCAATGTAATTCGACACTTCAATAGTCATTTCGGAAGGTTTTACCTCGATTTCCATTCTAGGATTAGAGTCTGAGTCTGAATCTGATTCTGCCATTAGACAGAAGTTTGAGATATCTTCATCGCTGTCTTCACATTCTGTATCACTCCAGGTTTCTGCCTTCAAGGCCTTCTTTGCTTTTTCATATTTTGTTTTCTTTTTCAGGAGTGGGCAGTTAGGCTTGATATGTCCACGTTTCCTACAGTGAAAGCATATCACATCCTTTGATTTTTCTGTCTCATCGACAGACCTCTTATTTTCAAAGGGCTTCTTCCCTTTGAGATTTCTTCCTCTGATTTTCATTCTTTTGTACTTCTTTATGAAGAGAGCTAATTCTTCATCATCAACATTTTCATCTTCTGAATCTGCATCAGAATCAATGTTAGTTTTCAATGCAATTGACTTGTTACCTCTGGTTTCGTTCTCCTCATTTCGTTTCTCAGTCTCATATGATTGAAGAGTTCCAATTAACTCATTCACTGATAGAGGCTTGATCCTTTGTGTCTCACAAAGAGATGTTTTGATGTTATCCCATTCCTTTGTCAGTCCTCTCAGTAGTTTGTTGACTTTCAATGTATCTGGGACTGGTTGTCCTTGATATGCAAGACCGTTTACTATGTCAGTAAACCTATCATACATATCAGCAATTGATTCTTCAGGCTTCAGTTTGAAGGATTCATATTGACCAAGCAGAAGATTGATTTGAGTTTCCTTGGCTCGATCTGTTCCTTCATAAGTAATGTAGAGAGTGTCCCAGATTTCTTTAGCAGATTCACAGGCAGCAATCTTTTTATATTCAATAGGAGATAAAGCACAATAAAGAGAATAAATTGCTTTAGAATCTAGAGTTTCTCTTTTAGAGATTTCAGCTGGAGACAAAGGAGGATCTGCTGATTTGCTTTCGTCTGCTTTTTCTTTTGAATTAGAGGATTTTGGTTTGACTCCTTTGATGATGACATCCCATAGCGCATGATCAATTGACTTTATGAATGCCTTCATCTTGTTCTTCCAGACACTGTATTCCTTGCCATCGAAATATGGTGGCCTGTTATTGCTCTGACCTTCAATAAGCCCTGGAGCACCAAAGCTAGCCATGTAGATCGTTAACTCAGAAGTAAAACACTTCAATAAACGAGCAACCTGCTCTGATACCAATTGATGTGACTAGCAGGAATCACCTAGAGGGGGTGAATAGGTGACTAAAAACAATTTTAAGTCTATTTATGCGGAAATAAGGTAAATCACAGAATAGTCTGAATAAAGTTCAGATGCAGATGAAACTTATGATGTGCAGAAAGTAAAGTAAGAGATAAGGAATAGAGAATCTGCACACAAATTTATAGTGGTTCGGCTTATAGCAAGCCTACGTCCACTCTCCCACGCGTACAGCCTACCGGTTGGATTTCACTATGTAATCAAGAGGAATTTACAGATTTTGAGTGATATCACTTTTGTGTATGATAGGACTCTCTATCTCACACAGTCACTCTTACAAAGTAACCCTCAAGATCTCAGTATTTTGGCTCGGAACAACAAGAGAAATGAATGGAGTAAACTCAGACTTTGGACTTGTTGATTCTTGAATCTGTATCCTTCTCGCTGCTCGTTGATCTCCTTAAATACTCCTCTACTTCCAAACTAGCCGTTGGACAGCTTCCAGAGGATCATCTTCCAATCTTTACTATGGACAGATTTGTATAAGAAAGATTGAGTAGCCGTTGGATAACAGATTCTGAATCCCGCTGATTCTGTTCGCCCATACAATCAGAATCTTGGTTTCCATAAGTAGAGTTTTGTCCGTTGTAATGCATTCTTGTCGTAATATTTTATTGTCAATCAGTTTGATTGAGACAATCAAAACATTCCTTCTGTGAAATCCATACCAGATCACTAGCTGTTATGTTTCGTTCTGAACTTTGCGTCTGAATAATTTATGCGTCTGAATAAATTCTGCGTCTGAATAAATTCTGCGTCTGCATCTCAGAACTTGGATTCTGTGGGTTATCAAAAGACTTATATTTCCATGCTCGTAAAATCTGAATAACTTCTTTCTGAGTTTTCATATGTATATACATTTATACCTGAAATCAAAAAAAAGTTCAGAACAAGTATCAGATTTTACAATAAAACAAGAAGGTTTTGTCAACTTCAAAACTGGTTGGAGTTTTCCTCAACACCAACAACATGGCCGAGTACGAAGCTTGCATCCTCGGACTCCAAGCCGCAGTAGAAATGGGGATAACCAAGTTGAAAGTGTTTGGTGATTCTGCTTTGATTATTCTCCAAACTGTGGGAGAGTGGAAGACGAGAGACACCAAACTAGTGCCGTACCATGAATACCTCGAAGAAATCATAAAGGAATTCGAAAATATTTCTTTTGAGTACTTATCGAGGTCTCATAATCAGTTTGCTGATGCGCTAGCTACGTTATCATCCATGTTGCAAGTGATTAATGGGTTAGAGGTAGAACCCTTGAAGATCGAAGTTCTGACAAAACCGGCCTACTGTATGGTTGTGACCAGAGAACCTGACGAAAAGCCATGGTATTATGATATCATGAGTTACATCCAGAAACAAGAATTTCCTGAGGGAAGCACCCCGGCTGACAGGAAGTACATAATGAAAATGGCTTCGAAATTCTTTGTTAGTGGTGAAAAGCTGTACAAAAGATCATATGATTCGATCCTATTGAGGTGTGTGGATACGGCTGAAGCTACTAGAATCATGCAAGAAGTACACGAGGGGATATGTGGTCCACACATGAATGGCCACATGTTAGCTAAGAAGATTATGAGGTTGGGTTATTATTGGCTCAGTCTTGAGAGTGACTGCATCCAACATGTCCGAAGATGTCATCGTTGTCAGGTTCATGGGGATAAAATAAATGTTCCCCCGACGGAATTACATCAGTTGTCTGAGCCATGACCCTTTTCAATGTGGGGCATCGATGTGATTGGCCCAATTAATCCTAAGGCATCAAATGGACACCGATTTATCCTGGTCGCGATTGATTATTTCTCTAAGTGGATCGAGGCGGCATCTTATGCAAACGTCACTGCAAGGAATGTTGTAAAATTCATCAGACGAGACATAGTCGCTCGCTATGGTGTCCCCGAGGCTATTATCACCGATAATGGGACAAATTTGAACAACAAGTTCATTGATCAGTTGTTCAACGAGTTTAAAATCCGGCACCTGAATTCATCTCCTTATCGTCCACAGATGAATGGAGCAGTTGAAGCCGCTAACAAGAACATCAAGAAGATCTTAGCCAAAACGGCTCAAAACTATCGTGACTGGCATGAAAGGTTGCCATTTGCGTTAATGGCATATCGGACTTCGATCCGAACCTCTGTCGGAGCAACCCCTTTTTCCTTGGTGTATGGCATGGAAGCAGTCCTACCCGTCGAAGTAGAGATCCCTTCCTTGCGAGTCTTGTCTCAAGTGGAGTTGTCCGAGGCGGAATGGATGCGACAAAGGCATGAGCAGTTAAACCTAATTGATGAGAAGCGATTGAAAGCCATTTGCCACGGTCAAATCTATCAGCAGAGGATAGCTAGATCCTTCAATCAAAAGGTGCGTCCAAGACACTTCGAGGTAAATGATCTAGTCCTAAGGAAGGTGCTGCCAGTCTTTCCTGTTCCTGGAGGAAAATTCGCCCCAAACTATATTGGTCCGTATGTGGTTAAAAAGGTGCTTCCCGGAGGCACCCTGATTCTCGCAGAAATGGATGGTCGTGAGTTCTCCACTCCTGTTAATTCTGATGCTGTGAAGATGTATTATCCCTGATGGAATTTAACACTTTGCAGCAAAAGTTTTCAAATGTTTGGTTTTATACTCTGATTCACAAACATTTCACTAATGAATAAATGGTTTCAATCAATTTAAATATGGAATGTGTGCATTGGCTTTGAATTATGCTTGATCATTTTGTCAGTTTACATTATCGATTTCAAAAGGGGAATTTATTTAGACAATATGATAACTCATGTGGAATGGATTGAATGTGTTGAATGAGGTACATCGGGATGATGAAAGGCAAGCCATATCCTATACACAGTCCCGTGCACTAATCCCCAGTGAGTTAAGTAGAAAAACTCCATGTCTGCAAGGTGAAGGGTTATCTCGCAAAAGGTACGGTAACTGAAATGATGAGAGGCGGTTCATTTCTCTATCCCAAATACTACAGGTTATCCATTGTTTTGCCACTTTGAGCCTAAACGTTTGGAGAAATTCATTCAAATTACCCCTGTCGAGAACCACCCCATATCGGGGCAAACTGGAGGTAAGTCAGCGTCATAAGGTGAACAATGAGTAGAAATTTTCGTGCTCTCACTTGCATCAATCTTCGAGTGTTGCTTTTTCAGATGAATTCACGTGAAGTTCAAGTGCCTTAGAATGACGAAGAGCATTTCTTTCTCTATCCTATACACATTTTATCCTTTACTAAGCCCAATTGAGCCCGCAAATTCGTTTCATATAAACCCAGTTGATGATCATCCCCCACACTGGGGCAAGGCAAAAAGTCATCATTGCTCAAGCAGCATATTCGAAGCGTCGATAGAAGACAAGACTCCTTGAAAATTTAAATGGCGAGTCATTCAGTCAGATATAGCTGGCCAGTGTTTACATTGTAAAAAAAAAAAAAAGGGAGGGGGGCAAGAAAAAGCAGTATGCCTGGTAAAAGCAAGGCCAATACCCAATGAAAAAATGTCAGGATATGACATGTCAAAATCATCCCCAGTAGAACAATAGTCCTACAAGTCTCAAAGGAATCAAGTGATGAACTCTCGAAGCCAATGGAACATCTACCGAGAAGACAATCCCTGATGGAAAAGAGCACCGGTGATAATGCCGAGATGATCACCAACTCTCACCCCAATTATACACATTTTGAGCCTTATGATCCATTCATTTCTCAACCCATGAGCCTAGCCTGCGTTACGTCCCTTGCAAAGTCTCTTCAGATTAGGGCACTTGAACTAACGTAGAGTTTCTGATGTTTATAAGCTTAGCTCAAAGAAGTGCGAGCAAGTCCATTTCTATCTCATTTTGCAGGGTTCTTGACTTGTAAACTCGGAGACAATTGCAGAGTATTTTCTTTCAATAGCCTCGACTCGAAGAGTCTCTTTTGCTAAGCCATTGACCAAGCCCATGTTACGGTCCTAACAAAGACCTCTCAGATTGGTAAAGTCGTACTGCTTGCGAGAATACTCAGACCCTTGTCAACATGATGATAGTGAGATGGAGCGATTTTCCATAAATCAGCCTTTTCTATGAGAATGAGAGAAAGCCCTTTTGGACCGGAAGTCCCTCGTTCGACGTTTTCAAGATATCCGCTTGTGAGTTCGGATTGTCTTATCATGATTTTTCCCCAGCGAAGTTTGTAATGCTGATTTGACAAAAACATCGTGCATGAAAATCAGTTGAAATCATAGTACATGTGTATATGTGTTCTTGACAGTATGCGAATGCATATTACATGTTACTTAAAATCGTGTCTAACAGGAGACACACCTTCAGAGTTGGAGATATCACCAGGTAAGTATATCTCTATCCCTAGGATGTCTATGACTATCTAGGTATCTCTAACCTGTTCAAGCAATTGTCAGGTCCCACATTTGATCATTTTTGCAATCTCTAGATGCCTTTGATTGTGTTCAGGTGTCTATTGATCAAACCTTTTCAGGTACTTCTGATGATATCCAGGTACTTTGTCAAGGAACTCTTGAACACTTGGACTAGCCCCTTTGTTCATCAAATCACAGATTTTCATACAATCTCGAGAAGATTCCCCCGTTACATGACTATGAGCAGGTATAGGCATGACGGCCAAATCTTTACATATGAGCAGGTATATGTAAAGGTCGGAATATTCTCCCCAAATTTCAGGTATTCCCCCGCTACTCACCTATGAGCAGGTATAGGTGAAGCGGCTAAATCTTTGCATATGAGCAAGTATATGTAAAGGTCGGAATACTCTCTTTATCTCAGATGTTCCCCCGCTACTCGCCTATGAGCAGATATAGGTGAAGCGGCCAAATCTTTGCATATGAGCAGGTATATGTAAAGGTCGGAATATTCTCTTAACCCCAGGTGTTCCCCCGCAGTTCACTTATGAGCAGGTATAAGTGAGGCGGCCAAATCTTTGCATATGAGCAGGTATATGTAAAGGTCAGAATATCCTCTTGATTTCAAAAGTTTCCCCCGCAATTCACTTATGAGCAGGTATAAGTGAAGCGGCCAAATCTTTGCAAACACCTATGGAGATGTATAGGTAGTTCGTAAAGATCGGAAATGTTCTCATGAATCCAGATGATGATTGGATATGTCGAGCTTTCTTCGTGTGTTTTGACTTAACTGCAGATCACCGAAGTTCATCAACGTATATCAGGCAATACCTATGGGACTGAGCCCATACATTTGCCAAAACAACATACAAGTTAAAGTTGTGCCTCGAATTGCATTATCTCGCTCCTGTCAGGTAAGTAATTCCAGGTATGTTTTCTACTCATATCAGCATGCATCATTTCTTAATGCATTGTAAAATGGGACTCATAATCCCGACAAAAACAACATTCATTGCATTTGCATGGTTGAAGTTTAGGTATCATTTAGTCTTTGAATGCAACCTCTACGAGCTCACCTTCAAAGAGGGGCAGCTGTTGACACCTAAATTTTGGCGCATCATTTAGTGTAATTTGCATAGAAAATTAGGGATTAAATTTTTAACCCCTAAACAAAAAATATTTAAATTGCATAACATATAGTTTAAGTTCATTTTAGATTAATTGCATTTTGCATTGGACTAGCGGTGACGAGCGAGCTTAAATTTCATCGAATGGGACTCGGCTCGCTTGGAATGCAAGGGCCGGGAATTACAAGTCAAACGGGCTTGGTTGTTTTAATTTGAGCTTAATTCAGCCCATTTATCCTTAATTAATTCAGCCCATTTAAATTAAATTAAAATCTAAGCCCAAGTCTAAGCCCATTAGGGCTAGAGGACCCATCTAATTGACCTAGATTAGGGTTATATATACTTCATTAGGTCAGAATTTTTGAGGTGGGGGACTCATAATTTTCAGATCAGAATTTTTAGAGTTTTAGAGAGAGCAAGAGCGAGGATAGAGAGACAGAGTTGATCGTGCGTGGGTTCGATCACGCCGACCACGCCAACCACGCTCGTGCCGCCCCGACGCCGCGCCAGCTGCTCACGGCCAGACCCGTGGCCGTGAGTCGCCACCGCTACCCCCGTGCCGACTCCGCGCTGCTCGCAGCCACTGCCCGTCGCCTTGCTGCTGCTGCTCTGCCACGTCTGCTCCATTCCACTCCGGCTGCCGCAGGTGCCCGTGCTCCGTTCAAGCTTGCAACCATCGAGTGATCAGCGCATCCCCGGCAACGTCCTCAGACCAGCAGTGTTCCGAGAAGTCAGTCCGCTGCAAGTCCATCAAGACGACCACTTGTCTTCACTGAACCGATCTTTGGGACAAGTCCAATTGCGCGTTGCTGTGGTTGAGATTCCTGGATGCTGTGTCCGCCAGAAAGTTGTTGCCAAGGTAGAAAGAGAAAAATATTTTATGTGCATGTGATGACTCGTGGGTGAGGTGGCGAGAAAGTTTCTGAGGGAGTGCATCATTGAATCATTCACAAATAAGAAGAACGCAAGTGTCCAGGACTGAAAACATCTACAAACTCCAGTTAGCCGTGAATCCCGTGACCCCCTTTCTCGTCAGCTATTGCCTCTACGAGCAACGCCACGAGCTGTAGTCCGAGAACTACTGTCGTGCATAGCCATCCACGGCCGAAAATCACCGCCGATCCGCCGCCGTCAGCCGTCCCGTGATCCGCAAACCCAATCCGGCATCAAGCTCGATTTGGAAAGTTATCCGTAAATTAGGTAAGAAACTTTATCCGATATCGTTTCAAATATTTAAATTCCTAATTCGAGTGATTTCGTTGTCTTTGTTTGGTTAGTAGATATATTTGAATGATGCATGGCATATTCGCAAGATTTCAAAAAATATACTAAGTTAGGAAATTCCTAACTTGATAACGTGTCGGGACGACTATCCGATCTCAACCATGAGATACAATACTCGGTGGCACGGAAAATCTCTATCCTATCCATAACTATTTGGATATGATAATAGATTTTATTTTGTTCCCAAATTCAAACGAATTGCCTTCCATTAATATCCATAACCACATGGATATGATCATCGGTTTATATCGTTTCCTTAATTCAAAGATAGTAAAACAAATCTTGTGGATTGCGCGGACTGCGTGGACCGATTTTGATCGTGGTGATTATCTATCTATTTGATTTATTTCTTTTAAAAAGAAAATTCCAAAAAAAGATTAGTTAGGATTTGAATTGATTTTATTAGAAGATAATGATGCATGTTTAGGATAGATTTAGAATAACTTTTTTTGAATAAATCGATAGGATAACTTTTTAATTTAAATTAGGAATTAGAGTAATTTATTTCCTAGTTTAATTTAGATATTATCCTGATCTCGGTGGTTCATTTTAGGGTAATTTTTAATTTCGAATTTTCATGAAAAAAAAAGAAGAATGAATTGTTTTATGGTAGATTAGGATAGATTGCATTCTTAATTTAAGTAATTTATTATTTCGAATTTTAACAAAAACCTCAAAAATAAGTCATGTTATGATATGTTAAGTCATCATAGGTTGCATGTTAATTTAGACATATTTTTATTCCGAATTTCATTAGAAAATACCAAAAATAAATCATTTGCCCGTCATCAGAATTAGGTCACGTCGTCGCATGACATATAGTTTGTATGCTAGGTTGCATTACTTGCACGTCATTTTTGCACGTCATTGCATGTAGATTAGGTTTCATTTAAATAAGCGAAAAGCCAAAAATTGAGTGAATTCCTTGTTAATTAGAAATCATATTAGGTTGTTGATGTGATTTTCTAGCTAACAATGCAGATGCTTACGTTGCTTCGAGGTAAGTAATTCTTCCAACTTGCAATTTATTTAATGCTTTCTTGGGTGTTAAATTGGTGGTTTGCGCACCCGCATGAACACCTCACATGTTAGTGACTAAGTTAAAATGGATCCAGATTGCTTGCCAAAACATTTTTGAAAAGAAAAGGTACCGAAAGGGCGTTAGACTAGATCTAACGTAATCAAGTCCCCGGGCTTAGAATCTCTGGTTCGTAGGAATAAAACATATCTCCCTATGTTTTATTTAGGTTTCTAATCGACCTACCACAAATAGATTAGTGGCGACTCCGAGCATGAAAAATTTTGCATGTTAAAAAAACTTAAACCCTAAATTGCGAATTGGTAGGGCTTGGGAGGGCCCGAGTTAGGCTTAGTCTTAACAATCCATTAGCCTGAGAGGAATTTTAGGTCGCGACATCCAGCATTGTTGATTAAATTCCAATGCTGTGCCACCAGTTCAACGTCGTCGATTAGATTCCGGCGTTGTGCTTGGAATATAGCTGTTGATTGGATTCTAGCCATATTCTCTCAGGTCACGTCATTGATTAGATTCTGGTGTATCTGAAATTGCAATGTTGTGTATTGGTCGTGTCGTTGATTGGATTCCGACATAGCTTGGTCTTGACATTTGCAAGTTGTCATCCTATCGTTAGTATTGTTGAGTTGGGTGTATTATCGAGTTAAGTTATAAGGCACAAGTTGGGTTTAATAGACGCATTTGATATTCTCTGTTCGAGCTTGATTCAAGACCCTAGTCTCCTCTAATAAAATCCGAAACGCAGCGTTCGGTGAAAGATTTTCGACGGGATAAAACTGGCAAAACAATATCACTTCTTTTACCGTACTTTTTGGGAGAAAGAGAAATGGATAAAATGTTCCTTCCATTGCAAGGACCCTTGTATAACAAAAGTGATGACACTTGGGAAAGAAGCGGAATGGAAATGGAATTGGGAACGCAAGCAGAAGCATTGCTGCAATTTCTTTATCATGGAGAGGAGGGAAAGAGTGAGAATCAATGGGAATGTTTTATTGAAAAAAGCCAAACGTACAAGTGGATTATTAATTAATCCTAAGTTTTGATAATTTTCAATAAGAAAAATCTGATATGGTAAGTAGAGGGAAAATTACAAAAAAAGTCCCAAACCTTTTGCAAACCAGCCAATTCAGTCCTTTTGGCTGGCCGGCGCTGACATGGCCTCCAGCCGGCTGACGTGGCACCGGCCGGTGTCCACGTGGCAATATTTTACTATTTTTTTAAATATTTTCGAATTTTTTTCCTTTTTTCTTTTTTTTTCTTTTCCTTCTCCCCCCAAGTAGGGCTCGTCGGCGAGAGCAGAGGTCGCCCAGCCAAGGCGAGCTCCGCCTCGCCAGATCTAGGCGAGGGCGGAGCTCGCCTAGCCATGGCGAGCTCACCCAGCTCCGGCGAGGGCCTAGCTCACCTCGCCGGAGCTGGGCCCTCGTCGGCGAGCTTGCCTCTTGGCCGGATAGGCCAGGGGGGAGAAGGAAAAGAAAAAAGGAAAAAAAATTCAAAAATAATAAAAAAAAATTAAAATATTGCCACGTGGACGCCGGCTGGCGCCACGTTAGTCAGCCGGCGGCCACGTCAGTCGGTCGGCGGCCACGTCAATGCCGGCCAATCAAAAGGACTGAATTAGCTAGTTTGCAAAAGGTTTAGGATTGAATTGGCAAAAAAAAAGGTTTAGGACTGAATTGGCACAATTGCAAAAGGTTTAGGACTTTTTTGGTAATTTTCCCAGTAAGTAGACTTACTTGATACGCAATTACATATTAAAGTTTGGGGTTAATACTACTAAAGATTACAAACTGGTACACATTTGTCACATCTACTCAAACTAATTTTCGGGTAATAAAAAAATCTCAAATTGGTATACCCGTGTCACATTTAGCCCAATATAATTTCGTGTTACAAAAAGTCCCAAACTAGTAGATTTGTGCCACATTTACCGCAAACCGGCGACCACGCCAAGTGGTCTTACAATAAGGTTAGTTTATAGGTGTAGGACTTTTTCTCAATCTTTTAGTAAGGTTAGTCTAGGTGGTCTTATTTGCTTCCTTTAAGCAAGAAGATAGGAGTTGCAAAGGCACCAAGTGGCAAGAGCTGATTAAATAGACCTCGTTAAGAATAGCCGACGAATTAATCCTTTACGTTGGCCTCTCTTAAATTCCGTGATGGACTTATTCATCATCGAGCATGAAAATTCTGTTGACCCGAAACTTGATGCTAGTTCAATTTCAGAGCAAACACAGTAAATAATATGGAACCAAAATAACCCGAAAGAGACCTCCCTTTTGATTTGAAGGGAGAGTTTATTGCATTTGGAACAGAAGTCCTGATGTCTCTGGCACTGGGCCAAAGGCTTCTAGGGATTTAACAAATATAGAAACATAAGCAATTATTCCCACTGCAAACCGCCCCGGGATGCTTATCACCATAGTATTTGTCACAAAAGGCTTGACACGGAGCAACCTGGCAACCGCCCGGTGCTGTCCCATACAGCACGCATCTACGCTCAGCCTCCACTTCATAATTGCCTGTCATTAGGAGACAAAACTTCAAACGATTGAACCCGTAAAGAAAACACAATCTTGTTATAAGTTCCTTAATCATGACAGTGTCATCCTTCTTCGAGAAGGAAATCGAAGATGGTGAAAATGGGAGAGGGATAAAGAGAGAAACGATTACACATAGTGAAGAGGAGAAAAACTAGAAGCATTGCGGCCACGCAGGGTCTCTTCATGTTCATGTCTCCAGATATTTCAGAAGGCTCAAGTATATTAATCAGTTCCTCTTATGCTATATGCTTTCCTTGGATACCTTTGTGTGTAACCATGTGCTCCTATTTATAGGGTGACTGGCCTTACCAAAAAAAAAAACCCACTTCACAGTCACTGTTGAAACCCCACAGGCATGCCGCTTTTGGAAGGAAATATCAGAATATTTATGAGTTTTTACTTTTCAATCTATCAAAATCGGCAGGCCATTGGTTTAATATTTATTGATGTGGTAAGTCTCTATTGAACCTGTGGGCACTTTTTAACTTAAGGTGTTTTTAAATGTTATTTTGACCAGCAATTTACTTCTCGTGCATACTAAAGGAAGTACTAAGAGCTGAGTCAAGTTTCATCAAATGCCTTTCTTTAACTGGTTATACTTACAAGGAAGATTCATTTACTAGCTAATTCAACAATTTCAATCACTTGAGTGTTGTAACTCTTTTCTCGATAACTTGAGTGTCGCTTATTAAAAAAAGAGTTCACTTGAGTATTATAATTGTCAATCGATCACTTGAGTGTCTTAAATATTTTAAAACGTTCATCCCAAGAGCCAAAAATCCAATATAGTATGGCACTTGGGATGAACACTTTCAAATATTTATGGCACCGGAATGACTGATTGGAAAGTTATATGACATTACAGTGATCGGAAAAATAAAGTTATGGTACTCAAGTAAGTCATGTAAAAAAGTTATAGTACTCAAGTGGATGCATATATCGAAATAGGTGATGTACTATTCATTATAATATATCGAAATATATATAATTTCTCACGTTTCTCTCTTCCGCAATTCTTATATTTAACTCCAACATTCAATAATTTAAATCTCAACGGTCACTAAATATGTGACATAAATACGGGGGAATTAAATCACTAAATTCCAAAAAAAAAAAACCCACTTCACAGTCACTGTTGAAACCCCACAGGCATGCCGCTTTTGGAAGGAAATATCAGAATATTTATGAGTTTTTACTTTTCAATCTATCAAAATCGGCAGGCCATTGGTTTAATATTTATTGATGTGGTAAGTCTCTATTGAACCTGTGGGCACTTTTTAACTTAAGGTGTTTTTAAATGTTATTTTGACCAGCAATTTACTTCTCGTGCATACTAAAGGAAGTACTAAGAGCTGAGTCAAGTTTCATCAAATGCCTTTCTTTAACTGGTTATACTTACAAGGAAGATTCATTTACTAGCTAATTCAACAATTTCAATCACTTGAGTGTTGTAACTCTTTTCTCGATAACTTGAGTGTCGCTTATTAAAAAAAGAGTTCACTTGAGTATTATAATTGTCAATCGATCACTTGAGTGCCTTAAATTTTTTAAAACGTTCATCCCAAGAGCCAAAAATCCAATACAGTATGGCACTTGGGATGAACACTTTCAAATATTTATGGCACCGGAATGACTGATTGGAAAGTTATATGACATTACAGTGATCGGAAAAATAAAGTTATGGTACTCAAGTAAGTCATGTAAAAAAGTTATAGTACTCAAGTGGATGCATATATCGAAATAGGTGATGTACTATTCATTATAATATATCGAAATATATATAATTTCTCACGTTTCTCTCTTCCGCAATTCTTATATTTAACTCCAACATTCAATAATTTAAATCTCAACGGTCACTAAATATGTGACATAAATACGGGGGAATTAAATCACTAAATTCCAAAAAAAAAAACCCACTTCACAGTCACTGTTGAAACCCCACAGGCATGCCGCTTTTGGAAGGAAATATCAGAATATTTATGAGTTTTTACTTTTCAATCTATCAAAATCGGCAGGCCATTGGTTTAATATTTATTGATGTGGTAAGTCTCTATTGAACCTGTGGGCACTTTTTGACTTAAGGTGTTTTTAAATGTTATTTTGACCAGCAATTTACTTCTCGTGCATACTAATGGAAGTACTAAGAGCTGAGTCAAGTTTCATCAAATTCCTTTCTTTAACTGGTTATACTTACAAGGAAGATTCATTTACTAGCTAATTCAACAATTTCAATCACTTGAGTGTTGTAACTCTTTTCTCGATAACTTGAGTGTCGCTTATTAAAAAAAGAGTTCACTTGAGTATTATAATTGTCAATCGATCACTTGAGTGCCTTAAATTTTTTAAAACGTTCATCCCAAGAGCCAAAAATCCAATACAGTATGGCACTTGGGATGAACACTTTCAAATATTTATGGCACCGGAATGACTGATTGGAAAGTTATATGACATTACAGTGATCGGAAAAATAAAGTTATGGTACTCAAGTAAGTCATGTAAAAAAGTTATAGTACTCAAGTGGATGCATATATCGAAATAGGTGATGTACTATTCATTATAATATATCGAAATATATATAATTTCTCACGTTTCTCTCTTCCGCAATTCTTATATTTAACTCCAACATTCAATAATTTAAATCTCAACGGTCACTAAATATGTGACATAAATACGGGGAATTAAATCACTAAATTCCAAAAAAAAAAAACCCACTTCACAGTCACTGTTGAAACCCCACAGGCATACCGCTTTTGGAAGGAAATATCAGAATATTTATGAGTTTTTACTTTTCAATCTATCAAAATCGGCAGGCCATTGGTTTAATATTTATTGATGTGGTAAGTCTCTATTGAACCTGTGGGCACTTTTTGACTTAAGGTGTTTTTAAATGTTATTTTGACCAGCAATTTACTTCTCGTGCATACTAATGGAAGTACTAAGAGCTGAGTCAAGTTTCATCAAATGCCTTTCTTTAACTGGTTATACTTACAAGGAAGATTCATTTACTAGCTAATTCAACAATTTCAATCACTTGAGTGTTGTAACTCTTTTCTCGATAACTTGAGTGTCGCTTATTAAAAAAAGAGTTCACTTGAGTATTATAATTGTCAATCGATCACTTGATTGCCTTAAATTTTTTAAAACGTTCATCCCAAGAGCCAAAAATCCAATACAGTATGGCACTTGGGATGAACACTTTCAAATATTTATGGCATCGGAATGACTGATTGGAAAGTTATATGACATTACAGTGATCGGAAAAATAAAGTTATGGTACTCAAGTAAGTCATGTAAAAAAGTTATAGTACTCAAGTGGATGCATATATCGAAATAGGTGATGTACTATTCATTATAATATATCGAAATATATATAATTTCTCACGTTTCTCTCTTCCGCAATTCTTATATTTAACTCCAACATTCAATAATTTAAATCTCAACGGTCACTAAATATGTGACATAAATACGGGGGAATTAAATCACTAAATTCCAAAAAAAAAAACCCACTTCACAGTCACTGTTGAAACCCCACAGGCATGCCGCTTTTGGAAGGAAATATCAGAATATTTATGAGTTTTTACTTTTCAATCTATCAAAATCGGCAGGCCATTGGTTTAATATTTATTGATGTGGTAAGTCTCTATTGAACCTGTGGGCACTTTTTGACTTAAGGTGTTTTTAAATGTTATTTTGACCAGCAATTTACTTCTCGTGCATACTAATGGAAGTACTAAGAGCTGAGTCAAGTTTCATCAAATGCCTTTCTTTAACTGGTTATACTTACAAGGAAGATTCATTTACTAGCTAATTCAACAATTTCAATCACTTGAGTGTTGTAACTCTTTTCTCGATAACTTGAGTGTCGCTTATTAAAAAAAGAGTTCACTTGAGTATTATAATTGTCAATCGATCACTTGAGTGCCTTAAATTTTTTAAAACGTTCATCCCAAGAGCCAAAAATCCAATACAGTATGGAAAGTTATATGACATTACAGTGATCGGAAAGGAAGTTATGGTAATCAAGCAAGTCATGTAAAAAAGTTATAGTACTCAAGTGGGTACCGTATGAAAATTATGGCAGTTATGGTGTCATTTTCCCGAAAAAAACATTACATTGTAAGTAGACTTACCTAATTTGCTATTATATGTTGAATTTTGAATCAGCAAAATTCAAACCACAAAAAGTCAAATTCTAATTTCGATATGTCACCAAATATAATGATTTTTAGGCTCCATTCGTTTTACGAAAAATAACTTCAGGTAAAACGTTTTTTGAATTTTCCGGTGTTCGTTCCACGGAAAATAACTTTCCACGGAAAATATTTTCCTTCCTATGGACAAAATACCTTCACTTTTGAGGAAAATGACTTCCTCTTTCTCAAAAGAGGAAAACATTTTCCTTCTTCTTCTTCTTCTTCTTCTTTCACCATTTATTTTCAATATTTTCCTTTTCTTTTTTTTCCTTCTTCTTCTTCTCCCTCAGCCGGTCGCCAGCGACCTACCGGAGAAGAAGAAGAAGGAAAAAGAAAAATAAAATAAAATTAATTTTAAAAAAATAAAATTAAAAATTATTAAAAATTATTAAATGTATTGCAAGGAGGAAAATCTTTTCCATACCGAACAACGGAAAATATTTTCCAAGACTTTTCAGATTTCAGGAAAACACCCGAAAATTATGTCATTTTCCAGGAAAACATTTTCAAAAACGTAACATTTTCCGCGAAACGAACGAAGCTTTAAATTAACTCCCATCCTGAATTCTTATAATTCATTTAAATTTAATTATATTTTATTTCGATCGCTCCTTTCCTATATACCAAACGGCCTAAAGATTTTCATTTAGCTTAATCCTTTCTTTATCTGCTTAGCTATTCCCCTTACAATTTGTGGAATCATGATCATGCTCAACGCACTTACATTAAATTCAGGAGCATTGTCTTCTTCACATTGACTCGACAGCATACTTTGGGCATGACTTGTGTCACTTGGTTGTTATGCTTGTACAATTATGCTAAAAAGTCCAAACAAATAATTTAAACTATTACGTAAAGACGGATGCTTTTATGAGTGCAAGACCATTATAAACCCTCAATGCAGTTCCATACAATAAACATGACTAATCCATAAATTCAAACTTGACTACAATACCATACGTGTTGGAAAAAGCCAACAAAAGAAAAGGCTCTAATCTTTTGGTTAGGCGGAGGAAAGTTGTACATGAGAATAAACTCATTATTGATGATATATGTTAGGAATCGGTACATAATCACAAAGAAATAGAGATTAGAAGTGAGAAGAAGAAAACGAGACACAAGGTTTTATCCTGATTCTGTTGGAGAAACATAAAATTGATTATTGGTGTGATTGAGCACGTCGGTTGCTGGAAGCTACAAGCATTAAAGAAGAGTCATAAAAACTTCAACGTGGCTTCGGTTTTCTTCAACAGATTAAGCTATTTTATTGTCTTTCTTAATGATTATGGATTGTTATGTTTTCTTTATTAAATATAATCATTGGAGTTTGTGAACTTCAATTTCTATATAAAGAGATGAAGTCGTGAGTTGTAAATCAAGCCAAACACGAAGCCACAAAGACAAAGTATTCTAAATAAAAAGTTCTCCCTCCAATAATTATTTGTGCTCTTATTCCAAGTTTCCAAAGTTTATTATGATTCTTTTGGTTCTAACATTTGGTATCAGAGCTAGAAATGGCATCTACTAGTTCCGTTCAGTTACAACTTCCAAAGTTGAACGGGAGGAATTTTAATAACTGGTCCGTCCAAATGAAGGTTCTTTTCAAATCGCAAGATTTGTGGAACTTGGTGGAAAACTGCTACACCGAAGTGGCCAATGCTGAAGAATTCGATGCTTTGAGAAGGGAGGAGAAAGACCCTTTGGTGGAATCTCGGAAAAAAGATCAAAAAGCATTGTTTGCGATCTTTCAATCCATAGAGGAAATGATATTTGAAAAAATATCGAGTGCGGAAACCGCGAAAGCAGCGTGGGATATTTTGCAACAATCCTACAAAGACGATGATCGTGTCAAACGTGTACGGCTTCAAACACTTCAAGGAGATTTCGAATCTTTACGTATGAGTGACTCTGAATCAATCTTTGCGTATTTTGATCGTGTGCAGACCATTGTTAACCAATTAAGGGTTAATGGTGAAGAACTCCAAGATGTGCGAGTTGTAGAAAAGATCTTGAGGTCTTTGACTGAAAGATTTAACTACGCTGTCGCGACGATTGAAGAAGGGCAAGATGTGTCAACCATGACGTTGGAGCGGTTGATGGGTTCATTGTGCTCGCATGAGCAAAGAATGAATCAAAAGTCCGTCAATTCGACTCCCGAGAAAGCATTGCAAAGTCGGGTCACTCAATCAAGCCGAGGAGGCTATCAAGGTGGCCGAGGTCATGGAGGTGGTCGAGGACATGGACGTGGAAATTTTAATTTCATCAGAAAATATAAAACACGTGACAAATCAAAGGTCAACTGTTTTAAGTGTAACAAATTCGGACATTACAAATCCGAATGTAAAGCAAAGGTGGCATACGAGCAAGAACAACAAGCACATGCCATTGATGCCGAGGAAAATGTGGTGCTAGCGTGCAAGAAGGATGACTCAAGCATCGTGGACACCAAGATCTGGTACCTTGATACTGGGTGTAGTAATCATATGTCTAGCCGAAAGGAGTTATTCTCACAATTGGACGAGGAGGTTCGTGGTGAAGTTAATTTTGGGAATAAATCCAAAGTTCTCGTAATGGGCAAAGGTAACATTGCTATCAAGTCAAAAGATGATACGAATGTTACTGTTGCATATGTTTTCTTTGTACCGGGACTTTTTTGGAATTTGTTAAGTGTTGGACAACTTTCCGAAAGAGGCCATAAAGTCCATATTGAAAATGGAGTTTGCACCATCAAAGGTGTGAATGATAAGTTGATTACGATGGTGTAAATGACGAAGAACCAAATGTTCCCTTTGACTCTTCAGACGAAGAATCTTTTGAGTTTTCAAGCGATGATAAAAAATACAAACTCGTTGTGGCATCTTCGATTCGGTCATCTAAATTTTCATGGACTAAAATTACTAGTCCAGAAAAAGATGGTGATCGGCATGCCTCTGATTGACCGTCCAGATCGACCATGTGAAGGATGTCTTGTTGGAAAACAACATCGAGAATCCTTTCCAGTTGGAAAAGCCAGAAGAGCAACAACCATCGGAGTTGGTACATACAGACATATGTGGCCCTGTTGAGGTGGAATCAGTCGAATAAAAAAGGTACACGTTAATTTTTGTGGATGATTTTACCAGAAAAACATGGGTATATTTTCTGAGAGAAAAATCGGAAGCTTTTGGCAAATTTAAAGAATTTAAAGTCTATGTTGAAAAGCACAGTGAATTTATTTTAAAGACATTGAGATCAGATAGAGGGGGAGAATTAACTTCAAATGAATTTGAAAAATACTGTAAATTTCATGGAGTGAAATGTCAATTGACTACCAGTTATACTCCTCAACAAAATGGTATAGCAGAAAGAAAGAACAGGACAATTTTTGAAATGGCAAGAAGTATGCTAAAGGCTAAAAATTTACCCAAGAAGTTTTAGGCAGAAGCCGTTGCGTGTGCTGTATTTGTGCTAAACAGGTGTCAAACAAGGAGTGTTCTTGGAAGAACCCCAGAAGAGGCTTGGAGTGGCAACAAGCCAGATGTTTCGTTCCTACGAGTATTTGGGTACGTGGCATATCCCCATATACCAGATGAACGAAGGAAAAAGTTGGATGAGAAAAGTCAGAAGTGCATCTTCATCGACTACAGTGACATGACTAAGGGTTATAAGTTGTATAATCCAGTCACTGAGAAGGTAGTCATCAGTAGGGATGTCCAGTTTTTTGAAGATGAAGCCTGGGATTGGAACCAGAAGATTGACCAGAAAAGCATCACCATCGAAGACGAACCATTGGTGGGAGAGACAAAAAAATCTTCAATTGAAGATCCATCATCTTTGCCTGGTAGTTCATTTTCTTCACCAAGAGCAGTTTCAGAACCGTCGATACATCGTTCACAGCGATTGCGGGAGACGCCATCAAGATTCAAGGATTATATTGTCACAAGAGATGATGATAGTGATAGTGATGGAATCACTGATGAAACTATGATAAATTTTTGTTTATTTGCAGAATGTGACCTCATGTCCTATGATGATGCGGTAGCATATGAGAAGTGGATCCTAGCAATGGATGAAGAAATCCACTGTATTGAAAAGAATGACACATGGAAGTTAACTTCTTTATCACCTGGTAAGAAGCCCATTGGTGTCAAGTGGCTATATAAGACGAAGTACAAGCTTGACGGTCAAGTGGACCGACATAAAGCCAGGTTGGTTGTAAAAGGCTACAAACAAAAGCCAGGTATTGATTATTTTGAAGTATTTGCACCAGTGGCTCGAATGGATATCATTCGGATGATCTTAGCACTCGTAGCTCAGAATCGTTGGAAGATCCATCAAATGGATGTGAAATCAGCATTTCTCAATGGTGTTCTTGAAGAGGAAGTCTTTGTGGAGCAACCGCAGGGTTATGAGAAGAAAGGGCATGAAAATCAAGTTTACAAACTAAAAAAGACATTATATGGGCTAAAACAGGCACCTCGAGCGTGGTACATGAGGATTGACACTTACCTATTAAAGCATGATTTTCAAAAGTGTCCGTATGAGCATACACTGTATATCAAGTCAAATACTAACGGTGACATAATAATTGTGTGCCTTTATGTTGATGACTTGATATTTATAGGGAGCTGTCCAAAGATGTTTGCTGAATTCAGGGAGGCTATGACTAGCCATTTTGAGATGACAGATTTAGGATTGATGTCCTATTTTTTAGGCCTTGAAGTGAAGCAAACAAATGATGGCATATTTATTTCACAGCAAAAATATGCTAATGATATTTTGAAGCGATTGAAGATGGAATCACTCAAACAAATACGAACTCCCGTAGCAGAACGATTGGAGCTAAAGAAAGAAGGAGCCGGTAAACTAGTAAATCCCACTTATTTTAAAAGCATCGTTGGCAGTTTAAGATATTTGGCTTCTACTAGGCCAGATATTACTTATGGCGTGGGAATTATTAGTCGGTTTATGGAGAAACCATACCAATCACATTTGCAGGCAGCAAAAAGAATTTTGCGGTATGTTAGTGGAACTGGTAATCATGGAATTTTATATTCTTATATCGATAATTTTAGTTTGGTGGGCTACACAGATAGTGATTGGGCAGGTGATATTGAGGCTCGAAAGAGTACTTCTGGAAATGCTTTCTTTCTTGGATCAGGAGTAATTTCTTGGTCCTTGAAAAAACAACAAGTCGTTGCACTTTTGATAGCTGAAGCAGAATACATAGCGTTATCTTTAGCAGCATGTCAAGCAATATGGCTTCGTAGGATGTTGTGTGAATTAATGCATGAACAGACAGGTCCTACCAAAATATTGTGTGATAATAAATCGACTATGGCTTTAGCCAAGAATCCAGTTTTTCATGGCAGGAGCAAACACATCGACATCAAGTATTACTATATCTGTGATAGAGTCAAAGATGGCGAGATCGAACTTAATTTCTGTAGGTCAAAAGATCATATTGCAGATATTTTGACGAAACCATTGAAGATGGAGACGTTCAAAAAATTAAAGATGATGCTCGATGTTGTTGAATTCCAAAAATCAATTTTAAGGGAGGCTATTGGAGAAACATAAAATTGACTATTGGTGTGATTGAGCACGTCGGTTGCTGGAAGCTACAAGCATTAAAGAAGAGTCATAAAAACTTCAACGTGGCTTCGATTTTCTTCAACAGATTAAGCTGTTTTATTGTCTTTCTTAATGATTATGCATTGTTATGTTTTCTTTATTAAATGTAATCATTGGAGTTTGTGAGCTTCAATTCCTATATAAAGGGATGAAGTCGTGAGTTGTAAATCAAGCCAAACACGAAGCCGCAAAGACAAAGTATTCTAAATAAAAAGTTCTCCCTCCAATAATTATTTGTGCTCTTATTCCAAGTTTCCAAAGTTTATTATTATTCTTTTGGTTCCAACAGGTTTACCCTTAAACTAGGGCTACGTCTAGCAGATGATTCAACTATAATGAGTACATCGCACCTCTCTATTACATCTCTTAATTACAAGAGAAAGAGAATATATGTATATAAGCAATAATTTGATTCAAAATAGGAAACACACCCCAACAATATAAACAAGCTAGGATTTTGGATATTTTTCCATCCAATAAAATACAAGCTATGATTGCCTCTCCTTGTTTTATCATTAATTTCCTCTTCCTTTAGTTTCTAGTGAAAGTAAAGAGATTTTGAAAGGATATTATCCGAAGATATATATTGCAGTCTAATGAAATCCGAAAATAAGCTTGTCTTGGTACGTCGGAATATGTAACCAATTTGGTCACCAATGGATCGCTCAACAATAGACTTGTCAAAATGGGTTATATACCCATTTATTAACTCATTTTTTATGGGCTAAATTGTTATATGGGTTAATAATATTCAATAAATGGGTCATAAATGGGTTTCGACCCAACTCTATGGGTCGTAAATGGGTTTAATATAAGTATTAAATGGGTTCATAACTTACTTAAACTCAACCCACCTCTATGACTGTCTCTTTTCACTCTATGTTGATCTCGAGCTCGCTCACGCCTTGCTTTCACTTTAGTTTGGGTATGAGTTTTCCTAAACTTGATTAAATATTTAAGTGTTTTAGTAATATGTATTGGGTCGGGTATAGGTTAAGTATGGATCATTAGATATATATTACATGAAAATTGGTCAAATGGATTAAATGGGTCAATTTGGGTTGGACCATTATCGACCAAACCCACCCATTTGAGAGATATACTCAACAAAAAAATAATCATTAGAAATATAAGTAGAAAAAGGGATCCACAAGAAAGTGAAGAAAGAAATTTTCTTCCTTTGTAAACTTTCAGATGAATTTGGTTTACCAACTGAACATCCCCAAAAAGGTGGGGCTTTTCCATTGGATTCAGGGCAAGATTTACCTACCGGAGGATAGCAGCGGTAAGTGGCAGCATTTGAGAGCCTTTCCCATCACCCTCTTGTCACAATAGCTCACATCTTCTTTCGTAAGCAAAAAGCTCACTGAAGGAATTAGATTGCTGCGCATTCTCAAAAGCAATTCCACATACATGCTGGAGCTTCCCCAGTTTTCACTTGCAAATGGGTTTGTGGCAAGTTGAGTGAGCAAAACTAAGGTGAGCTACAGAATTGCCCTTCTTTTTGCCTTAGTTCATCACATTCGATTATTAACGCCCCAAACCCAATGCTTTCGAGGTGCCAGTGGGGTTTGGCGGGCACTCTTCTTTACCCAGTGGCTTCCAGTTACAACAGATTAAAGAGGCAAAGCCCCACATGCAACCGAACCACGAGCACACTTCACAGCCGCTTATCACCTCATGTTGATTCGCTTGCATGTGTGAAATGTTGATATCTGTCTAGGACTCGTTATAGAGGCCAGACTTCTAATCCATAAGTCTGATTATTTGTGCTACTTATGCATTGTGACAGGCTGCCATTCGTCGGGCAGCAACATTAACATCGCTGCACGCGAGTAGCTAAACCTTGCCTTATCTAATGTGCTTCTCACACCTCCCTTAGATCCTGGTAGAATTTGGAGCTTTGCTATTTTTGGTGGCTCTATATTAAGAATCCGCTTTATTTTGAGCAAGTTTTTCCTTTGGCTTTGAGAAAGGCAATTTGCCATATCCTGTAGGTTCTCTTCTATCTTCCTCAAACAATTGGTTGCCTTTAAAATAAGAGCATATTTGGAACTGATGAAGAGGATAATAGGGTCGAAAAAATGAACTGCATGGCAAAGTGGCTAACATCATCCCTAGGTAAATTATATCATGTGGATCTCATGTGTAATCCATTAACACTTAGGAATACTTCATGTTCTAATATGGACCGAGACTAATTGTGATATTTTCCCCTTTATGGTTATGGATGACTAAACTTGACGTGATCTAATTTTGTGACTGCATTTGTACATGCAAAAACACAATGTTCCATTAATTACTATTTTTAGTTTAGGGAATAAGGAAACTTAGAAGAGAGAGTGGGAGTGAGAGCTAGCACTTTGTTTTTCGGTTTAATGATGGAACCAGAGATCGGTTCACGGCATGAAATTAGGGTCCTGCACCTATCATTCAAAGATACAGCATTTATCCACACAAGCAAACTTCATTTCATTTGCCAAAAGTCAATTGCAAATAATACAATGAGTGGACAACTAACTTCATGTGATGTGAATTTGAAAAAATGAAACAGCTTAGCAAGTTAAACCCAAAAGAGGAAATGAAGGTAGGGTTTTTCGCACATCCTACTCTATGATATAAAAAATATATATTCTGGTTTGCCTGGTACTATCATTCTATATATATTTTCTACCCCTACATAACACGACAATCTGTGCAAGTACAAGACATCCAGGTTTTAGGCTATGGCTCGCGGTGCAGATGAGACTAGAGAGGAAAGAGCGAAACAGTACGGTCCACTATGACCAGATCATCAGTTGACCCCTGAACTGTACCCGATCACATATTTAACTATAAAAGACTTCGTAATACTATATAAGTGTTGGTAAACAGTTAAAATGCAGTTCAGATGCTCCATGTATGTTTATTTTATTGCTTCTTTGTATTGCTCTATTATATTGGATGGGTTATAAATCAGTGATGGCGACGGGACCATGAAGAGAATTGGAGCACAGTACGTTGAACGTTAGACAAAAGCAAGCGACTTCAAACAGATAAACAGTTTCGACCAAAAAAAACAGATAAACAGTATATCAATAGAGTAAAATAGGTATTGGATTTGATCTCTGATCGATGGAATTTTTTTGTTTTTCTTTTTTAGAAAAATGGGCCCCATCTTCTGCGTCCTGTGTTTGTAGCAAACAAGACAGAAAGACCACATCTGCGTGCATCTCAAGTTACCCTTTTAACTCTCTCTCTCTCTTTCTCTCTCTCTACTTTTCTCACTAGGCCAAGAAAATGTGTTTCATTTGTAAAGAAAACATGATTAGCTTGTAGTTATCGATAAGTCTTGAATCTGTGTGTCTCTATAGTACAAGAAGATCAGAAATAACAACACAAATGAAGGCTTCTCTACCGTAAAAAAAAAACAGTTGAAGGCTGTCAACACAGAAAAGGTTGGTGGTTTCCATCTTCAAGACATGAAGTTGTCAATAGAAACCGTTTCGTTTCCCAAGAAAATGTCAGATAGTCGTCATTTAATTCACTCCTCACTCTCTCTCTCTCTCTCTCTCTCTCTCAACTGTTGATGTTGGCTTTTCAAAGGCCAATCTCTGTACTCAATCACGGTACACACAGTGTGACTAGAGAGAGAGAGAGAGAGAGGTGCCCATCAACAGCATAAATGATGGAGCTTTTCCGAGAACAGTTACTGGTTTTGCAAAGGCTTTGAAAAGTTCCATAATGACATTGCTAAAATCATATCGTGCAAGTGTCTCCGTGTGTGTAAATGTGATGTGGGACTCTGTTTTGATGAGTCATGCATGTGCATGCATGAATGAGGATAATTTATCTTAGCCCTAGCGCAAGAGGGAAAACTCCTATCGTGTCTTTCTTTTCTCGTTAGCTGTTGACGCCCATCTACGGAATCTCCTCATTCAACACTCTCAGAAGTTACTTTTGAATTAATGCTTAACCCCATCTGCGATGGCCTTAATCATATACAAAGCAAGAAATGGTCAATAAATAGCAAAAGATCAATAGAATGAAATTACGAAACCAAGAAAAATTATCGAGAATTGCCATTACCCTTTCAAGAGAATGTCATGTATGTCATCAGTAGGTTGCTCACAGATCTTCACTCATCCTGCTGATTTTGAGAGAGAGAGAGAGACTGGGAGTGTTTTCCCTTTTTCACTTAGGTTAAACATATCTAATTGATTTTAGAAAAGCTCGAAGCAAGCTCAAAATGGCCAGGGGAGTGCAGCGCCTGGTTCTGTCTTAATTAGGGGAGAAAAGGGGGGCTACAAGCTGTAGGATTGATCACCTAATCCTATTTCAAAATCTTCGGAATTTAAAACCAAATTAACTTAGCTTGACTTTTTTCCCAAAATAGAAATAGCAGAATTTATGGGCCATACAAGGCTTATATAAGGGTAAGATGGCTGGGATATGTTTTACCCTTTTACTTCTCAATAGGTTCTATAGAGTAGCTGGTATGGTGTCGGTCTGGAAGTTACATTAACATTATTGATCCTGAGCGTAGGAAACTGGATTATCTTATGTTTGTATCATTCCTTAACTAATCAACTCTTAGCTACAAACAACGTGGGACAAACCCAAAGTGATCATTTTTCAGGAGCATAACTATGGTGTTTTCATATGTGCAAATTCACATGTATACTCCAATAGACAAATCAGAAAAGCCAAGGGGAAGGTTCCTGGCAGTGGCCTGCATGTGTCTTACTGAAAGAGGTACCTATTTGGAAGGTTATTACCCCCCAAATCTAAAGAGATCTCAAATGTTATCTCATGTTCTTCATGCACCGATGTGCTTAATCCTTACAAATAAAAAGATTTAAATACGTGAGGATTATGAGCTACTTTAGGGCCCATCGGTTTTCATAATTTATTTAACTCTACCAAGATGTATAGAAACCTGCAAGAGAAACAAATCTTTTTAAGCCCATGATGCGTTTTGATGCTGTATCAATACATTTTCTCAGAATATATAAATGCAAGGAACAAAAAATTTAGATAATACAAGTCCTCGCTAATGCATAATTTTGCAGTCCAAATGTTGGGAGGTTGCACCCATAAATCCAGAGATAAAGCAGAGCCTTCCAAACAAAGGGAGACGAGAAATTATTTCATTTAGCCAAACTTGAAAAGACATCAATTAATGAATATGAACCTTAACAAGTAGGTCAAAAAACGAATAATCAACCCTAATTAACTTAAACTATATACATCTTGGACTTGAAGTGGAACTGGTACACAGTTTTTAGTTGATGGTCAACGGATAACTTACACATAAGAAAATTAACAAACTAAACTATACCCACATGAAATCTCTTACCATTGAGATCCAGCCCCCTCATCTTGAGAGAGAGAAAGAGAGACAGAGAGAGAGAAGTTTAGGGTTGTCTGGACCTCCCTCCATGAGATCTCACAAGAAAAATTAAAAATATACAAGCCAAACCTCACAAAAGAAAACTCACCACCACCATCATCACCACCTGGTTCACCATGAGTTTTTGAGGGGAATGAAGCCTGGTCCGAAGCCTTACATACTCTTTGTTTTCCCCTTTCCCTTAGGTTGGCATGTATGAAAGCCTCGAGCCAGCCAACATTCCCCACAAAAGCCAATTCAATTCTTCTCTGTGAAACCCTAACAAGCCACAGCTCTCATGCTCATATGAGAGAGAGAGAGAGAGAGAGAGAGAGAGAGAGAGAGAGAGAGAGAGCACGCATGATGACCATGAGACACAAATGGGTGTGTGGGGGGGGATCTCTTTATAAAGAGAAGTTGCTAAATTAGCTTATGAGAAAAGGCAATTTGTTAAAGGCTAAGACAAACCCTAAAACCCTAACCCAACCCCACCATAAACCTGATAGCCTTCACCTTCCCGTCTTTCATTTCCTAGGTAACGGGGTCAGTCAGTCAGTCACACCCATTTATTCAAGTTTACTAATTTCTTCCTCCTCTTCCCTTGTCTTCTCTGGCCCATGAAAATACCTATTGCAGCCGGTCAGCAACCCAACCTGTTACCTGCTACCGCCAGTCGTGGTTGCACATATTGTATGCTTTTCATTACAATCCCACCGGTCAGAAACCCCTCCACGCATAGCAAGACAAATTCAGCATTCTGCTTTCGAAAAATCTTGCAGTTTTATTTTTTTTGCACTTGACACAAGACAAGACCTTCTTCAATGCGATTCTTTCATCATTACCTTATTATTTTTAGCCTTTGCCAGGCCCTACTTTCTAAGTCCCCCTGTACGGTCCAATACCGACGCACGGTCCCCCACTGAGTTTAATTTCCAAAATATTTGATAGACCATTATATTTTTCTTCCTTCCTTTTGCTCGAAATTGCTAAATTAAATAGATATTCTGATAGAGGAATTTGCCATGAAAATGACGACATGTGGTTTCTCTGGCTGCTCGTTTATTATCGCCACGGCCCACGACTCTTCTTTGAGTTAATTTCTTGACAGACATTCCGATGACAAAAATGCAGGTACATTTTTTTTCTTTTCTATAGAGAATCCCTGTTGCTCTTTCCTGGAGTAGATAGGGGGAGTAGAGGTTTTTGGTTGATTATCGTCACTAAGACTAGCCATGAATTTTTGTGTCCAGTGAAGATAAGATATGTAGATGGCCTTCAAGTTTAGTAACCATGCTAATGTTGCTTTCTTCACACACAAACAGTAATTATTTCCACGATTGACCTACATAGTTGATACTGTTAATCAGAAAATGGAGAAAGAAGAAAAGTACCGATTCCCAATATTGAAGGTTTCATTGTTCGAAATATAAGAAAAGGAAAGTGGAAAAGAATACATTCGAGGATAGGCAAATGGGAATACGGAATAATGAATTATACATAAACAAAATGCATGTTGTATTTGACACTACCTAGTCCCTATGATATATCTACAGCTATATATGAGGAGAGAAAACACCAACAACGTTAATTAGAGCTAATCAAAGTACGGAAGCTGTCTAAGAAAACACTTAAAAAATCTTGTTCGTGTAATGATACCACTCCCAAAACCTGATCAATCTTTTGGAAGGTTCGATAAAGATTGACCAACTAGCGAAATTTTAACATTTGTTTATAAGAATATTAACCTTTCTCATCGTGTGTATGATTGTTTGAATGAACGAAGTAAGACATTGTGGGATCTACAATACATTGTTGTATATGTTAGATTGAAGTTCAATAGGTGTAAATATAGTGTCGAAAGCTGTTAATGGCTAGCACAATCACGTGCAAGCTAACCTAGGGCATTCGATGACCTCGTATAATTTTTACTAAGATTGTGTTGGTCCAGTAGCACGGTACGCCTTCTAACCCACCGCCAACCTTTTTTTTTTTTTGAAAAAAAATATATGATGTTAAGGAATTACTTTCAAAAGGATCGATTTGATAGAGTAGTCCGGAAGATACTTCAATTGCTGGTTCTTCTAAGCATCTCGCCATCATACAAGCTGAAATTAACATAGTGCCACTCCTTAACTGTAGAGTTACCTTTGATTTTAACCGGGCAAAGAAGAAACGATTTTGTCTAGGACCCCACTTCTTAACTACATATAAATAGAATAGAAATAAAGACGGGGATGCATCGAAACTTCTCTGTCTAGGACCCCATCCCCACCGTCCATTTATAGCATTTTTCCTGCGACTCCGAACAGTGGCTTCCGCGAAACACGTCATGCCAAAGACGGCGTTTCAAGGCGATCCCCCGCAGCATCTCCGCCGTCCACCTCGCCCATCCGACGGCCGGAGCCCTCCCCCCCACCCCACCCCACCCCACCCCACCAGCCTCGGAACAGGACGTGTCGGTGTCAGCGGGAGCGCAGGACCGGGAACCGAGACCCCGCCCCGATTAACGAGGATCGGCCAGCCCCGGTGACGTGGACCTGTCGAGGGGCCGCCCGGGGGTCAAACCGCAACGGACGGCTCGGATTCCGCGGGGCCTCGGGTCGTACCGCGCCCCTCCCCCCGCGGCCACGTGATCGCATTAAATTTGGGGCGTACGAGCGAGCCGTGGCGAGGTGGAGGTGGGGACAGGCGCACGTGCGTTGCTGAGCTGGGAGCGCAGGTGGGCCCGGCCCAGTCCGGCGTGGGGCCCCCGCTGGTCCCGAGAGGGAGCTTTTGCAATTATCCCGTAATGATGTGGTGTGGAGTTTGGTGAGAGAAAGGAGGGGAGCGCGATATATTGCGGATTTCTCGGGGCCTGTTTCGATGTGTTTCTTTTTTGTTTTTTACCGTGGGGGGTGAAAAGGTTTTCCTCCCTGGCTAGAGCCTCCGCGGGCTCCAAATGGATTGGACTTGAGTAGGCTGAAAAAAAGACATACAGCCTCGGTAAGAACGGCGTTCCGTGGAATGTATGACTCATGCTCCATTAGGTTCTTTAAATCCTATGGGTGGGTGGTGTCGCTAGGGAAGCGAATGGGATTTAATAACCCAGTAGTCCTAGTTGTAAACGATGGATACTAGGCATTGTGCGTATCGACCCATGCAGTGCTGTAACTAACGCATTAAGTATCTCGCCTGGAGAGTACGTTCACAAGAATGAAACTCAAAGGAATTGATGGGGGCCCACACAAGCAGTTGGTGATTAGGGCTTTGTAAATTGTGTGCTTATGGTTTTAAGCGCATTTGATAAATTTACCTACGCATGAGTATTGTGATAGTTGAAGCGGGGACAAATAGCGGCCGGACGTGATGTTGCTACGTCTGTTACGTTTGGCGCCGGAAGATGATACGGTGTTCGTCATTTGGCTACTGGCAATGACTGTGGACATCTATATTAGACCATGGCTACGTGCTTTTTCTTATGTGGAAGACGCTCGAAAGGTGCGCCGACTCGAAATGTGGTCGGGGGAGTTGCTTTCGAAATGCAACTTTCAGCATTGCGGCTGTGGGGGTGTTGTGTATGTATATGGGATCTCGAAACACCTTGGAAAGCACCTGTTTTCATGATTTCATTAAGCTATATGGAGAGTGGTATGGAACATGCTAATTTTTATTGTATTATACATGTATTCAAGTGATCTCAATCGTCCATTACCTATAAGATGGTCGAATGATTCATGGTAGGTCCAAAAAGCTTGCAATAGGAACAGGGCTCCACAACATTTTGTGAGGATTCTCTCATTGGCATTGTCCCAATAGCTTTTCTTCAATTGACGTTCATGCATATGGCCTCCGCTCTCATAATCTGTTTCGTATCAATACACCATATGGGAGACATCTATCTTGGGCAATCTTCGAAAACCAAGTCTTGTTTAGAGGTCAAAGGTATCTAAACTCATTACCAGATGATTCAAGTTAATTTTTTTAAAAAAAACTAATGGTTAATTCAGTTCCCTGCACCCTTGTGCAATATACAGTAAGTGAAATGAGTTAATTCACTCGCTCGATTTATGTTGTTTCAATCCAGCTCAAACTCTAGAAATTTTAAGTCCTATCCTGATCTTGATTTCATTGAGCGCGCCATTCTTCTAGACAAATACTTGCGGAAGTAGCCTCACAGGATCACGGGTATACTGAGCATATCACTTAACACACTCTCCCCCGTGTGTAGAGCTTGGCATTAAATGTGAAATATGTCTTTTCCACCTAATCGCACCGCGAGGCATGTAAGGCGAAAACATAGGGAATACCCATTCTGGAGAGCAGTCTTGATCGGCACTCTAATAACATATTAGAGGGCTACTCCGTTTTGGAAACTCAACCTATCTCGAGTTGACTTCACGGTGCACGCAACCCATATCTCTAAACAAGCCGAATAACTGGAAAGAAAACCAAACGAATAGAAGCGATTCTCCAAGGGTGCAGCCAAAGATGTCCGGCCATGAGAATTAGCAGTCGACTTCAGATACACAAATTCAAGATGTTTTGCTCCAAAAATGCAGTAGAGGACGCATTGGTAGAAGATGCAACACATAACAACAGTCCAAGTGTCCACAACACTTGAAAGCATCTACTCCTGGGGAATTAAATGTCCTCTCATTCCCAGGCCCACCACATGAATACTGTAACGATGCAACACTGTTGTTGAAGCTGACCAATGCATGCATGGGTCGGGGCCAGAGGAAATTGATTGAAAGCACGTGTAAACCAGAGAAAGAGGGGGGAAAATTTCTCTCCATCAAAGTCGTCCAGCCATGTTTCAGATCCAGTGCTCACCCTTCTTGAGATCGGCAGAGCTCAGGGATGGGTCAAACCTGGCTCATTCGTTCTTGCTTTCTTGATTGGTTCGTAGTTCAAAGACATTGGTCCCACCATTTTAATTCACAGCATTCTCTACTTGTTTGTTCACGAGTTTAAACTTGAGGATTAGAGTTAATTACTGGATGTGGAATTTTACATGTCGCTCTTACAAAGTTCTTAGAACCCAAAATGAAAAGATCAAGTCCAGACATGTTTCGGTAGTTGTTCTCCTTTCCAGGATGCATTGCTCATCTTCTTCTCTCCAGATGATTGTCCCAGTAGGCAGAATACGTATTTCAAGTAGCTACAAGTGCATGCCAATTGCCATTGCCAAGTTTGGATTGTTATGCCTCCTGTACATGCCTCCTTCGATTGACTTTACAGATGATCAAGGGCTTTATGACTCAATGGCACAAACTTGATGACCGAATCACGTCTGTTTTGACATATAGCACCGAGGGGAGCGCCTTATTCATGTTGTGTTAGCAAAGAGAGAGAGAGAGAGATTTTTGATCGGCAATGAAATGGGGCTGGCGGTGGCCTCGACCCACTACCAACCCCACGCTAATCCGCAGAAACTGGGAAAGTCGCAAGGTCTAAATGAAGGAACCGATTGACTACTTGCGTAACGCCAGACCCCCGTTCCTTCAAGAAATGAAAAAACGAAATGGTTGTCACGAAAAGTAATCTGCCAAAAGATGGACATTAAAGATCTACTTCAGCTAAGGTTTAGCGAGAAATGATTCTCGGGATTTGATCGAATCGAAATAAACAACTACAGTTTAACATTCCCATGAAATATTCGAATGCAAACTCCTGTGATAACGAAGAACCAACTTTACATGTTTTGGCGAAACTTCAAGCGTGTTTGAAATCGGTCTATTTTTCACCCGTGGGCAAGTACTTAATAACAAACTTACTGTATGCACGTCTCTCGCAGAATGAAGCAGATTGCAATGGATGATAAGTCATGAAGTACAGTTAGTTCTACAATAAAAAGTAAGGATGTCGCAACACATTCAATTCAATAGACAAAAAAATCATACCACGCTCAATAATGCTATTAACCTTGATTGTTTTTGCCATCAACGAAAATTCAAACTTCAGAAGACAAACTGACCAACAACCGGGACTGTAAAAAATGGCAACCAAAATACCTTGCTGCACTTGAGCAATAACCACAAAAAGTACATGACAGATCACAGGAGTAAGAGCACATACAACAATTCTTCTTTCTGACGAACCAAATGCTTTTATTAACAATGTTTCTTCCAATTTATACAAAGCAAGAAAATCAACCTATGAAATGTTATTCTATATACAGCAAAAGCATGTCACTACCCTAAGCGGTCCACCTACCCCAATTATCAAGCGATGGATAATCTGATTCACATTACTTACCAATTGGCAATTGAGAGAGGTGGACTAAAGATATGATGTGAAGTTCCTGAAGTACCTATAAATATCTGGGTGACATGAAATCGTCCTGCTCAATTATCCAGCAGTTAAGCTGGAAAAAGAAGGCTAGCCAGAATTGTCACTTTGTACTGTACAGGTTGCCTTTACAAAGCTTTCTTGCCAACTATCAATGAACGGCAGCTATTTGACAGGATACAACATACTCAACAGAGCAAGCTAGACTTACAATCACCTGAAATGGGTGTGAAGCAGCACATGATGCTACCTGCGTATAGGTTCTGGCTGGCCCGAGTACAGAGTACCTGTGCTCGGCCAAGGCAAGACATTGGAAGAATGTGGTTGAGCTCGAGATGCATCATAACTGAGGGAATTATAAGTAGAAACAACAGGTTGTGGTAATGCTCGATTACACCGCTCCGCAAATGCTGCAGGGTGCAGCACAGGAGAAGAAATGCAATGAGTGATCTTACTATCCCAATTTGAATCAACCGGATGTTGATCAGAAACTGGCTGAGGTGCCACATTTTGCAAACTCTGGCCATTCACCGGTCCACTCCATCCCCAACCATTAACTTGCATTCTTCGGTTGTTCATACAATGCCAAGCATCCCATTCTCGGGTCGTTTGTTGTCCTTGTTGTTGATTCTTAACATTTGTTTCCTCAGAATTACGACTAAATCGCATCTTCTTAGTTTGATCAGGGTAATGGACAGTTGGAGAATTCGATGTTGTGGCTTCACTTTTATCTGCACTCTTTAGAGTAGGCACATCAACTGAACCAAATAATAATTCTTTTAGCTCCGCCGCTGGCATCTTCCCATCCAAAAAGAAAAGAAGGCCAATAATTGAACGATGGATGCAGTCATAAATTTTCTTGACTTCTTCCACTCCTACTGCCCTTGAAACATTTTCAGACCTTTCTGTGAAATCCTCGACCTATAAAAGAACTAATAAGAAACATCTATAGATAGGCACGCCTACAAATGTCAATTTAACAAGTTCAAGAAAGTTGGAATACACTTATCGGGCCACAACGAGAATCCCATGTTTTTGAGATCCATGATCCTTCAAACACGCTGGCACAAAGGCCTTTCTGCCAAAGTTTCTCCACTGAAGCTAGCTGCAACGGAAAAATAGAGTTGAAGTCCAGATTTGTTTCTCCAACTTGTACATTTTTTCAAGCTCGTTTTCTACTTTCTGTGAAATCGAGTCATTTCATCATGTGCCTTTACTAACACCACAAAATGCTGAGGTGACATTACTAATGTCGCAAACTTTGACATGTGACACACATGTGCTGCCTAGTTCAAGAAGCCACAAGAAATAAGCAGAGAGAGAGAGAGAGAGAGAGAGAGAGAGAGAGAGACAGGTCACCGGAGATCCTTGCCTGTCATAGAGATGATAATCTGAGTCTGTACAAGGTTCACCAGTCCTCGTCAGGGGTTGTCGTGACCATCACTCTCTCTCTCTATCTCTCTCCACACTTTCTACTTTTTATTATTTTCTTGTGGTTTGCTAATGAGTGCCACCTAGGCACCACACCAATGCCATGTGTCAACATTTGCCACATCGGTGATGTCACTTCATCATTTTAAACCCGTATCATTAATTTCTTCATCCTCATAAGTTGGATATCCAAATTGAAGACATGGAAAAAGTTAGAGAATCAAATCTGGACTTACCCAAAAAATAAAAAATACCACCACAAGCTACTAAAATTGTCATTAAATGATAATTGGTAGCAATGCACTTAAAAAGTCAAGTTTAGGGGCTTTAAACCAGCAGCTGGTAGGTAACAGATCAAATTACCTTTATCAGGAGGGCCACGAAGAGTAGAGCCAATGATTCTTCATTTGCTTTTCCATAGTTCAGAAAAGAATCAACATTCTTCCTCACATTTGCAGGATCATTTCCGTCTGCAAGAACCCAAAGAGACTTCAATGTGGTACTGACATTGAAACTGGATACTCAACGTTTAATAGACTATGCTGCTTAGGTCCGGTTAATTATGTAATTAAAGGTTTTACAATTGAAGACATCAGGCTGTAAGGTACTATCTAATACATACAAGGTGCTTTAAAGTTCTTCAAGTTAAGGGCTTTCGCAGGTGTTAAAAAGAAAAGTCCATCGCTAAATAAGTAGCATATTTGTATACTATTACAAGACATTAAGTATCATGTGTCATACACACTATTGCTTTTTAATGACCTGTGAGAAATTGCTACCTTTAAAGAGCACAGAAAATGGAGGTAATATAGGAGGTTGGCGAGTCTGCATGACAAAAATATTACATAAATATTTGGCTGAAAAAAAATAATGAAGTCCAACATTCAAAGACCGTCCTAAAATCTTTGAAATACATTCTTTGCATAGGTTTAAAACGTTTTATGGATTAATGGTAGCTGAAACATAACACTGGAATTAAGAGTAATTAACATATAGAAACTTGTTTCAGCATACAACCCAAGTTTTACCTGCAAGTGAAAGGCAACTAATGATATTATGGACAGAGAATTTAGAGTTCGATCCTTGGAACTGTTAATACCATTTGCTTTAGCCCAAGATTTCATCTGCATTACAGGAAAGAGATCTAATTCATCACTTATTTTTGCCAATAAATGCAGAAGTAAACATCAGAAAAGTATAAATGAAATCCACCAAACAGTAGCAAATCAATCATTAATAAAGAAAAGGTATGAGAATACAGCAAATACTATGATAATAGTTGTCAGCATCCATAAGCACCCATTGAAATCACAGATGTAGAAAAGAGTTCTTCCCAATTTTTAAACCCCAGAACACTGGAAACACGATTGAGTTTATCCTTACATGGTTTAATTTGTTTTTATCCTCCCAAATTTCAAAACATTACAGAAACAGAGAGTGATTATTTTTGGTCAGAAGATGAGACATCCATTCTATCATTTTGTTACACAACTGCAATATCAATCATATTCTCCACAGCCCAAGGAATAAAATGAAACAGCAACACATATCAGTGACACTTCCAAGTCTCATTGTCAATCTAAGAGCTGGTTTGAGATGGCTTAATTTTTTGGCTTTGTAACCTTTTGGCTTTTCGCTCTTATTTTTTCTTTTTACTGTGACTTTTTCACTTTTGACTTTTAGCTTTAACTATCACTTTTATATTCAATGAAGTGTTTGAGATTACAACTACTAAGAATTTCGTTATGTGGTTTTTCTTAAGAAACAGTAAAAGCATAGACAAAAATGTCATAATCACTTACTTCAAAAGGACAATTATGGATGGCATCATTCTTATTTTCCCACTAAAGCCACAAAAATGCAAAGCTCAAGGGAAGCATCTCTCTGCCTCTGGCTTTTACATTTTGGCTTTTGACTAGCTTTATATGCTACAAAAGAACGTCGAAGGAAAAGACAGAAGTGAAAAGTAGAAGTAGAGCACAAAAGGGTACCACCCAGAGAAAACAGGCTCTAAGATATTCTCATGCTCAGATTTCTGGGAAATCACAATGAGTTTCCATTCTTTACTAGCATAATCAAGGTCAACGATTGTGAAGGTAGCACTTGAAAATTTAAAGAGAAATTGGAAAAGAGAGTGGAAAGCAAGTGGTTCAATTTTTCTACACAAAACAATGGTAAGGAACACAAACAGAGCACAGACATACTTGATTGCCAGAAAGGACACTGAGGTGAAATTAGGAGCCTATTATAGGTCGTTTTTACTGACAAATCAAACCGAAATTCCAAAATGACAAGTTTAACATATTACCAGAAAACTTAGCTTCTGAAACCTGTCATCAATTGCAGAAATAACATGGACAAGCTGCGACTTCAGAATGCCATCCCAATTCTCAACTGAAAGATCACATTCTATTCTTGTCCCATAATCAATAACTTTCACAATTGGCACCCTCGCACTCATGATAGTCTGGATGCTGGTAACATGCCCCTTCCCTGCAACATTTAAATACCATATAAAGTCACCATCAATGATAATTTCAACAAAATTTCCCAAATTATAATTGCATTGGACAACATCATCAAATTTAATAAAGAGTATCTACTACTCCCTAGCAAAATAAAGATAAAAAGGCAAAGATCTCAAACCTTCAAAACACATACAGTATCTCATCTCGAACAAATAATGACAATGACAAACAGCATTCTCTCTTATTAGAAAGGTGATGTTGTCCAGCATTTTCTATTGGTAATAATTTGCTTTTAGAACACTAGTACTCTTTATTTGAACCATAAGTTTAAATAATGGCACTTTTTATTTTGGATATCTAACTGTGAATTCCATCCAATCAAAGGTAGAAACTAACAGCAAAGATACCTTGAAGATTAGAATTACAACTACAGCAACAACTTTAAGAATGAAGAAGTAGGGACGCTAGCGAGAATACTTTGAAGAGAATAGAACTTTTTAGCAAACTTTCTAAGAGTTTGTATCTTCTTTTCCCGAGGAAACTGAACAGAAGGATTTCCAAAGTTGATGGACAAGTCAAGATCGCTTCCTGTGTTGTACATATCCATCACAAACGAGCCAAATCCCACCACAGTGGGGCATTCACTTGAGTTTCCTGAAACAATTATACATTGTAAAACAGATTATTCCCTAATGCACAAGTTCACAAATTAGCGCATTCTCTTGCATTGATATAAAATTCATCAATTTGACGTATAAATAACAATGCAGCAACAAGAGTTAATTCATCCTTCATCCTCGAATCAGCAAATAATTAAACAAACCACATTTTTGTAGTAGGAATGAAGAATGAGAAGAGAAGGTATGCTTCAAAAGATCTTCAACAATTAAATAACCAGAAATCTAAATTTTAAATTCATGCATATTCACATCCAATCGGGAGAGAATTTACCATATATCTCCTTTGCTATAGCATTGAAGACGCGAATTAAATCTCTTCTATTGAAACACTCAGTCGGTGTAGGGCGCCGTGCCATGTAAACATCGTCAAGGAGCTTATCAAAATTTGGAAGATGTAACGGATCGATTTTATACTTCTCCTGCTCTTTGGACTCAAACTTGCTCACCTTCTTCAGCAAAACTGAGATAAAAAGGGGAAAAAAAGAGTCAAGAAACACGAAAGCAAACTGAAGATACAACCCATTTAGCAAAAGAATCAGGAGGTCAACATTCACCGCAAAATGGGGTCATCCAATTTTCCTGCTTCAGTTCATAACACTTGCAATGAAAACTCAAAATGCCAGTCCTTCCTTCAACACCGCAAATTCATCATCATTCTATAAACAATTGGCCTAAAGTCGAAAGATATGCTTTACCTTTCCTGGGCAACGCCATGAAAACTCCAGCTTCATACACCACGCCACACTTCAATCCTGACAAAAGCCAAAAAAAAAAAATGAAAACTTTTCACTCGAAACAAATGTCTCAAGGCAACATTCCTTCATGCAACGCCGCGAAAATCTTTGGGCAGTAAAACCAGAACCTAAGACGCTCCGCCCAGCTCAGCACAACCACCAGACATGCCAAAGCACAAATCCCGACATTTGAGAGCTCAATCCGGCGAAACTACAGGCCGCTGAGACATAAAAACCAATCAATCGAAAGAGAAAGCTAAAGCCAAGAACCAATTCGGGCAAGAAAATGCAGAAGAGCGCAGGCAATTAGGGCTTTGTTTTTTCCTCTGTACCTCGACGATGACGCTCGTACTCTCTTGAAGCTGAACCTACGACTACGAGGAAGACGAAGGGGGAAGCACGTGCGCGCTGTTTTATCGCCAGAGCGGTTCAACTGAACCGGCGTTTACAGCGGTTCAATCATCGATGGACTGTTAAATGGACCCGGTTCAATGAAACGCTACTACTATTTAGGTGCGAATCAGATGAGAGAGAAGGGAAGTGGATGTATTGAATCAAAGCTTGACCGTCGGGCTTAATGTGGTGCCCACGCCCATTCATAGCCTCAAAATGCACATTAAAAGAGGTGGGGAATTGGACCCATTGCCTGAGTCTATCTATCGACACAATCAGGTTGCTCGATCGGTGACCGGATATATCAAGGAACATGACGTCTTCAAGTTAAATGAGGCAACGTGAGATCGATGCGATTCGATGGACAAAGTTCTCGATAAAAACTTTCAATAATTGTTCTTGAATAAATGTTGAATTTAAGTTTTCACACATCGCACGTCCATCATCCTTAATATGGATAGTTTTTGCTTTTAGCAATTAACTAGCTGTCCATATGAGCGGCAGGAGACAAAATGAATCGAATGCCATATGACTAGATGAATTAATGCACGATACAAAGTAATTATTGTGGAAGTTTATAGTCATAGTGAATAGCGAAAGAGACACTGAGAACAGCGAAAGAGGCAAAAACAATGACGACAAAGTGTTTACTATCACTTAACCCCAATTAGAATCGTATGATATGTATTTATGAAAGTGATTAATTATGATGAGGGTACATATATAAACATAATTACATAAAGATCCCATAATGTGCATAAGTCATATATTAATACTCTCTCTCAATCCGAAGTAAATGTAACAACTAAAATTGAATCTCAACAGCGTGTGTCATCGATTAGATAGTCCCTCGGCAAAGATGTCTACCAACTGATTTGTCATAGGCACATAACGAACTCGTAAATCGCCGGAAGCAGCCTCTCTCAAACAAAGTGAAGATTGATGTGTTTGGTGCGAGCAAGAAACACAAGGTTGAGAGCAAAATAAGCGGAAGAGATGTTGTCACAATAAAGGGTGAGAGGATAAAAAACAGGGGCCCCGAGCTCACAAAGTAAATGACGAATCTAAATAGTCTCAATGACACAGTCAGCGACAGCATGATACTTAGTATCTATACTAAAACGGGCTATAGTGTGCTGCTTCTTGGCACTACATGAAACAATATTGGTGCTTAGAAAAACACAAAAACCCGACATAGACTGTCGAGTATTGAAGCATCTAGCCTAGTCTGCATCCACATAAGAAGTCAATGAAGTGGGAGAACACCGCTCAATGAGCAATATATGAGTGGATGTGCCAACTAAATACCGATATTTATGCTTAACAGCCTAGAGATAAGGTAATCTGGGTTGATACTTGAATTGACTAACCAAGTTCACAGCAAAACTAATATTGAGTTTGGTCAAGGACACATACTGTAGTGCACCATCCATTTGTCGCTATAGCGTTGGAGAAGCGAGAAGCTCATCATCGTTAGTAGACAACAAAGTCTTTGAGGCCAAAGGAGTATACATAGGCTTAACTTTAATGATGTCAAACTAGCGTAAAAGGCCATCAACATACTCGACTTGAGATATAAGTGAATCGCCATAGTGATGATGAGCCTTAATGCCAAGACAATAGTGAAGTGGTTCCAAATCCTTGATAGCAAATTCTTGTGAGAATTGAGTGATCAAAGACTGTAATAAACGAAGAGTATCACTAGTGACAAAAAATTATCATCAACATATAGTAGTAAATATAGACGGCCCCAAGAAGAAGCATAAATGAATAGCGAAGATCAACCTTACTCACCATATAACCCAAAGATGATGAAAAGTTGCCGAAGCGATGAAACCATGCACATAGAGCCTATTTTAGACCATAGATGGCTTTTCAGAGATGACACGTGATTTAGGAACTCTGGATGAGAGAAATTAGGAGGTTGGCATATGTGAACTTCCTCACGGAGGATGTCGTGCAAGAAGACATTCTTAACATCCAGTTGACATATGATCCATCCGAAAGAAATTGCAATAGAGAGAACAACCCGAATTGTAGTGAGTTTAATAATTAGGCTAAAGATCTTGTCATAATCCAATCCGGCCAATTGCTTAAATCCCTGTGCAACGAGGTGAGCTTTGAAGTGTTTGATAGTTTCATAGGATTTTTCCTTGACCTTAAAAATCCATTTATAACTTACTATATTCCTAAAAGGATCAGGTGGTGCAAGATCCCATTTGTGATTAGTGATTAAAGCTTTAAACTCATCCGCCAAGGCCGCTTTCCAATGTGGATAAAAAATGACCTTAGAGTAGCAAATCGATATCTCCTTTGTGAAGAGAGAGAGAGAGAGAGATTAACAAATTTTCTGGGTTTAGAAATGCTAAATTTGTCAAAAGTCTATGTGGGATGAGTGGGTAGAGAAGAAATGGAAGTGAAGGAGCTGGACAGATATATAGAGAGGATTTGCGGATCTATTATGGAAGGAATTTGGCCAGGACATAAGCCAAGTTGGGACACAGTTAGTAAGGTTGGAGGGAGGGCCGGTGAAGGGAAGAATGAATGAAAGCAGGTTACGTGGACCAAGAGGAGGAGAGAGGCGGGTCGGGAGGTTGAGTCGAATAAGAGGAGAGAGGGACAAAGTAGGTGGAAGGAAGAATGGACTGATTGGAGGAAACAAAAGGCAAACGGGCTAATTCAGAAGCATGGGTTAAGGGACCAATATCTCAAGGATTTTGTGAAAAAGGAAAATTCTATTCATTAAACCAAGCATGACGACTAATAAAAACACGATCACTTGATCGATCAAGACAACAATACCCTTTGTGATTTGACGTGTTCCCGAGAAATACACATGGCATATAATGATGTGCCATCGTATGGGAGACATGAGACGGAAGAAAATAATAATAGGTACACCCAAAAATGCAAAGGAATGAGTAATCAAATTGGAATCTAAATAAACAGTGGAAATGAGAAATATTATAGATGATAAGAGGGCAATAATGAGAAGAGTATCAACTCGATATGAATGAAGCAATATAAGTATGGATTAATAAGGTTTGAGACATTTCGACTAAGGCTACATTTAGGAAAGGCTTTCCCAGGCCACTATGGATATCCAAAGCCCCTTGGGCCAAAATTAGATGTTTGGGAAATTTTTTTTGTAAACCTCATTAAAAGAAAGTTGGCCTTTGGAAGGCTAAAAGCCAAAGGCAGGTAGGAGGTTGCCTTGGGCGTTTCAGCATTCTTGACATGCTGTTAGGAAAATAATGAAATGTTTTTTCATTGCCTTTATTGCCCTCACGGACTTACTGAAATTCCTACTTTAACCTTTTTTAATTGGAAACCCTAGATGAAGCAGCTAGTCTCGCTCTTCTTTGAATTTGCCTCTCCCTCGTTTTGCTCCTCTTCGAGTCACTCGCCTTTCTCGTCGCCTCTCTCTTCACCATTTGCTTCTCTTGTGCTTGCATCTCTCTTGGTGGCCTCTCTCTTCGCTCAAAACTGAGTCGCTCGCCTCTCTCTTCGCTCAAAATCCAGTTGCTCGTCTCACCTTAAATTCAGGTTCTTTTACTTTCCTTCTCATTGTGTTTTTTCTAGTTGTGATTGTTAAGTGCATGGTGATTCATGAACGCTACTTTCGATGATGTGGTTGATTGAGTCACTACTTGAGTCATGCAAAGTTTTTTATGGAGATGGACAAGTGCAAGGTATCTAGAAGTAGATTGGGGGATTTTGTTCGATGACATTATTAGTGACCTTGTAAAATTTGGGATTGTCTTAGCTTAATGGAGAAATAAAAGTGTCATATTTTTCTCTGCCTTGGATGCATATGTTTCGTGTAATCCGCAGTAGCAGCTATCTTAGATTAGCTGCTCTAGTTTTACTTTGTTTTGACGACTTTGTTTAATTCCTAGAATGCCAAAGAGACGGCAACTGAAAAGGTTACGCAGCCATAAGCATGTAATTCTTTAGCAATTCATTCCCCTTTAGCAGTATAGCAGGCCATTGATTTTCCTTTTCCATACAACGGCTATAATTATTCCTCTCTACTCTTGAAAATTCCACATGTGAAGCACAACTTGCTTATGAATGATATATTTGCTATATATGACAATCGATGGGCTAATAGAGGTTTTTTTTTAGGGCCTTGGAACAATTAATTGGTGTAGATACTTCTTGGCAAGAACCTTTTATAAACACAATAGGTCTCTCTCCCAATAAATTGCCCACAACCATATCTGACCTGAGGCTACCTTTATGAGCACTCCACAATGATTTTGTTGGACATCACATTGTGTTATAGCTTTATGTTCTATCTTTAATGTTCAGTCAAAATCTGCATACACGTGTTCATTCATGTTTATGGAATTGGGTCATAGTTAATCTCTTTTGTTTGCATTTTTCAAATGTGTTCATGGTTATTCTATTGGAAAATGGTAAGTTCATCAAAAGAAAAGGCATATTGGAGCCTGGAAGATGTAGAAACTTTTTGTCAATTGTGCATTGAACAAATTGAAAAGGGCAATTGTCTAGCAAGCAACAAAAAGGATGGATGGACAGTCATAACTAACAAATTTGAGGAGCCGAGGGGCAAAAAGTATGATAAAAATCAAATGAAGAGTAGGTGGGATAATCTCAAGGAAAAATGGAAAAAATGGAAGCAATTGGTTCAAAAGGAAATGGGATCAGGATGAGATCCAAGGCAGAAAACCATTTATGCGAGTACTGAATGGTGGACGAAGAAAATTAAGTGGTGTTTATCTCTTCTTTTGCTAATTTTTTCTAAGTTCATCTTTTAAGATATAACTCATGAAAATATTCTATCATAACAAGCAAATCCTAAGCTTAAAGTTTTTCGAACGAAAAGCATACATCCGAAGATTGAAGTTTTGTTGTATAGAATGTTCCGAGAAACAGCTGCTATTGGAAGTACAGCATGGAATCTTACACAAGATTTATGCAATAATGAGGATATTATGGCCACACAAGTTGATATTGGTGATTGTGCAAGATCTACTGATGATACTTTAGAGTGTAATGTAGATAAAAAAATTGTTCAACCAAGTCAAAGTAAGAGCCATAAAAGAATGGCGTAGAGTTCAATTGTCGCAAGCTCGAGGAAAGAAAGAAAAAAAAAATTGACTAGACCTGCTAGGTTAGCATTGTAAATTGACAGACTTTATTCAGCTGTGGAAAGTAGGAGTAATGCAGCATCTTTTGCAAGGGAGTTTGATCCTTCCAAGAAAATGCAAACACTGAAAGCCATACCTGAGATAAGCAAGACCGAAAGTTATACTTTTTTGCACTCTCACATTTTGCTGAAAAGAAAGACGATAGGCAGATTTTCATGAACTTGGATGGAGATGAAGAAAAAGTCGAGTGGCTCAAGTTTAAGTTGGAAGAGCATAATAGTCATTGCTAGGATGTTAGTTACTTATTTGAACTCTTTCGTAAGCTACATTGTTGAAATGTGAGACATATTTCCATTTGGTGATTTGCACTACTTGTGAACTCTATTTCTATTTATGTTCTAATGTGAAACCTGGTTTTATTTGGGGTTCTTTTGATTGGGTGAAGTTTGTATATATATGATCTAGATTATTTATCACTTTTCTTACTGTAACTCTATATTTTGTTACTTTGACAAGTTATCTTGAAAGGGAAAACCATAAAAATGAGGAAAAGGAATATTGGTAACTTGTGGGAGCCGCTCAATATGCAATGGCTTATCAAGCAATATACAATTTCAAATAACCTTGTATGAAATCATCATATACAAGAAATGCATGATTAGGAAAACTGATGAACGAAGATGCGAATCCGATAAGGTGCTATTAAATGTTTAGAATGGATAATATTGTATTTAATAATATAATATGTGACTTAGTAACACGCTATGATCTTCAAAGAACTAGGAATATTGATATTACAAAAATGCTTGGAATAATTCTTCACATTTTAGGGTATGGTCTAAGTAACATGTTAAGTCGAGAGCGCTTTCAACGTTATGGGAAAATCGTAAGTAGGTACCTTAGCTTAATATTAGAAAAAACGTGTGAAATGGGAAAAGATTTGATCCAACCAACTGATCAGCAATTTAGGGAAGTTCCAGAGAAGTTAAAAAATAATTGAAGATTTTATCCATATTTTAAGGTACGTTTAGATTATACAACAAAAAGGAAGAACTAAATATAAATTTCAATTACATAATGATATTTGCATTTTCATTTTAGGATTGTGTTGGAGCTATTGATGCCACGCGTATCCCAATGGTGGTACCTTTGTACTATCATATTTGTTTTATTGGTCGAAAAGGAACGCCATCTCAAAATATATTAGCAGTGTGTAATTTTGATATGGAATTTATTTATGTTTGGGCTGGTTAAGAGGGACAAGCTCGTGATACTCCTATCTTCTATGATAGGAGTACAATTTTCGTTCTGGGGAAACATGATGTACAATTTCCTCATCCTCCGCTAGGTTCGTTAATTATGGTTTTTGTACATTACTATGAATTAATATTGTATATGTTGATTAAATTTACATTATATTTGTGTAAATAAATATTATTTAGTAGATGTCGGATATCCAAATCAAACAGGTTATATGGGGCCATACTAAGAAGTTATATATTATTTGCTAGAAATTTAACAACGTCCCACACCTTCATGTTATCAGTAGGTATTCAACCATGCTCATTCCTCGCTACGATGAGAAATTGAGCAAGCCTTTGGTGTATTGAAGAAGAAGTGGAAGATTTTAAATCAGATGCCAAGTTATCTATTTGAGAAGCAAGTGAAAATTGTTATAGAAGCAATGACTTTATACAATTATATACGAAGAAACGCCGTCAATGATAGACATTTTGCAAGAGCATATTTAGATCCCAATTACGGATATTCAGTTGACCTTGATGATGTAAATGACAGGGCTAGTGCTTCAAATGACGATTTATTTTCTAACATGGTACGTTTACGTGATCGAATAACCAAGAGTTTAGCAAACACTTAAGGATGCTTGTAAAGTTTAATGATAATCTTTTTTTTTTCTAGATGCATATGTGACCATCTTTAATATAATGAAATTACTCTCTTTTTTAACTTTGATGTGGTTTTTTTTATATATAAATTTTTTAATATATCCCTTTTACATTACTCTCAATGCGAAAACATAAAAGTTACTATCATTATTTTTTTCAATTTTAAAAAAATTAAAATTAAAAAAAATTAAATTGGCCATACTAGAAGAGTTCCCTAATATATGTTTAGCGAACAACATTTCCCCAAAGTTGCTTCCGCAAAAGCTTTCCCAAACACAACCAGTGTCTGATTTTGCGTTTTGACTAGCCGTTTTGAGATGGGGTGTTTGGACACGAAAGACATTCAATAATATTATTTTCATGTAAATATGTTTTGAACGAATTACTAGTATATTCAACTCCACTATCAATTTGTAAATATTTAATTTTGGCATTGCACTTATTTTTGATAAAACAATGAAAGAGATGAAAGTGTGTAGGCACTTCAAATTTATATTTCATGGGAAAGACCAAAGTGAACCGAGAGTAATCATTGGTGAATAAAACAAAATATTTGAAATCAAAATTAGATAAAATTAAACTCATCCATACATCAAAATAAATTATAATTAAAAGAAAAGATGCATGATGACTAACAAAACATATTGACCTAGAACTAAAATTGCAACCACAGCTCAAAACTTGTTTATTGTGATGGCCAAGATGAGCATCTCAGCGAGTGAGTGAAGTGGAGGAAGCCACAATAAAATGCAAGTGAAATGACACCAATGAATTGGAAATCGGATAAATACCATGAGAGAAGTTAGCTTGGAGGAGAACTTTCCTTAGTTGTAGGTCCTTCAAAGAAAAGGATGAACCATTAAAATCATTAGCACAAGAATTTTTATGGCAAAGTTTAGTGACTAAGAGGAGATTGCGAGCAAGATTACAGATATGATATATAGGAGATAATAACAAAGATCAAGAACTAGTATATAAAAAGGCTTTACCGACTTACATAACAGACAATAAATGACCATCACCAACCGAGACTTTTGTCAAATCGTAAAAGGGTCTAGAATTTAGGATTTTACCAATGTCACTAGTAATGTGTGCCAATGCTCCGTTATCAAGATAACACATTGGATCAAAAGTCTTTTTAACCAAGAGAGCTGAGAAGGAGTCTAAGAAATCGCTAGTGGTGAAGGCATGGTTGAATCATTATTGACATTGTAGCGTAGTGTGCCCTGCCCCATCACAGACCTGACAAAAAAGATGAGACCTAAATCCAAGAATCCATCTCTCGCTGAATGGGGGAACATAGGGCCTCGAACCACCATAGGGCTAACCAGAGAAGGTGAAGGAGCGATCAACATAGGGGGCCGATAATGACTGCGAACTAAACCCATCATAGGAGGATTACACACCCAATTGATCACCCAACAACCGTCCGCCTTGTCCCCTACGAAATTTTCAACCCCTAGAAATACATCTAGTTCGAGACCATCGAAGCAGTGGAATAGTGAGTGGCATGATCGATCAAAGCATGATGGATATTGGATGAAGATGGAGCATTCAATTTTTTGAGAAATCATTCTTCTTGGATGAGGAGGCTTGACTGGTCACCAAAGGAAAGAATCACAGAGTTGTTTGTGACCATGGTGACAAAGGGACTATACCAGACAAGATCCCATTGGGGGCTTGAATCACCAAGCCCTTATCGGAGAGGGAGCGAGAGAGTTAGCAATTGACTTCAGATGTCGAAAATAATCAGACGTGGACCGGTCGAGTTTCTTGACGGCATTCTAAAAACCATGTATTAGTCCAATTTCTTTGGCCATGCAGCAATTAGTAAAGTGTCGTCCGAGAGCATGCCAAATATCCCGAGATGTTCGAAGGTCATGGACTTCATGAAAAATCTCAATTATGAGGGTCGAATTGATCAAACTACAAACGAATTGATCCGTCTTGACCCAAGTGGAATAAGATAGATTGAACACCACAATACCATCTTGATGACAAGCTTCAACAGACAAGAAAAAGATCCGTCCATATTGCCCAACATATGGTTGCATGTTAGAATAGGCTCAAATGGAGATTTCCACGGAAGATAATCGCTTGCATCAAGCTTGATGGAAAAGAGACTTGTGATGTAGGGAAGAATAAGAATAAGAGACGGCGAGATTGATGGCACAGCCTTAATTTGAGCAGTAGCGGAAATTGGAGCAATATAGAAGAAGGAAGAAGAGGTCAAAGAGGTTGCAATGTTATTGAGAGTTGATGGGAATTTGTGGTTAACGGAAAGAAAAGATGATGGGTAAAGAGATGGAAGAGAAGAAGAAAAAATTGGAGATGCATCGGATATTGTTAATATAGCAATTGGAGCCAAAAAAAAGAGTGTCAGATTTGGGGTGGAGATGTTGGAAAATTTGATACGTTTATTGTTCTCATGCCATGTTGACGCTTAGAGTCATAGAGAGAATAGCAAAAGAGATAGAGAGAGAAAGAGAGAGAGAGAGAGAATAGAGACAGAGTGTTTAAAGTGGCTTAAGCCCAATTAAGGTTATATGATATATATATTTATAAGAGTGATTAATTACATATATATATATATATTTATAAGAGTGATTAATTACAATTAGGGTACATATAGAAACAAAAATTACATAAAAAAACCCCATAATACACATAATTACATATTAATAATAATATCATATACAAGACTTTACACTGAGATTCATGGTAATGGTACTATAATTTTGGGCAAAATAATAAATCGTCAAGGTACGAAATTTTTTGCATAAAATCTAAATCTAAAAATTTCGACAAATGGTCAAGTGGATAACGCCCGGGGGCTATTGCTTTTTCTCCCGTAACAGGCAGGTTTCATGCCCTGAAGTCGAGTACTGACTACCTTCAGGCTTGCAAATTTGCAATTTGGTGCATCATCAGCAAGCATGTAGTCTTGATATGATGGATCACACTTTTTTTTTGTTTATAAGAGCAAAAGTTGCTAAAGTAATAATTAAAGGAATAATACCAAATTAGTTCCTTCGTGTTGGGAGTACGCAGCAGAAATCCGATTTCTTTACCGAGGAAAATCGCCAAAAGAGAGCTCAAGTCTAAGTCAATCAACATATTCAGTTGGACCCACTTTCACTCAAAAGTTTAAATCAATGAATTATAAGCTAGTTATAAAATAATAACTGCTCATCACCACGTCAATTTTTCGATGTGTGACTTCTTTAACACAACCCATACGTGCATCCTAACATACAGGATCACACAGGTATAATTAAAAGTGGAAACCAGAGAGCGACCTTGTAGATTCATCGACAATAATCGTTGCAAATTACGCTATTATCGTTTCAAAATAATCGTGAGAGTTTGAAAATTTTAGGACTGATGGATATATACTATGTATCACATGGTGCTAATTGTCAGGGGAAAGCAGAATTTGCGCGTTGACTAAAGCAAGAAAACAGAAGCTAATGGAAGACCTCAAGTTGGCATCTTCTGTGTACGCATCACATAGCATTTTCGAATGCAGCATGGGCGTGTGCTGGCTTACACTGTGGCCCTCCGGTCTCGTTCATCGATTCCAGCATTACATTCTTTTGCCAGGTAACTGGAGCACCCACGACCACCAGTGCAACATCTTTATGCCTGTACTGAAAAGATCAAATTTAATCATCACCTCGGTTTCTTTATACGTGTCCTTCGTTTTCTTGATCGAATAAGTCATGGCTTAAGCACATCATCGGTGGTGAATCCGACTATATGCGCTGCAGGAGAATCACACATGTATAACACGCACGCAAAATGGATTTCTCGCGAAAAAGCTAGGGTTTGTCCGATCATGAAAGCGCGCAAAACCAATATGTGCGAGCCAAACAATAGATCATTCCCCTCCTTGTATATAACATACAAAGATTAAAGAATATAGGAATTCATTGGAAAATGAGGAATCAAAAGAAGAGACATACTTTTGATAAAGCTAAGTGATAAATTGGATCCAAACTTGAAGCTGCTAGTTTGGCGGTTGAGAGTACATTTATGTAAGCTTAGGTTAAACCCGATAAATAATTTTATGTTGGGGAAATTTGATTGATAACGAAGAAAGGGCAGTAATTTATAGTTCTTTGATATTTTTTTTTGGTCATAATTCTTTGATATTTTGTTGCGTGATGACAATCCATGTCCTTAAGGTATTATTTGTCCCCATTATTGTTGCTGCCGAATTTTAAACAAATATACATCTAGGATATACACCAAAACCACATAGTAGCCAGTTTAGCATTTACTCAATTTCTCTCTTAAGATTTTACTTTGAATGTGTTATTAAACTTGTGTGTGAAAAGAGAAGAAAAAAATGTTGTGAAGTAGAGAGAGTTGTTGTTATTGTTATGAATAGTTGTAATGAACGATGTATGATTTGGTCTAATATACAAACAACCAATCAACACATTTCTTGAAAATATGTATCTTATCCCCACCATTACCACTTTTCATAACGACTATTACCACTTTTCATGATCAACTATCACTTTTCTTTACGATGACAATCACTTATTTTCATAATAACAAACTATTTTCATTTTGCACAAACTACTTGTTGAAAATATGTCTTGAGTTTGAACCTGAAACAAAAATCTAAATATTCGGAATTGGATATTTTGCGGCCATCCGAAATCGAGCAAAGCAAAAGAGACGTGAGTTTCCTAATGAAGTTAGAGTCTATGGCTTGAAATAGGAAAGTCCAGCAGAAATGCCAATGTTTGAGATAGACATTGACCCGGTCAACGATGGATCAAAGAAAAGCAGAACGTATTTCTTCCCCTTTACAAGTTGGACTCGGTGAAGAAAGAAGACAAAATAGGAAAGTTAAAAGGTGAATTTTGGTTGACCGAATTATCTAGGTTTCCAATCCCATGTTGAGTCGGCCGCGTTCTCTTCTTGGGCATGTGTTTTATACCAGATTTACGTGATTTGATCGTGATGACCTACGTCTACGGGGAGACCAGCATGGAATTCCATTATAGATCAAGCAATATAACGGAGATTATAACCACACTCAAGTCACTCAAACACTCACACAGTATTTAGCCCCACAATTCCTCGTGAAATAATCTCTCAATCTTGTAAAAGAATTATACACAAATTCTAACCACAAGAATTTAATTGACTTCAACACTTGAGTTGTTGATGTAATTCCACGAATTTCACGAAGAGAAACTCGCATTAAGCACTCGTTGAGAACGGCGCTTCCGGACAGAATTCACGAGAAAGCTCTCTGCACCAAGCACTCGCACAAGCGGCGCTACACCAATTCTCTTCATGTAATACAACCGATTTATTTTCTTATTCTGTCAATTTTATTGTTCGATCGCCTGGCTTCTGCAACAATACTAAATTCGTAAAAGGCAATTTAGTTAATTAAATAGTTTTCTTCCGATTATGGAGCACTAACATGATTTGAACATATAGCATCCCTATTTGCATTCTCGAATATCTACGCATAGAAGTGTAAATGGTTATCTGTAACTTATATGCCGAGAGGGAGTCGCATGATAGACAACTTTTATTGCGGAAATCGTAGATATAGATTTCTAGATATATACCCTCAACATCATCCAACCAGCTCGAAGAAGATTATACTTGTTCATATTCACCATATCTATATCTATGAGTTCGATTCACCATGCACATAAAAAAATATGAAGAGCGATGGCAATTTGGGGATGGATCAATGACATCTACTTCTCCAACTTGATCTCCTCTAAGCTCTTGCATTAAAAGCTTCCTTAAAGAGAGAATCATCACCATCAAAAAGAGAAGGAGATAAAAGCTAGCTCTCTCTAAGACAAAGCAAAATCTAATGTACATATCCAGCACTATATAGAGCTATTAGAACATCACGCCCCTTGTATCATTTTGATTAACAAGAGTGGAAGGACAAAGCACCATGGAAGTGGTGGCTGTGATTTTGGCGGTGGCTATGGTGGTGGTGGCTGCCGGAAGATTCTTTCTCGATCCTCCACCGAAGATGAAGGAATTCATCCACGGAGCAAGGAAGCCGGAGTGGGCCATTCGCATGGTAACCATAAGCCTCGTGAGCCTTGTCCAAGAGCCTCTTGAAGAGGGGATGGTAGAGATACGAGATGGGGATCACAAATCTCTCGACCCCGCCATCTTCTTCCTCCAACCCGACTTGCACCGCGAGCCAACCTTTCTTCACCTTCATCTTCTCTTGCATCTTCTTCTTCTTCAGCAGATGGCTTCTTCTTCTTCTTCTTCTTGATTGTGACTTGTTGTGAGCGAGAGAAAGCGAACAAGCTGAACTCTAGAAATTGCGAGAGGACGAAAGAGAAGGAGAGAGGCACTTGGAATAGTGGGTGTAGGTTGTATCTGGGGAAGCTTGGGTTTGAGTTGGGGTTTCAAAGGAATAAAGGGTGATTATATATAGGAAGGGAATAGAAGTGGAAAGCAATAAAAGGAGAGGTGGGTATTTAGGGTTTTTTTTAAATAATTCTATTTTTTGTGGGGGCGAATAGAATATTTGAGTGTACGTGTGTTGGTCGTACATAATACGGAATCATACTTATTAGCTTTCTTCGGGGGAGGTGGTGGTGGTGATTCTCTTTCTAAAGTCATTTCAATAAAGCCAAGAAGAAGAAGAGTGTTTTGATTCTCATTTGCTTGTGCGGTCCCCTTTGCTTTTTGAGCCTCACCCTTACAGCGGCTGACCCGCCACTTTTTATCTCTTGAGAGCATGCCGTCTTTGATCCTTTGAGATATGCCTGCTTTTGAGTATCTACCTTGATTTGATAAAAGTAAACGGTAAGAAAATGGGATAATGACACGAATAGTTCTTAAATTTTAATCCAATGTGTAATAAGATTTATGAACTTTTAATTCGTTCAATGTGGTACCTGAATATTAACTCAATGTATAATATCGCTCATGAATTTTTAATTTATTCAATATGATCTTTAAACTTTTATTACATGTTTAAGTTAGTCCCTAGACTATATAAAAATGTTTAATATTATATTTCCCTCAATTCAAGTTGAGTAACAATATTGAACATTTTCACATAGTTTAGGAACTAGATTAAACATGTATCAAAACTTCAATAACCATATTGAACAAATTAAAAGTTCAAGGACAACATTGCACATTGATCTAAAGTTTAGGAACTAGACTGAACAAATTAAAAGTTCATAGATCATATTGCACGTTGAACTAAAATTCAAGGCCATTTGTGCCATTTTTCCTAAGAAGAACAATTGATTGGTTAAGATGATAATCATCATCATGTACCTTCTGTTGAGGAAAACTCCTACTAATTTTGAAGTTGACAAAACCTTCTGTTATTATTGTAAAATCTGATATTTATTCTGAACCTTTTTATTCCAAGAATATATATATGTTCTGGAAGTTCAGAAGGAAATTATTCAGACTTTACAAGCTGGAAAAATAAGTTCATTAAAGACCCACAGAATCTAAGTTCTGAGATTCAGACGCAGAAATTATTCAGACGTAAAAATTATTCAGACGGAGAATTTTTTCAGAAGTAGAATTCAGAACGAAACAAAAACAGCTAGTGATCTGGCATAGATTTCACTGAAGGAAACTTTTGATTAGTTCAATCTTAATCAAATTGATTGACAATCAAATATTACGACAAGAATGCATTACAATGGATAAAGCTCTACTTTTGGAAACCAAGATTCTGATTGTATGGGCGACCAGAATCAACGGGATTCAGAATTTGTCATCCAACGGCTACTCAATCCTTATTATACAAATCTGTCCAAGGTGAAGATTGGAAGATGATCCTCTGAAAGCTATCCAACGGCTAGTTTGGGAGTAGAGGAGTATTTAAAGAGATCAACGAGCAGCCAAAGGATGCAACAGATTCAAGAATCAACAAGTCCAAAGTCTGAGTATACTCCAATCATTTCTCTTGTTGTTCTGAGCCAAAATACTAAGATCTTGAGGGTTACTTTGTAAGAGTGACTGTGTGAGATAGAGAGTCCTATCATACACAAAAGTGATATCACTCAAAATCTGTAAATTCCTCTTGATTACATAGTGAAATCCAGCCGGTAGGCTGTAAGCGTGGGAGAGTGGACGTAGGCTTGCTATAAGCCAAACCACTATAAATTTGTGTGCAGATTCTTTATCCCTCATCTCTTACTTTACTTTCTACACATCATAAGCTTCATCTATATAATCTGTCTTGAATCTGAACTTTATTCAGACTCTTCTGTGATTTATATTATTTCCGCATAAATATATTAAAATAGTTTTGAGTCACCTATTCACCCCCCCTCTAGGTGATTCTTGCTAGTCACATCAATTGGTATCAGAGTAGGTTGCTCGTTTATTGAAGTGTTTTACTTCTAAGCTAACGATCTACATGGCTAGCTTTGGTGCTCCAGGGCTTATTGAAGGTCAGAGCAATAACAGGCCACCATATTTCGATGGCAAGGAATACAGCGTTTGGAAGAATAAGATGAAGGCATTCATAAAGTCAATTGATCATTCGCAATGGGATGTCATTATCAAAGGAGTCAAACCAAAATCTTCTGATTCAAAAGTAAAGGCAGACGAAAGCAAATCAGCAGATCCTCCTTTATCTCCAACTGAGATTTCTAAAAGAGAAACTCTAGATTCTAAAGCAATTTATTCTCTTTATTGTGCTTTATCTCCTATTGAATATAAAAAGATTGCTGCCTGTGAATCTGCTAAAGAAATCTGGGATACTCTCTACATTACTTATGAAGGAACAGATCGAGCCAAGGAAACTCAAATCAATCTTCTGCTTGGTCAATATGAATCCTTCAAACTGAAGCCTGAAGAATCAATTGCTGATATGTATGATAGGTTTACTGACATAGTAAACGGTCTTGCATATCAAAGACAACCAGTCCCAGATGCATTGAAAGTCAACAAACTACTAAGAGGTCTGACAAAGGAATGGGATAACATCAAAACATCTCTTTGTGAGACACAAAGGATCAAGCCTCTATCAGTGAATGAGTTAATTGGAACTCTTCAATCATATGAGACTGAGAAACGAAATGAGGAGAACGAAACCAGAGGTAATAAGTCAATTGCATTGAAAACTAACATTGATTCTGATGCAGATTCTGAAGATGAAGATGTTGATGATGAAGAATTAGCTCCCTTCATAAAAAAGTACAAGAGAATGAAAATCAGAGGAAGAAACCTCAAAGGGAAAAAAGCCTTTTGAAAATAAGAGGCCTATCGATGAAACAGAGAGATCAAAGGAGGTGATATGCTTTCACTGTAGGAAACGTGGACATATCAAGCCTAACTGTCCACTTCTGAGAAAGAAAATCAAATTTGAGAAAGCAAAGAAGACCTTAAAGGCAGAAACCTGGAGTGACACAGAGTGCGAAGATAGTGATGAAGATATCTCAAATTTATGTCTAATGGCAAAGTCAAATTCAGATTCAGATTTTGATCCTAAAGTGGAAATCGAGGTAAAACCTTCTGAAATGACTACTGAAGTATCAAATTACATTGATGATTTATGCTTTGAATTTAAGACTGCTCTTAAAAGAATCTCTTCTTTGAAAAAGGAAAATTCTTCTCTAAGACAACAGGATGTTTTACAAAAAGAAAAGATTGATTTCCTTCAAAAAGAATTTTATCAAATCAAGGAAAATCGAGATTTACTTTCCAAAGAAAATGTTGTTTTGAAAAAGGAAGTTTCAGAAATTACTTCCAAATTTTCAAAAGGTTTAGAAACCTTGAAGCATATCCTTTCCATTCAAATTCCTTACTATAACAAATCTAGTTTAGGGTTTGTAAAGGAAAGTGACAGCTTGATTGATTTTCCAAAAGTCAAAGAGAGATTAAAACAAAGACCTCATCGACAAGCTTATAAAAATCATTTTAAAAGAAATTTTGTAAAACCTGTTGGGCGAAGTGCTCTTAAATGCTCAAACTGTGGAGATCCAAAACATTTTGAGAATGAATGTCCTAAGGTCTGGAGACCTGTTCGAAGAGATTTTGTTAAGACAGCCTACACTAATGCTCAAGGACCCAAATAAATTTGGGTACCAAAGAAAACTTGAAAGGTTGTGATCTTTGCAGGTTACCACAAAAAGAAAAAGAAAGTGGTACCTAGACAGTGGATGCTCAAGACATATGACAGGAGATCCAAGTATATTTGTTGATTTATACAGTCTGAATGGTGGAAAAGTTTCCTTTGGAGGAAATACCAAAGGAAAAATAGTTGGCAAAGGAACAGTTAAAATTGGAGGACTTACAATTAATGATGTGTCATTGGTAAAAGGACTCAACTACAACCTGATAAGCATAAGCCAACTATGTGATACAGGTTTCAGAATAAACTTTCAAGAAAACACATGTTCAGGAACAAGCAAAGACTCTTCTCAAACATTCACAGGAAGAAGACATGGCAATATCTATCTTCTTGATGTGAATACTAATTCTACTCATTGTCTGATCTCAATCAAAGAAGATGAAGATCTATGGCACAGAAGGTTGGAGCATATCAGTTTGAAACAAATCTCGAAGATTTCAAACAAGAAACTGGTTCGAGGCTTGCCAGATCTGAAATACAGAAAAACAGAATTATGCAATGCATGCACCCTAGGAAAGCAAGTAAGGAGCTCTTTTAAATCTATACATCATATTTTCACTAATCGTGCTCTGCAGCTTCTTCATATGGATCTGTTCGGACCAACCAGAACACAAAGTATTGGTGGTAAGAAGTATTGTTTAGTAATTGTTGATGATTTTACAAGATTTACTTGGGTGTTCTTTCTTGCTCATAAAAATGAGGCATTTTCATACTTTTCAAAATTTGCAAAAAGAGTTCAGAATGAAAAGGGCTATACTATTTCCAACATTAAAACAGATCATGGGGGAGAATTTAAAAATCAAAGTTTTTTAAACTTTTGTGAGGAAAATGGCTTTCAACATAATTTTTCAACTCCATATACACCAGAACAAAATGGTGTCGTGGAAAGGAAAAATCGTTCTTTGCAAGAAATGGCAAGAACACTATTGATTGAAAGCAGGATTCCTTTTCATTTCTGGGCAGATGCAGTCTCTACAGCATGTTATATCATAAACAGAGTCTTTCTCAGACCTATTCTTGAGAAAACCCCCTATGAGCTTTACAAAAGCAGAAAGCCTAGCATATCATATTTTCGTGTGTTTGATTGTAAGTGCTTTATTCTCAAAAATCCAAATGACCGCACTGGAAAGTTTGATAAGAAAGCAGATGAAGGATTCTTCCTTGGATATTCAACCACAAGCAAAGCATATAGAGTCTTTAACAAGAATTCTCAGACTGTGAAAGAATCAATGAATGTGAGGTTTGAAGAAAATGTTCAGACTCACAAAGATGAATCTGAATTATCATCCAACTTTCAAGAGTTAACGGAGACTCATCAAGAATCTCCAAAAATTGAAGAACCCTCAAGAGAAAAAGAAAAGGACATTATCCAGACTCAACCGGAAAATTCAGAGTCTGTACATATTCAGAAGGAAAGATTTGACAAAAACTGGAAACATAAATCCAGTCATCCGAAGAACCTCATCATTGGAGAAATAGAAGATGGTATCAAGACTAGATCTAAACAAAAGGAGAACATTAGCAACTTGACATTAATATCAGAAATAGAACCAAAAGAGGTTGAAGAAGCCTTATCAGATGAAAGCTGGATAGAAGCTATGCAGGAGGAACTTCAGCAGTTCAGAATCAATGAAGTATGGGAACTTATGCCACGACCCAAAAATCATCCAGTAATTGGAACAAAATGGGTGTTCAGAAACAAACTGAATGACAAAGGGAAAGTAACAAGAAACAAAGCAAGACTAGTTGCGAAAGGCTATTCTCAAGAAGAAGGCATAGACTATGATGAAACATATGCATCAGTTGCAAGGTTAGAAGCCATTCGACTATTATTAGCTTATGCTTGTTCCCATAACTTTAAATTGTTTCAGATGGACGTGAAAAGTGCCTTCATGAATGGATTTATTAAAGAGGAAGTATATGTGGATCAACCACCTGGTTTCGAGGAACCAAGGAAAGGTGATTATGTCTACAGACTCAAAAAGGCCCTTTACGGTCTGAAACAGGCACCCAGAGCTTGGTACGAAAGGTTAAGTAACTTCCTTCTGCAAAATGAATTCACCAAAGGTAAGGTTGACACAACCTTGTTCATTAAGAAAAAGGGTAAGGACTTTCTACTTGTTCAAATTTATGTTGATGATATAATTTTTGGATCTTCTAATTAATTGCTTTGCAAGGAATTCTCCAAGAATATGCAGAACGAGTTCGAGATGAGCTTGATGGGAGAACTAACATTTTTTCTTGGCTTACAAGTGAAACAAACCAAAGATGGTACTTTCATTTGCCAAGAGAAATATGCTAAGGAGATTATCAAGAAATTTGGAATGCAAAATGGTAAGAAAACAGACACTCCAATGTCCCACACATCCAAATTGGACAAGGATGAACACGGTAAAAAGGTGGACCAGAAGGTATACAGAAGCATGATAGGTTCTTTATTATATCTTACTGCATCTAGACCTGACATACTTTTTAGTGTCTGCATGTGCGCTAGATTTCAATCAGACCCAAAAGAGTCGCATCTTTCTGCAGTAAAAAGGATAATCAAATATATTGGAACTTATCCAATGCTAGGTCTTTGGTACGCAAAAGACTCAGATTTTACTCTCACTGGTTATTCAGATGCTGATTTAGCTGGTTGTAAAGTGGACAGGAAAAGTACCATAGGGACTTGTCAATTGCTTGGAGATATGTTGGTGTCTTGGTACTCAAAGAAACAAAATACAGTCGCTCTTTCTACAGCAGAAGCAGAATATGTAGCATTGGGAAGTTGCTGTGCACAGATTCTGTGGATGAAGCAGCAGTTGAGAGATTTTGCCGTTGAAGAATCAAGTGTTGCAATCAAATGTGACAACACAAGTGCTATTAATATGTCCAAAAATCCTATTCTTCATTCACGTGATAAGCATATAGAAATCAAGCATCACTTCATTAGAGATCATGTTTAAAATGGCAATGTGAATATTCAATTCATTGATTCTAAGAATCAATTAGCTGATATATTCACCAAACCTCTTGACAAATCTTCATTTGAGTATATTAGAAACAAACTGTGCATTACTTATCCATTCTATTGAAGTGTTTAACAGAGATGAATCTTCAGACTCAAGGGTTCTCGATCTGAACATTTTTCAGACCCTCAACAAAGGTATGTACATAGTTTAAAGTTTGGCGGGAATATTTCTGGCAAGATATTCTCACATTTGTTATATTTGGAAGCAAATCAGGTACGTATCCTAATTTATCTGATTACTTATGCTTAAAATATTTTCATAATTTTATCCTGATCCTTTGTGCTTTCAAAAATATATTTCATTCCTACGTATCCGGGTTTATTCTCACTTTCTAAAAATAACCTTTTATTTCTTAAACCTGTCCTTCTCTTTTCAAAACCCTATCAGTACATTTTCTTCTTCCTCAAAACCTTCCGATATTCAGAGACTCTCCTCGTCTTCCCTCTACAAAGATCGAAACTTTCTGCTCCTGGAGTGATCAAAATGCCGTTCAAAAGAAGATCCTCACGTATTCTGAACCAAGACTCTAAATCCACCGCATCGGTGGAGTTTATGGAGATTTCAGATACAGAATCTGAACATCATGAAGAATCTGCCGAAGCGACACCACCTCGTCAGTCGTCGCCTCCAAAAGCTTCTGGTAAAACTGATTTCCGTTTCAAAAGCATAAAGCATGTCTGGAATGCTTATCTGAAGTTGAAGAGAAATAATGCCTCTGCATCTACTTTACGTGACTGTCTGAGGGATAATGGGTTCTCTTCTGAGGAACATCTAACGCAAAACTACTCTAAAGTTTGCGTTGATTCTGACAATGTTCCCATCAGTACTACACCAAAAGTATCCTCTTCCAAAAAGGGCAAAGAAAAAGTCGGTGAATCATCAGCACCATCTGATCGCGTTAGCCCTAAAACTCCCAGTTCAACCAAATTTGTTATACCTGATGATGATGCTCGTTTGTTTGATTTCTTTGAAATGAAAGTAGGTATAGCATCTGGTGTGCCAGGAACAGGTGGCTTATTCAGAAGCTCTGAACATAATACCTGTTACAAGTTGTTGCTGGCTCGAGGGATTATGAACCACAGGACTATGGATTTTGACTATCTAGAGAGGGCTGGAATTTCAGTAAAACACCTATTTCAAAAGCTAGGCATTTATGAATTTTGCCTTCAATCTGCAAATGTCTATGCTGAACTAACTGCCTACTTCTATTCAAATCTCTCTATTTTGTCTCCCAACTGGATCTAATTCACTGTTGGTGACAAAAAATTCGACTTAAAGGCGGAAGTATTGGTAAAGATTATTGGAGCACGACACTACAAGTTTACTCCTTTGGCTGTGAATCTTAAAGATGCTTCAAAGATTGCTTCTGAAAATTCCAACCTTGCTCTTGGATCAAACCGACATCTCTCTTATTCTGACTTATCCAGAAGATCAGTGATTCTGCACAAAATCATTATCAACTGCTTGAGGCCCAAGGCAGCTTCTAAAATTGACCTATCCAAATCAGAAATAAAGCTCATCTGGGCTATCTTTCATATCATCATCTTTCACATGTACAGAACATTACACAAAGACAAGGGACAACTACCATATGGTGCTTTAATCTCTCGTATTTTCATGTTTCTACAAATATCAATTCCTGATGAGTTGCGCCAGAATATTGTTCCCTGTATGTTTGTTGGAGAAAGAATGATCTCCAAAATGAAACAGTTTGATGATGTGAAGAAAAGAATCAAAGGAAAAGATGCTCTTCAGTCAGAAGCGAGATCTACTGAAAAGTCGAGTATTAAGAAGACAGGGCAGAGAAAAGGAGCAAGTTCAGCAAGCAAGAAGTCAGATTCTCCCATTTCACTAAAAGTGTATAGCAAGAAAAGAAAAATTCTTCTGCATGATGAAAGTGATGAAGCAGAAGCAGAACACTTTGATACAGGTCATACTGATGCTCCAGAACATGTTTCTGAACCATTTCCAAAGGTTTCGGAACCAACTCCTACAAAACATGTTTCTGAAGATCCAGCACCTGTTCAGGGGGAGAATCCAGAAGCAGCAACCATGGGGTTCGATCAGTCTGAACCAGCTAATTTCCAAGGACAGCCTTCAGAAAATCAAAACGTCCTCTCTATTCTGCTCGAAATTAAGAATCATCAAGCTGCACTAGAACAGGACATGAAGATTCTAAAGAAAATTGTTGAGGAAAACTACAACACTCAACGACTTCAAGCAACAGCAGATAAAGCAGAACTTGAGGAAGCCATTACCCTGTGCTCATCCAACATGGATAAGGCTGTAGGGCAGTGCAGTTCGAAGATTGAGGAAGCTGTTTCAATATTGAAAAATTTTCAACTGATTCGTACTCCGTCAAAACAATAGCCTGTTTTCACAAATATTCTCTCTCAAAGTCTTCTTTATTTTCATTTTTGGTCTGTAACTTAACTAACACTTCTTGTTAGACTATTTGTTTATTCAATATAAATGCTTCATACTATCTGTTATTTACTTTTTGCTGATGACAAAAAGGGGGAGAATTTATTTGATGCAGATCATATGCAGGCTATCTACAAAGAAAGTAAAGATACAGATATTAACAGAGTTTGCTCTATCAAATTTCAATCTGTGATCCATGCGCTATATATGCTTATTTACTTCAAAATTAATTTCACATTGATTCAATCTGCAGGAAAGTTTTGTCACCATCAAAAAGGGGGAGATTGTTGAGGAAAACTCCTACTAATTTTGAAGTTGACAAAATCTTCTGTTATTATTGTAAAATCTGATATTTATTCTGAACTTTTTTATTCCAGGAATATATATATATATATATATATATATATATATATATATATATATATGTTCTGGAAGCTCAGAAGGAAATTATTCAGACTTTACAAGCTGGAAAAATAGGTTCATTAAAGACCCACAGAATCTAAGTTCTGAGATTCAGACGCAGAAATTATTCAGACGGAGAATTTTTTCAAAAGCAAAATTCAGAACGAAACAAAAACAGCTAGTGATCTGGCATAAATTTCACTGAAGGAAACTTTTGATTAGTTCAATCTTAATCAAATTGATTGACAATCAAATATTACGACAAGAATGCATTACAATGGATAAAGCTCTACTTTTGGAAACCAAGATTCTGATTGTATGGGCGACCAGAATCAACGGGATTCAGAATTTGTCATCCAACGGCTACTCAATCCTTATTATACAAATCTGTCCAAGGTGAAGATTGGAAGATGATCCTCTGAAAGCTGTCCAACGGCTAGTTTGGGAGTAGAGGAGTATTTAAGGAGATCAACGAGCAGCCAAAGGATGCAACAGATTCAAGAATCAATAAGTCCAAAGTCTGAGTATACTCCAATCATTTCTCTTGTTGTTCTAAGCCAAAATACTAAGATCTTGAGGGTTACTTTGTAAGAGTGACTGTGTGAGATAGAGAGTCTTATCATACACAAAAGTGATATCACTCAAAATCTGTAAATTCCTCTTGATTACATAGTGAAATCCAGCCGGTAGGCTATAAGCGTGGGAGAGTGGACGTAGGCTTGCTATAAGCCGAACCACTATAAATTTGTGTGCAGATTCTCTATCCCTCATCTCTTACTTTACTTTCTGCACATCATAAGCTTCATCTATATAATCTGTCTTGAATCTGAACTTTATTCAGACTCTTCTATGATTTATATTATTTCCGCATAAATATATTAAAATAGTTTTGAGTCACCTATTCACCTCCCTCTAGGTGATTTCTGCTAGTCACATCACCTTCATGATGATGATTTTTTCCCTAAGGTGATGAAATATATTATCATAATGGTTTCGATTTGAACTCATTCTGTCGTGCTTCCCTTGCAGTCGAAAAGAAAGCCATCATGATATCATAAAATGGAAAGCTGGAGTTAGATTGGCGTATCACAAAAGATGGAACTTCGATTATATATGTGGTACATGGCCAATCATACCAGCTCCTCACTAAGTTTTAAATTAAATGTGGCGAATGACCTCAATTGAAATCATCTTAGAAGTTGTATCACCTAATTGAATTTATCCTTTTAAAGATTGTGCGAGAATGAGTCGGAAGTTGAGAACCGCCGACTAGATTATTACTACGGAACTATTTGAGTAGTATGGAATGGTTGTCAGCTAAAAGTGTGTTTAGAAGAGTTTCAGCTGAAAACACAAACATTTCACACTAATTTTATAATCAAGCCACAACAAAAATTCAACTAGTTAGTACAAGAAGCACCAGTAATGTGTAAATTAGCTTAAGACAAAGCTAGAAAGTTGATTATCATGTATTCGAGAATAGGGACCAGATTGACAAATTAACCTTTATCATCGTTCACGTCACTATTAAATCCAAAGGTTAAGTTGTATCAGTTCCTTCGATAAACACATAAGAACCAAAATATACATACATATCGGGAGATCAAATATAAATCACACTGCTTATGCGATAATCTAAACTTTTTAGAATAAATATTGGAATACTCAACTATAGGTATAAAATAAAATGATAGAAGAAAGAAAATGACTTGTTAATGCTATAGAAAATTATCGTGCATATAAAGCCAAAGCAATCATGGTCTTGATCTTTAACTTTCACTTACAATAACGAGATGACATCGTTATACTTTAACTTTTAGGCATAATGGGTTCTGCTCACGCACCAAGACTAATTCTTTTGACCCTTATTTTGAATTAAGTGATGGTGATTAATTGATTAATTACTAATTAGCATGTTAAGATGGTAAAGCTACTAACAATCCAACAAGGATGTCAGTCAGATCATAGGTGGACACACGGCAGCAACCTTTGAACTTTCCAAAAAGACAAGGGCAATTCATCGTAATCGACACCGTGGATCTGCAGAGACTTTCCTAAATGCAAGTATGACTCAGTCAAAAGATGTTTGTGTTCCTAGTCATGCTGATGATGAGTACGGATGTGTCCTCTCTTGCAAATGTTTTGTGGGTTTTACCAACGTCATTAATCGCCTTTTACTTTTCAGTTTTATATTATGATAATCGTCTTTTTATTTTAATTCATCAACTTGTGTCCAGTGCATGTACATGATTAATTCCAACTTAATTTGTCATCTTGGTGTCCATTAATGGAAGTGAAGGACACATCTTCCCTTTTTTGCCAAAAAAAGAAGAGAGCTAATCAAATTTGGGGGTTTTGCATAAGTTCCTTAATTGAAGGGATTCGTTAGATTTGGATATTTGAATAGCAAGCTATGCGCCTGATCTTCCTAGAGGATGTTATTCACCATACTATTCCTCAATTTTACAGATATATACCTACATCGAGTCCCAAAAAAAAAAACGTTTAACACGTGACGTAGATTTTATCTTTTTACCACTTGAGGGGTTTGGTTTAATCAATCAGACATCGTCGATAAAGTCGTCAGACGAATTATATATAAATAATGTTGCTGGTAGTGTATTCTCTTGCTAGAAAAATTTTTCCTAAACGACATTCTATGATTTTATTTAATCACTTCGTCTTTACAACAAACACTCAGGCACAAAATTTACGATGGAATTCAAGAAACATGTGATTATATGAAGGTGTAGAGAACATTAGAGAGAAACATAGTTCGATGAAGTATGCCGTGCATGTATATGTCCTTTTAGGGTTATTTATCCTCAATCGTTTGATATAAATTTTTCGTGTTTGATATTTTAGTTCCTGGGGATATAAATGTTTAAAAATTTAACTTGTGAAAAAAAAACTTAGGTTAAAGAGATATGAATTAATCCTGGCAATTGAAGCTCCCTTTTCTTAATATAGTCATCCATATCCATCACATATGAAACTCTTTGTATGAGTGACAGCAAAACCAATCTAGCAAAATCATTAGGTTGTCCCTTCCTGAAACATGGGGCTAGTCGAGCAATTCCACCTCACAATTAGTGTCATATGACTGTAAAATTAAGGAATAGTACACATGTAAAGATCTAAAGATGATGCAATCGCAACCGGTTTTTGCTGGCACGGCAGGTACACGAACGAAATGATTTGGAAAGCCGAAGAATCAACGAGGCGGGCAGGCAGGTAGGATTCGAGCGTACTAAAGTGGAAAATCTTTTGAATTAGCAAGACCCTCCTCCTTTTTCACACTTTTGATTTCTCGACATATGCCCCTTTCTCTTTTGTGCTCGATTTCCCATAATTTAGAGAGAGAGAGAGAGAGAGAGAGAGAGAGAGAGAGAGAGAGAGAGAGGGAAAGAAGCAACAAGTGGAACGTGGAGATGGGTCAATGCTTTCAATCTCTGTCGAGCCAAGATTTGGGTAAGATTTTTCAAAGAGGGAATGGAAGGAAAAAAGGAATGGCCCGGGGGGGGATGGGACCATGCTAAAGTAAAGTGCTTTGGGACAAACATATGTAGCGATTAATAATGTAAGTTGATAATGATGTGGTCGTCGATGTAATGTTGTGTGTGTGTATGTATAAACATTAGATGTATTGTTGATTTTTATGGAGTCCTGAGTCACCTGCCATTGGTAGGTAGTGGCGCACTCTCCTTCCTTTGGATTCCCAAAAATGCCTTGCTCCCTCTTCAAATCTCTGTGATCCACACAACACACACCCCACCCATTTTCTTATCGTGTTGCGACTGTTCTCGCTTCTCTCTTCTCTCTCGTGGGGTTTGTGACCTTGTAGTTAGGATTTGACTTATTCACTATGCTTTCCTTTGGGTATTCTTAATTCACTCGGTCAATTTTGGGGTTGGTCAAAGGTGTGCAAATCATAAGAATTTGTCTAAATTCCAAATCATAACGAGGATTTGACTCGTTCATTATGCTTCTTGTTGTTTCTTTTGCCTTTGCTCTTCTTCTTTTTTTTTTTTGTTGGGGGGTGGGGTTCTGTCATTTTGAAAAGGGAAAAAACCACCAAAAATCCCAAATTTTGTCACTTGTGACACATTTACCCCGAACTTTTTTTGTGACATCAAAAACCCCAAACTTTACTATTTGTGACACATTTACCCCAATGTACATTGTCCATAGGCATTTTCGTCTTTTTGCTTTTTCTTTTTTTTTTTACTTTTTTTTCCTTTCCGACGAGGGGGCCCCTCGCCGGCGTCGGGCGAGGGCGGCCCTCGTCGGATCCGGTGAGGGCGACCCTCGCCCGCGTCGAGCGATCCTCGCCTGCGTCGGGCGAGGCTCGCCCTTGCCTGGGCGAGCGAGGGCGAGCCTCGCCCAACGTCTGCGAGGGTCGCCCTTGCCAAATCCGGCGAGGGCGAGCCTCGCCGGCGTCCTACCTGATTTTCCACTTTAGTACGCTCGAATCCTACCTGCCTGATTTTCCCATAATTGTTTGTGTTCGATTTCCCATATTTACTTCACAAAATAACCAATCAAAGAGATGCAAAGAATAAAATCTAATCATGAATAAGTTATATTCTTCTATCTTTTTTTGGGGCGTGTGTGTGTATATGGGTCGGTGCCAAACAATTTCGCAAAAATTGACCGGCCTTCTTGCAATTGGTGCAAGGTCCAACCTCGTGGGATCTAATTTACCCTTCTTCTTTTCTTTTATTATTATTATGGGAGGAGGCAAAAAGGGTTCTTTTACAAATTCTGCTCTGACATATACCGACTCCACTATTTTGTGCCACAAAAAGTTGCTCTTGCTTATTCGTTTCATACACCAAAATAAGAGAGAATTATAAAAAAAAATTCTAAACTTATTGCAATTATATCAATCGAGTACTAGACCTTTTCACGTTTTATCAATTGAGTTATCCAGCTAATTTTGGCTAAAAATCACTAACGTAGACACCAAACGTCCTACAAGGCACTACCGGCGTTGATGTAAACATTCTTTTTAATAATATTTTCAATTCTTTATAATTTTTTCTTTTCTTTTCTTTTCTTTTTCTTTTTTTCCTTATATTTAAGGCCAACAAGGGCCAACCAACTCTATGCTAAGGCCGTGATGGCCTCGTTGGCTAGGGTAAGAGCGCGCAGCCCCTCCCCCAAATTTGGCGAGGGCCACAATGCCCTCACCAACCCCGAGCGAGGGCATCGCGGCCTCGCTAGATCTAAGGAAGGTCCACAATGGTCACGCTCTCGCCCAGTGCCGACAAGGCCCAGCCAATGACCTTTATCAGCCCTAAGTCCAAGGAAAAAAGGAAAAAGCAAAGACAAGAAAAGAAAAAAGAAAAAAATATTTAAAAAAATCAAATTATTATAAAAAAAAATGTCCACATCAATGCCAACCGTGATGGCCATGTCGCATAGGACGATTAGTGTCCGCGCTAGCAATTTCGGTCAAAATTGGCCGAATGGACTTAATTGGCAACACGTAAAAAGGTTTAAGATTCAATTGGCACAATTAAAAAGTTTATGACTGAATTTGCACAATTACAATAGGTTTAGGACTTTTTTGGTAATTCTCCCTGATGGCACAACTTATGGTTTGATAAGAAAAGCTGTTGAATAAATAGAATTATCGATAATTATGTTATTTAATTTTAAGATACACGTCCCTATGCCAATGGTCCACATATTAAGTGATTGGATTAATGTAAGTTCTTCACCTTGGCTACTATCTTTCATGTTACTAAAGGAAGTATGCATGAATTAGTAACTAGGAATACTATTTCAATGACATTAACAAGAAAATACCCTTCAGCCTATTTATAATTATTAATAACTTATTCATGCGGTTGATAACCTTTTATATAAAGAAGTGAGTATTCACTTACATTCATTAAAATTGTTGTCAATAACTTTTTCTTTGCGAAAAGGCGCGTTTGTACTTATCCATGACAAGTAATTTTCATTGAGATTAGCGTCTTTTTCTTGATGAAGAGTAGTATTAATCTATCTCGATTTAGTAACTTCTCTATATAGTTTGTAATTTGTAACGTTGAAAAGTAAGAATTTGTATGTGGTTAGTATCCATGTAAAGGAGCCAATGACGGATTCCAACGCATGCGTGATTAGGATATGTGAAGAAAAAAAAGGACGATGATTAGTAAGTGTCCATGTGTCAAATTTATGAAAGGGATTTCGCCCGATGCATACTTAACCCTTAGAAAAGTATGGATCTCAAGTGAAGCCTAACTCAAAGGGCGATGATGCGTTGGGTGCACTCTTTTTGGTGCACCTAGAAAGCTCTCATTCAGTGGATCATCATGCATACTTTACTAGAGTTAAATCCCACTTCCTCAATATGTGCCTATGACTATGCCATCCATATATTGTGCAAGACGTCATTGGCTGAAATCTATAAAGAGTGATACACAAGCATTGGTCCGTCAAAGTCTTACCCATCATCAGTTTGGTACTAAGACCCACTTTTTCTCTCTTGAATATCAGAATCAGATCGGAAAGGACGAAAATATCTGTCTCCGTTTCTGGTTCCAAAGATCATCTAACCACAAAAAGAAAAAGAAGAAGAAGAAGACCATTTTGAATCTCGGCTTGAACGAATGACACGCATTCTCAGTGAGGCCAGAAAGAGAGGATTTTCTCTTGGTGTCGACTCCAGTGTACTTTGGGTTCTGAAAATAAGGGCTAATCAGCAGGAGACTTTCATGTAAGCCACGAAATGAGGCTCCTGTCAATTCGTCGATTGCAAAACCAGTACCTCTCCCTCACTTCAGTCACTCGTTTTTTGGGTCGCACCAGTGAGAGAGAGCGAATATTCAAGATTTGACATCCACAAGCACCATATCACTTTAAGCTTGGTTTGGGGACCATCCTTGGCCTACCCAGATATCATTTGACTTGCTCATTTATCAAATTCATGTTATTTCAATTAGTATACTTTGTCTAACAGATATCCTGCGTGTTACGATGTATTTATGGGTATATTGACAAATACTATGAACTAGCATACGTATTCTTCTTGCTTTTTAGGTGAAAACTTGAGTTAGATCTGGCTTTTGTTTGTCAGGAATGTCCCTATAAAAGAGTCACAAGAAAATGGTATAAGAGCTGACAATGTATTAGCTGATAAGAGAACGTAATCTCAAACATGCATAAGCATTGACTATGAATACTTTCGGGGAAAAGTGATGAATAAGTCCTAAACCTTTTGTGGTGGTGCCAATTTAGTCCTAAACCTATTTTTGATACCAACTGAGTCCTAAACATTTTGATATAGTGTCAATTGAGTCCTTTTGGCCGGATTTTGTTGACGTGGTCGTCGGCTGGCTAGCGACCGGTCACCGACGCTGACGTGGATAAAATTTAATAATATTTTAATATTTTTTTGAATTTTTTTTCTCCCTCTTCCTTCAACCGCTCGCCAGAGCGACGACCAGCCGAAGGCCGGCGAGGCTGGACCTCACCAAATCCGGCGAGGTCAAGCCTCGCCCAGCCATGGTGAGGCTCACCTTCGCCGTTGTCGGCGAGGGCGAGCCTCACCAATGGTCGGCGTGGCTCACCCGAGGCTGGCGAGGTAGACCTCGTCGGCCTCTGGCCTCTGGCCGGTCGCCACTCCGGCCAGCGGTTGAAGGAAGAGGGAGAAGAAAAAAAAGAAAAAAAATTCAAAAAAATATTAAAATATTATTAAATTTTATCCATGTTAGTGCCGGTGACTAGTTGCCGGCTGGCCGACGTCCACGTCAGCAAAATCCAGCCAAAAGGACTGAATTGACACTATATCAAAAGGTTTAGGACTCAATTGGTATCAAAAATAGGTTTAGGACTAAATTAGCACCACCCCAAAAGGTTTAGGACTTATTCAACACTTTTCCCAATACTTTCGTCGTAAATTACTAACGATAGGGAAAAAAATAAAAAAAGAAACCACGCACGCATGCTAAGAGGTGATTGTCGTTTTAAGATCAAGGTCAGCTAATCTTGAAAAATGGCTGGAAAAAAACAGGAAAATTGATGAAATTAAAGCGAGACCTCTGGTGTAATTAACAATATGAGACAAATTAAGATATTGCTAACGGACCACCTGGGCTGAGAATGGTTGGGCACCAGATACACTCGGTAAGCTCAATGCAGCCATTTCTCTATAATATGGTACCACCGGACCTGTAAAAGGCTAAAGCAACCCTACTTTCACTGTGCTACTACCGAGTAGGACTACTCCACTATTGGAGAGCGACTGACTGAATTACTGATCCTATATACCCAGCCGGGAACACAACTAAGCTGGCCCATAACGAGAATGTGCTCTTCCTTTTTTTCGTCTTCTGTCGCAACCTAAATTTCTTAGGCTAATGGATTATTAAAACTAAACCTAACTCGGGCCCTCTCAAACCCTACCAATTCGCAACTTAAGGTTTAATTTTTTCACATGCAAAAGCTTTCATGCTTGGAGTCGCTACTAATTTATTTGTGGTAAGTCGATTAAAAACCTAAATAAAATATAATGAGATATATTTTATTTCTATGAACCAGAAATTCTAAATTCGGGGATTTGGTTACGCTAGATCTAGTCTAACGCCCTTTCGGTACCTTTTCTTTTCAAAAATATTTATGCAGGCAGTCTGGATTCATTTTATTACCTAATTATTAACATGTGAGGTGATCATGCGGGTGCATAAACCACCAATTTAATACTCAAGAAAGCAATAAATAGCTTGCAAGATTAAGAAAATGACATACCTTAATGCAACGCAAGCATCTACATTGTTAGTAGAAAATCATACAGACAATCCTAATATGATTTCTAATTAATAAAGCAAGGCACTCAAGATGTTCTTTAGAGTTTGTGCTTTATTAAAATGCAAACTAACCTATATGCAATGACGTGCAAAAAATGACATACGATTAATACAACCTAGCATACGAATTATACGTAATGCGATGACGTGATCTAATTCTAATGACAGACAAATGATTTATTTTTGGTATTTTTTTTAATGAAATCCGGAATTAAAAATACTCAAATCAATATGCAATCTATCCTAGAGAAAATGATTTGATCTATCCTAAAGTGATTCTTTTTTTGGGGTTTTTATTAAAATTCGAAATTATTGAATATCCTAAATAATCCATTAAGATTAAAATAATATCTAATTTAAACTAGGAAATATGCTACCCTAGATCCCAATTTAAATCAAATAATTATCTTATTCTTTTAGATATATTAAGGATTCCTTAAGCATGCAAAATTTCTAATTTAAATCTAACTAATAAATTTTTTGGATTTTCTTTATTTAAAAGGAAAACAATCAAACTTGTAATTTATGTTTTTATCTTCTGTTGGCTGCCTGCTAGCCTTCCATGCATTGTGCTTCTTGTGCTCTCCATATTAGCCGCAACACCTTTGTACCAATCGAGACACTCTCTGTCTCCTCAGGTACGAGATTTTTGTGTTCGACCTCCTTTGCTGTAAATTGCGCGTTGAAAAGTTATATACTACTTACCTTACCCAAAAAAAAAAAAAGGAAAACAGTCAAACGAAGATAACAATCACATTCAAACAATCCGCGCAATCTACAAGATTCTTCAAATTAAGATAAGGCAAATAAATCAAACTAACGGTCATATTTATAGGGTTATAGATATCGACAGAAAGTTGATTGTTTAAATTTGGAAAGCAAATAAAATCTATTATCGTATCCAAGTGATTATGGATAAGATAACGATTTTCCGTATCGCCGCGTATCGTACCTTAGGGATAATGTCGGATAGTCGTCCAGATACGTTGCCAAAATTAGGAATTGGGTATTTTCGAATATTGCGGATATAGCACACATCATCCTAAGATATCTAGCAATCCACGCACTATTTATCAAATATTCAAACACCCGAAAGATTAGGAAATTGAATATTCTAAGAATATAGATGAGAATCTTACCTAATTTGTGGATATTTCCAATTCGAACTCGGATCAGACTCAGGCTTGCGAATCGGGACGGTGACCGATGGCGACGGTTCTCACGACGGTGACATGGTGGTGGATGATGTATGATAACAAAATTCGATGGATCAACGCCAAGGTTGTAGGATCGCCAGAAAAGATCGGAATTTGCTAGTCCAATAGAGAATTTCACGGTAATCCTCCAAAAATAGATGACGCAAGGGAAGGGTAGCGTCGGATCTTGGCCCGTTGTGCTCACCAGAAAACTTTTCTTTGTTCAACAAAGCAACCCATGTGATATTGCGATTTGACAGTGAACATGGCTTCTTTTCTCTTCCTCAAAGCCACCTGTTTGCTACACGAAGAAGTCTTCCTTATCAAACGGTGGTCAAAGTCCCTCTTTTTCTCACCCTACCTCCACCACTTGGCTCTCTATAATTGTGTTATTATCAGTCTTCCTCTGCTCGTTTGACTTATGGCCATTGGAGACGACCGATGCTCCCGGAAACACTTGTTGGTAGGCGTTGTGTGGCGGCTCAGCAGGAATCACGAGTCAGGAAGCAGCAGTGATGTTAAGAGGGACAAAGCAGCGCAGCCAAGTCGTCAAGGAGGTCAAGACAGAACAGATTCGCGTCGGTGCAAAGGAGTCCTCGGCAGGGTTTTCGACTGGATCGGGCAACGGGAAGAAGCAGCACCGGCTAGGGAACAACAACTGCATAGCAAGGACGTCATTGAGCGGCTAGGACTGATTGTGGTAGTGCAGCAGCTCGGTCAGCGGAGAGATGCGGCAAGGGGTGCAGCCAAAGGCTTGGCCACGGACTCTCTTCAAGCTCTCTTTCTCACTCAACTCACATGTGTCTCTCGTGCATCTGAAAATTCTGTGTGTCTGAAAATTATGAGAGTCCCCTTCATTATGACGCATAACGACATATTTATATCGCAATCCTAGATTAATTAACCGGGCTTCCTAGTCCTAATGGGCTTAGACTTAGGCTTTATCATTTAATTTTATTTTAATTCCAAATGGGCTAAATTAATTCGTGCTAATTTAAGCTCAAATTAAAGCAACCAAAGCCTTTTAGACCTGTGAATTTTGGCCCCCGATCCCTTGAGTGAGCCGAGTGCTCGAGCTCGGTTTACGCGATGAATTTTTAGCTTTCTCGCCACCGCCGGTCCGATACGGAATGCAACTAACCTATATGAACTTAAACTATATGCTATGCAATTTTAATATTTTTATTTAGTGGTTAAAATTTAATCCCTAATTTTCTATGCAAATTATACTAAATGGTCTATTAAAATTTAGGTGTCAACAACTGCCCCTCTTTGAAGGTGAGCTCGAAGATGTTGCATTCAAAGACTAAATGATATTTAAATTTTGACCATGAAATGCAATGAATGTTATTTTTTATGGGAGTATTAATCCCATTTTGGAATGCAATATGCCATGATGGATGCTAGCGTAAAATAAAAAACATACTTGGAGTTACTCACCTAACTTGAGTAGTGAAGTAATTTGAGGCATTGCCATGATTCTTGAGATTGTTTGGCAAATGTTTGGACTCTATCCCAAAAGTATTGCCTGATAAACGCTGATGAACTCCGGTGACCTGCAATTCAATCAAGACACGCGAAGAAAGCTCGACGTATCCCATTATCATATGGGGTTCTCGAGAGAAAGATTTAGCAAAATGGAAAATGTTCCGACCTTTACAAACTACCTATACATCGACATAGGTATTCATAAAAGATTTGGCCGTTGCACCTAATTATCATTGTAAGTGTGACACGGGGAAACTTTCCGAGATCAGAAGGATATTCCAACCTTTATAAGATACCTATACATTGCCATAGATATTCGTAAAGACTTGGCTGCTTCACCTATACCTGCCTCATAGGTGAGCCGCGGAGGAACATCTGGGATTGGGAAAACATTCCGACCTTTACAAGATACCTATACATCACCATAGGCACTTGTAAAGATTTGACTGTTGTGTCTATATCTTTCCTCATAGGCGTGTCACGGGGGAATCTTCTGAGATTGGGAGAATATTTCGACCTTTATGAAATACGGCAAAAGTACACCATAAGTGCCATAACTTGTGTACGGCGATCACTTTGGTGTGATAACTTTTTTTCAGATCACTTTGGTGCCAAGTCGAAGGAAAATGGATCACTTTAGTGACTCCGGCCAAAATTCCGGTCAAAAAGCTAACCTGACATTTATATTTAAAAAAATGATTTGACTTGTACACGTGGAAATTACGTGGTTTTTTTCGAATTTTTTAATTTTTAGAAAAATAATAATAATTAAAATAATATTATTATTATTATTAAAAAAAAAGGTTGCAGCAGCGACGAGGGAGCCCTCGCCGCTGCTACCACCAAGCCACCACCGCCGGGAAGGGCCAGCGGTGGTGGGCGCAGTGGTCGGCGAGGGCCGGATCCGGCAAGGCGAGACCTCGCAGTCGCCTGGGTCGCGACGGCGAGGCGAGGCCTCGCCTTCGCTGGGCAAGGCGGGACCTCGCCGTCGCCGGATCCGGCCGTCGCCGGATCCGGCCCTCGCCGGGGGTTGGCGAGGGTTGCCGGGCCCCGGCCAGGGGCCAGCGACCCTCGCCGACCATTGCGCCCACCACCGCCGGCCCTTCCCGGCAGTGGTGGCTTGGCGGCAGCAGCAGTAAGGGCTCCCTCGCCGTTACTGCAGGGCTTTTTTTTTAAATTAATTAATTAATTAATTAATTATAATGTAATATAATATTTTAAAAAAATACATGTCAGCGGGCTAAACGGCGTCGTTTTTGGTTTTTAATGCTGACTGGACCTCTCCGATGAGCCATGTAAGCGCCACATCGGATTTCCAGCGAGCTACGTCAGCATTGGCACTAAAATGATCGTTTTTCAAAAAAGTTGACACCAAAGTGATCCGAAAAAAAGTTATGGCATCAAAGTGATCGCCGTACACAAGTTATGGCACTTGTGGTGTACTTTTGCCTATGAAATACCTATACCTTCCTCGTAGAAACTCATAAAGATTTGACCGCTGCGCCTATACCTTCCTCATAGGTGTGTCACGAGGGAATCTTCTTAGATTAAGAGAATATTCTGACCTTTACGAGATACATATACATCGTCATAGGCACTTATAAAGATTTGGCCGTTGCGCCTCTACCTTCCTCATAGGCGTGTCATGGGAGAATATTCTGAGATTGAGAGAATATTCCGACCTTTATAAAAGATCTATACCTTCCTCATAAGTACTCATAAAGATTTGGCCGTTACACCTAAACCTTCCTCGTAGGTATGTTACGGGGGAATATCTTCTGAGATTGGGAGAATATTCCGACCTTTACGAGGTACCTGTACATCACCATAGGCACTTGTAAAGACTTGGCCGCTGCGCCTATACCTTCCTCATAGGCGTGTCACAAGGGAATCTTCTGAGATTGGGAGAATATTCCGACATTTATGAAATACCTATACCTTCCTCATAAGTACTCATAAAAACTTGGCCGTTGCACCTATACCCTTCTCGTAGGTGTGTTACAGGGGAATATCTTCTGAGATTGTATGAAAAGTGTGCCTAACAAAATATCTAGTTATCATCTAGGATATTTGAAAGGACTTGATCGATAAATACTTGGATATCGTCGCGGGTACTTAACAAGTGGGCGAACCAGGGGCTAGCTCGAATGCTTAGGGGTTCCTTGACAAAGTACGTGGATATCATCGAAGGTACCTTAACAGGCTTGATCAATAGACATCTAGACATTATCAAAGACGTTGAACGATTGCAACACAACTGATTAAAGATTGGAGGCTTGTCAATTGCTCAAATAAGTTAATGAATACCTGGATAAACATAGGCACCTAAAGGGGTAGAGACATACTTACCTGTTGATATCTCTGACTCTTGAGTGCGTGTCTCCTGCTAGACACGGTTATAGACAACAAGTAATATGCATTCATGGGCAATCAAGGACGCATATATTGATGCATTATAAATTCGACTGGTTTTCATGCATGACGATTTTATCGAATCGGTATTACAAAACTTCACTGGGAAGAACCATGACAAGACAATCCAGATTCACACGTGGATATCTTGAAAAAGTCGAATGAGGAACTTCTGGTCTGAAAGGGCTTTTTCTCATCCTCATCGGAAAGTGGCTATTTTATGAAAATCACTCTATCTCACATTCATCATATGGACAAGGGTTCGAGTATTCTCGCAAGCGGTACGACCTTATCAATCCGAGAGGTCTTTGTCAGGACTATAACATGGGCTTGGTCAATGGCTTAGCAAAGGGGACTCCTTGAGTCAAGGCTATTGAAAGAACAATACTCCACAATTGTCTTCGGATTTACAAGTTAAGAACCCTGCAAAATGAGATAGAAGTAAACTTGCTCGCACTTCTTCAAGCTAAGCTTCTAATCATCTAAAACTCTACGTTAGTTCAAGTGCCGTAATCTGAAGAAACTTTGTAAGGGACGTAATGTAGGCTAGGCTCATGGGTTAAGAAATGAATGAATTATTATGCTCAAAATGTGTATAATTGGGGAGTGAGTAAGTTGGTGATCATCTTGGCATTGTCACTAGTCTTCTTCTTCATTCTTGGGAGTTGTCTTTTCAACGAATGCTTTGGACTTGAATTCACCACTTCTTTAAATTTGTAGGACTATGACTATCCCACTGGAGATGACTTTAATACACTTATTTTTCATCCTTAGGCATCGGCCTTACTTTTACCAAGCACACTGCTTTTTCTTGCCCACTAAACCCCCTTTTTTCGACACTTTGACATAGGTTGTTTACAATGTAAACATTGGCCAACTATACTCTGATTGAATGACTCGCCATTTGGACTCTCAAGGATTTCTGTCTTCTATCAATGCTCCGGATATGCTGCTTAAACAGTGATGGCTTTTACCTTACCCTAGTGTGGGGGATGATCATCAACTGGGTTTAAGAAACGAATTTGCAGGCTCAATTGTGCTTAGCAAAGGATAAATTGTGTATAGGATAGAGAAAGAAATGCTCTTCGTCATCCTAAGGCACTTGAACTTTGTGTGAATTCATCTTAAAAGCAAGACTCGAAGATTGATACAAGTGAGAGCAAGGCAATCTCTATTTATTTTTCACCTTATAATGCTGACTTACTTCCAGTTTACCCCAATGTGGGGTGGTTCTTGACATGGATAATTCGAAAGGATTTCTCTAAGTGTTTAGGCTCAAAGTGGCGAAACAATGGATAAATTGTTGTGTTTGGGATAAAGAAATGAACCGCCTTTCGTCACTTCGGTTGCCATACCTTTTGCGAGATAACCCTTTACCTTGCAGACATTGAATTTTTCCACTCAACTCACTGGGGATTAGTACATGGGACTGTGTATAGGACAAGACTTGCCTTTCATCATCCCGATGTACCTTATTCAATACATTCAATTCATTCCACATGAGTTATCAGATTGTCCAAATAGATTTCCCTTTTGAAGTCGATGATGCAGACCGACAAAATAACCATGCAGAATTTAAAGCCAAAGCACACATCCTAACTTAAAATTGATTGAAACCATTTATTCATCAGTGAAATGTTTGCAATTCAGAATATAAAACCAAACACTTGAAAACTTTTGCTGCAAAATGTTAGATTTTATCAGGGGTAATACATCTTCACAGCATCAGAATTAACAGGAGTAGAGAACTCATGACCATCCATTTCTGCGAGAATCAGGGCACCTTCGAAAAACACCTTTTTGACCACATATGGACCGATGTAGTTTGGGGCAAATTTACCCCTAGGAACAGGAAAGACTGACAGTACCTTACTTAGTACTAGATCATTTACTTTGAAGTGTCTTGGATGCATCTTTTGGTTGAAGGATCTAGCTATCCTCTGCTAATAGGTTTGACCGTGACAAATGGCTTTCAATCACTTCTCATCAATTAGGTTCAACTACTCATGCCTTTGTTACATCCATTCTGTCTTGGACAACTCCACCTAGGACAAGACTCATAGGGAAGGGATCTCTACTTCAACGGGCAGGACTGCTTCCATGCCATACACCAAGAAAAAAGGGGTTGCCCCGATGAGGTTCGGATCGAAGTCCGATACGCCATTAGTGCAAAGGGCAACTTTTCATGCCAGTCACAATAGTTTTCAACCGTTTTAGCCAAAATCTTGATGTTCTTGTTAGCGGCTTCAACTGCCCCATTCATCTATGGACGATAGGGAGATGAATTCAGGTGCTGGATCTTGAACTCGTTGAACAACTAATCTATGAACTTGTTGTTCAAATTTATCCCATTGTCGGTGACAATAGCCTCAGGGACACCATAACGAGCGACTATGTCTCGTCTAATGAATCTTACAACATTCCTTGCAGTGACGTTCGCATAAGATGCCGCCTCAATCCACTTGGAGAAATAATCAATCGCAACCAAGATAAATTGATGTCCATTCTATGCCTTGGGATTAATTGGGCTAATCACAGCGATGCCCCACATTGAAAAGGGCCATGGCTCAGACAACTAATATAATTCCATCGAGGGAACATTATTTTATCCCCGTGAACCTGACAGTGATGATATCTTCGAACATGTTAGATGTAGTCACTTTCAAGACTGAGCCAATAATAACCCAACCTCATGATCTTCTTAGCTAACATGTGACCATTCATGTGTGGACCACATATCCCCTCGTGTACTTCTTGCATGATTCTAGTAGCTTCAGCCGCGTCCACACACCTCAGCAGGATCGAATTATAGGATCTTTTGTACAGCTTTTCACCACTGAAAAAGAATTTTGAAGCCATTCTCATTAAGCAGGATCGAATTATAGGATCTTTTGTACAGCTTTTCACCGCTGAGAAAGAATTTTGAAACCATTCTCATTATGTACTTCCTGTCGACCGGGGTGCTTCCTTTAGGAAATTCTTGTCTCTAGATATAACTCATGATGTCGTAATACCATAACTTTTCGTCAGGTTCTTCGGTCACAACCATATAGTAGGCCGATTTTATAGGACTTCGATCTTCAAGGGTTCTATCTCTAATCCACCAGTCACTTGCAGCATGGATGATAACGTAGTTAGCGCATCAGCGAACTGATTATGGGACCTCGACAAGTACTCAAAGGAGATATCCTCAAATTCTTCCATGATTTCTTCGAGGTATTCATGGTACGGCACTAGTTTGGTATCTCTCGTCTTCCACTCTCCTACAGTTTGGAGAATAATCAGAGCGGAATCACCAAACACTTTCAACTTGGTTATCCCCATTTCCACTGTGGCTTAGAGTCTGAGGATGCAAGCCTCGTACTCGGCTATGTTGTTGGTATAGGGGAACACCAACTTTGCTACTACTGGATAATGTTGCCCATCTGGGGATATTAAAACTGCCCCAGTGCCGAAACCAGCCAAGTTTACAGCTCTATCGAAGAACATGGTCCATGTATCTTCCTTTATTACCAAAATGCGATCTTCTGGAGAATATCTATCACCATCAGGGATTCCAGGATTTTCGGCTAACACATCAGCAATTACTCAGCCTTTAACTGACTTCTGTTGCATCGTTTGGACATCAAACTCTAAAATTAAAATCTGCCACTTGGCTAACTTTCCTATCAAAGCCAATTGATTAAATAAATACTTGATGGGATCGTTCTTAGTCACAAGCAAAGTTTGGTGATGTAGTGTATATTGTCGCAGCCTATGGAGCACCCATACTAGTGCAGCGCAGGTCTTCTCGACTTCAGGATAATTCAACTCTGAGACGGTGAATTTCTTACTTAGGTAATAAATGGCTCGCTCTTTTTCACCTTCGTGATTTTTCTGAGCTAGCATCGCACCTAGAGACTCGCTATGAATCGTGAGGTAAAGGATCAAAGGGTGACCCGACATTAGTAGGACTAGCACTGGTGGTTTCATCATGTACCGCTTTAGTTCGTTAAACGCTTCCCGACAATCATCGTTCCATCCCACTTGAGCATTCTTCTTTAGAAGTTTGAAAAATGGCTTAGCAGTCATGAAGAGCTGGGAAATAAAATGGGCTATGTAGTTCAATCTACCCAGGAGGCTTCGCACTTCTTTCACGGTCGATGGGGGTTGTAACTCACATATAGCCTTCACTTTGGAGGGGTCAACTTCAATGCATATAGCCTTCACTTTGGAGGGGTCAACTTCAATGCTCTTACTGCTTACTATGAACCCGAGTAATTTGCCCGAGGTTACTCCAAATATGCACTTCATTGGGTTGAGACGGAGCTTAAACTCACGAAGACTCTCGAATAATTTCTTCAAGGTATCGACGTGACTCTTCCCAAGTCAAGACTTGGCGATCATGTCATCGACATAGACCTCGATCTCCTTATGCATCATATCATGGAAAAGCGTCACCATTGCCCGTTGATATGTTGCCCCGGCATTTTTAAGGCTGAAGGGCATGACCTTATAGTGGAATGTCCCCCAAGGAGTGATGAATGCTGTTTTCTCCTTATCATTGTCATCATTTTTATCTGATTATAACCTGAGAAACTATCCATAAAGGAAAATAGCTCAAATCCAGCAGTATTGTCTACCAGAACATCTATGTGTGGTAATGGGAAGTCGTCTTTAGGGCTGGCCTTGTTCAGATCACGATAATCGATGTAAACCCGAACTCGGCCATCCTTCTTCATGACTGGCACAATGTTGGCCACCCAGCTGGGATATCGAGTGACTTCGATAAATCCCACTTTCAAGAGCTTCATGACCTCCTCATCTATTTTCTTTGAAAGCTCAGGCTTGGTTCTCCATTGCCTCTGTTTCTTGGGCAGCATGCCCGGATTAGTAGGCAGACCGTGCTCCACAATAAAAGGGTCTAAACCCGGCATATCAACGTACGACCAAGCAAAGTTATCTTGGTAATCCTTCAGCAGTTGGACTAAGAGCTTCGCTTCACTTTCGAGAAGGGTTGCCCCTATTTTCACATATTTTGGCTCCCCTGAATCACTCAGGTTAATAATGATAGTTTGGTCTACTGTCAAGACTTTAGGTCTTTCATGACGCTCTAGATCACGCTGAAGGTCCGAGGAATCTTCGAGTTCGTTGGTGTCATTGAGATCAGGTTCGGCGGCACATAATTCATCAAATTGGACCGTTTCCATACCCTCACATATCACAAGATTACCCCTGAAACATAAAGTATGGGGTTTAGAAGGACAAACAGGGCTAAACAGTGTATTTTTTTTAATTTCTTTTTTGATTTTTTGATTTTTTTGGTGACTTTTTTCAAAATTCTTTTCAAAAAAGTTTAACACGAGGAAGCATGAAGAAGCCCAGGCCTCAGAATTTTCCTTGGACTGTATTTTTCTTTTATTGGTTGGATATTATCACTGAGCTGGTTTGATGTACCTCAATATGCCCTCAAAAATGAAATAACTTGTAATTTCATTGATTATCACCAAATGAATTATATTTATTGGAATAGAAATTGCAACAATCAAGTTCTAGAAATGAAAAGTCTTGAAAAGCAGCTCCCAACATGGGGCAAGTCCTAGAAAGCAATAAAAATTCCCGCGTAGGGGAGTGTGCGGAAAAAGGTAAAGATGTTACTCTTGTGAGCCAGTGCCCATTCTTTCCAACGGCCTTTCCTCGATAGCTCTAATGAGCATGTTATTGAACAGGGCAGTGATTCCCTCCATCGCATCATCAGGATCTTCTATCACTGGAGGTGTTAGATCATCCATACCTCCCCATCCATCGGGGATAATATCACGTGGGTCAATATAGAGGCTCGGGGGAGCCGAGTATTTTACGTAGTAGTCGAATTTGCCGCTCGTTTGCCCCAGGGTGTCGATCACCTCCTTCTTTTCATGTATCATTCTTGCAGGACTTGGGAATGTGGTCCGGATGTTTAGAACTATGAGAAGATCGTCTTAACCTTGGCAAAGCCACGAAGCACGGAATGTGAATGCCCCAGTATCTAAGAGGTCCTGAACCTTATGCTTTAGAACATAGCAATCATTAGTGAAGTGACCGACTTCTCCTAGGTGATAGTCGCACTTTTTGAATGGGTCATAATTGGAGAACCGCTCAAGATTAGGCCACTTCGGCTCAGTGAAAAGCAAGCCCTTTTCCCGGAGGATCGACAATACTTGGGATAAAGACTCGGGGAGAGGAGTGAATTGTCTTCTAGCGCCTTGTCGTCGATTAGAGAACGGATGTCTCGGTGGGTTGTCTTGACATCCAGGGAGTAGTCGTGCTTTACTTTGTTGGGGGCGCGATGTTGAAACAAGTAGATCCCAATTACCTTGTTTATGCTTTACGAACTTTGGACGCAAGGTGCTCAACTCCCTAGGATCAGGAGACTCAATAGTACTGCTAGGTATGACTGCCTTGTCATTCGAGTCGGTGCTGAAGGGTTTCGTTTGAATCATCACCCTTAGCCCTTGAGGAAAGGGACGGGTCATGGTGAGTTGTTTCAAGCAGTCCGACAGATGCGCCGTTTGTCTCGAGAGTTGGAGAATGACAGAGGCTTGCTTCAAGTCCTTCTCGATATTAGCGAGGCGGTTCAGCACTTCACTCTGATTACTTATTTTCTCTCGTGGCCAGGCAGGAACGGTAGGTGGTCAACGATCCATAATCACTTAGCTCAAGTATCAACTTCCTCATGATGGTGGCTCACAGCTAGGGACGTCTCGGCTTGGTGACTAGCATATGTATGAAGCTCCGAGAAACAAAGACACGGACATCGTTTATGCAGAGAAGCCGCAGTCGCCGCGAGAACGGCAAGTGGTGGATGGAGCTGCGGTTTGTGTTGGGCAGTGAGCTCACGGTAACGGAGGAGCAATAACGAAGGAACTCGGTGAGGTTGCCCCTTAGCGAGGCTCGAGTGACGGATCGATAACTGTGGATGATCCATAGTCACCTGATTCAAGAAAAATGAACCAAATAAGCAAATGGTCAAGACAAGGTTGGTCCATGACACGCTTTCTAGTCTTTTTCATTCTTCGTTTATTCATAAAAATACTCGTATATGAACGAGACTTTATGGGAAAGTGCTCTAGGCAAAGAAATATAAATAACACTATAGACACAACCTAGGAAATAGACGCATCGAAATCCCTAATCTTAAAACTAGGAAAACCAAAAATTAAGACTCTCTAGAAACTATGAATTGAAAACAAATTCTCTAAAGCTTTTTTTTTCGTCATTTTTTGTTATAAAAACGATGACAACCTCTTGTGAAAATAATGACCTATGACACATCCAGGAAAATGAAGACATAGATTGAAAATAAATTCTCCAAAAAGCCTTCTTTCTTTTTTATTTTTTTTATTTTCAAAGGACTCAATGATTATTACTTTCGAATTAAAAACCGATCTAGACTCATCATGGACCGACCCAAAAAAAACGAGAAAATAAGTAAACTGCAAGATAAAGGTTCAAAAGACTTACTTTATCAGATAGGACCATGTCAATCACATAGACATACGTATGAAATGTGAGGTTCGATTTCTATCTAGACTCTGACTTGCAAAGTGGAGACGCGAGGATTACCAGGCTAAACCAGTCATGGTAGTGGTTAGGCCGGGGTTCCCCTTACTCCGGCTTAGTCAAGGAGCCGACCCGAGTTACAAGGGTTGCAACCGTGGTGGTAACTCAATGACACCATGGAAGAACTTTCAAGACCAAGGAGGGTGACTAGTACCACACGGGTGTGATCGGGGTGTTCACTGTCTCAGTACCATCTTAAACTTGTGCCGCCCAGGTCCAACAGCAGGTAGTACATGCGGTGTAGTGTAAATGCAAGGCATGCACAACAAGTTATATCATGCAACGCTTCGTGCATAAAATAAACCATACATCCAAAAACCTCCCTACAAAATAAGGGTTAACAATCACGCCTCCTCTAACACCTCCCATTTTGCAAAAACATTTAACACCTCAAATGTTAGAGACGTACTTGGGATCCTTGCTACCAAGCAAAAATATTTTTTGAAAAGAAAAACTGACCTAAGTCCACTAAGAGTTTTAACTCAAGTCCCCAGCGGAGTCGCCACGCTGTCACGACCTAAATTTCTCAAGCTAATAGATTACTAAGACTAAGCCTAACTCGGGCCCTCCCAAGCCCTACCAATTCACAACTGAGGGTTTAAGTTTTTAACATACAAAAGTTTTCATGCTTGGAGTCGTCACTAATCTATTTGTGGTAGGTCGATTAGAAACTTAAATAAAACATAGGGAGATATGTTTTATTCCTACGAATCAGAGATTCTAAGCTTAGGGACTTGGTTACGCTAGATCTAGTCTAGCGCACTTTCGATATCTTTTCTTTTCAAAAATATTTATGCAGGCAGTCTGGATCCATTTTATTACCTAATTATTAACATGTGAGGTGTTCATGCGGATGCGCAAACCACCAATTTAACACCCAAGAAAGTAATAAATAGCTTACAAGATTAAGAAAATGACGTACCTTAATGCAACGCAAGCATCTACATTGTTGGTAGAAAATCATACAGACAATCCTAATATGATTTCTAATTAACAAAACAAGGCATTCAAAATGTTTTTTAGGGTTTGCGCTTTATTAAAATGCAAACTAACCTATATGCAATGACGTGCAAAAAATGACATGCGATTAATGTAACCTAGCATACGAACTATATGTAATGCGACGACGTGACCTAATTCTAATGACGGACAAATGATTTATTTTTGGTATTTTTTTCAATGAAATTCGGAATTAAAAATACTCAAATCAACATGCAATCTATCCTAGAGAAAATGATTTGATCTATCCTAAAGTGATTCTTTTTTTGGGATTTTTATTAAAATTCGAAATTATTGAATATCCTAAATAATCCATTAAGATTAAAATAATCTCTAATTTAAACTAGGAAATATGCTACCCTAGATCCCAATTTAAATCAAATAATTATCTTATTCTTTTAGATATATTAAGGATTCCTTAAGCATACAAAATTTCCAATTTAAATCTAACTGACAAATTTTTTGGATTTTATTTATTTAAAAGGAAAACAATCAAACTTGTAGTTTATGTTTTTATCTTCTGTTGGGTGCCTGCTAGCCTTCCTTGTATTGCACTTCTTGTGCTTTCTGTATTAGCCGCAACATCTTTGTATCGTTTGGGACACTCTCTGTCTCCTCAGGTATGAGATTTTTGTGTTCGGCCTCCTTTGCAAATTGCACGTTGAAAAGTTATATACTACTTACCTTACCCAAAAAAAAAAGGAAAATAATCAAACGAAGATAAAAATTACATTCAAACAATCCACGCAATCCGCAAGATTCTTCATATTCAGATAAGGCAAATAAATCAAACTAACGGTCATATCTATAGGGTTATAAATATTGACAAAAAGTTGATTGTTTAAATTTGGAAAGCAAATAAAATCTATTATTATATCCCAGTGATTATGGATAAAATAACGATTTACCGTATTGCCGCGTATCGTACCTTAGGGATAAGGTCGGATAGTCGTTCAGATACGTTGCCAAATTAGGAATGATTCCTAATTTTGGGTATTTTCAAATATTGCGGATATAGCACACATCATCCTAAGATATCTAGCAATCCACGCACTATTCACCAAATATTCAAACACCCGAAAGACTAGGAAATTGAATATTCTAAGAATATAGATGAGAATCTTACCTAATTTGTGGATATTTCCAATTCGAACTCGGATCGGACTCAGGCTTGCAAATCGGGACGGTGACCAATGGCGACGGTTCTCACGACGGTGACATGGTGGTGGATGATGTATGATAACAAAATTCGATGGATCAACGCCAAGGTTGTAGGATCGCCAGAGAAGATCGGAATTTGCTAGTCCAATAGAGAATTTCACGGTAATCCTCCAAAAATAGACGACGCAAGGGAAGGGTAGCGTCGGATCTTGGCCCGTTGTGCTCACCAGAAAACTTTTCTTTGTTCAACAAAGCAACCCATGTGATATTGCGATTTGACAATGAACGTGGCTTCTTTTCTCTTCCTCAAAGCCACCTGTTTGCTACACGAAGAAGTCTTCCTTATCAGACGGTGGTCAAAGTCCCTCTTTTTCTCACCCCACCTCCACCACTTGGCTCTCTATAATTGTGTTATTATCAGTCTTCCTCTGCTCGTTTGACTTATGGCCATCGGAGACGACTGATGCTCCCGGAAACACTTGTTGGTAGGCGTTGTGTGGCAGCTCAGCAGGGATCACGAGTCAGGAAGCAGCAGTGATGTTAAGAGGGACAGAGCAGCGCAGCCACGTCGTCAAGGAGGTCAAGACAGAACAGATTCGCGTCGGTGCAAGGGAGTCCTCGGCGGGGTTTTCGACTGGATCGGGCAACGGGAAGAAGCAGCACCAGCTGGGGAACAGCAACTGCATAGCAAGGACGTCATCGAGCGGCTAGGACTTATTGTGGTAGTGCAGCAGCTCGGTCAGCGGAGAGATGCGGCAAGGGGTGCAGCCAAAGGCTTGGCTGCGGACTCTCTTCAAGCTCTCTTTCTCATTCAACTCACATGTGTCTCTCGTGCCTCTGAAAATTCTGTGTCTGAAATTTATGAGAGTCCCCTTCATTATGACGCATAACAACATATTTATATCGCAACCCTAGATTAATTAACCGGGCTTCCTAGTCCTAATGGGCTTAGACTTAGGCTTTATCATTTAATTTTATTTTAATTCCAAATGGGCTAAATTAATTCGGGTTGATTTAAGCTCAAATTAAAACAACCAAAACCTTTTAGACTTGTGAATTTTGTCCCCCGATGCCTTGAGTGAGCCGAGTGCTCAAGCTCGGTTTACGCGATGAATTTTCAGCTTTCTCACCACTGCTGGTCCGATACGGAATACAACTAACTTATATGAATTTAAACTATATGCTATGCAATTTTAATATTTTATTTAGGGGTTAAAATTTAATCCCTAATTTTCTATGCAAATTTTCATTAAATGATCTATTAAAATTTAGGTGTCAACATCGTCCAGAACTAATTTTGACTCGGAAGAACTACAGGCCATTCACATTTCGAGGGCAAGCTCATTGTTTTAGCCTGTTACGACCTAATTTATAGCTCGTTTGCCTGTTCTTTATCATTGAGAGAGGCTGGTTTAGTTGATTTCCTAGGGTAAGGGGACATGAATATGCCATTACGGCGTCTTGCCAAGCCTACCGTCTCAGAACTATTCCAGTGCTGTTTCAAATGAACCCTAGGGACAAAATCCCTCCGGTTTCTCCATATATAGTTTCATCGGTTGAAATAGGTTGAGACATCAGCTGGAGCGGTGTGCGAGATGGAGGATTTACGTCCAAATTACTGTCCGATATAAGCGTATCAATTTGCTTTGCCAAATAACGAAGACTTTAGTTAGACTGTTTTTGGATGTGTTAGATAGTCATCTTGTTAAGCGTCTAAATATCTTATGTACTCTTGATTATGAAATAAACACTAATTATACAGTTCTCTATTTCACATGATCTTATCTGGATAATATATTAGCAAAATGGAACCCAACTCAAGTTTGAACTTCAATTCGATAAACAATTGTTCTTTTTATGTGGAATTATTTTGAAATTTCACTTTTCAAATAACTCATCGATAACTGGATTCTTTAACATCTTACTGGTGTTTATTAGGTGACAAACATATTGTAGTCGTAGATAGGTATAGCTGGGGTTGTAATTTTTCCATGTTCAAAGAAAGTCTACATTATTTATATGCCTGCATTTCCTTTTGCGACCCTTTTTGGATAAAAGGTGCCCAGGTCATCTAGTCGGGATCAAGCGCAATTTTGTATGAAACTATTTTTTATTTCTCTGTCTTGAATTTCGTGAATAAATCTGTGGAAGAGGAAGTCAAAGGAGAAGTGCCTTTGTCTCTATAATAAAGGTGCAATCCGAGATGTGAAGTTGGGAAATAAAAGATCCCAGAATTGGGGTTTTTCCTCGGTTATTAATCAATTAAGAAGTTGCGTTAGACGGGCCGGGAGGCAGCAGGTGCGGGGGGAAGAAACCCATCGCACAACAGTAAGTGAGCCATTGAAGGGTGACTAAAACACCGGCCCGAGTTAGTGGCGACGGGCTAGCTAGGGCATCTCTTGGATAGATAGAAATGGAGGGTCGAGCTTTTGGTATTTTCATGTTGTCGAAGAGTTGAATAATGGACCAAATAACAACGAAGTTTTATTTGATGAGCTGGTAATTTGATATAATCCGTTGTTCTGTGTCTTTATTGATTTTGATATCTCCAAAGCGAAAGCTATATAAACTCCATACTATACCCCCAAAAGAAAAGCAACTCACGAAATTTGGCCGAGGCAAGATAATTTTAACGATTTATCAAGTCAGTGATTATCACTAATGATGCTAGTTCACAAGGTTGATTAAAGCATAGTAAGAAAAAGATTTAACTTAAATAATCAATGTATTCTACTCAAATCTACGCGTCTTTGGACATTAGATAATCATCCGACATCTTATTATATCTCGACATGTTTCATTTCACATAGATTAGGGTTTGTGTGTGGGAGTCTAGCATTATGGCCACATTCCTACGATACAAAATTTTCTCGGTCGGTTTATCAAATCGCTTCTTTAATCTAAAGCCGGAAGTGATATTGACATATGACGTAATTGATAGAGAGACAAGGTCTTGCGGCAGGTGAGCAACCTTAAGCTACACTCCATGGGTCAAGAATTGAACCTTAGACTTAAATCAATTTGGAAATCATAGAAAACGAACTTTCCTTGGGAAGCTTAACAAATTACCAACCGCACTCATAATCATAGTCCATCCAAATATAAAACCATAGGCACGCCACAATATGCTTACACCATTAGTGAGAAAAATGTTCTTATATTGACTGACTAATTGATTAGCAATCATAAAAAAAGTCGTACCTCCAAATGTAATCGGGGCAGCGCAAACAAACATAAGTATAATGCAAGCAATTGATTACACATATCACGACTCACAATTTGTCGCATTTCGTGGGAAGGAACGACAGAGTTTCCTTCTCGAGATCATGGATTACCAACGTGTTCTGTTGCTGGACGTTCCCAAAGATGGACATGCCATTTGAACTCCCCATGGCCAAGCAAACCAATCCCACGGTCGAATCTGCAATCATGTAGTTCTCCCCCGGCAGATCCAGATCCGCCCCTTCAAAGTGGAAGATCAGCTTCGGCACCTCAACCTGGCTCGTGTCCGAGGGCAGCTTGAAGCAAAGGTCGAGCCCCGTTGAGCCTGAGTCATCCACGGTGAGCTTGGTTTGGGACTTGAACTCCTTTTTAACCAAATCAAAAGCACTCTCCTCAATGTATGTGATGGTTGTGCCCGAGTCTATTATTAGGCCGCCGCTCCCATCACTTTGCAAGGCAAAAGTGGATTTCTTGATGGGCAAGAGAGTGTCACCTACAGAGATGCCTTCAAGAGAAAGATAGTAAAAGGAAGGTTGTGATGGGTTCTTGAGTAATGGGGTCGTTTTCATTGCACTTGTTGAGAGGTTCCCACCGGTTGCTTCACTTCCCATCAAGAGCTTGCTTGTTTTAGCGTCGTCAATTGATGTCAAGCAATAAGAGAACTTGGGCACACCAAGTTGTGAGACCAAGGACAAGGGGCCGCGCCCTAGGCCGACTAGGCCCGCGCCCTGGTCGAACCCGCTTCCCTCATTGTCCTCGCCGCACCCGAACCCGACTTTGGGGATAGAAACCGAATCGGCGAACGTGAAAGTCTCTGAGGCCAGAATACCTTGTGTTGAAGAGTAATCGCCATAGGTATATAAGTACTCGCATCCGTCGCTGCCGCATGACGAAGTTGGTATCACCTCGCAAAGTTGGCTGGTGCACGTGAGCTTGGAGAAGGTGGAGGACTTCTTCGGGTCGAAAATCGGCGTTGACTGATCGAAGCATTGCCTGCATGGCTTGCACTGAGTCCATATAAGATCGCTCCCTGTGTCGACGATCGCCGAGAAACTATCCGGGGGTGTGCCCATCGACAATTGCATGAGAAATTCTCCATTCCCCGCATGGACCGGAGACTCCAATTCGGTGTTATCCTCAGCCGCCAAAACCATGGCATTTAGCCTTTGTAAGCGACTTTTTCCGCGCTTCATCGCGCGCTGTAGACGCTCGAACTTGGTGAAGTTCTTCCCATGATCCACATGCTTTAGGGTCACCCTAAATCCAATTTGCTTAGCTTCCTTGTTCTCGAGGGCTCGTCTCGATGTCGAGAAAGACGGTGATGCAAGGGAAGCAACTATGGTTAAAACTAGGAGCACAGAAGATAGAATCGAATTCAATGAAGCCATGCCCGGATTTTGCAGGACTCCAAAGGGAGAGTGAGAATGAAAGAGGTAGGCGGTTGGTGATTATAGGTCTTGGTGCAAGCTATATATAAGGCGTGTGCAGTTCAAGATGGTCTTATGTATGTTGAGTTGCCAGATGAGAGATACGATGGAACTAAACGTGTTAAAAGAACGTTTCCATCGAAAATGGAGGAGAGAATAAGGATCTAGGAACTGAAGAAGAAGGAGAAGAAGAGGGAGCGATTGGAGGATGATTAACACTTGAAAAGATTGTGATCCAGGGTCCAAAGTACAAGTGGACACTATTGAGAGATGTACCAACTTCAATGGAAGTTGAGATATCGCCCTTATAATCGCAGCTATTGCCGGGTCTTTCTTGCGTGGTGGTTGAGGAAAATGAGATCAAAACAATTTTTGTGAGCCAAGTATCATCATTCCCTCACGCTTCTCTTTCTCGGCTTGGTGGGACTCCCTTCTGCTTTATGTCCTCTTCATCGTGTCTTTATCATTGTTGGGTAATTTATACATACATATGTATATATATCTATATATTTACGTACGTATGTATGTATGTCAGCAATTGAACCATATGTGTCTCGTGTACATGCATGTGTGCGTATTATTAGAGTAGTATGATAAAACAATACATGTCATCTTAACATGATAGAACAATGATAAGGGAAAGGTGGTGGTGGGTGGACTAACTCAAGTAGGGCTTATTTGGTTTTTGCGATATGTGTTGGCTATGCAAAGGGCTTGTCTATTAGGACCTCCCTTCGGTTTGTGGCGATAAATTTGGGTACTTTCGAACATGATATGCTATATAATATAGCTTCATTCCTTACTTAGGTTACTAGTTACTACCACTTTGACGAATGCTATTAATATATATGAACTTGGCCATGATATTATATAGGTTTTGATGAGTTCAGCAATGGACGTTCCACGACCTTCTTCCGACCAAATCATCGGTCCGTATAGCTCAGCTAAATTTGACTAAACTTTTCAATCCGGAGAAAATTAATTTTGCCCAACGGCAAATGCAGAAATCTCTTTTAAGTAGAGAATTCTACTGCTTCAATCGCTTCTGTAACCATCACCAATTATTGGAAAAAAAAAATTAAGGAGGTCGATTCCAGTGCTATTTTCGTAGCATTTGACGTAAGAATATACTCTTAAATTGTCTTTTATCATGCACGCATGATTATTGTGATCTTAAGAGAGTCGAGATCTCAAGGTTTCGAAAACACACCATTTGCATACTCTATTAGCTAATAGCGTTCTGTTAAAGATATCTTTCTAAGATATTATTGTGGAGATTTGAAGATATCCTTGTTAACCATTCATGTGGGTATCTTCTACGTGATTTGATTTGCGTCTAGCTTTGTGATAATGATATTAAACTTGATTTTTTCTGATATGATATGAGCCATAGTTGGACCATGATCACAGTGAAGCAATTAGATCGTTCCATCATTCTTCCATTTTCTTGAAAATAATACAATGCTAACAGAGGACTATATCGTTTGAAAGCGAGGAAGTATAATATTTCACTCGTGCATTGCCTTGATCTACACATATCTGCTATGCATTACAGTAACCAAACAAGTTGTTCCAGGGAGTCCAAGTCCATGGAACAGGGAATGGGAAGATTATGTTTGATCGAGTATTGTTTGCAGAGAAAAGTAAGACATTAGGATACGACCAAGCTACAATGAAAACCATGTGAAATCAAATTAAAACTTTTTGCGAGAGATAATACATATATAACCTCTAAGATGAAGATGGTACAAAAATAACTCGGAAGATTATCAAATCTCTTCGTCTAAGCCGAATGGCAGAAGATGAAGTGAAATGTTTCTCCTATGCCAAATACAAAGGGCACTTTTTAAAATTAAAGGACCTGACAGGGCAGATAGGCAGCGACTTCCATACTGCTAGTTCTGGTTAATGGTCATCATCCCAATATATAAAGGAGTTGCACAAACATGAGAATGACGCTCACGAACCGAACGACACTTTCGGCCGCGACTTGATTTTACCAGACGAGTTCATTTGCTTCGCTCGTTCTTCTTCCTCTTCCAGCTTTTTCCTTCGAGCAGCTTCTTCCTTTTGCCTTTGAATTAGCTCCAATTCACGATGGCGCTCCTCCTCCTTCCGTTGTTGCTCCAAAGCCTCCCTTCTCTGTGACTCTTCCACCCTCCTCTTGTTCTCTTCTAGCATCCGGTCGAGCTCCTCTCTCTCTTTACGAGCTTGTTCCTGGGCAAGTTGCCAAGCAAAATAAAACCATCACTACTTGATGGTTAGCACATGACGCATGAACGAAAATTAATAGAGCAGGACAAAAAAGTCTCATTATATAGTTCATTTGTTTTACTTATTCGTTGTCAGGATTGAGTGCCTTTCCCACCCCTTTTAATCTGTATGGTTTCTCGTTCAACTCAATTTGGTATAGCAGGTCCAAGAACCACACCCAGGAGGAGAGTTGGAAAATACTAAAGGTCGCCATTAAACTAATCACAGCCATGAAAAGGAAACAAGCATCCCTTCGATGTTTATGATGACTAACAGTCCTAATGGTCGTGCCATATAAAAATGTCCTAATGCATTCACGTATAACGCTTACAGTAAAGTTTAGCCAATTCTTATTTCAGTGAATCTCAAATTCACAACCTCACTAGGACAAATTGAGAACACCACCACCATGACAATCAGAAAAACGTTTTATCACTAAATCCGTAGAGTCATCACACCTGCCATTGACCCACTTCTTCTCATGAGCAAAAGGAATCCGTGTTTACAGCTACAGTTCCTGAGCCGTCCCTGACTAAGTGAATTTTCCAGCCACGCCATTTCTTTTGTAAAAGGATATAGCTTTCTTCAAAACTTAAGGTTGCAGAAATTTGAGACGACAAAGCTTAAGGAAACCGACAAAAAAAAGCACGTGTGTGCACACAGAAAACAAAGAAAATCCCAAGCAAAAAATCTTTGTGGCTAGATTATGATTCAGGTGTTTTTCTGTCCCGTTTCTCAAATGGATATCAGAGTTTTGTCTATTAGGTGGATGAGCCATACAAAATAAAAACAAAGCTGACGAGACAAACTTTCAGTAGCCACTCGACGGAAATCAGAAAGGTCAGTATCTGTGAAATGTCCGATATCCTTACTTCCTTTTGTCTAGCCTCCATTAAAGCAGCTTCCTTTTCTTTTTCAAGTTGAGCTGCAACGTCTCCAAACAATTTCTTCCGAGCTTCTTCTGTCCGCCTCTCTATTTCTAACTTAACTTCCTCAGAGTTCAACTTCTCCTCTACATTTTTCCGAATCTCTTCCTCCAGTCTTTTAGCAGTTTCCTCCTCCAACAACTTCAATTCTGCCTCGTGTTGAAGCCTGAAAGCACATGCAAACAATTGAAATGTGAAGGATTTCCATATTCATCATAAAATGTAACAGAAGCCACAGGGGAAAGGCAAAATAACCTTCCATAGCCAAATAGAAAACAGCAATTCCGCCAAGCAAAACCATATTTGGATCACCCTTGTACATGAAAATAATACGACATCACATGCTAAATTAATCTTATGCTGACCGGCATGCCTGTTGGAAAATATTCCGGTCCATCACACATGAAGTTTCAATGTAATTAGAAGACATATGGGGCCCCAATTCGTCATCAAGGCTAACAACATGGAATCTGGGTTGCTTCCTTCAAATTAGCCAATACAGAACAACGTAAAGAAACCTGTGGCACACAAAACCAATCATATTCATATGCCTAGCATGCTGTCGAGACAATCCAAAATTCCTACAAAACACGAACAGCAGCAAATTTACTAACAACCACATACTGAACACCTTGATGTAGTAAATCGTCCTAAAAAAACCACTATCAACTTTTACAGTGAATGAATGCAAAATTTGCTTGGAAGACCACTCTTTTGTTATCACCATACAAATTATTGTCAATTATGCTATAAAAGCCTAAGTTATTGTTTCAGTGCAATTAACACTAGGAAGCTTCCTCTAAGTTGTCACCTCGTGTTCACTACTCCACTTAAATAGTTATGGCACGCTCTAATGGCTTATACCAGCAGCAGATGCATATCACTATCTCCTCATGAACAACTAGAGAGAAGAAACCATCACTGTATGGTGGCCTCAACCGAAACTAGCAGGTTCATCAACCAACTTTCAGGTTCTTCTTTCTAATTGCATCTGTTCTCCACATCTTCCCTCACATACAAATACTGTTGAGGATTTTTTTGTTTATCAGCACAGGTGTTTATAGTGGTGTACTTGTAAATTTTCCTAATTTCTATACTTCCTCAGTATTTGAAGTTAACATGTTCACAATATCCCGTTGTTAATGGAATATATAACCATATTGCACTTCTATTAGACATATATCAGCAGCATATGCTAAGACTACATGATCAGAAATTTATACCATCCGCAACAAACAAATTATTAAACTAAATGACATGGTATAAGATTAAGAAAGGAAATGCAGGTAGCATTTGCAATCGAAATTCATGAAAGTAGGCAAAACAATCTCCAAAGCTGTAAGCACCTTTTCTTTTCGTCTTCTTCTCTCTTCAGCTTCTCAGTGACAATCGACGGCTCCGTCGGCGCAGGACTCGGACTATGAGACTTGGGTGGAGGAGACAACGAGCTACTAGGACTTCTCTGTCTTCGATGCCGCCTAGGCGTTGGTGACCGACTTTTGCGCCGCCTGTAGGACGAGGAACGGCTCCTGCGGCGACGCGAAGAACTCGACTGACTTCTTCTTCTACATAAAGAAAGATTGTATCTTTATCATCCAGCAGACTAGGAAGACAAACAAGGATGAACATAGCATCCTCTAGCAACAAAATTGACATAGTCTCCGACACACATGATCAAGGAAAAGATTTGGGATGCAACTAGAATTGCTGCACATGAATGCATATGCGAAGGACACCCATGTCAAGATGTTCATTCGTCGTTGTTAGCTCGAAACACATCTCTTCACAAGCTCAAAGGGAAAAACGCAGACAAGAATTCGTGAAGTCTTGGACAAAACCCAACATTTCCATCGCAGACAGTGATGAGCTTCACGGACGATGATGGGGTAGGAAGAAAAGAGATGCGAATTTGAAAATTTCTTCGAGAGCGCGATCTTGGGAAGGTCGAATCAACGAGCAGTTTCTGGTAGAGAGGGGAAAGAGGGGACCTGGAGTGAGAATTGGGATAGGGCGAGCGGCTTCTCTCCCTCCTGCTCCGGCGGCTGTGGCGGTGGCTCACCGGCGACGGAGAGCGCCTCCTCCGGTACGACGGCGAGCGCGAGATGCTGCGAGCCATCTCTGTCTCGTGCGCCTCTTCCAGTGCGATCGACCAGAGCTAAGACAAGAGGATGCGGAACACGGAGTGCAGTGGGAAAAAACATGGGCAAGAAACTCCTAGTTTGGCCTCGTGGCTTTTGCCATTTATGCAATTAGGTCCTTATACATTTTATTTGTTCAATTTGATCATTTAATTTGCCGGTACTCAGTACACTTGACAAGTAGAGCCGGCAAAATGGATATTCCAGACCCATTTGGTGACTCTAATATAATGAGCCCAATTTGATATGGGTACATAGTTTTCTCTTTTTTTTTTTTTTGTAAAACAGGCTAAATCGAGTTTGAGGAAAATTTAATACCTCAAAAAATATGCCATGTATGGGTCGCTTTAGCAACCCGTTTTAACCAAAGCCCAAATAACTTGCTTCTAGAGTCCATATGGTCGCGAGAGTCTCTTTGCTCACACATCAAACCTCCCTCCATCCTCACACATCATCGAGATTCTCTTCGCTCGTTGCTCGATCGAATCCAACTTCACTCTTTGCTCCGCACTAGTGAGCCATGCCACGGTCGCTCATCTCCGTTAGCCTTCTAAAGAGCCGAACTCAATCTGTCTTCGGCATCGCTGGCTTTGCGCACCTGCTGTGAGTAACTTATCAATGATAAGGTAAAGTATCGACAGTTTTGTTGATTTACTTCGGTTGACAATGGAATTCGGATTTGAATGTTCCCCCGCTTTCGGTGATGGAAATTCTTTTCATATCACTTCTAATAAGTTTCCCGACCCTCACTCCGAGAACTCGATGAAGTTGAAGCGTACCACCATTTGAAAATGGTCTCCTCCTACTCTTCCTCCTTGACAATATGTCTCTCATCACCTACAACTTTTTATCCAAGAAGCACCAGCCCGAGGGATAAATAAAGGAACGTTATAACAGGGCCAGAATGTGTAAGGCAAAAGCCACCAAAAATCATAAATTATACCCACTATGATACATATATCCTAAATTTTTTTCTGCGACACCAAAAATTCTAAATCTGTATCTGTGTAACACATTTACCCTCCGTCAAAATTTTATTAATGAGAACCCTTAAAAATCTACCTACATGGACGCCAGAAAACAAATAGTGTTGACATAGCAAATGATATAGAAACAACATTGTTTTGGCTGAAAATTCATTTAACGGAACCTTAAAGGAAAGTAAACTTGTCACATATGTACAAATTTGAAATTTTTTATATCACAAGAAAAAATTTGGGTAAATGTGTCATAGTGGATATAGTTTGGTGTTTTTGATATCATAAAAAAAATTCACGGTAAATATGTCACAGTGAGTATAATTTAGAGTTTTTTTTTAGGTTTTTCCCGAATATAAGAAATTGAAGAATGGTCATATTTGAAATTAGATGGGTAATGGCCCAGAATTCAACAATAACTGTTGCGTAGGATGAACTAAGATGCCATCTCCCAAGTATCTTTTTATCCATAATTTGACTATCTATGCCTGCACTGCGAGAAAAGTGTTAAAAAAGTCCTAAACCTTTTGCATTTGTGCCAATTTAGTCCTAAACCTTTTTTTATATCAATTCAGTCCTAAACATTTTGCATTAGTATTAATTCAGTCCTAAACCTTTTTGTTTTTGTGCCAATTCAGTCCTTCCATCCAATTTTGACCGAATTTTGCTAACGTGAATGTCGACCAGCCACTAGCGCTAACATGAACAACTTTTAATAATATTTTAATATTTTTTAAATTTTTATTTATTTTTTTATTTTTCCTCCCCTTCCTCCTTCCTCCAGCTGGTCGTTGGACCGGCGACTGGCCAGAGGCCACCTCGCCGGCCACTGGCAAGGCTCGCCCTCGCCGGAGGCCTTTGACCTCGCGGCCTCTGACCTCGCGGCCTCTGGCGAGGTTGGGCCTCGCCCAGCCGCAGGCAAGGCTCGAGCCCTCACTGGAGGCCGCGAGGTCGAAGGCCTTCGGCGAGGGTTCAAGCCTCGCCTACGGCTAGGCAAGGCCTGACCTCACCGAATCTAGAGAGGTCGAGCCTCGCCGGCGGCTGGGCGAGGCACGACCTTGCCGGATCTAGGGAGGTTCAGCCTCGCCCAGCCATGGGGAGGCTCGCCTTCGCCGTCGCTGGTGAAGGCAAGCCTCGCCAGTCCGGCGACCGGCTGCAGAGTGGGGAGAGGAAAAAAAAGAAAATAAATAAATAAATAAAAATTCAAAAAAATTTTAAAATATTATTAAAAGCTGTCCACGTCAGCAAAATCTAGCCAAAATTGGCCGGAAAGACTGAATTGACACAAAGACAAAAGGTTTAGGATTGAATTGACACAAATGCAAAAGGTTTAGAACTGAATTGGCACAAAAAAAATTAGGACTAAATTGGCACTAATGTCAAAGGTTTAGAATTGAATTGGCACAAAAAAAAGATTTAGAACTAAATTGGTACCAATACCAAAGGTTTAAGACTTTTTTTACACTTTTCCTCCTGCTTTGCTCATGAAGATAAACTCCATATGGCATTATATTGTTGCATACAGTATAATACATATACTAAACAACTTATATCCGATCCTGTTAGAGCAACTGACTAATGACATTGGATCAGGGCGATTTCCAGTTCAGTCGTGACTGTGTGATTACCCGGATAAAAGGCTCTTGAAGGTGATCGAAAGAAAGTAGTCTTTCCGAGAACTCATAAACGACTTCTCTAGAATTCATAACAACTATTCTCCCACAAGATTGTCTGACGCCAGTTTGTGAAGTCAAGTAATAGTAGTCTTGTTTGGCCAATAAGAAAAGTAATATTTGTCTAGAAATCAAGCACCTGAGCATTTGCTGCCTCATTTGGAAAGACTTCCTGAATTCTGGCATGTCGATGGGACTACGATGGCTGAGTAGTGATGAATTAAACCAAACATTGCGTAACATGGATGAAACCCTTACAACAAAACCTAGAGGAGTAGTTATGACGGTCGCCCCTCCCTACCCTGTAGACCCTGTAGAAAAAAAAAGTGCTGCTAAGTAAAAGTCTTCAATCCTTCAATTCCACATTTCATTATTCACTAATGTTAGTGCGGAATTTGGAGTTTGGACCTTAAAAGGCACGAAGTCTCATCGAACTACATGACCTTTCTTTATGCTAAACTAATCCGCAGTTCACCCTTTTCCAAGTTTGAGAGATTAATATTCTTTTAATACATACTTGTGTCTTGTGAAAAGCAACTAATATGCAATGTCATTATATCTGTATTTAATTTGTAAGTGCCTGTGTTTTGGACGATTAGTTCAATTATTATGAGTATACCTCAAATGAATAGAAGCTAGATCACTATTCTCGAATGACCGAACTTTCTAATGACATGCTTAGATCGTCTTAGTAAGAGATTTTGAGGAGCATTACCCTCTTACTCGGAAATATTACAACCAAAAAATTGTTCGACGTAGAATTAACAGATTCAACTAAAAGACTTATTACTCTCCAAGCAATTTGCACACAAGGATGCAAATACTATTTATTAATGCAAAAGTGACTCGCTCAACTGATAATCTCTCTTCTATTGTAACCGGGCACGAATTCCTCAAATGGACCTATTTATTAATTTCCCTAGAAGCAAGGTACTCAACGAGTCTCGGTTACTATATATATGGAGATGTTGTTTGCTCCAACATTGTATCGCGTAACGCCAAGACTTTATCATACTTAAGTACAAACCGTCGTGAAATATGATGCTTTTCGTCTAACACGATTTTGTCATGCATTGATTTCATGCGTCGGCTTAACCGGCAACAGAGTGAGAGGCACTTTCCAAAAAACGGCCAGTCCAGTCGCTTCCTCCGTGCTCACATATCCCTACATTATTCCCTCCGCCCTGCCCCGAATGTCAATAGTTTGACATTATTCCCCTTATAATCAATCGGACTATTCTCGAACCTTTCGGGCACAAACTCCTTGGGTCATTCCACAAGCCCGAATCCCACCCACTGCCCCACAGGTTGACCCGGACATGGGTCTTTTAGTACTTCGCCCATCTTCGGCCATCTTTTGAGTCGGCGAAGCTTAGGATCTTTTAGTACTTCGAAATGGCTTTCTCTTGACTGTAAGCTCGTGTGAATCGGGGTTCGGTGGAGACAATTGTGGTGCAAACAAAGCTAGTGTGCAAGCTGCGCATAACGGATAACAATGGGTGTCCGCTAAGAACGAGCTTTTCGTTAGTGCATGGGAGTCATTTCGTTAGTGAGTAAGCTTGGTTTAGCCGATTCGTAGCGCATGTAGCGTTTTGCTCGATTTTGACGTTGTTTCTCGCTTATTTAATAGAATTGCGAGTTCAACGGTTCGAGTAACCTTAATTGGTTGGTTTTTGAGCATTCCTAGGTGAGTTAGGATTGAAAGGCCCGAACTAGCCCAAACTAATTTCTTAACATAAAAAGTATGGTAAATACAAAATACAGATAATAAATATTACATTATTTATACTCGGAACACTCTAATAAAGTCATGCGTAAGTTAAAAAACATAAACATAAAGATATATATATATATAAGTGACTATTGGGGCTGAAAATATAACCGGCCGGACCGGTTTAGTTCGGTCCGAGCCAAAAATGCCTTTAGCCCACCCCCGATCGGTGCTCACCCCAGAGCAATAGATTGATGAAAATATTAAAATGCAATGCATCCATTTAAAAATTGTCCAAGAAGTCTATTTCCTCGCCACCCGCCCGAGGGCAGATCAGTCCAAACGAATAATAATGTGAAGACCATGATTTATAATCAATCTTCTAGAAAAGAAAAAAGAAATCTATGCTTCCTAGAGAGGAAGGTATAGCCAACAAAAACCCACCAAACCCATTTTTGCTGATCACAAACAATTTAGGCTGTGTTTAGTACATCGGATATAATTCTAAATAAGATAATTTTTATCCTATACGGTGTTTGGAAGAACACCGGCTTGGGATATGTCCGGATATGATCCGGATATAAGCCGGATAAAAAAATCCCACCTAGGTAGTGGGATAAAGCCAGATAGAATATGAAAAAATTAAGAAAAAAAATAGAAAAAAGAGAAAAATCCCTTGGACTCGCTTGTTGTTCACAACTCGACGTCGTCCCTGCGAGGTTTGCACCTCTCAATCGATCTCTCTTCTCGCAGTCGACTCGCCGCTGCCGGCCGCCCTTAAGATGGTTTTTTTGAAAGAATTTCCAGCGGAGTTCATCCTCTTCTTCGCTTTCAGCACACAGGGCCGACCAGATGGCTCTCTCTTCTCTGCTTGAGCCAACACTCTCTGATCGATCAATTGACCGGAGCACCTCAATGAGTCCGATTTGTGATGGCGGTGCCGGAGAACCTGAGCATAGATCAGTACGCATACCTAATTCGAGTAGGCTGAGCGGAACAAGGAGTGGTCCAATTCATGCAGAAGCGGGCCGAACTGGCCACCGTACTCACCGTTGAGGAGCGAAACCACTGTGGCCAACGAGAACGTAATCGACTCACTCAGAGTGGCATAGCGCATTGTCTCCTCCCTTAAGCGGAGGGAAGCTCACTCACGTTTGGGGAGCATCAAAAGTACAGAGAAAAAAAAAAAAAAAAGCACATACGTCGTCGCTGTGCCTCTTCCTGTGAATTCCATTGCAACAAAACCGGGCTATTTCTTCTCCTATTAAACGTACAGCAGATTTCGTGCTTCATATTTTGTCTTCTAACTTTGCTTTGGTTTGTATTGGGCAAGTCTTTAAAGATTTTATCTTATCTTGGATTGTACTAAATATGTGATGGGATTTTCTACGATCCAAAGGATATTTAGAAGATTCCTAATCTTACCTTATCATATCCTATTCGAATTCAAATTTGGACAACCAAACGCAGTCTTAGAGTATTTAAGTGCATGCTATGTAATGTGACCAACGTTAGCCGACGCATCAAATACAAAATGGTTTTGATGCAACTCGTTGACTGAAAAATCAAACGGCGAATCAACGTGGCTTGATATAACTGAAGAGACGTAGGATTTTGGAATTCTTTTGAGGTATATGAAACTTGAGCAGAGAGCATTCATCGCAGTCTTGTCCCCAGATGAAAGGAGGAACTGTGAACCACAACGTCCAGGGTTTCTACTGATGCATTCAAGAAGTGGAATAGATACGTACAGACGTGACGTGTTCATGAATGGTGGCGGTTGGGATTTGGTGGGTGGGGAGGGGTTACGAATGGGGTCCAACCATAAAGGCAGGGAAGGAAGGAAGGAAGGAGATGTCTTTCAACCATTTATGCTCTTTGTCGTGTGGTGTCCAACACGATCAGGCATCTTTACATAAATGGGAGAAACGTCTGTCATAGTCAAAGTAAACCTTGCTGCAAACTATGATCGACTTGAACCGCACTGGGGCATTGGGCAAGCATGTATAGATACAGCTTCTCCATTCTTATACGTATTTGATGCTTTCCCCTCCCCCCAAAAAAAAAGAAACTTGTGCATTGTTTTCATCCACCCACCAAATATCTTTCTGCTCTCCATACCCATCAATCCCAAAACCATAACTGTCGCGCAGTGATCAATTAAAAAAAGAAAAAGAAAAAGAAAAAGAAAGAAAGAAAGTATGATTTCGAGTCCTTCCACTCCACTCAAGACTCCATAAAACATCTCTCCACACCTAACCCTTGCTCTATATAAACTCCATTCTCGATCCTCCCTCGGTCCACCTTCTTTCCTTTCCCACTGTGACTCATTTCTCCCTCAGGCCTGTGCGTTGTGGCCCGTATAAATTCCATTCTTGACCTAGTATAAACTCGTTGAGTGTCGACTAACGTGTTTTGTGATAGGTTGCATGTCAAAGTCACGCGGATCATGACGTACGTCTGCTAATAAAGTGTTAAAGGTGAAGCTCCAACTTTCGTATTGTGTCTATGACGTTAACCGGGGGGGAGGGATTGATTACGAATGGTGTCCAACCATAAAGGCCAGGAAGGAAGGAGGGAAGGAGATGTCTTTCAACCATTTATGCTCTTTTGTCGTGTGGTGTCCAGCACGATCAGGCATCTTTACATAAATGGGAGAAACATCTGTCAGAGTCGAAGTAAACCTTGCAGCAAACTAGGCAAAATTTCAATTAACAATTTCAAGCGGGGTCAAATTCTTAAAAGATGATCTAAAATAAATATAATATTAAATAAGGGTATGAAGTACCTAATCAGTCTTAAATAAAGATTCGAAATGCTCAAAAAGTCTCAAATAAGGGTCTGGGTCGTCGGCCGGCCAAAATGCCGGTCGGTCAGCAAGAATGTTACTATTTCAACATCGGAACAGTAAAATTTTTTATTTTTTTATTATTTTTTCCTTTCTATTTTTTTCTTTTTCTTTTCCTTTTCTTTTTCTTTTCTTCTCTTCCTCCGCCGGCCATAGCTGGGGCCGGCGGTGATCGCCGGCGTCGGGCGAGACCGGCCTCGCCAGATCTGGCGAGGGCTCGACCTCGCCGGCATCGGGCAAGGCCGGTCTTGCCTGCAACGGCAAGGCCGGCATCGGGGCGGCGATTGTGTCTATTTGCTCCAACTTTCGTATTGTGTCTATTTGCTCGGGGCGGCAAAATGCTTGGCTTCTCTGTACTATGTGACTATTACATCTCTCCGTCTTCTCAGAGGCATCTCCTAGTTCCCCGAGGTAATTATATAGATGACCTGTTTTCGGAGAACCAATTTTGATGCCTTAACTTTTGACATGTATAATATACACGTAACGTTGGTCCTCGTGCTAAAATCTCCAGCCAGTTCATTCAACATAAGAATAATTCCAGCTACACCTACACCCCCTCTATTATATTAGTATTACGCTGACACCACCCAAAAAGTGTCAAAAGAAAGCACTAATAGCTTGAGCTAGCCATTTGATCAACCCTAATTTGGCTACTTGACAATACAAAACACTTAGTTGTGATATGACCAAAGTGCAGGGGCAATCGTATAATCTTTGATATAAAACGTCATTTGCTAATAGTTTCTTGCACATCAGGTATCAAGTCAGTGGAGCTTCCCATTGATCTACACCATTATGGCGACTAGTGCATACTCTTCGTGGTTGGTGGAATGACCAAAGAATAGACACAGCCTTCTCTATAAATGTTGCCTAATTGCTTCACTCACTTGCCACAGCAGAAAGGAGGCAAACAAAGGAAAAAATGGGAGAGAAGAGTAATCTTCCTCTCTTTGAAACAAAGTCAGCCAAGAACCGCTTCGTCTTCAGATTATACGCGCTCTCCATCTTCATCAGCATCTTCTTCATCTTCTACTTTAGAATCCATCACTTGCCAAAGTCCAAAACAGCTGAGAATTTGGCTTGGCTTGGAGCTTTCTTCTCTGAGCTTTGGTTCGCTTTTTACTGGTTTCTCACCATCGTCATGAGATGGAACCCTTCGTATCGCCATACCTTCAAGGACAGGCTCTCTCAAAGGTGCTCTCTCTCTCTCTCTCTCTCTCTCTCTCTCTCTCTCTCTCTCTCTCTCTCTCTACTTCACTAACACTACAAAAAAACATGTAATTTGCGACGGAAATTTGCGACGGAAAAATGTCCGTCGGAAATTTGCGACGGAGCTTTTGTCCGTCGGAAATTTGCGACGGAATTAAAGCACCGTCGCACAGTACGTCGCAAATGTTGCGACGGAAAATTGTCGGTCGCAAATTTGCGATGGACAAAAATTCCATCGCAAATTCCGTCGCAAATTTGCGACGGACATTTTTCCGTCGCAAATTTCCGACGGAATTAAAATCTGTCGCAAAAAAAGTTCGTCATAAAATTGCGACGGCAAAAAAACCGTCGCTAAATTCGTCGCAAATTTGCGACGAAACGTACGTCCGTCGCAAATTTATAATTTACATCGCCTGCTATTTATTCCAACTCTATCTCTCTCTCTCTCGCTCTCTCTCGCTTTCTCTCGCTCTCTCTCGCTTTTCTCCCTCTCTCATATGTGTTCAATCAGCAAAATCCGCGCACACACATATTAATCTCGGTGAAACTTTTGTGCGGGTAAGTATCATAGCTACCTTCGTGACTATTTATCGTTGGATTGTAATGTTTTATATATATATATATATATATATATATATATATGTGTGTTTGTGTTTGTTTTATTTCGTTTCTGCATCACCGGTTTAACGACCGGCGACCGGCGACACTTCGCCGGACTTAGGTGTCTTGCCGAAAGCCCATGCCGTTTTGCGACGGAATCCCAAGTTCCGTCGCAAATTTGCGACGGAATCCCATGTTCCGTCGCAAATTCGCGACGGAATCCCATTTGCGACGGAATAAAGTGTCCGTCGCAAATTTGCGACGGAATCCCAAGTTCCGTCGCAAATTTGCGACGGAATCCCATGTTCCGTCGCAAATTTGCGACGGAATAAAGTGTCCGTCGCAAATTTGCGACGGAAAACTTCCGTCGCAAATTCGCGACGGACACTTTTCCATTCTCATCTGACACTAGAAATTATGAAAATATAATTCTTAGGTGGTGATTATTCTTTTTGGATATGTGTCTAATTGAAGGTCTCGCAATCCAAGTGGACGTTGCAATTCTCATCAAATTGACCACTTTCTCCTACCAATATTTCCGTCAAATATTTGGGTAAGTCTTCTTTACATTGCAATTTTTTCTATTTTTGCAATTGCATATTAATTGTTGCGTGAATAACAAAAATTATAATTTCAAAAAATTTATGGTTTTAATAAGGAACAATAGATTTGATATTTTAAATATTTTACCAGAATTTTATATTTTAATACAGACACAATGCAAAGAGAAAGGTCTTGGATGTATAATAAGAACTTACCTGGACGTCAAGGATTGACAGATGAGTTTCGTACTGGGTTGGAAATATTTTTAGACTTTGCTAGTAGCAAATATGATTTCATGGATGGAAATAAGTTAAGGTGTCCGTGTAAAAAGTGCAGTAATGGTAAATTTCTTGTGTGTGATCAAGTTAGAGAACACCTTACTAGATTTGGATTTACTCCGAACTATTATAATTGGACTTCCCATGGTGAACCATTTATATCTGATGAAAGATATGGAAGAGGTGATCAATTTTTAGTTAGGGAAGAATGTGGCTATTATGAGCAATTGAACCCATACGAGAGGATGGTGATTGATGCAGCTAGTTATAATTTTGTCACAGAATCAAATCATGCAAGTACTAGTTTTACTCCTACACGTGAACAAGTGGGTACTAGTCATGCTTCACAATTGGAAGATATAGGAGTAACGGGTTTTGATGAGAATGTGTATAATGAAACTTTTGAATCTAATCAGTTCTGGGATGTGTTGAAAGCAGCAGATGAACCTTTATGGGCAGGTTGTGAGGACCACACTAAGTTATCGGTGACAGCCCGACTATTAAATATCAAGGCAGAGCATAATGTGTCTGCGGATTGTTTCAACTCTTTTGTTGAAGTAATGCGGGAATCATTGCCTCGTGATAACATCATGCCAAGTGATTTTTATGATATGAAAAAGCTAGTGGATAACTTAGGTCTTCCGATTGTAAGGATTGATGTATGTAATAGAGGTTGTATGATATATTGGAGAGATGATGAAAATGGAGAATCTTGCAAATTCTGTAGCCAACCTAGGTACAAGATTAACAGGAGGCCGGGTCGTAAACAGAAGCGTAGACCATGGAAGCAAATGTTTTATCTGCCCTTAATCCCCAGATTGCAAAGGCTTTATGCATCTAAAGCCACTGCTGAACACATGACTTGGCATGCAAATCATGAAACAGAAGAGGGTCTAATGTGTCATCCTTCAGATGCGGAGGCATGGCAACATTTTGATAGAACTTACCCTGAGTTTGCGATGGAGCCTCGGAACATCAGGTTAGGTCTCTGTGCCGATGGATTTGCTCCATTTGGGAAAACAGGAAAAAGTTATTCATGTTGGCCAGTTATCTTAACGCCGTACAATCTTCCACCTGGTATGTGCATGAAGACACCTTATATGTTTTTGACATTGATCGTGCCAGGGCCGCAAAATCCGAAAAAGTTGATAGATGTTTATATGCAACCATTGATTGAGGAGTTACAACGGTTATGGGTTGAGGGTGTCCCTACGTATGACGTTTGTACCGATCAAACATTTGTAATGAAGGCTGCCCTTTTTTGGACGATAAATGATTTTCCAGCTTACGGAATGTTATCTGGATGGAGTACAGCTGGGATATTAGGATGTCCGATATGTTTGGAGAGGTCAAAGTCATTTAGATTAAAACATGGAAAGAAGCCCAGCTATTTTGACTGTCACAGACAATTTTTACCGCCAAGTCATCCTTTCAGAAGGAATAAGAAAGAGTTCATCAAGAATAGGACTGAAAGAACGCGTCCACCATTGAGGTTGACCGGCAATCAAATTTGGGAGCGTGTGCAGGATTTACCAACTGTTGTTGAGAACCCGCACGGCACGACTTTTGCATATGGAATTACACATAAGTGGACAAAACGCAGTATATTTTGGGATCTACCATATTGGAAGGCCCATCTTATTCATCATAATCTTGACGTCATGCACATAGAAAAGAATGTTTTCGACAATGTCATAAATACTGTGATGGATGTCGCCGGAAAAACAAAAGACAACTTGAACGCAAGAAAAGATATGACAGATATTTGCGATCGGCCAATACTAGCTGTGGATGCAAACAGCAGGGGCCCAAAACCGAAAGCAGTTTATACATTGGATAAGGAGCAGAGGCGAGTTGTTTGTCAATGGTTGAAATCTGTGCGGTTTCCTGATGGATATGCTTCAAACCTCGGGAGATGTGTTGATTTGAATGAATGCAAGTTCACAGGTTTGCAGAGTCATGATTGTCACATCCTGATGGAAAGACTAATTCCAATAGCTTTGAAGGAAGTTCTACCGAACTTTGTATGGGGCGCCATTACAGAGTTAAGCAATTTCCTCCATGATATTTGCTCCACAGTGTTAAAAGCATCGCATATGGAAAAACTAGAGAGAGATATTCCAATTATTCTTTGCAACTTAGAAAGGATATTTCCTCCATCGTTTTTTGATTCGATGGAGCATCTCTTAGTTCACTTGCCTTATGAGGCCAAAATTGCAGGTCCCGTCCAATTTCGATGGATATATCCATTTGAGAGGTAATGTTTTTTTTTAAAATACAGTTCAAATTAGTTTATCATATAATATGTTTCGATAAGCTTCTTTCCATTTCGACTAGATTCTTATATCATTTGAAGAAAAAAGTGAAGAATAAGGCACGTGTTGAAGCTTCAATTTGTAATGCATATATTGTGGAAGAAGTGACCACATTTGCATCATACTATTTTGAGCCGCACGTTCAGTGCAAGAGGCGGAGAGCAGGCAGAAATGATGAGGGCCCCATTGATCCCAATTGCACAGCATTCTCTATTTTCAATTATCTGGGTCGACCAAGTGGCGCTTGTAAGTTTCGTTACTTATCAGGCGAAGAATTTCATGCAGCCCATACTTATATTTTACTGAACTGCCCAGAAGTCGAGTCATACTTCAAGTAAGTGTAAATTTGTAAATATATGTTTTGTGTGTCAAATATTTGCTAATATTTAAATGATTTTTAATATTAGGATTTTTCAAACTTCAATGTGTGGACTAGAACCAAATGAGTTTGATCGTTTGTGCGATGAACAATTTGCAGCATGGTTCAAGACATATGTAAGTTGCCTATGGACCAAAACCAAGTTATTAAAATTGTATACATCATTTAGTAAAATATATATTATTGACTTTGCATGTGTAACCTTAGGTTCACAGTAATTATAATGAAATTGGAGGGCAAGGATTGCTATATCATCTGTCATGGGGTCCACAGTTAAGAGTTCGAAGTTGGCCAGCATATTTCATAAATGGATATATTTTTCATACTCAAGAATATGGAATGGGAAAATCCACAATGAATAGTGGTGTGTCTGTTCGATCATCTAATGGTGGCAGTGCAGAAGATGATTTTTATGGCTTGTTGGATGAAATCATCGAGATAGAGTACCCTGGACCATTAAGGATGCGGGTTGTGTTATTTAAGTGCACGTGGTTCGACCCCGTCAAAGGAATGAAGGTGCATACGAAGTTCAATTTGGTTGAAATAAATCACAAGAAAATGTATATGAAGTATGAACCATTTGTGTTGGCACAACAAGCAATTCAAGTATGTTATGCATCATATCCTAGTTTGAAACGTGACAAAGCTGATTGGTGGGCTGTATGTAAAATCAAAGCACGGAGGAAAATTGAGGAACATTGGAAGGATAGAGCCTACCAACAAGAGGAAGTGTGTAATACGGTTGAAATTGAGGAATATAACATACCAACTTTACGAGATCCGTGTGGAGCAATGATAGATGTGGATGCAACTGAAATTTGCGAATTAAATGTACAAGAATGTTCAGAATCTGATTTTCTAACGGATGACGAAGACGAGGACGAAGACGAAGACGAAGATGAAGACGAGGACGAGGAGGAGGACGAGGAGGAGGACGAGGACGAGGACGAGGACGAGGACAAGAACGAAGACGAAGATGAAGATTAAAATTTTTGTCACAAAACACTACAAATGTGTAATTATTAATGCGACAAGTGCTATTTTGGTTGTTATCATTATTATTCTTGTTATTATTGTTATAGTGCTTTTTTAATTGTCGATTATTCTTTTTATTTTAATTGATCGTCCGAAATTTTGTCCTTAAATGCCGACAAGTCAAATATTAGTAACGTCCCCTAACATTAATTTCCGATATTGTAATTTCCATTGCAAAATTTGAGATGCCAAAATTTTGGACTGAAAAAAAGACGTAACAAATTTATGACCTAAATAAATGAGATGCTAAATTTTTAGACGAAAAAAGGACGTCACAAATTTACAACGATCATTTAGTATGTGCATATTTTCGAGTGAATTTTTACCGTTCGAAATTTGTGACGGATATTTATTTCCGTCGTAAATTTGCAACGGATTTTTTTTAACGTCGCATATTTGTGACAGATTTTAATTTCCGTCGGAAATTCTTTGATACATATGGAAAATTTGCGACTGACTAAAACCGTCCGTCGCAAAATTTGCGACGGAATATCCTGTCCGTCGCAAATTTGCGACGGCATCCTCTGTCCGTCGCAAATTTGCGACGGAATCCTCTCTCCGTCGCAAATTTGCGACGGAAAAAATCGTCCGTCGCAAATTTGCGACGGAGAGAGGATTCCGTCGCAAATTTGCGACCCGGAAAAAATTTCCCCCCATTTTTTTATGAAAAATCAAAAATTTGCGACGGAACAAACCGTCCGTCGCAAATTTGCGACGGAACAAACCATCCGTCGCAAATTTGCGACGGAATCCTCTCTCCGTCGCAAATTTGCGACCCTGAAAAAAATTCCCCCCATTTTTAGTATGAAAAATCAAAAATTTGCGACGGAATAAAATTTTCCGTCGCAAATTTGCGACCGATTAAAGCCTTCCGTCCCAAATTTGCGACGGAACAGCGTAGTTCCGTCGCAAATTTTCGACCGGGAAAATTGGAAATTCGGAGGCAAAATTTTGCGACGGACCGGCGTTGTCCGTCGCAAATTTGCGACGGAATCAAACGATCCGTCGGAAATTTGCGACGGACAAGACCGATCCGTCGCAAATTTCCGACGGACAAGGCCGGTCCGTCGCAAATTTCGAACAAAAAAAATTTGCGACGGATTTTAATTTCCGTCGAAAATTTTTGTCGGTAGAAATTTTGCGACGGATCTTCTATATTCGGTCGCAAAATTGCGACCGAATTAGTTCCGTCCGTCGCAAATTTGCGACGGACACACAACTGTCCGTCGCAAATTTGCGACGGACAGTTGTGTCCGTCGCAAATTTGCGACGGAACGCAAATGTCCGTCGCAAATTTGCGACATGTACTTACCCCGGGCCCCCGCTCCCCCTCCTTCTCCTCTGCCTACCCGACGCCGCAGATCTGCAAATCTGCGCAGCTCCCCCGCCGCCGTCGCCGCCCAGCCTCGCAGCCGCCCCGCAGCTCCGCCGCCCGTCGCCGGTCGCCCCGCAGCTCCCCCGCCCGTCGCCGGTCGCCCCGCAGGCCCCCCCGCTGCCGTCGCCGGTCGCCCGCCAGGCACCCCGCAGCCCCCCGCCCGTCGCCGGTCGTGGGCCAGGCTCCCCGCAGCCCCCCGCCGGTCGCGCCCTCGTCCCCGGCCCGCCTCGCCGCGTCCGAGCAGCGGACCGAAGCCTCGCCGCCGCCGACCAGCAGACCGAGGCCGTCGCCGTCCAGCCTCGCCGCCCACTCGCCCGACCGCCAGGAGCCGCCTGACGCCGTCCGCCCGCAGCCGCTGCCGTCGCCGTCGCCGCCCACCTGCAGCTGGCCGAGGCTCTCGCCGGAGCAGCCCTCGCCCTCGCCGGAGCACAGCCACCCTCGCCGGCGGCCAGCCGCCGCCGCCGCCGTCGTCACCGTCGCCGCCGTCCAGCGGCCCGCGCCGGCGTGCCGCCACCAGCCAGCCAGCCAGCCATCCGCCTCCCAGTCGCCATCGCCGTCGCCGCCGCCCGACGCCGTCGTTCGCCCCGTTGTGGCCGAGCACCTAGCGGACTACTCGCCATTTGGGCCCACACTCGCGCCGGGACCGCCACTGTTCAATCGACCGGTTTTTGTTGTCCTTGAACCAAGTAAGCAACTTTCTAAACCCTAGTTAGTATAATTAGGTAATTAGTCGGACTTGTTTAGGGATTATTTATAATCACTTTTCGTTGGCTAAGTTACGTGTCGATTTTAGGATTGCACGTGGCTTTGATTGATGGTCGACTGGTTAATTTGTCTATTATGTTGATGATTAAGCGTTAAATGACGATTACCTGATTGATTAAGCGTTTTCATAGCAAATGCATAAAAATTGAAAAACTCTAAAAAAAATCATGACAAATTACGGAAAATTATAAAAACGGTATATGTTGGCAACAAATATGAAATTTTTTTCGTAAAAATTTTTAAAAATTTTTACGAAACTAAAATTTCATAATATCACAAAATGGCAAAAATTAATAGTGACCACCCATTTTGAGTGAAATTTATATTTTTTAACGTTCCGGTAAAAAAAATACAAAAAAATTAAAAATTTTCATAACCTTATAAAATTGCTTAAAATAAATGTGGCCACCCATTGTGAAGGAAATTTTTATTTTTTTTGGGAAAAAAAATTTTGAAAAAATTTTCAAAATATAAAATTTCAAAACTGCACATAATTGCCTAGATAACATGTCGCCATCAATTTGCAGTGAAATTTAAATTTTTTGACGTGGCAAAAAAAATTAGAATTTAAAAATTTTCAAAGTTTAACGGAATGACTTATAATACCTGTGGCCATCCATTTTTAGATATACTTAAATTTTTTAACGTGCTATAAAAATTATTAAAATAAAGAAGGACAAAAATTTTGGAAACTTGATCTAATTGCATAGATTACTTGTGACCACCCAATTTTAGGACTGAAAACTTTTTTTATTTCACGGAAAAAAATGTATATTAAAAAATAATTATGTAACATTTGTAAAAATTTTTAATTTTCAAAACTTTACAGAATATCTTAGAATATCGGTGGCCACCAACTTTTAGTGAAATTTTTTTTTAGCTCCCAAAAAATATTTAACAATAATAACAATTTTTCTCTTACAAAACTTTACAAAATGACTTAGAATACCTGTGGCCACCCACTTTCAATGAAATTTAAATTTTTGTATGTGGTAAAAAAAATGTAATCAAAATGAATGCGATGTATATTGTGATGTTTGATACTTGTTGCCACCCATATCGTGCTCATATACTGATGTTTCATATGAAAATGAATGGGTTTCATAATATATTTGTTCGTAGGAAATTGCACGTCATAAACACTTGACATTGGCTCATTTCAAGGAAACATTTTCTCAGTCTTTCCATCAAAATGGTAAGTTTCGTCATGTACATCATTATGTGTTCGTAATACGTGTCAATAGTTTTTTACATATTCGCATAACCTTCATACTTGTCAGTATAAACGTGGAGGTCACATGCATAGAAGACAAGCTTCTTCCTCGTCCTCGTCCCCGGCCCTTTCCTCTGCCCCTGTCCCGTCAACTAACCCTCAACCACAATATGGTCCGTCACAATATGGACACGTTGGCCCTTCCTCCAATTTTCAACAACATGTTACGGGACTTGGCCACATGGGAACTGAATATCCTCAAGTTCAATCTCCTGTAGCTGCCTCTCCTACCGTTCCACCGCATTATTCGGCGGAACAATCGAATAATGACGGAAACCTAGGTCAAGAAGATAACCGATTCTTCATATGCCCATTTGGAGATTCGTAAGTACTTCATTTTTTTTAGTATATGTTATATTTAGGGCTTTTGATATAGATGTCAACTGAATTGTCGATGTTGCACAATATCCGTATGATTGCAGATTCACGGATGCTCCGTCTGTTGTGAGGGAATTAAACAAAATAGTAAGAAACTTTTGGATGGGAGAGTATATTACTTACAGAAGTGTTCCACAAGAAGTGAAAGAAATGTGGTGGAATGAGTTCAAGGTAAGTTTTACATATTTTATTTTCTCATCAATTAAGTTTGGTTTAGTATATTCATGGTCAAGAATGAAGTAAAAGGACTAGAACAACTCTGTAGTTTTCGATACCTAAAGGACCGGATATTTTTCCCGACATGAACTTTACAAAATCTGTCTATATTTGTCTGGTGCATGGTTATGGATATGTGATCATCAAAATAACTTTCCATTTGTGTTTTTATTCATTGCAGCGGAAGTTCAAGTGGGAGGAAGCGGAAAATAATGAAGTGAGAAGAATTTTCGATAAGAAAATCAGTGATTTTATGCGAAATGTCATGAATAGAGCGAAGATCAAGCAAGCGAAGCCGTCTTTCATTACAGCTGACAATTGGGCGGCAATTAACAGATTTTGGGCATCTGAACAGAGTCAGCAACTCTGTGAGCAGAATAAGAAGAATCGATCTTCTAGTTCCAGTGAAGGGTCAGCCACATATGCTGGGGGCTCTATCAATATTGCGGAGCATCGCAAACGACTGGTAATTAAGTTGGTTAAATGAGCTATAACTTAATTTAATTCGATTACTCATGTTTACATTTTGTAGGCACATGAATTGGGGAAGGAACCGACATTTGCAGCTACATTTGAACGCACGTTTCAAAAGAAAGATAAGACATGGACTGGCAATCGGGCAAAAACTGTTAAGGTATGTAAGGTTATACTTTGGCTTATATGTAAACTATACTATAATTAAAACCGTGAATGCTTTCAATATTTATGGTTGATATATATACATATATATATATATAGTGATTTTATTTTCATCTACATTGTTAATGTAGGAAAAATATGATGAACTTTTAATGAGCAGTGCTAGTGGTAGTGATGATTGTCCTGAGTCTAGGCCATCAGCTGAAAATATGGCATTGTGGATGAAGGCAACGGGTGGGGTGAAAAAAGGGAAAATATTTGGGATGGGATCGATGTCAAGGATGTACATGCCGAAGAATCCTGGAAGTTCATCATCCACTGGGACTGGTCGAAGGAGGTCACGACAAGAAGAGCAATTGACCCAAGAAGTGGATCAGCTGAAAAATGTACTTGTTCAGAAGGACGAACGAATACATAACTTGGAACAACAAATGGCAATCGTTATGCAACACCTTCACCTCAATCGCTATAACGATCCTTTTGTACCTCCAGCCAATCCAATAGGTCATGGGCACAATGATGACCAACCCATTAATGCCGAGAATGCTGCTACTGATGCTGATGATGATGATGATGATGATGATTTTCTCTAGACTTACTTCTCAAAATCGGGGGTAAGCTTGCTTCATAATCTTGGTTTTTCATAATTTCACTCATATTCATATGTAAGAACATTTATGTTCGTCCTGAAACGTTTTTTTGTTAACCCTCTTGTTATTTTATACCTAGTTCCACATCCATGCATAAACGCTTCTTTTATATTATGGACTGATTTATGTATCGACATTTTCTCAGGTCTCGACAAAAGTGACTACTTTTGGTGTCTTGCCATCGTACCAAAGCTGCGTCTTCTTGTGTACGGTTTTTCTTCGTCTTATATGGTTGTCTCGCCGCTTAGTTCATGTTTTGAATATATTGTAAGGCTTGGATCTCAAATAACATCATGTCAGACTCTGCAACTTTCCTTCAGTTATTTGTTTTAATTATATGTTATTGTGGCTGGTTTGTCAGAATTTATGGTTTGTTCGTTTTCCTGTTTCAATTATATGTTATATGTAATTGTCTCCTTTGTTTGATATGAACAATAATTTATGGCCGAAATGCTGTAAAAATAGCCGAATTTTGCGATCATTACAGTTCGTCGCTAAGTTGCGACGAATTTTTTGACGAAAATTGCGCCGAAAATTGAGACGAATTTTGCGACGGATTTGCGACAAAATTTTCGACGGATTTGTGACTAAATTTGCGACGGATTCATGGCTACTTTGCGACGAAATTTGCGACGAATTTTGCGACGAATTTGCGACGAATTTTGCGACGAAATTTGCGACGAATTTGCGACGAAATTTGCGACGGAATTTGCGACGGAATTTGCGACGAATTTTGCGACGAAATTTGCGACGGAATTTGCGACGGAATTTGCGACGAATTTTGCGACGATATTTGCGACGGAATTTGCGACGAATTTTGCGACGACATTTGCGACGGAATTTGCGACGAAATATGCGACGGAATTTGCGACGGATTTTGCGACGGAATTTGCGACGAATTGTTTTCGTCGCAAATTTGCGACGAAATATTTGCGACGAATTTTGCGACGGATTGTATTCGTCGCAAATTTGCGACGATTTTTGCGACGGATTTTGCGACGAATTTTGCGACGAAATTATTTTCGTCGCAAATTTGCGACGAAATTTTCAATTTTCCGTCGCAAAAATTTGCGACGACCTAGTAGTGACGGAATTTTTTCCGTCGCAAATTTCGTCGCAAATTCGATTTGCGACGAATTTTTCCACATTTTCCGTCGCTAATTTCGTCGCTAATCCGGTATTTTTTTGTAGTGTAATATGTCTGTTGACTTGATGGGAGAAGTCTGTAACTTTCAACCTTAAAAGTCTTCTTGACCAAAAAAAACAAAAACCTTAAAAGTCTTGACCAGCTGGTTGTGATAAATATTTTGTGCTAGTCATTAACACCTTGATAATTTTTTCTTTAAAAGTCTTGACCAGCTGGTTGTGATAAATATTTTGTGCTAGTCATTAACACCTTGATAATTTTTTCTTAGGATACACCCTTCGAAAATATTGTTGAAATTTTCGGTTTGGTCGAGCTTTGGCCTCAATCTCATAACACCATTACCATCACAAGAACAAAACTTAGCGTGCAAAAACTGATCCGAGACACTATTATCCTTAAAAAGGGGAAAAGAAAAGGATTAGTCTTTCTTTTCAAGTCATTGCATGAGATTTGAATTTGATCGCTGTCGTAAGGTTGTTTGCATGAACTCTTTTAGGTACGGTGAGGTTTTTTCGGGAATAGACATGTTTGTGTGCACGGCAGATCCCGTGATAGAGCCACCGACCATAGTGGTCAATACCATCTTATCAATCATGGCATACAATTATCCGCCGGAGAAGATGAGCATTTATCTCTCCGATAATGGCAGTTCGGACCATACTTTCTATGCATTACTTGAGGCTTCTCAATTCTCTAAGAAATGGCTTCCCTTCTACCGGAAGTTTAAAGTTGAACCTAGGTCACCGGAGGCCTATTTTAGAAAGGCTGTTGAGTGAGGCTCTCTGGTCCAAGGAGTGGTCCTCCATGAAAGTAAGCACATCTCTCTCTAGCTCCCATATTGTACCATTTTTTCAGTAAAATATTTATGACTAACATCTATATGTGATTTTAGCTAAATTAGCAATTAAATAGCCGATTCACTCCATATGTACATGTACACTTAAGATTCGACAAGAAATAAATCTCACCTCCTTGATGACAAATTAATTCCTATATCAGCATTGAAGGGTATGTCTTGGATGGGATTGTAGCGTTGTAGACTTCAATACTGACATTCCATGAAAACGAAATTGCTTTTGTCGCGTAACAAAAATCTTGGTTTTGGATCAAGATGAGAAGTAAAAAGAAAAAAGAGACTTCAATCCATCCAGAGATCACCACTTAAATCAAGTAAACAAAAGTATACTTTTCGTCTCAAGTACTTTTAAGTTTTTCCTAATCTAAATTCTTCTGCTTTCATTAATTTTCTATAAAGCCACTGAGACACTAAATCCAACTAGATTAAGCTAATATGGCCGGAGGATGATGCCAAAATATGAAGTGGATAAAATATTTGGATGCCAATATAGACCTATGTTGAAAATATTTAGATGCGCACAATGTAAAAATTTTGTCCGTGTCAAAGCACAACGTCGTCAATGGCCACGTCAAAGCTGGTTTTGGCAAGACTCGGTATCTGACGGGCTTGGTTAAAAGAAGTGTGGAAGTAGAAGGATTTGATTGGACAAATTAAATGCACAGGAACAAAAAGTAGAATTTAAAATATTGGACATAGGAAAGAGACCATTGGAAACAATGAAGGATTGAATTATAATGACCAGAATTTCAAATTATTGTAACTGGAGTGATTCTATCAACTTGGTAATGTATTACTTACCATTGCCGATTTCAACCCAAGGTGACTCATTCCACCTTTTAGACATAATCGTATGAAATAAATGATACGTAGCAAAACTTGAAACATTTGTGCCCTTTGGTTATGCTTATGACAGAACACATACGACGACATGAAGAAACGAATCGAAACGGTAGCGGAGTCGGGACGGATTCCAGATGACATCCGCGAGCAACACAAAGGATTTCTCGAATGGGACAATGTCTCGAGCCGGAGAGATCATCAAACAATTCTTCAAGTACTATACATCTACAATAAATGATTAACGTTCTAATCTTACAGCTACATCAATGACATGTTCTCCTGATCCTTCAGATAATAATTGATGGGAGGGATTCAATGGCCGTGGACAGTGAAGGAAAGCCTCAACCAACTCTGGTATACTTGGCCAGAGAAAAGAGACCACAATACAACCACCATTTTAAAGCAGGAGCTATGAATGCTCTGGTAAATATCAGCATACGATGATTTACTAAAAACCCACATTCTTCATCAGAAAGAAAAGTGAAGAACATCAAGCTTTACAGCTTTCTTTATTTATGCATATGAGGTTCTTGCTCTTGGATCAATCGAGGGCTTAAAAGACGATCCTAGCACTAATCTTTCTGTAATTTTTTCTGGATCAAATAGATTAGGGTCTCGTCGATGATTAGCAACTCACCCATCATCCTTAACGTGGACTGCGACATGTACTCGAACAACTCAGACTCGGTGAGAGACGTGCTGTGTTTCTTGATGGACGAAAAGAATGGCAATGAGATTGGTTTCGTACAGTTCCCGCAGTGCTTTGATAACCTTACGAAGAATGACCTATACAGCAGTTCCTTGAACGTAATAATGCAGGTAAGCCACTTCAAAAGGATGTTGACACGGCACTGTCCCTGAACTTAAGTGCAATTTCTATATGTTAAATGTGCTTATTGCACTCGCTTAACTGTTTTATTCTATTAATTCTACGGTTCTGTTAGAATATGCAGACTGATACACCATATTTGATGAACTGCACTAAAATGGGTAACCACGACTCAATTGAACTAATCACGAGTCCAAGTCAGCACATACCCATTGGCAACTCAGCAAATTCTAACGCGTGGACTAACATGAAGCTAATTAAAAGGAGGCCGATAGACTCTATTGGACACATTAAATTGAAGGGATAGGACAAGTACATTGGGTGAGTGCTGATATCATAACGACTTTTAGTACTTTCTACGATGATTGCAGGTGGAGATCCATGGAATGGACAATTATGGTGGACCTCCGTACATGGGCACCGGTTGCTTTCATCGGAGAGAGACACTGTGTGGGAGAAAGTATAGACGGGGAAATAAAAGTGAGTCCTTGAGGTGGGATCACCACCAGAGGATACAAGACAGTGCAAGTGTATTAGAAGAAACGTGTAAAACACTAGCCAGCTGTGGTTATGAAGAGAACACTGAGTGGGGAAAGGAGGTCTCTCTCTCTCTCTCTCTCTCTCTCTCTCTCTCTCTCTCTCTCTCTACATTTGAATGTCCTAACATGCACATATACATCATAAGAGCGTATACTCACAAGTACACATGCATAAGCTCGAGTCATCCTTATGATTAATGAAATCCAAGACCTCGACTTGCTCAAAAACTAGTCAAAACATGTTAACCATATCGAGGTTTTGCCTAAATTATCGAGCCTACGAGTATTTTTCAAAATTTTCTGTAGAGAAACTTAGGCAAAGAATGGCAATACAGGAAGAAAGCAGAGAAGGTTAGGTATTCAGCACCATGTACTATGGATAACAAGGGAGCAGTGAATTCTATAGTCTACAACTAACAAGCGAGAAGCGGCTTATAAGTTCATGGAAATCGGGCTTAGATGATAAACCTCTCATGTAAGGCTCTCTATGTCATTTTGATCAAGTGTGAAGAATAAAGAACAAAAGCAATTGAGTCTCTTATATCATTCCGGATTTTGATGCAACCAAAAGCTCTGCTTATGCCCTATTATTCAAAGACTGGACTGGGAAATTCAGCAGTCAGAACTGAAATAGGCCACATAGGCATGCTTTCGAGCACTAGAAATATGCCAACATACACATGCAAAAGCATCCATGAACCAAGTCTTCTCTGAATTGCAGATGGGTCTGAAGTATGGATGCCCAGTGGAAGATGTCTTCACTGGTTTCACAATCCAATGCAGAGGTTGGAGATCGATCTATTTCAACCCCAAACGGAAAGGCTTTCTAGGAGTTGCCCCCACAACATTGTTGCGGTCCCTAGTTCAACATGAGAGATGGACTGAAGGTACTCTCCAAATCTTCCTGTCACAGTACTGTCCTCTGCTGTATGGACGTGGCAAAATCCCCCTGAAGCTGCAACTCTCGTATTGTGTCTACTTGCTATGGGCGGCAAATTGCTTGGCTTCTCTATACTATGTGACTGTTCCATCTCTCTGTCTACTCAGAGGCATCTCCTTGTTCCCCAAGGTAATTAATTAGATGACTTTTTTGGGAGAAAACTAATTTTGATGCCCCAACTTTCCACATGGATAAATATACACTTAAGGTTGGTCCTGGTGCTAAAATCTCCAAACAATCAAGTCATTAAACATAGATAAACTCCAGCTATACCCCCTCTATTATAGTAGTATTACATTATCACCACCCAAAAAGTGTCAAAATCAAGCACTAATAACTTGTGCTAGCCATTTGATCAACCCTGATTTGGCTACTCGACAGTATAAAACACTTGGCTATGATGTAACGATAGTGCAGGGACATTCACATAATCTTTGATTCAAAATGTCATTTGCTAGAGCTAATAGTTTCTTGCACCATCAGGTTTCGAGTCAGTGGAGCTTCCCGTTCATCTATACCATTATGGTGACTAGTGCATATAGTGCCAGCGAATTCGTATGGTGTGGAGGCACTTTTCGTGGTTGGTGGAATGACCAAAGAATGTGGGTCTATAAGAGAACAACTTCCTATTTCTTTGGCTTCTTGGACAACATTCTGAGGCTGCTAGGTATTACCAAGTCTGCCTTTGTCGTCACTGCGAAAGTAGCAAACGGCAATGTATCAAACAGGTATGACCAAGAGCTCATGGAGTTTGGTGCACCCTCTCCTATGTTCACAATCCTTACAACCCTTGCTTGGCTCAATGCATTAAGCTTCATTGGAGTTTTACTGAAGTTAGCAATGCATGGTGATTCTCTAGACCAGCTGGCTATGCAGATCATTTTGTGCAGTTTGCTAGTGTTTGTCAATCAGCCTATATATGAAGGGATGTTCTTTCGAAAAGACAAGGCAAGAATGCCCACCTTGGTGACATATGAATCCGCAGTCTTTGCTCTAGCAGCTTGTTCTTTAGCCTGTGTATAATCTACCATCCCACTGTATTGGCTAGAAGTTGCTGTAACTTCATCAATACAATAGACATCATACAAAGTAGTATGCCATCAGGACCTGATGAGAAAAACTCTGTGTTGCTGTTGCCATGTCCTATTTTGTGTAGTCTTTATCATTTCTGAGCTGCAACACGGCAGAGAATATCTTCATCTGCCTATAAGCGAATTCTTTACCTAGACAAATCCGTGGTTCAGCAGAAGAACTGGGTTGCTACTTGCCATAGGTCAATATACGAACAGTTTATTTCCTTGATCTGAGAGAACTTTAATGTAGATGTTCATATTGAGATAAAGACCGTATATGGAGAAGAAATGAACGAGATGATGCGCATCATTTTGTTCCTATCCAAATTACTTAATTCTGGCAATACACAAATATAAAAGTCAAACTGAAGGTCCGGCCCAGGTCGATGCCAATGAATCTAAGTGCATTTTTTTCTGACCTGAAAGGCTGTAAACTTGAAAGGGCTTTCGGGCTGGAATACTCCATTTGAATCCAGCCATCTCTCTGGACAAAAATCCTCTGCATCATCGCCCCGTATGAATTTCATCCTTGCAGTTGCATACGGCTGAAAGGATACCTACCATATCTCCTTTTCTTACACTGGACCCATCTGGGAAAACATCATCAGAAAAGCAAATTTTCGCATCCTGAATGAACAATACTTTCAAAATTTAATAGAAAAGCTGACAGATAGATCTAAATTGAAAAGCGAATTGATAGCAACCGTAACAAAATCATAGAATAAGATCACAGGAGCTTAAGAAAAGAATTCTAGCTGATCATCTTTGTTATAATTTTCTATGTGAAAAAAGAAGGGGTTCGAATGCATTATGTGCTAGCTAAGATGAGGGAAGGGTTGCGGCTTGAGCGTGAGTCTACTTCCTGAAGAAAAGTTGACTTTATCTAGGAGGCCAACCCTTAAAATTTCAAAGCTACTGTGACTGACCACTGAAAATTAAATAACTCAATAATGCAAACTTATATATCTTTTACGAATAAATTTAGGATCACAAGCTTTCCATGGACCGTGGAGAAAGAAAAAATCAACATATTTCTCACCACAAGAACTACAGGATAGAGCCAGAGAGTTTCTGTTATCGTTGCATGGAGGTAGTGCATCTGTTCTAGAGCCTCTTCACGCATACTTGCAGCAAAACTGGCAAAATCTGAAATCTCTGACATTGCTCATTTGTTTTACTTCTTGTGCAACCTTCTCTTGTATAATTGGATATTAGCAGAGCATGTAAATGAACCAGGAAAGCGCGGCTGCGGTTGTGTCTTTGCCAGCAATAATGAAGTTGAGCATTAAATCCCGCAAGTATGTCAGGTCAGTCTCTGTCACTTGGAGAAACCTGGACAATGTCTTCCTTCTTCATCTGCAAGATCCATGCAACATGCCGTCCATGATATTTCCATCAAAAAATGGAGCCAGAGGATTGTTAACTTATGGAAGGATCGTCTGTTGAATTGTGCGTTTGCTTATTCTTCCTCCTAATGAGCTTATACACAAAATTGTCAATTATTCTGATGTTTGCTTCAGTGCTGCTTCTGATCCAATATTCAGAAATTTCTTAATCTTCCAGAAGACGTCAACATATCGCCACAGGGTCATTGCACTTGCATCATCAAAAGCACTACTGAATTCAGCGCCCTCTTCACTTGTTCCACACATGCTATCCAGTTCGACTCCAAATGCAACTTTAAATATGGAATCCAGAGTTGACTTCACAAATAAATCCCGCATAAAACATCTTGTTCTATGATGAAGAAACTACGGCAAGATTGGCTAAGTCATATTTGATAACTCAAAATTTACCTGTATATCTTAGTACTTGCTGCTTCGGACAAAATATTTGCCAATTTAGCAGTATTTCTTCGGAAGACTACGCTGCTGAAGTCTCTCGACACTTTTGTGGAGAACTCATAACTTGACACTTTCGCGCCACTTATCGCCATCGACTGTGAAAATTCTGTCCCCTAATAGATCCTTTAGAAGGCTGTAGTTGTACCATCTCCTGCGCACGGCTCTAACTTTTAAGTCATATCATGCAATCCTTAGACTTGGGCTTCTGCACTAAAATCTCTATGAATAACCAGCTTTTTATCATCCAATTTTCTCGCGGCTCACACTACAAAAAAATGATTTTTTTCCGACAAAATTTCCAACGAAAAATTCTGGAAAATTCGTTGGAAAAAGAATTTCCAACGAATTTTCCAACGAAAAAAAATTCGTTGGTAATTCGTCGTCGGAAAATTTTCCAACGAAAAATTTGAATTTTCGTTGGAAATTTGCGACGAATTTTTTTTCGTTGGAAAATTCGTTGGAAAACTCGTAGCTAAATTCGTTGGAAACGAACTTTTTTTCCGACGAATTTATTTTCGTTGGAAACTATAATTTTTTTTTGGTCGAAAAATCCTGGAAATTTTTTTCCATCGAAAAAATTTTTTTTGGTCGATTTTTTTTTTTTGGTCGAAAATTTATTTTTTTGGGCGAAAAATAGCCCTCGCCGCCGGCGAGGGCCGAGCTCGCCGGCCATGGCAAGCTCGGCCCTCGGCATGGCCGACGAGGGCCGGCCTCGTCGCCGGCGAGGGCCGAGCTCGCCCAGATCTGGGCGAGCTCGAGCTCGCCGGCCATGGCGAGCTCGGCCCTCGCCATGGCCGGCGAGGGCGAGCTCGTCGCCGGCGAGGGCCGAGCTCGCCCAGATCTGGGCGAGCTCGGCCCTCGCCGGCGACGAGCTCGCCCAGATCTGGGCGAGCTCGGCCCTCGCCGCCGACGAGGCTTGCCCTCATGGCCGGCGAGGCTGTTGCGCGAAGATGAAGAAGAAGCAGCAGCAGCAGCAGCAGCAGCAGCAGGGGCGGGAGCGGGCTTCGGGGTCGCCGCCCGTCGTCGTCTCCTAGCCTCGCCGGCGATGAGGCTTGGTGGCGTCGGGGGCGTCGGAGGTTGGAGTCCATGGCGCCGGAGCCGGAGCCGGAGCCGGAGGAGGAGGGGGGCGGCGGGGGAGGAGGCGGAGGGGGAGGCGGAGAGGGAGAAGGACAGAGAGGGCGAAGGAGAGAGCGAGAGACAGAGAGAGAGAGAGAGAATGTTCAAATTGGAATAATGAGCGCGAAAATATTGGGTTTTTTTTGTACTTCGTTGGAAATTTCGTTGGAAATTTCCAACGAAAAAAATTCGTTGGAAATTTCCAACGAATTTTCCAACGAAAATTGTACACACTGAATTAATTTTCCGGAAAATTGAAATTCGTTGGAAAATTCGTTGGAAATTTCCAACGAATTTTCCAACGAATTACAAAAATGTGGGTTTTTTTGTAATTCGTTGGAAAATTCGTTGGAAATTTCCAACGAAAATTTTTTCGTTGGAAATTTCCAACGAATTTTCCAACGAAAATTGTACACACTGAATTAATTTCCCGGAAAATTGGAATTCGTTGGAAAATTCGTTGGAAATTTCCAACGAATTTTCCAACGAATTACAAAAATATGGGTTTTTTTGTAATTCGTTGGAAAATTCGTTGGAAATTTCCAACGAAAAAAATTCGTTGGAAATTTCCAACGAATTTTCCAACGAAAAATGTGCACTCTGAAGAAATTTTCCGGAAAATTGAAATTCGTTGGAAAATTCGTTGGAAATTTCCAACAAATTTTTTTCGTTGGAAATTTCCAACGAATTTTGCGACCAATTTTTTTTCGTTGGAAATTTCCAACGAATTTTGCGACGAAAATTTTTTCGTTGGAAATTTCCAACGAATTTTCCAACGAAAATTTTTCGTTGGAAATTTCCAACGAATTTTGATTTTCGTTGGAAAATTTGTCGCAAATTTGCAACGAAAATTTTTTCGTCGGAAATTTTCGTGGCAAAAATCAAGTTTTTTTGTAGTGTCATTTAAAATCCAGAAATGATATCCAGGAACACTTGATTTGAGGCTTATTACGTAAAATAACAAATATTTAGTAGTGATTGCATGTTATGTGCACGGGCATGTGCAATCTTCCAATATCAGCAAATTTAGATTAACTATGTAAAGGGATCCAGACTTAATTTGTTTGTCAAATAATATCAAGAAAATCATTCAAATTAAACCCTTTTCCCCCTCTTGGGACATCCCCTCCGCTCACCCCAAGCGTCTATTGTTGCTTAGTCGGCCGCCGCCCTCGTATTCTTGCTCGGTTTTGCTTTAGTGTATTGGCAAAGAGATGAGCAAAAGCCACAGCCAAGACCAGAGCAGAAGCTGTGAAGAAGATAGGGTCAGAGAAGAAATCTGGGGCCATGTTCGGAGTGGGCAGCGGAGGAGGAAGTGATCGTGGTCAATGGGATTCTACTTGCATAAACCGAAGATGTGCTCGATTTATAGGGTCAGTCCGTAACAAAGTAAGATTACATATTCAAATTCATGGATGTAGAGGAACGAACCCAGCCAAGCTGACAAGTTAACTAGTGATAAATCCCAATAACAAGTTAATCACTATCAGCAAGAACAATCTGGATCATTGTCTTAAATTGATTCGAGCGCACTAAAAAAATCTTAACCTGGGACAAGTAGAGGGGACTAATAATGGAGGTGTCTCTTTATTTATGATGATTGATGGGGATGATGATGGATTTGAGGAAAGTGGACGCTTAGTACAGAAAATGAGAGTGATGAATCAAAAGAGATTTGCTATGTTCTTTCCGACTTCTGCCAATGTGGGACGGTCAATTTTGTAATGAGATTCAGATAGTCGACCCTGTTTAGTGCGATAAGTCTCGATTGGTCATTATTGCACGGAAGCTGCACGGAAACTGTACGAAAGCTGCACAGAAACTTCACAGAAGTGAATACAGAACAGATAGAGTTTAGAGTACCATGACTGTTAATCAAATTTTAGTATCACAATATCAAGATTACAAATTCAAATTGATAGACATAGAAAAACAAGCCCAGACAAGCTGAAGAGTCAACTAGTGATATATTACGGTAACAAGCTCATCACTACCAACTAGAACAATCCGGATCATAGTCACAAATTGATTCAAGCGCACCAAAAATTTCTTAAGCTGGGAAAAATAGAGGTGTCTGGTTGGACAAAGGTATCTCCATGTTTATGTTGATGAAGGGGGATGATGATGGATATGAGGAACGTCGGCGATAGAGGTGAACATGATTTCAAGGTAGAACCAGAAATCAAAAAACCGGATTGATGTATTGTGTGGAGAGTTGTAAACATGATTTTAATGTATTGTCGATTCATCAAGTTTAGTGGGCAGTCTGCTGTCCCGTTGCCAAATTTTCCACGTATTAAATTTTAGCTTTATTAGATGAAGCAATAGAGAGGATTTTGGTTAGGGATCAATATTCTCGTTTACATCGACATGATATCAACGAAGATTCCAACTTGTTTACGTTCTAGATGGGTGCTCTTCAAGCGTCAGCTCATCCATCATGTTAACAGCTTCGTTCACAGTACTGATATTTTGATTAATTTGATCCACCAAAGCATCCTCGTCCTCCTCCATGGACTTTTTATTCAATCGCATCCCAAACTTAGTATCCTAACTGCACATAATCATCCCAACAATGGCACTTCACATCTCTTCACATGGCTAGATCTTTCCCTTCCTCTTCTCCTCCTCCATGTTAGGATACATGTGTGAGTGAGTTGTGTTAGAAAAATTCCACATCGGAGAATCAATATGGTATAGGGCAGTTAATGTATCATAGTTGGCCCATAACTCATAGGCTTAAACTTTTGAATAAAGGTGAGTCCAACAAGATATGTTGACGGGCGCGAACTTGAGCTCTCTCTTAGTGATCTCTTCGGGCGAAAGGTATCGAACTTCTACTGTTCACTCTCATAACAAATTGGGCTCTGACCCAGGTCCGATGTGTGAAAGAGAGATTGTGGAAGGGGCTAGTGGTCGACTTATAAGTGTGAAGAAAAATCACATCCTTTGAACTAACTTTTGGGGTAAGAGAGACCCAAGAATACCCAATAATGGTATCAAAGCCGATGATTGCGGTTTCCGGATAGGTGGGCGTTGTAGTGTAGCAACGCGGGCCCGTAAAGATGAAGTTGGGCGTTGATGCAGAAAGATACGTGAAGAAGTTTAGAATGCTTTCTTGCATGGTACTCTTAATGAAGAAGTTTATATGGGTCAACCTTCGGGTTTCTTGCTCAAGGAGAGTCTGAGGGACTAGTTTGCAAATTAAAAAAGTCTTTATATGGTTTGAACCAATCCCCACGGGCGTGATTTGGAAGGCTTTCTGAGGCTGTACTTTCTTTTGGACGGTCTAGATGTAGAAATGATCACTCTTTCTTTTATAAATAGTCAGGGGGAGGCAAACTGTTCTTGATTGTGTATGTTGATGATATCATCATTACATGAGATGATTTGGTTGGTATAGCTGAACTAAAAGTCTGTCTCCAGCAACAGTTTCAGACAAAAGACTTAAGAAAGTTGAAGTATTTCCTAAGAATTGAAGTTACACAATCACAGAAATGTATTGTTTTGTCACAGCGAAAATATTTTCTAGATTTGCTTACCAAGACAAGTATGTTGGGATCAAAGCCTCTTGATTCACCTATGGAACAATGGGTTAAACTGGCTGCTAAGGAAGAAGAAATTCTTTATAATCCCGAGAGATATAGAAGACTGGTAGATAAGCTAAATTATCTCATAGTTACTCGATCAAACATTGCCTTTTCAGTTAGTATGGTAAGCTAGTTTTTGTCTTCCCCCGTGCATCTCAATAGGATGCAATTATTCGGATATTGAGATACTTGAAAAAGACTCCGGGGAAATGAATTGTTTACCAAAACCATGGTCATAGCAGAGTTGAAAGATTTTCAGATGCTAATTGGGCAGGATCTCCAAATGATAGGAGGTCAACTATTGGTTATTGTACGTTGGTTGGAGGAAATCCAGTATCATGGAAGAGTAAGAAACAGACTGTTATTGCCCGCTCCAATGCTAAATCAGAATATAGAGCCATGGCACAAGTGACATGTGAATTAATGTGGATTCAACGGTTATTGACTGAATTAGGCTTAATGCTTAAGTACCCATGACTCTATGGTGTGATAATAAAGTTGTAGTGCATATAGCTTCCAACCCCGTGTTTCATGAGAAAACAAAACACGTTGAGGTTGACCATCATTTTATTCGAGAGAGGTTGTATAGTGGATTGATCCTTCCCGGTCACATTCGAACTGGTGAACAACTTGTAGATATGTTTACTAAACCTCTGGATAATGGGAGGATAGATTACATTTGTAATAAGCTAGACATGATTAATATTTATGCTCCGGCTTGAGGGGGAGTGTTAGAAGTATAAAGGTTAAAGTTGTCTTTAGGACCTTTACGGTTTATTTTGATGTATATATTGAACTTTATTGGATAATACAACTTCACTTTTTTCCTCTCGCAGGTTTAAACTTTTGAGTTAAGGCGGATCTAACTAGAAATGTTGATGTCATCGGACTCAGGCTCCCTCTTGGCGATCTTCCAACAAACTTCCTCAGCTCCCTCCAGTAACTGTTGTACTCAACAAAGGCAATGTAGGGGAGTGATGGAGGCCCTAGCGGCTTTGTTTTTGTTGTTGAAGTTTTACATTGAGAGGAGGCAGAAGAGGAGGAGAGGAAGGGAAAGAGCAAGCTTCGTCAGGAGGATGCGAAAGGCCATTGTGGGATTGTTATCTGCAATTAGGACATAACTATCTCGTGGAGTTTATTTACACAATTTTAGGGCTAATTCCAAAGAAAAGTAAAAACTTTAGGTCGAGTGACAATCTGGCCCCAACTTTTTTTGTTTCATAAAAAATCATCAACTTTCCCATTATCCTAAATCTGATCCTCCCATTGGCCCTCTATTTGAAGTAACCCTGTTTGAGAAAAAAGGTTTTGGTCGTGAGCTTGGCGGATCTCGTCCACGGCGGATCTCGTCCACGGTGTCTTTCAATGGGCGATGGCCTACAGCTTTAGATTATGACAAAACAGTGGAGCCTGGCCAAAGAGATTTAATCTGGAGATTTTTCTGACTTGCCAATGAAGTAAAGAAGAGATTAACAGTTTCTAAATCAAGGAGGACCAGATTTGGGATTTAAATGAAAGTTGGTTATTTTTTACGAGACCAAAAAAAAGTTTGGACTAGAATTATCACTCAACCTTAAATTTGTATTAGAATTAGTCCTGCAATTTTATTTGTCTGTGAATTTTTTGTTTGTGTATACAAGTGCCCCTAAGATTGGAGCGAAATGCGTTCATTGGCCAATCTTTCTTTATCACTGGCAATCCGGTAGGGGAGCTTTTGATGCACATTTGTCAATAAAAGGACTCATGTGACCCAAATTCACTTCTTCTAATTGGAATTTTCTTTTTATAATTGGACAAATTTATTGATTTCTAAGTCAGATTGTGAAATCATGTCCTACAATTTCGAGGTTTCTCAAATTGGCCATTCTAATGGCGATGTAATTATTCAAACACATTATTGATTGCTCAACCAAGAAAACAGGACATTTTGGAGAGCTGCATAAGAATTATCACAACTCACAGTAATATTTACATCCTTTCTAAATCTCTTTCACCTGAAAATGCTATGTGTGCATTTTGCACGAATGCTTAAACGTACTCAACACTTAGGAGATGTTTTCTAGGGGAGTAAGAATAAGCTCAGCCTATGAATTCAGTGCAACATGTTCTTTTCAAGAGCTTTTGAATGCTTCTCACCTCTGCAATGCAGAATTGTAGGTAACAGAGGACGTCAATTTTTTACAGGATGAAGGTGACTTTGGGTAACACCAAAGTCCAGTGATTGAGCCTTTGATTCGAAAATCGACAGTTATGGATTAATGACTGTTAAATCGATATTTTGCCCCGATGTTTCTGTTTTTCGGCCATAACAGCACGTTTGGCCACAAAAAGAACCATAATATAGCATGCTTTGCATGTTCCTCCTTTAGTAGGCCATAAAAGCAAGTCGACCCGTTTTTATTACTATGGTGATGAGAGTTTGCCACGTCATTTGATATATCACTATGAAATGGAAAAAGAGAATGTACACACTACCGGAATGGCAAAAAGAATGTACACACTACCGATGCACATGGAAGCATCTGCCTTTCTGTTTCCTCTAGACAATAACTTCACTATAAACAACACCAAACAGAGACAAAAGGCCAGTGTTTTGTAATGTTCTAAACATACACACTGAGATCATTCATGAAGACATGCCATAGTCTTCAGTAGTAATTACAACACAAGCAGGTATTAGCCAATAGATGACAAAATTGAGATATTATGCTTCCAGGATCTATATATCGATTTACATATAATGGTCAAGATGTTGCTATCCTTTTCTAACTTGAAAGGTTCCGTTCAAAACCAGTCCTACCTTGCTTTCGACAATTGAATGGCTTCAAGTTGAGTGGTGTCTTCAGCCCAAGGGAAAGGGTGAGACGTGAACAAGGATTGCTTGCTCCTTTCCTCTTCATGTCGTTCCCACCGAGCCCATCTCTCTGATAGACCAACCCCTTGAAGCATATTTACAACTTCTGCCATTGTGGGACGGTCTTCAGGGTTCCCTTGTGTGCAAAGCAATGCCACCTGGAGGATGGTCTCGACTTCTTCCACATCATAGATCAACAGATTGCGATCTACCATGTCTTGGAGCCTGTTTTCTCTCAGCAGCTTCTTGGTCTGTCAAAATCACAACTTCAATTATTCTCTTTGAGATCATTCTGGTCATAGAAGCAGAGGAAACAACTAAAATTAATATAGGTCCAATTTCCATTTATCTACATGATGCAAATTGGTTCTCAATTCTCACGAAGAAATGTGAAGAAAATCTATCAATATGCTAATTCAAACTACGGAAATTCAGCCAGGAACCGCTCCATTCAATAAGCAATCTAGCAAACACTTCCTGATTGCAGTAACTCTTGCGTAGGGTACAACACTGGTTGCAAAATTTTATGCTAAGCCAGGTCTTGTGATCTGATATTCCACTTTTAAACTAGTCTTGATATTTCTACCTTCGAGGTCATACAAAATATGTCTGATGCGATCCCTTTCAGCATTCAACGTGGCATGTCTTCATCAGAAAATAAAATGAATCTGAGCCTACATCGGAACAGTTTTGTACCGTTTATACAGCACAGACACAGAGGATTGACTGATATTTTAAGCAGTACAAATCTTGAAACTTCTAAAATATGACCTGCCTAGGTACTTTATTTTAGTTCCACGAAAAAATAATATTTTGGCTGGACAATAAGGGCTCTGTTCTGCACCAATCTTTCGGTGAACCTTAATATCTGCTCATTCTTGCCAAAATCAGTTCTCTACCTCCTTCAGGATTTTCAAGTGTTTAATTCGAAAAGTGATAAAACGAACATCGTGTATCTGCCATTTCTTCCCCATTTTACGGAGTCAATTGGATTTCAGCAAAGAAGATTGAGGAAAATCTGCAAAAAGAAATCTTACGTGATCAAGCAAAAGAACATCCTCTTCCTCCTCAAGCCGAGAAAAGTCAATTGCGCGCTGACCAGTTACAAGTTCAAGAAGTGTTATACCATAGCCAAAAACATCCGTCTTCTCTGATGACTTTCCAGTGGACAAGTACTCTGGAGCAATGTGACCCATTGTACCTCTTATTTGTGTAGTAACATGAGTCACTCTTGTTTCAACCAGCTTAGCCAGCCCAAAATCACCAAGAACGGCTTCAAAATCATCATCCAAGAGGATATTGGCAGCCTTTAGATCGCGATGTATAATTTTAGGATTACAATGTTCATGAAGATACTCCAGGCCATGAGCTGCTCCAAAAGCTATGCGCTTCCTCGTTGGCCAGTCCAACCCTTTCTCTCCTGGTTTTAAATCTGTCATGTTCATTGAGTACAGTAAATAGTAAGAGAGTGCGGCCAAATATGAACTGCGTTAATAGATTATGCTGATTGTTTTTGGAAAGGACTGCTAGTAGTTGTTCCAAAAATCTAACATGCATCAAGTGTGGGGGTATTCGTGCTTTAGATTATAAGATAAGAGCGAAACACACCATGTTTATTAGGGAAAAATTACATCTTCCTCAGATGAATCTATCATTATCTCAAGATGCTCAGATATGCTCAATTGCTAGTGTATGCCTCGTAATCTGTATAATGGACACTTGCTTTCAACGTCTGATTCTTCAAGGTTTGCTACTTTCCTATAGCCTACGTAAGATATATGACCCCACAACCATGGGAAACTATAACAATAACATATTCAATTTCTGCGGATGAAACACCTCCAGTTTACGTTCTTGTGACATGATGTATGAAAAAGAATTAAGCAGTCCCATTAGCTTACATGCAGGATAGACAAATAAAATCAACATTCAACACCTGGTGAGGAAATCCAGAAAGACGGTAGAAAGTGTGTCATATCATGTTGATGGTCATAGAAAGTGACAGCAGAAGGGTTTGCAAGTTGCAACAGAAGTAGTAGAGTATTTTTTTGTGGCCCATCATAGTCTCGAAGATACCATTGAGAGAGAGTGGCTGTCTTAACTAAGGTACCTAAGAAATCTACTAGTGATATACATTCTCATTGGAGTTACGAGTGCTTTCTCCAAAAGAAGATTCAGTAACTACAAACGTGACCTATTCAAATATATCTTAGTCATTCGATTCTTCTTGTTCCCATATTATTAGACATGTCAGACTATTAAGAAAAGAGTAGAGGTACTTGATGCAGCTATGCCATACACCTAATTTCACACTTATCTTTAATAGAAGATCCCTTGCATCCTTGGTACTGTCCCACACATATCAGACAATAAAGTGAAAATTGGCAGCCTCAAAAAATCTATCCAGAGAAGTAAGCCCACAAACATTGCCTAATCTCTCTACTACAAAATTTCAGGACCTCATAAGGACTTCGAGGGACAGTAGAATAAGTCTTGGAGAAGTACCTCTCAGGTGGTATGCAGCGCTAAGATTCTTCATGTAGGGATAAACAAGTATCCTTTCAGAAGAGGTTGTACAGAAACCAATCAAACGAAGAAGGTTACGGTGAACTGCAACGCTTATAAGATCAACTTCCCTCAGGAATGCAGCCTCTCCACCAGGACTGTTATGATCGGAGAGTCTTTTAACAGCAACCTTTGTACTGTCCAAGAGAACACCTCTGTAAACTTTGCCAAAGCCTCCTTGTCCAATTACGTTGCTTTCACTGAAATTATCGGTAGCAAGTTCAATTTCACGCCAAGAAAATCTCCTCACTTGAGCAAAAGAAATTTTTCGGTCATCTTCACCTGGACAGTTGGAACTGCTAGTCAGTAATTTACATTAAGATACCAAAAGTATATATACTCTCATGTATCAGCCACAATCTACATAATAAGGAAGATACAGAAAACCAATGAGCTCCTTGCAGAGCTCATTCCTCATGAAAGTATACTTGAGCCCGTTTCCATAACAGAGAAAAATGAAAGCATGGAAGACTTGAAGATGCTTTCACGCGGCCCAAGCCCTTTAAAGCACCCCCTTCATTTTAATTTCTTGCTGTTTAATATTTATAATAGTGTGATGGTTCCAGGATAATAGTCCAAAAATCAGTGAATAGCATCAAAGGAAACTTTCATCTGAACAGAAGATGACACTATTCGAAGCTCTAGAGATTTCAACTCCTACTGAAGACAAAAGTATTCGTTTCCTTACTATCATGCTCCACTTTTTACCTTAATCCACCTTCCCATTTACCATGAATAAAGAGAGGCACAGAGTGATTCCCATATACAATAATTACCATCTAATTCAGTGCACATTTATGGGATTTTTTCTCTCTAAAGATGGGATTTCCTCTCTCATTTTTATCTCTCATCTTATTTATCTAAGTTTCCTTCCTTCCCTTTATCCAGTTTTTATCACCAATTATATCACATCATGGGGTCCTAAACTCAGCATCCTTGTGTTGAATAACAGTAATCAACCTCTCTCCAAGTGCTTTCAGAATACATATGCAAATTGCAACTGGAGACAAAAGTGGTTTAAAACCTAAAACTAGGAATCATGTAGCCTTAAAGGGAAGTTTGAACAAAAATATACATTTATTTGCATTGAACACTATCTGCAGAAAGAAATCAAAATACGAGGTTTGCACAGCCTCTAGAAAGACATCATCAGACATTTTTCTCAAATTTCTGTCTGTTATTTTACTCAACTCTCTCATCTAATTCAACTGCCGAATCTAACAGCTTTAAACCAAAAGGGAAGAAATTGGTAAAATTTACAAACAAGAACGGATTAATTGGAAAAGATCCCATCGATTATGGGATGGCCTGAGACATACTCAATCAGGCAGTGAAAAGACTCAAGCATGATATGAGGTATCAAGATAAAGCAAAAAAATACCTGCTACATCCACAAACAGGTCATGTTTGGACTTGTGCGTTTGATGGCACCAGCATGCAAAGATAGCCCCCAGACACAAAAGTGTGAATGCGCCACAACCGGCAGAAGCTACAGCAACTCCAAGTTTCGACTTGCCACTTGAAGCTGCCAATTGTTCTGAATCAGATTCTAAGCTACCAATTTATTAGCAGAATAAAATCAAAAATATAACAATGAAAGCCACAACCTGAAAGTGGTGACTTTACACAAGGTTGACCCAAGCTAGAGCCACAAATGAGATTTGTTCCGGTGAAACTGACAAGAAAGATCAAGTTAGCTGACTTAAACATCAAACATATCTCAAATAATCACAGCATTCGAGCATAAAATTACGAGTCTGATGTGAAGCAATGCAATGCCGATTATCTACCCTATCTGTCTTAATCTGACTTTACATGGTACCTAATTTATGTAAATAGTGGAGCTCATTTTTAGGTTAAAATAAGATATTACTTTTAAGGGACATAAAAGTTAAAAAGTCTAGCGGATCTTACTTGTATGTTGGAACCGAGAAGAGTTGCGTGGGGACCTTTCCCGTCAAGTTATTGGACGAAAGATCCCTATTGAACCAAAGATAAGGTCAGTGGTATCAAAGACATTTCCAGCAGATAAGGTTCAAATAATAAAATGAAGGCTAGACTTCAGTCAATCCTGTAATATTTGCAAAGGTGTCAGGAATGGTTCCAGATATATGATTTTCACTTAATATCCTCGATCGAAGGTGATATAAGCTGGTTCTTGTCATTTAATCTTAAAGCGATAACGGTAAATGAGAAATTCCAATTTGGAAGTTTCTACATCACAATTATGTCATAATATCTTCCTAGGAACATCAAATTAACATGTGAAGGTTATTCATTTTCCATCGATAGAATTAAGTAATGGCACTTATCTTTGGGAAAGACACCTTACAAATGCTTTAGATTGGAAAGTTGACCCCAAGAGGCAGGTATAGTTCCATTGAACTTGTTATTTGCCAGATTTAGATTCTGTAGGTACACCATGTTACTCAGGAAATCGGGTAGCACACCTGACAGGTTATTGTTCTGTAGTGCCCTGCAGGAAGCATAAAATTTACTATCAATACAAGCACATCCCTTATTTAGGGAAAGAAAAGGCTGGATAACGAGTTCAAAAATAACTAAATACTAAAATTAAAAAATATAGGCAGTGTTGTCCATCAAGGATCACTTACAAGTTGACCAAATACTTTAGCTTGGTAATTGCAGGAGAGAGAGTTCCTGAAAATCCAATTGAGTCGAGGCTCCTGCCAATCAGAAAGTTAATCACAGATTTAGATGTGCTAATCTGCATTTTCACCTGGCAACATAATGAAATAGGAAGGACTTTCAAACTCAGATTGGTGGTACCCTTTATGTTGAACTTACAGTGTATTGACATGTCCATATAGACAGCTGACATGTGACCAACTGAAGCATGGGCTCACAAGGCTGTTATCCCAATGCACCTGAGAATTAGTATCATTGAGGCATTTCAGGACTTCAATGAGAGCCTCACCTGAGAATTAACAAAAGCAGACATATGATAAGAGAGTTTGTTCAGTTATTACTACCACAGAAAGCAAATGACAACGATTTCCTCATTTCAAGAAGAAAAGAAGTATCTCATTTTCAGTTTTTAGAGTTACTAAATACAGCAAGAAGGTCGTTTCTGTAGTGACAAAGGCTGATTCCTTTCATAGTATGTACAGCACAAATTAGATCTCCTGCAACAACAGATTTCAGCATGAACATTTTCACTAAATGCGCCAGAATCAGTGAGCTGTTGAGTTAATCTCTGGTAAATCAGAAGTGGCAGCAGGTAAGCACCTATGAGGTACACCGAGAGAAAAAACTATGTATTCTGTCAATATAAATCGTCCCCTAAGACTTTCCTAGAATAAGTTTATAGCTTTACATAGGTGAAAGAGAGCAAGAAGACTTTAATTGTACCTTCAATGTCGGGTTCATTGGATGAATAGCTGTCTGTTAACAAGATGAGGATCATAAAAGAGAAAATGATTTGCTTCAAATAAGCATGACGATTGAGAAAAGTTCCACACATATGATGGCCTTTAGCTTCCAAACTTTCAGCCGGTAACTTCTTGCCTCCTTTTGATAATTCTAAACAGAAGAAAATATGCCACGGTTATGCTAAAACATCAACTATATATACAATATGCAAGTGTCATTCCACCTTACACAAAATCAAAGAAAGAAAACTTGCTACTGCGTATGTAAACGAAACAACTATTGCATGTACCTTAGCACAATGCCAAGAGAAAATTCCCACTTCTTTCATTTTACTCTTACCAGATGAGAAACCACAAAAAAGGAACTGTTTTTATTAGGAATGCTATATTTTGGTACAAGACATTTCAATCAAGTGATTCATATTGCGGCACCCTCCTGATGAGATTTTTTCAATTGATATGTTGCATAAACTGGAATCCTGAACTCTCAGGGACCCAAATATTTCTGAAAAACACTTAGAAATGAAAATTGTACCCTTGCTCTCACCTACGAATCAACATCAAGGCCTGTAGGTAACTATGGCATTATTTTTTCCGGAGACATGTTCCTAATGCTTCATCTAAACCTTTCATTCATCAACTAGTAGTAAACACAGTATTGACATAAAACAACATAACGAAGGCTTTCCAAGGTATCTCTCTAAGAGTAAGCAGATTGCTTCGAAGGAACTGCCCTGTGTGGCCAGTTTTTTCATTCCCTCATGTGATGTACTCCATTCAAAAATGTGATGACTGATATGAACATGGAGACCACATGGACCATCTAGCGGCTCTCCATACCATGATTCCTTCCTGATATGAATGGTTCATTTTTTTTACAGTGACTCCATGGCGTCAAGGCCAGTCATTTTATGAAGAATGTTGACAACTATTTTTTGTTGAATAAAAAAAGAGAAGAAGCAGGTCGTTCTGATACTTCACACGCTATCATGGATCATCTAACTGAACCAGAATCATGTTTACAGCAATCGTTAAGCTCATAAGTCGTTAAAGTCGATGCAATACAATCAATAGGAACCTTTATCCTGCAGCTACACGTACTCTCAGAGCCGCGACACGTACTCACTGAGGATGCAATAATAAGGACAAGCAACAACGACTCAAGAAGCATCCTGGATAATCAGAAATATTTCTTTAAGGAAAAACTTTAATTTAGGGGGCAAAGAAAAGAACCCATGGAAGAGGAAGAAGTGCTAACTATCAGGACAAAACCAGTTACTCGCAATCAAACATGTTTCCACTTTGCGCACACAAGCAAGTTGGCAATGATGATTAGTAACAAAAGAAGAAGAACAAGAACCCAAAATGAAATATTAATCAGAAGAGAACAAAAAACAAAAGGAAAGTCCCAAACTTGCCTGATACACCCATGACTTTAGTAACCCAGCATGTATCAAGATGAGGTAGCGGAGTGAGGAGATGAAGGAGAAAATGGTGCATATTATAATCACCATGATGACAATGAAAATCATGTGATTTAGTGCAAGGGAAAGGGACCCACAAAGCATATGAGGGCAAAGGTAAAAGAAAAGGAGGACTGGGGAGGAATTGAAAGGAGGGCCAATTTGGCAAACGAACAGAGAATAAGCAAAGCTAATTCTCTTTGATCAAATTGGGTGGTGGAATTGCGAATGAGAATCCCACTACCTAATGGGCCTCTCTCTCTGCTCTGCTTTTAGTGCTGTGATAATTGCAATTAAAGATTCACATTATCCTTTTGCATTTGCTTTCTTGCAATGCAGATGCTGAGAGAGAGAGAGAAAGGTGAATAGACCTCACAGAAGCTTCCCATTCCTAGTAACCCACTTAGATAATTCTTATTCCCTGCTTTGCTGACTGGGGATAACACAAGAGAATGCATTGTCCAGACTCAGAGAAATCAATCACGTATCTATACATGATGAAATTTACACAAGGCCCCGAGAAAAATTACTTTTGATGTATTTTCTACACTCTGAATTTGGTACTACTCCTAATCCTCCACAAAATAATCTCATCCAATTCTTTTTCAAGCTAAATGTTTAACTTATTACACGCATTGAAATTTTAGAATATTCTTACATCGATGGCGGATAAAAATAATCTAAAACCGGTAAAGATGTTGTCTTTACGGGTCAAAAAGGAGAAACATGGGCGACATAAGCGAAGAGTGACTGTCCAGAATAGGGACATGGAATGAAAGTAGTGGTGCTGCCACCTGATTTGCGCTTTGAACGACCAAGTGCGGCGGGAGACACCACCACCACCATAACGTACTTTGCATGAAAAGACCGCTCCATTATTGTCGCTTTTTGTATTGTTTCTGTCACATGATTTCCCAGTTTGACCATACACCGCTTTTGGTCATCTTAATGTTGTTTGCAAAGTCATCCTTATCTCAACTTCCGCTGCTGAAAATCACAGGCAAGCAGATGATCATTAGGTAAGTGAATCAGTGTGATAAAAAGTCTCGTACATCTTTAAACCCCAACAAGGTGGCCAAGAGAAATTGAGTCACGAGAATAGGGATGAGATAACCTGCGAGGTATTTGAGACTGTTGTTCTAGTTTCATTTTCGAACTCGCACCGAATTGCTTTTGAGTTTTGACGAGAGGGGAGTGAAGAAAAAACTCTTAAAACACCACTATGCTTAGAACAAAAGTTCCCTTTCAACATTGGATAATCTTGAGCACCGGCAAGCGATTTCGTGTTGTACTTAGTTCACAAATAGAGTTCATGTAGAGTGTCTACATCTTCAAGTCCATACAAAGAATTACAAGTGCAAAAGAAAGAAACAAAGAGGAATAAAAAGCAACCGCAATAGTAGGACAGGGGAGAGTGTGAAGGAATGCAGAAGCAACCCCCAAAAAGAGTAACTCCGTACCCTCAAAATGAAAAATTTAGAACAGATGACTTCACTCTCTGTACAGACACCAAAAGAATGTCACGTATTCTTTTCACTATCTTCTCAAGCTACGCTGTGAATCACCTCCCTTGCACATCCTCCCAGCCACATCTCTCCAGCTTACAAAGCATACCTGTGTTGCCCCTAGGAACTTTTGAGTGACAAAGACTGCAAACATTCCCCAAATTCTTCAAAGCAGAATGTATGAAAAGAAAACCTCCATCTACCAGGGATGCTGTGGGGATCGCTGCCTTCCAGAACTCTATGTACACAGCGGTAGACAAAAAGCAGGATGTGGGATGACCGTGTCTCTCTCTATCGGCTTTACTTTATCAAGAGGGATGTGAATTCCTTTGAATCATCTAAATTCGCTGACTCTATCAATGACGTCCAAGGCCTTTTGCTTATCGATAACAAAATCAATAACCGGAATTCCTGAAGAGAGCCGTTTCAATGGAAGTGACTCCTTACTCTCTCTAGCTGGGAAATGATTGCTACTCTTGCTCAGTCTGTCATGCTTCTTTAGCCTAGTCTTGAAGGAGTCGAAATCCTGGCTCTTACTGATTCCCAAACGTCGTTTTCTCTTACTTATGTCTTGTAACATCTTTAAGTCTTCAGAGTTCAGTAAAGGCGAGCAGGTTTTGGCAGACTCATCTTTAACCTCATTGCTGGATTTCTCCAGTGACATATGGTTCGGGGATTTAATGGGAGACCTCATGCCGCCAGTGTTTGCAGAGGTCTTTGATTTACTAATTAAATGGTGGAGCCACAAAAGTTGTTCAAGGATATAGGTCTCAGTTTTATCCTTATCTGCATGGTGGAGCGTCTCAATGCGAATCACGTCTATAGGTCCCGTTGGCTTCCTGTTTACCTCAGACCTGCAATAAGACACAACATCATCTATGTTTGGCATGAAGTTACCACTATGTGGTTCTTTTTTTTGACTTTTGTGGTGGTGGTGGTGGTGGTGGTTGGGTGGAAGGGGAGGTTAAGAAATACAGAAAGTGCTGACAAGTTTAACTGACCCAGTATTTGCCCATTCACCAACCCATCCAAAACCATGATGAGCTCTGCTCCAATTATAAAAAAAAGACAGAAATATCAGAAGAAACGAAGACAAGCTTGAAAGCATTTGAGGTCGGTAGTGGGGATATACTAGCCATCTTACTTCGCTGTGTTTGTGGCAATTGGAACAAGCCACTGCAGAGTCTTCTCCATCTCAGCTTTGATGTCTGCAACAGAGAGCTGTACAGAGACAAGTTACAAGGTTATATGGAGCCTTCTCAAAGCATTAACGAATCAGCGGAAGAAGCTTGAGAAATAGACTTCGAATTTACTATTTTGGATCGATGGAAAGTAGAATGCGTTCAGTTTCTTGAACGAGAAAAAAATGATTATGAGATAATACCTCTTCTTTGACATGAAAAGAATGAAGTCTGGAGCGCAAAGCCGACTTTATACTAGGTGGCAAACTCTGATACAAAGAATCCCTCAGACTGGACGGCATAGAGCTGGATCGAGCTACCTGATTGGATCAAAGTATGCTCCGTAAATAGCCTCAAATATGCGATCTACACTTGTCATAGTTTAATTGATAATTTCAAAGAATATTGCATCTTTCTCAGCCAATACTCCAGATTAACACAGTTTAAGGCAAACGTAGCAATTTCATAAACTTTCTTCCAAAGACAGTGAGATCATAGAGCTTGGACGACCTGCTCCATTGACTCACATTCAAGCCACAATAACCTGGCAGCAAGGGATTCTACTTCATCTTTGAAATGAAGTTCATCTATGTTTCACTTTGATAAACAGATAAGCACAATATGCTAGAACCAATTTCATCATATTTCTTCAAAAACTTAGAAGTTTGACTATCCTAAAACTTGCTACACTTGCTGTTAACTTAAGTTTATTTGTTTTTCTATTCTGACAACAGCTTTGCTAACAATATGTCAAGAACCTTGCATAAAGCATTCAAACAGAAAACAGTGAGTACATGGCCATAAGTCTAATCATTTCCTGGAACCGACTGTTATGCAATCCTTAATTGGGAAAAATTACCAATTGAAAATTTGTAGTTACAGGTGGCGCCGACAAATATTTGAAGACCAGAAATTTTGAAAGGCAAAATCAAATATGAATCTGAATGAATGAATGAAAAAGACTTCTTGTTCTACTGGATAACCACAGAATGACCAAGATGTATCTTTTCTGCCAAAGAAAATGTTGCTCTACCAAATATACAACTGACTTTTTTTCCGCATCTGCATCATTTACAGGATGACCCTTAATTATCTAAGTTTTTGTCGTCTTGAACAATATTTCGCGGAAAAGAAGAAAATATCTTATTGATAACTTTCGCATATTCACTTTTTATGTACACGTGTCATCAGCGCTAAGAATGCAAACTTTAGATGCCATCGAGAAACACCTTGCCACCTTCGACTTAAGTAACAACATTCAGACTAGATGCCACCAGACCTGGTCGCATATCAAAAGATGAAAACTTACAAGAGTATCAATTTGGATGATAATATTTGCATAATGCAAGGACAGGCCAGCCGGTCCCAGTTTTTTAGTGCTCGTGGATGGTTTTGCTGGCACATGAGCGTCTGCAAAATGATGGATGGGAATATCATAAATACCACACTTTTACAGTCACGCAGAAAAGACACCCACGATATTTACTTTCCAACAAGAACAATACTAAATGCATGTCTGATCCAAAACTGAGCCACCAGAAACATCATTATTCATCAAAAGCGCTGTGGATAATTCTTCTGCTCCTACAGGTGTGGATCCATTGGAAGGTTTTAAGATATTTTTCTGCATCAAAATAAAATTTTCTCTTTGACAAAGTAGAACTTCATACGACATGAACTGTGCTAATGCTGCCCAAATTCTCGTCGTTGCAACTAAGGATCTATATACATCATCTTGGCCAAAAAAGATGTTGATTTAACACCTGATAATTTGCACAAGAAATTGTTTTCCTCAGAGAGAAAAACAGGAGAGAAAGCCGTGCAAGTAGGAAAAGAGAAAATGATCGACTCTGGAATAGTTTACAATGGGTGACCAGAGAACAAAGGCTGACAAAAATAGCTTACCAATAGACAATGGCAACGAGTGCTGAGCTAAATTATACAAAATAAAGGGGAAAGTTTTTCTACAAGAGAATATTTACTGTCAGTTTTCGATTTACATACCAGCAGTCCCAAAAGTACCATGTATTTCCAGAAGCAGGAACTGAACGATATCAACAAGCTTTTCCATCACCTGCAAAACAATACTTGAGATTCTGAAAAACTGCATTTACTTCTCTCTCTACTGTCCTCTGGAAATATGAGCATTTTTCTTATCATGGATAAGGATAAAAAGGAATCCCTATCTAGAATATATCCTTGTCTATTACTTGTTCAAAAGTTGAACAGTATTAAAGAAAGAGAAAGCATTTTCATCGGCCAGGTGTATGAATCTCCTGCCTTCCCCTCCAACAATCCAAGCCAACCAAAAACAAGTTATGCTGCTGAGTTCCAGTGAATTAGCAAGAATAGCAAGTTATGTCCATTCCAATAGCAGCAAAGCATTCTGGAAATCATTTAAAAGGTTCCGCTAAGGGAATTTCCAGAAGATGCCTGCATAACTCTAAGGTATGGCGAATTAAAAGGACAGATTTGCTCAAATAGAAAGTAAACTCATATTTCGTTGGAAGAAGGATACAACGCTCCCACGTAGTAAAAATCTAGAGTTACCTCCTCCAAGCTTCTGGACCACAGCGACTTCTTTTTCAAATTTTTGACTTGCTTCTTTTGGCTCTTAAGTTCTCCTCTCAAAATAGAGAGGCCATCACCTACACACCGAAAAAATGCACATCACAAAAGAAAATGATTGCAATAGGCTGTGGAAAGAGAATTCTGCCATTAAGCAATGCCAAAATGGAGATGTGTATAATTTGCACATTTCCAAAGGAATATAATCAGAGATAATGTTCAGGGAGCCCATATATAGGCAAAACCAGAGAGGTTATCTTGGTTCCTATTAGCACCCACTAAATAAGATTGTCACCATTATTCCCAGTCCAGTTGGCGACCCACCAAGGTTGCGAATCAAGCCATTTCCAGTTTAAACAAAGCAAGACAGTGACAAAGACCAGGATGTATCCAATTGTGATAAGGCCTAGATCTCTCAGCTTAAAACAGTATGGAAAGTTATCCCTAGGAAAGCAGGTCCGAAATTCATATCAAGCATAGTCCTTATTAGGATCAACATATCATCATGGAAGCAAAGTCCCACTCCAACAGTAATACTCTATATTTATCTGCCGATACCCACTGCTCGTCGAACTAAAACTATTCCACAACATATCCAATTCAGCATCAGCAAAGAAACTCTTTCTCTTTCGCTGATGAAGCTGAATCTTAAATTGATGACCATGTAAGTCAACTCAAGTTAAGGTGATCATTGACAGAAAAGTCAAAAAGGCACCTTTTTGTGTTGAACTTGAATTATCTTCTTCATGACGCTTGCGATAGTAATCTTGCTCAAACCTGTCCAATGAATGCAGTTCGTGGTATAACTCCTGTAAACCAGGAAAACAGATGATGAAATTCTGGTATACATATTGAATCCCCTAACCAGAAACTCAAAGCATTACTCTGGAACCTAAAAGCCTGAGGACAGTAAAGTCATCCTCTAGGAAACATATTAAAAAAAAAAAAGGAATCAGAGTTTTGGCAAACGATCAAGGGAAAGCTGTAACTTAGATTATATGTTACATTGATTGATCTTATTGGCGCAATGTAGGTTCCAAGAAGAACAGTCTACAGAACAAGTGCTGGTTGGTGTATTTCTCAATCAATGAATTGATACGTTTGAAATTGCATTGGTAAGTGGTAGAATTCAATACATATACTCCTAACGGCAATCATCCTGGTGGACCACAAATGATGATTCTAATTTTCTCCAAGCCCAAAACGATGTAATTTGAGAAAAGAGGAAGGCGGGAATAGTGACTCTATGCCAGAGCTAAAGATATCATGAATACAGCATTTACACAACTAGAGGTCTTCCTCATGATTTTGTTTCCTGTGCCGAAACTTTTCCATTTTAACCATGCACTCACAACTTTCTTTTCCAAAAGTCGGTGATAAACTAAAATGGAAAATTCATTCGTATGAGGAACTCGCTCATAATACAAGGACGAAAGTGTACCTTTCCAAGGAAGAGAAAAACACATTTTACCGCTTGTCAATAAGCAATTGGTGAGTATTTGGTCACTCACACACAACAAAAGAAAGCCTTTTTTCTTTTTTGTGGGAAGGGGGCGAAGCGCAAATGATAAAATTGCAGCCAGGATTTGGCAGCTAGAAACAAGGTATCATGATATCAATGCCTAGGCCACAGTTCAGCTTCTCTCTGTGAAATCACAACCTAGGAGAGACGCAGAGTGAGACTACTGACAGAGACAGAGAGAGAGAGAGAGAGAGAGAGAGAGAGAGAGATGTAGTTGATGTCACTGGGAAGAACGACGCATTTTGTCAACCGTGGGATCAGCAACACAAACTCTCTCCCTCCCACTCCAAACTATCAAATCATTTAATGTATTTTTCTTTCTCTCGCAGGAGAAATTCTACATCATATTTGGCCCAATTCGTACTCGAGGCCATGTACATACGAAGGTCTATATCCGCCTTCATCCCCCGTTATCCATATACCACAAGTTAGGCAAGATGACCTCAGCTTTCGCCTTCCAATTGATATGATGAACACTAAACCCACCAGCCAAGATCTGGGCAACCCAACTTCTAACTTATGACTTATGGCTTTTAATCAAAGGTTGTTCTTATGAATGAAAATTACAACTGACGGAAAAGTGAAAATGATATAAGAATCTTAATACTTACAGCAGTATACTGGACCAAAGTCATCAGTTGCTGCATCACCATTTCAGCCTCTTCCTTCAATTGCTTTTGAGGAGTTAATTCTCTGCTAATCCTGTATAATGATAAGAAATAGCACGCAAGAACAATAGTAAACATCTATAATACATACAATTAATAGAAACCAAAAAAGAAAAAATGGCCTTGGTTTAGTTACTTCTCAAAGTAGCGGTCTAAGTTATGCCATTGAGGATCTCTGCAGCGGTTCCCAAAACGAACCACCTCTCCTGAGAAAATCTTCAACTCTTCCCTGTGAGAATAATATGTTCAAGTTGACAAGTAAATGACCAGAGCCAACAAATGATCAGTCAGGCTCATGCTTCAAACCGATTTTTGCTATCTACACCTACCTCTTGTCCGCTGCAACAATGCGTAGGAGCTCATCTGAATCTTTAGATATTAGATGCTGAACACCTTCTGAAGGAAGCACCTCTTCCTTCAAATGTCTTATACTTCTCTTCGAAAGGGATTGCATAAGACTGGACCCCTTGACTACAGTGTTTGCAACCTCAAAAGATAATATTGCAAGTTCATTTCCTTTAGTTGCCACTGTAGAAGCAAATCCAGTACCAGGATTCAAATTTGCCATGCTACTAGTGAGATTGTCCAGGACTTCCACTGCCCCTCTGCCTAGACGGGAGCTAACCTCTGAAACCTGCAGTAACAGAGGACCATTGTGCAGAGAACGGCATTAATCAAGGGGAAGAGAGGAAATAGACAGTAGAGCCACTCTACTTCCTTGAAACAGGAACACTTAACGTGCACATACAGCCCAGAAAGGTTAAGACAAATGGAACACAGTTTCAGGGAAGACGATCAAATAAGGAATCATGCAAACTTTTCAATTCTTCGAGAGTCCACGAAATTACGAGAACATTCCCGAATTTAAGCATCATATGCACTTCCACTAAGCATTTAAGGAAAATATGAATAGGCCGATTTCACCATTGAGACTCTAAAGTGGTAAATGACACCATGACTCATATAAACCACCATCAGGGCAACTGTTGTGACAATCAACAAAAAGGCAAGAGGCTCAGTGGGAGACAATAATAGATAGGTAGGAGTTCTATAACGAGGTTTCTTATATATCATGAAATTTTTAGTACCAATCTTAAGTATTATGACATGTTACAAATAATAGCTATTTCCCACTTTCTAAGCTTTCAAGGAGTACCTATAAATTGATTATCATAATTCCGATCATTCTAGATTACTCTATTAGCGGGTTCAAGGCGCAGCATGCTTACATCCTACAGAACACAGCAAACTAAAATTGCTGAAGGGTACCAACAGAACATGCTAATCACAATACGTAACTAGAACAAATATCCATCAGGCCTGCCTATAATTTCTCGTCAAAAAATATATTCAGTAAGTATATCCAGCAGCACTATGAAACAGATAAATTCACCTAGCTTTTTTCAAGTACAAACAAGGAGCCACGTGAAACCATTTCTTAGAGCGGATGGCACAGGCAACCATTTAGGCGCAAGAACTTCAGGACACATTTTCAACCAAAAAAAGAATGCAAATAAAAACAAACAGAAGCAGAATACTTTGCAATCAGCAAACGCCCACAGAGATAATTTACGTTTGAGCTAATTTTCTAGCTCCTAGGATCAAAGTTAGCACAACCAAGAGAGACGGTAAAAAGCCACAACACATGCACACAAACAGATGCGCAATACCTTCGCAATGGACCTAACTGATCTGGACTTGTGCATCTGGTACCTGGGAATCCCGTCATAAAAGTCATCAGCATTGTTCCCATATTGAGCAGCACTCGCCTGACGGGTCGGGGTGGCCGGTTCTTGCAACTGCTTGGTTCCCTGCGATTGTTTGACCATGACCTCGCGCACCTGCGGCGGAGTCAAATTGCTCCGCGCGCTCGACTGGTGAACCGAAGCGGACTTATAGCTGTAAGGATTGAAATTCCCAGTTGTGCTTGCATAAGGATTGCTCTTAGCAACAGCGCTCCTGGAACAAAGCCCTCCCATTTCGTCCGAGGGGCGACGACAACCAACAACTTGCTCCTCTATCAAAGTCCGACGATCGAAGCGGATCGAAAAACCCACTTCCCCAGCTCAGGAGACTTCGACCAGCATCCACTCTAGTCTCTACAAACCAAACTACGCAACCAGACGCCCCTCTCCTGAACGGTAAGCCTTCAAATTCAACTGCAGGGGACCATGGAAAAGAGAGAAATTGTTGTAGAGCCGACAACCACCGGCGACCATCTGGGGTTCGAATCGGAACTCAGCTGAACATGGTAAAAAAGGAGCAAACCAAGAGCCACCAAACCGTCAACAGTGCACATCACAGGATTTCAAGAAACCGGAAGTAAAAACCTCAGCAGGAAGGAAACCCAGCACGGTGAATATTCGCAGCACCCATAAACAGGAAAGAAAGAAAGAAAGACAGAAAGAAGGAGGAGGAAATCGCTTCAGCAATTACACTGCTGATGACTGCAAGCTCATACCCAAGATTAGGGGTCGAACAAGAAATAGAGAGAGAGAGAGAGACAGAGAGAGAGAGAGAGAGGTGAAGCTAACCAGTGAAGGAGGGAGAGGAGGCGGCGGATCTACCTGAAGTGCCCGGAGAAAGAGGAGGAGGCGGAGGAGGGGCAGCGATCTCCGGTAGAAGTTAACCAGGAGGATCTCGAGTTTCGAAGAAGGAGCAGGAGACCAAGAAGAAGAAGAAGAGAGAGAGAGAGAGAGAGAGAGTTGAACAAGAATATCGATCAAGAAAGAGAGAGAGTATCAAAGTCTCCCGTTGTCACCACCCGCCAAGAAATCAATTTGTTAATGATGTTTTTACTTTCTCATCCAAATTGCCCAAATGATGTTTCGCAAGAAAGTGATCCCCTCTCGCCACATTTTCCTTAAAATGTGCCCCCCCCCCCCCGGGACCTAAACCGCTCCCCAGATTAATAAATAAGCCGCGGTAAAAAATCCAATTGATAGTGGTTTATTTCTTCGCGGCACGCATAATTCACGCTTTGAAATCCGGCGCTGCGCGACGAAAACAGGGACCTTTTTAAAATAGGAACTCTTTCCGTTGAGATAACGGGCATTGCCGCCGTGCTAATTAAGTTGCATTACAGTATCACCGAATCACGAAAGGGAAAAGGGGGAAGAGAAAAAGAAGAGAGCAAAATAAAGTTCAAAGCGAAGGCAATGGTGGTGGGGAGGGGAGGGGAGGGGAGAGGGCGGGCTTGGAGTAGCAGACGCCCGCCGGCGGACTACCGGGTTGGACTGAAACTTCGGGGGTTGAAGTTGGACGTGGTCAAAGTTCAACCCTGTCATCCGCTGACCCTTTTTCTATTTCCCTTTTCTTCTCTCTCTCTGTTTTTTTTTTTTTGGCGTTCTAACCAAAGTATTCTATGAGACTCCTCAAGTTCGGCTGATCTACTGCCTTTTGTTTTTCTGGGTTTTTATCGTTAAATTTGAAAAGGGGGGCCCCCACGCGCGCAGAATGCAAACTTTTGCTTGCGTTCGGTTTTCGTGTGTAGCTTCTTGAACGCTCCTCTTGTTTCATCGAGGGTTCATTCGGCATGTCCGGACATAATGCGATCCGCACTGGGGTGCAACGAGACGGGTAAGGGGTCAAGGGTCGAAACGAATTCTCACACCGGATCGCACCAAATCCTGTAGAGAAAGACGTGACCCGATACCGTTTGTTGTAACCGGTAAAAGTAAACCGAATTGATAACTCCGAGAATGCGATAACAAATTTAACAAAAACCGGACAAAATCGTAACGGAATTAGATAGGATGTGAGGTACGGGTTATCGAATCTCCTTAGAGCGATCAGTTCCTGCCAACGGCGTTCAGAGGAAAATAATTGAAGAGAAGAGATGCGTTTCTATTCTTCTTTTAAATGAGCGATGGTTCATATCAATTTATAGAGCTTGAAATGTCACGTACGGACGAGATATATGAACTAAAGAGACATGTCTAGTTTTGCTCGCTCTTATTGATTCATTAACCCATTATTACAACAAGCCCGTCTGTCCAAATCGATTAACCTCCCTTGAAAAAATGACATAAAAATCACCGAGAATCGAACAGAGATAAGGGGATTTCGCGATAATAAACACACGTGGCATCTCGTCTCGGAAATAATTGGTTCGAGTCATGTCCAAATTGGTTTTCGGGGTAACTCAATCCTTGTCATTACAAGGACACGATATTTGAACAACCTTATGATTAATAATGGATAAAGAAACCTGGTGTGGGGCTGTAAGATTTGGACACGTGCTCCGGGAGAGCGATGGACGAAACGGACGGACGGACGGACTTAGCCGATAGTTAACGGAAGCTCCGTTTGACCAAACATCCCGGATTTGACCCGTGGGAATGCAAGGCTCGTTTTCATTCCAACTTCCCATTTGGACCATCTATCTGGCAATTTAATTACTCTAATATTTAATTAGAACAAGTGCACTGAAAATCTTAAAAACTTATCATGAATATCCAATAGAGTCTCAAAACTTTCAAAAGATACAATCAAATTCTAAAACTCTTCTCGAAAATGCAATCGAGTGAGTCCTAAGAATTTCAAAAATGTGCGATCAACAAAATGACTCGATTTGATCAATTTGACAAGTTGGATAATTCGATTGTATTTTTTTTAAAGTTTTAGGACTCGATTTCACTGTCGCAACGAGTTTTGAGATTTTCAATATACTTATCCCCATATAATCGGTGCAATTACGATTATATATTTATGGGAGTGGATTTGTGTCCGATTTCTTGGTGGGAACAAAGCGGGACCGCGAACGTTAAATCGCGATCTCGCGTCGTGACAAGGAAGGACGTCTTTTCTCTTTTTCGGTTTCGTTCGCACTTAGCGTTCCGCGTGGGGTCATGCCGACGATGGATTGAACTTCGAGACACGTTGAAAATGTCAACAGATTGGGGAAAACAAAGACGTGCCCTTGACGACTTTTCTGCCCTTGAATTTCGTCCCCTCCTTTTTTTACAAATCAATTATTTATTTATTTGCGAAGCGATACGACTTCTTTCTAGAAGTAGTGAGTGGCGTTAAAATTAAAGTAAATGAATTGGAGGAGATATTAAGTTAAGAAGTGGTTTCTTCTCGTTGTCGTTGGGGGGGTTACGATTGCCCGAAACGACCCTGCGCTGACTTATTTGATGTCTTTGGTTTGACGGTGTCGGCTCGTATTAGCTTATTAGACACCATCTTGACGATCAAAGATGGGTTGGTCCGATCGATCCGTGATGTTCTTTCCCAACTCAAGCCGGCTCTTTCAAAAGATTATAAAGGGTTAAGTGCACCAGAAGTCCTGAAGTTTATTGTGAAAAGGTAATCAAGTCCTTGAATCCTGTCAAGTTAGGGCAATTAGGTCGCGTTCCGTCCAATTTGGCTAATATAAAAAATGCTAATTTGATTTTCTTTTCTATTATTTTCTCAAACATAAGTGGTCGTTAGGTGTGAATCAAGACCGAAGATTACGGTGCCAATCACGTTCCATATTTTTTTGTGTTCCATCATTGGGTAAGTCGTTGAAATTTTAATCAAATAAGCCTAGAAAAGAAGACACTTAACAGAATTGCTGCTGTAACTCTGATCATAAGCCTATTAAATAGGCAGAACATCCAAACCACTTAGCAAGAAAACAGCTACGGAATAGCAACAACAAAGACCCACTAACGTATCTCGCTAATTACAACATGTGTAGAAACAAGCTCCTACAATCAAGCTACTTCCTATTGATTAGGACTCCACTGCTACATTATTGAAGACACGTAAAACTAAAACTTGACTACTTCAACACCCTCCCTTTAAACTGATGGGAATAAGAACAAACCCTCTCTTAATCCGGAGCATCCAACGAACAAACACCAAGAAGCTTTCTCAGCTTCTTAAATGTAGTCAATTTGAGAGGCTTGGTGAATAAATTAGCAAGTTGATCTTCACTCCTGCATAAAATAAGATATATCACTTATCTTTTGTGAGATCTCTCAAGAAATGATACTTCATATCTATATGTTTGCTCTTCCCATATAGAACCGGATTCTTTGAAAGTTTAATAGCTGAGTTGTTGTCACAATAGCTTGTTGTTGCTTCTTGTTATTTAAATTGAAGTTCTCCAAGAATCTTCCTTAACCAAATAGCTTGACAAGCACTTGAGGTGGCAGCTACATACTCAGCTTCAATTGTTGATAGAGTAACAATTGGCTGCTTCTTTGAAGACCACGAGACAGCCCCTAAACCAAGAATAAACACATAGCCAAAACCTAAACCAAGCATAAACACATAGCCAAAAGTGCTTTTTCGATCATTCATATTTCCTGCATAATCGCTGTCATTGAAGCCAAGCAAGTCTGATCTTTCTCCCTTTTTGTAGAACAGCCCAAAAATTGCAGTCCCTTTCGAGTAGCGAAGAATTCACTTTGCAGCTTGCAAAAGTTTTTCAGTTGGATTTTCCATGTATCTGCTAATAAGGCTTACGGCATGCATGATATCTGGCCTTGTTGCTGTTAAATACATTAGACTCCCCACGATTTGCTTGTAGAGAGTGCTATTTACCTTTCTTCCACCATGACCCTTTGACAGCTTCAATCCAACCTCAGTTGGTGTGGTCACTAAATGCTTCATCTGAAATTTGTCTAAAATCTCTTGAATATACTTCTTTTGAGAAACAAAAATTCCAGCTGTAGATTGAATTACTTCGATATCCAAAAAATAATGCATCAATCCAAGATCAGTTATCTCAAATTCATCCATCATAGACTTCTTAAATGTGCTAATCAAGACACTATCATTCCCTGTAAAGATAAGATCATCCACGTACAAACATACCAGAAGCAATTTTGCACCATCACCAACTTTAATAAATAGTGTATGTTCATATGGACATTTTGTAAATCCTTCAAAAAAAAAGCATCATCAATCCTACCGTACCAAGCTCACGGAGCTCGTTTCAATCGATATAAAAGCCTTTTTCAATTTATATACTTTATATTTACTACCAGGCTTCACATATTCAGAAGGTTGATCAACAAATACCTATTCTTGAAGATGACCACGTAAGAATGCTGACTTCACACATAACTAGTAGATGGGCCACGAATTATGTACTGCTAATGTAATCACCAATCGGATTGTATCAAGTCTTGCCACGGGAATAAACACCTCTTTGTAATCCACTCCAAATTCTTGTTTGTAACCTTTTGCCACCAAGCTCGCCTTGTATTTGTCAATTTCACCATTCTTATTCAATTTTGTCTGGTTCACCTACTTGACTTCGTTTGTTTTTTGCCCTTTGGGAAGATCTATCGATTCCCAAGTATTGTTCTTCTCAATTGCTTCAATTTAAGCATCCATTGCAACTCTCCAATTTTTATTTTGTATTGCTTCATCAAAAGTAGTTGGGTCACTATCTACAAACAAAGCAAAATGGATCAGTGGGTCTTCGGATTGCTCAACTCCTGACACTTCATAATCTTCCATCCATGTTGGCCTTCGTCAGACACATTGTGGTCATTCTCCAGGTATTGCAACTGCTGCGGAATTTCTATGGTGATTTGGCTCGTAGTGGGCTGCTGTTCCAGCTCGGTATCTTCTTCAAAATTTGCTGGAATTTGTTCATCACCATCACCACCACTCCACGGTCAGACTCTCTCTTCATCAAAAATCATATCTCGGCAGATGATGATTTTCTTGGTTATAGGATCATAGAGCTTGTAGGCTTTTGATTGATCACTAATGCCAAGAAAAACACATCTTTCTCCTTTGTCACCTAGCTTCTTCCTCTTCTGGTACGGAACATGGGCATATGCAATACACTCAAAATTTCTGAAGTAATCAACTGCGGGTCTTCGTCCACTCCAAGCTTCTTCAGGTGTCATATTTAAAACAGCAAGGGTGGGGCTTATGTTCAAGAAATGAATGCTCCAATTAACTGCCTCCGGCCAAAAGCTCTTTGGAACTCCACTTGACGTCAAGAGGCTTCGCACCATATTCAAAATGGTGCGGTTCTTCCGTTCGCAGACACCATTATGTTGTGGTGAATAAGCTATAGTGAGTTGTCTTTTAATCCCATGCTTCGCACAACAATCTACAAGTGCAGCTGAGTTGTATTCACCACCATGATCTGTGTGAAAGACTTTTATTGGATTTCCACTATCTTTTTCAACAAGTGTTTTGAAGTTCTTGAATGCTTCAAAAGCTTCAGATTTTTCCTGCAAAAAAATAAACCCAAATCTTCCGGCTATAATCATCAATGAAGGTGATGATATATCGTTTACCTCCATTGGAAACTGGAGATATTGGCCCACAAATATCTGAATGGACTAGTGCCAACGGCTTCTTTGCTCTCCATGCTTTACCTTGTGGAAATTGAGCATGGTGTTGTTTGCTAACAACACAGTCTTCACATATTTCAAACAGAGCAGTGATTGGGGGAAGTCCCTTCACCATCTTCTTTTGATGTAATGTCTGCGGTCCACAAAGTTGAGATGTTCATATCTGAAATGCCATACCCAAGCTTCCTCTTTTAATCTTCCAGCCAAGCATGAGTGGGAAGTGCTATGAAGATGTAGTGGGAACATCCGATTGGCAGTCATTGTAACTTGAGCAATCAACACCTCCTTTGAGTGAAATTTCATAGCCCTTCTCTTGTAATTGGCTGGCACTTAGGAGGTTGGTCTTTAATTATGGAACATAAAACACTTCTTTGATGGTATGTACTGAAGTCCCTTTAGGAACAATTGCAACCGTCCTTTTCCCCATGACTAACACAGTAGAGTCGTCTCCAAATTTTACTGTGGTGCGGAACGACTCATTTAGTGTAGAGAATGATTTCTCGTCTCCACACATGTGATTGCTGCAGCCAGTGTCGAGATGCCACAAGTTTGATGAAGTTGTCTCTTTTTCCTGACACACCATTAGGAGAGTTTCTGCTTCTTTCTTTTCTGCTACAAAATTAGTCCTTTCCATACTTTGTGTATTTAAATTGGTTCAACATTCAGATTTGCAATGCCCATACATGTGGCATCTAAAGCACTCCACTTTGGATTTGTCCACTCACCTTAGTCTGCAATCAATTTAGTGTCGACCTTCACGTCCTCGTCCTCGGCCTTGAGAATCATGAGAAAAATAGCCGTCAAATTTTTTATTGAAATTGCGGCGATCATTGGTTCCCCTTCCTCTGCTTCTGCCACTATTCGTTCCTACTGCTGACGAAAAGTGATCTGCAGTTGAGGCCTTCAATGCCTTCTCTTGTGGTTCTTGCTATAGGAAATTTCGTTCATGAATCAACAACAATCCTTGCAACTCCTCAATTGAGAGTTCTTCAATGTCCTTGGCTTCTTGTACGGAATAGACAACAAAGTTGAACTTTGGTGTCAAGGAGCGAAGAATCTTCTCAACTATTGAGACTTCTTTCGTCTTGTCTCCATGGATTCGCATCTTATTGACAATCGCCATTGTCCAGGAAAAGAAATCTATGATTGTTTCTCCCGATTTCATTCTTAGCAATTCAAGCTCCCCACGAAGCGTTTGAAGTTGCTGCCTTCTTGCTCTTGCAGTTCCTTGATATTTTTTCTCCATGGAACCCCATATATGCTTGGAGGTCTCCTTGCAAAGAATTGTCTTTTAAGATGGACCTGTCAATAGCCTGAAACAGATAGTTTTTGGCTTTAAGATCCTTCAATTTTGCTGCTTCCAGAGCTGCACGTTGTGCTGCTGTCAACTGAGCCCCTTCCTCTGGTTCGGCAATACCAGAAGTAACAACGTCCCATTACTCCTTAGTCCTGAGGAAATTTTCCATCAATCTGCTCCCGTGGTCATAATGACCATCAAAACGAGGAATACTAGGTTGAACAAAGGTTGAACTTGAGGAAATGCAATTACGATAGAAAAAAGTGTTACACTGTTATTGGCGGTCAAACAGTTGATTTACGACTTTTTTTTTAGCAAATTTTGCAATATTTTCGAGCTCGGTCTTTTATAATTAATTCGATTTAGCACCAACCTTGATTCTAATTAAAAAAATAAAAATAGAAATAAACAATGTAGATTTTATTATAATGGCAAACTTGAACGGGAAACATGAAATTCGGCCCCAAATCGCGATCAAAACTTAGTACAGGGACTCAAAAAAAATAAAGCTCGACGTAAGACCAAAACTGAATGGGGTCAAGACACGTGGACAATTTTTGTAAAACTTTTTTTTGTGTTTTCGAAGGATCACGTGCGATCTGTAAGCGAACATTACGTAACCAGAGATATATTTACGTAATTGAAATTCTCATATAAATTGCGGGCGAGCCAAGAGCCAACTAATTGATGCGTCGGGACGCGGCTGGTAAACAACGAAAAGAAAACAACGCCAAAAACCCCCCCTTAAAAAAAGGGCCTAATTCCCTAAAAAACCCCAAACTTTAGGTTAAATTCCAAATCTGCCCCGAACTTTTTTTTGTCTTGAAAAAAATCCCAAACTTTAGGTTCAGTCCCAAATCTGCCCCAAAATTTGTTTTATGTAAAAAAAATCACCAAAATTCAATTTATTTTCAAAAATATACCTCGATGATCCAGTTCCAACTTGATGTGGCATTTCCACGTCGATAATAAATGATTTTATTTAGTTTTATTTTGGAGAATTTCAACAATTTTTATTTGGTTTGATTTGTTGTCGAAGTGAAAATGCAATATCGGTCTGTTCCTATCGCCCCATTACTTTGCTGATGTTGATTTGTTATGACGTGGAAGTGTCACATCAAGTTGGGACGGGATCACAGGCGTATATTTTTGAAAATAAATTGAAATTTGCTGATTTTTTTTACATAAAACAAAATTCGGGGTAGATTTGGGACTGAATTTAAAGTTTGGGGTTTTTTCTGAGACAAAAAAAAGTTCTGGGCAGATTTGGGACTAGACCTAAAGTTTGGGGTTTTTTTCGAGACAAAAAAAAGTTTGAGATAGATTTAAGACTGGACCTAAAATTTAGGGTTTTTTCTTAGATAAAAAAAAGTTCGGGGCAGATTTGGGACTTGACCTAAAGTTTTGGATTTTTTTAGGGAATTTGCCCTTAAAAAAAGGGGCGGGCAGTGGAAACAAAAAAAAAATTGCATCTCATTTTTAATTATTTTTTAATAAAAATCCGGCAAACAAAATTTGTTTTCCAAAAAAAAAGGCAGAAGAGCAAGAATTAAAAAAAGAAAAGGAAAAAAGAATAGCCATCTAGGTGGCGTCCTCTCTCCGTCTTGACGACGACAATCTCTCTCTCTGTCTCTCTCTCTCTTCCAGTTCCTCCGTCAAAACCAGAAGGAGGAAGGAGGAAGGAGGAAGGAGGAGGGAGGGGAGAGGAGTTCGATTCAATTCGACGATCGCCTTCGAATTGCGCCCCGCTGGTTTCCAGCGAGGGACGCCGCCCGTTCTCTTCTGTTGTTTGTTTGTTCCTCTTTTGTTGTTGCCGACGACGACGACGATAGATGTGGTGCCGATGTACTCGAGCAACTTGACGGGATTCGTGCTGGCGGTCGTCTCCAGCGCCTTCATCGGCTCCAGCTTCATCATCAAGAAGAAGGGCCTCCAGCGGGCCGGCGCCACCGGCGCTCGCGCCAGTAAGTCGCGTTCTGTGCCCATCGAGGTCCTTTTTCCGTATCGTTTCTTTCATTTCTGGTTTGCCCCTTTTGAGCTTTATAGATTGTTAACGTGGAATGTGGATTCTGATTTTGGGGATTGATTTCTTAAGGTGGTGGAGGATATGCTTACCTGCTGGAGCCGCTATGGTGGTTGGGCATGGTTACGAGTAAGTCGGCTCCTCTTCTTTCTGGTAGGGTAGACTCCAGCTGCTTTGCCCCCCTTGTGGCCCTATGTGTCTGGTCGTGTTTGATTTTGCTTTCCAGATGCAAATGTGCGTTTCTTTATGTGGAATGTAGGTAGATCTTGCTATATTCGCGTTCTGATCTCGAGATTCTTTTCGGATCTTGGCAGTGATTGTCGGCGAAATATCGAATTTTGTGGCTTACGTTTACGCCCCTGCCGTGCTTGTGACGCCGCTGGGTGCGTTGAGTATCATTGTGAGGTAGGCCGCTTCTTAATTGGCTTGCTGCTGGATTATTCTGTTTATCGAGATGCGTCGTGCTGTACTCGAGTCGAATCCTCTGATGTAAAGGTTATGAACTCTGGGATAGCTGTGACTTTGACAGTGCTATCCTGGCGCATTTCATGTTGAAGGAGAAACTTCAGAGGATGGGGATGTTGGGGTGCCTTTTGTGCATTGTGGGCTCCACAATAATAGTTCTTCATGCTCCCGAAGAGCGTTCAATTAATTCTGTCGAGGAAATATGGGAATTAGCAATTCAACCAGGTTGGTTGTGCCGCCAGAAAAGAAAGCTTTTCCTGTAATGCAAAACCTTAATCTCCTCAGTTTTCGCATTTCTTTTTATGCTTCCTCATTGGTGGCGCTCTACTTCTTGCAGCATTTCTTTTGTATACAGCGTCAGTAGTAGCAGTAGCATTGACGCTGATCTTTTACTGTGCTCCTCGCTATGGCCAAACAAATATAATGGTTTACATTGGAATTTGCTCGATTATCGGGTCCTTGACAGTGAGAAATCTTTCTTCTATCTCCACCTAGCCTCCTATTCATGCTCTCAGCCTCTTACCATAGTGACATGTAAGAACATTTTCAATTACGAGTTGTGGTCCTTGGCAGGTTGTAAGTATAAAGGCAATCGGCATTGCGATCAAGCTCACATTGGAGGGAACAAACCAGATTGTATATTTCCAGACGTGGATTTTTGCAATGGTTGCAGTTACCTGTATTATCACCCAGTTAAATTATCTAAACATGGTAAGTAACTTATTCTACATTGGCAAAGATACCTCTAATATCAGGGTAGTCTCTTTGTGCCTTGAGATCCATTATTACACGCACTTTATATCAGCTTCCTTTGTGTTACACATCAACAGTGTATGCATGACTCGCACAATTTTGCTGAAGTCGAAGAGAAATGGATAAGCACGCATTACATGAGTGCCTCTTCTTTTACCACTGTGGGGAGTTATATAGTTGATCAAACTATGAAACTAGAAGAAGGCAGAGACTTCTTTCCTGCATAAAGTACCGGGGAACGGATGTCATGAAATATTGAATGATTGGAAGCTTTGGCGAGAAATTGCAGAAACCAAATGACATGGAGGATTTATGGTGCTTTCTTCATGACATAGAGTGATTGCGCCCTTTTAGATGCCATTCTTTGTCCTATTGATTTTGGCAAGATTCAACTTGATTGTACCTGTCACTACCATTCCCTGTTTTCTTCCATTGTCGTATCTTTATTTTTCTTTCTTTTAGCAATTTTCTCCCAGTTTTCGATCAGCCTTGAGTAATTTCTTAGCAAGCAAGAAATGAGCTCTTATCATTACCTTTCTTCCAGCAACCTCACTAGTCGATAGAATAATCCATTTTTCTTCTGGTTGTGAATTCGTACTTACTAAGGGGTAATTACGAAGCCAGAAAAGGACATGGAAGGAGAAGACAGTTCCACATATCTCTGATATATTCCTATCAAGGATCTGCCAGCTGGACCAGGTTAATTGGCAAAACTTGCCTGGAGTTTATCAACCAGAATCCGACTGATGGGAAGCAAATCCGCTCTGGTCAACTGCTTCTGCTATTTGGATGGAGTGGCATGGTTCTTGTTTGAGCTTTCCCAAGTTGAGGACCAACTAAGCTTGTTTTATTTTTTGGTCGAATAACTAAGCTTTTGCGCATCAAAAACTCGACATTTACAATGTGGACATTCACCATATGGAACGCTCATAGCATGCATAGCGTATCCTGGTGCAGTGGGATGGTGACAGCTAGCATTATGGGACTATAGCCTCCAATAGCCCTTGAGTTTTAAGTATGATGCAGATGCAACAAAGACAAGGGTTGTGGTGTAGTGAATTTGTGAAACCCGCGTCTCATATGGCATGTGAAAGAGGATGCTGGAAGATACTTAAGTAGAGACCCACCAGCTCACAAAGCACATCGCTCGAGTACTTTTGAGAGCGGGTCCCTCGTGATTTGAGTCAAGTAGTTACAACTTACATGGTTACGAGGACCATCATATAAAGTGGCAACTACATGCCAGAGTTTTTTTCTTCTTCTTTTTTTCCGTCCCTTATTTATGCAATGGCCTTCCGCTGCAATTTGCCGCTCGACTTTTTTGGATTGATTGGGGGAACGAACCGGGGGACACTGGGTGAAGCATATTTAGTTCAGTATCTATTCCAGGGTGTTAAGTTTATTGGAGTCACCTTGTGGTTAATCATCATTTCGGTTAGGAGTTAAGCTCCCAAGATGTTGAATTTAATTTTTCGTGGTTGTTTTATGTAATACCTTTCAAATGGTTGCAGGCATTGGATATATTCAACACTGCTGTTGTTTCGCCTATCTATTATGCCATGTTTACATCTTTTACAATATTAGCCAGTGCGATTATGTTCCAGGTATCTCAATAACGACTATCTCATGCTTAGTCTCACCCACACATACCCACACACACATGTGCATGCATGCACTGAGAGATTTGATGTCCTAATAAGGTGTATGCTTTTGCAGGATTATTCTGGTCAAAGTGTGAGTAGCATAGCATCAGAACTTTGCGGATTCATCACTGTGCTATCTGGAACTGCCGTATTGCATAGTACAAGAGAACCGGATCCTCCTCCAATTACAGGTAATTATCTCAAGTGTATTGATATGCAAAGAACAAATCCTTTAGGTGTACAATATCGAAACGGATGTATGTGGTAGAGAAGTTTACCCACCAACCATCCACAATGCATTATTATTTCCTCGGAAATGAGTAAGCCTTTACTAGATGGTTTGCATAGATGTCCATGGAAAGTATGTTTGCCAATTGGATAAGTGAAGTGTTGAATAGCGGATTGCAAACACAATTAGAAATGAGTATGTTCGAGGAGAAGTTTGGGTGACCCAAATTGAGGGTAAAGATAAGAGAAGCTTGAGTAAAGTGGCTTTGACAGATGTAATGGCAGCCTTAGATGCTTTTTGTTACGAAGATATGCATCTATGAGGGGGATGGATCCTGCAGAGTAAGAGGATTAAGGAAAGATCTTGAGTTTCTGGATCTGAGTGAAGATTTGATATACGGAGTTAAATAGCATAAGAGCATCCATGTAGTGTGGTTAGTGACAACGACCAAGTCTTAGTTGTGGTAAATCAGTGGGCATATTCACCGCTGGCTTATAGTATTTTCTGCACAATGGTGTGGGAGGCCAGAGCTCTACACAGTGAGATATTGTGAAATGAAGAGAACTATAATTTTCTAGGTCAGATGGGCACTGAGGTCTCATGTATATTTTTTCCAAAAAAATTATGAGTAAGAGAAAAGTATATTTGTTCCAAGAAAGGTGTTTATGTAGCAGTACTATCAATGCCAGGGGTGAGAAATGGCGGTTAGGCTGTTATGCTGGGAAGCCATCGTGCCCCAGGAAATTATGACCATATGATAATGATCAACATCGAATCTTTTGAAAAGTTCGTTGACTGAGGTTCGGTATTGGTGATCCAGCATTTATAAATTGTAAGGGCATACGATGCCCTTCACGGCATAATAGACTAGCCTGAGATGTGGGCATGGATTTATGATGGAACTACATGTATGTTGGGCCCATTTAAAAGTCCAAGGAATGCGAATATGTAATTTGTTGACCAATTGTTGTAATACTAAAAAGATCTTTCACTCTTTTGCCTGAAGTTGTATGTCTAATTACACACTTATAACTCATCTGAATTTTTAAACCTTTAGATAAATATTGAAGGGAAATGTTGTGCAGATTTATATACACCACTATCACCAAAAGTGTCGTGGTACATCCCGAGCAATGGGGAAGCGTGGAGACAGAAGGCTGAAGACGGATCATTTCCCGGTTTTGTTACAATTTTGCACCCGGACTACTTCAAATAAGTCGTGCGCTTGCAGGTGACATATTGTCAAAAGATGTTGCCAAATCTCACCGATGCAGTGTAAAAATGGAAATTTGTTTGTGCGAGCAAACCAGATCATGGGGGAGCTCCACTCTAGCAATTTCTAGAATTTAAATTACCCGAGTAGCCGATCTGTATGCGCGAGGGTGATGATGTTAGGAGACTCACTTCCCTTAGTTCTAAGGTTCATTCGATACCCCATTCTTGTGCTTCTCAAAATTTTGGCACCGTGTCGCGACTTATGTAACCGGGAATACGGTGTACATGGCTTTGATTTTTGAAGCGAGCTAACCCATGTAATTTAATTTATTTGATATCGAACAATACATGTACATTCATGTACTCAATTCTTTTTCTAATGAGATGCAGCTTCTGCAATTATTATTCAGATCCTTGTATAGGTACCTGAAAAACACTGTAATGCACGTTCTTTTGTCAATGACTCTGCAAGTTCTACCAAGTAGGAGATGCTCTTGTTCGTTTTCTCTGGTGTGTTTCTGTCCTTTTTAATTGCCAGTCACGTTCGAGAGAACGGATACATCTTCTGCTTTGTCCCCTTTTGGGCTACTTGACGTATTGCGGCTCAATTGCAAGATTTTGCGCTGCGGGCCAATTTATCTTTTCGAGCTGTGATGCATCACGGCCCATTAACACAAGGGTTCGTCAGCTCTGTCGGTTCATGATAAACCATTTGGACGCAAGACAACAAACGCAATTCCAAGACGATGGAAAAGTGGGGGAAAAGAACAAGCTGCGTCGCGGTCAAACGTAGAATTTTGCGAAACAATCCTGACAAAATAACTTAATATAGTTATTGGGAATAGGGAATATTCTAAGAAAGAAGCCGTTGCAAACGGCGCCAAGAGATAAGAAAGGGAAGCCATGAAAATCAAACCGCCAATTCTTCAGCGGCAAAAATGGAATTGGTGGTCTCTTTCATTTTTGTCGGAAAATGAAAATAGTCTTTTTTTACTTTTTTTCTTTTGGGGTCTAAAATTGTCCTTATACATTTTTAAAAAGATTCATATGGAAGTCCCCTTTTAATTAAATTTGACGGTCGGAGTGCTGAGTCACTTTTTGCTGACTAATCATGGCAGACGATGGTGAGAAAGGTACCATTGCATTATAGACTTGGGACTCCAAATTTCTCACGAGAGAGAGAGAGAGAGAGAGAGAGAGAGAGAGAGAGAGTTTATAGTATTGAAAAATTCCAACTCAGCGAAGAAAGTCAATACTGTTAAAATAAAAATCCGAAATTACCATAGAAGTCAACATTATTATAAAAAAAAAATCTCAACTCAGCAAATCTTTTAACAGTGTTAATATCACGTCAGTAAATTTCATCACCGGAATAGGTTCACGGACCAACGGTGAACCATTTTAAAATGGAAAAAATTGTCCAAAAAGTTGTAAACTTACTACACTTTTGCTAATTAAATACTAAACATTTTAAGTGTATCAATTGAGTTTTAAACATTTTTAAAGTTTGCCAATTGAATCCACCTGGCAAATTTTGGCCGGAAATCATTATGTGGCACTATTGACGTTGGACAACCGACACCGACGTGGATAATCTTTTAATATTTTTTTGAAATATTTATTTATTTATTTACTTTTGGCCCTTGCGCGAGGCCGGTGAAGGGAAAGAGGAAAAGAAAAAGAAGAAAAGAAGAGAAAAGGAAAAGAGAAGGCCAAAAAAAAAAAAGATGCTTCTTTAATGTAATCACAACCACACAATCCTCCATGTTTGGGAATGCGAGCAGACTCCTTTGATTTTCAAATATGTCTGAAAACGATTATTGTGATGCTTGACTTCTCTTTATGTTATATTTCGATTACTAATTCGAGTCAACCTCTCTTGTCCATACACACATTTACATTATTTACACACACATATATAATGTAAGATATGTAATTCTAAAAGCTGGTCCATCACTTGCATATCATGTGAAAGTGATTAAAGAGCGGTCGCTCTCCATCGCCCGCAGGATAGCCGTATATGGCGGGGCCTTCACTGTTTTCTTTCATTGCCTTTGTCTCGGCCCTGAGCATGCCACGTTTCTTGTCCCTCCTCCTGACGTCATAAATCGATTACAGAACACCCATTATAGCTTTCTTTGTTCTCATTCCTTCGTCATAGCATGTACTTGTTAAATGTGATAAAATACGACTCACGATACGTTGATTGGGCCCTAAGTCTCACACGCAACGAGGAAGGAGTCATGTGGAATGGGCTCCCCCGTCATCGTACGATCCAAATAAAATAAAATGAAATCGCCATTCAAATTACTATCTCGATTAAGTTTTGCTGTTCCCTAATACATTACTGTACACCATTAATTGGGGGGGGGGGTCCTAACTCCTATGCATATCTCCAGCAGTCGAGGACCTTCGACGTAACGTAAGAGATGTACATAGGAATTCAAATTTTATTTATTTATTTATTTATTTTTTTAAGGGGGAGAGGGGGGGGGGGGGGAGGGGATTTATGACGAAGAACATGGCCAGCATGCAACGCAGGAGCACGTCCGTCCCACGAAATCTACGAGGGCAGGAGAATATTCAACGCTCTCCCGAGATTTCCAAAAGAAAAGAGAGAGATTCTGAATCCCCACAGCTGTCAATGATCCTGTGCGGTGCATGTGAGCCAACCGGGACTTGCCTCGTCTCCGCAAGATGTGCAGCTGTGTTCCTTTTTTGCGCCTCTCTCTCTGTCTATCTCTCTCTCTCTCTCGCCCTCTTCAGCCCATTCCCACGTGGTCATTTCACCCGCTTATTTTCTTGATATAGTTTGATTAAATAGTAAGTCAGTAAAGCATGATGATGATATCGGAAGATCAAAGGTGCACTGTATCCGAAACGAATCTTCCTCTCCCTCTCTTTCCTTACTTGTTTTCTCAATGAATTCTGTGCATCTCCCCGCTCCACACACGCCTCATCATCCCCTCCCCTCTTATTTATATCAAACTCCCACCCCTCCTCTCACGCTCATATATTAGCTAGGGAGAGAGAGAGAGGGATCTGCAGTGACACCCAGTTGATCATCACATAAGATCTACCGATCAAGATTGAAAATGGAGCCAGCCGCTCCTCCGCCGATGCCGATGCCGATCGCCTACGCCTTCACGTCGGCCGCGGTGCCCGGCTGGCTGAACAAGGGCGACAACGCATGGCAGATGGTGGCGGCCACGCTCGTCGGCCTCCAGAGCGTGCCGGGCCTCGTCATCCTCTACGGCAGCATCGTCAAGAAGAAGTGGGCGGTCAACTCCGCCTTCATGGCCCTCTACGCCTTTGCCGCCGTCGTCCTCTGCTGGGTCATCTGGGCCTACAAGATGTCCTTCGGCGACAAGCTCCTCCCCTTCTGGGGCAAGGCCGGCCCCGCACTCGGCCAGAGCTTCCTGATCAAGCAGGCCGTCTTGCCCGCGACGAAGCACTTCTACAAGAACCATACTACGGTCGAGACGGACACCGCGACTCCCTTCTACCCGATGGCGTCGATGGTGTGGTTCCAATGCGTGTTCGCCGCCATCACGCTGATCCTCCTCGCGGGGTCGGTGCTCGGGAGGATGAACTTTAGGGCATGGATGATGTTCGTGCCGCTCTGGCTGACCTTCTCCTACACGGTGGGCGCGTTCAGCCTGTGGGGCGGCGGCTTCTTGTTCCACTGGGGCGTCATGGACTACTCCGGTGGCTACGTCATCCACCTCTCCTCCGGCATCGCCGGCCTGACCACCGCTTACTGGGTAAGTCCACAGACTTATTAAATCCCTAAATATTGTGCCCATTTTTTTTTCTTATTATCACCACAGATTGAGCCTTTTCTTTTCCTTCTTCATCCACAGTGTGAGAGAGAGATGAATTTGGCTCGATAGACTTTAGCGGAGCCGCAATTATGGAAAGTCAAGAGTCAAATGTATTGGTGTGGAAAGTCGGAAATTGGAGACGATCTTGTTTGCTATGGAAATTTTTTGGTCAAAATCTACTATGGATTTATTTATACGTATGTACATTTTCTTGAAATGGTATATTGTGATTCTGCGCAAGCTATATTTATTAATTCCACTAGAGCATCGAGGTACTAGTCCAAGAGATAATGCAGGACTAAAACAAGCTTTCAGAGTTTATTCTGGAAGAAGCCATAATTTTTGGAAAATTAACATGTTATTTGATCAAGATTCCAACAGGGATTTGGTATCTTGAAGAAAATAAGCTGTTCCATAGAGGGCTTTGATATTGCTCTTGCTTATTTGCTCATTTTGACTAGCTGGCATATGTTTGAACGTGCACATATACATATTCAGAATCATCTTCTTGACTTACTTGGCAATAATCAATAAGTTCATTTTTGACAGTTGTAATTCGGTGCATCAATCCAAGGAATGCTTTGGCTGGTTTGTCGAATTTCTACGCGATTAATAGAATAATATATGTGGAAATACAATCATGTTCTTTATGCATTGATTTCTCCGCGAAATATTAATGTTATTGTATATGTAGGTGGGACCGAGATTAACAAAGGATAGGGAGAGATTCCCTCCGAACAATGTGCTGCTGATGTTGGCGGGGGCGGGATTGCTGTGGATGGGGTGGGCAGGGTTCAATGGGGGAGACCCGTACACGGCAAACATAGACTCGTCGGTGGCCGTGCTCAACACCAACATATGCGCGGCGACGAGCCTCCTGGTGTGGACATGGCTCGACGTCATCTTCTTCAAGAAGCCCTCCGTCATCGGGGCCGTCCAGGGCATGATCACGGGCCTCGTTTGCATCACTCCCGCTGCAGGTACAGCGAACTCCATTAGCCATGGGACATTCCTTACATTCACATCAATCTCAATATGGAACTATGTTTATTCCGTTGTTCATAGTCACCGAAGTCTCTCTAAGATAATAGTGGAGAGATGTATTATCATTCTTGACTCCGTGACCCCTCACGAGTCAACTTTTGTGGGGGGAGTGATGATGATGTTCACGAGATAGGCTCCACCTTGAAATGGTACACAGCATTGAATGTTGTCATCCAGAAGTTTAGGGTTTCGAGCGAAGTGAAATGGACATTTTTGACTTGTTGACTCTTCCACGCACGATGGGTAACAACGTTGTAGTCCATGCTGTCGACATCACGTCTGTGTAGGTCTCGTCCAAGGATGGGCGGCCATAATCATGGGGATCATGTCCGGAAGCGTCCCGTGGTTCACCATGATGATCGTGCACAAGAGGTGGACTTTGCTCCAGAAGATCGACGACACCCTCGGAGTCTTCCACACCCACGCCGTGGCTGGCTACCTCGGTGGCATCCTCGCGGGCCTCTTCGCTGAGCCGGAGCTCTGCTCCCTCTTCCTCCCGGTCACCAACTCGAGAGGGGGAGTCTACGGCGGCTCCGGCGGGGTCCAGATCTTGAAGCAGATGGTGGGCGGGGCCTTCATCATTGGGTGGAATGCGGTGGTCACGTCGGTCCTGTGTGTGGCGATAAGCTGGGTGGTGCCGTTGCGGATGTCAGAGGAGCAGTTGCTGATTGGGGACGATGCGGTGCACGGGGAGGAGGCCTATGCGCTGTGGGGGGATGGGGAGAAGTACGATTCGACCCAGCATGGGATGCTTTCAGACGAAACCACGCACCCCAAGGCATCTAGCGGTGCGACACAAGTGGTGTAACATATGTAGCCAGAGACGGGTTCAAAGAATACATATGAACGATTATTTTTAGCACAGATAGATAAATCGATACTGGTTTGGTTTGGGATATGAATGTTGATGATGATCTTCTTGGCTTTTTATTTTGTGGTTTTAGCATAGTTTCTTGGTTCGCACATGCGTTCCTCGATCTAAATGGGATATGGTCTTTCTGGTTTAAAGAGAACCAATCTCAACCGTTGAGTGGATCGAATGCAAAAGGATTTGGTAATTGGACGGGCTTGATCGTCTTGACCCTCGCTTGAATGGGCTTGGGCTTCTATAGTTGGGGAGTTAGCAAAGATCAGTCTAAACAGGCACTTGCATTTACGTTTCTATGGGTTTGAAATCTTGCTATGCATTTTCATTTCCATTTACAATCACCAATGATGGTAAGAAAATCCAAGATTAATTCTGAAGTTAATTCCTGGAACGAATTTGGATGAGATTCTTGAACATTGGCTCGAATAGCTCACCTCATCATTTTGGATTGATTTATTTCCATTTCACTCTCATTTAATTACAAGGAGTAAGCACGTTTGAGATATGAATGATGTATCTATTCCATTCTTGGGGATACTTGATGACTTGTTGTTTGACTCGTCGGTGGATTGGATCAGGTTTGGGTCGAGTCGATGGAGCTGGTCCCTAATCCCTACAAATCTGCGTGCAATACAAATCTAGCGATTCATACTTGACGGGACTCATATTATTGATGCACTTCCATATTAATCCAATCTATAAAAAAATTAATATCCAAATTGAGGTGAAAGTACGGAATGAGCGAATGCGAGATCAAGTGAGGGCAAGACACAATAAAAAGAGATTCATAAAGATGATGGGTCTGTGATCCTATTTTGACAAATCTAATTGGTGTAAGATAAGAAATGAAATAAAGATACAAATGAAGGAACAAAAGCCATATAAACCAAGGAACACTTATGGCATGGCAATAGCTAAATAAATGAATGTCTCGTGACCGCTAAACTACCGTAGTACGAGATGTGGATCATTCCCGATAACTCGTTGCTTATTCAATTCGATCGAGCAAGTCGGACCATAATCACTTGGGTCAGATCCGTTTAAATTTGAGAATATAAAATATAAATTCAAGGAAAAAATGGACATTGCTGAGATAGTAGTTGGAATCGTTTGGACAGTCAAACAAACGGTTAGTGCCTATGATTCTCCGAAAAGTGTTCAGGAATCATCAATGACCCAATCACTGTTTCCTTCTCCCCTTTTTTTGGCTTCGCGAAATTAAAAGGGAAAGAAGAAAAAAAACACAGAGTGAGAGAGAGAGAGAATAAAATATTAGAAAGAAAGAAAGAGAGAGAGAGAGCAGGAAACGACGGCGTCGTCCGCGGTTTCCGGCGTGGCGTCGCCGTAGCTGGTGTCCGTTCGAGCAAAAACAAGGCTCGTCATTTCGACGAACACGACGCGGTACCAGGAGCAGTCCCCCACGCTCGCGCGCACCCACACCAAATATTGTTGGAGCCGCTATGGTGGTTGGGCATGGTTACGAGTAAGTCGGCTCCTCTTCTTGCTGGTAGGGTAGACTCCAGCTGCTTTGCCCCCCTCGTGGCCCTCTGTATCTAGTCGTGCTTGATTTTGCTTTCCAGATGCAAATGTGCGTTTCTTTATGTGGAATGTAGGTAGATCTTGCTAGTTGCTATATTGGCGTTCTGATCTCGAGATTCTTTTCGGATCTGGGCAGTGATTGTGGGGCGAAATATCGAATTTTGTGGCTTACGTTTACGCCCCCGCTGTGCTTGTGACGCCGCTGGGTGCATTGAGTATCATTGTGAGGTAGGCCGCTTCTTAATTGGCTTGGGGCCGGATTATCCTGTTTGTCGAGATGCGTCGTGCTGTACTCGTGTGGAATCCTCCGATGCAGAGGTTATGAACTCTGGGATAGTTGTGACTTTGACAGTGCTATCCTGGCGCATTTCATGTTGAAGGAGAAACTTCAGAGGATGGGGATGTTGGGGTGCCTTTTGTGCATTGTGGGCTCCACGATAATAGTTCTTCGTGCTCCCGAAGAGCGTTCAATTAATTCTGTCGAGGAAATATGGGAATTAGCAATTCAACCAGGTTGGTTGTGCCGCCAGAAAAGAAAGCTTTTCCTGTAATGCAAAACCTTAATCTCCTCAGTTTTCGCATTTCTTTTTGTTCTTCCTCATTGGTGGCGCTCTACTTCTTGCAGCATTTCTTTTGTATACAGCGTCAGTAGTAGCAGTAGCATTGACGCTGATCTTTTACTGTGCTCCTCGCTATGGCCAAACAAATATAAGGGTTTACATTGGAATTTGCTCGATTATCGGGTCCTTGACGGTGAGAAATCTTTCTTCTATCTCCACCTAGCCTCCTATTCATGCTTCCGGCCTTTACCATAGTGACGTGTAAGAACATTTTCAATTGCAGAGTTATGGTGCTTGGCAGGTTGTAAGTATAAAGGCAATCGGCATTGCGATCAAGCTCACATTGGAGGGAACAAAACCAGATTGTATATTTCCAGACTTGGATTATTGCAATGGTTGCAGTTACCTGTATTATCACCCAGTTAAATTATCTAAACATGGTAAGTAACTTATTCTACATTGGCAAAGATACCTATAATAAGTACATCACTCACTTTCCTCTTTCCCTGAAGAGTTTCGGGATAGTCTCTTTGTGCCTTGAGATCCATTATTACACGCACTTTATATCAGCTTCCTTTGTGTTACACATCAACAGTGTATGTATGACTCGCACAATTTTGCTGAAGTCGAAGAGAAATGGATAAGCACGCATTACATGAGTGCCTCTTCCTTTACCACTGTAGGGAGTTGTATAGTTGATCAAACTATGAAACTAGAAGAAGGCAGAGACTTCTTTCCTGCATAAAGTACTGGGGAACGGACGTCATGAAATATCGAATGATTGGAAGCTTTGGCGAGAAATTGGGGGAAACCGAATGACATGGAGGATTATATGGTGCTTTCTTCATGACATAGAGTGATTGCACCCTTTTAGATACCATTCTTTGTCCTATTGATTTTGGCAAGATTCAACTTGATTCTTCCTGTCACTACCATTCCCTGTTTTCTTCCATTGTGATATCTTTATTTTTCTTTCTTTGAGCGGGGTCTGTCATTTTCTCCCAGTTTTCGTTCAGCCTTGAGTAATTTCTTAGCAAGCACTTATCTGTGAGAAAAAAGAGCTCTTATCATTACCTCTCTTCCGGCAACCACACTAGTCCACAGAATAATCCATTTTTCTTCTGGTTGTGAATTCGTACTTACTAAGGGGTAATTACGAAGCCAGAAAAGGACATGTAAGGAGAAGACAGTTCCACATATCTCTGATATATTCCTATAAAGGATCTGCCAGCTGGACCAGGTTAATTGGCAAAACTTGCCTGGAGTTAATCAACCAAAATCTGACTGATGGGAAGCAAATCCGCTCTGGTCAACTGCTTCTGCTATTTGGATGGAGTGGCATGGTTCTTGTTTGAGCTTTCCCAAGTTGAGGACCAACTAAGCTTTTTTGTTTTTGGTCGAATAGCTAAGCTTTTGTGCACCAAAAACTCAACATTACAATGTGGACATTCACCATATGGAACGCTCGTAGCATGCATAGCGCGTCCTGGTGCAGTGGGATGGTGACAGCTAGCATTATGGGACTACGGCCTCCAATAGCCCTTGAGTCTTTGTAAGGGCATGTGATGCCCTTCACGGCATAATTGACTAGCCTGAGATGTGGGCATGGATTTATGATGGAACGCCATGTATATTTGGCCCACTTAATAGTCCAAGGAATGAGAAAATGTGATTTGTTGATCAATTGTTTTAATACTAAAAAGATCATTCACTCTTCTGCCTGAAGTTGTATGTCTAATTACACACTAATAACTCGTCTGAATTGTTAAACCTTTGAATAAATATTGAAGGGAAATGTTGTGCAGATTTAGATACACCACTATCACCAAAAGTGTCGTGGTACATCCCGAGCAATGGGGAAGTGTGGAGACAGAAGGATGAAGATGGATCATTTCCTAGCTTTGTTACAATTTTGCGTCCGGACTATTTCAAATAAGTTGTGTGCGCTTGCAGGTGACATATTTTCAAAAGATGTTGCCAAATCTCACCGATGTAGCCAATCTGTGTGCGCGATGGTGATGATGTTAGGAGATCCACTTCCCATAGTTCTAAGGTTCATTCAATACCCATTCTTGTGCTTCTCAAAATTTTGGCTCCATGACGCGTCTTATGTAACCGGGAATATGGGGAAAAATTACCAAAAAAGTCCTAAACCTTTTGTAATTGTGCCAATTCAGTCCTAAACCTTTTTTTTTTTGCCATTTCAGTCCTAAACCTTTTACAATTGTGCCAAATCAGTCCATCCGGCCACTTTTGGCCGGCCGGCGCTGATGTGGACGCCGGCCGGCTGACGTGGCATTATTTTAATTTTTTTTTCCTTTTTCCCCCTGGCCGCACAATTACAAAAGGTTTAGGACTTTTTTGGTAATTTTCTTGAAATATGGTGTACGTGGCTTTGATTTTTGGGGCGAGCTAACCCATGTAATTTGATTTATTCGATATCGATACATGCACGTTCATGTACTCAATTCTTTTTTCTAGTGAGATGTAGCTTCTGCAATTATTATTCAGTCCCTTGTATAGGGACCTGAGAAACACTGTAATGCAGGTTCTTTTGTCAATGACTCCGCAAATTCTACCAAGTTGGAGATGCTGTTGTTCTTTTTCTCTGGTGTGTTTCTGTCCTTTTTAATTGCCAGTGACGTTCGGGAGAACAGATACATCTTCTGCTTTATCCCCTTTTGGGCTATTGGACGTGTTGCGGCTCTATTGCAAGATTTTACGTTGCAGGCCTGTTTATCTGACGCAGCGTTCCGCGAATAATTCAAGCAAAACCTTACTTAGAGAGAAAAATCTCGAAATTCAATATTGATGATAATAATGTTCTATATGTAAAAAAAAACCCTTAAACACCCTTTTACAAGGGTTAAACCTAATTACAATAGAAAACCTAATCATAATAGGAAAGTTACCTAATCTGAATTGGAAACCTAATCATAATAGAAAAGTTACCTGATTTGAATTGGAAAGCTAATCATAATAGGAAAGTTACCTAATCTGAATTGGAAACCTAATCATAATAGAAAATCTAATCATAATAGAAAAGTTAATAAGCATCAAGTAGCAAAATTACAAAAACGACCCTTAAAATTAACTCATAAAAAATACTGAAATAATAGAAAAAAACCATTTAATCGCTTCACCGTTTCGCTTTCCATTTGGACTTCTGTTTGTCCAATCGGTCCAGAAACGCACCACTAATAAATTCTGCATCATTCTCCTCCACTTGAAAAGAACTCGTCCTCGAGTTAAAATTTGGATCTGGATATAACGGCTCCGTGGACTCATGAAACGGTGACAAATCAGCAACATTAAAAGTGTTGGATATGCTCATGCTATGTGGAAGATTTATAACATAAGCATTATCGTTGATCTTCTTGCTGACAGCGTAAGGTCCATATTTCTTTGGCTGTAATTTACTGTAAGATCCAACTGGTAATCGCTCTTTACGAAGAAAAATCATGACTTGATTACTTACCGCAAACACCTGCTTCTGCTTGTGCTTATCTGCTGCAGCTTTATATTTCTGATTAGCTTCCTCCAGCTTCTGTTTGACTTCACGATGCAGCTCCACAATCTATTTAGCCATATGATCCGCTGTTACACTTTTATCCGCTTGCTTAGGCAACTGTACCAAATCCAGAGTATGCTGAGGCGCCTTTGTATAAACAACATAAAAAGGCGACCTGCCAATAGAACTATGAAATGTATTATTATAAGCAAACTCTGCTTGTGATAAAGCAACATCCCATTGCTTCGGCTTATCTCCACAAATGCTTCGAATCAAGTTTCCCAGAGTTCTATTAATCACTTCTGTTTGTCCATCGGTCTGCGGGTGAGCAGTGCTACTGAAATTCAAAGATGAATCAAACAACTTCCATAAAGTCTGTCAAAAATGCCCTAGAAATTTACTATCCCTATTTGAGGTAATAGATTTGGGTATACCATGCAAACGAACCACTTCCTTAAAGAATAATCTAGCCACACTTACTGCATCAGAAGTTTTCCTACAAGGAATGAAGTGCGCCATCTTGAAAAATTTGTCAACCACAACGAAAACATAATCCACGCCTCTTTGTGTCCGTTGTAAACCAAGCACAAAATCCATGAACAGATCTTCCCATATATTGTTAGGAATAGGTAAAGGCATATATAGACCTGTATTCTTAGATTAACCCTTAGCAGTCTGGCAAACATAACACTTTTGTACGTACCTACTGACATGTCTACGCAATTGGGGCTAGTAAAATCGCTCCCGGACTACAGCAATAGTTTTATCACGACCTAGATGTGCAGCTAATCCATCACCATGTAAATCGCGAATTACCTTTTCTCGTAATGATGTCCGAGGAAGGCAAAGCTGATTGCCACGCATTAGATAATCATCCTACACATAAAATTCTTGTACAGGTTGACCAAAAGCACATAACTTCCAAATTTGCCCAAAGTCATCATCATATGCATAAAAATCTTTCAACTGCTCAAACCCCAAGATGTCTTGACTTAATGTAATCAACAAGCCAGCTCTCCTACTCAATGCATCTACTACGACATTATGCACACCTGACTTGTGCTGTAATTTGAAAGGAAATTATTACAAAAATTGACACCATCGCGCATGCATATTTTTGCTAATCCTCTTCTGACTATTTAGATATTTCAGAGCTTCATGATCAGAATAAATGACGAATTCTTTTCCAATCAGATAATGCTCCCAGGTCTTCAAAGCCCTTACGACAGAATAGAATTCTTTATCATAAGTGCTCCACTTCTGCCTTACGTCACTGAGCTTCTCACTAAAATAGCAAACTAGTCTGCGCTCTTGAGATAAAACAACTCCTATACCCACTCCACTAGCATCACAGTCCACTTCAAACAGTTTATCAAAATCAGGTAAAGCAAGAACACGTGCAGTACATAACTTCTCCTTCAAAATAGCAAAACTATTCTCAGCTTCCTCTCCCTATAGAAATTTGCCTTTCTTCATACATTCAGTAATTGGGGCTGTGATAGTATTAAAATTCTTAATAAATCGCCGATAAAAAGTAGCCAACCCAGAAAAACTCCTAACGTCAGAAACTGTTTTAGGAGTCGGCCACTCTCTGATTGCTCTTACCTTCGCCTCATCTACTTCTATTCCTTCAGCAGTAATAATAAATCCCAAAAATAACAGTTTATTAGTTAAAAAACTGCACTTCTCAAGATTAATAATCAGCTTATTAATCTGTAAGGCTGTCAACATCTCCCTTAAATACATTAAATGATCTTCCTCAGTCTTACTATAAATCAGGATATCATCAAAATAAACTACAACAAATTTGCCAATAAAAGATTTCGGAACTTGATTCATAAGTCTCGTGAAAGTGGTTGGAGCATTGGAAAGTCCGAAAGGCATCACCAACCATTCGTACAACCCCTCCTTTGTTTTGAAAGCTGTCTTCCACTTATCTCCAGGTCGAATCCAAAATCTGATGGTATCTATTATTCAAATCTAATCATAATAGGAAAGTTACCTAATCTGAATTGGAAACCTAATCATAATAGGAAATCTAATCATAATATGAAAGTTAATAAGCATCAAATAGCAAAATTACAAAAACGACACTTAAAATTAACTCATAAAAAATACTAAAATAATAGAAAAAAAAATCATCTAATCGCTTCACCGTTTCGCTTTCCGTTTGGACTTCTGTATGTCTAATCGATCTAGAAACGCACCACTAATAAATTCCGCATTATTATTTTTTTGAGCTGTGATGCATCACCGCCCATCAACACAAGGTTCGTCAGCTCTGTCACTTCATGATAAACCATTTGTACGCAAGACAACAAACGCAATTCCAAGATGATGGAAAAGTGGGGGAAAAGACAAGCTGCGTCGCAGTCAAACGTAGAATTTTGCGAAACAATCCTGACAAAATAACATAATATAGTTATTGGGAATAGGGAATATTCTAAGAAAGAAGCCGTTGCAAACGGCGCAAAGAGGCAAGAAAGGGAGGCCGTGAAGATCGAACCGCCAATTTCTCAGCGGCAAAATTGGAATTGGTGGTCTCTTTCATTTTTGTCCGAAAATGAAAATAGTCTTTTTTTACCTTTTTTCTTTTGGGGTCTAAAATTGTCCTCATACATTTTTATATAGATCCCCTTTTTTACTGATTAATAATGGCAGACGATGGTGAGAAAGATATCATTGCATTATAGACTTGGGACTCCAAATTTCTTACGAGAGAGAGAGAGAGAGAGAGTTTATGGTATTGAAAAATTCCAACTTAGCAAAGAAAGTCAATATTGTTAAAGTAAAAATCCGAAATTAGCATAGAAGTCAACGTTATTATAAAAAAAAATCTCAACTCGGCAAATCTTTTAATAGTGTTAATATCAAGTCAGTAAATTTCATCACCGGAATAGGTTCATGGACCAACGGTGAACCATTTTAAAATGGTAGAAATTGTTGAAAAAGTTGTAAACTTACTACATTTTTGCCAATTAAATGCTAAATCTTTTAATTGTATCAATTGAGTTTTAAATCTTTTCAAGGTTTGCCAATTGAATCCATCTGGAAAATTTTGGCCGGAAATCACTATGTGACACTGCCGATGTTGGACAATCGACACCGACGTAGACAATCTTTTAATTTTTTTTTGAAATATTTATTTATTTCCTTTTGGCCCTTGCCCGAGGCCGATGAAGGGAAAGAGGAAAAGAAAAAGAAGAAAAGAAGAGAAAAGGAAAAGAGAACAAAAGAAAAGAAAAACTCCTTTGGTTTTCAAAGATGACGATAACGACAATACTGTCGCTTGACTTCTCTCTAGATTACATTTCGATTACTAATTCGAGTCAGCTTCTCTTGTCCATTCATACATTTGCATTATTTACACACACATATATAAAATGTAAGATATGTAATTCTAAAAGCTGGTCCATCGTTTGTATATCATGTGAAAGTGATTAAAGAGGTTCGCTTTGCATCGCCCGGAAGATAGCCGTATATGGTGGCGCCTTCAATGTTTTCTTTCATTGCCTTTGTCTCGCCCGACGTCCACCTGAGCATGCCACGTTTCTTGTTCCTCCTCTTGACGTCATAAATCGATTTACAAAACGCCCACTATAGCTTTCTTTGTTCGCATTCCTTCATCATAGTATGTACTCGTTGAATGTGATAAAATACGACTCACCATACTTTGATTAGGTTTCAAGTCTCACACGCATCGCGGAAGGAGTCATGTGGAATGGGCTCGCCCCTCATCGTGCGCTCCAAATAAAATATTACCATCATGATTAAGTGTTGCTGTTTCCTGGTACATTACTGTACAGCATTAATGGGGGTGGTCCTAACTCCTATGCATTTCTCCAGCATGCGTGGACCTTCGACGTGGCGTAAGATATGTACAAAGGAATTCATTTTTTGATTTTTGATTTTTATTTTTGGGGGGGATTTATGACGAAGAGCATGACCAGCATGCAACGCAGGAGCACGACCGTTATCTTTCCTTACTTGTTTTCTCAATGAATTCTGTGTATCTCCCCGCTCCACACACGCCTCATCATCCCCTCCCCTCTTATTTATGTCAATACCCCACCCCTCCCCTCACGCTCATACATTAGCTAGGGAGAGAGAGAGAGGGTTCTGCAGTGACACCCAGTTGATCATCACATAAGATCTACCGATCAAGATTGAAAATGGCGCCAGCCGCTCCTCCGCCGATGCCAAGCGCCTACGCCTTCACGTCGGCCGCGGTGCCCGACTGGCTGAACAAGGGCGACAACGCATGGCAGATGGTGGCGGCCACGCTCGTCGGCCTCCAGAGCGTGCCGGGCCTCGTCATCCTCTACGGCAGCATCGTCAAGAAGAAGTGGGCGGTCAACTCCGCCTTCATGGCCCTCTACGCCTTTGCTGCCGTCGTCCTCTGCTGGGTCATCTGGGCCTACAAGATGTCCTTCGGCGACAAGCTCCTCCCCTTCTGGGGCAAGGCCGGCCCCGCACTCGGCCAGAGCTTCCTGATCAAGCGGGCTTTCTTGCCCGAGACGAAGCACTTCTACAAGAACCATACTACGGTCGAGACGGACACTGCGGCTCCCTTCTACCCGATGGCGTCGATGGTGTGGTTCCAATGCGTGTTCGCTGCCATCACCGTGATCCTCCTCGCGGGGTCAGTGCTCGGGAGGATGAACTTCAGGGCATGGATGATGTTCGTGCCGCTCTGGCTGACCTTCTCCTACACGGTGGGCGCGTTCAGCCTGTGGGGCGGCGGCTTCTTGTTCCATTGGGGCGTCATGGACTACTCCGGCGGCTACGTCATCCACGTCTCCTCCGGCATCGCCGGCCTGACCACCGCTTACTGGGTACGTCCACAGACTTATTAAATCCCTAAATATTGTGCCAATTTTTTTTTTTTGTTATCACCATAGATTGAGCCTTTTCCTTTCTTCTTCATCCACAGTGTGTGATAGATGAATCGGGCCCGTTTGGTTGGGAGAATGTAAATACCTTTAAGTTAAATTCTCTTGCCTCTCGGAGAAATACAAATGGCGTTTGGTAAAGGTACTTTGGCCCAAATAGTGTTTGACTATTTTTTTTTACAAAGGGCTTTGGGAAGCCAAATATGGTGCCGGTGACTGTTGCCCGAGGTCGGGCGACCCCGGCGAGGGTTGTGCGATCCAGGCAATGACAGCCTGAGTCGAGCGACACCAGGCGACGGCTGCCTGAGGTCACGTGACCTAGGCGACCGTTGCCTGGGCCCTCGCCGGCCCTTCACCATTCAGATCCGGTGTCGTCGGCCGCCCTTTCACGAAGAAGATGAATAGTAACAATAAGGGGCAAAATCGGAATATTAAAAAATAAAATAGGGTAATTTGGGAAGAAAAAAATTAGTTTCAAAATTTGACAAATGATGAAAACCTAAAATTGGTCTAGACCAGCTTTGCCCTTTGAGTATTCCTAATTCTGACTTTCGACCGAGAGTCAACATTGAGAATGCTTACCAAATTATCCTAGCATTTTCCTAAGGGGCTTTCGAGGCCGAAAACCCTTTGGGAATGCTCAACTAAATGGGGTCGAATTTGGCTTGGTAGACTTTAGTGGAGCAGCCATTTTGGAAAGTCAAGTTTCAAATGTATTTGTTGCGGAAAGTCCGAAATTGGAGACATTCTTGTTTACTGTGGAAATTTTTTGGTCAAAATCTGCTATGGATTTATATATATATATATATATATATATATATATATATGTATATATATATGTACATTTTCTTGAAATGGTATATTGTGATTCTGTACCAGATAATTTCATTAATTCTACTAGAACATCGAGGTACTAGTCCAAGAGATAATGCAGGACTAAAACAAGCTTTCAGAGTTTATTCTGGAAGAAGCCATAATTTTTGGAAAATTAACATGTTGTTTGATCAAGATTCCAACAGGGATTTGGTATTTTGAAGAAAATAAGCTGTTCCATAGAGAGCTTTGATATTGCTCTTGCTTATTTGCTCATTTTGACTAGCTGGCTTATGTTTGAACGTGCACATATACATATTTAGAATCATCTTCTTGACATACTTGGCAATAATCAATAAGTTCATTTTTGACAGTCGTAATTCGGTGCATCAATCCAAGGAATGCTTTAGCCGGTTCGTCGAATTTCTACGCGATTAATAGAATAATATACGTGGAAATACAATCACGTTCTTTATGCACTGATTTCTATGCAAAATGTTAATGTTATCGTATATGTAGGTGGGACCGAGATTAACAAAGGATAGGGAGAGATTCCCTCCGAACAATGTGCTGCTGATGTTGGCGGGGGCGGGATTGCTGTGGATGGGGTGGGCGGGGTTCAACGGGGGAGACCCGTACGCGGCAAACATAGACTCGTCAATGGCCGTGCTCAACACCAACATATGCGCGGCGACGAGCCTCCTGGTGTGGACGTGGCTCGATGTCATCTTCTTCAAGAAGCCCTCCGTCATCGGGGCCGTCCAGGGCATGATCACGGGCCTCGTTTGCATCACTCCCGCCGCAGGTACGGCGAACTCAATTAGCAAATGGACAATCCTTTCATTCACATCAATTTCAATAGGGAACTATATATATATTTTCCCATGTTCATAGTCACCGAAGTTTCTATGAGATAGGAGTGGAGATATCTATTATCATTCTTGACTCTGTGACACTTAACGAGTCAACTTTTTGCGGGGGGCAGTGATGATGACGTTCACGAGATAAGCTCCACCTTGAAATGGTACCCACCATTGAATGTTGTCATCCAGAAGTTTAGGGTTTCCAGAGAGAAGTGAAATGGACAATTTTGACTTGTCGACTCTTCCGCGTGCGATGGGTGACAACGTTGTATTCCATGCTGTCGACATCGCGTCTGTGTAGGTCTCGTCCAAGGATGGGCGGCCATAGTCATGGGGATCATGTCCGGAAGCGTCCCGTGGTTCACCATGATGATCGTGCACAAGAGGTGGACTTTGCTCCAGAAGATCGACGACACCCTCGGAGTCTTCCACACCCACGCCGTGGCCGGCTACCTCGGCTGCATCCTCACAGGCCTCTTCGCCGAGCCGGAGCTCTGCTCCCTCTTCCTCTCGGTCACCAAGTCGAGGGGGGGCGTCTTCGGCGGCTCTGGTGGTGTCCAGATCCTGAAGCAGATGGTGGGCGGGGCCTTCATCATCGCGTGGAACGTGGTGGTCACGTCGATCCTATGCGTGGCGATAAGCTGGGTGGTGCCGCTGCGGATGCCGGAGGAGCAGCTGTTGATTGGGGATGATGCGGTGCACGGGGAGGAGGCCTATGCGCTGTGGGGGGACGGGGAGAAGTACAATTCAACCCTGCATGAGATGCTTTCGGACGAGACCATACATCCCAGGGCATTTAGTGGTGCGACGCAAGTGGTGTAACATATGTGGCGAGATATAAGTTCAAAGAATATATACAAACGATTATTTTTAGCGTAGACAGATAAATCGATACTGGTTTGGTTTGGGATATGAATGTTGATGACGGTCTTCTTGGCTTTTTATTTTGTGGTTTTAGCATAGTTCCATAGTTTGTACCTGCGTTCCTTGATCTAAATGATATACTGTCCCTCTGATTTAAAGATAACCAATCTCAACCGTTGAGTGAATCGAATGCAAAAGGATTTGGTAATTGGACGGGCTTGATCGTCTTGACCCTCACTTGAATGGGCTTGGGCTTGGGCTTGGGCTTCTATAGTTGGGGAGTTAGCAAAGGTCAGTGTAGACACGCACTTGCATTTACGTTTTCCATGGGTTTGAAATCTTACTGTGCATTTTCGTTTCCATTTATAATCACCGATGATGATAAGAAAATCCAAGATTAATTCTGAAGTTAATTCCTGGAACGAATTTGGATGAGATTCTTCAACATTGGCTCGAATATCTTACCTCATCATTTTGGATTAATTTATTTCCATTTCACCGTCATTTAGTTACAAGGAGTAAGCACGTTTGAGATATGAATGACGTATCCATTCCATTCTTGGGGATACTTGATGACTTGGTGTTTGACTCGTCAGTGATCGGGTCAGGCTTGGGTCGAGTCGATGGAACTGATCTCTGATTCTATATATCTGTATGCGATACAAATTTAATGACACATACCCAACGAGACTCATATTATTGAATCACTTTCGTATTAATCCAATCTAGAAAACTAATGCTCAAATTGAGATGAAAGCATGGAGTGAGCGAGCGCGAGATTGAGTAAGGACAAGAAAGAGTAAAGAGAGATTTATTGAAATGATGGATCTGTGAACCCATTTTGACAAATCTACTTACTTAGTGTAAGATAAGATGTGAAATAAAGAAACAAAAGAAGGAACAAAAACGATATAAATGAAAAAAACCCTCGTGGCATGACAACAGTTAAACAAACGATCGTCTTATTAAGGCGAAACTGACGTAGTACCAAATGTGGATCATTCCTGATATCTCGTTGCTTATTCCCATTCATTCTATCCCCTCTCATTGATTCATTTCGATCGAGCAAATCGGACCATAATCAGTTAGGTTATATAGTTTAAATTTAAGAATATAAATATGAATTTAAGGAAAAAACGACGTTTCGCGGATAGTAGTTGGAATCGTTTGGACAGTCAAACAAACGGTTAGTACCTATGATTCTCCGAAAAGTGTTCAGGAATCATCAATGACCCAATCACTGTTTCCTTCTCCCCTTTTTTTGGCTTCGCGAAATTAAAAGGAAAAGAAGAAAAAAAAAGGGAGAGCGAGAGAGAGAGAGAGAGAGAATAAAATATTAGAAAGAAAGAAAGAGAGAGTGAGAGCAGGAAACGACGGCGTCGTCCTCGCTTTCCGGTGTGACGTCGCCGTTGCAGGTGTACGTCCGAGCAAAAACGACGCTCGTCATTTCGACAAGCACGACGCGGTACCAGGAGCACTCCCCCACGCTCGTGCGCACCCACGCCACTCCGACAGAGGCAGAGCGAGCGAGCGAGCGAGAGAGAGAGAGGGCGCGGTTCTCTCTCCTCGCGCGCCTCCTCCTCCTCCGTTCTTCCTCGGGGACGGTGGCCGGGCGAGAGCCGGGATTGGCGCCTGCCTTCCCCTCGTCGTCGGAGCCTCTCAGGTGATGCTTTCGTGGGTGCCGCAGTTCTTTTCGACTCTTTGCGTGCTGCTTTCGTTGCCGTCCCGAATTGTAGTTGTGTGCTGGGGACAGCTGGGGAGTGCCCCTTTTGGGATAGTGCAATCTGCTCCCGCGTGGCGGATGTGGGTGATGAATGGGTTTCCCTAATTGTCGATCAACGGGACGATACTGATGATGTGGTTGCTGTTGCCGCCGCTGCCGCTGCATGCCGTTCTTTTGTCCCTCTCTCTCTCTCTCTCTCTCCTTTTTTTTCTTTTTTTCCCTTTTAGGCATTCCTGCGATATTTTCCTCTTTTCTCTCCTTTCTTTTGTTCCTGCCCATTTCGATTCTCGACCGGCAGCTGCATCTTTTCTCCCCATGTCCTTCGAGGTGGCCCCCTGATGAATTCGTGTTCTTGAGATGTTGGAAATGAGAAATCTGTAGCTGTTTTTCGATACTGCCAGACGGCGTTTCTCCATCATTTTTTTTCTTTTACGCTTGGCCATTCTCCATCATTTTTTTTTTCACTGCTTGGTCCTTTTTGAGGGCACATGACAAGTTTTATCTGTTTCGTCATTGTTTTCTGTGTAGACAGATAGAGGGCTTGAGGTTTCGGGTTTCTCGATTATCCTGTATGTTGCGTGGTTTGTGTTGTTCACCCCTGTGTTGCATCGTTTCACAAGCTCAACCCTTTTGCAGGGATTGATAGAACATTGGTTTGCTATCGAGTGTGCACAAAATTCTTCTTTGGAGAGGATAACGGCGAGTGTAGAAATGTGACCGTTTGAATTCAATCATACCTTGAGGATGGACAGCAGAGTAGAAACAGAGCCTCTCACGTGGGTGGAAGAATATGATGGACCAATTAATGCTCCTGTGCCACAGAAGAGGAAGTACCAACACAGGAAGAAGGAGTTTGTCGGTTGGGGATCGAGACAGCTCATCGAGTTTCTTAAATCTATTGGTAAAGATACCAGCCAACAGATCCCTCAAAATGATGTAGCAGATCTTATAACTAGCTATATTAAAGAAAATAAGCTTGTCCATCCGCAAAAGAAGAAGAGAGTTGTTTGTGATGAAAGGCTTCGCTCTCTGTTTGGAAGGAAAACTATTAGCAGACTTCAAATCTATAATCTGCTTGAAGCACATTATGCGGAGAACCTAGAGCAGTCGGACGAGGATTTTCTCTTCAGTTCTGGGGATGAGAACTTAACAGCCAAGCCTTCACTTCCTCAGAGAAAAACACCGAAGAAGAGAAAAGTGGTCGAAACTTCAGAAAGTTGTTTTGCTGCTTTGGTTCCCGATAACATCAAACTCATCTACTTGAAAAGGAGCTTAATTCAGCTTCTCTGCAAAGACTCTGCTAGCTTTGAAGGCAAAGTGGTTGGAAGCTTTGTAAGGGTAAAGTCAGATCCCAATGACTACCTTCAGAAGAATTCTCATCAACTTCTGCAAGTGACAGGTGATTTGCTGTAGTGATTAGCTTTTGGCAATGGTGGAAGCTGCATGGGTGCTTGCTGCATTTTTTTTCTCAAGCTCTGGCCCTTTCTTTTGTTAAGTCACTTTGAGACCTGTTGTATTGTTGGGAAGGACGTGCTCTGTGAAAGATCTGTCAAAATTTCTGTCTGTGGATTGTTTGTTCGCTTAGTTTTACTATAAGTTGAGGCGAAATAGCCGACATGCTATGTACACAACAAATGGACTATCGTTATTGTTTCACATTACTTCTGATGGTTTCTCTTATGCAAAGTAATTATGACTCGACAAAGGAAAATAAAGGGTGTGTTTGTTTCACTGAAAGAGCTTTACGCGAATTAGTTTTTTCGGACTTTCACGTGTTTAATTCGTTGAAAATGGTTATTCAATGGAAAGACACTTACGGTCAAAGAAAACACCCACGCTTAGAATTAGGAAAATGAATTCTTGGCTCAAAATAGAAAAAAAAATCATTCTTCCAATCATAACAAGTCTCTTTCCATAAATTCTAAGTCGCTTCTTCACCTTCTATCTTAAGATAGAATGTTATTTGTTTTTCAACATTCCACCAAATAGATGAAAGCTAACCATTTTCCTTGGAAATGATTTACGTGAAAAGTATTTTGCTTTATCGTGAAAATTCCAATGAGACAAACACACCTAAAGTTATTTGTGCTGTCTAGAAATATATTGCTCATTGTATCTTCTATCCTTCGACGACGTTTCCTCTATGTAGTGTCAGCCTGACGTAATAGCTTCGTCAATGCAGTGCCTGGCGATTAGATCATGCTTGTTCGAATCTAGTGTGAAATGGAATGAGATGATGTGGTTACGGGTATTCACGCAGCTTCCTCTTAAATATTTGAAAACTGATGCCGTTTTTATTTTCCTCTTATTTAGGTGTGAAAGGGGCCACAGGATCAGCAGATACGAGCACTCAAGTCCTCCTTCAAGTGGCTGGGTTGTTTAAAGACATTCCCATTTCCGTGCTTTCTGATGAGAACTTCACTGAGGTAATTGGCAGATGCTAGCTGTATTTTCTTCTGATTGAAACCATTGCCTGACTTGAGTAGGCTTGATACAGTCAAAGTTAAGGAGGCTTTGATGGTTTTAAATGCTTACAGTGTCTTTAAGGTGGAGATAAGGGAATGTGCATCTCTTTTTGAAAAAGCTTTCAGCAGATTGCAATAGATGGCCCCCTTCAAAGCAAATTTATTGCAAATTCTAGGCATAAATTAGATAAATTTTGGTAATTAAAGAGCCAGTTTCCAAAGTTGTTGGGGAAAATCGGAGTGCTAAATAAGATATTGATTGATTCTCCTTTCCTTTTGATCATACAATAGAACTACCGAACTTCTCTTTTTGGAGATTTTTCACTTTACTTAAGAAGATGAATGCACAATGGGCTTTTGCTTCCCAAGCTGCTTCTGTAGTAGGTAACTTAGAGCAGGACCACTAAGTAAAAGTTATTAATTTTGGCGATTTTTAACTTGAGCATTACTTCACAGACTTTTGCAGAATATTTAACATTACGATATTCTTCCTATGGTAAAAGAAGATAAACCTCTTCCAAGTTTCCAGCTCAGAACCAATTTTAAGGTTGAATAATTGGTAGAGTGGTGGGGCATGAAAAGAGAAAGTTGTATGACTAACTTATACGTGTATAAAATAGAGTAGGCATGGGGGAATTGCCTGAATCCCATCATGTCATCCAGGCCAAATGTGGTTTTCTAGCTAAGATGTTGATTAATGGGAAACTATGCTTGCATGGCGATTAGTTATGTGGGATTAATTAAAGTGATCGTACTGTCAATTATCTCCAGAGATACTTGAATAACTTGCCTGTGCATTTCCTACTTAGAAGTTGTCACCAGCTTTGGCATGCCCAAGGTCATAACCAACTATACTGGCTAGTGGCTTTAAAGGTCTCTTGATTGTAGCTGGTTGAGCATTTGCATTTTGAACTGTCACAATCGCATTTAGATGACTGGAGCTTCTTGTCCTCGGCAAATGGAAATAATTAAGTCGTGATGTGGTTCTATTCTAGTGATGAGAGTATAAGGTATTTTGAAATCAGTATAGCTGCCGTGTCAATTACAGTACAGCCGACTCAAGAAAGGGTTTGTCTACATTCCTGTTTCGTGGTTCTCGAAAGATCCTCAGTGACTTCTTGTTGCTCGAATGTGAAGCTTTCTGAAGATTTTTTCAAACCGTGGATCTGTGCCCATAATTTTACTTTCTAAATTTCTGCAGGAAGAATGTGAAGATTTGCATCAGAGAGTGAAAGATGGTTTGCTCAAGAGGCCAACTGTAGTAAGTTTTTCTTGTTATGAACTGTCAATCTTATGTAAATTATCAGAACATCATATTCCTACGCTCTTTTCAGTGTCATAAAATTAGTTTTGTGTTGCAGTAGTTGCTTGTGTATTTTTATTTTTCGTTATAGACCTGAGGCAGTGTCAGCCTTTTTTCCAAATTACAGCTCCTAGGGAAGTGTAGCACCTTCTTAATTGGACATCTGAACACTTAGAAGAGATTATTAATTGTGGGATGCATGTTGAAGAATCTCGTGGGACTTTTGAAGGGGAGCAGTAGGAGTATGACTGATTGAATTTGCGATTGGAAGCTGTTGATCAGTGGATTTAACATCTGTTAGTTTATTAGAATCTGGTCATGGGTATAAGATGCTCTTTGCATCTTTTCCCTCCATACTGGCCGTTTCTTTCACGCGGCCATTTCATTTATCTTGGCTCCTATGGCACCCGTTTTGTTGTGATCTGTCCTTAAATCTTCTAGAGTTCTGTATCGTGGATATCTTTTGTTTGTTCATACCTTTTTATGTGTGTGGGCTCTGTTGCTAGAATCACCCAAAAAAAAAAGATGAAATAAAGAAAAACTCACAGCTGAAGCATTTGCCTACTTTCAAATCCCCTTGGAAATGTAAGCAGCAGGAAGTTCTGATCTTCTATGACAAGAGCCAAAATGGGATTTTATCTATAACGTTTTTTATAGATCTGAAAGGTCTTCATAGTTATCTAAACTGAGTAAGGTTAAGCCTGTTTATGTGCCTGCATTCTTCTTGTTATTGCTAGGCATCATTCTTTGAACTCCCATCTTAACCTGCTCCACTATGACTAGTCCACACTGATGAAGTAGAAATTTTTGATAAGCTGATACATTTTTTGGAAAACTTGATGTCATTTCTATCGACGTTCAACGTGAAATTAGTCTAGTGTGACGATAGAGTGCGACTAACGGTCCATTGGAGTTCAATAAAAAGGCATTCACATTGATCTTTCCTCTATAGTGGAAATTTTATGTGTTGCACTTGCCATAGGGGATTCTATATATCTTTTAACTTGTAGATAAGCTTCTTTATGACTAGCTGATTTTGTCTTAAGCAAGCTTTCCATGCACCATAGCTGATCATACTGGCCTTTCACTTAGACTGAAAGGAAAGATTCTTTGCAGCCTGCTTTTGTTGAACTAACCCAGTTTTATGGCGTTCTCTTGCAATTGCTTCTGGCTCACTTATGTGGCGCTCTTTTAGTTATTGCTATTGTCAGTGCTTGTCAATTGCTTTGAATTTGTTTTTTTCCCAAAAGGAATGCATGCAGTTATTTATTAGTAGATAAATTCTTTCAAGATTAAACCATTCTACTTGACAAAGCGGAACCTGAATTTTGAATATTTCACTTATGGTTTTTGCTGAGGCTCGTTTACACTTGGTTTTTTGGTAGGTAGAATTCGAAGAGAGAGCTCGAATTTTACATGAAGATATAACAAAGCATGTAAGATCTCATCTACCTTGTTTGAATTCTAAATTGAGCAGTTGACATTGCACAGTAATATTAGCAGCATTTATCCTTGTATTACTTTTCTTTAAAAGTATGCACAGCTAGTTTCCATGCTAGGAAGCCCCATCAATCATCACAGATTTGTTTCTGGTTCTGGTCAACATTTTTAATAGTACCTTGAGAAAAGGGTGAAAACCTCTTATTGCTTAATCTGGTTTAGAAGAATTTCTTGATGTATGTAGCGTTAAATCCAATATGTTGATGCATGGATAGCATGGATTAAGAGACGAATACCAAGAAAACTTGACAATATAATTTAGTTCAGTATAGTAGCCTCAGTTGTATGAGAATACAAACAAATGGAGTCGAGTAGAAGGGAGTGGTGGACTCAAGTCTACTCTTTATAATCTGGTAGGGGAGTGATCACTGGAGGCCCGAAACAAGAATGCTCAGGTATAGTGCTGCTTCTAGAGCCCTTTAGGTTGGTGAAGGGGATAAGAATGAACTGAATCCCACCTGCGAAAGGGGGAAGTGTTGCTGACCTATATATGTTGAAGATGGACCCAACCTTATGAGGTGCGTTTGGTTGACAAAACAGTGGGGCTTAGTTTATGCTTGGCCAATGTGGGCAATAACTTGTATGGGTCAGGCTAGGTTGTCACACTATATGGCCGTAATTAAGTCACACTGTTTGGCTTTGCATAAGCCTGCTTTCTCATGTTTGCCTTGAAGAACAATTTTTTTCCCATCAATGTCATTGCGTATCTGTTTTGATACTCTTGGCGTCTGGATTAATCTTCGACTGACCTTTCTTCTTTCTCATGCCTTTCCCTTTCAAGTGGCTTCCAAGGGAACTTGCTTTGCTGCAGAGTCGTATTGAACGAGCCAATGAGAAGGGCTGGCGCAAAGAATATCCTTTTGCCTGTGCTGGAAATTTTTGCTTGAGTAATAGGTGTTGGCCACCACACTGATGTGCATTTGAAAAAATGCACAAGATGAGGATTCTTCAATAATATCATTCAGTTGGATTGCTAACTTAGATCAGTTCAAAGTTAGCAGCACAGTACCTGATGCTGCTATCTTGTTGTGGGGGTTCTCACCATATATCATTTATGTTGAGACCAGTAACTTGAGACCTGCATTGTTTTATGACAAGCTCCAATACTAGGAACTAGTCATTTTAATTGGTTAAAGTCATATGAATTATTGAAGCCAACAAGTTAAGATTATGTGATAATGTTTATTCCAATCATTGGCCTTCCGTGTTGTTCTTTGATCCTCTCTGTGATCTTGGTGGTGAATGAGCTTTGGCTTTAGTATACTCTAAGGATAATACCTATGTATTTTTTGACTGCATTTTCCTCTAGTTCTAGGATTGTATGGGTACAATTGCTTACTGTTTCCTGCATTTATTGCCATATAAAACATAAAATATGTTTATGAGGTCCATGATTGCTCAATAAAGGAATGTTCTGTGTCGTGATTGATGGATTTGTAATGACACAAGGACTGGGAATTGGTTACAACTGAATTGACCTGGAGTTGTTTTTTTTTTCTTGCCAAAAACTATAGCAAAACAGGATCTAATTGGAAACTATTTAGTGGCAAGGCATCCCCAGAGTCTCAGCCTCCTGTAAGAAAGACCTGCGTTCACAGAACACTGCTAGTTATTAATGACACGAGGCATTATTGCTGGTGATAGTCCGGTGAAATAATTGTCACTACATATGGAAAGAAAATTAATCATATCTGATTGAATGGAATGGTTCCCTGAAAGCATCCTATTTTTGAAATTTCACGCTTTTCTGCCCCTGGAAAGTAAAGTAAGGCTATTTGTTATCCAATGCATACATTATCACATTGAGGATGTACGTGAAATTCTATATTTTGAGGCTATACTTGGTGATGGGTATTGGTCACCTGCTATTTTCAGATTGAATATTTGCCTTGTTATTCGAAGGTGCGCTTGACCTGACCATGCTATGCCTCTGTTAGTGACCCAGGCAGAGAATATGCTTATGTGAATGCCGGAATAGTCTTTTTGACGATTCCAATCAGTTCAATCGATCACTCAGTTCCACACTTGCTGTTACGTGATGGAAGCTTGTGATAGTTAAAGCTTTGTTGCAATTAAATTGCCGTTACTTTGTTGAACACTGGCTTACCATATCATGGCCCAACGTTATTGTTTATAACCAGACATAGCAGACAGCATCTAGAATCTTAGTTTCCCTGGCTGAAAATTGTTGCGTTCTTAACTCCCTTTCCTTTGCCCCCTCTTTTGGTATTAAGCTATTAATCGGTTCCTTAACTTATTCAAATTTGTACGTTGTTTGAATACTTGGAGAGGAGGAAGCTGCTCCAGACTCCTGAAGAGCAAGCACGTTTGTTGCGTGAGATTCCCGCAGTGATTGCAGATGGAGTAGAAATTGATTCTACAGATATTCCGGACGATTTAGAAGTAATCAATACATCGCCAAGATTGCTCCATGGGGAAAGTTCACGGGAGGCTAAATGTGCTACTACGGGCAATATTGTACCAGTGACTAAGATACCTTGGAGGACCAACTTGGAAGGTATGTACGGGCACTTTTTATTTAATGACAGGCATCTGCATGGACTAATCAAATGGGTGCATCCAAGGGGAACCATGGATTTAAAACCCGACCCAAAAAAAAAACCAACTCTCTCCCTGGGTGTGAACAAAACAAAATTCATCTCTTAGTATTTGGTTTGTTGTGTTGGGTCATCGATGTCAATTAAAATATTCTACTCTGAGGGGCATTGCATTTTCACCTTGCTTTCCCTTTCCCGCTGCCAATTAAATTCATCTGCTCTCATTTCAACATCCTTTATTCTTCCTCTTCCACATCAGCATCCTTCTCTTCGAGGCTTAAGCTCCACAATATCACTAAATTTCATGCTCCCATTCAGGAACCTTTAACTTTGCCAGTGAAAGCCATCAAGGCTTATGCTGACCCACCCATCTTTATTTGTCTGTACTTTTCCTGCTAGAATTTCTATGTTTTTGTTTGTTATTATAAATATCTTCTAGTTAGAGGCCTATTCAAATTGGTGAGCCTTAGAACAACTTGTTGGATTTTGCTTTATGGTTCGTCTTTGCCTGCTTCAATATCTTGAGGTGAAGATTAAATTAAAGAGAACAGACCATAGGGAAGAAATTAATCTTCTTAAAGTTACCTGAGAAAAAGTAGATCCATTGGAAAGCTTGAAAATGTACCTTTGGTAATATTGGGGTATAAAGTCGATGTGGGAAGACTTTGTTGTTGGAGTTTGTGATAAAAGCGCCATCTTGTACCTTTCTATTGCATCCAGTGCAATATTCATTCTGCTTGGATCGAGTCTGGTGAGCTTTTCTCAACCAGACCTGATCAATAGCATTCCCAGTTGAACTTTTCTTGCTGCAATTTCTGGTTATTACATGAATGCCTTTACTACCCTGTTTAACGAAGAGAATCCCTGAAAAAGGGATGAATAATATTCTTGCTCTATTTGGGAATTAATAGGAGAATTTGGGGTGAGTTTCGCCAGAACTCTTGGTAGAGCGCAATAAAAATAAGGAAGAGTTGGAACCTAGAGAATTAAATGTTTCGGGTCTTCTTCCTTTAATGACTAATTTTATACAAATATATTACCGCTATCGGATCTATTTTTATCTGCACCAGAGAGAGTTCAAAGGCTGAGAACAGAATGGGAGTTTCAATTACACCTTGAATAAAGCCATTTACATTGCCCGATACAAGTTAACTTACCTTTTTAATAAACGAATGACAGATAATCAGTTGTGAGCCAATATACTCTTATCCCGTCTGCTGCTTTGCTTATGAGAGTAATTCCAGATTGCAGTTAACATTGTGATGAGCAGGGATCAGTTTTCTGAAAGTCATCAGCTATGTCAATTTGTCATTTTCATTACTATCTATGCATGTTAAGATGGTGAGGACCATTCCCTGTAATTTGTGTCATAATTTGCAGAATACCGGAATGGTGTTCGTGTTTCTGGATACGAAAAACAAGTGGTAGAAAATCAGAGAAATGAAGAAGGACCTGGTAAGATGGAGAGCAGGGATCAGTTTTCTGAATGTCATCAGCTATGTCAATTTGTCATTTTCATTACTATCTATGCATGTTAAGATGGTGAGGACCATTCCCTGTAATTTGTGTCATAATTTGCAGAATACCGGAATGGTGTTCGTGTTTCTGGATACGAAAAACAAGTGGTAGAAAATCAGAGAAATGAAGAAGGACCTGGTAAGATGGAGAAGCAAGGGTTTCAGGGAACGGAGGATGAGGAAATTCACGCAATTCAGAATATTGAAGAATGTGAACAGCGACCAATAATAGATGCTAGTAAGGAAGAAAGACGCGTGATTTTCGAGAACGGCTTTCATGGAACAAAGGGTAAGAGTGTTCAAGCGCCGAAGGTAGTGATTGATTTGACCGGTGATGATGAAGATGAGGATCCTAGCAGTTGCCAGGGTCAGAGCCATGATTATAACCCGGAAAGCTTGATATGGCACTATGTTGATCCCCTAGGCATAGTCCAGGGTCCTTTCTCGCTTGCATCGCTAAACCGTTGGCGTCGGGAATACTTTCCTCCCGATTTCAAGATATGGAAGGTCGGTGAAAGCCAGAGCAAAGCAATATTGTTAACTGATATACTGCGCAGTATGTGCATTAAGTAACGGGGCAGACATTTTTGTTACTTGTCAATTAGGTTTCACCTGTGATTTTAGTGACCCTTCTTTAACAAACCCCAGAATTCGTTGGGCCTGGGGAATGAGTTATACTCATACGGACCGGAGGAATTACCGCTTTGAGTTTTGGTGTCTCTGAATCAGCAGCAAATAAATAAGCTGGTCGTCTTGTTTTCTTGTACATTCCTTACATCTTGTTGTAAATGAGACCATTTCATTTCAACCAGTTTGAAACTGTGCCTTCTCATTAAACTTCGATACCCTGCAAAGATGTGAATTGCAGCAAATATGCAGCTGAGCGTTGAATTCACTATGTACTTTGTTAGTTCTCTCGATGTGCTCGTCTTTGCTTGATTGCAGGATTGCCTAGGAGGAGCGCAATTTATCCGTCAACCCGTTTTACTTCTACCCTGTGAGCATATTCCAAGGATGGTACTGCATCAGTGATCTATTCTCAAGTCTTACTAATACAGGATCGCATCTCACTGGGGTTTTCCTTTTCATAAGAGGTGGACACATACTTCCATTTTTTGACAGTCCCTGTGATGTGCTATACGGAGTTTTGAGTGAGAGGGAAGCATGCAAGCGGTAGGTAGATTGACTTGGTGCTCGGCACGGATCCTGCCTACCAAACCCCATCTTTCCATTTAGAGGGATCAATGCACGTAGAGTTTTTTTAGAGCTCACATTGAAGTGCATATTATCAGGAAATTCCAGATTAATTGGTTGGACAGTCACAATTCCAGAGATAATGGCAATGTTACGTTATTCTCGCGGCATTTGCCTCGAGGACGGTTTTGTTTTACCAACGTTCGTAAGATCAAACCTTGCAATAAAAATCGAAAGTCCAGGGTAAGACGGGGAAATAAAAAAAAAACCAACGCGTTTCTCCATCTAATCAATCTTTGAGTTGTAACAAGAATATTTTAACATGGGATCACTGACTTAACTCGGCTACGTGGCAGACACCGAACTGGACAAAACTGGTTGCTTTTGACCAAAAGCCAAGGCTGCTAAATCCGGGCGTTATTAATTACTTTGTTTATGGACTAAACGGCCTAATTCTAAAAAAAAAATCCTCAACTTTACACTTTGTCCTAATTATATCTTGAATTTTTTTTTTCAAGAAAAATCACAGACTTTTATCCGAGTCTCAAATCTACCCTCCTATTATAAATCCGTCCAATTAACGTCAGAAAAAAAAAAAAAAGAGAACCGGTAGCTGCGGCGATGGCCAAGCCTTCGCCGGTGGCCGCCGCCACAGCCGCCGGGAAGGAGCAGCGACCCTCGCCTGGGCCTTCCCGAATGCCGGCAACCCTTGCCGGCCCCGGGCGAGTCGTTGACGAGAGCGTGCGGCCCCCGATTTGGGGGAGGGCGCGACCCTCGCCCCAGATTGGGGCTACACGCTCTCGCCGGCGACTCGTTGGGGCCGGCGAGGTCGTCGGCCTTTGAGAAGGCTCAGGCGAGGGTCGGCGACCCTCGCCGGCGACTCGCCTAGGGCTGGCGAGGGTTGCTGGCCTTCGGAAAGGCCTAGGTGAGGACCGCTGCTCCTTCCCGGCGGCTGTGGCGGCGGCCACCAGCGAAGGCTTGGCCACCGCCGCAGCTGCCGGTTCTTTTTTTTTTTTTCTGACGTTAATTGGACGAATTTATAATAGGATGACAGATTTGAGACTCGGATAAAAGTCTGTAATTTTTCTTGAGAAAAAAAAATTCAGGATATAATTAGCAAAAAGTGCACAGTTTAAAGTTTTTTTTGGGTATTCAGCCGTAAACAATGACGTAACTTTCCCTGGAATTTGGCTTACTAGCCACCGGAAAGGCTGGAGCGACATGGCAATTCCTTGACCTGGAAAAGTCAGAAGTTGTCTCCAGATTAATCGCTCTTAATAAGAAATCTTCTGGGGTCCACGATTTGAAATCCTCGATGACACGCAACCCAATCACGACAGAACAAAAACTGAGAAACAGGCGGACAAAATGGAAGAGCGATCCACGTTGATGCAGGGGTCGCGGCAGCTGGCGAGCGTGGGCCATGCAGCACGAGTGGCTCGCATCGTTCCCGTCCCCATGTCAAGGGGAAAACTTGGTCATGGCCTCCCCTCCTTCCCCAATTTCCCTTTCTGGGGGATCATCCATGTGATGTGAACAATCACACTATGAATGAATTGTCACGTTTCCTCCCCCCTCTCTCTCTCTCATGCATGAGTGCGGGGGTTCGCGTATTCCAATGTTTAAAAAAAGAACGTGAAATCTTTGATTCTTTGTGGGTTTTTCTTTGCATGGCTTCTTCACATCACATCTCCTTTGGGATTAGTATAATGCAGAGGGGGACTGTGAAGCAAATAGTGACCCCTTTGGCCTGTATCAATTATTGCTCCCCCACCCCCCCCCAAGCAAGTAGAAAACAAAGGCAAATTATATAGAAACGATGATAAGTTTCCGTGATGGCCCTATTCTTGATTGTCCATCCCATTCTTCTTTTATATATATATATATATGTTATGAGCTCACACTGATGTGCCAGCGGTGCTCGAGAATCATGGCTTTTTACAATATTGCCTATGATTATTGCACGACCCTTTGGTTACGGCTTTCATTCAACAAGGAAAATTACTAAAAAAGTTAGTTTTTTTCGTTCAAGATTCGGGGGTCAATCACGAATACTGTAAGATGTGTCATGTTGCCTATGATTATCGCATGACTTCGGACATTTTCCTAAAAAGGGATGTGGGAAAATGATTGAGGTTTCGATTGTTTCTTCCCCGTGAGCCCATAGCGCATCTCATCGTTGGGTTCTAGAAAGAGAATAAACAATCACGGTCGTCTCCAGATACGTGTTGCAGTCGAGGCAGCCACCATTCAATAGCACGTGGCTTGACGTCATTGGGTGGAATGGGAAAACGAAGGGCGGTGGATTGGTACCACGTGGAAATTAGATAAATCACACTCCAAAAACAGATATTATAAGTGATTTTGCTTTTCGTGTACGATTACGCCATGTGGTTCCAACTTCTAAGTATAGACTAGTAGCAGTGGACCAACTTTTTATTTTTTTTTCATTTTTAATATTAATAATAAAAAACCAACTATTTTCCTGTGTCCCTTTAGTTATATAATCAAGGGAGCCCTTTAGTTTCAATACTTATTTTGTGTCCACTAATTGGAAAGCTAATTCCATGATATTTATTCTTTTTATTAGACTTTCAAAAGTCTATACCTTTTTGGCCTTCTAGAGTGCAATATTTCATTTTCAAGTAATCGGCGAATTTTGCTCCAACCAAAAAAAAAAAAGTAATCGGTGAACCACTTGGCTATCAAAAATCCATGTGGGTGAATTTATTATGTTATTTAAACTCACGAATCAATATTCACGATTTTCAAGTTAGAATAATGTATTTATAACTTCAGAAAAAAGAAAGTTTCGATTAAATTGTTTGCTTGGAGTAAGTCAAATGATGCAGGCCCTAATTAATGCTGTATCGATTTTCAAAGAAAGTTTTCCGTCTGTCCTCACTTTGGACATCCAGAGGGCGACTTGACATTTATCCCACTCACTTTTGATTTTGTTTTCTCATTGCACAGTGGAAACTCATCACGTCAACTTTTCATGATTGAAAATTTCGCCCAAATAAAATTGGGCGGTTAAAAAGAAGTCAAAGGATAGGTTGAAGTTGCAAATTTAAGAAATAAATGAACTTTCTCCTATTAGCAACAATTTCATAATCTCTCTCAAGATTTTAAGTTGGGCAAGAGCATAAATGTATGATTTTTGGATTGGATCGGACCGGATCGAAAACCGCTCAATCCCTAAAATGCAGGGATTTCTTGAATCAATGTATGATTTTTGACAAGGATTAGGATGTTCAATAATTTGTGTAATAATGAGAGAAAAATAACATAGGGGAAATTGTTAAATATAAACTGGATTTTCCCGACCATCCGGATCCCAATCACGTCTCCCCACGCAACCATTTGCCATTCAGTCTCTCTCCTCTCTCTGCATCTGTATCTGCATCATCACCTTCCGACAAAACACCATGAATTTGCAGAGGGCTCATTAATAACGTGATATCTCCTTCTCTCTCTCCATGTCTCTTTCTCTCTCCATAGCAGAAGGAAAAGCAGCTTGCTTCTGATGTTGTCCTGACGCAGACTTTCGGGCAGTCAACCGGCTCAGCTTGGCGTGCACTGAATGTGCTGACACGGGTCCTGCTCCTTAACTCTCTGCTCATTCTCGTCCTCTGCTGGGTCTGCTGATCGAGTGGTCCAGGTGGGTACCTCCTCCTTCCTGTTCGTTTTTCTTGTTCCGGTTTTTTTTTGTCATGCTCCCTCCCCCCTCCTCCCTGCTTTGCTTATGCATCTGGGTCTTCTCGACCCATGTCCGAGTAGAGCGTGGATTGAGCAAATTTGCTGATTGAGCAAATTTGCTGATCTTGATCGCCTCTCGCTTGGAAAGTTCCCGTCTTGCCTTCTCGAAATGGCAGTGGACCCTTCTTGATGTGTCTTCTTTATTTGGAAAAGCCGGGATCATAGCTCGTGGAATCGGTGGATTTCTTTCGTGGGCTGAATCATTTGGTTATGCAGGTCGAAGTCACTGCACGCTTTGCCAGAGAAAGAATCCGGACATTGGTTTGAGGGGACTATGGACCGGGAGAACCGTGCGAACAATGGCGAAGATGAGCGCGATGTTGAGAATGAGGCGCTGCTGGATGGGAAGGAGATCGAGAGGTACTGGTCCGGGATATCGGAGAAGAACATGACCTTCAGGGAGCCTCTTCTCGTCAAAAGGGTCAATACCACCTCCCAGATTGCCATCGTCGGCTCCAATGTTTGCACCATCGAGAGCCTTGACTACGAGTATGCTGTTTCTCCTTTATACGTTACTCGTCGCACTCGCGTCTGTTATGTTCATTCGTGTCCTTTTTCGGGTCATTCATATTACCCGAACGCTCGGTCCGGATTATGATAGGCGGCTTGCCTCTAAGGATGTAAACAAGATGACTCGAGTTGACAAAGCTCGCTACTTGAACTTGAGTCAACTCTGGAGTTCGATGCCCGAGATTTGACTCAAGCTTCATCGAACCTTGTATTTTGTGCTCAAGCTTGACACTGAATTACTCAATATACGCCAGACCAAATCGGCTCAATTAAATTGTAACGGTGGTATAGTAAGATTTAGAAAACGAGGCTCAGACTCTGTGCAAACTTGGATCTAGAGAAATCTTCATTAGAAGCACATTACTAAATCTCTGTTATGCACTTGCGAGCAATCAAATTTTCAAAAGGAATTCAAAATCTATTGCATTGCAGTCGAGCAGTGTCCAATTTTAGAAGGCTTTAATGAAAATAATAAATAAATTCAGGACTCAAGCCTCAAAGAAATTGACTTGCATCTCTTACCTTACGCATAATATATGCACAGACAAAATATTGAATGCGAGAAAGACAGGAGGTCAGGAAACAGTAAAAGTCAAGTGAGAGAATAGTGACACCACTTATTCTTGTGTCCTTGCATGTGCGTGCGCGAGTATTCTTGTGTTCCGAGAACTTTTGAGGTCACCATGTTGTTTCTCTACTTACCATGATTGCAATTATTGATTATAATTGCATGCGAAACTCCATTCTTGTATGAGGGAGATAATAGAAGCTGCATTTATGTTGTGGTTCCCACGATGAATGTTGGAAATTAGGATGTGAAACTTTAAATGGCGAAAGTTTAGGTTTGATTTCTCTGCAATGATCTTTTTTAAAATGTGGTTGGCAAAAATCCCAAAATACTGAAATCCACTCCTCAGCTGTATTGCTTCTCTTTTTTCCTAATGACAGGATTGTTGAAAACGAGTTATTTAACCAGGACTGGAGGTCAAGGAAGAAAATTCAAATATTTCAGTACATTCTGCTCAAATGGGCCTTTGCACTTATCATAGGTCTAGGTACTGGATTAGTTGGCTTCTTCAACAATATTGCAGTCGAGAATATAGCCGGGTACAAGCTGCTACTAATTACTGATCTCATGTCTAAGAAGAGGTGAGCATGTTTTTCTTGCGCTCTTTTTGTGCATCTCTATTCTTGTTTTTCTTTCTTTCTTTCTTCTTGGGGTGGGGGTTGCATCTTTATCATCTCTCTGAGCATTTATCTAAACATGTAGTGTTAACCATGGTACCTTGGGTCTGCCTGCTTTTATATGTTGCAAGATTTTTTGTAGCATTGATTTGCTTGGATCTCTTTACTCTGACCGACTAATTCCTTTTCTGTGTGTGCATATGCTTGTGTGCGGATGCGCATTTCTATGGTGCGCTCGGGTGTTGGTGCCTTAGTATGTGTATTTGCTCCCTCCTTTGCCAAGTGTGATGTGATACTGGTTTCAGTGCAGATATTTTGCAGCTTTTGCAGCATATGCCGGTTGTAATGTGGTGTTGGCAACAGCTGCCGGTGCCCTTTGTGCTTTCATTGCTCCAGCTGCTGCAGGTTCTGGTATTCCTGAGGTTAAAGCCTACCTCAATGGCATCGATGCATATTCCATCTTAGCTCCTAGTACCCTTTTCGTAAAGGTAAGAATAAGAAGTAATGCTTGTCTTGCATAATGGAAGTCTTCATCTGCTTATTCCAAACTGGACTTTTTCAAATAGGTGAATGCAACGAGATGGATACATGCAGAATATGATTGTTATTTATGATACTTTTCCGTCTTTCTTTGGTAGCTGTCCAGTGTCTTTACTGGTATGTTTTTGTCTAGCATCAGAATGAAGACAATATCATGCACTGGTTTCACGGCATCAATTAGAGCGATAGGAGTGGAAACAGACTCTCACAGCTGATATCCAAAATAAGCTATAGAACGAATACTGATTGCTCAGAACATGTCAATATGCTTTGCATATTCTTTTTCACTTGGTCACTTACTCTCTTGAAGGAAAATATCTGTGTAGTAGTCTGTCCACAACTTTCTGCATGTCCTTCCTCACTATGATATCAGTTTGACCCCTGTTCACTGGACATATTGGAGAGCAAACACAAGCTTATTGTGTGATCTTGAATAGCCAGGAAAGTATGCACCCTATTATGGTTTAGCGACAAGCACTGCACTGCATTTTCTGTCATCATGTTGTCTTTTATGGTAATCTATCCTCCAGTTTGACACCTATGAACAATTTGTCAGATATTTGGCTCCGTCCTCGGTGTCTCTGCTGGGTTTGTCGTGGGCAAAGAAGGGCCTATGGTGCATACAGGGGCTTGTATAGCCTCTTTACTTGGACAAGGGGGCTCTCACAGATATCATTTGACTTGGAAATGGTTGAGATATTTCAAAAATGACCGAGATAGGCGAGATCTGATTACTTGTGGAGCTGCTGCTGGTGTGGCAGCTGCATTTCGTGCTCCAGTTGGCGGTGTCCTCTTTGCCCTTGAAGAGGCAGCTTCATGGTCTCTCTCTCTCTCTCTCTCTCTCTCTCTGTCTCTCTCTCACCAGCTTCTTGCTAATGACCAGATGAGTTATTGTTGGGAACCCTAAAAGTACACGATAGTGAGATTTTCTTTTGGCTAGGCTTTAGCGAGATTTACATTGCATTTTTACATGGAACTTAAAAATTCGTGCATAGGAGAACTCTTCAATTATATCATTATACTTTTTTTATCCTGCAGGAACTTAAGTAAAGTTATTTTTCTTGTCAGTCAACAATATCTTTGATGTTTAGTACAAGAACTTGATGATAAATACTTTGCGTTAAAGATCATAGTTGAATTTTCACCTGTCATTTTCTTTCGGCGCTTATTCTAAATATACTCCTATGGGGAAGTGTGTGGAGAACCTCATGTGATGGCATGCAAATGATTCAACTCATATTTTCTTGCTATATACATTTGAAGTCTACTCAATCCTTCCACTTCCCTATTTTCTTCCTATATAGATTTAAGCATCTCATTTTGGCTAACACCGAGCGAATTATACTGCCTTACCATATCTCAGTATTTGGTTGAATTCATGATGCACAACATACATGATCGGATATTTTAATGTGCTCTTTGAATCTTGGCTTGACATCCCACAACCCTCTTTCCACACCCCCCCCCCCCAAGAAAAAAAAAGTTGTGGTTTGACCATTAGATGCTCAATTAGGTTGCTAATTGGACGAATGGATAAAATGGAATGTAGGGGCTCGCCCTCACCTGTTTGCTAGAAAACCTATCGTTTTATGAATTACTTTTTATCTTTGGATAGATCGAGCAGATTCTTTCATCAAATGGTCAAAGCTGTGACTACTAGAAGTTTCTGATGTGCATCCTTCTTGTTCTTTGTTCAGGTGGCGGAGTGCTCTTCTTTGGAGAACGTTTTTCACAACAGCGGTGGTTGCTATAGTGTTAAGAGCTTTCATAGAGTACTGTTCTACAGGAAAATGTGGGCTATTTGGCCAAGGTGGTCTTATAATGTACGATGTCAGTTCAGCCCAGGCATCATATTCTGGTGCAGATATAATAGGAGTTATAATCTTAGGAGTTATTGGAGGCCTCTTGGGGAGTCTCTACAATTTTCTTATAGACAAGGTCCTACGAGTTTACAGCATCATTAATGAGTAAGTCCTATCAAACTTGTTTGGTTTGTTTTGCTTATTTATTAGCTCCCTAGGAACATACTGTAAAAGTTCTCTCTCTTTACAGAAAGGCATTTTCGGTAACAATGACTAGAGGTTTCTATAATACAGAGAAAGCTCATGTTTATTTAAACTTGTTTGGTTTTCTTTGCTTGTGTGTTAGCTCCCTAGGTATGTACAGTAAGAATTTTCTCTCGTACAGTAAGGCATTCTCGGCAACAGTGACTAGAGGGCTCTACAATACAGAGAAAAGTGATGTTTAATATCCTATACGGTGTTTTAATTACTGCAGGCGAGGTGCTTCTTTGAAGATCTTGCTTGTTATCACCATTGCCCTCTTGACTTCGTGCTGTTCTTTTGGCCTTCCATGGCTTGCCCAGTGCAAAGCCTGCCCTGCCGAGTCAGTGAGCTGTCCAACTGTTGGAGAATCTGGCAATTATGAGAGCTTCCAGTGCTCTTCAGGCTACTACAATGATCTTGCTTCCCTCTTTTTGAATACCAATGACGATGCTATCCGCAACCTGTTCAGCACTAGTACCACAAAAGAATTTAATATATCCAGTCTGTTTATTTTCTTTGGTGCTGTCTACTTTCTTGGCATCATTACTTATGGCATCACCATTCCTTCTGGTCTTTTTATTCCTGTTATACTTGCCGGTGCCTGTTACGGTCGTCTTGTTGGGAGACTTTTCGAATCTGTCTCACAACTTGACACAGGTCTCTATGCCCTCCTTGGTGCTGCATCATTCCTTGGTGGCACAATGAGAATGACTGTCTCACTTTGCGTTATATTGCTTGAGCTCACAAACGACCTCTATCTTCTTCCCCTTGTTATGCTGGTTCTTCTTGTCTCCAAAACAGTGGCAGATAGCTTCAACAAAGGTATTTATGATCAAATAGTTAAACTTAAAGGCTTGCCTTACATGGAGGCCCATGCAGAACCCTATATGAGGCAACTGGCTGCACGCGATGTGGTTACTGGACCATTAATTATGTTCTCAGGCATTGAGAAGGTAGGGACCATATTGCATGCTTTGAGGAATACTGGCCATAATGGGTTTCCTGTGATAGACGAACCGCCTTTCTCAGAATCTGCAGAACTTTGCGGAATTGTTTTGAGGTCTCATTTGCTTGTGCTGCTCAAGTGGAAGAATTTTTCAAGGGAAAGGGTGATTAGTGGAGAAGAGATCTTACAAAAGTATGCTGCTTTTGATTTTGCCAAGCCGGGGTCTGGAAAGGGGATCAAGTTGGAGGATTTAGATATTGATGATGAAGAGATGGAAATGTACATTGATCTCCACCCTATTACAAATGCATCCCCGTACACGGTGGTTGAGACGATGTCACTTGCCAAAGCTGCGATACTCTTTCGTCAACTTGGTCTGAGGCACATGTGTGTGGTACCGAAGAGTCAAGGGGTAAGATCCATACAACCTTTTCTTTTATAATAACTTCACTGTTTAAGAGGTCTTAACTCACGAAGCTTGGGCTGTGATATTTTCCGATATAGAATGACATTTAGGATTCTTATGCTTGTTGGTGAATTATCTTAGTCTCGCTTACTGAAATTGGAAAGTGACTGCTTTTGTTTAGTTTTAACCAGGCAAGTTGCTTGACATCTCTAAGTGGTCATTTCTCAATGGTGAAACAATCTTTTCTTCACTCATACTACAAACCGTGTCTCACCAGTTTTTGTTGCTCTCTTTCTATCGCTGGTTTTGCAAAGAAGAATATATCAAACAGCTAGCGATATGCTTATATGAACAAAAATTCACAGTAATCTCTCTAATCTTTGCAGAGGCCTCCAATTGTTGGAATTTTGACGCGTCATGACTTCATGCCAGAGCACATTTTGGGACTTTATCCTCATATCAAGCCACACAAAATATTTTGAATAAACATCACTTTGGTAGTGGTTGATTGAGATCAGGATGAAATGAACTTTGTCGAAGGCACCTCGGTTTCCTATGAGTGAGCGTTTTCCAAGATTACAAGAGTGACTTAGCAAAAGAAGTGGAATTAGAAGACAGATCATACCATTCAGACACCTTATCCAGTCTTATGTACATTTTCAGGTGTGGATAAATTTTATTCGCGAGGCTGTTATTGCACGCATGAAGATACCGTTTTGAGTGAGTGGAAAAAAACCAATTCAGCCTTCTCTCTGTTTTTTTTTTTGGTCGTTTTCCTCTTTATACTTCTATGGTATTCTGAGAGTTAATTTCTCTTTCCTTTTGTATAGATGATATAAGTTCCTTCATACATGAAAGGATTCGCATCTTCTAAGATATCGTTTTGAGTGAGTGGCCAGCTTATATTTGTGCTACAACATTTGGCCAACATTGCAGACTGCTTTTCAATTTTGTGCATATTTTTTAAATTTAAGGGTGTTCGTTGCACTCAACTGCTGCATTTAGCCTGATCGCTGCTTTCCCTGCGCAGACGGTCTGTTTAACCATTTACTTCGTTGTTTCAGTTGTTTGCTATAAGCATCTCATGGGGACTTTTCGCGCTTGTTTGGTTGGATTGCCAACTCATACCGATGTTTGTTAACCTAAATTAATCTCCATGCAAATGGATTAATTACCAATCCACTGTGGCATGGAGGTGGTGATTTCCATTCACATAGCTCATTTAAAGACCACAAGGAGATGCGGTGAATAGATAGTCTAAGCCTTTCTGGGCTCATCGAAAGACTAGGAGCAAAGAAGACCTGCAAAGGTTGTCCATGCACCTGGCCACTATAACTCATCTGAGCTATGGAGATAGTCCAAAATCCTCCATGAAATGTCTTAATCAAAATAGAAAACTTTCTTATCAAATATACTTCTCTCTCTCTCTCTCTCTCTCTCTCTCTCTCTCTCTCTGTCTCTCTCTATATATATATATATATACATACATGGCGTCTCAAACCAGTACAGCCAAATCACCTCCAAGGGGAGCCGTGTCACAAGTAATCGATTAACTTAAATTGAGAAACTCTCTTCAAATTCTCAACATTATACGTCACGCAACTTCTCACCCCGAATAACAAGGTGCTTTCCATCTTCAGCGACATCAAATCAATAATGAAAAATAGAGAGGATTCCGTTTTTGTATCCAAGCCTAGAACAGTATCATCAATTGGACAGTCATTTTTCTTTCTACGACATGCAAAGTAGAGGTGAAAGGACTTTAAGGTGAAGAGATGGCTCTAACCAATGATATCAACAACTGGTATGATATGTTTGGTCATGTGAAGGAACCATGATCATGATCAGAACGAACGTCCCATGAATTCATAATTACAAGTGGAAATCTTCAACCATTGATACAATAATCATCGCACGAACTACAATATTTTCACTATCTTCAATCTACCAGGAATCAATCTTCAGGCGAGACAGATCTCAACATGATCACAACAAAAGAATGACTCCTACAATGACACAATACAACAGCAAGAAAATCCAAGACGACCTAGAGTGAGGAAACATCACAAATTTCTGCTTTCCACTACACATATTTACAGTCAAATCTACAATAAGCTTAAGAGCTGATAGGAAACTGCATATCAAGGTTAGAAGAAGCACAAGAATACCCTTGTTTTCCATGTGTTCCTGAGTATCCAGGATCGTTTCCATTTCTGATCTGTAAATAGCATTTATCCTATTATCAGTAAATAGCAATATTTCATCCACATGATCCAAAAAATTTTAATATGCCACATTATATTCATCAACTTCATGTTTGTTTGACAAGTTGTGCAGTATACAATACACTAGTATTTGCTATATGCCAATTCCATAAGTATATCAGATAGAGAATCTATTTTTTAATGGTTGGCTCATTGCACTCGAATCTTTCATAAACTATATCCAGGGTGAAGGATGCTGATATTCGAACCAAATGTATTATTTTTGTAAAAGCTAAGAGCTCGGTACTGAACACGGTATTTTGATGAGCGAACAATTTTGGTTGGTTGGGATTTTCAGCACATGGACCGAGAATGCCAACATTGCCTTGCTCATCCAACCATAGCTTGCATCAGTATCCATCTTCCAACCAATCTTCCACCTTTGTCTTTCCTAGACAGTATCTTCTCAATTCATCTTAACCAGCATGGCTAGTGAAATTACAATCCTAGTTAAATCATTACAAACTTTCATTATATATATTGCACAAAATGTAACTTTAGACCGAACAAAAATGATAAAGAATCACATTTAAGCACAATGATTGAACAATAAAATTCTAGGATAATCAGAAGTCCTAAATCAGCTAAAAAAGGCAGGCACTGACAACAAGTAAAAGATGTATACAGAGCCCCATGCAGAAACAATAGCAGATGGACAGTTGGAGGAAAGGTCACGTGTTCAAGCAGCACGTACATGCATGTGAACTGATGCCAATCCATGCCCCAATGTCAAAACAGAAGCTTGAAACATGCAGCAGAACACGATTATTATCATTGAGCTAGTCTCAGACTGAGGACTACCTGAGAATTGCATTTTCGCTGTTCAGAATATCAATTTGTGTGGAAACAAGTGACTTCCAAAGAACAAAATCAGATAAGTCTTTAACCTGAAAAAACCCAAGAAACAATGTCAAAAATCACACACCTCATATAAGACTCCAAGAGAGCACTAACGGATACTGTACGTACAATAGCACCCTTGTTGTCAAGAAGATCCGTTATGTCCAATCTTATCTTCTCCAATAGCTTGGTGTTCTCAGCAATTTCTTCATCCACTTCCTTGAATAGATCCCCATACTTAAAATTTAACTCTTCCAAGTACCGCTCCAGAATGGATAAGTTTATGTCCAGTGACCGCACCTTTTGCATCAATATCTTAAGAACACTGTCCCCAGGCAATCTTCCTACTGGCTGTGGTTGTATATCACTAATTTGATCGTCTGACTTACTCTTTGAAACATCAAGCTTCTGCTTAGAATCTTCGTGTGCAGCTCCCGAGGCAGATTCTGTAAATTGATTCTGATGAAGCCCATCAATTTGAGAGGGCACTGTTTGGGAAAAGATCGACTTCTCATCTCCTGACTCATCTGAAGTAAACAGATCATCTTGGACAGAGATCAAATCCTCTAGCATGCGCTCAACAGCATCAACACCATAAACTCTCACAGTGCTTAGAGTACAGTAAAACTCTGAACCATAGTGGCTAAGTAAATCTAATTTGAGATATCGCACCCACTTTGGCTCCAATAATCTGAATCTCTGAGATTGTTTAACATTTTTAGCAGTGAACTGGCCAAGATTGACCCATGTCTTTGTCGGATAAACCAGACTACCCAGTACCTGGAAGTCCTTCAAATTGGATGAATGGTGCTCGAAGTTGGCTATTTCAACAGTATAAACTAAAGTCTCTTCAGAAAGTTCTATTAGCACAAATTTCTCTTCAGCTGAACATGGATTGAGCAGATACTTGTCCATATCCTTGCCCAAAATGTTAGATGCACCCTTTGCCTCCTTGTTAAAGGCCAAGACCTTAGCTCCCTTGGAGGCAGATGCATAATCATACTCAGCCCCACCCGGCTCAACCCTATGCATAATGCTTCCAGTTTGGCCAACCATAGTCTTTTCTCTGGGACTAATAGCCTTATGTTTAAATTCATCGAATTTTGGTGGTTCATCACGTGCCACCCTATCACCCTTTCGTGCATCTTTGCCCAAACCATCTTGGACACCCGAATTCTTAATTTCAATCTGCTCTTCAGAACTTGCAGCAAAATTTCTATGTTCTTGTTTAGACTCTATTTGACTGCCAGGTACATTTGACCCAACACCTTCATAATAAGCACTGTTACCACGGAAATCATGACAAATAACAGCACAATGACTTTCAGGTACCAAAGAAAATGCCGTTAGCAATCCTGGCCCAAATTCGGGCAAGCAAACTTTACAGTCCGGAATCTCCAATGTGTCTAATCCTTCATCAAGCAATTAAATTTTTAACCAAATGCCAATCTTAAAGCATCAAATATTTGACGTAAAGCCATCATTAACCATATAAAGTTAGATGATTGACTAACAGGAGAAACTTGTCCCCCCATAAGCATCACCACTAACAAGGTGAAAATATGCTTACCTCCAAGAGCATTGCCAAGATTGATGTAAGTGCCTGAAGCGAAAATCAGCCACCAAAAGGCGACCAGGAGGGACAGTGACAGCTTATTCAAGGCTTTCCTTTGAAGAGAATAACAATGCGCAGCTTTTCTTTGCAGAAATGCTTCAACTGATCTCCGCATTTCATATTAATCCAAACCCCCCCTCCCGACTGCAAAAGTAAGCAACTTGTTCTCTCTGGATCAAAAGCATGAACAGTCTTATTTTCCAGCATAAAACATCAGCCAAGAGACAAAACACCAAATTATCGGGGTATGCCAAAATCTTCACTGCTAAAGTATGAATACGACTCGGGACGACATACAAAACTTGTAGCAACAAGCAACCAAGCATTTAAGATTCTTTCCTCAATTTCAAGACTAACGTGTAACGAAACTCTGACGAGTAGCAGTAACAGGGAAAATATTCCTTTTTTTTTTTTTGGTAAGGAACAGGGAAAATATTCTTTGATGATTCACGATCGCATGAACAACCCTTTTCCCTCTAAGCAAAAGCGCAGCAACGCACGCAACCAAGTTCCGAGCTTTCGAACTCGTGAATATACACTACCGAATAGAAACAACTGGAAAGAAGAAGAAGCAGAAGAAGAAGAAGAAGAAATACGAGGAACTCCATCGTTTTTCAGGGCGCACAGGGGGCGAGCAGAGGAATTCACCTCAACCCTTCTGCATCTAAAGGTGGTGGTGATCCTTGGCTTTCTTCGTCGATTCGTGAACTGGGCAATCAAACATGTCGATGAAATCGGTGTCTTTGCTCCGCATAAATTGCAAAGCTCGCGCCTTTCTCAATTTCTGCTGTGCAGGGAAAAAGGGGAGTTTGCAGCAAAGCTCTTGGCAAGATATTCATTTTCCTTTTTCTTCTTTTCATTTCCAAGACATAGTAAATCTAATATAATATATATTATATATAATTGTTTTTATGTATATATATATCTGTATGTAATGTCCCATTATATTCCTTGTCCAAGGGGGAAAAGTAAAGGCTTGGTCATCACAAGTCCGCAGCAAAAGGGTAACAAAGTGTATTATTTTAAGAAACAAATAAAGTTTAGATAAGAGAAGACTAAGTAGAAAAGATTGAGCATAATTGGTATTTTTCATTCGGGCAACCTCCCTTTAGCGTAATGAGCTCAAACTCCCTTTTACATAGGAAGATTACGCGCATTTGTTTCCCATGCTTCTCTTCTGTATCATCCTGTCGTCGAAAGTTCATTTTTGTGTCATTGTGTTCCGTGCATTTTTGTAATTGCATCGAACTAAGAAGAATATTTAACGATTAATATCTTGTAGCATGTATAAGGATAATTTGAAGTGTGTGTTGCATCATAATCGCTCCAGGAAATTGTTTCACACCAATCTGTGTCGCTCCTCCTTAAACAGCCATGATGGGGATTTCCAAATATTGATATGCACCTAGAAAAATGTAAAGTTCGTGGAAAATAAGTCTAAATAAATATGAACTTTCGCCTCTAGTAAGACAAAACATTTTTAATTTTCACGTTCATCAATAATGATTTCAGAAAAAAAAAAAAGCATCCTTGCTCTCAATTTTTCCATAGGAATACAAATTGCAAAAATTATATTGGCGTATTAATTTTTTTTCCTTAACCATTTGTTTGACGAAAATATTCTCCTTTTGAAAAATATTTTCTCGGAAGTCATTTTCCTGGAAAATGTTTTTCCGGAACATAATTTTCCGGTATTCGACGATCAATATGAAAAAGTTTCGGAAAATATTTTTCGCCAGTCGGCGTCCGGTGGCGGCGGCGGCGGCGGCGGCGGCCGGCGACCGGCGGCGGTGGCGAGCGGCCGGCGACCTTAGTGAAGAAGAAGAAGAAGAAGATCCGGAAAATGATTTCCGCTTTTGAAGAAATGGAAGTCATTTTCCATATACTTAGGTTATTTTGTGAGAGAGGGAAGGAAAATATTTTCCCACGGAAAACGTTTTCCGCCCCCCGAATACCAAAAAATCCGAAAAATATTTTCCGAAAAAATATTTTCCGCCAAACGAACGGAGCCTAAAAGTCGGAAAAATATATGTTACCAGATTGAGAAAGTAACAACCTTAAAAAACCGTCTTCTTGAAAAATATGAACTTTCGTGAGAAGGGCGGCGGGCTCCATCGTTTGAGGAAAGCTCCCAGAAACCTCTTGAAGTTCTCTCTCTTTCTCCTAAAATCCGAGAAGCGAAGGCAAGTTCGAATCAAAAAGGGGAAAGGCCAGGATCGCAAGCACATCGCCGGTAGCTCCGTGGCAGAGTTGAGCATCAAACAGGTACTCCGCTTGGCAGTCATGCACTTTTTAGTTCGTGCCCACCAAGTGTTTGAAAGATTGCTAATGTCAAGTTCGGGTGGGGTTTGCGCTCATTGCGTGGAACCTTCTTATCCGCTGGTTAATTTGATGGATTGCTAGATTGGGTTTTCTTATTGGGGGGCATGCTTAATGAACAAGTTTTCAGCTTGAGGACCTTGACTCCCGATCTCTTCGATATTCCTTGTACAATTAAAAAATGTTGCGTAGTTGATTAGCTGCTTTCTGCGTGTGCAGTCGAAATCATAATTAATCTTCGATGGACGAGAATGCGGGATCGTCTTTGCCAAAAGACATCCTAGACCGGTTGTTTGCTTATTCTAAATCCACAAGCCTGGTGGACGCCTTTGAAGTTTTTGCGAAAATATCGAGAACTGCTGATGGGCGTGCTGATCTTGCTTCGAAGAGTGTCCTTGCTTTGATACTTGATCTAATTCAAGGACACTTGGGATATTTGAATTCTGAACTTCTGGTATCATCACTGAAGCTTCTGAGGAACCTATGTGCTGGAGAGGTTGTCAATCAGGATGCCTTCATTGAGAAGAATGGAGTCGGGATCACTTTGACTGTCTTGAGGGCTCTGATGCATACTCCTGCCTTAGATTGTGGAGCCGTTAGGATAGCCCTGCAGGCTCTAGCAAATGTCTCATTGGCTGGAGAGAGACACCAGCAAACTATTTGGGTTCAATTCTTTCCAAATGAATTTCTCACGCTTGCAAGAATTCGAAGTCAAGACACAGTCGATCCTTTGTGTATGATACTGTATACTTGTCAAGATGGGAACCCTGTACGCCTGGCAGAGCTGTGTGGAGATCATGGTTTGTCTGTGGTGTCAGAAATTGCTCGGACTGCTTCAATCGGTAAGTTCCATCTTTCGTTTTTGCTCCTCTTTAGGCCATTTTCTCAAGTTCTTTTCCTCCCACTTTGATTAAACCTAATGTCGTTCTTGTTTCCCTCGCATGATGTCATTTTCTATCGTTTGACAGTTGGATTTCGAGAAGAATGGTTTAAGTTGCTTCTCTCAGTTATCTGCGTAGATAAAGCACATCTACCTTCTTTATTTGCCAAAGTAGCTGTTGCTCCTGCTGATGACAGCAAAGATGTCCAAATGGGCTGTGATGAGTTTTCATCAGAACAGGCGTTTCTCGTTAGCATCGTGTCGGAGATCCTAAATGAGCGATTAAACGATGTCACTGTCTCTAACGAGTTTGCATTATACATTCTTGGATTGTTCAGAAAAGCTAGTGGGCTTGTTGATTTTTCCAAAAGGGGCAAGTTAGGTCTTCCTACAGGGTCCTCTCCACTTGATGTCCTTGGTTACACACTCACCATGCTGAGAGATATTTGCGCACAGGATGGTGCGCGAGGATCCACGGAAAATGCACAAGACACAACAGGCAAACTTCTCTCCTTGGGCCTTTTGGATTTGCTTCTGAATTTGCTCCGTGAACTTGAGCCTCCCACGATGATCAGAAAAGCCATTAATCAGGGTCAGCACCAAGGGAATGCAGATTCTAAACAACTGAAACAATGCCCTTACAAAGGGTTTCGGAGAGACATCGTTGCCGTCATAGGCAACTGTTTGTACCAGAGGAGGAGTGTGCAAGATGAGGTCAGATGCAAGGGTGGGGTTACTCTGCTTATGCAGCAGTGCGTCACGGATGAAGATAACCCGTACTTGAGAGAATGGGGTATTTGGACAGTCAGAAACTTGTTCGACGGAAATGCCGAAAACCAACAAGCAGTTGCTGAATTGGAGCTCCGGGGAACTGTTAATACACCGGAGATTGCAGAACTTGGTCTTCGAGTGGAGTTGGATCAGAAGACTGGAAGACCAAAGCTTGTAAATTCTGCCTGAGAATTTTTCGGAGTCCCACATTCCATGATGTGTTTCTCTAATGTTTTAATTAACAGAAATTTATTCTATGGTATCCCGGTGGCAATTTTTGCATTGAGGGAAAATTGAGACTAAAGAAATTTTGATGAACTAGCTTGTTCCTATGATGTTTGTTTTGAAAGAGAAATCTCATAATTCCTAATAGAGCACAAATCTCTTGACAAAATAATGGTAGAAAATACTGTAACTTGCATTTAAGTTTGCAACAAAAATAAATACTTCTGCGCATCTTATCATTATGTGAATTCAATATTAAGCAATAAGGATGTTAAATTAAGATAAAAGGAATGGTGTCTAGGGACAATAATTTGCCCTTATGTAAATTATTGAATATGTTATTACTATTGTCCTTTGACCCATGTGCGCACCTTTTTATGGCATATAATTTTAATCTATTATGTACTAGATGCGAATAGTAACACAAGAATTAAATTTTGACACTTGCAACTCATTACATTTTGCAATATATGATATCTCGGTACGAGTGTTTATGATTGTGACATACTAATATCAACACAAATACAAAACTGGCTTGAATGTTGATCGAGATATCTGGTGAATGTTAAAAAAAAAATTGACGACAAAAGATGTATGCATTTATTCTAAGAACCAAAACCATCAACACAATGAAATATATGGAATTATCTAAGTTGTATGAATCAATATTGCAATTTCATGAATTTTAATACATAGTTGCTTTTTTCGAAATTCGATTTTCTTACATTTGTGGTGGGACTGCGTCTCGGTTGTCGTTTATTTCGTTTTCCTCTGCAAAAGTTTGAGCCGTCAAAGGCAAAAACCGCCGACAGGTTAAGTCCTACCCGAATCCTGTCTTCTTCTTCATCTCTCTCGCGTGCAGATCACAGAAGCACCGGATTTTCTCGGTTTCCTGATTATGACAACCCGCGCGTCGTCTGCGTTCGAATCCCATGTTCCCGTGATTGGATCTAAGAAGCTTCAGCCGTCGCTTACTGTTCTCCATATGTTCATACCTTGGTTACTCCTCTTGCGGTTCGCCTCTCCACCCCCTCGATTTGAATAGGCAAGAGCTGTTCTTTGCTCCTGTTTCTTTCCTCTGAATCTCTGGTTCTTCATTTGCTTTTCTGGGTCAGTGTTCATCGATGCTTTGGGAACCTAAAATTATTGTGTTCTGTTGCTCCATGACGCCTCTGTTCGTAACGAGCTGGTTGCTCTTACGGAAATGGAGGACCTTCAAGTCCTGGAGTAGTAAGTGCGTCGGTGTTGTGAGGAAAAAGGGTATGCGTAAGGAATTGTTGGGCACCTTTTGTCACGGTGGAAAAGCCAGAAGACTGATAGCACATACTGATTAGTGTTAATCTGCTTTGATTGCTTTTTTAGTTCGATCTTTCGATGATATCTCGTTGTTGTTTACTGCATACTTGTTTTACAGTTTTTTGTTTTATGGTGAGATTCTTCCGTTCTTTCTTTCTCTCCCAAAGAGAGAGAAAACTACTTATGACTTAACTGTGCTGCAAATGGACTTCCTCTCAACTTATGAGAGGATATGGGAACTCTTTTTTTGGAAAAGTATTAGCATGGTTAAGGGAATTGGTCAATTAAGAGAGGATTATGGCGATCATCATTAGGTAGTGTTGAGTGGTTTCTTTCATATGCAGTCGGTAGCTATTGAGAACATTAGTTTTCACAGATATAGAAACTGAATGCCTTGCTGTTTTTTGCTGATTTTACAAACTTTATATTTGCACTGTTTTGTTGTTTCGGTGTTCCTTAAATGGTGAAATCTGGTTCATCTCGACTTATAAGTATGTCTCTGTGCCGCTTTGTTTTCTTCATTAGTTTTAGGACACTTGTGATGCAATCTTGTGGGTCTACAGCATAAAGGCATATCGAAGCAGAAGCATACAGTATCCAGCTGCCCACCTCATACTTATAGAATGCTCTATATGGTAGTGCGCTACTCAGGATGAATTTGTCTAACAGCTCTCAGCAGAAGAAGACTTCCCATAGCAGGGGCAAATCTACTGGTTGGGCTGCCTTTGATCTAAAGCATCGACAAGGACATGCTCTTGAATCTGAAATTGAACATGATCCTTTCCCACCAATAGCAAGAGCAATTGTCTCGCCGAACCCCTGTCAAAATCTTGCCGGGAACAATAACTCTTATAAGAAGCCTTTCTCGGCAGTTCTCCGGTCTTCCGTAGATTTTCCAGGTTTGAAACACAATGGAAATGAAGAGAAACAATTGCCTTCTGATGATTCCAGTAATGTACAAGGTACCAGTAAGGAGTTGGTACAAGAGAGCCGTACGGCGGAACTTAAGAAGCTGAAGGATCTTCATTCTTGGGCTGGGAACGAGTTGATTGTGGATATTGTTGAAGCTCTTGACAGTGATTTTGTAAAGGCCTCGACTTTGCTGGAAGGTATGCTATCTGCTGGGCTCTTTGAAGGAGATAAAGAACACAAAAGGGCAAAACAAACTACATCTTCTTGGGATTCTTCCCATGATGAGTTAACGAGGAACAGAGATTTTTCTTCTGGGAAGAATGTGGACTTTTCTGATGGCACTGACACTCTCAACAATGACTTTAACAGTGTCAACAAATATATGATTGATGAAAAATCTTTAAGGGAAAAAATTTGTGATGATTCCACCGGAACAAGGTCTATTATGGCCCATTTGAAGTCTTTGCCTCTTGAGCCAGAGTGGGAGGAGGAGGAGGATGATGTTTACTTGAGATTCAGGAAGGATGCAATACAAGTTTTGAGGTACCAGTACCACCCTACTTGAATCCTCATTCTTTGTAAACTTCACTTTACTTTCTTTAATTTGTGCATCCACTCTTATATTCAATCAATTAATCGTTGTCTTGAACTCACAAGTATTTTGTCAGACTTAAACTTGGTATCTTGGCATCCAACATTTGTCACACAAATTGGCATGGAACTCTATTGGTGGTTAACATATTTTCACATCATATATCTGCTTGTGTAGTTAGGACTCCAGGAAATATAGTTCAATCATCCATTCTGAAAAGCATGTTCCATCACAATAGCAGTTACTGAAGGCAAAATGGGGATCTGACTTGTACAGGTCCCTTTGTCTTGCCTGCCATGGAATGCCTAATTTAGGAGGACTTCCGTGATCTCTCCTAAAGAGAAGGTTCTGTTGCACAACTTTGTACATGTAATCTTGTTGTGGTTCATTTTCTTGTGATGATTTTAGCGGCATGTACAGCTTTTATGTTATTTTGTATTAATTGTTTATGGAAATAGATTATGCTCATTGGTAGTCCTGCACAAGGTGTTCACTGAGCTATATTGGGTACCGAACTGTGACAAACTACTGAACTATTGCGACAATTGACCTATCTGACAGTTCTATAATCCTTCTGCTTTAAAACCTCAAGAATGCAAGTATTCAGAAAAGTCATGGCGTTGCCTCTCTAACAGAATGTTGTGGAGTCCTGTATTGTTTGCTGGAGTAACCCTGATTTGGTGAAATCTTTACTTTATGTAGATCAGCATCTCAGCATTCAAGGGCTGCACAAAATGCCTTTTTAAGAGGTGATCATTCTTCTGCACAGCATCACTCTCTAAAGGCTCGGGAGGAATGGTTGGTTGCTGAAAGACTCAATGACGGTGCAGCCAAGGACATCTTAAGTATCAGCAATAGAAACAACGATATATGGACATTGGACTTGCATGGTCTTCATAAAACCGAAGCTGTTCAAGCCTTGAAAGAACATCTGCGAAAACTCGAATTGCAGGTGTCATCAAATCGATCAGTTTCTACAAAGAGACTTCATCAGAAGAATGGAGTTGCCGGATCTTCATCAGTTGAGTGTTTAACTTCTATTGACAAGGAGAAGCTGGATAATCCACAATCAGGACAAAGACCTTTATCATTGCAAGTCATAACAGGTACTTTGCCCTTTTTTCTCCTATGTCTGGTAGAACACTCCTTATATATGATTTATAAGTAACCTCCCCTCGTGTACATTGCCCTCTAATAAGAAATCCATCCTCATGTACCTTTCTAGCTGTATTTATGATTTGCAAGGAAAGTTTTTTCCTTCTGTCTGCGCAGTTGCGCGAGAGAAACTTTGTCAGAGATTGTACTATAAGATGTACAATGAAATGGATGAATTTTGCATACAATTATCAATGAAAGATAAAGTTGCAGTCATTGGGTGTGTCCTAGCAGATTTATGAATTTATCTGGTGCTAGTTATTAGGATGTAGATGTCACGAATGTAAACTTGAAATACACAGGTCTGTTTCTGTATAAATTCTGATGCTTTTACTAACTTGTGTAATTTGGTCCCGCTTGTCACTCAAAAGTTTCTCTTATAGAATCTGTAGTAAACTTGTTTTGTCTGCAATTGTGATGTTGCAAGGACAAGAATTGAATTTAAGGAATTCATACCATGGACGTAATGGTGATAAAAGCTTAGTCTCCATTGAGATGAATATGTTGTTGAGTGTCATAAATGTGTGTGATATCAACCCTTTTTAGTTTGTTTTACCCTTTTTACCCCCTAAGTTGGCTGAAAAAGGATCATCCTGGCAATTTCATAGAGAATACCTAGAGATCTGGTTGAGAGTCAATAATGTAACCCTTCTTCATCAATAACATTGCGGCTGTGCATCCCCTGCCCACACCCCCCCCCCCCCCACACACACACAAATTAACCAAAAAGGTAAAAACCTTATGACTGTGGCTCAGAACTAACATTTCTTCACTCTTAGAATTTGGAACTCAAGTTTTGTGACTACTACTCTGTAGGTATTTTATTGCAATGAGAAAGGTCTAATTTGACAGCTGCTGCAGGTGTAGGCAGCCATAGCCGAATGCAGGCTTCACTACCAATAGCAGTGAGAAGTTTCCTTAATGAAGATGGGTAACTCACTTCACCTTCACCTCTGCATACTACCCATGATATGCATAAACATAAACGTCTTCTCTCGATTTTTTCATTCAGTGCAGTTTACAGAATGTCATTTTGTCTATGACTGGCTTGACTTGTGCAGGTACCGCTTTGATGATATAAGGCCAGGGGTAATAACTGTATGGCTGAAGTTCCGACAGAATTGAGTAAAGCTTCATCATGGCTGCTCATGATGGTTTTCCTTTCTGTACTATATGTAAATGAATAGTTGGTGGAAGGATCTCTCCAGTCATCCACTGTTTTTCTTTGTTTCTCGGTGCAGGCTAGTAGTTCATCTCACGAAATGTTGTTGTATAATTGGAATATCTAGATGAATTTGAATCTATGAAGTTTTGTCTAACGAATCAGTTTGGCCGTGAGAAAACAGGTCGTTGAGTGCTGCGCAAATAACATGGCATACTTCTTCATGCAATTGACAATGGTTTTGATTTGGACAGATGGACTTTTTATTCAAATTCATCTCACAAGTACAAAATGAAAGATATAAAGCACAGATTGAGCTCCTTAATGGTAATTTGTCTAATGGAAAGTAAGGTTTTGGGGTGCTACATAAGGTTACCGTTTTGGGGTGGGTCTTTTGTACGAGTCATTTCTCATAGCCTCTCCGATCTTATGGGAGATTTGGAGTGTCACATGTCTCATACCATATTTGTACCATCAAACATGCCCATCATCATAGCACAATATAGCCACTGCACCAAAATTACAAGAGAGAGGAACAAACTGTAAAGTTTTCCGTCTCGCTTTTGCTAGGAACAGGGGGACAACATGGGAGGGTTCGGTTTCTGCACGATCATCCAAATAGATGAGTGGACATAGTTCACTTCGTGTCTTCTTCTGTTTTTCTTTTTTTTGAGCAACTACGAATCATTCGAAAGTGCAAATAAACACTATAATCCGATTTTAAGTTCTGAGCCAAGTCTCCAAAATGTCGTTGTTCAATTCAGTCGATTACTGATACCTAAACAGTAAAAACTATGCTAACAAATTTTATAATTGAAAACATGCATATCCACATGAAACAAGTTTCGGAATCCGTCCATAAACCAGTAAACAGGTTGAAAAAAAAGGAATCGAAACTTTTCTCAAATTTGTTGTCAACGGATGTCATATGAGCAGTGTTATAACATACTTAATATGGAGTAATCCAATTTTTAAGTCACGGATTATCCATAACTAAAAATGGAAAATTGAAAACATTTCTGTGGATCGCTTAACAAATTCTGGTGTCTTGTGGGGAAATGATACTGGTATCTTGTGGGGAAAGGAAGAAAACAGCGACAACGATAATAACAATGATAACCATGACGATGATGGTAATAACAATAATAGTAGTAAAATCTAGACAACAAAGATTTTATAAAGAGAGAGAGAGACCACTATGTTTTCAGACATAGCTATAGAATAAGTGATCCATTCACTTAAAGCGTCAGTTACCTTGGGGGATACTGTATGTCTATCCATGGGAACATTCTTCCAGAGTTCCATAGTTTTCAAGAGCTTTGGTTTAGACTTCAGGTTTGCATTAGAGCCAGCTTCCCTGGATCCACGTGTTGCCGGTCGAGCCTAAATGGATGGATATAGTAGCACGCCCAGGTAGACTTCAAGAACTCTTGCCCTGCCTATCCTCCCAAGGATGACAGTTATGATGATATTTAGGGAGGTTTAAGCGAACGGAATCTTCATTCCAATTACAATGACTCTGTGTGTTCTGCTAGTCATGCACGAAGCGATAACACATCGGGACCAAATCCTAGCTTTTGAATGTGATGTATGAGAATTTGAGCGGGTGAAGAACTTTATAATCTTAATGCAATCTTTAGATTGAAGCTCGAAGTTGGAAAAGCTTAAAGAGCATCTTCGCTTTAATCAGGGTCTGAGCTTTGGGTAGACAGCAAAATCGATGCTTGTTGATCATGGTGTATGTTAGTACATGGTTGTACGTGGTTGTGAGCTTCCCTTTCCTTTGAAGCTTTTTTGGGTATTCGGCTCAAATTCTGGTTTAACGGACTGCCGATGAATGTGTTCCTAATATATTATATTACTAGCGGCTTGAAAATGTACATTCTTCACGGATGACATTTTTGGAGACACTCAGCTGTATATCTTCCAATTTTAGTGCTTCAATAAATACTATCGATGATGATGCTTTATCGGCCTCAAGAGATGACCTGAACATGCTAGATGGGCAAAACAGCATCCACCCGCAACACCATATCAGATCGGAAAAAAAAAACGGGATCGCAGGGCTACTGGCAGTGCCATAGTTGAAGCCATTTTGGAAATAGCCACTGCCTTGGGAACGAGGGCGAATGCAGGGGGTGACCAACTAGTGTTTTTTTAATGCTTTGGACCTATTCCAGAATTTTAATGCCAGAGAACCTTTTAGGTTAATAAAGAGCGAGAGACGGTTGCCGTGGTTGTGGAGAAAATATAGCTCTTCTCAATGATTGGACCTAAGATCTTTGGCTTTTGTTAAGGTAACAGGAGCCGGGTAAAGATATAAGGGAAATTACGGTTTGAGATGACAGCTTCACGGGTGACATTTTCTGGATTGATTCCAATGATGTAAAGGATAGGTAGTGGTCTCAATCGACTCTGACTAGAAGTCCATTTCAACGAAGGTCCTATATTGTGATAAAATGCTTTTGGGGAAAGTCTGCAGCTTGTTTTATCCAGCAATTATATGGTCTGCACTAGACGTTCTTAACTTCTCGTTGAGGTCACGTTAAGCAGCTAATCATATGTATCCTGCGGGCATCATGTATATCCCGTCATTGAGATGGCATAATCCACGCCCTTTCAAGTGTTGCCTTTGTTCATGGTGGAGCTGCTTTGTGTGGTGCATGACAGTACATACATATTCCATGCTGCCTTACCGGCATAGACTCGATTCAACGTGAGCAAAACTGCCAATCCAAGACTTTGAAAAGAGATAATGAAGATGTAACTGCCCTTCTAAAAACAAGGAGGAGATTGGGAGAGTTAAAAGCAAGCAAACATGGATCGTTGCTGTTTCAAGAACCGTCACTGCCTTGTCGCAAGGGCTGCATTTATATATAACAACAACATTGGCTTTAACTACTTGCATTGCATGTGAATCTGTATAGTGAGAGATGGCAAAACCCTGCTCAATGTTTCCAAGGCTATTGCTAATGGGTGCTTCTGTGGCGGTTGTTTTCTCAATTGGTGCTTGTGGGTCTCCACAAGTTCCAGCCTTCTTTGTGTTTGGAGACTCTTTAGTCGATGATGGAAACAATAATTTCTTGAACTCCTTCGCTAAAGCAAACTACTTGCCCTATGGTGTTGATTTCGATGGAGGTCCTTCGGGACGATTCTGCAATGGGAGAACAACCATAGACTTCCTTGGTAGTAGATTATCTGTCCTTCTCGCTCTCATCTTTCATTCTTTTCATTTAAATCCATCACGATGCACACATGAGCTTCTTATGGCAATCACCCCGTGTCAAAAGAAAGATCACAACATTGATTAATGATGTTTCGAGGCGACCATATTCTACAGGGGAGCTACTGGGTCTTCCATATATACCGGCATACATGAACACGCTTGAAGATGACGGAAGCATTCTAAGAGGGGTGAACTATGCTTCTGCTGCTGCTGGCATTCTAGACGAGTCGGGAAGACAGCTTGTACATTTTTTCCCCTACCTCTCGGTTTCGTTTCGCTACCCCCTTTATGTCAATTGAATTAAATTTGACGAAGTGAAATGGCCGTTCCCCTATGTGTACGTGATAGGGAGATCGATTCTCGCTGCGACAACAGGTGGATAATTTCCGGAGCACATTGAGCCAGCTCAAGAACCAAATGGGAGAGGAGGAGTTGAGGCAGTACTTGGCCAAATCGCTGGTGATGATGAACCTTGGCAGCAACGACTACCTCAACAATTACCTCATGCCTTCCCTCTATGACACCAGCGCCATCTTCAACCCCAGTGACTATGCTCAGATTCTCATCAACAATTACACTACACACATTGTGGTAAATCATTTAGGACAAAAAAATGATCGACCCCTTTCGCATCTCGATGTTCTTGACAAGCCACGATAGAAATTTCGGGTTTTTTTCTTTTTCACAGGCATTGCACAATCTGGGGCTGAGGAAATTCTTGATTGCTGGGGTTGGGCCACTGGGTTGCACGCCTAATCAGCTGGCCAATGGAGCTGATGCACCCGGGAAATGCATATCCACTGTCAACGACATGGTCGGGCTGTTCAACGCGCGTCTCAGGTCTCTTGTGGACCAACTCAACGCCAATGCTCGTGGCCAAGGTGCCATTTTTGTGTACGGCAATACTTTCGATCTCTTTGCCGACATCGTGGCCAACGGCGATACTTACGGTGAGCCACTTTCGACGTTCTTTCTTTTCTTGCTCCTTAAATGCCGCGAGGTATCCAAACCTCGCGCGTATGGAGTTAGTCATCGGTACCGATTCAGATGAATGGAGCCTGAAAGGTCGAACTGATTTGGTGGTAGGATTGAGGGTGGTGGACAGAGGGTGCTGCGGGATAGGAAGGAACCGAGGTCAGATAACATGTCTGCCGTTGCAAATGCCATGCACGAACAGAGACGAATACGTGTTCTGGGACGCATTCCATCCGACGCAGGCCGTGAACAAGATCATTGCCGAGAGAGCGTACGCTGGTCCTCCTTCCGTCTGCTACCCGATCAACGTCAAACAGATGGCTTCTGGTGCCTGACGTTGTCATGTGTCGTTGCCAATGGCTAATGTGTATTTATGTGATTATGGATGACATTAATATGCATCTTTGCTTTTTGTGTGGAGTTGCCTCGTGTCGCTCAAGGAGGGAATTCCCTTGATATGGTGGTATTGATCATGGAATAATAAACGGAGAAACGTTTGCAAATCTAAAAGATCGGGAAAATTATCCAAAATTTTTTTAATTTATTGCACTTTTAATTAATTCGGCCCTAAATTTTTTAATTGTCAATTGAATTCTAAATTTTTTCACGTCTTGCCAATTGAGTTCACCGGTTGGATTTTTGGCTGGGAAATCGCTGATGTGGATAATTTTTTAATAATTTTTTTTTAAATTTTTTTTCCTTTCCCCCTTCTCTCTCCGTCGATGCCTGGGGCAAACCCTTGCCTAGGCAAGCGAAGGGCTCCACCTGCCATTAACGCAACCTCGTCGATGGCCGGTGGAGAAAAAAAGGGGAAAAAGAAAGGAAGAGAAGAGAAAAGAAAAAAGTAAAGAAGGAAAAAAAGAAGAAAATAAAAAAAGGAAAATTTAAAAATTTTAATGAAAAAATCGATAAAATATTAAGATATTATAAAAAAAAATTATCCCCTATATGTCGGTCGTGCCGCGTAGAATGGCCGCATTCACGTCAGCAATTTTTGGCCAAAACTGGCTTTGGCAAGATGGACTCGATTGACAAAACGTGACAAAGTATAAGACTTAATTGACATAATTTTATGATTGAATTGTCAAAAGTGCAATAGGCTTATGACTTTTTGAATAATTTTACCATAAAAGATTCATTTTGCAATCAAAAGAAGTAAGAAATTTATCTCTTGGCTAAGGATAAGCACGAGGGGCCCGGGTTCCCTCCACCCTATCGGCACAATTCGAATTTGCAAAACAGGAAAACAATGCGAGTATGGTTAAGCCAGCCCCGCCCCGCCCCGCCCCTTCCGATTAATCCACGTCGCGTATCTATTGCTTTCAAAAACAATGAAGATCATATAGTAAGTAGATCCATCTAACACAAAATATATGTATGTCGAGAAAACCCTAGAGACTCTCCTCACTCATTATCGCCTCCATCTTCATATCCTCTGTCCCCCGACTTGGGTCATCGGCGATCATCGCTCGCCCTCGCTACTTGTTTGCCGCAACACCTAGCGCCGTTGATCTGAAGGTGCGAGCCTTTCTCTCTCTCTCTCTCTCTGTATTTTTCGATTTTGTTTCCCATTTTATTGGGTTTGTCATTTTTGCAACCCCTCGAAGATTCTCTGTCACGGAGCGGGGAGAGGAATGAGTTCCTCGATCTTTTGCTTCGAGTCCGTCCCCTACTCTTGATGATGACCGATTCGGTCGAGTCCCAGTCGAGATGCATTTATTTGCCATCTGATTTCCATGAAACCAGTGAGCCCATCGCGTCGAGGTCGAATTAAAGATTACGCCAGCCGGAAGCGAAGCGTGCGGCTCCGAGCCGATTTTGGGTATTAGGATCATGTCGCGAGCAACCAAAATGAGGGTTTCTTGGATTTCAATGACCCAACAAAAAAAAAAACAAAAGAAGATCTTCCGGAATTCCCCGTGAGAAGATTTTGTACACGGCGGTCAATCGAACATCCACGGATATGAAAAATACCAAATTGATTAAATTGAATATATACCAAAAATACAGAGATCACATTGAATAAATTAAAATTTCAGGAATCGCATTGTACACTGGATTAAAGTTAATGGATTGTTTGTGTCGTTATCCCTGCGGATTATATATAAATAACATGCAATCCTTTTTTGTCGTTTGGTGTGTCCAAATTCCAAACGGCAAAATTCGAATAAATCTCTTTTTTGGGCAGAAAGTTCGGAGGTAGACATACAGATATGTATATAATATTAGTGGGCTCCCCGGGGGACGGCAAATCCCACGCGGGAGCCGCACTGGTCAACTTCCGGTGGGCGGTCCCCGCCTCGTCTCAGCCAGGTCAACACTAAAAATAGCAGGAAAAAAAGGGAACGAAAGAAAAAAGAGAAAGGAGGACAGATTATTATTATCATAGGGGGGATTGAAGAAGGCCATTGAGGTCCGGCTCTCTCTGCCTTCACACACACACATCACACTCGCCCCCCTCTCTCTCTCTCTCCTTTTCCCACCTCTTTTCCACGATCTATTTTGACTCTCTCTCTCTCTCTCTCTCTCTCTCTCTCGCGCAGAGTCTTCTTCAAGTCTCTTCAGCTCCTCTCGCCGCCCCGCCGGTCGTCTCCTCCCGGCTTGCTCCGTCTTCAGGTACTCTCTCTCATTCTCTCTCTCTCTCTCTCTCCCTATCTCTATGTCTCTCGCCGCCCGCGCTTGTTCGTGCGCGCTTCCGCTGCTCTTGTTTTTTTTTTTTGGCGTGCATCACGGCAGTAACATGGGCTCGCCAAAGTGGCCTCTGTGCTTTGCGACTCTCCGATCCTTCATTCCCCCCCTCCCCCCTTCCTTAGGGTTGGTCGTGTCGGGTCGGGATCGGAGGTGGTGGATTCATGGGTTCCGCGGGGTTTCTTCCCCCCCAGCCACCGCCGCCACCATTATTCCCTTCTTTCTCTAGCTGTCTCCCCCGTCTACGCGTCGATCGAAATGTGTAGGTTTCCTTTGTCGATTTCGACATGCCTTTTGGTTTATTGTTCACTCTCTCTCTCTCTCTCTCTCTCTCTGTCCGTCCCCTTGCGTGGACGCATTTGGTTATTTATTGGGCTTTTTCTTTTTCTTTTTTTGGAGCTCCGGGTGAGAAAATACGGGGCTGTCTCGAGTGTGGTTTTTGCAGTAAAACTTTGATAGAAACGAGGGAAAAAAAAAAGGAAAGAAAAGAAAGAAGGGGAAAGAAAACCGTTGGGCCGCCTTTGAGGGGGAACTGGTGTTTGAAGTACCTGTTTTTCCTGTTTTTCCAGTTTGGATTTGGGGGGGGGGTGATTAGGAGGGTTTTTAGAGAGGGAGAGCAATGATTGAGAAAACGTACTCCTTGATTGGTGGGAGGGATTAAGACCAAGGGCAAGGGATTCAGAGAGAAGAAGGAGGAGGAGGGATATGGTCTGGACTATGGAGGAGGGATTAGAGTCCCCAAATTCCCTTTGCTTTCTCTAATCTCCTCAAACCAGTTCTTCTTGTTTGTTCTCATTTCTTTCTTTCTTGGTCCATCTACTTCTTTTAACTTGCCATACTGTTAATCCTAAAAGTACGCATCTCTCACAACTTCGTTTAAAATTTTTTCTTTTATGCATTTTCGTATAAAGCCACGGTTCAATTCTTCTGTTAATACTTCTTCTCCGTTTGGTTCGTTCGTTCGTTCGACTTTTTACGTATCTTCTCTATAATTTTTCGGTTGTAACCACGACATGCTCTTTTTGAACTCGTTTTCGTTTTTTCCGCTGTTGTCATGATAGGATGAGTTAGAATGGGAAAAATAAAAAAACCAGAAAGGGGCTGATCTCTTTCATTTTGGTTGCATGGTTTTAATATTTATCGTTTACCTTTATATCGATTCTTCTCTTTAAGTTCTAACTAAATATGTAATCCAGCTAGCGTTTGCGCACAAAGATGAATTCCAGGGGAGGGAGCTGGAGCTCTTCTACTTCTGGTAACAATAGTCATCCATCTGCCAAGGGTAAAGAGACGTCAGAGGTTGAGCGATTGAGTCGGGGAGTGGGAGAAGTTCGATTGGATTCTGCACCAGATGATGGTGGTGAGTGGGAAGTATGTGCTAGGAAAGCGAAAACCAAAGCTGGAAGCAGCTCCGGGAAACCCCGGCCTCCTCAGAATTCTAATTCTAAAGCATGGGTGCAGCAAGATGCGGCTCAGAAGCCAGTTATGCGGACTAATAGTGGATCGGGGAGGGCAGCTGGCAACAATTCCTGGTTCCCACAAGCTGCTGATTACAGGAAACCAGCTGGTAGAGGTAGAGGAAGCACTAGGCCTCCACAATATGTGGCGACGCAAAATGTGATGAGTGCACCTCTCGAGCATGGATGGAATTGGCAAGGCAGAGCTGGTTCGGTGCAGGATAGGTTTCAAGACGATGACCAAATTAATTGTAACTTGTCCTCAAATGATGCTGCTGGTGGGGACTGTGAGGGCGACAAGGATCATGATGCTGACGATGACGACTTGGACGACGATGACATTGATATGATGGATGATTCTGATGATGATTTGATGAGCGATGAGTTTGATTCCGACGCAAGTCAAAAGAGCCATGGAACGCGGAAGAACAATAAGTGGTTTAAGAAATTTTTTGAGATAATGGGTTCGTTGACTGTAGAGGAGATCAATGAGCCTGGAAGGCAGTGGCACTGTCCTGCTTGTCGTGGGGGTCCTGGTGCCATCGACTGGTATCGAGGTCTGCAGCCTTTGATGGCACATGCAAAAACAATTGGAGCGAAAAGGGTTAAGCTTCACCGGGAGCTTGCGGAACTCTTGGATGAAGAGCTGATGAGGAGAGGCACTTCAGTGGTCCCCGCTGGCGAAGTATTTGGTAAGTGGAAAGGGTTGAAGGTCGAGGAGAAAGATTATGACATAGTGTGGCCTCCAATGGTTGTCATCATGAACACAATCTTGGAAAAGGGCGAAGATGACAAGGTAAAGTCGTCTTCTCTCGCGACGACACTCTGTATTGACAATAGTGGAAAGACTGGTGTTTTCTGTTCATTTCATTGATGGCATGTCACTTTCTATCTAAAATATTTAGTCATCAAAGTACAGGCGACTGCATTGTGATTTGGTAGAAAATTCATCATTTATGTTTAGGTAGAGTACAAATTGAACTTGGCGTTGTCTTCTATTTCAGTGGATTGGTATGGGAAACCAAGAACTTCTGGACTACTTCGAAAAATATCCAGCCGTAAAAGCTCGTCATGCTTACGGTCCTCAGGGTCATCGTGGCATGAGCATTCTCATTTTTGAGAGCTCTATGAGGGGCTTTTTCGAGGCTGAACGTCTGCACAAGCACTTTGTAGACCAAGGAACAGACAGAACTGCTTGGGATCGCCGAGGTGCCTTATTTTATCCTGGGGGAAAACGTCAGCTGTATGGATATATGGCAAAAAAAGAGGATTTGGACATTTTTAACAGGCATGCACAAGGTCTCTCTCTCTCTCTCTCTCTCTCTCTCTCTCTCTCTCTCTCTCTTCAGGCGTGTGGGTTTGTGTGGTTGCATGTGTGTTTGTTTATATATTGAATCTGTATTGCCTGTGTATTTTCTTTTCTGTTTTGACCCTTCGGTTTCAAAATATTTTTGTGGTCAGCTAAATCTAAGCTGAAATTTGAGATGAGATCCTACAAAGAGATGGTGGTCAACCAAGTTAATCAGATGACAGAGGACAACCAGCAACTCATCTGGTTTAAGAACAAGGTTGTTAAGGAGCGAAAGCACTCGAGGGCGCTCGAGAAATCATTCGGCATTGTGAGTGAGAAGCTGCGGAAGACCATGGAGGAGAACCGTATTGTCAGGCACAGAACAAAGATGCAACATGAACAGAACAAGGAGGAAGTATGGATTCATATCTCAGTAAAAATAAGTTTGAGAAATCTTTTTCTAGAGCTAAACATCGCATCCATGTGCTTGTATTTCTGTTGTCATTACATTTGCGGAAGAAGTCAATTGACCTGGAGAAACAAAACCTTTTCATTTCAACTTTATTTTTTGAAATTGCGACAAGCAGTATACTTTTGCCCACTTGCATGCCTTTTGCCCCTCTATGTTTTTCATATTGAAAGTTCTAGCCAATCCTCATGATTATCACTCTCAGGCTCTTTTTTTTTTTTTTTTGAAAGGCTGAATTTGGTCCATACTATTTGCTCATTGCGTTTGGTGGAATATTTGAATGTCTTCATAGAATGTTAATCCGCTATGACTAAAGAATACCCGCTTCCCCCCCTGTTGTATAGTTAGTGTCCGCTAACTCTTGCAATGTGCTTCCAACAGATGGATTATCAGGAGCAGTTCTTCAAAGAGCAAATGAAGGTCATCCATGATGAATTAAATGCGAAGGAAGAGGATTTTGAGAGGAAACAGCAGGAGAAGAGGGAGCGAGTGAAGCAATCAAAAGCTTATCCTTCAAGTGAAAAAGATAAGAAGAGGGGGTACTAAAAGTTCTACTCTGCTGTTCCCATTTTGTTGCACCCCACGATTAACTGCTTACTGACTTCGGTTTTGGTTCAGGATGGAGGAAATTGCCGAGTTCATACAGCTTCAGGAAAAGGAAATGGAGGAATTCGTGGCTAAAAGGGAGATGCTGGAGAAAGGGCATGAAGACAAGCTGGTGGCGATGAAAAAGAGGCATTGGGATGAGGAAGTGGAGTTGGAGAAGGAGTTCAAGACCCAACTCACTCAACTCATGGAGTCATACTCCCACCACTGATTGACCTGGACGAGATGTGGATGTTGCCCTCTTACCTAGAGAGTGTAGAGGCCTTCCAACCTCTTTGATGTGTTGTCCGGCCAGTGGGCTGTTTTTCAGGTTCATGGTTTTTGGGACCGATGACTTTTTATGTTGCATGTCACAGGAAAAAAAAGGAGTTGTCAACAATTTACGTTATCAGACCAAAAAAAACCAATTTACGTTATGCTTTAGTACTTTTCGGCATCGATCAAAAGGCATTGTTTGTGGATGTTTGAGGTCAATGGAGACGAAACTCACCTTGTCTGCAAAACCGTCAAGAATCGTTAAGTAGGAAATAGAAGAGAGATATGGCGAGCTTTAAGATTTGTGAATTTAAGAGGACCCGTTCCATGTGAACGCAAATGCAGAATTCTCTGAAGCAACTATAGTTTAAAATGGCTACGATCGATCGTTTTGATAATTTCTGCAGACGGGGGGGATGCTGGGACAAAGTGAAATAATTTACTTTTGTTTCAAAGATCATGAAACGTAGTCATGATTTCACATGACTGTACTGTTAGATTGAGCAATGAGAGTAGAATTTCAAATTTGAAAAAAATTATAATTCACAAATGCCTCTTATTTCTTTTTTTGGGCATGCTAGGACACGTCTCGCCGGATTCGTGTCGATCTGGGGTTTTCGTGACGGCTCTCTTTCCATTCTCAGTATTTGCATCTTTCTCTTTTCTCTCGTGTTTCTCACTTGATTGGGCTGTTATTTTACAACCCTCGGAACATCTCCGTCGCAGAGCAGGCGAGATTGAGATCCTCGGTCTTCGCTTTAAGTCTACCCTACTCTTGATAATCCATTCGGTCTGGTCGAGTCGGAATGCTTTCATCACCCGATCGCGTCGAGCATTGAACTTACACATCGAGCATTGAACTTACACGTCGAGATTGAATTAAGATGACCTTGAAAGAAGTGGAGCACATGACTCCAAATCAATTTCGGGTTAATAGATCATGTTGGGAGCAACCAAAATGTGGATTTCTTGGATTTCAATGGCACAAGGCTTTGGTCACTGGGATTTCTAACAATGATAGGATTGGATAAGATGGAGTATGAAATTCAGGATTTTGCTATATACTATTTACTGGTTGGTAAATTGCAGTAATAAAGCCGGATACTTTCATTTCCTGTTATATCTATTGTTTAATACAAACGGTATATAAATAAAAATGAACCTAAAAATGCACAAATGGAAATGGTAATAATTTCTCATGATTCACTAGTAAAGAAATCACAAATACACAAATAGAGATAATCTCCATCAATCAATTCATAATTATTGTTTGATCTACATCTTAAACATGTTGGACAATGACAAGAAATGTAAATAGAATATGACAACATCGACAAGGTAGATCGGTCAGCATACGCTAGATCTAGTAAAAGAGAGAAAACATAAATATTCACTCTTATGATTCCGAAAAATATAGTACTTTGACCCTTTCATCACTTATGTGAAATTTTAACGTGAATCAAAAAGTTGCGGAAAATGGGAGTTTGAACTCTTTTGTTGCTTTTGTGGACTTTTGATGTGAGCTAGAGAGTTACAGTGGCGAATGAGTTTGGACTCTTTCGTCATTTTCATGGAGATTTGATGTGAACAAAGAACTATGGAAGTTGTGAAACTTCAACATTGACCAAAGATACGGAGAAAAAGGAGGGGAAGTGAATTAGAAATATTCATTTCAAGTTTAAATTTGTTCATTTAAAATCGGGGTTCTACTTTATTTTTATACACTTATTTTTTAACAAATTTTCCTCTCTTTTTTATTTCTTTTTTATTCCCTTCCTTTATTCAATAATAAACTATATTAATATACCTAAAATTTGTAATAAATATAGATACTGAATATATATATATATATATATATATATATATATATATATAGACTTAATATATATTATAGAATAGAAAGAAAGCAAATATATAAATAACATTAGGAATAAAAAACGAAAACTTGTCCATTAACTTTTTTGTTATTTTGAAATTTTTTTATATTAGAATCTGAATATTATTTTATATATAATTATTACTTTAATTTTTTGATTTAAGAAGTTTGTTATTCAAGAAAAATAGCTTTTATGCCAGGGATATAAGAAATTACATCCATCTTTATTTCACCTCTCCCATGAGATATTTTTATCTAGGCTATATCTTCCTTACATCTGACTTTATCCTATCTTAGGTAAGCACTAAATACGGGTTATGATAAATTTTGTTCTATCCTAGTTTTTGTCCTGATTATCAAACGTAGTTCAAAAGATTTACCAGAATTATCATTAATTTCATATAAGAAGATTTGTACATGATGATCGAATCTCTATGCTCGTGCAAACACCAAATTGTGTATAGACGGAGAACTTCCAAATAAACGTGATCACCGCACATATAAAAATATAATTATATATAATATGAAATTTTTTTTAGGGGGGCACAGCTTTTCCTTGGTTGGGAAGTAAATCCATGGATCGGCATTGTAAATGACTTCATCAACCGGAAGTCCCAACTTCCAATCGCAAAATTAGAATAATAATAAGGGAAAAAGTCATAAAAAATTTCAAATGATACTCACTGTGACACATTTATCTTAAATTTTTTCTGTGATATAAAAAATCCCAAATTTGTACTTGTGTGATACATTGACCATCCCTCAATGATCATTGATAAAAATTTGTCTTCACGGACGCCGAAAACAAATAATGTTGACATGCCCATGAGGCTAAAGTAAAATAAAAACGATATTATTTTGGCTAAAAAATCATTTGATGGAACCTTGATAGAGAGTAAATGTATCACATAGATACAAGTTTTTGGTTTTTTATGTCAAAAGAAAAAATTTACGGCAAATGTATCACAGTGTGTATAATCTGGGGTTTTTGATATCACAAAAAAAGTTCAGGGTAGATGTGTTATAGTGGATATAATTTAGGGTTTTTGGTGACTTTTTCCCAAATAATAAAGAAAATTTTGCAAAATTTTGAAATATCAATGGGGCCCGAAAGCTGCAAGAACATAATCTTACGGCCCACTCACCCGGAGTCAGTCCCCGTCTCAAGTCAATACAAAGACTCCGTTTGTTTTGCGAAAAATATTTCCTCATTTTCTGGCATTTGGTTCACTTAAAAAAAATGAATTAACAAAAAACTTATGTTTAAATTCAGAAAAATAATTTCCATTTTAAAAAATCAGATATCGTTGTCCAAAATATGACTCAGTGTCGGTGCTTAAACCCGAAATTTGTTGCTTGGGCATGGGAGCCCTAACGCTGGTTTCCAGCGTCCAGGACCCAATTTCTAGTGCTTGGGCCCAAATCCATCGAGGCTAGGCCCACAATCTCAGTGCCTGTGCCTTGGTCCTTGGTGTCCGTGCCTGTGTCCATTATAGTCAAGCCCAATACCTTGGCGCCTACATCTAAGTCCATCAAGACTGGACCAAAAGCCCTAGTGCTCGTGCCTGATGCTCCAACACTCGATCTTGGATCCACAAAGGTTGAGTGCGGGATCCCAGTACCTGAGCACAAATCCCCAACACACGGGCCCAGATCCACAAAAGTCGTGCCCACATCCCCGATGCTCAAACTTTGGGCCTCGGGAAGGCTCGAGTCCACAATAGCCTTGCTCGAGTCCTCAACGCCTAGGCTCGGGTCCCTGGTGCCCAAGCCAGGGTCTATTAAGGCCGAGGCCTAGGACCTTGGTGCCTGTGCCTGTGCCTGTGCTTGGGTCCATCAAGCCCAGGTTTGAGATCTCGGTGCTCGCACTCAAGTCTATAAAGGTCAAACCCCGGTACCCTAGCACTCGCACCTCCATCTATCAACATCGAGCTCGGGACCCTAGTGCCTATGCCCCGACCCTCAGTGCCCGGGTCGGGCCCCATCGAGGCCACACCCGGACTTTGGTGCCCGTATCCGGTACCGTAGCTATCGATTTACAAAATTACAAGCGTCCGAACAGTGTACGTCTCTTTGGGAAAATTAAATATGATTCTCTATGCCAAACACGGAATATGACGCTATTGGGGTCCGCACCATGCATGCCCAAAGATCGTCCTCCGTTCCTCGTCGCGCCTTCACTCCTTCATTTCATATTTTTCCTACCATCTTCTCTCTCTCTCTCTCTCTGTCAGTCGTTCAGCCTTCGGCTCCTCTCGCCGTCGCGCCCGCTTCACCCTGCGCGATCTCCTCCGACTCTTTCGATCTTCAGGTACTCTCTCTTCTCTCTCCCTCTATCTCTCCGCCTGCGCTTGTTCACGTGCGTTTCCGCTGCTACTTGTTTGCATGCATGCATCACGAGGCCCCTCCATTCGTCGCCCCGCCACCTACTCTCTGTTGCGTCCTTGTTGGGTTGAGTGCATCGGCTCACGAAGTCGCCTTTGTGGTTGCGCCTTTCGACCCTTTTCTCGGGCTCTCGGGACTGGTCGTTCCTAGGGTCGGTCGCGTCGGAATCGGAGGTGCACTGGTGCGTTCTGCGTGGTTTCTCCCCCATTCCTTTCCTCTGGTCGTCTCGCCATCCACGCATCGATCGAAACGGTATAGGTTTCCTTGTCGATTTCGGGATGCTTTTTGGTTATCATCCGCTCTCTCCGCATCTCCTTGCGTCTGCGTGTTTGCTGTAAAACCTTGAGAGAAAAGAGCAAAAGAGAAAACGTTGGGCCTATGAGGGGAACTGTTCAAAGTAACTTCTTTTCCTTTTTTCCAGTTTGGATGGGGGGTGATTAGGAGGGTTTTAGAGAGGAAGAGGGAAGATTAAGAAAATGTACTTCTTGATTGGTAGGAGGGATCGAGATCAAGGGACTTAAGAAGGGATATGGAGGAGGGATTAGAGTCCCAAATTTCCTTTGCTTTCTCTAGTCTCCTCAAATCAGTCCAAATCTGGATGTTGTGGGAGACTCTGTAAATTATTATTTTCCCCTCTCTTACATGTACGCCCCTTGTTATTTCTATAAAACATTGATGTCATGTGAACCTTAATTCTCTTTTGGCGAATAAAAAACACCCCTTTTTCTTGTTTACTTTCATTTTTGTCATCTACTTCTTTTAACTTGCCATATTGTTAATCCTGTAAGTATGCATCTCTGACAACTTCGTTCGGAGTTTTTAGCATTTTCATATGAGCCTCAGTTCACTTCTTTTGCTAGCAAAAAGATAAAGGGTATACTTTTTCTCTGTTTCGTTCGTTCGACTTTCTAAGTATCTTTCCTATAATTTTTTGGTTGTGAGCATAACATGCCTTTTTAAACTTGTTTTCAAGTTTTGTGGCTTTGTCAATTTATAGAAGATCATGTCAAAGTAATGCGTACTTTAATCATTCATGGTGCGCGATCTTCATTGGTTCGCTAATTTAACATTGCTAACATCAACCCCGCACATCGACGCGATAACGTGAATTAATTTGGTAAAATCAATTTTCATTCATTTTTATCTTCGAAGAATTCTTTTCTGCTCTTTTCTCCTCTTCAACTAAACATGAAATTGTCAAATTCCCTTCTTAACAACAATAAAACAAATCATGTCCTGTCTTTTTCTCTCTCTCCTGAGGTCATTATCCGAATCCTTTCCGTTCTCTTCTAATTACTCCATCCAAACTGAGTGTTGATGTGTTTTTGGTGCTATCTGATGGAAACTTTTTCTTCTATTTCCTTACTGTTGCTTTTCCTTCCCTGTATGGAGTCCCTAAAAAGATCGGGAGATGGAAATTATCAAATAGGTGGACAAGAAGGAGGCTTGGATGGATTTAATCTGTTCTACTTCTGTCAGTTTATTCCCCATTTTGCATTAAGAGTGTTGCTTTAGGTAAGATGTTGTTCATCACCTCAGCAGCTTTATCCACCTTGGTGACAGGAAACCGTAAATTAAAACGTATGGGTAGACTGCCTTAAATTTTTTTTGTTTTCTGGAAGTGGGGGTGGGGGGGGGGGGTGTCATCAATTCTGGCCAAAGTTTAGTTCATTTAATTTCACTGTTGTCATGACACGATGAGTTAGAATGGGAAAAAACCTGAAAGGGGCCTATCTCTTTCATTTTTGTTGCATGGTTTTTTTATTTATTGTCTACTTTATATCGATTCTTCTCTTTAATTTCTAACTAAATATGTAATCCAGCTAGGATTTGCGTACAAAGATGAGTTCCAGGAGAGGGAGCTGGAGTTCTTCTAGCTCTGGTAACAATAGTCAACCATCTTCCAAGGGTAAAGAGACATCAGATGTTGAGCAATTGAGTCGGGAAGTGGGAGAAGTTCGATTGGATTCTGCACCAGTTGATGGTGGTGAGTGGGAAGTATATGCTAGGAAATCGAAAACCAAAGCTGGAAGTAGCTCCGGGAAACCCTGGCCTCCTCAGAATTCTAATTCTAAAGCATGGGGGCAGCAAGATGTGGCTCAGAAGCCAGTTATAAGGACTAATAGTGGATCGGGGAGGGCAGCTGGCAGCAATTCCTGGTTCCCTCAAGCTTCTGACTTTAGGAAACCAGCTGGTGGAGGAAGCATGAGGTCTTTACAATATTTGGCGCCACAAACTTTGATTAGTGCACCTCTTGAGCATGGATGGAATTGGCAAGGCAGAGCTGGTTCGGTGCAGGCTAGGTTTCAAGAGGATGACCAAATTAATTATGACTTGTCCTCAAATGATGCTGCTGGTGAGGACGGCGAGGGCAACAAGGATCATGATGCTGACGAAGATGACCTGGATGACGATGACATTGATATGATGGATGATTCTGATGATGATTTGATGAGTGATGAATTTGATTCCGACACAAGTCAAAAGAGCCATGGAACGCGGAAGAACAGTAGCTGGTTTAAGAAATTTTTTGAGGTAATCAATTCGTTGCCTGAAGATAAGATAAACGATCCTGAGCGGCAGTGGCACTGTCCTGCTTGTCGTGGGGGTCCTGGTGCAATCGATTGGTATCGAGGTCTGCAGCCTTTGATGGCACATGCAAAAACAATTGGAGCGAAAAGGGTTAAGCTTCACCGGGAGCTTGCGGAACTCTTGGATGAAGAGTTGATGAGGAGAGGCACTTCAGTGGTCCCCGCTGGCGAAGTATTTGGTAAGTGGAAAGGGTTGAAGGACGAGGAGAAAGATTATGACATAGTGTGGCCTCCAATGGTTGTCATCATGAACACAATCCTGGAAAAGGGCGAAGATGACAAGGTAAAGTTGTCTTCTCTCGCGACGACACTCTGTATTGACAATAGTGGAAAGACTGGTGTTTTCTGTTCATTTCATTGATGACATGTCACTTTCTATCTTAAAATTTTAGTCAGCAAAGTATAGGCAACTGCATTGTGATCTGTTGGAAAATGCATCATTTATGTTTAGGTAGAGCACAGTTGAACTCTGCCTTGTCTTCGATTTCAGTGGATTGGTATGGGAAACCAAGAACTTCTGGACTCCTTCGAAAAATATCCAGCCGTAAAAGCTCGCCATGCTTACGGTCCTCGGGGTCACCGTGGCATGAGCATTCTCATTTTTGAGAGCTCTGTGAGGGGCTTTTTTGAGGCTGAACGTCTACACAAGCACTTTGCAGACCAAGGAACAGATAGAAATGCTTGGGATCGCCGAGGAGCCTTATTTTATCCGGGGGGAAAACGTCAGCTTTATGGATATATAGCCAAAAGGGAGGATTTAGACATTTTTAACAGGCATTCACATGGTCTCTCTCTCTCTCTCTCTTCAGGCGTGTGGGTTTGTGTGGTTGCATGTGTGTTTGTTTATATATTGAATCTGTATTGCCTGTGTATTTTCTTTTCTGTTTTGACCCTTCGGTTTCAAAATATTTTTGTGGTCAGCTAAATCTAAGCTGAAATTTGAGATGAGATCCTACAAAGAGACGGTGGTCAACCAAATTAATCAGATGACAGAGGACAACCAGCAACTCATCTGGCTTAAGAACAAGGTTGTTAAGGAGCGAAAGCACTCGAGGGAACTCGAGAAATCACTTGGCATTGTGAATGAAAGGCTGGGGAGGACCATGGAGGAGAACCGTATTGTCAAGCAAAGAACAAAAATATTCTATGAACAGAACAAGGAGGAAGTATGGATTCATATCTCAGCAAAAATAAGTTTGAGAAATCTTTTTCTAGAGCTAAATATCACTTCAATGTGCTTGTATTTCTGTTGTTATTTCATTTGCGGAAGAAGTAAATTGACCTGGAGAAACAAAAGTTTTTCATTTCAACTTTAGTTTTTCAAACTGCGAGAAGCAGTACACTTTTGCCCACTTGCATGCCTTTTGCCCCCCTATGTTTACCATATCAAAAGGTTAGGCCAATCCTTAGGATTATAAATCTCAGGCTCAATCTTTTTGAAAGGCTGAATTTGGTCCATGCTATTTGCTCATTGTGTTTGGTGGAATATTTGAATGTCTTAGTAGAATGTTTGTCCCGTATGATTACAGAGTACGTGCTTCCCCCCATGCTGTATTTTCATGTCCACTTACTCTTGTGATGTGCTTCCGACAGACGGATTATCAGGAGCAGTTTTACAAAGAGCAAATTAAGGTCATGCGTGATGAATTGAATGCGGAGGAAGAGGACTTCGAGAAGGAACAACAGGAGAAGAGAGAGCAAGTGAAGCTGTCAAATGCCAATCCTTCGAGTGCTGAAGATGAAAAGAGGGGGTACTGAAAGCTTTACTGTGCTGTTCTTATTTTCTTCCATTCCTCGACAGTTGCGGTACTGATTTGGGTTTTTGGTTTAGGATGGAGGAAATCGCCGAGTTCATTCAGCTTCAGGAAAAGGAAATGGAGGAATTTGTGGCGAAAAGGGAGTTGTTGGAGAAAAGGCACCAAGAGAAGCTGGCGGCGACGAAGAAGAGGCGCTGGGTTGAGGATGTGGAGTTGGAGAAGGAGTTCAAAACCGAACTCACTCGACTCATGGAGTCATACTCCCGCCGCTGATTGGACCTGGACGAGAGAGATGTGGACGTTGCTTCTCTTACCTCTCTGAGAGTAGAGGAGAGTCACCAAGAAAAAGGAGTTCACCTGTAAAATCATTTGCTTATATACTAAAAGCAACGTTTTTCAATAATTTACTTCATGCTTTAAAACTTTTCGGCATCGATCAAATGGCAATGCGTGTGGATGTTTAGGCCAATAGAGACCTTAATCACCTCGTCTGCAAAACCATCAAAAATCGTTTGAATGTAAGGGGGGACTCACCGCATATACAAATTTCTCGGAAATAAATATTGTTTTAGATGCTATGGTGGATTGTTTTAATTTTTGCAAACGATAACCGATCTTTATCGATCTAGCTTGATTTTACCAAGCGTGCTCGGACAAACTGTGTACTAAAAGAGACGAATGGAACCCATTCCTCAATTTCCCTTCATGGCACGTGAAGCATCCGCTCTCGCCGGAGTTCTGGCCCTTGTGGGGGCAAAGCGAGACAATTTTCGTGCAAGTTCTCAATTTGGAACAAAACGACGTTTCCCTGGGGGTTACTTTTGAGAATCTGCGCGCAATCGCGGGGGTGAAAAACTGGAACTTCGCCTTAAGAAAAGCGAAAAACACTTCACTTCAAGTTGGACACCGTAAAAACTCGACGACATTACAGCAAACACCTGCTGAAGCTTCCCAGCCATGTCCGATGATCACTATATAAACCTCTCTTAAACCCTCCCCCGCGCGGCGAAACTACTCCTCTTCTTCTTCTTCTTCTTCTTCTTCTGCCCCAGCTCCAGCCATGTGCGATTCCGACCTCGGAATCCTCCGCGAGTACGAGCTCCGCCTCCTCCGCTGCACCCTCCCTCCTCCTCCTCAGGCTCCAGCTCCAGCTCCAGCTCCATCTCCATCTCCGCCTCCCGTTCCGAATCACCGCCTCCACGTCCTCGTCCACGGCCTTCTCCTCTCCGTCGAGGCCGGCGAGTATCGCTCGGCACTGCTGGACTCCGATGCCCTCCGCCTCGTCTTTGACCTCTCCGCGGGTGCCCTCCCCGAGCTCTCCGACTCCGCCGACTCGGCTGAGGCCGCCTACTCCGAGTTGATTGACCGAGCCGAGTCGTTCCTCGTGAACGTGCCGGGCAACGAGGCGGAGGAGAGCGGTTTGAGGGTTGTTCTCGTCTTGTGTTTAGCTGTGGCGGCGCTTTTGGTCTTCACTCAGTGTAACATCACCGGGTGAGTCCCATCGGTTTCCTCCTTGCTAATTTTTATATGCAACTCGCTAGTTATTTTTATTTTATTTTTGAATGGAGGATTGCAAACTTATCAGTGGATCAATTGTGCTTAAGGTTCCTTAATTATGGTTGAATTGCATTTAAAGACCTGATTTTTCAGTTCCAGAATTGATGAAGGTTTGATTTTTATGTAAATTTCAGACCGTTGAAGGAGTTTCCCAAGTGTCCTTTGCCATTGGATGTGGAGGAATATGTGGAGTGGGACAATTGGGCCCGTCATCAGCTCATGTCTGCAGGTTCTGATTTGCTCGGAAAATTCACTCATCTTCAGGTGGGTTTGTATCTGTCTGCTTGTATGTTTTGATGTATGTTGTATGAGACTCTATGTGTGCATCTAACTCGTTTACATCGAGTGTGTGATCTCTCTCCCCTTCTACATGCCTTGAGGCTGGAACTTGGTTTTTCTGGTGATACGAAGATGAGAGTGATCACTATTCCTTGGCCACGTTTATGCAATGTACTAAACATGCTATACCCTGTCTCTTAGCCATTTGATCAACCAACGTAGGACTAGAAAACTTTAAAAGTAGCTCACATAGGAAATTAAAGATGCTCTTTCCTCTAGGTGTGTGTGCACCCATGCCTGTGCCTGTGTTTGTTGACATAGCAACTGCATATGCTGGTGTTTCTTAAACTTGAGTGCACCAGCAAATGTATTTTACATGTTAACACTTTCCTTAAATGAATTCTCGTCGGATGATGGAAGTCATCTTAACACGACGAACTTGATACTTTTAAAACTCATAAATGACAACAAAGGAAAATCCATAAGTGGGTGAAGTATGAATGCCAGGAATCTCCTCAATCGGGCAATGCACCGACGATTACATCTCTTTGCCTAAGGACACATCTTACAACAAAATTAAACCTTTTCTTTTTGAAATAATTATAATCTGCTATTTAAAAAACGTGATTCAATGAAGAAATTTTTCTGTAGTTGGGAAGAGCATGTAATTTGTTGGATTTTTCAAGTATCAGTTTCTCGACAAATGTGTCTGACTCAGTTTCTCTTCCGGTTGATAGTACATAGTCCTTGCTAAGATGTTGCTTGTGAGGACAAAGGACTTGTCAGTTCGTGGCACTATAGCTTCAGTGGATGGACTACAAAGCATGTCATGGTGGCTGGCTCGTGTACTGTTTATTCATCAAAGAGTATTGGATGAGAGGTCTTCTTCTTTGTTTGATCTCCTGCATGTCTTTGTTGCTGAGAGTTTGCATCATTTTGGCACTTTAGAGAAGGTATCTGGTTACTGGGGTCCCAAGTTAGGTGATGATGAAAAAAAGGTGATTGTGTCAATGGTCCATCTAGAAGCAGGTATGGTGGAACATAGCTATGGAAGGATTGATTCTTGCAGGTCAGTTTCCATTTTTTTTGTCCAATTTACACTTTGAATTGTCATTAACAAAGTTGGCAGTGAGTATTACATGTTTAGCTCATGTTTTCATGCTCTTTAAATAAAGTATGTTGTTCTTACTTTTCCCTAAATGATTTCATTTCTTTGACAGTGCTTGTGTATATGACATTTGGCTGTTCCTTGCTTTTGATTAAATTTTCTAAAAATGCTGATCTGGCAATAGACATTGAATGCGTCGGTGAAACGTGACTCCTTATAATGTCATCCTAAAATAGTCGGCAATGTATGACTTACTAGCACATTTTCTTGTGCAATTAGAGGTTTTAGGCTGAGGCAACATGACCAAAGTCTCCATCCCTATGGATCTGTTCTTACATCAAGACAGCAAGCTACCAGGAAAAGTTGCTTCACATTTATGTCCTTTTACTATCCTATATTATATTCACCTCGTTATGTATCAAAATCATCGAACCTCCACCAGTCAAAGAAACTACACGTTTCCACTCCTGCCCTTGCAAGCAAAGAATTTCGCGGAAGGCAAAGAAGGTCTCTTCCCACCCCCCGCCGGGGGGGGGGGGCTGTTGTGGTTTGCTGGGCCTGTCTTTTGATCCCCTCGTTTTTGGTGGAAAAAATGAATGAAGAGTCTCGTTGAGTTTATTCAACGAATATTCTTGCGGTTTGGCAACCAGGGAAAATGGAAACCCAAATTTTCTTTTTTGGAGAATAATTTGTGAATGAACTGTGCCCACTATGGTTTCCTCTTTTGCAAGGGAGGCATCTTGGTCAAGTAGTTAAGTATCAACAATCTTGGTAAATACATGCAATATCTGTTGAGCAGCAGCAGAATAAGTGGACCATTTGTTACTGCACCGTCCTAGGACTCGAGGTATCTGGAATATTTACCTTTCATGGGTGTCAGGTGGGCAACAGCAAAATGTATGGAGGAGGAGTTAATAGAGGCATGAAAGGTATCAAATCAAAGGGAACCACGCAGAAGCGTCCAAAATTTATACCCTAGACATCATCTGGGTTGGCATGGAGGGAGAGGAATAAGAGAGTATTTTGAGAATGTAGAGATTGTGTAAATGTGTAGTATTTGCAGTTCTTTTCTATTAATTTGTTCTTTAGTTACCACAGTAGATTGGTAGTTCTTCTAAATGACTTTCAGATGGAGGTGAGGAACTCCTTGCTGCTACTTCAATAAAATTCCATTTTTATCAGTAAAAAGCAATATCATTTTCTTACAGCAATTAACTGATTCAAGTCTAGTCTAGTGTGATGATGGCTTGCCACATTGCATGGCGTCAAAAAGTCTGGTCCACTCATTACACTTTGTGAAGTTATGATGTTGATGCAATATGTGTGCTGATGATTTTCGTCATCAATAGGCATCATTTTGATTCAGCGGAAATGGCTACTGGGCTTCAGCTCTCAGTGACTGGGGTTCTTGGATTCCGAACTGCACATCAGGTGAATAGAAGTGCTGCTAGTGTCCATTGTTTTATCATGGAAGAACTCGTTTCATGGGTACTGTTTTGGGACCCATGCAAATGAATGGCTGCGATGCATCATTTGTGCTGCTCTATTTCCTCTAGGATTACAGAATTGAGATAATTGTTGTTGCTATCTGAACATGCTATTGTTGTCCTTTTTTCTAGTTAATATACCACTGGGTTTTTTGCCTTTTGAAATTTTTCTGAAGAGGGAGCAGTAGGAACGTTATATAATCTTTTGCTTGGACTGAAGTGGGTTTGCATCTCTTTATAACTTTCTTTCCGTTTTCTTTAATAATTGATACTAGGTAGAAGCAAAAGCACAAAGGGTTCTTGTTACAAATGTAAGCTCATTGGACGATGGAGACATAGAGCCCTTGATGAGGCTTGGTGAAAATAATTCGAGATCACTGCAACATGTCACATGTGAGACCTCTGATGTTTTGATGACTCCTAAATTGTTAGAGAATAATCATGGTGATGTTAAGAGTGCTATTCAAAGCGTTGAGAGTGGTAGTATTGCGGCTCTCCCATTGCATGCAATCCAACAGGCAGTGATCCTGGCAAAATGCCTTCTGATAGAAAGGAGCTCTCGACAGGATGAGATACAAAGTAATGTTTTGACCATGTACTCCTTATTTCGTCTGTGGGTTGCAAACGTTCCTGTTTCGTTTGGTCTCGATGTTGAAAAATTGGCCTTTACTTAACTACATAAGCATGTAGTCTTGGTACGTCATCACGTGAAATGTCAATCCTTTGAGAATGTTTTCAATGTACATATATTGTGAGGTTATCCACAAAGACAATTTAAACCATTGAGCCGTTGATGCACAGAAAGAGGCAGTGCGCTGGAAAGTTTAAAAGAGAATTGAAAGTAGAAAAATGTTAATATGCTTGATATTTAAACTATGAATACTGGTGGGAATGGATCATGCACACATGTTAGTGAAAAGTGAAAGAGTTTGGTTCCAGAAATAGTTATGGCACTGAAGAAAAAAACCAGTCATGCAATGAACCTGACTTCGTAGACCTTCTCATTACATTGTAAGTTTTGCATATGAAGAATTGAAGCAGTGTATTTTGGCAGTTAGAGAAAGAAACAACCCTCTTTGAGTTTGAAAGAATTGTGGGAGTTTGAAGCCAATCCACAGGTTTTTTATCGTACTAGGTGGACGGTACCAGTCGGGTAGTTCATGAGGTTAGCGTACTTTATAAGTATAATATAACCATTATAACAAGTCACATCCTAATGCTAGACCCTTGAGTACTAACATCTGGATGCGACTGGAAATTAGAACTGTTGCACTTTATTTGAAAAACTAATTATTAACAAAGTCATATATTGAAAATGATAAATATTGTGTGCAACTTAAATGAAAAGTATCAGTTTATTTTGCATGTTTTCATACATACAAACATTTTTTATCCAGTATCTACTAATTTGGTGACTCATTACCATATCATACTATGAGTCCACCGTGATTCTAATCGGTATTGTAGTTGTATGTTCATCTGAAATATGTTGGAGCTACTTTTTGGGTAACTTACTTATTCGATTTCAGGATGGGATATGGCTCCATACATTGAGGCCGTCGATTCCCAGCAGTCTGTGCATTTCATTGTAAGTCAAATTTTATTGCATTGTAGTTTTGCTGCATATTGTAATGCCCTGGTGCCAAGAACGTGGGATTTTGCACATACAAAAAGAGAGAGCACTTTATTCTACTGTTATCATCTTTATCCAGTTTGCCCTGACCACTTATTGATAATATATTCAAAACGTTATGCTCTCTACTTGTTTTTATGAAAGCTATCTCTTGTTACTAGAAATAGGCAGTTGATGATCGATGCATATTTTGTTGTTGTATTTTGCTGTAGAAGAACAATCTTTGGCCATCTTGTCTAGATTTCTGGTCACATATTGTTATGTATCCAATTACTTAATACCCCCTCTGTTATTTCAGATACGTTGCTTCTGTGACATATTACGTATACAATGGGAGTCAACTCGTAGTCGGACAAAGGAGCGTGCTTTGCTGATGATGGATACTTTGGTATAGAGGCATCTATTTGACTTAGTTCGTTTTTCCTTTAAATAATGACTTCTTAATTGGAATCGTTCTGCTCTGACCTCATTTTTTGAAGCACTAGCAGAAGATCTGTGGATTGATTTATCACTTATCCATTCTATAATGATGTCTTCATTAGATTATTAAAAACGGCTCTCTTTTGTCCTTTTGAGTCGTAATTTGATGTCTGCCTACTACTTATTGGCATTATTGTTGATTCACCACAACCATGGTTTCAATATTTCAGGTTAAGGGTGTGTATGAGCCTTCTCCACAGGTTGCCAAGAGGATGTTCTGTAGCTTTGGAGTATATATGCCTACTATTCCTGCACTTCGAAAGTATGATTAATTCTTCGGTCAAGAAAATAGAAGGAATATACATATTAGCTGGCAATGAAAATAGGCACATTTACTGATTTATCCATTTTTAGGAGGACGATACAGACATGCGTACATCTGTGTAGGCATGTGGTTAAATTATACATATTTGTCTGTCTTAATCTGTATATGCGTTTGTTTGCAGCTGTCATGTATATATGTGTGTACATGTTTATGAACTTTTTACATGTGCATGAATTTGTATCTCCAATATATTTTATTAACCAGGAATTTCATGAAATTGACAATAGCATTTTTTCTACTGCACTTTGTGTGAGAACTTATGGTGCCTTTTTCCCTAATTTTTCACAGGGAATATGGTGAATTTTTAATAAGGTGTGGTTTAATGGGAGAGGCAGTCAAGATATTTGAAGATCTTGAGTTGTGGGACAATCTTATATACTGCTATCGGTATGATATAATAGCTATTGTTGAGAAGTGAGTATTTTAATGTGTGGTTCACTTCCTGTTTGACATTTTATTGATTTGTCTTTCAGTTTGTTGGAGAAGAAAGCTGCAGCGGTAGAACTTATTAAAACCAGGCTCTCTGTCATGTCCAATGACCCCAGGCTTTGGTATGTGGCTTAGATTTTGTTATTATTTCTTGATTAGTGTTGTGCATTTTCTTTGCTTTTAGAATTTTTATGTCTGTTTATTATTGGAGAAACCTGTCTTAGCTTTGTAGGAGGAGAAATTTGTTGTAATTTTTTTTTAAGTTTTACTAAATTAAAAATCATTGCTGATTCAGAGCTTGAATTTGTTTTTATTTTACTTGCTAGGTGTTCATTGGGTGATGTGACAAATAATGATGCCTGCTATGAAAAGGCACTGGAAGTTTCAAATGGTAGATCTGCTCGAGCTAAGGTAGCATTCACATTACATTTTGTTAATCCCATGATGTTAATGCCGGAGTTGTTCAGTTGTTAGGTTAAGGAAGCCAAATACATCTTAGGTTGCAAAGTGATGGCATAAGCAGGGGTAACACATGCTGTTTTAAGTATATTGAAAGTTAGATCAAAGAAATTTGAAGGAAAATGAAGAACGTATCTTGATATCATATTTTGCAATAACAAACATATGTCCAGATCTGGGGATGAAGAGAAGGACTAATGGTGTACCCATTTACCTCACCACCCGCTCCAATTTACTTAGAGATCTTTTGCAACTCTCTTTGTATCACAAGAAGAACAAAATGAACTATGTGTAAGACAGTGAGCTTTGTGGTGGCCATTTGTGCAGTTCAGGCCATAGACACAATACTCTGTTTGAGATTCGGAAAGCAGGCTTTGTTTAATGCTACTCTTCTGATTTGCTATGGTGAATTCACCTTCCAATATGTGAATAAACTCGTCCACATGCCACTGTTTAGACTCTAATTTGCGTGCAGGTATATTTTTCATCAAAATATGTAATTTTGTATGTAACTGTGTTTGTTCTATGCCTTGAGCATGTTATAACCAATATTGTCCTGAAGACAGCTGGAAAGTCATATTTTGCTTCAATTATGCAAACAGAACATAGCCTAGGCATGCTTTACCGGATTTTATTTTGTAAGCTAAATAAAGAAATTTATTAAGAAAGGTGCTCGGACAATAGCAGTAGTAACCCTATACAACTACACAGAGAGAGTCTACTAATTCTAACAAATTATGAAAAGTGGTTTCAAGTAGCCCAAAGACTCAAAATATCTAACGATCTTGTCTTTACATCAAGGAAACTAGACTCTACTCTCAAGTGGCAGGTGGCCTCAAGTTTCTCTCCTCCAAACAATCCAAAAAGATGCTGGAGGAATTTTAGCTAGGATCGATCTCTTTCTCTTTGTTATTTGCAAAACAAGTTCCTTTCCTGGCCTGGAGTAGTTCTTTAAGTGTGGAAGCCTCAACTAATGAATGCCTAAAAGTCCCAATGCAGCATTTACAGTTGTCTCATTCTGGGAAATGAGTTAGGATGTGGTCAACTTAGAGAAGCGTCTATTCACTAGCTGAAGACCTCTTCTGAGAGTTGTCAGTTGTTGAATACTCTCCTGTACAACCTCCCAATAAAGGAGGCAGCTTTGAGAGGCTGACTCTTTTAATCTATTTCCATCTAAAGTCAGGATTCCTTGAAGGCAGGTTGCACTATTAGAACATGGCAGAAAGTTTTGGTCGAAAAGGTTCCACCTGAGGTGAGGGTCCATTAGACTTTGTCATCCCACTGATCCAGACATGTGGACAAAGGGGACATTCCATTGGGTACACTTGCATTAGTGGAGTGGAAAGCACTAATAGCACCCTCCAGCATTGTGGCTAGCCCGAAGAGGATAGGAAAAAGTTCTTTCAAGGAAGTGGTCATTCCAAAAAGTAGAGGACCCATGTCTGACCTCATACTCAATGAAGCTTGAAAATATAGGCTATTCATTCCTAACTGTGAGAGGGAAAAGTTTTTTTATTATTCAGCAAAATACTGTATTTATACAATGGTAACCCAATAAACCCTAAGAGTCCTAAAGACCACTTTGCCCTTGATACTTCTAACACTCCCCCTCAAGCTGGAGCATAGATATTAATCATGCCCAGCTTGTTACAAATATATTCTATCCTCCCGCTACCCAAAGATTTAGTAAAAATGTCTGCAAGTTGTTCACCAGTTCTAACATGACTAGGAAGAATCATTCCACTTTGCAGCTTCTCTCGAATAAAAATGACAATCAACCTCAATGTGTTTTGTTCTCTCATGAAACACTGGGTTAGATGTTATATTTACTGCAGCCTTATTATCACACCATAGAGACATAGGAATTGAAACTTTCAAGCCTAACTCAGTCAACAGCTGCTGAATCCACACTAATTCACATGTTGCTTGTGCCATGGCTCTATACTCTAACCCACACTAATTCACATGTTGCTTGTGCCATGGCTCTATACTCTAATTCAGCACTGGAGCGGGCAACAACACTCTGTTTCTTACTCTTCCATGACACTAGATTTCCTCCAACCAATGTACAATACCCAGTAGTAGATCTCCTATCATCTGGAGACCCTGCCCAATCAGCATCAGAAAACCCTTCAACTCTACTATGACCATGATTTTGATAAATAATTCCTTTCCCTGGAGTCTTCTTCAAGTACCTTAAAATTCGAATTACTGCATTCCAGTGAGAAGTATGAGGAGAAGACAGAAATTGGCTGACCACACTAACTGGAAAGGCAATGTCTGGTTGAGTAACTGTGAGATAATTTAATTTGCCTACCAATCTTCTATATCTCTCAGGACTATCGAATAGCTCTCCTCCTTCGGCAACTAATTTAACTCCTTGTTCCATGGGTGAATCAAGAGGCTTGGATCCTAACATGCCTGTCTCAATGAGTAAATCCAAGACATATTTTCGTTGTGACAGAACAATACCCTTATGTGATTGTGCCACTTCAATTCCTAAGAAATACTTCAATTTTCCTAGGTCCTTAGTCTGAAACTGTTTCTGAAGATAAATCTTTAGTTCATCTATACCAACTAAATCATCTCCCGTGATAATAATATCATCCACATAGACGATCAAGAATAATTTTCCTTTCCTCAACTGTCTATAAAAGAAAGAGTGATCATTGTCACATCTAGACAATCCAAAAGAAAGTACAGCTTCAGAAAATCTTCCAAACCATGCCCTAGGAGACTGTTTCAAACCATACAAAGATCTTTTTAATTTGCAAACCATTCCGCCAGACTCCCCCTGAGCAACAAACCCTGGAGGTTGCTCCATATAAACTTTTTCGTTTAGAGTACCATGCAAAAAGGCATTCTTAACATCAAACTGAAATAAAGGCCAATGATAGGTGGCAGTAAGAGATATCAAAATACGAACAGAAGTAAGCTTGGCAACAGGAGAGAAAGTATCCAGATAGTCAATCCCATACGTCTGAGCTTACCCTTTCGCAACAAGTCTCGCTTTTAAGCGAGCAAGAGATCCATCGGGATTAACTTTGACAGCATACACCCATCTACAACCAATAGCAGTTTTGCCTGAACGAAGAGGTACCAAGTCCCAAGTTTGATTTACCTATAGAGCTTTTAACTCTTCTTCCATTGCTGTCCTCCACCCAGAAATTTGTAACACCTCAGATACAGACTTGGGAATAGGATATTGGTCAACAGTAGATAAAAATGATCGAAAAGGAGACACGGAAGAGTATGAAATAAAATTTGCAATAGAATGTTGTGTACAGGCACGTGTACCTTTGCGATGAGCTATTGGAAGATCAAGATCTGACACATGAGGAGAATCGACTAATGGTGGATCTGGGACAAAAGATGACGCAGTCGTGACAGGAGGAAAGGGGGGTGTATGAACTCGAGGACGCCGAGTATAAACCTGTAGAGGAGGTGGTTCCTGTGTAGATGCAGGTGAAACAACTGGAGTAGTTGATCGAATTGTAGTCACATGTAATTCTTCATCCAACTCAGATACAGAAATTGGAACATTATGATATGGAGTGGATTCGAAAAATGAGACATCAGCACTTATGAAGTATTTGTTCAGTAAGGGAGAATAACAATGATAACCCTTTTGAGTACGGGAATAACCAAGAAACATACACTTGATAGCCTTGGGATCAAGTTTGGATACTCCAGGTCGATGATCACGAACAAAATAGATACAACCAAATACACGAGGTGGTAAGGCAAATAGTGGCTGATTTGGAAACAAAGTAGAAAATGGAATACCACCTCGTGGAACAGTGGAAGGCATGCGATTAATGAGATAGCATGCAGTCAATACAGCATCAGACCAAAAGACTTTAGGGACTTTCATCTCAAATAACATAAATCTAGTAACTTCCAACAAATGTCTATTCCTCCTCTCAGCAACACCATTCTGCTGTGGTGTATCAGGACATGAAGATTCATGAATCATACCATGTTGTGTGATAAAATCAGAAAAAGGTGCAGAAAAGTACTCCTTAGCGTTATCAGAACGCAACACCTTAACATGCACACCAAACTGAGTAAAGATTTCAGATATAAATGCGCGAAATATAGAAAACAACTCAGAACGATTTTTCATTAGATATAATCAAGTAACTCTGGAATAGTCATCAACAAAAGTAACGAAATATCTAAAACCCAACTTGGAAGTCACATGACATGGACCCCAAACATCTGAATGAACTAACAAAAAAGGAGACTCTGCTCGTTTAATGACTCGAGGAGGATAACTAACACGATGTAATTTACCAAGTTGGCATGACTCACACTCTAAACTAGAAATAGATTTAAAACTAGAATTCAATCTCTGAAGACTGTGTAGAGAAGGATGACCAAGACGACAATGGATCTGATGTAGAGAAGTAACACCAGTACATGCAAAGGAAGTTGAGTCTTCAAGCACATACAGTCCCCCTTTCTCACGTCCTTTACCAATCGTCCTCTTCGTAGCCAGATCCTGGAATATACAAGAATCAAGATAGAATGTTACTGAACACCGAAAGGTTTTAGTTAACTTACTGACATGAGATTAAAAGGAAATTGTGGAAGATAAAGCACTGAGGTCAAAGGCAGTGAAGGAGTTGGATGAACTGTGCCAACTCCCTTAACATGTGTAGATGAACCATTAGCTAAAGTAACGGTGGACGATGATGGAGTAAGAGAGGAAAATATACCTGAAAGACCTGACATGTGATCAGATGCCCCTGAATCAATGACCCAAGGGTGAGAACTAGCTGAAACGCATGCAGTAGCATTACCTGTCTGGACTAAAGTAGCAGTGGAAGACGAAGTAGGTAGTGAAATTTGAGACTGGTTGTACCGTGCAAATTCCTCATCAGACATAACAACTACATTGCCTTGTGAAGGCTGTGGTAGGGATAAAGAGTCAATGCCAGATGCAGCATTTGCAAACTGTTGTTGCTGTCCTGGTCTACCATGTAACTTGTAGCAAAATTTCTGAATATGGCCAGGTTTTCCACAATAATGACAAGTTCGAATAGTCCCTGAGCTCTCAGCAGTAGTTTGGGGCGATCCATAAAGCTGCCTTTGTCCTTGACCTCTTCCTATTCCTGTGCTTCGACCACCACGGCCACCACGACCATTATACCCTCCACGATTTCCTTCGTCAGCCCTACCTCCACCAGTTCGATATTGAGAAACAAGAGCTGAATTATCAATCACAGTTGTGGTGCTCTGAGAAGAACCACGGGATGCTCGAAGAACTCGAGCATATGTATCCCTAAGTGATGCAATAGTCTCTCCTCCAAGAATCTGAGACCTAACGGTATCATAGGCTGGAGCAAGACCTCCTAGAAAATTCATTACAGCCAACTGTTCTCTTTGGAGTCGCATTTGTTCAGCATTAGAAGAAATAGGAAGGAGAGCATTCAATTCTTCATACATTCTATTAAAATCAGCAAAGTATTGATCAATAGAACGTCCTTTGCTCTTAGATCGGTGAAACTCCTGTGATAGTTCATATGTCCTAGAAATATTGCTTTGACCAGAATACAATACATCTAAGTACTCCCATAAGTCCTTGACTGTATCAATATGAGTTACCAAGTCTACAATATTGCTCTCCATCGAGTTCAAAAGCTGACCCATAAGACGTGCATCAATAACATCCCAATTTGCATCATTAGTAGGTTTAGTTTCAGTCAAGTGCATATGCTGATTTCTACCCGTCAAAACAAACTTAACAATCTTCTTCCATTGTTGAAAATTGGTAATACCTTCAAGCTTCTTGTCAGTAATTCGAGAAAATGAAGAGGAAATCACTTCAGTCATCACGGTATCGCTCTTTCCAGAACTACCATTAATTTTACTCGGATCATCCATCCTTAACAATTCAATAATTCACCAGAGCCCCAAATAATTAATTCCAAAATCTCCAAAATTCACCTAATTAGCATCGCATAAGTTCTGAAAAATTCAGAAACATTCCACAAACACATCCATATCTCTAATAAAGCACTACCCACATCATTATCAAGCCTAATCAACAAATAACGCCTCAAAATTCCTGCTGTGAAGCTTAGTAACCATCAAGTCGCCAAAACATCAAACCCGTGGGTCCTAACCGAGAGACATGGGTGCTGAATCTGGCTCACTGACAATGGACAGCACTGGATTTGGACTTGCAGAAGCAAAACAGAGAGTGAGAAGCCGCAAGACCTCAGATCATCGTGCTACCCCACACGAGAGGATCGCACGACTCACGCGAGAGAGTCGCCTGACTCGCGCAAGGTGGGTCGCGCGAGGTGGGTTGCGCTGAAGTAAGTCGCGCGACCTCGCACGAGAGAGAGAGAGGAGTCGCGCGTGAGAGATCGGTTCAGAGGCAAGCCACAACACCGGCGAGATGCTCCGGCGAGTGGTCGACGGCGGCGAGTGGCTGCTCCGTTGGCTAGGGTTAAGAACCTTGCTCTGATACCATGTGAGAGGGAAAAGTTTTTTTATTATTCAGCAAAATACTGTATTTATACAATGGTAACCGAATAAACCCTAAGAGTCCTAAAGACCACTTTGCCCTTGATACTTCTAACACTAACACATTTCCAAAATCCTTCTCCATGGCTGGGGTCCACTTGTATTTAACAGCCACCCTAGATCATCAACTCCATATGTGTTGTGACAAGCCTCCTCTGTAACTGGTCTTGCTGATTCATAAATTTTGAAGCGATTTTCCTCTAAACTGCTAATTTTTGTTAACTCTTTTTTTTTTTTTGGACAGAGGTCCCTTGCTCGAAGTGCATACAACAAGGGGGACTTTGGGAAATCTATGGTTTTATGGCAAGTCTATACGAGTGCTTTATCTTTCTGTTTCAATTTTTGCATAAATTTTGGCCTCTATCCCCGGGTGACATGGACAAGCACTGATTTTGCCGTTGCTCCATCTTAGGGAGTCTGCAATGGCCTTGAATTCTTTGTATCCAGATGGCTGGTTTGCATTGGGGGCTGCAGCTTTGAAGGTATTTTGTGTTAGCATGGTTCAAGACCAGTTTGATTTGCATATAATGTTTTATTTCCTGTAGGTGTTGTTCTTTTGTTAATTGCACATTTTTTTTACTATACAATCTGTTTTTCTAATTCTGATATAGGCGAGGGACATTGAAAAGGCTCTAGATGGGTTCACTCGTGCGGTTCAACTTGATCCGGATAATGGGGAAGCTTGGAACAATATTGCTTGTTTGTGAGTTTCTTGTCATTTTCTGGACCCTTCTTGTCCACTGGTTGTTGTGTATTCTATCTCATTTTCCTACTATATCACAATCCCACCAGTGAATGGTTGATGTGAACACGTATGCTCAGTAGTGCATTTCTATTTTTCTCGTGGTATGATCTCTTTGAGGTTTGAATATTAGCCTTTTTCCTTTTTTATTGCCCTGCTGGCCTCTCAGTGGTACCCTTTTATATTGTCACTCTTTGGATAATTTCTTACATTATTTCGCTGCCAATTTGGAAATTGGATAGTCTTACTAGTTGGGTGTATCACATATTATGTCCTTCACCTGCTTCTTTCAGAAAGGGACCAAAAGAAAATGATCTCCTATCTTTTATTCTATGCATTATGTTCTGTCTAAGGAAGGTCACTAACATATTTGTTCTTGCTTCTTTACGAGTAAGTACCGTTGCTGACATGGGAGCTCAGTGAATTTTTCTAGATTTCTTGAAAATGGTCCGGGTGTAAAAGCCAATTATTTTTTTTAAGACATTGACACATTTATATCCGTTGAACTTTGTTAGAAAATCCAACCAAAGAACTTAAGTTGATTGGTAGAGGGAGCCTATACGAGCATAATGCCCATTGAAATCTTGTAGACAAGCAATGTGGGATATGTTAACGCCTCCTCTCATCTGCAAATGGGACTGAGCACAGCACGTGGAATTGGTGGACTCACAAGCGAAATATACCTTTGTGGAACCTAACTCTCATACCATGTAAGAACATTCAACCAAAAATTTAAGCAAATAGGTGGAGGAAGAATTCATGTATATAAAGCCCATTGAAACCCCATAGACAAGCATTGTAGGATTTAAAAACTTTTTGTAGGATAGCTAGCTTTCAAGAGGGGAAGGAGAAGGATGCATAAAGAAGGATTAAGATTAAAGCATGTGTGGAGAGTAAAGCCCGCCCCAATTTCAGCTCACTCATGTAGATAATATGCACTTAAATGGGTGCATTTTATAAGGTATGCACTTTCTTGAAAATGGAGCATATGTTTGGGAACTCCCTTATTATTTGCACGAATTGCACCTCATCTATGGCCATTATGGTGTTCAATAGTTAGATGATAGTTTGTTTGTCCCCCATGACGTAACAAGTATTATCACTCTAACTACAGCAATTTGCATAGGGTATACAGATACAATTTCTTTATAATTTTTTAATAGGTAAGAGAAAAGACTACTATAGGCCGCTAAGGGGTGCAAACCCATATACAAAAAGAGCTCAGCTACAAAATAAATCATCTACAAAGTCAATTAGAACATTTACATCCTCGCATATTTCCCTCTGCACCAAAAATGTAAGACTTTCTGCAAAAACGAGCGTCATTATTCTGATAAAGGCTCTCTTATTCCTCTCTTCCCAACTCAACCAACAAGCAACCGGAGGGATTGAGGAAATCCTTTCTTTTTTTAACATGAGGCAAAAGAAGACCTTGTTCAACCAATAATTCTTGTACAGTAATCCTCCTATAACCCAAGATAGCCCAGTGCAGGCTTAAGAGGCTGCCTGGATCATTCTTCTCCACAGACAGTGAAGGAGATGTCTCACGGTCTCTGCCTCTCTTTTGAAAAAAAAGAAGCATCTATCGACCAGCACAATTCCTCTTTTCTGGATACCATTTCTTATATACTGCATAAAGGATGTAATGTCAATAGAGGAAGTAGCATGTCTTTGCTTGCCATATGTTTGCTATGCCCTTATGACTTGCAGGAATTGTACTTCATCTACGGCTGTTATGGTCTTTAATAGTTAGATCATAGTTTGTTTGTTCCTCATGAAGTAATACATATGGTATTGCTTACTTTGAAAATCAAAATGAGTTTGTATATTACTTTGCAGGCATATGATCAAAAAGAGAAGCAAAGAAGCTTTCATTGCATTTAAGGAAGCCTTGAAGTTCAAGTTAAGTCCGTTCTCTTTTGTAGTATTGTTTGGGATTACTTCAACTGCAGGGTCAAACTGTGAAAGATGAAGAAATCTAAAAATAAAATATGCTCTGTTGGCAGAAGAAACAGCTGGCAATTGTGGGAGAACTTTAGTCAAGTCGCCATGGATGTTGGTAATATCAATCAGGTAAATATTGTTTGCATTTTGCTGCCCCACATATTAATAGTTATCTGTTAGTGGGTTCTATGTGCTTGAACCATACCAATTGATGTTAAAATTTCTATCAAACCATGGGGCAACTTCAGCAGTTCAGCCTATGGATGATGCTTGATTCTGAACATATTTGAAGGCTTTCTCACTCATGCACTCTAGTTGGGTTGTGGCAGGTCTGTTAGAGAGGAACTCAGATTGGTCTGGACTTAATTGTTTTTTAAACTCCGGTTCCATTCTTTGAGTTATATCGAAGGAAAGAAATAGGGGGCTTTTAAAAATAAGGAAAGTTTTATGTGTTGGAAAGGATACTCAGTTTTCCACCTTATTTTTGAGGCATTGTGGTGGAGCTCTTCTGACACTGCATCTTCGAATTTCTTAGATATTTTTTTTCTTTAGGTTGTGAATAGGAGGCACCTCCTTGGTGCTCTGTAAAAGTAAACATATATTGTTCTAGCTTATGGTCTTCTATTCTTATATATTGGGTCGTTTCTTCAGTGCCATGAGCAGGAAAACGGGAAAATTCTGTCACCTTTATTGTCCTCCATCTTTACTTCACGTCTATCGGTACCAATAAGCTGAGTTACTGAACTTTTATAAGGATAAATAAGCAATGTTAGGATAGTGATTACAATGGCATTAAGCAAAATTACTTAAACTCTTGAGATTGATACCATTCAAAATTTTGCATGTACCATAGAATGAGTGCGTAAATTAATTCACTAATATTTTATGAGAAATTACTAATGTCCACTATGAGGTAATTTGAGGACTAGCGTATTGACCAAATTCCAGATAAGTTTCAGTGGTAACCACTGAACATCGAATTTTGCAGTTTGGTTCTTGTCCTGGTGACTCATTTTTCTAAACTAGTAGAACTGGTTATAGCTGTTATAAATTTTTCTGTTTTGGCGGGTCACGGCATTGTGAGGCATGTATGTCAAACTCATCATTTTAGGTGTATCAATGTATCATGGGACTCTCTGCTTGAGTCTACTAGGCACATCTAAAAAATTGCAATTGAAGTCAATCTTGATTATCTTCATCCATTGTTCTGATTTTTTTGTACCCGATCAACAAATTTAGCAATCTCTTGACCAATCTCTTAGAATTCATCTGGGAAGGACAAGAAATTTACAGATCCCATGCGAGCTATACTTCAACCATATATGGGTTGAGTCATGAAATTATATGGAGGTGCTGGATGATAATAACTTAGGCAACATGGAAATCCATTCAAGAAATAATGCATTCAAAGACTAGTGAGAATTGGAAAATTACACAAAAATAGTTCGATGAACAGTTCATTGTGGATGATTAAAAATGTTCCTTGATCTTAAATAGCGATACTTCGATTCTATTAATTTCGAATACCTATTACTGTCCCTTTAACGTGACCAATGTGCCTGCCTTAGTTGGAAGGGTCGTATTCTGTTGCCTCTTGTGAATTCTGCTTGACTGTATGATTCAAGCTGAGCATGGCAACCATTCTGTGCCCAGAATTTGATTCTAGGCAGAAGTGATTCTTTTTTATTTTGTGTCCGGAAACAATTTCTTAGCATTTGAAGGCGTTTGGTAACTGCCCAAAATTTTTGTTCTTAGAATAGAAAAAGAATAGAAATGCGTTTGGTAACTACACAAAATTTCTTTTTATTAGTAATATTTTGAATTTTTTAATATTTGTTTCTTTTATTTCTTTTTTTTTTCTTTCTTTCCCTTTACTTTCTTGGCCATGGCTAGCTGCCGGTGCCGGCCACAGGCCACACGCCAGGGCCGGCAAGGGCGTCGCGGCCCTCGCCACCAACCTCGCCGTCGCCACCCAGGACCGTCGCCTGGGTGGCAACGGCGAGGCCGGCCTCACCTTGGCTGGGCGAGGCTGGACCTTGCCGTCACCAACCCTAGCAACGGCAAGGCCGAGCCTCGCTTTGGCTGGGCGAGGCTGCAAGCCGACCTTGCCCAGGCGGCAAGGGTCCCCCTCATCGGCCACCGGGGAGGGCCGAGACGCCCTCGCCGGCCACCGGCGAGGGCCGCGACGCCCTCGTTGGCCCCGGCCTGTGGCCAGTCGCCAGCGGCCGATAGCGGTGGCCAGCGGGTGGCGGTGCCGAAGAAGAACAACAACCAAAAAAAAGAAAAAAACCAAGAAGAATCAGTTCTGAAAAAATTATTCCAGAATCAAGAATGTACTTTTTTTTTATTCTTGATTCTGTTCCAAAACTGATTTTGGGCACAAAAAATTTAACAAACGGATTTCTGTTCCCAAACTGATTCTAGGAACAAAAGAACAAAATCAATCACTATTTGGCAAGTTGCCAAGCAGGCCCTTAGTGTCTTCCCTTGTCCAATTTGCATTTTCCAATTGTTAATACAGCTGAGAGGGCATGGTGCTTTGTACTGCTGACAAATAAATTTTCTTGTAAAAACCCTTCTGCTCTCTTGATTGAAGTGCAATAAGTCGGAGAAATGTTTTACTAAAATGGATACTCTGTTCATTTGCTTTTCCTCTTAGGCTTTGGAAGCTATGCAGATGGTACTGAATATGACAAACAGTAAAAGAGTAGATGCTGAGTTATTAGGGAAAATCACTGAAGAGATAGAAAAAAGAGCTGGAAGTTCTACCGATCAAAATCAATCTCCTGATTCTGATGCAGAGTTGGATAACGATTCAGCATGTAATGATCCTCAGGCTGGGAGACACCGGCAAAGGGAGCACTTGGTAGACTCTCTCGGAAAGATTTTACAGCAGGTTTGCTATTTTTTCCTAATCACTATGTGTTCATTTCAACCTCTAAATGAAAAGCTTCATTTATTCCTCTAAATAAATAGCCAAAGCGGGCATATTTTTTTCTGCGGCTTGTCACTGGTATCTGTCCAGAACCTACTACATGGATCGTGTATAAATCATGAGAAACCAAAGTCTTTTGTGACTTATCTCTGCTTGCTGAAGCCTTGATCCTCAAATTGATAGTCATTTTTTTTCCATAAGATGGATATCCTAACATTTTTGTTACTTTCAAGCTTAATTGTGTACATTAAACATTAACTGCTTATATGACGTCAATTTTCAACTATTTGGCAAGCTTTTCATGTTAAGGTATTTTATGAGTGAGCTAAATGAGGTTGACTCTATGTACTCATCATGCCATAGTGTTCATGTTTATAGAAATCCACTATTGCGTGTCCCCGCCCTGATCTAATCCCCTGTTTAAACAATTTCCATTTGGCAAGAGCCAGACAAATGTGCATTTGATGCCATGAAACTGTAGTGGACATACCAGCTAAATGATGACTAGAGCATTTGAGATCATAATTATCCAAATGCAAAGGTTTTAGGGTGAAAATTAAATGATGCATCTGTAATCAATTGTAACAAGTACTGAGATGAGAAAATATGATTTTTTGTTTTAGATGCAAATCTCGTAAATCTCTTTCAATGCAGATAGTTCGAAGTGGTGCCGGAGCAGATGTGTGGGGGTTATATGCAAGGTGGCACAAAATGAAAGGAGATCTTGTAATGTGCTCTGAAGCCCTGTTGAAGCAAGTTAGGTCGTATCAGGTACAGTCTCAAATACTGTCGCAAAGAGGCATCTAGGTGACTGCTTCTTATGGTAGTCCAACAGTCCAATGTATGGTTCTTGTTTAGTCTCAGTTTTGTGCTAAAATCGACCAAATCGAAAGTTTATTCTGGTCAATCTGCTGATCAAACCAAACTACACTTTCTTTAGCCTGTTTCACAGTGAAAATATAACTGTGGCACTAAATCATCTTGTCCATTTAATAAACCACTTTATGAATAATTTTGAGCCCATACGTCTTGGATCCATGGAGTCAGTATTTTCGATAAGGTAGCTTCTCTTAGTTCAATATTTTATGATTATATTAAACGTCCAAAATATGATATCTCTTCCTCTATTTCTCAGGGGTCAGATTTGTGGAAGGATAGTGATCGGTTTAAGAAGTTCGCCTTGGCCTCCTTGGACCTTTGCAGAGTATATATGGAAATTTCATCATCTACTGGAAACCGAAGAGAACTCCTTGCAGCTGAGATGCACTTGAAAAGCATCATTAGACAGGCAAGCATGCCACATTGCCTGTTTGAAATGATTTTAGGTTTCAGTTCTTTGCAATTTGTAGTAGAGAAATTAAACCGGCTTAATGAATTTAAACTGCTGTCATTTATTACAATAAAATTGTTTTTGGCATGGTCTGGTGGACAATCACTAATATGGGTATTGATTTCAATTCAGGCTGGAAACTTTGTTGACACCAGAGAATTCTCTGATATCCAATGTTGCCTCGATGATGTCAAGAAGAAACTTGAATCTGTTGCTGTTGCTTGAAGGTTGGACAGCTTCTCGAAGGTGTGCTCTCCTTTCCTAAGGTTCTATGATAATGTTGGTCAACGTGATGCGGTCCTTCTGTGCAGTTGTAATGAGTTTCCATCACTATAATAAGCGTATTCATTCACCGTATTCTTGTCATGGTAGGCAAAACTACTCGGTTTTGCACTCATCAGACATCTGTTCCCATGTAAATAGTCTTCTTTAAGTAAATTATAGGAAATTTGCGAAGGTAGATTCAAGTCATCAGTGTACCTCCTAATATGAGAGGAAACCCGATTTGAACTTGACATGAGAATGGATACAATGCTTTGTTCTAGTATTTTTCTTGCTTTGACCCTCTGCCATTGAAGTTGTAGAGATATTGCTATTGTGTTTCTCCTTTAGTATAAATTGCTCCATATGGCTGACCATTGATTTATGAGCTGCATTGTTCCAGGATGTATGGTTTGATCTGATAATTGGCCAAACAATGCACAAATAAGCAAATATCAGACTGGTGATGGCGGCTGACATGTTTGGCTGAGTGCCGAGTGGGCTTCTCGTGTAAAATATGTTGCCTGGGGAAAAAGGGACAACCCAGAAGGTTGCAAGAAATTCTTCTCGCAGCTAACATGCTAAAGGATCTTCTTATTGCAGATAAGAATTTCAAGTCTGGCATGAAAGTGGTGTTCAGGTTAGAAATTTTTAACATTGTGTATTCTTTTGGTAAACAACGTTACAGTTTAGGTGTGATCTTTTTGGGTCATCAACAGTGTAGCTGGCATCATCATTCTCCAAGAGAAGCAACCCGACATGTCACTTGGTGTCAATGGTCTAAACTTCTAGCATAATGATGTTGCATAGATACAAATTGTTTTTCTTTTTATAAATGGTTCCAAGCCAAAGCTGTTGTAATCCAGGGATTGATCCAATTTGAAAGAAATTGTATCTTTCTTAGTTATCCTAGTGGCTGGTGTCACTTCGAACTATTTATAGACTTTGTTTTTGGCCACCTTACTGATGCTTGTTATATATACTCAAAATCTTTCAAGAAATTTCTTTATACGCGAAAAATAAGACTTTATCCGTGCGCTGATATTGTCATAGTTAATTGCTTTTTTCCACAGCCAGTGTGCGTTCTAATATCTTGTTAAATAACACGTACGTTACCTTTACAATTTGATCTAATTTGTAGGTATGGAATCTCCAACGCTGTAATCCATTAGCTATTTAGGACAATCGTCTAATTAGATCAATTATCATAAATCACATGCGAACATAGACACCGGCATGTACAGATCTTCAATCGTTGAAGCATCAAAGCGGTTGTCCAGAAAACCAAAGAAGATGAACGGAACAGCATCAGATAATTGTCCCCTCGGCTGCTCGTCCCGTGCAAAGCCTGGTGTTGATCCCACGACACCATCACACGCAGTCTTCACCTTATATTCACAATAGAGCGTCCATATCAAAAAGTTAAACAAGAAAATAACGAAAATTTTGATTCGATTGAAACATACGAGAAGTCTGCATGCTGAGTAAGGTTTGGCCTCAGATAAAAAAGGGGACAATACGATTAGAAGAAAAGAGCCCATATCCTCTTTGTGTTTGGGCGATATTTCGTGTCTCCGTGGCTGTTGATTAGTGAGGTACAATTGGAAGAGAAAATCCTAGATGGGAAAAATCATTAAAGATCCAAAAATGTTCTGTACCACATTACAAGAGAAACTATAGGAAGTGTGTGGGCGACAAAACTGGCACATAAGGCCAATCAAACTTCTCCAGCGTTTTCAGCTGTGCCATCTACTCTATATGTCCAAGCGACTGGTGTAGGTCATGCCTTCCACGCTTGCAAGGTCTTTTCCCTCAGGGCTGCTTCTTTTTGTCTATATTAGCAGCGGCATGCCTTTGCCGTTTCCTCCAAGCGGGGATCTTCCCGGGGAAAGCCCACCTCAACAATCTCTCCCACGAGTAGCAGGTCAAAAACATAATGAGCGCCCAAAGTAATAACTTATCCCTCATCCCAGGTGGCAAAGGCACCAATTTTAACCCGTCATTCAAATCCCTGAATATATCAGACGTGATGACAGTGAAGAATCCAACAGCAGCCAAAAGCGCATACAAGAAGGGTTTATTCTCAGAAATGCTCTGGTTGAATGGATGTCCCATGTAATTCACGGCGAAGGTGGCCACCTGGAGCATCATGTTCACCATGTAAGAAACTGTATTCACCAGATTGGGATGAAATTCGGAATCTGGCTCAATGCATTCCTCAGGCATGTGCCTTTCGGCCTCCTTCACAGAAGAAATCAAGAAGAACAGATGGATTGCAAACTGACCCAGGAGGGAGAGGAGGACATAGGAACAGAAGACATTAGGGTGAGGTCTTTCGGCTGAAAGAGTTGGGAGGGGCCTTGCATGTGAGATGAACAAGAAAAAGGCGGCAGTAAATACCCCACTGATTGTAGCCTGCACATCACCAAGCTTGACGCCATCCAAGTACATCACACTCAGCACATATGCTGTTGCTAGGCAGTTCAGACCAAGTATCTTAAACATTTGCAGCGTGGTGACCAGGGTACTGCGTCCCTGACGAATTATGTCAGTGGTGGGGGCAACAGATGCATGCTTTGCTGTAAAGGGTGATGCCATTGAGGCGTCGCCAAGCTTGACAACAGGAGCTGAGCGACCATCTGGATCCTCATTCAATTCATCCATCATCTTCTTTAGCTTCTGTCGTTGTGCCTCAGCAGCCGTCACATGACGATTAGCAATTGGCTGACCTGCCGTTTCTGACCTTGTGACAGCTTTACTCTTTGATCCTTCTCCATTCACATTTACATTTTTTCCTGATGATTCAGATGAGAGCTTGGATTTCTTTGGTTTCAAAGATTTTGAAGTTTCATCTTTTGAAGACTCTTTGGAAGTACTTCCACTTTGCTGCGGAGGAACCGCATTCAATAAAGCAACTCCCACGTGGGCCTATAAAGACATAAGCAAACTTATAAAATAAGAGTAAATAAGGCGCAAAACAATAACACAAATTTAGCACTGATACATTTACAAAACAAAGAGAGATACCTTGCATGATTCAATTTCAAAATAAAGGAAAGGATAAGGCTCAAGATGTGCAAGTGGGTGGGGGATCTGTGCACAAGCAATGTGTCCCTGTGCCCATGAGAGAGAGAGAGAGTTTTCTTTTCATTGAACTCTTTCCCCGCTGAAGCAGAACCCAAAAAGCAGATCACAGAAGAACAGATAGGGTGAAGGCCATACTAGCTTATCCAGTCAAACGTTTCTTTTTTTCTTTAAGATAAAAGTGGAATATGGACTTCCATTTCAAGTAACAATTCTGATATGGACCATAGTCAGAAATGAACTCTACCGATTTAGGCAGCATCTTAGAGATGTGTGAGATCTTTGCTATGACTTGGCAATTATCAGGTAGATAGTGAAGTAGTTAAATTTTCCAATCAACTTAGTAAGAGCACCAAGTATCTTTTCTATTAGTTTATTTAGAATCTCAAGCTTAAGAGGCTTTAGCTTAAGATGTTAGATTGACCATGGGAAACGAGACAAGCCAAGCTTGTGACTTGGATATCAGTTACTTATTTGAGTTGGTCTCAAACATGAAATATCGAGCTCTATTGAGTTTTGTTAGAGTATTGAGCCTCAAGTTTAAAAATAAACATGAGACTGATGAGTTGCAGTATATTGTGCTGCTTCATCAGGTTCAACCCTCTTGTACCACCCATGAAACTGCACATAAAAAAATAACCAGAAAGTATCTGATCGGTGAACAGTACACTACCTGCTTCAAAGCCCCGACATCATTTGTTCCATCTCCGCACATCAATGTCATCCTTCCCACTGATTTGAATGTGGTCATGATGAGTTCTTTTTGCTGAGGAGCAACTCTTGCAAAAACCTGAGACAAATGATAAGATACAATTAGATAAATACAAGATGCACAAGTTGTATCGCAGATTCACAGAGTAAGTGATAACCTTAACATAGGGGATGACATGAAGAATAGCATTTGTGCGTTGTAACATTTCAATGCAGTCACCTCCAATACAAAGATCATGGGTGTCTGACAAAGCTTCAACTTCTTTCTCACTGAAGACAAACACATTTTCTCAATTCAAAGAGAAACAAAATTCAACTTCACATCTGAATGAAAAGAACAGACTTTCATTTTCATCAGATTCTTACTGGAAAAAAATCAAATAAATACAGACGTCCACACACCCATCACTGCAAAAGCACACAAGAATCTATATACGTACATATACAAACATGTGTATGTGTTAACGTGCGCGCGTGCATTTAACATGTGTACCCACAGAGAGGAAAACACGCATCAATCTTAATAGAGATTAAATACATGGCAAAGGAAATAGAATATTACCACCAACAGAAAAAAGGAGAATGGCATCAAGTTGTTTCACCCACAGACCGAAAAAAGAGGAGGAAGAAGAGGAAGAAGATATCAAGGAACGGCAGCAATCAGCAATGTGAAATGTTTCTTCTCCATTTTACTCAAGTTCTGTTTCCTTGCTCTACCACTGGCTTTTTTGGTGAAATAATATGACACAAAAGAAGTGGCAATGGGTGGGGATAATTTGTGCTCAACTAATAAGTCGGTGGATAAATTTTCATCCATTTACATGAGTTAGAAATGCTTATTGACTCTATGGAATCAACTTCAAGTATGCTCTAAACAACATCAGGATGACAGAGGACCAGCAGCAACAACTATTATCAAATGAAACAAAGTATTCCAAAAATACATAGCAGCAATTACAAGGTGAAACATTGAAAGAAACCGGTCAGGTAGATTACCTGTAGCGATGTGTGTCCATCTCATCAGGTGAAATCCACTCATAGCCCATGGTGCTCCTAGCAGGAGTAAGGATCAACACAGGTTTTGAGATGATATGAACTTGGCCGGCAACATGACAAGCAGTCAAAGCTTGGTCACCAGTAATCATTGCCTAACAACAAGAACAACATTAATGACAATATACCAATCCTACTCAACATGTACGAGATGGTTAGACAGTAACCATTCATATTTAGTGGGGGCCTTGCTCCCCTTAATATTCTCATGTCTGTTTGGTACCCTTTTCTATTAGTTTCACCCCTATAATTCTGCGAGCTTTGACCACACTATGTTCGACAACCTAATTCAACATCATTAGAGTTGAAAAATTCAATTTCCTACATGCCTATGACTATTTCATGCATGTCTCACATTAAACAGGTACAATTTCCAATTGTAAGAAGCCTGGTTCCACCATTGACGTTGCACGAGAGGGTAGGTACACAAGCCAATCAAACTTGACTTGACGCGTCATATGCTTGAGATCAGCATATTTTATTAAGTAGTCAAAATTTGAGGAGTTCAAGTAACAAAATCAATCGAGTTTCAGTGTGGTAATACCCAACTTTGGGTGGCTCACAAATCCAATCAGGGGGTTGGATTGAAATTAAGCAGTCCGAGTCTAAAAGGAATATTTTGAGACCAAATGTAGTACTTAACCCAAGTGGCTAGTAAGCTTAATTCCAGTACAACTTGACCAAAGTGGCAAGTAAGCTTAATCTGAGTAGCTGGATGACGTTAAAATTAATCACAGAGAGCGAATTGACATTACATGCACATTTTATTCTACTCACAAACCTGAGTTGGAGCAACTTTCTCATTTAAAATTTATCTTTTGTAATCAAGTCAAGTGAGCTTAAGCTTGAGCACATACATAATGCATCAAGTCAAGCTCAAACTCATGAAATTGAGTTTTATCAGATTCAAGACTAACGTAAACCATTCAGTTTTCCTTAAGTTGGGCCAAGCCGGAATAGTAAACCAAGCAACTCTGCCCAGAGTGAAGGGAAATTCACTACCAGGCACCAAGAGTGCCAACACAATTAGAAACAAAGCTCAATGTCAAAAGAGAGCTCATTTACGAGACAAGAATCCAGAGTACCAATCAAAGCTTTTATATCCAATAGCAAATCCACATTGTACCAAAGTGTTCCAAACCAACCAAAAATAGGAAAAAGGAACCGAGGAAATCCACTTTATCATAGGACAAGGGATTTCAAAAACCTGCCACACATACAATTCTTGCTCAGTAGACCCTTCATGACCCCACTTAGCCCACTCTCAGTTCATTGCCCCCTACAACATTATGTTCTAGCTCCATCTGTATAGGCAATGGAAAACAGTAGCATTCCCAGATGCATTTCCATTAACTTACATGCGTTCACCACTGACGTAAGACTCATGGAAAAAAAAAATGACTTAACATATTCAATCTCAAGCATTCGGCAAGATAAGCCTTGCTATTTTTCTTTTATTGGTCGTCAATAAGCCTTCGTTAGAGGCTGAGTTGATTTTTTGGAGCAGGGGAAAGAAGATACAAATGGTTAGTGATAGCCACATACTATGTCAAGATTCCGAGGAGTCAGATCTAGATTTTATGCAGACTCTTTAATATATCTGTCTCGATCAAAGAATCTGACTTTCTCACTATATGCAGCGCACTAGTCATCTTCTAAAGGAAAGAAGTGATAATTCAAGATAATTCGGGATACTAGGTGTGACAAGTATGAGTTTACTAGTCAGTTTGGGTATGCAATGACATTAATTGTATAAGTGTGGAGGTGGGTGAAAATGGGTTAAATAAATCATTTGGGTCCCATCCATATTCAAATTACCTTTTCCTTACTTTCACGAAAGACCAATTATAACTCTAAAGATAAATTCGATACGGTTAAGTCAAACTTATAAGTATTTAATAAATATCATAATTCAATATCTAACACGAGGCATTTCTAACCAAGTCATGTGATGATCCTTTGAGCTCAGACAAAACCGTGGCTGAATCTGCTCTGATAGGACAGTTGAATACCTGCAACGCGAGAAATAGACCAAATCAAGTGAGGAGTCACAATAAACCAGTGTAAGTGGAAAGAAGAAAAAGAAGAACTTAGTTACTTACGGCAAAACCAGCAAATGTCAGACCACTTTCCACCATATCTCTCTCCAAGTTTCTAGCCTCGCTAACCTTCACACAATTAACAGGACAATCAGCATGTAACGAAGACTGCATAAAAATGTTCACCGCTATTTTGGCTCAACAGAAGCAAGTTGAAAGCATTTACAACAAGCAACAGGAGTTCTTCATTTGAAGTATTAAAGAGAAAAGGAACAAGAGTTTTTATTGTTCTTCCTCCTCAAAAATGAGATTGCCACGCTTCAAAAAGCCACAAATTATGTGACGATCCAAGATGCCAATAATGTGTTTCTTACAGGTCCCCAAATCAATCTTATGCAAGGTTTAACAAATGCAAAGATGCAAACTGTAGATACACTTTCGAAAACTTAAATTAGTGGGAAGGTAAGATTTAGAGTATATGTGCTTGATAATTCGGTGTAACCTTCGACAGGCTGTAATCTTCAACATGTATTTGACTTTTTTTATGTTCAGCTCCTTCTCTCAAGGTTAGAGACCTTTCCTTATTCAAGAAAAAACAGGATGAAGGGCAAAAATCTTAAAATCTGAAACAGAATTAAATGGATAATTGTTATTGAGAACAGCTTCCAGAACTTCCATAAAAATTTGTTCAGCAGAGATCAAAGCGATGAGGAGATAACTTTATAACTACAAGATGATTCATTCTTATCTCATTCACTAATTCCTTCTTAATTTACTCTTTCGCGCTTTAATTTAGCCAGTACACATCTCAAGTTGGTTCAAATGAAAGTAAGCTGCCATTTATAGAAATTAGTACAACATAACAGTTTTCAGGCTTTATTGGTTAACACTCTGCTTATACAACTCAAATGCAGCTCATAGGAAGCTTCACTCCCCAGCAGTTAAAAAATAAATCAAATATATGATACAAAGAAATAAATAAGAACTCTGCAGGTGGGCCAAAAGATGGCTGGAAGTGCCTTGTAAGCAAGGGCAAGAACAATGCAAATGAGCCAAAAGAACACTTACTGTCATGTCCGGAAGTGCCTTGTAAGCAAGGGCAAGTACACGAGAACCCTGACGTGTGTATCTCTTGTAAGTCTCCACATAACATGGTGGCAAGTCAACCAGTCTATCTTGAATTGTTTCTGGTGCGCCCTAAACAAATAGGACATATATAATTCATCAACTTTGAGAATCTCAGCATGCTACATCATTTCTATGGGCTGAAAACGGAAGAACACTGATCTTCAAGTGGCCAAAAAGTAAAAGTTTTCCGCAGGAAAGCACGATTTTTCTCTCCAATATACTGTTCTTCCTTGCAGAAAAAATTCTTAAGTGGACAAAGAGGTTCCTGTACTAAGGTGTCAGTGCCAGCTAATCTAATTTGCACATTTTTTCTATAAGCATACATTCATACAGTCCTTGAAATATTAAATCCATGAGCAATAATACCTTAACAAAAGCTAAAAATTCCTCTTGAATACGAACAACAACTGCCATACGCTTTAAGTGGGAGGCAAAGTGATGTCTCTGAACAATCTGCACAGCTTCACCACCTCCCCTGGATAAGAAAAAGAGATCAGATAAAGGATTAATATGTGCACAGGAACCAACGGAAGAACAGATAAAATAAAAGAAATGACATGCTTGCCCAAAAGACAGATTCACCTTTTCTATCAAATAAATCTATTTCAGTGAAGGTCTACTAATATAAACGAACCATTATCATCAACTATATCAGATACATAATTATAATCATATTAATTTCGAATACCATGTGCTTAATATATGCAAGCCCACCAGACTTCTCATAGTTGTCAATAGCTTAAAATCATGTTATGTTTGAGAAATCAAATCCTCCAAGAAAATTTGATGAGAAATTTCAAACCAATACACAACTCAACTCACTTCTTCGGCATGGCCTTCTCATCAGATTTGTAACTCCAGTCTATTCCTTTAAGAGCAGCCTTCTCAAGAGGATCTCCTACCTATAGAAGCAATGAACCACAAAAACAAAATACGCATTAGATTACATCATTTTCCTTTGACCCTCTTTCTTGGGAGGGGAGAGGGGGAAACAATTGGCGTAGCATTAACAAGACCATTTTAATATGTGCGGAAGGGCACTGGTTTAGCCCAACTGTATATATATGCACTCTTTTTATTTTAATCACTTATGCTACAAGGGACCTATTCTTGCCACCTCTATCCATATCCCCAGAATTGCAGGTGTTACCTCATTCAAAGATGCTCCTATAGACCTTTCCTTCTAAAAGCTAAGATACTCATATGTACTTACTTCACGTGAAAGAAGATTTATCCAAATACCACACAATAGCAACAAAAGATCAGTTAAAACAATTGAAAAGCTTCAAGTATACTTGCCGTTCTCCATGGACACCAAGTATCTACTCAGGTGAAAAAAGAGGAAGAGGAGTGAGGATAGTATTGCTAGAAGTCAACTAACCTATCCTCTGAAGTCTGACCCATATTCCTTCAACCAGTAAAATGAAGATAAAATTTTACCTGACATAACAAATCCAAGGACTACTTCTGGTTGAACATCATAGCATAATGTAGTTGGCTTGCATGCCGTACATTTTAACCTCAGGATGAGCATGCAATTTTTAAGCATTTAAGTAAAATCAGCAAAAAGGTACATCATTCATCTCTACTAGCATACCAGCCTGTTGTCCACGAACACCAATGCATGACAAGAAGCCAAAATTTCCAGGGCACGAACTGGCACTTTTGACATATCAGATTCCAAATCTGTTCTTCCAGACAATCCACCCACTCCACAAAACTCCTGATATAAGAATAAACAAAGAAGATGTAACATATAACTTTTCAAACAATGAAAAAGACTTCTTTCTTTGCTTCAACATACCATGTCATCCGATGTAAGTGTTCCGGTCTTATCAAAACAGCATATATCAACCTGCAAAATAGAAAATTTAAGAAATTAAAAAAAAATCTTAAATTAGCAGTCAGATGATCCACATTGCCGATCGTCTTCTAGCCCATTAAAACAAATAATTGACAAAGGAGAAATGGGGATTGTCTACCTTCCCAGCAAATGGAATCCGAAATGGTTCAGTACAATATATCCCGCGACGTGCCAGTGCAATCAGCGATGTATTAACAGCTATCGATAACTCCATTGGCAATTCAGGAGGGATAACAGAAGTAATAATGAGTGAACAACTAAGGAGAAGCTTATACTTGCTCCTGGTGGGATCCTCCAATCCCTACACCAATAGTATAACAACGTCATCCACATAAATAAGATCAACATGCACCAGAAATACTTTATAAAAGTTGATGAGGATTTCCTTACCTTCTTAAGTACATAACCAGCAGCTATTACTGCAAATATTACTAAGAAACATATGAACAACCCACTCTCCCAGCTGTTCGCAGTGACCTGCAATATGCATAAATAATTCATCTCAACATATGTTTACAAGAACACCACTCCACATAGTTTCCAATCCTATGTGATGGTTTGAAATTCGGAAACCCACCCTCTCTGTGGAAAATAAAATTGTTCGCATCAGCTTTCCCTGACTTGTTTCAAAGCCTGTCCTCAGAACAACGGCCGGGCAACCGCCATCTGGAGTTCTCAGAGGAAATGTCTGACATAGATTAAAAGACGCGAAGGGTAAGCTAAGACTTCACCATACCCAAACTTAAAAGACCCAGAAGAAACTACCTTATCAGGAGTATGTTGCAGTATCTTAGTCCCACCGAACAAGACATGGCTTTTATCTCGCTTCACAGACAACTTCTCCTCAAAACCCCTACCCGCTACAGAGACCTGCCCAATCAAACCTAACAAACTTTATGTGTGTTTACTTCCGGTACAAACACAGAATGGCTCCAATCTCCATCATCCATCAGAATGCAGCTAATTCACAGATGAATACATCCTCAAAGTACAAGAAATAATTACCAGTTTTAACATTTTAATGAAATAATCCTACAATTTAGCCAAACAAAACCCAAGTTCTCCATAGTTATCAACCTTCCATATAATCTGTACCTAATAAAAGTACATTTTGCTGATTCCATTAACAAAAGACAAAAAGAATAGAAAATATATTGTCGGCAACCCACTGAAAAGAGTCAGCATTATTTTTATGGTCAAACAAGCAATCCACTTCAAACCAAATAGATGAAGACCAGCAAAACACAGAAATCCAAATCCACAAGCAACTACAATCCAGATAAATAGCTAGCCATTTTAAATTAAACCTTCACAAACTATAATCTTGCTTTAGTTATTAAGATAAACCAATCTTCAAATACTATACTGGAAATTCAATTACAAAGAATCAATTTCACACGCCATAACAGTCCTGAAGAAATTCAGCAGGATCTGGCCTAAGGTACTTTATAAAACCAAGAAACAGGATTGGAGCAGTACTTGTTCATAATTGAAGATATTCTTGACTTGCGTCCTCCAGTAAACCACAAATACAAGAGGGCAAAGGGCAAATGCAAGTGAAAACCCAAACATAATGACATATAATGCAAATGACGACATAACAAGCACATACGATCATAAAGACAACTAGAGAAGAGAACAACCTTCCATTGAGGAGTAGACTCGCCTGTAAGAATCGCCTCATTCACAATAGCAGTACCAGCCAATATAAGCAGGTCTGCTGGAACAGACTTGTCTTCTCCATTCAGGCCAGAAGAGCGCCCAATTGAGACGATATCACCAGGCAAAAGGTCAGTCCCTGGTAGTTTCACCCACCTATAAGCAAAAGCATCCGACAGATTATTATTAATCAAGGAAAACCAACAAGAAAGAAAGTCCAATCAATGAGAAGATACGTACTTGCCACCCCGATGCACCATTAAGGTCTGGCCATCAACTCTAACACGCCTTAGCTCAGTCAAAGTTTTTAACCGACTTTTTGCCATTGTAGACTCAAACATGAACAGCATGAACAGGGTGAACAAACTGTAGTACCAGTATTCATCCAAACACCAGAGCCCTACGCAGAAAACCTATAACAAAAGGCAATCGCATGAACCACAACAAGAAAACTACTACACAAAGGAAATGCGGCAGCATCATATATGTTTGTCTTTTTTTTTTTTAATTGTGTGTGGCGAGAGAGAGAGAGGACAAACCTGAAACACAAAAAATGGTTCCATGCAGTTCTCTTTCATTAATTTCTGAAATGTAGGTTGCGGATAATCAAATCTGCATAGAGGAAAATAGTGGCGTATAAATCAATTAAAAATGCTAGAGTTGATGCCTCAACAGAAAAATCTTGGCCATAAGTTAACATCAGATTGATATGACAGACAAAACAAAGCTCATGCTCAATCTGCACACATGGGTGGGCACATATATAGATTTCCGGTAAACTTCTTCTGTAAGCCAACTGGATATGCATAAAATGTGTTAACGGTACATGCTATGATAGGATTAGATATTCTTTAGCTCTTGAGCTCCCTTTTCCAAAGCTCTATATCCATAAATATGCATGACCAACCCCATACAGCACCCGAAATAGTGAATTGAAATATTTATTGCTATCTTCTTCATGGCAATAGAAACATTTCATTCAACCAATAAGAAAATTAACTAAAACCAATAGAACAAGCAATGCACCAGACAGACATCCAGAAAAATTTATGAAAATGAGTGAAAGACTCAAGAGGTTTAACAATTGCTATATGACTGAAAATATAGCAAGACATGCTGATCCACGAAGTATCTTAAAAAATTCATTTGCTCAAAAAGACTGATAAGAGCTTAACAAAAAATTTCCAAGTTTGCCTCTATCAAGGGATGAGCACCTAGGGTCAAAAATGACCGATAACTCCATCTGAAAGATCGACAGCTTCTATGATAAAACTAAAAAATAACTGGCAGAATATTCTAAATGCCATTAAAGGCCTTCCATTGGAAAGATTGAGTAGCCCTTGTCTTCTGAGTATTTAGTGAATTTATTACCAAATCTAATTTATAAGTCAAAGTAATTGGTGTCAACAGACATGCTTATTTTCATTAGAAATTGAACATTCTATTTTCAACACGTCATGAGTTATCCAATAGGACCTAAGTTTCTCATGTCTGAAGTGATCTATGCAGGCAGAAGTAAAGGTTCAAGCAGTGTCATTCTAGCAATAACAGTCCGAGTATAGACCAGCAGCTAAAAGTCACAAGCTATTAAATTATCAAAAGAACAAGCAAACCATGTTATGTTCAAGTCCTCTATTGCTCGAGTAAGCCACGTTATGTTCAAGTCCTCTATTGCTGATTAAACACAATAGTGATAAGAACAAAAACATAGCGAGGCCATAATTATGCATAGTTTAACTACACCAGAGCTCCTGAATAGTCCTCAATACCTTATTCACATAAGAGCAGTGATGATGCTGCTACATACAAGCATAACCAACCCCCCATGCCACCCCACCCATAAAAAAAATAAGTAAAAGAAACAAAACTACACGCACACAGAGCAAGATTCAAAAGGGTAACTCAATACAGACTCAAAAAGGCAACTCACACATTACGTCCCCATTTGTCTGTGGCTGCAGCAACTTTGGCATCGGTACCATGGCCAGTGTTTTTCAGATAGTAGCCAAATGTTTCCTTGGTCGGGTAAGGAAGCTTGCAAAAAGTTTTATTTTCTTTAGAGAATATGAATCTCTGCTTCCTAAAATCAAAATAAATTTCCTCCACGTCCGAAGATGATGAACCTGCCTGTCATGCAAGTATAGCAACCACATAAAAACCGTGTAAAGAAGAACAAAACAGTGTTGAAAGTTGCTCATAGCGAAAACAGCGTATTGGAGACAATTTAGCAAAAGTTGAAATGGAAAGCACAAAGAGAGATAAATGAAAGCACATTCTAGATTTTTCAAACTAGAAAGCACGGAAGCCGTCCAACTAATAGCATCGCTTAGATTGATGTGGTAACTCCACGCCTTCAACTGGCTTAGAGAAACAACAACACACTAAAAAAACCGTCATGGTCCCTGCAACCATATGTTCCATCCAACATATGAAGGATGAGCTATGAGCATGTTTCCCTTGAGACAATTCCTGCATACAATCATGTCCTTTGCATCTTTCAACATACCACATTAACCTCCAGCTTTCTTGAAAACCAATCTAAACATCCAATGCAACCTCAAAGACATACGACTATATTCTAGAGATTCCCTGTAAGTGCATGTAAAACACTAATCCATGATGATAACACTTAAAGCCAAATCTTGTAGAAGTCAAAAATGCTTTTTGGGGCTATCAAATATGGTAGGACTAAATTTCCAGTATGAACATCAAATGATTGGAATCTTTCACTCTACCTAATGGGTACAGCATCACAAAAGTTATAAAACATATCTTTCTGGTCCTGCCGATGAAATTCAATATCCGCAATAAGACTTCCGACATCTCGCATGCCCACCATCTTCAAATTCAATTCCGCAAGGACAAACAATAATCATTTCAATTGATGTGGCAAAGCTCTACATTCTCTATTGAAAATTCCATGGCTCAATACATCAACCTACAGACATCTGCCAAGCAGGTCTAGTGCCATATAAGACTAAGGAACTGTCTAATGCTTTATGAAGTCTCCATTGCTATCCAAACTTCATTGTCTAAAAAAATACTTGAACATGAACGTTAACTCTTGATATCTTTTCTATGAGGAAAAAAAAAAGATACTGTGAGATAATTTCATGGGATAAGTTTGCTGCTATATATTAGAAGGATCTTCTAAACAAAACAAAAATCAGTAACAATTGGACTGTAAAATTATATACTGCTGATATCACCATGTATTTAACTAATAGGTTAAAGCAGATTCTATAAGCTAACCTCAGTTTTGAAATTGTTTCAACAAGGAACTTCCAAATGCCTCATCATTGCTATATGCTAATCATAGAATGGTCAATGGCTATGAATCGAGCAATCCAGGTCCAATGTGCAAACTAGATATAAAAAAGGCCTGTCCTCGTGTATGTTGGTACTTTCTCTTATATCTCTTGTCGGTGAAGGTTAAGGGGAGAAGTTTTAGCATTTCCGAACAAACTTCCTCAGATCTATCAGATTGGGAATCCACACATTTTAAAAGTTTCGAAGACCTCCAGTACGGAAGTACTTCCTCCTCTTTGGACTGCAGATACAGGAAGGAAGAGGAAGAGAGCAAAACACATTATGAACTGTTCTTTGTAGTAGACATCAGCCTTCTATAAAGAACTTGTGAACGATTAAGGCATAAGATAGCAAGGACTTTAGCATAATATGGCTCCTTGCAAATGGAAGTTCTTGGCTTGCTCTTGAGCTGTTCCTAAAATCTTCTTCCTATAAAATTTCAGATGGTAAATGGAAAGAGAACTTGAACAAAGTTCCATCTGAGACTATGGTTGAGAGATTGCTATTAGATTTCTGCACTCCCACTTCATTCCTTATATCACAGAAGTTAAAAGAACTGTATACGGATTTCCTTGTGGAATAACATGATAAGTCACAAAAATCCAACCAAAAAGTTAAGGTAATCTTGTAATCAGTTGAATATGGGAGGTCTAGCAGCCTCAATTTTAAAGTTTTTAAAGATGACCTTCAAATGAAAAAGTGAAACTGAGGCACAAAACAGCAATTGTTGGAAACCAACAAAACATACGGTGTACTCTGATGGGTAGCTTGTTAACATGTCCCTTACTTATTATTGAGAAAGCTGTTTGACAGGAACAACAAAGGAATCTGCCACCTCCTCTGAATCTTTTGCTGTTTAAGCAGAGAAATGATAGCAAGCTGAAGTTGGCTTGACAGGATTGTCAACACAGTAAAAATCCACACGAATTCCTCAATACATGTGCACTGAGCAAATGGCTCCTGTGGTTTCCTTTATACAAAAAATAATAAAATCCAACCAGCAGATGAGAAACAACTTATTCTTGAAAGAAAAACGCCAGCAAGAACCATAGGCCCCAGTTGTTAAGGCACATTTTATGCACTAAGAAGTGCGTTCGATGTACTCATCAAGTTATAGAGAAAATGCAAGCTTTCTTAGCTAGCTCTTTTGCTGTGTGTGAAAGCAAATGTTTTTGCCATCCCAAAAAATATTGAAGAACCTAGAATTGCTTAACCAGTGATGAAGAACCTACTGTGATTGAGTAAAGGCCATGGTTGAGGCACCCTGAGATGCATCTTACTCAATTCAACAACCCACCCAAAATAAGAGAACTAAGACAGTTAAGAGAAAAAGCATTGGGAAAGCATAAACTATCACCAATGCTCTTTAAGAATCAACGTATTTTTTTTAATCTTCTACCAGCATACTGGAATTTGCCGCAACATTATTTCTCTAGTGAAATTTTCATAAAAGCATGCCCTGCTACAGCATTTTAATTTGGTTTCATATTTTCTCATATACAGATGACATTGACCAATGCCGATAGAGCTAGAAGTATGTCATCATTGATATATTCCTACATATTTTTCCAACTTGTAACATGTATCGGCACTTCATGGGATTTTCACATCCACTGTTGCCTTGTTGAGATTCTATTCAAATCACAATGCACAATTCACCTATTTCAACAGTCCATCCTTTGCTCAACATCCACTTCTAGTGAGCAACAATCATAATTTCATAAGAAAATAATTGCAGCTATAGTTAACTATCACATACCTATATCCTATGGTTCTATGAATAAGATTCTAACTTACTAGTTTCCGAAAATGAAGTGGCACAACTTCCTTAGAACCGGAAAACTTTGCCGGAGTTATTTTGCACGCATCAGCATGATGTATATCGTGAACCTGCAAACATCGAAAGAATCACCAATAACAAAATCAATTAGTCCAAATTACATACCAAAGGCAACTGAAACCCATATTTTCACCAGAAAAAAGCACCGATCATGGGAAACCTAATATAAGTTCCAAGAAGTTGAAAAGCTCCTTATGAGCTAGACAGTATTCCATTCCCCTCAATTTTACCTCGTTCGTTCAATACTTGCATCAAGAGTGCATAAAGACAGATGACAGGTTCTCATGTGTGTATATTTTCAGCTCCAAAATAATTTTCTCTCCATTAACAATTCAAATGCTCTCTTGAGAGAAAGTCAAAAACCAAAACAAAACAAAGAAGAGACATCCAGTGTAAAGGCGAATATACATGCACATGTCCGTCCACGAAAATTATACTGTCAGCACTAAGCGACTGAATGATTTCGTAATTGGGTTTTCACCCCCTTGATGCTCTGCAGTTCAATTACCTCACTTGTCTAAAAAGAAGTGATCGAACGTTTTCCTAAGCTGCCGGTGTGGGACTGCAAAGTAATTTAATGTTTTCATATTCAAAGCCCTCCTGAGATCATAAACTAACCACTTACCCTGCTATATTGAACGAAGCATTTGAAATCCACCGACCAACCGGTGAAGAGCAGGACCAGAATGTGAAGACCAACAAGGCCGCCGAGCACGATGGCAGCATCCGCAAAGTCTAAGCTAGGCACGACCGCTGTCAGCCAGAGGGCGTACAGAACGGCCGAGGGCCAAACATCCAGACGCCAAGCCCAGAGTTTCTTCCTCAACAAGTCGACATTTTCCACGGCCTTGCCGCCCACGTGGAACCTCGACATCTCCGCTCCCGCCGCTGAGCGAAAAGAGACGAACCCAACATCACAGACTGAAGGGGCATCACAAGAAAGGAAAAAAAAAACAACGACATCCCCACGAAACAGTATTCCCCGTCAATAAAGCGAGAGCCCGCTGCGCTCGAAGCAGGGAGCATCCATTTTCATGAGGAGAATACTCAGTAATTTCGAAGCGAACGAAACTGCACGAACGATGAAGAATCACAGTACCAAACTGGGCAACGAGAAAGCCAAGCGGAATCAAATGTAGGGCACTAGTGAGGGGCAGCGAAAGCGCGAGACCGATCCCCCGTACCCGGAACTGGGTATCGGTATAAAGAAGCAGCAAATTCGACAAGCTAACGGTGGAATCGAAGAGCGTAGCAACAGTGAAATCGAAGAGCAGGGGGGGGAGAGAGAGAGAGAGAGAGAGATGGGCGTACGCGATCCGCGGGCCAAGGCGATGGGCACTAGGCCAAGGCGGAATCGAGGAGGAGGAGGAGGAGGAGGAGATCCAAAAAACCCTAGATCAGATCAGTGTTGGGCGAAGAAGTAGAAAGGATTCGACCTCTCTCCCGTTCTCGATCCTATTCGTCTTCTCTCTCGACTCGATATTTGCTTTTTGCTTTTTGCTTTTGCAGTAATTAAAAAAAAAAAAGAAAAAAATAACCCACCCAAAGTTTCGACTTTTTTCCTGTGCAGCGGGTGCTCCCCCCCTCCCCCACTGGTTACGGAGACAGAACCACACCGATTAAGGTTTTAGTTTTGTTCCCCTTTGACCCAAAAAAAAAAAAAACAAAAGCTTTAACTGCTTTAGCCTTTAGTTTCCCCCTTCTTCTTTTTCCTCTTCTCTTTTCGAGACAATTTTTTCATTTTTCTTTTTTCATTTAGTGGCCAACTCTCGCGCACTCTTCCGTTTTTTTGCATCTGTCGTATCTCTGACCCATCTCTCTGTCGAACCTTTGCTTTGCTTTGCTTCTTTGTATAGCATCGGGTCGAATGCACCTATGATATCAGAGTCTCCACCTCACGATTCGCACGCCACCTTAGCTCATCTGTCTTCTAAGTGATCTCAAGGGCATGCTCCTTCGTATCCGCGTATTACATTCGGAATTTTTACTCGTGAAATATTCCCAACATTTTTTATGCGTGAAATATTCCCAACAATATTTTGACCTCAACATCACGGGAAGAGAATGGAACTCTCTCGTCATCATCTGCATCAACACCTTATTATTAAGAAACTATCTTCGTAAATGGAAGAAATTATTTCTCAAAATTCTAGTTTCACTTTAATTGTTCTTAGGGATAATGACAAAAATGGTCTATAAACTCAGATCTAATAAACAATATGTTCTCTAAACTTTAATTTTGTTCAATATGATACATAAATTTTAGCTATGTGCAATATGATCCCTAAACTTTTAATTTGTTCGATATGGTCCATGGATTTTTGGTACATGTTCAATATAGTCCCCGAACTATATGAAAATATTCAATACTGTCCTTCCATTAATTCGAGATCAATAACATCATTAAACATTTTCATACAGTATAGGGATTAAATTGAACATATACAAAAGATTCAGGAACTACAATCCACGCTAGGTTAAAATTCATGAATCATATTAAATAAATTAAAAACTTAGGGATCATGTTACATATTGCATCAAAATTCATGAATCATTTAAAATGACCAAAGTGATGAGTTTATAGAAAGAGATTGGCCAACAACCTAGACAAAATTTAAAATGACTAAAGCGACCAATTTAGTCCAATTGGCATTTAACATGGTAATCCATTTCAGGGCAAGACCCCCTTTTGTTTATTGAGCTGAGCTGGATTACGGCTCTCAAGATCCACTCATTTAATTTCAAGTTGTGCTTGAGCTCAAAGCTATTTAAATATTGGGATAAATGTGCTGACAATCCAAAAAAAGTTCAAGAAAGTGTAATTAAGTAATAAAAATTTTTAAAAAGTACAATTAAGTCATAAAACTTAATAATCAAGTCTTTTCGTTAATTTCGTCCAATATGGTTAACGGAAAATGCCGACGTAGCTATTTTTATTCTTTTCTCTCTCTTGTGTAGCACTAACGTGGTTAAAATATGAAATGTAAGGCTAAAACGATATTATTTTGGTTCATATCTTTTTTTACCTAAATTTTTATTAAATTTAATAATAAAAAATCAGGACAGGGCCTACAAACCATCGCCACAGTCACCCCATCATTGCTGAAAAGGGCTGACGACGATCGGCTAGGGTCGCCGGGCCTTGGCCAATGGCCAACGACCTTCGCCAACCGCAAGCAACAGCTGCCAAATCTTGGCTAGGGTTGGCTAAATCTAGTGGCCCTCGACCAAATCTGGACGAGGGTCTATGCCTACAATCAACGAGGGCCAGGCCCTTGTGGCCTACTTTGTTGTGTTTTTTTTAATTTAGTTTATTTTTAATCTAATTTAAATCAAATTTGGATTGAAAATTGAACAAAAATGATGTCGTTTTAGTTTCATATTTTATGTTTCTATACAGTTGAGAGAAAAAAAAAAAGAAGAAGACAACATCAGCATTTTCCATTAGTTGAGTTGGATGGAGTTCAACCAAAAAAAACTTGACGGAGTTAAAAAGAATTTGATTGTATCAATTTGACAAGTTTTAGGAATAGATTACATTTTTGAAAATTTTATGACTCGACTGAACTTTACTGATAAGTTGTAAACTTCAAGTGCACATATCTCTTAAATATTTAGTCTAGTCAACTCGAGTTGAACTAATTCTCAACTCGATAGGCTCGTAAATCTATCAAGTTCCTATTATTTTTTTTAGAAAAAATTTAATAGTTACAAAAATGAACATAAGAACATAGGAATCCTAGAAATTACATCATATAACCATATTCATAGAGTTTTTAAAAATCAAGCCTGAGCCCAAGTTCCTCTATATATATTGTAGTTGAGTGAAGTTGCACTTGAATATCTAGATTTGCTATAGCAAATCAAGCTCGGACAAAAACTTAATAGAGTCCGGGTCGAGTTTTGAGCACCGAGTTTAGTCAAGCTTGGCACTGTATTGGCTAGTCTCAATTTGGTCACATCCCTCGTTGGAACTACAGCCCCTTCTTTGCTAATCACCCTCGTTGGGGCCCGACAAGAACAGCCAATCCACGTCCCTCTCACGTAGTCAAATTGGATTGCCATATCAAATGCCAACAGGACGAGATTCACTAGAAGCCCTAATTGGTTTAAGTGAAAGAACACAACGATCGAATTGGAAAAATCACAATTGAAGGACCAAACCGAAAATGCATTAAATGCAAGTATCACTTGAATGAATCGGCATTCGAGTGCACGATCCCAGAACGGGTACGTGGGGCAGGAGATATGAGGACGAACACTGCTTGAGCGTCAAGCGAGTCATGTTGAATGGCACCAACAAATGTGTCTTCTTTTCCAATTTCATGCGCACTGACAGTATCATATCATATGATGAATTGGGAGATCTCGCACGCCTAAAAGCCAACTCCTTTTGCACTTTAGCATGACGCTTGGCATGTGATCTTGCTTTGGCCATTCTCAAAGTCCAATCGACGACGAGATTTTCAGTATGAGTTACGCAACCATCATTCCCAAGACGGGGAAGGGAGTTTTATTAGATCCCACACTCACGCCCCCACACACCTACGAGAAGAAAACACTTTGTTTCTCATGATTAATGATATTCCTTCCAAGATTAATTTATATTCTATATGTTGGAGAGCTAATTAAGAATTTCTCTAGAATAATTTTTTATTTCTTTTTTCCAGAAATTACCATCAATTCATCAAAATTTATTCATCACGATTGTAAAGTTCAGTGAAAATCACTCCATGCTGCGGACATAAAAGGATTAACATAACATCTAGTGCTTATAGTATATTACTGCAGATTTCAACTTGATCTAAAGCCGAAGGAGTAGCTTGAAGATATCTTTCTTTGCTCCAACCACCTTGTCCACAATCTTCCCCATTTCACGAACATGAAGGTTAGCCTCGCGTCCACGACCAATTCTTGAGCAACTAGCTTAGCTTGTGCACATTGTCCTTGAGGAAAAGGATGCTGCGGAATTTCTTAGCCAACTCTGCCAAGAAAGGTCCAACAAAGCGACACGGTCCGCACCATGAAGCAATGAAGTCCGCAACCACTAGCTTGTTGGGCTCATTGCCCTTCTGGGATTTGCTCGGTCCAAGGCTCAACGGTGTGGCAACTGATCACCTGTGCCTCATCCGACGCCATTTTCGTTCCCTCTTTCTCTCTGAAAAGCTCAACACGAGCCTCGCAAGAGCGAAAATTTGCTGATTCAAAGATTGTCTAATTTACGCTTGCCCTGCTTCTTTCGATGTGTATATTAATGAAGAACAAACAAGTAGAAGAGAGAGTTGAGGAATTATTGTATATTTCGATATGTATATTAATAAATAATACTATTTATTGGCTTTATTAGATAACTATTCTAAAATAATATATGCACAATCAAAGGGAGATACACGTGTAGTCTACGTGCAATTTTGAAAGATACAGATAATAAACATAATATCATAATTATCTCTAATCTTGCGAGATAGTCACGGAGTGACGCGACCTATATGAGTAGCATTTTAGCATCAAGCGGCCTATACAGCTGGCTTAGAAAAATAGTTACTGTGCGATTCGGTTTATGTGACTAGTATCGAAAGAAAAGCCACCTCTCAGAAAAAATGCTCGACTTTACGATGTGACCGATGTGGTTGGCATTGAAACATGACCATCATGGAATGGACTTGACTAAGCACTTCTTCGTATGAAACTTGTGCACACGGAGTGAATACCATTGAGCAGTAGGGATGGATTTATTTTGCTATAAGGTACATGGGTGCACTAGATGTGATGTGCACCTAGTGCACTAGGGTTGTCTCAAAAAAGAAGGCTCTAATACCAAATTGAGAATAAAGAAGCGAAAGAGAGAATTGAGGAATTTCCGTATATTTCAATATGTGTATTAATGATGAATACATCAACATATTTCTAACTTTTATTAGATAGCTATTTTAATATAATATTTCAATCAAGATATGCAAATGAGCAGGTACCTTTTTGATATTCGATCAATTTCATGTTTCTGTCGTTCTTGATTACGGAAGAGATTCTTTCCAATTGAGTTTTTGATTTGTAGATTATAATTATAGATGTAATCCACATTGGGACTATAAGAAACTAACAAGTAGCCCATAATCATAATGCACCAATCAAAAGATTAGTCAAGGACAACCAATTTTATTGATGATACAAAGGGCAAAGGAGAGAAATTGTAAGATGTTACAAATTCTGCTTCCCACTGGGGATAAAATAATGAAAAAGAAATGAAAAAGAGGGGGGGGGGGGGGGGGGAAAGGAAAATACAGCAAGCGAGTAGGGAACACGCGCGACACAAAAGCGGTGTGGTCAAGCCAAGGGGGGCGACCAACTGCCAGAGTGGAAGTGTGGGAGAGGAGAGGGGCGTGGAACGCTCACACAAAGCATAAGCTCAGAAACTTTTTCTTGTTCTTCTTCTTCTTCTTCTGCATCTCCTCTCTCCCTTCACCTCCTCCTCAGCTCAGCCCACAGCCTTCGTTTATCAGCCTCTCCTGTTGTCTTGTTCTCTCATTCTCTTCACTCTTGTCCCTGTCGTTCTCCGAGGTTGCCCCTTCCTCACAATTCCTGTTGCATTCTCGTGACGCATTCTCTTCCTTTTCACCCCTTAAAACGCCCCTCCCAACCGCTCTGGAAATCCGCCCCCTCTCTTTTTCCTTCCAGAAGACACACGACCCAGACAAGAAGAGAGATAAAAAGGGGCACCAGGACGATCCCTTTTCTTGATGTGCATTGTCGGCTGTACGTTGTCTGCATTTTACAAGATTCTGTTTTGGGGCGTGCCCTTCACTTCTTTTGTCCCTCGCATCATCTCGTGGCTGCCTCTGCCAACTCCACTGCTTACCATGTTTCCCTTTTTTTTTTTGGTTCAGTTGAACAAGACGAGAGGATGGTTCTTCCAAAAATGATACCCAAGATCAAGATTGCTGGAGTCCAGTGAGCGCTTTGCCTTGTTTAGGATCGCCATGCCTTCAGCTTCCAACATGAAATTAGGTGAGCGAATATATTTCCTCTCCTTCTCTGTCCTCCATTATCTTATATCCACTTCCAACGACTGAGGTTGGTTAGTTGCGCCTCACCATGTAATCCCAGAACCATCGTGTCCCGACACAGTCTCATTGTTGTTTTTACTTGATTCAGAATAATGCACATTTTATATTTCTCTTTATCAGTGACGACAAGGCAGATTGCATATCTACCTTCCCCTTAAAATAACTTGTAGTAGGTAGCCGGAAAGGAGAAGAAAATGCAGGGCTATCCATACCTTGAATGTTGACAGATTCTGCGTCACACATTCTTCGCCGCTCTATTTTGCTTCACTGGAACATGAACTCTCTATTTTTCTTGATCCTTTTCTTTTACAATAAAATCGCCTTTCATCAGTAGGACATAATTTTTTTTTTCCTTCCAAGTGACTCTACGACACTTTGTCTATAGTATCTTTCTGAGAACAAGTTGTTTATGACGCAAATGCAATTTTGGCAAAAGAAAAACAACGAAGGTTGAGTGATGTGGCTTTATTTAAGTTTATATAAGTTATTAGTCTATCTAAGTTCAGATCTAGCTTGCAGGATTTCTTTCTCACTACTATTTTATCGACAGCTGAAGAAAGTGGTCATTTCTCATCTGGGAAGATCCTAAGACCTCGTTGACCGTATAAATGTACATCAATCTATCAGTTCTCATGAAATGAAGAAAAGTAAAATAGAGTGTCGCAATACTGTTTCGGACCTTATAGACGTCGCCACTAAAGATCTTGCCTCAATTATCAGAAAAGTATAAGTTATCTTGAGCACAAGGTTTAGAGAATCTCCAGCTCCTTTCTCTTCTCTTCTATCCCACCCTTCAGCTCTCTCCCATTCCAATTGCCATTTTTCAGGGGAAGAGGAAGTGGGGACCAATTTTGAAGTTTTTTAGAATGGAATTTAACATGGGATTCACTAGTTTTTTTTAAACATGCCATACCCAGAAGTTCTCAAAATTCACAATTCGATGTTATCCAGGTTTCGTTCAAAATCATTTTGGCTCATCCCCAGCAAGAAGCTTGGATGGAAGTTTCAGGAAGTCAAACTCCGGTAAATTACTACAGCTTTTTTTTCTTTAATTACGTGTTTTCTGTTCGAATATGACATTAAGCTGGTGCTAGCATGCTACTCCATGCTATTGCTGTTTTAGCTCTTGAACATGTTATCACGTACTTGATAAACAATGCCCCGTAGCTGCAACATTGTTATGCTCATCCAATTTTCAGAAGATTTAATGGTGCATGAAATCACATAACATGAATGAAGGCAAAACTACCTTAGACGCCATATCCCAAGAGAATAAGGGACATGGGAGAAAGGAAAGAAAGAAGTTAGGGAAATTCCTTTTACTTTATTGTATAGACCTTAACTCCACAGGTACTTTTTCTTCCATGAGCGTCCATAGAATCATCATTATGTCCTTATGGATATCAACATTATGGTCCTGGAGCAGTCCTCTAGGGCACAAATTCCATGCTTCAACCTAAAATGGTGCTTTACCAGATGTCATCTTGCCTGGTAGCACAATCAAAATTAGAGAGAATCTGCTATTTGGCAATTCTAGTTAGAGCTCAAAGTTCAAAAGATGAATGTATTGCCATTGTTTATTAGATATTGATCATAAATTTCTCAATGTGAGGATTTCAATCAAGAGAGGCAATTTACTCATTCACCTCAGTTTTGGGGATATTCTGTGTCGATAATTTACTCAAGTAAATTACCCTGGCAGCTTAAATTCTTTCAGCATGGCTCTCTGCTTCTTGCAGAAGAACATAAAGGAGGACAATTTTAATCTCCCACATAGTACCTTCTTCAGTGTCCTCTTAATAATGTCGTTAGAGCTGTCATGTTCATTTTTGCAAGTTGGAGGCTATTCGTCACTAAAAATATGCCTGTCGAGGTACTTCCATTATATGCCAGAGATCCTGTACTGTATTCAAACAAAAATGTTACATGTTTGGTAAGAGAAAGCCGTGAAAAGGGCATTGATAGAGTCAATGCCATAGGAGAGGACATAGTGGAATGATGATGGATGTAGAGGTTAACTTATCTAAACATTGTGGCATATCTTTGTCTCAAGCGCATGAGAGTAGTTCTTACTATAGCCTGCAGGAGAAAATAGCGGTGCACCAGTAATATCCATGCTCACTGCACTCTGATAGAAGGTCCTAGATATTCTATTATTAATATCTGGTTTTATATGAGGGTCCAGTCAGCACGTCCATGTACTGGATTATCTGCGTAGCACAATCCATCCATGTATCTAATAATGAAAATCTTATCCAAAATGCTCTTCTGGATTATAGAAAAGAAGAAGAAAATCTGCTCTTCTGGATAACCTTTTGTGCATGATGCAGATTTCTCTGCTCACAGCGTATCTGGGGTTTCAGCTTTAAGTAAATCCTTGCCTATGTCCAGAAAAGTATTCAAGGGACTAAAGGATTATAGAAAAGAACTCGTGGACCTGGAATTATTTGTCCAGTGTTTAGAGGATTGGGTTTCGGAGAATTCATTCTCAGACGAGTCAGACCCAATGAATATGGAGCATTCTTTCCCACCTCCCTTTGAGATTGACGAACTGCGAAAGCTGGATTTGGCTTTGGAGGGGGTACTGTTACAGCAGCTGTGGCGCTTGCCACGTTCACTTTATGCACCGAACTATACAAAGGAGGATGAGTATCTTGCATTAGAGGACTTCCTGCATGCTATTGTGAAAGGTTTATGGCGTACATTTTGGCATAAAAGCCTTCCATTGCCGTGCTTTGTATCTTGCCCCTTTCGTCCTGGATCTAAGTTCTACACGATAGAAAAGGCAATATCGAGAGGAAAGCTTGAAGAACTCTGTGGTTTAGCTTTGATATCAAGAAGTGAGAGAGATTTACAGGTGCACTGGGATCAAGTGATGGTATTTGTCTTGTATAAGCCGGATATATTAGAAGGTGATGAGTTGAGATTATCTCCAAGAATGATCTGTGAAGCGCTCTTTTATGGATTTCACATTCTTGTTTCTAGGAGTTTGGGCAAATCCAATACTGTGAATGACGATTCTGTTTTTGTCCTGGTTCTTGATTCGAATTATGGAGGAGTAGTGACACTTGGAGGTGACCTCGGCAAACTCGAGCCAACTCCGTCTAATCCATATCAAGCTGCAGCTGAGTGGATCAGGAATCATTCCGAAATTTGCGTGTCCCCTGTTGACAAGATATGGAATAAGCTAGGGAATCCAAATTGGGGAGACTTGGGAACTCTGCAAATGATCATGGCCATTTTCTACTCCTTTGTCCAGTCAAATGGACCACCAAGAAAATCAATAGATTACTTGGCCTCTGGTCATCACCTTCGTGTTCAGAAACGAAGGATGGAGTGTGGTGCCCTTGAGAATGACAGAGCTTTGGTACCTTTCCAACCAGCTGGTAATCAAGGAGAGATTGCCGAAGTTGAGGAGCAAGAGGTTCCGTCTTTAAGAAGGCATGCGCTGTGTCTCGAAATAAAGCGAGGTGAGATGTTGCTCCTAGATGATCAGCAACAGGGACCTAGAAGTTTCCAAATACAGGAATCGGTTGTTGGTGGCAATCATTTTCTATATAATGCTGTTTCAGTCGATCATCCAACAGAGTTACTGAGCTTATATGTAGGTGCTCATCCATCCAGACTAGAGCCGTCTTGGGAGGATATGAGTTTGTGGTATCAAGTACAGAGGCAGACAAAGGTGTTAAACACTTTAAAGCAGCAGGGAGTGTCGAGCAAATACTTGCCAGAAATAATTGCATCTGGTCGTATTCTGCATTCGGGTCCATGCGTGAAGCAGAGTCCAGGGGGCCGATGTGACCACCCTTGGTGCGGAACGCCTATACTTGTGACCCATCCAGTTGGAGAGCCACTTTCCTCCCTAGTTGCTCGGAATGGTCCCTTTGCCGCCAAAGAGGCAGTTCGGTGCTGTCGAGATTGCCTCGCCGCTCTGAGAAGTGCGGCTATGGCCAACATTCAGCATGGTGACATCTCTTCAGAGAATGTCATCCGGGTCACTGATGCCCATGGTTTGGGAGTGAAGTTGAATATTCTCACATCATGGGGACGTGCCGTTCTGGAAGAGAGAGATAGCCCCGGGATAAATTTGCAATTTTCATCATCTTATGCTCTGCAGCATGGAAAGCTCTGTCCATCATCCGATGCTGAGAGCCTTGTTTACCTGCTCTTTTTCATATGTGGAGGAACCATGGACCCACAGGATTCTATTGAATCGGCTCTACAGTGGAGGGAAAGAAGCTGGGCAAGACGTTCAATCCAGACACACCTCGGCGAGGTTTCAGCTCTTCTCAAGGCATTTGCAGATTATGTCGATGGCCTTTGCGGAACACCATACCCTGTCGACTATGATATATGGCTCAAAAGGTTGAGCGCAGCTGTTGATGGCTCGACAGATAGAGGTAAAACAATTGAAGCGGCAATAACATAAGGACTCGTAACTACAAACGAGTTTTTTCAGAGCTCTTGCTGTGCATTCTTTATTTATGTAGATGGGGAGCTTTGGGTTTCCGTAACAGCAGTCGGGTGAAATTTGCTGTCAGTATTCTGGAGAGGGATATAGGGGATCTCTGCCGTGTGATTCCTTTTTGTGCCGGACCAGATGTAAATGCATCTCGACTGTAATTGAGTTCAATCAGTAGATTCAGTGCTTGATGGAAAGGGAAGGATCTTGCTAATCATTCGGTAGTGTCTTATATTTACCCTTTAAAGTCGGTCCCAATTAAGCACAGAAGTAACTAGTTTGCAGTCTTTGTAGAACCACAGATGCTTTTGTTAAAACCTTCCGACTCTAATGGCCGGGCTAAGGAACGCTTGACCACATCGACAACCATTTGTTCACGATCGCACACATTATTTGAACGCAAGATATGTAAGCACTGAAACTCCTAGGCATGATCTATGTAAGCAATGAAACAGAACAAACCCAGAGTCGATAAAATGTTGCTCAAGTTTGAAGCTGAACCATACTGATTTATTCAACTTACCTTTTTTAAAGGGCAAGCTTAGCTTTTACTTCACAAGGCAAATGTGCGAAAACTAGACCCGCAAGTCCATAGAACAAAAAGTTGCTCTCATCATGAGAACCAATTAAGTGACTAATGCATGCTCTGTGGTCTCGTGTTTCTTTTTCCTGATGCAACTGCAAACTTGGTTCTTCAACTTATAGCCTGAAGGGACCACTTTTTTCCCAAATTGAAGAAGAAAAACATCACAACATCAACCGACTGATGAAATGCTTAAGATCAATTTGTATTTCTTCTTTAAGCTCTGCAACATGATCTTATAGTTGGTGTTAAAAGAGTGAAGTATCTGATTTTCATGTGAAATTCATGTGTTGGCCATCTTTATAGCTCAATACATCTTCACGCTCATCAAATGGATTACATCATTTCTGCAGAAGGTATAAAAGGTAATGATGCATGCCCGTAGCGCGTGCTTGGTGTCTGGTACTTATAAAAATCAATAATAATATTAACCAGTAAAGATATGTTAAAGTTTGATAAAATTAGCCATCTTAATAAAACTTAATTAAATATGTTAAGGAAAAGAACAGACACAAATTAAATAAAAAGAAAAAACACCTCAACAAAAGAAAAAGGAATTGATATTTTATATATAGGGTTAATTAATGTAAAAAAATGATTGCTCAACAAGAATATTTAAAAAATTATAAAGCGAAACAGTAGATTATTTGGAAGCGATCAAATAAAAGTTAGTAACCTACTCATACAAGAGTTGGCAATTTGATAAAATAATTAGTTACTCTAGCTCCAAAAACAGATATCGATAAATAACTGAGATTATTATTATAAAGTTTATCACTTAACCTGTCGGCAAGCTCCGTAAATTATTATCAATGTTGGTACTTTTGAAACAATAAAAAATTATATTAAAATTGACATTGGTTGGTAACGAGAGAAAAGTGGGCAATAGGGTATAGAAGTTGGTAATTTTTGACACATGGGTTGGGTAAGCTCAATAATAAATACTGATAAATAATCGGAACAGCTAATAATTTTAGTAACTTTTTTCAAAGCCTGTTTAAAGGCAAAGTCACTCGCTGGATAAGAAACTTTTGCTCAGGAACCTGAATGAATACCGGTAGGTTCCCAACGGCTCATACGACCACCCTTTTCCCAATCAACAGTGGACATGTTGTCCAAATGAACCTTTTTCAAAGATTACAGACCCTAGTTTCGATCGTTACCCAAGAAACTGACATCATCTTTAGCTGTTCCGAAGCCGTAGAAAAGTCCAGTCTGAACGAGAAATAAGTCTAAATGGAAGAAGAGAGTGAGATCGAGAGAGAGAGAGAGTGGAAAACGGAAGCATGAAACGCATCACAACCTTGAATCAGGAAATTACAAAAAGTGATGGAAGAGAGAGCACAGTGAATGGTCAAAAAGCACATCAAGTCCCTAGAAAGCTGAGAAACTAACGAGCCCAGAACCTTCAAATTTATTTTATGTGGCTCACTTGCTCACTCACTACAACGCGAACACACACCAGCCTAAGCTAGTCATCGCGTCCTTATTCTGTAGCATGCACGCGCGTTGGCCGTCAACACAGCTTGGTGCAGAAGCAGCGGCGCCTAAAGCCACGGCAAGTGCCTCCGGAGAAGCCCTCATTGCGGCAGACCAGGGCGCAGTTGTGGCTGCTGACGCAAGTCCCTTTGAAGCCGTGGCTCTGGGACTCGCACATCCTCCCCTCCGCCTCCTCTGCGCGCACACACGCACATGTAGAGTCATATAGATGTCACATTAGGAACTAAAGAGTACGGGTGATGGGGGCTTACGGGCGGCGAGGACGAGGAGCAGCATCAGGAAAAGCCCCATGCATCTCATCTTGCTCTTCTCCATCTCTTTCTACTTCTCTGGAAAACTAGCAATGGAGGGCTTTGAGGTGGTGATATATTTATGTAAGAAAGGTGGAGCTAGCCCAGGTGTCGTGGCCCTTGTTGTAGAGACAATTAACAAAAGGACATCGACAACTGTCAGAGGAGTCAGATACATTCACGTGCCAAGTTCAGAGGCACATGCTCTGCTCTCTGTGCCCACATCTCATAGGGCGATAGTACAGTCTTTTCTCCCCAGGTGACTACAGGACAAGGCCATTTGATTCCCACGCCTAACGATGCACCGATGATTTAGGGCCCGTTTGATAACGTGTCAAATAGTAAAAATTTCTGTTCTTTTGTTCCCAGAAATAGTTTGGGAACAGAAATGCGTTTGGTAAATTTTTTGTTCCCGGGCACATTTTTGCAAAAATTTGTGCCGAGAAACAGTTTTGGAAGAGAAACAAGAAGTAAAAAAAAGTTGTTTCTTGTTTCTCGGCACAATTTTGAGAATCAGTTTTTTTTCTTCTTTTTCTTTTTTTCTTTTCTTATTTTTGTGTTCTTCTTTGGCCATGGCCGGTCGCCGGCGACCGGCGGCCGGCCACAGCCCAGGGCCGGCGAGGGCGTCACGGCCCTCGCCGGCCGCCGGCGGAGGCGAGGGTCGCCCTCGCCGGCGAGGGCGAGGGCTGGACCCTCGCCGCCTGGGCGAGGCCGACCTCGCCGTCGCGACCGACGGCGAGGCTCGGCCTCGCCCGATCTGGGCGAGGCCGCCTCGCCCAGGCGGCGAGGGTCCAGCCCTCGCCCTCGCCGGCGAGGGCGACCCTCGCCTCCGCCGGCGGCCGGCGAGGGCCGTGACGCCCTCGCCGGCCCTGGGCTGTGGCCGGCCGCCGGCCGCCGGTCGCCGGCGCCGGCCATGGCCAAAGAAGAAAATGTATATAAAGAAAAAAAAATAAAAAATTCAAAATATTAATAAAATATTATTTGGGAACAAAAATTTTGTGTAGTTACCAAACGCATTTCTATTCTTTTCTACTCTAGAAATAGAAATTTTGGACAGTTTATCAAACGCCTTCAAATACTCAGAAATTGTTTCCGGGCACAGAATCAAAAAAAATCATTTCTGTTCAGAAATAGTTCTCGGGCATAAAAACGTTCTCATGCGCACCCTTACTCTCCATGACGCTCTGCTCTCCACGCACCGCATGCAATCATCAACCCCATCCTGATTTCAGTCTGGACCCTTCGTTACATTCCTCCATGCACAGGACAGAACTTGGCATCGGGGACTGTGTGTGTGCAATATGACGCTCTGCCCTCCACGCACCGCATGCAATCATCAACCCCTTGCTGATTTCAATCTGGACCCTTCGTTACATTCCTCCATGCACAGGACAAAACTTGGCATCGGGGACTGTGTGTGCAATATGACGCTCTGCTCTCCACGCACCGCATGCAATCATCAACCCCTTCCTGATTTCAATCTGGACCCTTCGTTGCATTCCTGCATGCACAGGACAAAACTTGCCATCGGGGACGGTGTGTGCGCAATACTTTGTGGTAGGAAGGCACAGCCGACTGGACACAGCCTTGAATCAGTTGAGAGAAAGGAGCGATGTAAAGGAGAACTTTGATGGGCCTGAAGGACCCAAAACATCAAGGATGACAAAGTTATCTTAGCAAAGGCATCGGGTTCTTGCACTTTCACGGGCCTACAAGGCCCAAAACCTTTTGGATCTTTTGGACATTTTTACCTAAAGCAGGATGGATTGCTGAGCCACCCATTTTCTGCATGATAATTCACAGCAACAGCAAGCTAAATCTGGCGCCAACGGACCTTGTTCGAGGTCATGCAACCCCTGGCAAGGATCACACGACCCCAGCGACAAGGATTGAGGTTGCGTGACACAAGCGGCCAGCACCCGGGGTCATGCAACCTTGGTGGCCTTGCCGGGGTGGCGCGACCCCAACAACGAGGCCCGAGGTCGCACGACCCCGGTGAGGGCTGCCTAGGCAATCACACGACCTCTTACCGGCTCGATCTAGCCTCGTCGGCCGTTCTCGCGCAAAGAAGATGAATAGTCACAACTAGGGTTAAAACTGAAAAATTAGAAAATTGGTGAGGGTAGTTTGGGAAGAAAAAAGTAGTTTCAACATTCAGTCAAATGCCGAAAGCCCAATACCGGTCCCTATCAGGACCGGGCTTTCGTCTTTCCCAATGCTAGCATTTAGCCGAAAGTCCGATGGAAAAGCTTAGCAAATACCCCAATATTTCCTCAAGGGGATTTAAACGACGAAAGCCCCTTGGAAAAGTTTAATCAAACCCACCCTTTTTATGAGTCAATGTTTGCAAACAAGATTGCTGATGAATTGCAAGGAACGAGATGCTTCACCCCTTCTGCTTTGAAAAGCACAGCCAAATTACATCCGTGTCTGAACCCATATTGAATGGCTTCCACGAGAATGGCCGCTTGAAAATGTCCGAGAGTCCTACCATAATCTGGTTCCGCATTTCTTGAGGAAGGGTATTCCATGTGATTCAAATTCGTCGCCCCGAGCAAGAAATGCGCAGCAATTGAAATCGGGATCCAATTCCCAATTGAACCGAACGAGAGGCGGGAATAGGATCCCATTCTCAAACTTGAGTAAGTTTGTCGAACTTGAGTTTCTTTATGGGAAGAAAGGAACTCATTTCAGCCCGGGCAAACCCGATTGAAAAAGGGTCCTCATTGCAGACCCCATCGAAGCATCCGAGAAGGAAACTCCAGCGCAAGCCTCGTACGAGCAAAGTCTTACCTTCAAATTCGGAAACAAGTGATGAAATGAACATTCATTCGAGCATTCAATGTTTTTGGGTCGTGTCATCATAAAGATGTGGTCGTTGTCGTCGTGTCTGATGACGATGTTTCACGCCTTCGATTAAAAATGGGTAAAAGGACACTAGAAGTGTTATAAGTTATGTACGGAGGATACTTTAGTGCCATAACTTTTTTTCGGATCACTTTGGTGCCAATCGGAGGAAAAGAGATCACTTAAGTAGTAATTTGGCCAGAAATCTGACGTAGCATTTTTTATTAATTTCTGACGCCGACGTGGCTCGCCGGAGGATGAGTCAGCATGTACAGTCAGCATTTTTTATTTTAAATATTTTTTTCTTTTTCCTTTCTTTTCTTTTTTTTCTTTTCTCTCCTCGTCAGCCGATTGCCGATGGTCGGGGCGGCCACCGGTGAAACCCGAGAAGGGCTGGGCGACGGCGGCCTTGCCCATGGCCAGCGAGGGCAGCTTTGCCCATGGCCGGTAAGGGGTGGCCTCGCCAAATCTGGGCGAGGCAACCCTCGCCGGCGACTGGTGAGGCAACCCTCGCCCATGGCCGGCGAGGGGCGGCCTCGCCAGTCGCCGGCAAGGGTCGCCTCGCCCAGATCTGGCGAGGCTGCCCCTCGCTAGCCATGGGCAAGGCCGCCCCTCGCCCATGGCCGACAAGGGGCGACCTCGCCAGTCGCCGGTGAGGGTTGCCTCGCCCAAATCTGGGGAGGCCGCCCCACGCCGGCCATGGGCGAGGCGGCCCCACGCCGGTCGCCGACGAGGGTCGCCTCTCGTCAGATCTAGGCGAGGCTGCCCCTCGTCGGCCATGGGCAAAGGTCGCCTCGCCCGGATCTGGCGAGGCCGCCCCTCGTCGGCCATGGGCAAGGCCGCCCTCGCCCAGCCCTTCCCGGGTTTTGCCGGTGGCCGGTGAGGGGAGAAAAGAAAGGAAAGAAGAGGAAAAAAATTATTTAAAATAAAAAATGCTAACTGTACATGTTGACTTATCCTCCGGCGAGCTACGTCGGCGTAAAAAATTAATAAAAAATGCCACGTCGGATTTTCGATCAAATTGACACTTAAGTGATCTCTTTTTCTCCAACTTGGCACCAAAGTATTCCGAAAAAAAGTTATAGCACTAAAATGTCTTCCGTACATAACTTATGACACTTCTGATGTTCTTTTGCCATTAAAAATGACTCAAATTCCACGGACTCAAAGGAGACGAAAGTTGTCTACTCTTCGCAGCGAGAACAGAACAGAGAAGACAAATGGAAAAAGGAAAAAAAAGACATTAACTGTTGGAACATACGATGATATCCAAAACCGACGAGGGATGGGAGTTCCACCTCTGGACATGTGATGGCCAGTGGCCGCCCCATCCACCCCTCCACGTGAATCTTTGCGAATTGCGATGCCTTTCCTCCTCCTCCTCTTCTTCCCTCCTCCTTATTATAATGAAATGATTCTTGTTGTCACGTTTGGTTGCGATGCAGTTGTTCAGCATGTTACTAAACGAAGAGGAAAGACAAATCATTCTTAATTCCACGCATCATAAGAGAAGTTGACGCATCATTTGAAAGTTGTAATTCCTTCCTTGATTTGCTTGTTTAATGACGATGAACCTGTTGAAGTGCACGTGTGAATTGTATTAAAAAAATCTCACATAGGATAAGTGATGTGATGTAGAACAGTTAATATATCCAAATTGACTCATAACTCATTAGCTTAAGCTTTTGAGTGAAGATGGGTCCAATTGGATATGTTGACGGGCTCGGACTTGAGTTCTCTCTTGGCCATCTCCCCGGATGAAGCTATTGGGTTTCTGCTGCGTGCTCCCTTCAAATGGTATCAGAGTCGATGGTTGATTGGTAGGCATCCAATCTGTTCCGATATTTAGTGAATATCTTAAGAAGGAAATCTCATGAACAAATTTTCTTCGGGCATTGATAGCGATTGATCAAATTGCTACTATGGTTTGAGAAGCTTTTAAGTTTTCCTTATCTCTCATGCCTTTCTTTGAACTGCCATGAAAAGAATTCGAAATATGACAAGATAAGAGACCATGGGTGATACAATCTCAAGTTAGCTGTTGATAATGGAGATTCAAGTTGAGATATGTTGGTGCAGATTCATATCTCCTTATGATGACGCAAGATAAGAGACCATGGGCGATGCAATCCCAAGTTAGCAGTTGATGATGGAGATTCTCACCCAAGTTAGCAGTTGATAATGGAAATTTAAGTTGAGATATGTTGGTACAGAAGGATATCTGAATTGAGGGGAACAAACCTAATACGAAGCTCACACGTGAGGAGGAGATTGTTGAAGTGCACGTGTGAGTTGTGTTAGAAAAGTCCCACATCAGATAAGTGATATGCTATAGAGCAGTTAATATATCCAAGTCGACCTCTAACTTATTAATTTAAACTTTTGAGTAAATGTGGATTTAATTGGATATGTTGACGGGTTCGCACTTGAGCTTTCTCTTGGACATCTCCCCGGATGAGGTATCACGCTTCTACTGCATGCTCCCAATAGAACCCAAGGGATCCAACTTCAACCTTTGAATATCTTCTTCCCTGGAACCAACTTGGATCCCACAGCAAAGTCTCCTAGGGGTCTCCTAGAATGAACTCTCTGATGCTCAAGTCAAACCGTCGCCATGCTAGCCAACACTTGCATGACTAAACTCCCTATTTAGAAGCTGTAAATGAGTCGAATGGTAATTTTTACTTGCCGAGCGGAGTCCATCTTCTTACTTAACGAGCTGCGGCTATTGTTGGAGTCCTCCCCTACTTCGTCTAATCTATAAGGTCCGCCGAGGTGAATTGAGTTCTCCTAAGCATTTTAAACGGCCACATAGCATATAGCTAGAATTTGGATATATCAATTAAGGGTGCGTTTGTTTCGCTGAAAGTTTCATGATAAAGGAACTTTCATGCAAATCATTTTTAAGAAAAATGCTTAGTTTTTATTTGCTTGGTTGTTTAGGAAAAGTGATTTACTTTTTACCAGAAAGGGAAATCATTTTTCCTCAATCTAAGTTTATTGTTTTCATTCCATGAAAAGCTTTTTCCTTAGATCAATTAGATTTCCGTCATCTAAACAATGGAAAGTCATAAAAGAATTTCCTGGAAGCGGTCATCCTATAAACAAACGAATCCTAGGCATTCGGAGATTCTCAGTTGAATGACATGTGTTACCACTCAACAACTCTATTTTGGAAATGTAAAATATCCTATTTTGATTGCAATATAGTTAGTCTTCGTATAATGTGTACGCTTTCAACTTTGAAAGCCCTCTCAAACAAGCGAAGTGGGTAGTTATTAGTTTCCTTAAAATAATGGGCCTTTTTGGTTGGGCATTTGAAAGCTACTTTGGGGCTCTAAAGTCCCTTAAGCAAATACAAACCTGTTTGGCAAATATTTTGGCAAGGTTTGAGGAGATACAGTTGCATCTCCAAAAGCCCTCTAAATGTCTATCCTAGTCCCTTCGACCAACTTCTTTTTCTTTCAATAGTCAAGAAGATGTTGGCCTTATACAACCCAAGTGCCAATAGGCGCAAGCTCAAACCTAACTCATACTAAGCCAGTGTCCCACAAAACAGGCCAATTAGCCCCATTATCCAAACCTAAAACTAAATCCAGTATTTGACGAATGAGCACTCTCGTCTGCCCAAATTCTTGCTTTCAGAGCATTAGTGAAGCACGAGCAGCACAACCACCATTCACCAGAGGAACTGCACAATGGTTTTAACCTCCTGATTGAACCCATTACTTTACGGTAGATTTGAAACCTTCAAATGCAACCTTAACAGCAGCAGTGACCCTGTGAGCTTGAGGAGCGATTTCATCATGCGACACCTTACTCCTATCCTTCCAAAGGTAACAAAGTGTACCATGACTTCTTCTTGTTCCTTCTTTTCCCACTCCTTGCGTACCGAAAGGAGCCTTAATGTTGGAAAGAAACAGCCTCAAACGAGCGTTTGCATTTGTAATTCCATAGTTACCAAACTTTCATCACATGTTTTGCCACTGATTAAGGAGGTAAAGAAAAAGCATTCAAATTTAGACTGCATACCGGCTGATCATTGCAGGAGATGCATCGTGATACGATCACAACATAAGCCGACAAACATCCCAATATTGGCGGCCTTCATAAGGTTACTTTCAGCACGTGCGAGTTCACTGGGTGTTAAACTAATCGTAGTTGTGACACGTCAAATTAAAACAAGAGGTTCATGCACGTATAACTGTCAACGAGTACATTTTTCTACACATAGCTAGTGTTAGAATATTTAAAAACCAAATAACACCTTCATCAAACAATTCAATGATTTAGGACGGTCAGTAATGGTCCCATAATTTTTTTAGCTAGTACACTATGTAATTAGCCCATCAACGACTAATCTCATGAATCAGATCAGGTATTTTACCAAGTAGAAATTCGGCTCAGCAACTAAAACATGAAACTATTTATTATTGGTCGAAGAACTGGACCCATATATGGTGTGCAATCAATCAATCATTCAATCAAATCATCAATTCGTATAGATATAATATATATTCCATTCCTCGACATTTAACCAATATCATAAGCTGTGTTCCACAGGGTTCTTTCTTCTTCTTCCTTTTTTTAACGACATGCAACCGTCTCGTTCGTTTAAGTTCTCAAGGCACGGCACATGCATGGACGCCGACAAAAGCTTGGAGCCAAAGGTGAAAAAAGTCTAGACAATATGGTGGGGGGTGCGTTGTGAAGTGCCCCCCTGGCCCAACGCCGTTCTGTGAGATCCAAATCCTATTTAAGTCTGGCTCACACCCACACCACAGTTGTTCAGACGTATTTTTAGTATTTCTTGCTCGTACGTATATGCATCTCTGAAAGATAATAATTCGTGTCGACTCATAAATACAGTGCATCCCTTGAAATTGCAGTAACAGCAAGGTCTGTTACATGAAACATCCACTTCCCCTTGAGTACTCCTTCTCTGGCTTATGGAAAGCTAGTGGGAGAGAGAGAGAGAGAGAGAGAGAGAGAGAGAGAGATGGAGAGGGTTGACCACAGATTGGCGATGATGGGATCTCCTCAAAAGACTTCCTTTCTACCCGTTCTTATCTTAACCATGACTCGCCTCTTTCTCCAGTTCTAAGCCGACCCTCTCCACGTGCACGTTTCTTCATCACTTCACTTCAGCTCTCTTCCTCACGCGTATATCGTTCTTTTTGTTTTGTATAAAAAAGAGATAACGGAAGGTTCTTCATATTCCCAATCCCATCTTCTTACTCTGCCGTGGATGAGATTCGAACCGATTCCACTTCTTTTCTTTCAAGTCATCTGAGCTCACTGTTTATCTGAGGTGCCGCTTTTCATGGCGGATTGATTGTTGAATCACATCTGTCGCGTTACTCCTTCTCGCTATATTCTTTTACACGTACATATTGAGTCGTTTCGCTTACAAGTCCGCAACAGATTCATTATTGGAGCAGCAAGCTTGTAATTAGGAGAGACAGAGAGAGAAGAGGGAGGGAGCAGAGGAGATGGAGAAGTATGAAGTGGTGAAGCATTTAGGAGCGGGCAACTTCGGAGTGGCGAGGCTTATGCGCCACAAGGACACTCAAGAACTCGTTGCCATGAAGTACATCGAGCGTGGTCACAAGGTCCTGTTGTTACTGCTTTCGATTTCTCCATTCAATGCCTTACTCCTGCACTCACCTCGTTTAATCGTTCATGATGAGTCTAAATTTTGATTTGCCGCTAGTTATGAAAGACTTGAGAAGACTATGCCTATGCATTATTGCAGATAGATGAGAATGTCGCCAGAGAGATCATCAACCACAGATCGCTTCGCCATCCTAACATTATACGCTTTAAGGAGGCAAGCAGACTTGCCTTACCTATCCTAATTCCAAGTTCCTCGCTCGGAATTTCTGTGTTGCGTGACATCATGTAAATGATGCGGCAGGTTGTGTTAACACAGACTCATTTGGCGATAGTGATGGAGTATGCGGCTGGGGGAGAGCTCTTTGATCGCATCTGCAGTGCTGGTCGATTCAGTGAAGACGAGGTCCCTTTCTAAGACTCTCAACTCCAACTACAATCCCAGCCAGGCCCATCTCTGGGTGACCGTGTGTATGCGTGTGTTAAATAATCTTGTGTTTGATTTTATTATGCAGGCTAGATACTTCTTTCAGCAGCTCATCTCTGGAGTTAATTACTGTCACCACATGGTAAACGATCTCACATGACCAAGTTCTTGTTAGAAAGCCTGCAGTTCGCCATCAATCAATCTCTATTGGACACCTTCATGTGTGTAGCTGACGTTTTACTCTCGTAATTGTAATACAGCAAATATGTCATAGGGATCTAAAGCTGGAAAATACGCTATTAGATGGAAGCCCTGCTCCGCGCTTGAAGATCTGTGACTTTGGTTACTCTAAGGTTCCTTGCAAAACTTTGGATCTCGCACCAACTCTTTTCTTTCATTTAAATGCATCATGCACTGATTCCCACTCTGTAAAATGCTTTTGTTAGTCATCACTGTTGCATTCAAGACCCAAATCCACAGTAGGAACTCCAGCATACATTGCACCTGAAGTCCTTTCTCGCAGGGAGTATGACGGCAAGGTAATTCAATTTCTCTCGTGGAAGGAGTTCTGTTTCTTTTTCACCCGGAACTTGTTATAAAGAAGCTATCCAACTCTGGTGGGTTGAATTTTAATCTCAGTGCTGGTTCTGTATGTGCAGTTGGCAGATGTGTGGTCATGTGGAGTGACTTTATATGTCATGCTGGTGGGTGCATATCCTTTTGAGGACCAGCAGGACCCCAAAAATTTCAGGAAGACAATTCAAGTACACGTTCTTTCTTTTTTCCTTCAAATTCTGCCTATCGCATAACTTTTCTCCCCTAAACGTCTATGAACCTCCGTTTCTTTTCATTCTCCTACAGCGAATCATGGCTGTGCAATACAAGATTCCCGATTACGTGCACGTCTCTCAAGATTGCAAACACCTGCTGTCTCATATATTTGTTGCAAATCCAACAAGGGTAAGTATTAATGGAAGTGGTGACTCTGGTTTTCTCCAGTTCAAGTTTCATTGAAGTAATTGCAATTGCAAGAGACATGTATGTTTTGCAATTTACATGTCTGGCCTATGATTATAGGATCCTGATTGTTCTTGTTGCTATTCTTAACCTGGTATGCAAAGTTCTGCAAACTCTCAAGCATCTTCTGCTGTTCGTATCTAGCAATCCTCACAGAAAAGCAATTCATATTCGTACATTAAGCTATCATGCTTTCCGAGATGTCCAAGGGTCAAATGCTGGAGGAAAGAAACAAATTTAAAGATACGAAATTTCCACATCCTCTTGCATCTCACCTTATTGAATGACCTAATTTTTTTTGTAATGGGCTCCTGAAGTTTAACCAGTCATCGTGGCTCCATTCCGAATGGACTGCCTGAGTTTTACTTCTCTTTTTTCTTTTTCAATTTGCAGAGGACTACAATCAAAGAAATCAAGAATCATCCATGGTTCTTAAAGAACTTGCCAATAGAACTAACGGAAACAGCTCAAGCAGCATACTACCAGAGAGACAACCAGAGCTATTCTCTGCAAAGCGTGGAGGAAATAACGAAAATAGTGGGAGAGGCAAGAAACCCACCTCCAATGGCCAAGCCCATCAAAGATTTTGGCTGGGGTGCCGATGAAGATGAGGAAGGCAATGAAGACCTGGACGCAGAGGTTGATGACGAAGAAGAAGATGAAGATGAATATGACAAAAGGGTTAAAGAGGCTCATGCAAGTGGGGAGTTTCAGATCAGTTGAGCAGCGGTCAGCACTGACGTGGAAGCCCAAATACATCTGCATATCGGAATCCTCACATCTCAAACTTCTCAATGAATAATTTTCCGAGATTTTACCAATTGGCACTAAAAAGAGAGGAGAAAACTGTGTCCCACTCTTTAATCTCCTCATTAATAATATCACTAGTCAAGCTTCCTCCAAGGTAGCATCTTTTGCACAGATCGTGTGTACTGTCCTACCTCCTCGCCCTCCATTTTATTAGTGGTGCTGGCACCAGTTAATTTGAGTAACTCAACAACCAAAGGTAATAATGCAAACATCCTTCATTATACTAAAGCTCCATCCCAGAAGCTTTTGATAGAAGAGCTCTAAGCAAAACTCTTTTTCTATGGCTGTTTTTATAGCCTGCTAGTCAGAACAAGTAAAGGATAGTAGCAGTTGTACAAACAAGCAATATTGACCCGCCCACATTAATTGGAGTATTCATGACAGTCCAATGACTCATCTATTAATACACTTTACATGCCACATCTTTCCGATCCCCCTAAATAAAATTAGGATGCAAGTAGTCTGTCTATTCTTACTCCAGATGTCTTGCGCAGATAGTTAGGTAAGTGCTGATACAGTCTGCATTACTTTACAACTTATGAAAAAGGAAAATGCTTCACTGAAAGATCAGTGAATTGCATCAAAAATGTTATGGCCATGCATTTACTCACATTCGAACCTCGCCAAGGACATGATATACATTTACTTCAGCTGCAGGACAGTGGCACCAACTATCATGCATGGGGTTCCATGTTGGAGGTGAAATCATCACCAACATTGGAGAGAGAGAGAGACAGAGAGGAAGTGAAGGAAAGCGAGGGCATTTTTCTTAGTGAAACAACGGCAATACACCCCACTGATGCAAAAATCCCTCTCCAGTAGTGACTTCTAAAACCAATAATACCAGCACTGCTAGCATAGCCGCTCTTCCATTCCAAGTTTCCGCACTTTTTGTCCAGCCCCATTCCCAAACCGTCACAGGAGGTGGAAGCTCTCTCCGTTGAGAATCATACACTGCCAATAGCTCTTCTACGCTACCCAGTGGCACCAAAGACTGCAGAGAACAAGTACAACTGGATTAAACAGCATAATGAATTATCATTGTAGTTTGTAAACCTCGTGATCTTATTGATGGGAAACCTTAGCTACATTCAACCCATAGATCCCAAGGAAGAAAGGGCCTCCTACATGAGGTACCCAGTGCGGTGACAAAATGCCTCATTCTGCATTCGTAAATACCACCGCAAAAGTATGAATCCCACAAAAGTATTTAAAGACTAGGAAGAGAAAAGTGGTACCTGTCGAGCTTCAAGATTTGACACTGCCATGGCACCAACATAAGGGAGACTCTCAATCACTGCATCTGCCAGGTCTGAAATGAACGTTTGTTCACATCCTAGAGCGGGGACACGGCCCCATTTCACGATGCCGGATTTAAGAGCCAATTCTTTATACTCCACATCGATTTCTTCGAGAGTTTCAATGTGCTCGCTCACAAAACTGTGGATCCAGCTCCAAATTCGTCAAAGGATGAACCGTTGACTTCAAAGTATCAAAGCATGCAATTTATGAGAGCATTGTCTACCTTATCGGGACAGCCAAAAGGCTCTTCACACCCTTTTGTCCAAGATTGATAATTGTCTCATCTGTATATGGTTTCAGCCATTCCACCGGGCCAACTCTACTCTGCAATGATAATCATATCAAGACTAAGTCATGACGTCAGAAATAATAATAAATGCAACTCATTGTAGGTAATTGAAGTGTTTTAACAATTGTCCTAGTAAGAGCACCGTGGCCAGTCACAGTTCTACAGGCCAACTCCCTAACCACCACCATCAATGAACAAAGTTATTAGGTTAATAGACGGCACATTTTTCATTTCTAAAACTTTTAGACTGTCTCCCAACATGAAAATTGAGGTTTTGTTTTGGTCAAAGAAAAGTGAGGTTAAATAGAGCAATCTCACTACATTAAACCTAAAATTCATTCATGAAATAGATTATTATACTACTAAAACTCTAGCTCTTTGCTCTAGCAATATAAGTGAGCTTTATATGCACAAGATGATCCATGTGTTGTCAAAGCTTTTTGTGAATGTTAAAAATTTAGGTGATGAGGTAAAGTGAGATTAATTGCAAAACTTGTATCAAGGAGAGAAATATGAAGCTAAGAACTTTCATACAAAATGGTCAAGAACAAGTATACATAATATGATTTGGTGAAGGAAAAAGATCAAATGAAGTAGAAACTTTAAAAGAGCAAGAAATTCCCGTCTCTTGGCTCATGATTTTGTCTTTCTACGAGTCGTGAAGGAATAAACAACAAATATACGATACATAAATACATCACTTTCCAGTTCCGAAAAATCAGTAAAATGTTATTATCATGATGCAAGCCAGACCCAGAAGTTAGTGACATAAATTAGTAAGGTCAGACTGACCTGATAAGCAAGAGTGTAGGGATTAGTTATTCTCCGTTTTTCTAGCTCTTCCATTATCAAGTCCACACATTCCTCCATCTCTGCCTTATATGGATCACCAGCCTCCTCTACATATGCAAGTGGCACCCCATGTGCACTGAAAAATATCACAACCTATTGCATAGACAACCCAATCAAAATAGGGGAAAAAGAAGAATAGTGCAGGCAGCAAAAGTCATATTGAAAGAGAATTTAAAAAAGAGAAAACATTCTCGCCCAATCTACAGCTCCTCTACTAATAGAGATGCAATACTCTATTATGCACATTATTAAAAGGTTCTAAGTGTAGGAAGAAGGTTAATATAACAAGAACCACAGAGACCATTAGGACAGACAAGCATTGAGATAATACAATTAATCCAGATCCTCTGGGGATTCTTTTTACACTTATGAAAGGCCAACCATTAGGCTGAAAGGATACAGACAACCATTAGGCTGAAAGGCCAGTCGCTACCACCTTTATCCCAAATGATTATGATTAAAGAAGGCTAAGCACCTAGAAACTATGCTGTGCTACAAGTCCCCGCCTAGACACAAAATCAGTAAAAGACCTTATGCTAAGAGTGCATTGAGACTTAGAAATTATAAAATATAGCTTGACGCGCATCATTATGTATAGGCAATGAGAAAGACTAATTGACCAACTCAAACTAAAGTTGATATGCACTAGGAAACAAATCCCCATTAAACATAAATTATAGTGAAAACACATTTATACCTCCTCAGGATTGTCAAATGTTTGTAACTCTTTTTCAATTAGATCTGCCATAGCTTTTATATATCCTTCACGTTGATACCAAGACGGAATAACAGTGTGTTGCATGTTAACTAGGTATTCATCTTCCCTGATATCAATAAATTTCTTTTGTCAGTATACGGAAATGCTTGTCCACTTCACTGAAAATGTCACGGCATCATCACCTGAATATACTCTCTAAGAGTCGAAGACTTGAACCACTAGTTGATATTGAAAACTGTGGGTAAAGTGGAAGAACAACAAGCTTGGCAATTCCATCTTTCTTTATCTGAAGAAAGGATACATATAAAAGTAAATAATGAGTAGAAGGACTACATATATTTTTACACTGCAAATATGGAAAAACAAACATATTTCCTCTCAAAACAAAAGGCTGTGATGAGAAGTTAAACAAAGGTAACTGAAACACAAACTTTGCTCAATTCAGAAAAAACTTCCCACAGTTAGAAAACAATTGGCAATCAACATGCATCAACCAACATTTAAGAAGTAAAGTGCCAACATCATGATTTTAAAAGTAGCAGAAGAATTTGTGACATTTTTCAACCCCATATGCAAGTTAAGATATTCTGCAGCCAGTACGTCCTCAGCAGATTTAAATGGAAAAGCAATTTGTAGAGTTAATCTAATTTGTTAATAAGTTAGCCTATCTACCTAAAGAATAGAAGCTTTAAAAGCACAGGTGTTCATATACAGCCCAAGCTCTGATCCTGCACTATGATGAGGCTAAAGAACTCGCTTAACCACATAAGATTGTTGCATCAGACAACTACATCAGCTCAAGGAAAATGGACTAAGAGGATGATGCCAGTAGCACACGGGACAGTTTACTAGAAAATCAATTCATACCCTCCACTGAAGTAAATCGAAGAATGCGGCGACAGCAAACACCTATCCTCTGAAATATTTAATGTTACCTATCCCTCTGCAAAGAAGGACAAGACTCCCTTATAATTTACAGATGACCAGCTAAATCATGATAACACAGCGAAGTCCAGGACAAACTCCTCCAAAGATAAGCCAAGTGATGTAGCAGGTAATGCCCGTCTGATATAGTTTATTATAAAGAAACAAAAGGATCATCAAGGCTCAAAGAAAATGGAGATTGATACACGAGTGCACTGTGGAGGCACATGCTTGAGTGTGTGTGCGAGTGTGTGTGGGAGAGAGAGAGAGAGAGAGAGAGAGAGAGAACAAGCTTTTGCATGTGCCTTCTTAGGCATGGATGGATGTCTGTTCCAAAAGGCAGCACTAAGAAGGGCACAATTTTAACTTCTAACTTTGTGCCCAAGATGACCATTCTACCAATACGAGTTTCAAGATAAAAAGTTACCTGCTCAATGGCTTCTTCAGTGAATGGGTGCCAGTATCTCATGCCAACATACACCTTGGCTGGAACATTTTTTGCCCAAAGTGATTTCCTTAACTCTTCTGCCTGAACAACGGATGGCATTTCTTGAATGGTGAGAAACCCCAATATGAAGAAATGTAAGAACTTTTTTGTTTATTTTTACTGAACATTTAGATTCAACTTTCTTCCTTTTCCATTTTTAATAGAATCCATCTTTGCAACAAATTGAGCATCACCATTAACAGCATCAGAGTACTGAAAGTGAGCTTAGAGTTGTTTCTTTTAAAGTACCATATTATTTGCATTTTAGTAATTCGTTCTCCTTTATCTGCACATGCATTCTCACTGCATCCCCTCCCACCCACCCACCCCCCCCCAAAAAAAAAGTAAAACCACCCCACACACACCAAAAAACACAGATTTCACAAACTTGTAAGGATGTATGATAGATTAATCTCACAATGTCAAAGTTTCAAATCATGCCTGGGCATCAGTTATCTTCCGAAGAGGAGAACCACCGCCTATAGATGCATAGCCTTCTTTGCTCTTGGGTGCCCGAAGAACAGATATAAATTGTGCCAATGGCTTTTGAAGAAAGCGAAACAACCTTGGCAGCCGAATGATGTCCTGACAATAGCATGAAGTTAGATAAGTGGAATAAAGTCAACAATATGCTTACAGGGAAAGAACAACGGAGCTATACTGACACCCAGCTCTACACATTAAAACACAATACGTGAAGTTATGGTGCACCTTCATGGCTAACCGCATTCATAAGACATGGACAAAGCCATTGACATAGTACAGCAACAAAAGAGAAAGCTCCTCTAAGAACACTACCCGATACTTTCGTGCCTACACCTACAAAAAATCTTGTGAAACTCTTCTGGTAAAAAGGGGAAGATAAAAAACTGAGAAATTCAGCTAAACAATCATAGACAAGATTATTACTATCACCAAATTTTCACTGATCAGCATGTGATTGAAGTAGAAGCAGCAATAAACATGAAAATGTCAATAGATGCTAAAATTGTGCCTGAAAGCTAGCTAAAAAAATGGTATGCCTGAACAAATGCTGATCTTGTGTCCATAGCTTAATCAAGAAGTTGTTTTGTAAAACCACTTCAAGCTAAATGTTTAATGATTTAAATTTCGAACATCCAAACCATTCTTTTTGATTTTGCCATAACTTATGCTTTCAAAGCTTCTGTGGGATAGAACAAAATGGTAGAAAAAAGGTAGGAAACAGCACTTTTTTTACTTTTGTTTCGTTGGAAATCAGATGCTGGAATGTACAAAGTGCCATAAGGCCAGCCACTAATAGGAAGTTTCAAGTTAAGTGAAGCAACAGTATAATTCGAGATTATAGAGAAAATAAGGATGTTGAAAAGTGAGAACTTTGCTCATGGACGAAACAGATCTGTGTGTGTGTGTCCGTGTGGCTATCCTTACTGGAAAGGCCGGTCCTCCTAAAGGCACAAGTTTCAGAAAAAGAATAAACCAAAGAAAAGAATCTCCTCGTTGCGTAACACTACACTAATAAAAACGGCCAAGCAGTTGACTTTATGTCTATATGTCCAGAGACTAAACATTTCATAAAAAGGGCCAAGCAAACGGAATCACATATATGACTACGTATCAGCTGCAATAATAACACACTTCGTGTCGAAGAGAGAGAGAGAGAGAGAGAGAGTAACTGGATCAGCGAAGAGGTTGAACAAGAAAGGCTGCACATCGTCAAGGGTTTCAGGACCTCCAAGGTTGAGCAGCAAAACTCCTATCTTTTCTTCGCCAACGATAGGGATTGAGGATACACCTCGAGATTCTGAGGCCACCAAGGCTCGGGGAGGATATCCGAGCGGTCGCTTCGCGTCGGACCACCCGGAAGCATGTTTACGGGCCGTGCAATTCTTCGGAAGACTAGCAACCTTATGGCAACCTCCAATTTGAATGCCGGAGCATCGATTCGTCTTGGGAGAAAGGGGGTAGCAAACCGCCCGCCGAAGCAATTTACTGAGAGGAACAGAAGTACGTCAATACCCAGAACAAACAAATTCTGCACCATGGGAGAGAAACACGAGGAGATAATGCCCAACTGAAGGTAAGCACTGGGGCAACACTTGGAAGCTCCTGTTCCTATCTAGCTTATCGTTACCAAAACAAGAAAAGGAACTCATCAGGCCAAAAGGGTTTCCGAAGAGCAGCATTAGCAATGGTGGGTGTGGCCCCACCAAGATTAAGGGACGCCCACAAATCAGCAAATGCAGCAATTGAGGGGGGGAGGCGTAACTACGCGACATGGGCAACGAGGAGTTAAAGAACTTACAGGGGGGAGATGGGAACGGGATTGCGGGAGGAGGAAGAGGAAGACGGAGACGGGGAGGAAGTGTTCATCACTTGGCAATTCATCTCGATCGCCCCGAGAGCAGGGAGGAAGACCCCACGCCAAATCGATCACGGCAATTCACGTCACCACCACAGCCGCGAGAGCGCGAAGAAGAAACGGGGGATTGGGCATAGCAGCAAAAAGCGAGAGAATCGAGAGCGAAGTGAAGTCGGGGAAGACGGAGGACGAAGCTCAGCTCGCAACCAAAGAGTGAAGGGAAGAGGAGAAAGAGGAGAGCGCAGACGGAGGAGGAGGAGGAGGAGGAGGTGGTGGTGGTGGTGGGGGAAGGCGACGTATGAGAACTAAATTAACCCAACAAGGCCGCCCCTTCATTCCCCTCCCTCCCCCAATTAGTATTTTATCGTATTCTCAATTTACTTTAATTTCAATGGATATATATATATATATATATATATATATATATATATATATATATGTGCATTTTTTTTAGAAGGATTTGCTAAATTGAACTTCTATTTTCATTGCATGAATAGATATTGCAAACCTAATATCATGCAATTTCGCCTAATAGCTTTCGGCATGCATTCCCCTCTACTACTATCAATCAACTCCAAACTTATATTCTCAGCACAAAAATAAACTCACTTTCGAAACGAGCCGAAAAAAAGAAGAAGAAGAAGATAAACTTTTGTTTGATAGATAAAAAATTTCAATATTGACTTTTTCATCCAAAGAAGTTTATTCGGTGGCTAACTGATGCAATTGCAGGGGCGGGCTGTTGGGTGTGGTTCATTGTTCATAATGATAGGAAGGCACGAGGGTCTCGCTCATATGTCACACTTAAGGAATATCCAAAGAAGTTTTTTTTTTTTGGGTAGTTAGGCTTAGACCCATGAATCGCTACTGAGTATATATATCGTTTTCTTTTGTAATTGAGTGATGTAACAAAGAGGTGTAATATAATAATTATAGTGGGATCTTTTGCTGAGCATAGCCCTAATTTAAGGGTAAATCAAAATAAAAACCTTGTGTCTCGATTTACTCTCCTCGTTTTTACTCTCTATTTCCTTGTGATTGTGTGCCGAATCCTAACATGGGCAAGTGTTGTTTTGAGTGATTACAAGTGATGTCTGAAGGATGAGGATAGATAAATGTAAAATGCAGGATAGAATACGATCAGAACCAAGGCATACATGACATACCACCAGTCAATGATCAAGATCGGGATTTACGAAGTTTACCACCAACGCTTATAGAACCAACCACCCACAAAGAATACAGAACTTCGAATAGGAAAACCTCACCACCAAACCCTACAGAAAAATAATCATCCAAGGATACAATGCTTCTTGGCTCATGACCAATGAAGAATCAACTTTCCAAGGACATAGAAACCATGGATAGCTATTTGCTCAAAAACAAAACTCATATATTCTCAATATTCAAATCGATTGCTTTACATTTGAGATTTCGCCTCTATTTATAGAGGAATTAATACATATGAAAACAGATAAACGCTAAAGACATAGGAACTGCCCAATGTTAGTGACATGGGAATTAGAAAACAATTGAAGACCTAGGAACTAGAAAATGGCTTAAAACACTTAGAGACTTGAACTTTCTCCCTCGAAACTTACAACAAACTTAAACTCATAAAACTAAGACTAAAGACACTTGACCAAATGCAAGTAATTATACTTATACTCTAAATTAGTTCACCAGCTTGGGCAGCCCAATAAACATCTTGAAAAATCAACAAACAACAAAGGAAATCGTCAAAAATAGGTTGCTAAATAGTCTATTAGTAGTCTCATAATCGGCAACAAGCTTGTAAATCAACATTTACATAGTCAATCGACAACTTGCCCACTAAATCGACAACTCTCTTGCATTATTAACATCAACCCAATGCTCCTGCATCACTAACGACCATGACATGACAGGTTAGCTTAGTGAAAATTTCATTGCTTTGCTTCAATTATAATTTGATTATTTGCTCAATTCGCTTCGAAATCCACGATTTGAAACCTTAATTTTGCGAGCTCGAAATGCTGATCAAGCTTCACGATTTGCTCGAACTCCACAAATTAGCTCAAAATCGATGGCTTGAATCCTAAATTTGCGAACTTGTTTTGGGGCAAAATCCCAGCCATCTTAATTCGCAAACTCAATCTGGTATCAAACTCTCTCTCTCTCTCTCGCTCTCTCTCTCTCTCTCATCTGAAAAGAATAAGCCAAAACCCTATGTAACAGTACTTTTGCTTTAGGTTGGGTTGATTCTCTTCCAAGCCCAACATCAAGGCTAACAGAAAGGTCGGCGTGCTTAAACACGAGAGGATCTAACAAAGTGCAGCAGATCGCGGCAAGCCAACACATCAAGCAGCAAAAAGGTAATGCGATCGACTTCTCGGAATGCAAACTTCGACAGCATTTATTCATTCGTCCTACGGCAATACCGCGATTAGGAATCAGTCATCCTCGAGATGAAGCAGAAAATATCATTCTCTCTCAAGGAGCGACCCTTACACTTTAAAGCAGTAGTCAGCCTTGCTTCCATGAACCCACCATTTGGGACAATGCTAAGAAGGAGGAACCGCCCTCGGTCCAAGCCGCGATGCCTCTCTCCTTCGCCTCGGCGCTCCTCTCTCTCATATTCACCTCCATTATCAACTGCCTTACCCTTTTCTCCACTTCCTCTGCACTAACCATGAATTCCCTCTCTTTTCCTTTTTCATATGACCATATGGACTCGCTGATCGGCACCGCCAGCTTCATTTTCTCCACAAGGACCACGCTGTTCATGCGCTGCTCTGCATACAATGGCCAAGCCACCATCGGAACCCCAAAACTCACTGCTTCTAACACCGAGTTCCACCCGCAATGAGTCACGAATCCCCCCACTGATTCATGCTTAAGTATGGCAGCTTGTGGTGCCCAAGACTTTATTACTAGACCCTTGTCCTGGGTCCTTTCCAAGAACCCTTGAGGCAGAAGGTGGTCTAAATCTGGCTCGGTTGCAATACTTGGTGGTGGATTTCTCACCACCCACAAGAACCGTTGCTCGCTTCTCTCCAACCCAAGAGCAATCTCCTTCACTTGTGCACTATCGAATGCACCCCGACTGCCGAAACACAAGAAGACAACACTTCTGCTTGGCTGCAAGTCCAGCTAGCACAAACATTCATTGACAGGCACTGTTGATACATCTGGCGAAGCAACACGGCCAATAGTGCGATCTTTTTCGTCTGCTATGAGTGGCCCAATACAATCGAGAGGTGGAGTCGTGCCGTCTGGAACACAAACACCATCTGCGACAGCCTTGATTGCATCTGGCTCAAGCAAGTTAAAGGTGTTAACTATAAGCCCCTGAAATTTGGGCAAAGATCGAGCAGAATCAAGGAAGTGATGATAGGTGGAAGCATTGCGATCAAGTAATGGTTCAGGTAGGAGAGAGGCTCTTATGGTAGGAAGGCCCGGTAAGTGCAAGAGGGTGTCCTCCGAGGCTCCAAAGCTCTTGCTTGTCTGGTTGTGGATGGCAGGCAACTGCAAGAAAAAAGATAGAACAGAAACACAAGATGTGAAGTAAAAATAAGTAGGAATTTGAAGAAAATGATGTGGGATGTGGAAGGCTGAAGTTATAAGTGCGCGAACTGCGCAGTCGGCAGAGATGTTTTGGAGGGCATCCCGAACACCCGGGATGTTGAGCCGCATAAATTCGAAAGCGATATCCACTTGGTTGAGGGACTGTGGTAAATGGACAGGAGGGAGATGGAAGAAGGATATAGGAAGATTGGTCTCATTACAGATTCGATCGATGTAGGAGGTGGTAGCGCTGGCCGTTGCTGGCATCGCTGCAACCAGAACTGTGAGAGTGAATTGTGGGTGATAATGAAGAATCAGCTTCCCAAGCTCCACCATGGACACCATGTGGTGTAAGGCAGGGGCTGCATACAGTACTATGGTTTCTTGCATTTTCTTTTGGTCAGGGAGGGAGGGAGGGAGGGGGAGATGTTGGTGTTGCCTTAAGTGAGAGGAGAGGAGTGGAGAGGATAAGCTGAAGTCATCCGAGGCAGTCTGCCAAACAATTGAGAAGTCCAGTGGAATGGTCAACAAGCCAAACTGGTCAAAAAGCCAAACCCTGACCTTTCCACAGACAAAGAAAAGTCATCAAGAGGCTAACCAAAAAACAAAAGGAAAAATGAATAAGTAAAAGAGAAAAATACTTAATTTTGGAACTGATGCCTAGTCTCGCACAATAGTATGTCGAATAAAATAAGGTTAAATGCCCTAAAAGTAGTCGACTTAAACAGACATAAGAGTTCAATAGAATAAGCTACATATGTCCTCATGTTTAGGACTGTGATATAAGTGGGCTTCTCGCAGAAGCCACTCGAACACACACCTCTCTCCTCTTTCATCTTCACTTTACTGATAAAGAAAAAAACAATGGGACCGTGATTAATAAAGCTCTGTCATGTTTCTTCCGTTGATATTTTCCGTTTTAATCATATCAAAGTTCAAGATCACCCATTTGAGGAAAAGAAACTAAGAAGGAAAAAGAGGAAGAAAAATCAGAATTCTCATTCCTCCAGTATTCGAGGCAAACGCTACACAGTAGTTGAAAGTGAATAATCATATATTCAGTCGAATAGCTCTGTGAAAACCTGAATGCTCTCTATACAATCATGTCGCAGTAGTTCTCTTCTTTCACAATACCCATTGGTGGAGTAGCGAAAAAAACCTACTAGAATACAGCTACAAGCGAGACTACCGAAGCACAGCATGACACCATTTAACTTTGGTCACTCGAGTTACTGTTCCCAATGTGAGAGCTGCTGCCATCAACGTTCTGTAATGACAGAAACCTCAAGTGGCCAGCCACAGCAGAGCCGGCCAACTTGTTTTCCTTGAAAAAATTTTCCCTCTCAACATGTTTTGCAGGCGGAGGCGGAATTGCGATGCCCAAAAGCTGCCCATTGGACTCAGATGACTCAGTGCACACTGGCTGTTTGAGCGGGTGATTTACTACTTGTCTTGAATTTGATTGTTCTAACGAGTCTAGAGTGTGGCTCCTCATAGAGCTCTCTTCAGCTTCAGGTCTCACACAAGTTTTTCCTTTTCGTATCCTGCCATATGTTGTGTTAGAGTGGATGAATTTATTTAAACAAGGAAGTCAAAAAGATTATTTGGGCAGCATAAAGTTGACAATCTGATAAGGTTATCTCCCGCGACAGATCCAACTCCTCAAACCAAACCAGCCAAGATCCAGGATGCTTGGTCTACCTACCACATAATACACGCAGATACGAGTAATTTTTCAAGCAAGTTACCAGCCAAAGAAATAACAAACCTTCGGACAAGTTGTTGAGGCTCTTCTTCCTCATCCGCTTCACAATCTACATTAATTACAGCCATCCCAGTTCTACCAGAAAGTAGCACATCATATCTGTCAAGTAGATTCTGAAGTTGCTCGTTCAATTCAATTGCCTGAGAAACTGTTTTTTCGTCCCTGAAGGAGATGGACATAAAAAAGGAGCGGATCACTTCACCAGACAGTGTTTTAAAGTTAGTTAGAACGATTAAATATTACACCTTTATCTAATATTTTAGTGGTACAAGTATTGAGGCCCGTGCTCCACACGAGGAATGTGCTATATCTATAAAGTTCTATATCAATAATTGGACACTGTATTTAGGCTTATAAGTGATACAGAAATCAGTGCAGTAGTTATTTCAGTGAGAGTGATTCGAGCAATCTCAGATAACTCCAACCAATATGTGCTTTATAGTCGTTAACAATGGAACGAAGGAATGCTGGCAAAACAAAGCTGCAGAAAGCGGGAAAAGACCCTAACTGCGACTATTAGCTACCAGAATAAGAGAAGCAAGATACAAATTGAGGCAGAAAGGAGACCTCACCGAGATGTTAAAACAAGATGCATCACTTGTTGTTTTTGGAAAGAGCACTGCTCAACAAGATCAAGGGTGAACTCATCCTTAGCGCCCTACAAAAGCAACATAAGCAGTCAAGAGTACATAGGAGGTTTTATTAATAGAGGATAGAGGGAGAGTCTTACTTTTTAGCCAAATCCCCAGCTGCCTCATCTTTAAATACCAACACTTACTCACTAACCTTAGGTACTTTAGTAAAACTAACTGGTGGTACACTACTAATATTCTTCCACAATAAAAATGGCAACAAGAACTTCCAAAAAGATACAGTATGAACTCATTCCTAATGAGGATACTCATACTTCCTTGACTAGTAGGGATTGCAGAGTACTTATGAAGAAAGTGAGATGTGCCATCGATTGACCTTCACTGACTAAGCTTGGTTAAAGATTGCAAAGACAATGCGAAATTACACCAAAAAACTTATAGTCAGACTTACCACAGGATGTTGAGTGTGTTGACCATCAACATTATCAAGGACCTCTCTCAAAACTTCCAATGCATTCCTAGCTTTCTGAATGATACTGTATAAAAAAAAACAAAAAAAAAGAATGAAAAACTGTTAAGGATTTGTTGTCAGGACAAATAAAATTAAAGTATGCTACAAAGTCTCTTTTTCACAGCCATGAAATCATATACACATCCCCTCCTCCCATATGGTACATAAATCTTTACATTAATAGGTGAAACCCACGAGCTGGCAGGTAAAAATGCCAATATTTCCAGAAATCTTTCAACAAATCATTATCATTCTCAGTTGATGATGGGTGTCCAACTTTTCACTATGTTTTGTCGCTCAATTTTCCAACACAATGTTTCTGTATTAACACGACTATTTCTGGATAGATATACCCAGAGAGCTTAATAATCTTTTATTATCACGAGTTAGGTGTCCTAAGGTTCTGCAATGACTAGTATATGGCTGCACACTTACCTGGAGAGAGAGAGAGAGAGAGAGAGAGAGAGAGAGAGAGAGAGAGAGAGAGAGAAAGAGATTTTTTGAGGAGTTTATATCGCCAGAGGGGGATGAAAAGAGAATCTAATACTGAGGATGGGATCTAGCCAAGGGCAGCTTGTTGGCACTTGGCAGTAGAGGATTGTGAATGACATAGATAGTTTGGACTCAATGCTCCTAAACCGCTAAACTTTACCATGGCAAAAAGGATGTTGAGGGTCCAAAGACTTCTTGAATGAGTTACTCGTTAATCTCATTTAACCCATCCCTACTTTTTTTTAGTCTGAGAGCAACATGTATTTTAGTGTGCATAATTCGCTCGCATAAAATATCCTAAACCCAATGCCCAGGACAAGATCCAGTAATAAAAAGGATACATAAGTAGGCTGACAAAAAAAAATTTCTCTTTAAAGTGAATGGTTACCTTGATTCAGGAATGCACTGTACTTCTGGTTGCTGAGAAAGTCCATTCCCACTGGCAAACACTACCTCCTGATCAGACACATTATTCTTATCTGCTTTTCTAGTAGGATTTGACGTTTCGTACACAATTCCTCGTACAGTAGATTGATCTGATGGTACAGATGGGTGCTGCTGAGGAAACTTCTATACCCTTGAGTTATTCGACAAAAGAAGGTCAGAGATCTTTTGAAAAATATGTACCTGAATTGGATGATTCTGACAACTCTAGAGTGTGCCTCTGCTTGGAGTTCTCTTCGTTTTCAGGCCTCGCACAAGCTTTTCCTCTCCGCATCCTGCCATATTTTTGAACTCTGGATCAATTTTGCTCAATCAGGAAGCCCAACAATATTTTAACTCCAAACTATTTATAATGTTCATACTATCTCCACACAACATGACCAACTTGAAGTAAACCGACCGGCCGTTAAATGGTTTAGTTTGTGTCTGCAGCATTTGAAACAGATAGGAGTTACTTTTCAAGCCAGCCAGAGACATGGACAAACCTTCGGAAAAGCTGTCGAGCTTCTTCTTCCTCCTCTGGTTTACAATTAGTACGATGTACAGTTGTTCCAGTTCTAGCAGAAAGAAGGGCATCGTGTCTTTCAAGTACCTTCTGGAGCTGTTCATTCAATTCAATTGCTTGAGAAACTACTTTTTCATCCCTGGACAAGATAGACATGAAAACAAAGGATCATCCAGGAAGTGTGTGTGTTGCAGTTTTCAAATCCTTGAAGCAGAACATAGGCTTAGAGTAAATGCTTGTGGAAGATAAAAATCATAGGACATCACATGACTTGACTTTAAAGATCATTATCATTGGGCAGTACTGATATCCCCTTTTGCCACCCATACAGTCACACCTAAGGACTACATCAAATGGATGACAATGTGACCAAGCTTGTCATTTATTTAAAACAATATGTAAAATTAGCTGCAGGAGACTCCAGATTTCCTTATAAGATATTTTAAACATGTTTACATTCTCATTATGCATCTTTCGCCAGAGACACGGGCTGCAACTCAGACAAAGGCTACAGCGAACACTTTTTCTGACAATCCCAATCAGTGGCGTCTAAATGGATAGAAAACTCATCTTGCTTTGCCTGATACCCCTCCTCTTATCAAATTACATTCATTGCAAAATTCACTCTTCCTTAGTGAAGGTGGCACACACTTAGTCAAATTAATCCAACAACTGAGCTGTTGCCCTTGCATCCGGACAATAACTTTTGAGCCAATAGTACATTAGAAAAATGCAGGCAACACCACCAATAGAAAGCAGAAAGTAAATGCTGATACTTTCAGTAAATTAGCTACTTTGGTCACTAAAGCGAAAATATAGATTTGCAGGAATAAGGCCTCACCTAGATGTTAAAACAAGTTGCATTACTCGTTGTTTCTGGAAAGAGCATTGCTCCACAAGATCAAGAGTGAATTCATCCTTTGCACCCTAAAGGAACAAGACATTCAGTCAAAGTCAGAAATTGCTATTCAATAGTTCCGCAAAAACATTTGGATATAGACTTTCCATGACTGTATCCTTTCAAGAAATTAAGCAGGAAGAGGAAGCAGGTCTTACACAATTTTAAATTTTTTCATAAAAATTCCAACTTCTTCATTAATTTACTTCCGAAGTGAGAACTCTCTAATGCCTTGATTTAGTACACATAGTGTCAGACTACAAGTTATTATCCTAACTAGTGGAAGGACATTTTCTGTATGCTGGCACAGCCTTTTAAAGGGGTAAAAGTGCGATCCACTGCCATGTCAGACATAATATCACATTTACCTCTCAACTTTCCAAAATTGTCATTCGCCATACATGCATGGCCATGCGCCAGCTAGAGAAAATCACAAAGAATTCCAGTTACTATTTATTTTGGCATTCTCACTGCTTGTGACCAGACTAAAAATTAGGCAAGAGCAATCGAATTGTGGAAATATAAGTTAGCTTGTACTTTACTAGTCAAGGAAAAATAAAATCTACAGTGTTGAAAACTTTAAATGCTAGAGTACGAACTCATGCCTCATAAAGATAGTTAAACTTCCTTATCTAGTAGGGTTTATTGGAGATTCTCAAAAAAAAGTTTATACCCAATATACATGGTTTCATGAACTGATCACCGTGCTAAAGTAAGAGCATTTTCAAATTAAACAAAAGGAGGTCAATCAAAGATTTAGATATGAGACTGACTTACTAGATGGTGTTGAGTCTGTTGACCATCAACTGTATTCATGACCTCTTTCAAAACCTCCAATGCATTCCTAGCCTTTTGAATAATACTGTATAGAGAAGAGAAAAACTATCAGATCACATGATCTAAGCAAGAGGAAATTTCTCCTTCATAAACCATTTACACCTTTGGTGCATATTATCTGCCAAATGGTATGTCTTTTATGAGTCATAAACATCTTTTGAAAAAGCCAAGACATATCTTTCAGCAAGCATGGCAATAAAAAATCTTCCAACAAGTCATAATTATGCTTGGCTTATTAGTTTATCAGGCTGATTTGTCCATAGAGCAGAACAATTTTGATTTATCAGAACTAGGGGTTTGGAGGTTCTACAAGGACTAGACTGCAAGGAAAGTAACAGTCAAACGCGCACACGCAGAGAGAGAGAGAGAGAAAACTCTTGTCTGTACAATTTGCCAGAACAGTTTTCATGATTTTAATACCTATAAAAGAGATCCATTAATCAAAGAGATGCATAAGCAGGTTATAAAGAACCTTTCCTTTTTCCAGTAAATACATACCTTGATTCAGGAATGCACTGTACTTCTGGTTGTTGCGGAACTCTATTACCTCTGGTAGAGGCCTCTTCCCGACTAGACATAATATTCTTCTCTGCTTGTGAAGTAGAGGCTGATGGTGAACTCCCTTTCACTTGTATGACAGATGGATTGGAAGGTGCAGATTGATGCTGTTGAGGAAACTGTACTCCTAAGCTCTGAGTTTTCCACAAAAAGAAGGCAACAGATCTTGTGAAAAATATGGAAGTGCATTAGTTAAACAGTTAAATAATCTATTTGATAAAACCTTGTAGCTAACACTACCAATATCTTATCACTTATCCACAGTAAAGCACAACAAACACGCATTGTAGCAAGATCTCTTCAGAGAAATTAGTAGGAGTAGCCAAAGCAAAATAATGGAAATAGGGAACAAGAAAAGGGACAAGGAAGTACAATTAGAGAGAATCTCAAAAACAGAGTAAATGTGAGCAGGAATAGGATGATAATGGGGAAATAAAAATAGCTTTAGGGAGTGGAACCAATAAGAAAGAATCAAGGAAATATAACTGGAAGTGTGAGAACTTTGACACAGGGTTGAACCTGCTATTATTCTGACTAGTTTTCATTGGCCAACTAATCCAAGAGCTTCAGCATGTAGAGAACAAAGTCAGTTCATATCTAATCATTGCGACCTAATGAACATCATAACGCTATACAATTGATTAATTTTGACGACAAAGTTACGGGCTGTTATGTCCCATCTCTCCATTAAAAATCTAAATAAGCACCTTGAGCGAGATGACCTTGACACTAAAGCAACTTTATACTGCAAGGTCTGAATGTTGTTGCCGCAACATTCATACATTAATAGATTGTGCAAAAGACTATTAGGATCTGAATTTGGGACAGAGAGATAGCAAAATGCTACTATAACTACTTCCCATAAAAAGTAGACTTGTGAGCATCACTTGAGACATTCGAGCAAAACAGGTCTGTTTTAAGGTGAGGGGTCAGTGCCGCAAGATGGTTCAGTTAAATTTCATGTTTTAGATTGTAGGCTCCATCTTCTACAACCTAGATGCTTCAATATATTGCACCCAGTCTTTTAAAGGGGTTTAATAGTATGATCCATTACCATGTCGGAGATGAGACAGTTTTCTATAGACCTGAATTGGCAGTGAAATCAAAACCAAATGTCGAGCAGTCTCATTACTACTGAGTTCCAAGTTGGTCCAGATATGTATTGCGTAAAACAAATTTGGAAGAAAAGAGTCCAGGAGGCGAACAATGTTCAAAATCATACTGACCATCAATTCCTGATATGCAGAAAAATATTGAGGGAAGTTCCCCGAAGCACCACCAAGGGAGGATTGTGTTGCATCTAGCAGATTAAATACCCTCTCTTGTATGGGGAAATCAGTCTGCAGGGTAACTTATATGAAGTAAATAATAGCAGTGAAACTATACGACAAAGGGATGCAATTTTACTCGATCATTGAGATTCAGACCTTTGTCTTCACTATCTTTATAAGAATGGGAAGAATTCCTGATTCAATCACTTGCTTATGAATATATTCACCAATGTTGTTCATCAGCATCTCCAATAGCTACACAATTAGAACTGTGGTGAATCACCAGTGCGCGTCGAGAGACATGTGGAGAGACTAGCGGTTACCCATAATGAATCAAGTAAGAACCTTTCAAAAACATCTGTCCTTACCATAATTGCATGCAGTTGCGAATTTGGGCTTTTACCTCCCAACCTTTTTTTGATTGCTTTAATGGCATCTTTCGCAGCCCTGCGTGGCATGAGGAGCAAAGTCATGTTACTCAAATTAACAAGAAACAACTGACATTCTTATTGATAACTAAAACACAATGCAGCAACCGACACTACATCGTATTATCGGTGAGAAAAGCCAAAGCACTCAGCAGATATACCTCTGATCGCGCGACACTAGTTCGCAGATCTGGATGTTCTTGGTCCAATCCACCTCGTCCAATTTATCGCTCGTCGCCGCGTTGACGAGGTCAGCTGCCATTGCTGTCGATTTTTGGGGGCACTAAAAGCGAGAGCTCGATAAGTATCTCCAACTTACTCGCCAGGCAGGGAATTCTCAGAGCAGATCAGATCCAAAGGAGTACAAGATGTTGCATCACTGCACGCATAACAACAAGAGTAATTCAAAGGACAAATCAGATGAAGTAGCTGAACAGGAGTAATTATGTAGACAAAAATGCAAAACACGCGAGAAGCTGATCAGCATTCTGAAGAAATCATGGAAAGAGCAGGCAATCCGTCGAACGTGCAGAACTAGAAGAGGAGTTTGCCTTGGGATGTGCAGCAAGAGAGGCAGAACGAGGAATGAGAAAGATCTGAGACAAAAGCAGAGTGTCACACAACGCCAGCCAGTGGAACTTCTCAGCAAGTTTCGAGGCGTTCGCTCCGACGCGACGTGGAACGGCGGTGAAGATGGCAATCGCGAGACGATTCTTTGACGCTCACGGTCACGGTCAGAGTCGCGGAATGGAGGGAGTCGCACGGCCGGCGACGGCGGCGGAGACCAGGTGGTACCCACTCCCACGGCGAAGGCGACGGAGGAATGACCAAAAACAAATGAAAGATTAAACAGGTAGGAACCAAACCAGACCAGTAGTAGTCTAGTCTTTTGAGGCGATGCTGTCTTAAACATTTTAGATTAAATTTAACTTCTCGGACACGGCAACAGCCGAGCACCCATCTCTTTTGTCGGCTGTGAAAGTTAGCGCCTACACCCCACGTGGCACCATTTATTTAATTCTCTTTCTTTTTTTTTTTTGTTGGTTCGGAATTTAACTCTTTCGATTCTAGTCAAATTCCTAGTAAATACAAAGCAGCTAAAATGGTCCAAATCACATACGTCGGGCGTTCGTTTAGATCTTCAGTGAACACAACTCAAGCTTCTGATTCTCTTATTTATCTCAACCTCACACTTGCTTTTTGGTTCATTTTCTTTTTTTCTCTTGCCAGTGATGTTTAGTATGATCCATATATGAAGAACAATGTACTTTGTTTCCTCGTTTCAGTAGGATGCTGTCAAACGTAAGTTACTGGGCCTTCTTCCAGCCCCAGAAAGTGAGGACCAGCACAGCAACTTAAGTCCTTGATCCAACACGCGATCCCCATATGGTTTCGACCCGATCCTACACGGTAAAGATTTTATCGCGATCTAGGCAGCGCAGCAACAACTCCGCATCGCCTTGCAAAACATAGCTATAACACATGCTTGGCTGTTGAGAGGCAGCTCAAAAGTTGCTTCCGGAACTCCCATCTTTTTGCGGCTTTGAGGGCTTCTCAGACCTCAATTATCATGAAGAGGGAGAACCCTCCAACAGCCATCGCTAGAGCACCGAAAGCTACAGACACAAGGCACTGCTCTATCCGAGGAGCCCTCCCACAGGCAGAAGATGAGCACTAGACATGTAAATTACAGTGCTACAATCAAAAACTGCAGAAGAGACTGCTCATCTCTCATCGGGCAGATACTACTCGGCTTGTCTATGATCTAACATCGACATCAATATCCTCGACATCACAATCCATTCAGCCCCCAAGAACAGCAGGAACAGTGACCAGGCACGGGCTTCCCATCACTGTCATGACAAAACTTCGCTGCACTAAAGTAGCAGAGATATTGCACGACCAATCTCTTGCAACACAAAACCCCTAACTCTAGTTGTCAGATCAAAAGTATAAAAAAAGGAAAAATTCTCATGTCTAATGTACTAAAGAAGATCAAATAGCAACACTAGGTTCCGATAAATCTACTATCAACAGCCACTAGTCGCTCATGCAAGCACCCAAAGAGCCTATCACTTCGCCTCCTCAGAACCCTTCATGAGTGATGATTCTCCATCGCCACCCTGATGCCCAGCTGCTGTGTTGCCCTGACCACCAGCACCAGTTGTGTCAGAAGCATCTTGCTTGCTTCCTCCACGTGCATCACTTGGACCTGAGGATGGATGCGGTCCTCCAGTGCTTACACCTCCCAAAGCAGTCTCCGTGTTCATGGAATGAAGGCCATTGCTGGGCCCCACCGGTCTCATGCCCATTTGACCCTGGATGGCCTGCTGGTGTTGCTGGTGTAACTGCTGCTGCGGGTCTTGCAACTGATGGGGGCTACCGAATTGCAATGGCACCTTCGAAGGAAAAAGACCTGGCTGCTGAGCCATAGCAGCAGCAGCAGCAGCTGCCTGAGGATGTTGCATGAAATATCCACCTTGTTGCATCACTGGATGAGGAGCCATCTGTAAATGCCATTTGGTAAGCATATAAGCAGGGAAAAGATAATCATTAAGCAAATTGACAAGATAAATAACTACCTGGGGAGGCATTGGTGGTGCCTGTGGCTGGGCATCAGCAATTGCAGCTAAATACATCAAATTCTTTTGCAACTGAGCTTGGTACCTGAATCATCAAGCTACATTGAGTCCACCGTTGATGCCCAAGAATACGAACAAGGCTATCATACAGGCACATGCATATACCCATCCAGCCAAAGCACACTTACAGAATGAATCCTGATCAGCCAGCTGCACATACAACTCGGTGTACTTCCTAACAAACAAACCGAGACTGAAGAAAAGCTCACACATTCACGTGCACAAATCGGTCCGGAGCCACCTACCCAACCGCATGCATATGTGTGTGCGCACGACCTAGACCTTTCCCTTCTTTCCTTCTATTTTTACCAACTCCCCCCTTACATACACATATGAGAGAGAGAGAGAGAGAGAGAGAGAGAGACTTACTGGGCACACTCAGCGAGTTTGCCAAGATTTTGATTGTCCAATATAGCTAGAATCAACTTCTTGTTTTCATCGAGATACTACAATTATGCCCAAGACAAACATAAGATGATCTAGAAAGTCAGTATATAGATCATGACATCAACAGTACTGAATAATGCTAAAGTAGAGACTCAGATTCTGATCAAGTGACCATGTATAATGCTGTCTGTCTAACTTAAATGAGGTCTACTAGCCATTATCTGGCTGTACAGATGATAGCTAATTCTCCATCTTCTCTATATTACCTTGCATAGGACAATATTAAGTACCATGACAACAGGAGTTCACTACATAGTATACCCATTAATTATGTACATTGCATGTACTATTTATCATATACTACTAATACTATTGATTCTCCTTCACATGTGCCAAACCTGCGAGGAAAACAAACCTGTACAGGCCACATACAATGTTACTGATTATTCATGATACTATAGGACCTATCATCATGCAACAGAATGACAGAAAAGAAGAAAGCTGATGAAGAATCATGAAACCAATTGTAGCTGAAACCACATGCAGGACATCCACACACAGAGAGAAACAAAATTCAGCATTTACTCAGCTAATCGTTGTAAAAGTCTATAAAAAAATCGTACATTATGACTTACCATAATATCATAAGTATGATAATACTACGTAGGAGTCTAGACATATGGGCATATATCCATGACCATGAGTAAATTGAGTTCTTTGCATAGTTGATAGGTCTATACATCCAAACACAAAAGTGGCTTACACTCCTATTGGGTGTCAATATCTTTGCCAATGATGGTATTTGAAAAACCCATGTACAACACTTATGATGTAGGTAAAGTCCCGCATCGGGGAGCTAAGAAGATATTTTGGGGCATATAAGGGATTGGGGCAAGCTAGCTTTTTGGGATGAGTTTTTCCACCCTTGTAACGCATCAACTTAGTTGCACAAGCTTTGCCATCCATTGATACAATACAGTTCAATCTTCATGCATACTTCATGTCTCTGATCCATAGCTAGAAACTATGATATGTGAATATCATCAGTTCACACGCGGCATGCAGATTGGCAGACATAGGAAGTGAGGACTCACGCAAGAAGGATTTGCTATGGGCTAACCAAACTTGCCATCGATTACCATCTTACATAGTTTACTAAATGACTAGTTGAAAAAGAATAAAAAGCTTTAATTCTAGATGGGTGTATTAAAATCCACTTCTCCGTTTAGAAGAATGAAAATCCCTAGTTAGCACTGGACCGATTGCTCCCCATTCCCCCAACAGTTCACTATGTAGAAAGGAATCGATCTAGTAACCGATAGTCTGGCGATAGATCACAGAACACTAAGAAATGTGGTATCTAAAGAACCTAGCGTAAATCACATCGAGTGACGAAGCTAGAATCCAGATTGGCTTAGCCTCGCACGAAGAGACGGAATCCAGCCATTCTAAGCACGTCCGAGCTATTCACCTCGCATTTTAATGGTCCCAGACTTAAATTACGAAAGACATTTGTAAGCATCCAATCCACTAACCTCAAAAGGGTTTCATTTGCAAGTTTCGGCCCCCTAGGAGTTTCCAAAAGTGCTAATCGTTCATTCAAGCTACACCCATGACGTCTCGAACTAAACTAACAAAGCCATTCCAAGAGGGTCGTCACTTCACGCGAGACTGCGAACACGGGTGAAGACGAGAGAGAGAGAGAGAGAGAGAGAGCAAGGAGGAGCAAACGACGGTCCGTTCTTACCCCAAGCAACAAAGAAGGAGGCGATTCGATTGGATTGGGGGGAGGAAGAGGGGGAAAGCAAAGACGGTACCTTTTGAATCTGCTCGGTGGTGATGTTGGTGGGCGGAAAGGAAGGCAAGACGGAGATCATCTGCGGAGGCTGCTGCATCTTTCGCTGGCTCTACTACACACTCCCAAACGCGTATCAATCGATGGAAGGAACCCTCCGAAAACCCTAGCGACCGGAAGGAAACCCGACCCGAGAGGAGCCCGAGCTCGAACGAAGAAGAAGGACGACACTGATATCGAGATGTGAAGGGGGCGATTGAGAAGAGTGGACAGGAGAGGAGGCGGCTTCTTCGGCTCCCTGCTTTTCTCCGACTTTTCCTCCTCGTCGTCGTCGTCGTCGTTGTTTTGTTTTATTTATGCATGTCGAATGTTGTTCCTTTGGACCGACTCACACACCATTGACGACCCCAAAAACTCAACAAAACCGGAGGAGACGAGAAGCGAAGGAGAAGCCAAACAAAAAGCCAGAATAACCCCCCATTCTTTCTCCCTTTCTCCCGTTACGATTTTGCATACAAGGGAGAATTTCGAATAAGAACCGTGAAATTAATATCGTTTTCTCCACACAAAAAAAGGGTTTGGAATGAATCGTATTTTAAAATAAGTAATTTAATCTCAAATAAAGACTTAAAAGTAGAGTTATTTTCTTCAAAAAAAAAAAGGCTCAAGGTGAATGTTAGCTCGAATAAGGACATGGAATGACCAGTTTAGTCTCGGACTTAAGATGGGGACATTTTCTCAAAATAAAGTCCGTGCTCGATCTTGTTTCAAATAAGTCTTTAGAATAATCAACTTAGTCTCAAATAGGGACCCGAATTCATCGGGTGGTCAAATCTTTGCCGGCAAACTTGCACGCGTTTATTTCGACGGTAAGACGGCAACATCAAAGGCAATTTTGTTCAAACTTTAGCCCAATTTAAAGAAGCCCCAAATTGAAGCTAGGGTTCTTCGAGATTCTTCCTAGGGTAATTTTCATCCTAATATCAATGACGAAGTTTCTTTGTTTCGATCGTATCTATCGATCTTGGCTCGCTGATGTTGCCACCAGAATAAATACATGAGTCATACGTTTAAGCCAGGTCGGGGAGTCTGGGCGTTTATTTATTTGAGATAAGATTCACTCTATAGATGAGTTTGGTTTAGCATTTGCAAAAGGTTTCAGGGCCCTAAAGTCCCTTGGCAAATACAAACGGTGTTTGAAAAATTTTGGGGAAATGCAATTGTATTTTCAAAAAGCCTTTAGCCTAAGGCAAGTCCGAAGATATTTTAGAATGTTGCATTTTCCGAAATGCAAATAGACTTTCTTTTTCTTCCAAATTTGCCATCGCTCAACTTTTAATATCCAAAAATATCCTTGAAAACCCTATCTTTACCTTAGCTATCGATAAGCAGCCGGCAAGCCACCACCACTCTTGCTTGAGGTCACATGACCTCAAACTGCCTAGCCTAAGGTCGGGTGATCTCACGTGAGGTTGCCCCGTAGCTAGATCTAGCTGCCATCGGCCGATTTGGCTCGCCGACAGCAACTATGCTGGTAAATAGCTTGAGATTTTAAAAAAAGAAATTAGCAAAGGTCACTTATAGAGTGTAGTTTTTACCAAACGGCATTTATGTCAAAATTGTTTCCCGATATGTTTTTAAAATGCACTTAACAAAATATTATTTGCATTTTGAAAAATCTCTTAATTCCAAAGACTTTTGCATTTTTTCAAAGGCATGTGCTTAAAGCCAAATCAAACGCACTTTATGTTGCCTTATTACATATATTTATTTAAGGCAAAATTCACTTTGACAAGACTATCCAACGTCAAGCCCCTATTAAAATTTCCTAAAATGTGATTTTGAAAATGTCTCTTAATCAAGTAATCACTTAACGATGGGACATAATCGTGTAAGATCACTGTCATGTCTCTTAAAGGAATGATGTATACGACGAGCCAGTAAACAAACGAAACATCTTAACTGGCCTGCGAAGCCCAAATGTTGGACGAGGGGCCGAAGCCCAAATCCTAGGTGAGCGGGCCAAAGAATGGGCCCTTAACGTTAAACAGGCTTGGGCTTGATTTGACCAAAAACCGTATCAAAAGAACTCAAATTGCAAACCTCGACTTGATCAAAAGAACTCTAGTTGCCGGCGAGGTCGAGCCCTCGCCTAGCCCAGGCGAGGGCGGCACTCGCCTAGCCCAGGCGAGGGCGGCACTCGCCCGACGCCGACCTCGCCCAGCCCAGGTGAGGGCAGCCCTCGCCCGATGCAAGCGAGGGCGGCCCTCACCCGACGCCGGCGACCTCCGCCGGCCCGGCTATGGCTGGCGGAGGAAGAGAAGGAAAAAAAAAGAAAAAGAAAAGGAAAAGAAAAAAACAGAAAAGGAAAAATAGAAAGAAAATAATAAAAAAAATTAAAAAGTTATTGTTCCGATAACCGGAACAGTAGCTTTCTCGCCGGTCGGCAAGTATTTTGGCCGGCCGGGGACCCGGGTCGTTATTTGAGACTTTTTAGGCACTTCGGGTCTTTATTTGAAACTGATTGGGCACTTCAGACCCTTATTTGACACAATGTTCACTTTGGACCCTTTTTTGAGAATTTGACCCTACTTGGGGTCCTTAATTGAAATTTTCCCATCATTTAATGGGCACCAGGAAGTCATTCTGTAGTGGGAGCGTTTCCCACGCGAGCCTTAGATTTTATTTGTTTAGGAGAAAATGGATGATTCAGAGAATATTTTTATATCAACCCTAATTTATGTTTCTAAATATATTTGTGAATGATAAAAGTTTTTTTGATTCGTTCACTTTTGTAAAAAATACGGCGCATTTTTTTGCACGAAACGAATGGAGTCTTAACCTTTCTTAATTTTTCCGGCATTAATGAATTCAAAGATTTCCCCTCTCTAATTAATTCGACATGGCACTCAGTTGCGATGGTCTCTTTCTTTATCATAGGAACCCTAAAGTATATTGAAGATGCAAAACCTATGCAAATAAGAAAAAGGGCTTTACGAAAAATTAGCATATCAAGTGACGTGACAATTCAACCAAATGAAAAAAAAAAAAAAGGAAGCAATGTGACGAGCTATGTCGACTGGTGGGGTACAGCATCGCGAATCATTCGCCGATGCGTGTAGCGCATGAACTGTTCGTCCGGGACGAGTCATACAACATAGAAGAAGGTCGAGAGTTGCAGCGGGCGTCGAAATGATGAAAAACGCAAGCTTGGCGTTCATATGCCACATCACTTTACCATATAGCTTTGCGGTTTCTTTTTCTCGATTCAAAACTTCTAATGATATGCTGTACGGTTCCAGAATTTTGCAATTTCACAACAAAGACAAGAAGACGCGGCCACACCGTTTTATCAAGGATGGGTGGAAGCAGAAGGACGTGGAGGAAATGAAATGGCGAGTGTGGTAGGGTTTGGGGCATCGTGGAGGTTGTCACTTATCAGAGCATTTCCACAAAAATCACAGCAAAAATCGATAGGGGGATTGGATGGTTTGGGTCTTAGGGGCACTGGGCGTGGAGGGAGAGGGAGGGGGGGCAAGTTGGTAGCGCTAAGCAGCGATGCAGACGCGTCCACGTCCACTGCATCCCATTCGTAACCAACCCCGCCCATCTCCTTTCCACCATTATATAACTCCCAATGTAAATGAAACTCTTGTTGTTCTCCTCAAGGCGGGTAAGTAACGTAGAGCTCCCGTATTCGCTGCCCCACCATTCAAGAGATTAACACTGTCCTTCCTCGTGAACCGCCCCCCTTCCGGCCTCTTCAGAGTTTTCCATAAATAGAGGAGGAGGAGGAGGAGGAGGAGGAGGAGGAGGAGCTGCTCTGTGTTTGTTTGTGTGAACGTCTGTTAAACGTAATTGACGGTTTCATGGAGGTGGAGAGAGTGCAGGCGGTGGCGTCCGCGCTTATGAAGGGGGAGACCATCCCCGATGACTTCATCCGGCCGGAGCTGGAGCGCCCCGCCATCACCACCTACAAGGGCCCGGCCCCCGACATCCCCACCGTTGACCTGAGCCTGCCTGACCGCGAGTCCGTGGTGCGGGCCATCGCCGACGCCAGCGAGGAGTGGGGGATCTTCCAGGTGGTGAACCACGGGATCCCCGCGGAGCTCATCTCCCGCCTGCAGGCGGCCGGGAAGCACTTCTTCGACCTCCCCCCCGAGGAGAAGGAGGCCTACGCCAAGCCCCCCGGTTCCCAGCCCGTCGAGGGCTACGGCACCCGGGTCTCCAAGGACGTCAACGGCAAGCGGACGTGGAACGACCACCTCTTCCACAAGGTCTGGCCTCCTTCCACCATCAACTACCGCTTCTGGCCCACGAACCCCCCAAACTACAGGTGCGTTTGCTGTCGCAACAGGAGCTGGCTTATTGCATGGCGTGAGGAATAAGTAACCTGTGCATGCAGGGAGGTGAATGAGGAGTATACCAAGTGCATGAGGGAGGTGGCGGACAAGCTGTTCCGCTGCCTCTCCCTGGGGCTTGGCCTGGAGGAGACCGCCATGAAGGAGGCGGTCGGCGGGGAAGAGCTTCATTACAACCTCAAGATCAACTACTACCCGCCCTGCCCCCGCCCCGACCTCGCCCTGGGGGTGGCCGCCCACACCGACCTGTCCACGCTCACCATCCTTGTGCCCAACGACGTGCCGGGCCTCCAGGTCCTCAAGGACGGCCGCTGGATCGACGCCAAGTACATCCCCAACGCCCTCATCATCCACATCGGCGACCAGATTGAGGTCTCTCCCCCTCTCTCCCTAGAAACCGATCTGCGGTCATTAATAGCCTCAAGGGAATGCCATTAATTGTCAGATCAACCGTACATCGAATTCAACTGAGTTGTTTGCGTTTTGAACACCGAATTTCATTATAGATGGCGATGCCGAGCCAATGTTGATGGAGGTGCACCTAGCGTTGTTGTATCGTAAACTTCGCCGATTGGATCTGTCGCATCCGCTTTAACTTTAGGTTTCTTTTCCTTACGCCGGCGTATGATGTCGACGTGAGGTGATGCAAATCGCATAATTTTCCTGTCACTCTTTATGTATGAAACCGCATACCTTTTGTCTTTGAAGGCCCACAACTCGCTAAAGCGTCCGCACGATGCCGGCCCATGTGGCCTCACTTCAAGATTAAACATCGCTAGTGCATTTTGCACCTCTTAATCGCACAGGGAGTAGACAAATGATCGGAACCTGGATGTTTATAATAAATTCGAGTCGATTTCGAAATGTAAAGTCGTAATTTTTCACCTCGGGTTCAAGCCTCCCAGGGATGAAAAATTAGGGCTTTCTTTAATAATTACTTATGCGATCGGTAACTCAAGTTTTCTCTTAGTCGGGTCATTTATGTGGCTGCTGTAGATCCTGAGCAATGGACTTTACAAGTCGGTACTGCACAGGAGCACGGTGAACAAGGAGAAGGCGAGAATGTCGTGGCCGGTGTTCTTGGAGCCGCCGGAAGAGTGGGTGGTCGGGCCTCTGCCTCAGCTGCTCCGCCCCGAGAATCCCCCGAAATACAAGGCCAAGAAGTTCAAGGATTACATGCACTGCAAACTCAACAAGCTTCCCCAGTGAAACTCCCTTGGCGAGATCATCCTCCCTCTACTCAATCACGAGGAAAAAACTACTTTTTTATGCTTTCGAACGCCGTGGTCGCCCATTTCTGCACTTTGAATTTATTTTCCAATGTCCTCTATTGCGTTAGTTCTATTTTGAGTTGGGTTTGACGTCTCAATCGATAATAATGTGTTTGCGCTATATGCTGTCGTGTCACTTTTGGATCGTCACATTTTGCCAAAATAGATTTTACAAGTTGCTACACTATTTCTTTAGTCCCGCATACGTATGAGTATTAATACCTAAGCCACTGGCCTTAGCCTCTACCTCTAGGGCATGTAATGATATACGCTGGAAAATATGTTCGGACACTATTGGAAAAGGCCAATCAGCATTGATCTTTCAATTAGTGATAGTGGAAGAATTTAATGTATCATCTCAGAGGATGGCAAAAGCTGTACATGAGAATATGTTTGGATGGTTGAACATCTACTTTCTTTCCGACTTTATGGCCACTCAAATGGTAAACCTGATGGTGGCTTTGCGTATTGTTTTGTCAATGAAATTCCTCTTTCTATTCTTGAAGAATACCCTCGAGTCATACGAAATTGAAGAATGCTATTGTTATAATTTATCTCAAGTTTGAACCTGTTGAAAGAACTTGATCCAAATTGAATTGTGAATAAATTCGTTGGTTTTGATATTTCCATAAGTCGTTGGACTTTGACCGCGAAAGAAGGACAATTTTGTACTTGGATCGCATCTTGGAGAAGTCCAACTTTGGTCAGAAATAATCAATTCCTAATTGACGTGCTTGGGCGCGCCGTTGTTGACGAATGTAAGTAGAGGAAAATTCTTTGAGAATTACGTCCCGGGCGTCTCCTTCGGGGAGTGAAACCGGAGAAGAACGTGAGTGATTTGGTCGACAAATTCTTAGTGGTAAGATTTTGTTTAATTCATTCGTAAGATCGAGAGATTATTTCGCGAGGAATTGCGAGAGGTAGATGCTATGAAATTTATCGAGTGTAATTAAGGGCTGAAAATCCCACGAATGTTTGAATAACCCGAGTGTAGTTGTAATCTATATTGTATCGCTTGATTTATTAGGAAATTTTATACTGCCCAAGTGTATAGACTCACAAATGTGTCGCAATAAGGTGAATAGTAGAACAAAGGATAGGACTAATAACAAAAATTGCAAATCATTATCATAACATCCCCCAAGCTCAAAAGATGGTTCCCAGGAAACCAACAGGAGTTTGGACAAAAAACTAGAAAGTTGAGCAAGAGAAGGAGCTTATGTAGTACCATTCGCCTGTTAAGATACATATGTGAGTTGTGTTAGAAAAGTCTCACGTCGGATAACTGATGTGGTGTTGAGCAGTTATTATATCATAGTTGGGTTATAACTCATTGACTTAAGTTTTTTTAGTAAAAGTGGGTCCAACTGGATATGTTGATGGGCTCGGACTTGAGCTCCCTCTTGGCGATCTCCCAATGTGAAGGTATCGGGCTTCTGCTGCGTGTTTCCAACACCGCCAAGTGCTCAAAACTCAATCTTCCTGTCCAAATCAGCAAAACCTAAACCTCAAATTTCGAAAGAGCGCCACTAGAAACTTTGCGGACTGGTTTAGAAAGCCAACGAACCCCGTCCAAAAGAAGCCAAACCGGTAAGTCAAAGGACTGAACCGGTTTCGTTAATACGGTTTGATGGCTGTTGATATGGGGCGGTTTGCTGATGTGGCGCGGTTTAGTGAAGATCGAGCTCGGCGTGCGAAACGAGCGAAGCACGTGACCCGGTGATGTGTGACTCGACCTACCGCGTTCGGGCGCGTGGGGCGTCTTTTTGCCATGGAATTTTTATGGCGACTTCCACGACGATCAGTATGTCAGTGGGTGACCTGGGCTTGTTGGTCAGGGCATCAGATACGCACCATAGAGAAACAATGCGGGAAGAAAGAAATGTACAACTAGCGCGCCGCCTTTATGCAAGTAAACGACTCGTCTGAATTGCTAAACGACAACTTCAAAATAGACACGAATTAAGCCCATCCTCGCATAACTCAATGCGCACACGCTCTTCGCCAATGTAGACAGTTGAGAAGGCGAGAGAGTCCGAACCTTGAGCTGCTGTAGGAAAAGAACGGAGGAGGAATGAGCTCGGAAGCCGCGATTGAACTTGAGGCCGCGATTGAGCAAAGCTCACGGCACCGTCGTCGCAGCCGATCACGAGCTTCCCTCGGCCGCTGGAGCTGCAGGCGATCCCGCCGTGCACTTCCCTCCCTGCTTCTCCTCGAGGAACTCGAACTTCCTCCATCGATATATCGTACACCTAGAATCAATCGAAATCGAACCTATATTAACTTACGATGCGGCGTCTGAAGATTTCCGCATAGGCGAGGACAGTGTCTGTCCACCATGTTAGCGAGGGAGAGCTTCTGAGGAAGATTGATCGATGGCTCTACGATAAGAATTCAGCCAGCTCGCGCCGAAATGAAATGCGTCCTCCTCTGTCGTTTCTTAGCAATTCTTTTCGCGGTTGCATTTTTCGGAGGGTCTCCGACGCGCCGTTTTTGCCGGTTTCAAATGGGACCGCATATATTTGGAACGGCATGTCCATCTGCTCGTACTGGCCCAACGAGCCTTGGGCTCTCGAGAGCCGAAACTTATGAGCCTATGAGATTACTTGCTTGTGCCCATTAAGCCATAAAACCCATTCGAATAAAACCTTCTCTTTTTTTCGGTTTTATTTTATTATAAAAAATATGCATTGCATCAAACATGAATATAATTCTTCTTTTTTTTTAGGATAATATGTCAAATATATTCAATTTCAGCGGGCTATTATGAATTTGTAATTCGTTGATTTTTCTTAGGTGTCTAATGTTCCATTTGAATGGCTCTTACAAATATGTGATTAGTTGATTTTGTGCGTCCCGAACTTTCTCAAAACTAGATCAATAGAAGATGATATGTCTTTTGGTTATCGTATTTCGAGAAGAGTCATGTCTTTGAAACTCGAAACTTGCTGAGGACTCTCGTTTGCAATTTACCTCTTGAAACATTGAAAAAAGGAAGAGTCCGATGGAGTGAGTAGAATAATGAATGTGATGTGATGTGATTTAGCTCTTGTTTTTTCTGATTTGGCATGTATCATCCTCGAGTTCTACAAGAGATTAGATGAATGACGAATCCCTTTAACCGTTCATATGGAAAAAAGAGCTGTGCAGTGAGCGACTAATGCAAGTGTCGAAATGATTCCTAGTTTTTTCATATTTATATGCATGTGAATGTCATGCATGTGAATGTCTTCGCATGGAGGGAATGCTTTATTCAATAGACTTATTCAATTTAGACAACTTTCATTGATTGATACAAGAATGTTCAATTCGTAACAACTCAGATTTTAGTGTCTATGCGTTCTTCAATTGATTGGACATTTCTAAAAATGTTTCCCCTCACCATAACTGTAGACCTCATGAGACATTTTGAAGAAGAACTTTGATCCAAACCTTCCCTCCTTGTACCTACTCTCACCTTCTCACACACAGAAATCATGGAATCCATCTCTCATCGGAAAAGGAGGTACAAATGGAAAGCTAATGGTTATATCCTCCGGCCACCGTGGCTGGCCCATGCCCAAAAGCGAATTGGTTTACGAGAGCGAGCACATTATTTGTCACCCGGGTAAGATCCGACATCCTTTCGCTTCACCGCCACCTTTGCGCCCTTGTCCATAACTCGACCCATAAGCTCCTCATTGACTCTGTGAGCCGGTTAATGGAGTTGCCCATTCTTCAGAGGCAACATTATAAGGAGAAAAATTTCTAATAACGAAATCCGTAGTAGGTCGGGTATGGATTGGGTCTAAATTAGGTCGGGTCTGATTTGGGCCTTTAAATTGAATTGCACAAAAATGGGTTAATTCAGATTAAGCGAAGCGATTTGAGTTGGAACATTTTTCGCCTGTCTGAAACACCAACCGGCCCAATAGTTTGACGGGTCCATCGACATTTCCATAACGGGGTGAGGCTGGGCTATCTTATGAAGGGGGACAAAAGGGAATTACGAGAGGAGAGGCACGACATTTGATTTGATATTTGGAGCGAGGTAGCAAGCACGAGCGGGAGCGGGGGGAGAGTATGGCCACGTCCGCATCCGTCTCGGAGCTGCGCGCCTCTCCATCGCTGCTCTCCTCCTTATCTGCAGCCAATCGCCGCCACCACCACCGGCGAAGAATCCACACGGCGGCGACCACTTCTCAGTATCCTCCGTCCTCCTCCGCCCCTAAACTCGCTCCGCTTCACTCCGCTGCACCCAAGAGCAAGAGCAAGAGCAAGAGCAGCATCACCAGCCTCCCTCCGCTCCGTTGTCGCGCCTCGAACACCATCGCCGGCGTCGATGATGCCGCCGCCCAAGTGCAGGCGGGCCAACATCGCCTCCTCAAGGTACGTGGATTCCTCCGATTGGAAGCCATTAACTCTCTCTCCCTCTCTCGCTCTCTCTCTCGCGTGTTTTGGCGTGTCCCTCCATGTCCGTGATGGTGGTGCAGGTCCCGACCTCGAATATCAGGAACTTCTGCATAATCGCGCACATTGATCATGGGAAATCCACTCTGGCCGACAAGTTGCTCCAGGTGACGGGCACCGTGGAGAAGCGCGAGATGAAGGACCAGTTCCTCGACAGCATGGACCTCGAGAGAGAACGAGGCATCACCATCAAACTTCAGGTTCCCTTTGCGCCGATTCTTCCTGTTTCGATGCGCACGCTGCACGATGGCGTGCCTTTTCCTGTGCCTGTTATTGGTTGCCTAATATGTTCTTCCCGTCAGGCAGCTCGAATGCGCTACGTGTTTCAGAATCAGCCGTACTGCTTGAACTTAATCGATACTCCCGGCCATGTTGACTTCTCTTATGAGGTATGTCCATGGCCCCTGCCTCTTGATGTGATTGCGGAGCCTCGCATTGTCCAGTGATCTTTGTGGCTTTTCCATGCTTCCCTGCTTTATTGCTGTTACCCGTTTGGGAATATTTCTGTTCCGGGATTGTAAGCATCTGGTCGGTCCTTATTGACGGGAGAATAGCAACAGTCTGCCAGTGGGTAGAGTTTTTTTTTGTCTTTAGGAGGCTTTTCCCAATTGCATGAACAGAGGCAACCTGCTATCATAAAGACCTGGTGTTTTATTGTTTAGGAGAACTTCCGTCTAGAATTAGGACAAGGTTTTCTCACCGTCTTTCGAATCCCATTCCTGCAAATTCAAAGTGTTGAATCATGTTGGTAATTGGGGCCTTCGATAGTTGAATAGCACACGGATCTGGGACTCCTCCTAGAGAGCAAGTTCATACAACGTTTTTAGATGCTTGTTCTGTTTGTTCTAGTATTCTCGTTCTGTTTGATCCAGTATCTTTTATACCTTTTGAATCTAGGTCTCTCGTTCTCTTGCTGCATGTGAAGGTGCTCTCCTTGTTGTAGATGCTTCTCAGGTACTTTCTCCAGATCGGGCTTATCATTGAGCAAAGCTTTGTATATCATCTATAGCTGGCACCGTGTATCTTTTGACTCTGGTGGGCATCTTATAATTTGATACTCGATTGTTTGATTCCTAATCTCTTCCACTATTTTCAGAAATAGACATTGGCAGCTTTTTATGAAATTTGACCATAAAATAGTGTGGAATGCCCCGACTTAGTACTTTCGATAGGCTTAGAAAGGGATTTTTAGGTAATTTAGCATTTTCATTTTTTTGCTGGCAATAAGGTATTTACGGCTCTTTATGCATCCGACTGATTCCATTGGGTAGTAGCAGTCCCCGGTCCATTCGTACCGGCACAAGTTTGTGCTCCTTGGAGTAGGACCCAGAGGAGGAAGTTGCTCAATAGTTTGCCATAACATGTGACACATTTTTTCATTAGAAAGTGTCGACTCTCCAGATTTCCTCCAATTGGCTTAATTAATAACATCCGCTGGTTGTAGGCTCTTTTCATGTTGTAAGTCAAATCTCTTTGAAGAACATCAAAGTTTGACATGCCAAAACTATTAGCACCTTCAGCAAAACTTTTGGGTTTCAACCGTTAAGGAGTTTGCTGGTGTTACTCTCAATAAGTGCTCATCAAACTTATCCAGATTGCCATTTTCTTCATATCTGGTCAGCATAAGCAGATAATTATTGTCATACTGATTCTGCATAGAAGAAGCTCTTGGCTATTTGTCCCATTGTAGCGTACTCTTCCACTTTAGATGTCCAACTTATCGGAAGGAAAAAGGTGTAGCTTACTCAGATGAAAGCACCCACTCTTCTAGAATAAATCCCCTGCTTGGGAAATTATTGTCCGAGCAAGGGTTGACTGTTGTTTTTAGAGAGACATGTTCAGCCTGCTAGAGAACTTGTTCATGTAGAGTTATTCCTCGTTTCTACAGTCATGTCCTTCCCCCTTCCTTCCGTCTTCACTAAAAATTGTTCAAGATGGAATTGATTAGCAACATTTGGAATGTGGAAGGCAATGAGTTGCGAGCAGTATTTAGAGAGCTTGTGTTGCTAGTTGCATGAGGTGAAAATTGTTAGTATTTGAAGAATTTTGTGCAACCACTGCCAGTTGTTCTAAAAGTATAAGTTATTCGATAAAAGTGTGGTGTTGATATTTACATGTTGGAATTAATAACTGGGAAGCAAAATAAGGGATCTAGAGAGATTTGAACATAGGATGTCTTGCTTATGCCATCCTAGACTTTTGTTGGACCACTTTAAAGCTTGAGCGAATAGATGAAGGCGTAGCAATATTCAAGTCGTTGCTTTGCTAGGAATTTTTTGTTCACGGAACTCACCCTCTGATTTTTTATGGTTGCCCTTTCTAATGCGACACTGCAAAGTGGTATTCATGTGGCCTGTTCATTTCTTCACATTTTTTTTTTCCGCTGGGCCTCGTTTGACACTGGTTTTTCATTTGTGGATAGTGGAGAAAATACAATGCAGTTAGGCACCCTGGTTCCATAGGTTCCAGTGATGTCTGCTCATGAAATTTACCACTTTATCTTTTTGACACGACCTAATAAAAGATTATTCATCTAGCTTGTTTTGAAAGATGTCACACCAATTAGAAAATTGACTACTACCTATTATCAACTTTCTACTTACTCTTGGTTAACCGAATTGACTATCATAATGAACAAAGAAAAGAAAGTGAATAAGGCACTTGTTCTCCATAAAAAATCAAGGTGGCTTATTCTCAATTTCACAGGTCTTTTCTCATAACTAGTTTCTTGGAATCATTTTGGGTTTGTTTGAGAAAGGATACTAGCAGCCTTCTTCATTATAACTGAAATATCGGTACTGATTTGTTGAATCATGCATGTCATATTTGTAGGGTGTCGAAGCACAAACTTTGGCCAATGTATATCTGGCCTTGGAAAACAACCTGGAAATTATTCCTGTAAGTAGTTTTTTTTTATAATCAAGGACTGCAGTTACACCTGAGCATCTTTTTTCCCTTTTCTGGATATCTTTATGTATTTTAACTTCTTTGTTTTATTCATGATTCCTGGGCATTGTAGTAAGGATACTAACAAGTTGTATTATTAAGCTTGTTCGGTAAGTGTAATTAGTTTGACTTAAAAGATTGAATTCAGTAAATGGTGCACTTGATATTCTATGGAAGGGTAGGGTTAACTTATTGATGGAGAATCAATACCATTTGAAATTTTACCAATTATATTGCTAATATACACCAAATACATCCTTGGTTCCATTCTTATAAGACATTAATCTTCAGTATACAATTTTCAGGTATTACCAGTTTTCTTTTTCAATTTCCAGCATCTAATATTACTAACACTTAAAATTTCAGTACCTAAAGTTTCAGTTTTATTCTTCAGTTATCAAATTGACCCTAAGCCTTATCCTACTAAGTGGAGCCGGTAATAGGGGTCTTTTTTAATTATTGCGACTATGCTGTGTGAAATCTTCTATAAGATCCAATTGCTCTAGGTTGGACTGAGAATTTGCGTTCAATTCGGTTAAAGGGTTCAAATTGAAATTTTTTTGTCTCTAATTTGATTGGACCATCTTGAGGTTGCTCTTTTATTAATCAATACTACCTTGGACACCTTTGCTCATGTAATCCTCAAGTGAGACAATATCAACTTTTTCTTGGATATAATCTCTGTATATCTAATTTTCTCTTGGTTGCCAACTTGAAACTTCTAGTGAGTGATCCTAATCTGGGCTCCCCTTTTTTTCAACATAAAACCTCCCAGAACAAAGCTTTTCCTCACTAAGAGATGTTGCCTACATAAATGTTCTTACCCTACTTAGTTCCACACATTACCAAGAAGTAAGTAGGACTATTTAAGAGTACATAAATAAGTATACAAGTGTGCACATAAATTCTGCTTCTGTTTTATGTGGTAAGGAATAGAGTAAGGTTTTGAGACCAGATTTCCTTCTTTCCAATAACATTGGCTTAGAAAGTTTTTTTTGTTTCTACAGGTGTTAAATAAAATAGACCTTCCAGGAGCAGAACCTGATCACGTTGTCAAGGAGATTGAGGAGGTAGTTTCTAAATAGTTGTTTGCATTGCGCTCTGGCATTTACAGTTCCTTGTTGTTTTACTGGGCGGCACTGTTCTTGAGGCAAATTCCGTATTATTTAGGTTCATTTGTGAAATGAAATAAATTAATGAAAAAAAGTGAAAAACACAATTTAGATGGTAGTTAGAAATTATAGATCTTTATTTTGCTGAATAGAGAACCCATCATCTATAATGAAGCAATTAGGGTCACATGCATGCGAGGATATGACGGAAGCAAAATGGACGTATAAATCATTCCTAATTGGGCAACACTTTTGGCAGAACCATCCAATAATAGACAGTGGGGTGCATACTCTTATCTCTTGGCTGTCAAACTTCTATCCAGTTCTTTCCTAGCAAATTTGGGCGTGACACATAAGGACATGATCAAAAACATAATTTTGTAGTTTTCTAGCATTAGTCTGACATAATCTTGAAATTTCACTCTCAATGACTTATGAGATCAGATGTATAATGCCCAATCATGGATTATAAAGGTGATCCATGGAGTTTTCAATCATTTTAAATTGGTAGCATTGCTTGACAATACTGATGATGCATAATTACAAATGCTACTTGCTTGTGTTTCCACCAATGTTTCTGTTCAAATGAAAGTGCTGTTATGTTTAGGACCTTTAACCTTCCAAATCCCTTTCCAATAAACTGATGTTGCCATCTCAAACCAAATCTCTCTGCAATAAACTGATGATGCTGAATCAGCAAAGGGTTTCTTTATTCTTTAAATTGGGAGAACCTTATTGCATGACAAGGCATAAACTCACAATCCTGTGTTATGTTCTTGTTCACCATGCGCTATGTTGACATGGCAATTAGTTGAGGTATAATCTTCAAAGAGAATAACATTGTGTCCACCTCTTCATCATTGGCAGCTTGTATGAAGTTAGGACCCTGCTGCGGATAATTCTCCCATTATGAGGAGGCCAGCTTCTTTATTCTTTTAGTTATAACAAACAATTTTGGGAAGTCCTGGAATAATTTTTATCCGCACAAGTGAAAATCAGTCCAGAATTTCACAATTTGGCCGTTATTACTTTTGTCTGCCCTTACTGGAGGGCTTCCTCAGAATCGTAAAGTGGAGAGCATGATACCAAGTCAGTTTTGCCATTCTGATGTTAGAATTATTTCCCTAAGTTGTCTTTATCAATGGCAAATCTCATCCTTTTGGCTACAAGAAGGTTTCTATGTTTATAACTACCTGCTCCATTCCATGATTCACAAATAGGACTTTTCGTAAGTAGATGGTAATTTATGACTGTCACTGATGGTTTTCAAAATGAAAGTTGTGGATGTGACTGATCTATGATATCCCAATTGTTGTCTTGTTGTTGGACTTCCATTGTCCTAATAGCTGAAGAAGGAAATCGAGTAAGAGAAAGTGGTAGTACCTTTGTGAAATACCTGTAATGGGATTTTTGATTGTTCAACCATGACCAGTTTCAACTAGCTTAGTTTGCCATTCTGCTTATGAGCTGTTCCTTTTGTTAAAATGGAAGACTAAAAACACATATCTTGAGCATTCTCAAGAGAGATAAGACATCATGCATTTTGGGGCACAATAAATTAACCTCAGCCTGCTTTTGTCATGCAGCAGTTTTTCTTAACTACAAAGATAAGCTCTCTTTATATCTAAATCCTCGCGACAAATGAACTCTGAAGAGTTTTCTTCGGTGAATGCTTTTGTTATGTTAAAACGTGTAGCCTCTCAAGTTCATCATTCACCAACACAATGAAATGTCAGTGATCCATACATAGTTCGTTTGTTGCTTTCTTTGTTTTTAAGAAGTTAAGGTTGTAGTCTCGTTTAGTTGGATGATACATGTATTCATTAAGTAGTACTGGTGTTTCCTGTTTGTTGTTGGATCTTCTCAGTGCCTGTCCTCTGTATGAGCATCACAAATGAAGAAACAGAAGTCCTAGTGAAAAGTGTGTGTTTCTTTCAGGTGGTTGGCTTAGATTGCAGCAATGCAATTCTGTGCTCTGCAAAGGTCAGTCCGACACATGCTTGCACTACAAGAACATTTGGCAAATTTTTTAGTCTCATTCGCAAGGTCCTAAAATCTTCTGTTCATTAAGGAGTGACACTTTACTTCCAAGTTGCTTTTGTTCTGTAGGAAGGGATTGGCATACGGGATATCCTCGACTCTATTGTTCAAAGGATTCCACCACCTAGCGACACTATTGAAAGGCCTTTAAGGGCTTTAATATTTGACAGGTTAATGTTCGCTTCACTTGAAAAGTATCAGCTTGCTAATTTTGATGATCATACTCTTATCATCATCTAAGCATTCCTTCATAATTTTGTGTTGTTATTGCTAATCTATTGTTCTCCCGTTCTAAAAGTTTTTGTAAAACTACTTCCATATTTTATATGAGCGGTCAATCTTGTCGAGTGCCTTCATAGTTCTAATACCTGTCATTCCATTGTTTATTATTTCTGTTCCACAAACTTTTTTAATCGAGAACAAAGAAGATGCCTGAGGAGTGGAAGAAAAATACTTTGGCACCTAGTGATTGGCTTGTTTCTGAACAATTTTAAGGAAAAACGGTTATTTGCTTGGTATTTTAGCACAATTAAAGAATTTGAATTTTGATGCTCCCTCCTGCCACTGTTTTGTAGGTTTTCCTTTTGTTGTCTTGAGTCTTTGGTTATTTAATCCATTTTGTTACATCTACATTTTGTGTTTCGCATGTAAGTTTTGGCTTACATGCTCGGGACCGCCCGGGGTTGGGGGTGGGGGGCTGTCAAGAAATAGGCTAATATATGTTGTGGGTCTATCTCAGAACAATTTAAACTTGTGGAGCAAATGGTAGTTCAACAGTACCTTGTTACAAGAGTAAAAGTTATATCCATATTTTATCCGGTGTAGAAGGACTAAGCGGACAGGCATATAATCATATGGAAGAGTAATTCAGCACAGAGTGGAGAAACTGATTTTTGTTTATAGCAGGAAGATTGACTTTGGAGGTGATTTTGAGTGTTAATTTAGTCATCATGGAAGTTCAAATGTTATGATTTAGAGTCTAGAATGTCCTAGAGAGTTGCTATGTTCTCTTGGATCCATTTAGCAAAAGGATGGAAAAGTTGATGGAGACCTTACCTGTATCAACATGATGGTTGAAGTGGCCAAGTGCATTTGGTGTTTGTGCAACCATTGAGTGTTGCTAATGGTTAAGGATCAATGCTAAACAAGACGATAATAAGGTCGGTGATGCTATATGGCTTGAAATGATGGTTGGTCAATTATCGATGCATGCAGAAAATGAGATGAGAATTTCCTTTGGATGTGCTTGAATTGAACCTATGTGGAAGAGTAGGTGAGAACTCAATTGAGGATAAGATTGGAAAGGGTGTTTAAATTGGTTTTAATACATGCAGTGACAATCTTTTTGTACTTTGGCGAGAAGATATAGTTGTAGGTTGGAGATGCAGGCTAATAAGGGTGAGGAAGATCTGGAAAGATGTGTCAAAATGATGCAGAAAGATTTGGAGCACTTCGATCTTATGCAGAACTTACTTTGAGCACAATGGAGTTATGGATTCATATAGCTGATTCCATTTAGTGGTATAAGGCTCAGTAGTGTTCGGAATACTGATCTTTTTCCCCTTGTTGTGCTACTGAAAAGGATCTCTGAATGCCATCATCTCTAGACTTTCCATGTCCTTGAAATGATTTTTTCTTACTTAATGGATTTCTGTTTATACTTTCCAAGCTTCTTTTGCTTGTAATGTTTCAGTAACTGCCTGAAATGCGTCTAGTTAACTTTTTATTGGAGGCATCTAAGATTGCTAGGAAGAAAATGCTTATGAAATTTGAAGCAAACAGGGAGAAATGAAACACTTGTTGAAAAGCTTATGTTGATCTGTTCATGTGCATTTAAGGCGGTTCATGAATAATCATCCATATATCCTTTTCTTTTTGAAGTTCTCAACAGACTTCTTTCTCGTTTATTAGGTATAGTTACGTCTTTTTAAGTCAACCTATTCAAATCGATTTTTTTTTTTTGGAATCTCTCTCTCTCTCATACGCGCGCGCATGCATGGATGCACTGGCATTGCACCCACACCCACACAAACGCGCATAGGAAATTGTTTATGCTCAAGTATATGCAAACATGCTTATGCCCTCACCTATTAGCAAAGTTTTTCGATGTTCCTCAGGCAGTCTTCACTGCTTGACAGCATGCTTTCTGAAGTGAGGGTGGTATATGTATTTCTCCACATGAGCTGCCGACTAATTTTATGCCTCTATACTCTGATGGGCTATCTAAGCAATTCATTGTGAATAGAAGCCCTCAGACCAGCTTTAAGTAGAGAAGTTTTTAATCATCTTCAGCAACTGATCTTGGGATTGTCAATTCATTTAATCTGTGGTTGTACTTGGCCACTGACATGTGCTTTAGCCATAGTTGTTGCTCAAATGGTGAAAAGGTTTTGAGGAGCAATAAATTCTAGGAACACATTCATTGACAATATCTCTTGCTTGTGAGATTTTTCTGCATTTACCAACATATGCTGCAGCTAATTGTTGCAGCTACTGCTGGATCAAAGTGCTTTTTTTCCCCACTGCAGCACGTGCATGACTTATCAAGCTATAATTGATTATACATCTATTTTCATCTTTCTTCTGCAGCTACTATGATCCATATCGAGGTGTTATTGTTTATTTTCGAGTCATTGATGGGACCCTTAGGAAAGGTGACAGAATTTATTTTATGGCAAGTGAGAAGGTAAAGTGCTTATGTCATTGTTTTCTTATCGATCTCCAACTTCACCCGATGGCATACATCTGTGCTTGTATGTGAAGATTTAGCTACTTCCCAGTGCGAAGCTTAACGACATAATTGGAGAAGTAAAAGACAGCAAAAGAACAATGATGAGGGCTAGAATTGGGATGAATTAAAGCTGACAGAGAAATGATATTCTAGGGTTTATAACTATCAATATTATTTATTGAATGAGGAGAAGCTAGTGACAAAAGATTCAAAGATCCATTTAAACTAGGATTACTCGCCATAAGTCAGTCTCAACCCTTGATCTAACATAAACAACTTCGAATCTCAACCATTGGAACTCATAAATAGCCACCTGACTAACACATGACCTTATTAGCCTATTAACATAGTGGAAGATTAAATAAAGAAGAAAACACATAAAATACTAAGAGTAGAATGGTGCTCCTGCATCACTTGATGTCTTTATTGCTTGTTAAAATGCAACTTATGATTTGATTAAGATTTCTTAAAGGTCCTAGGGATGTTTGTAATGAATATATGTCAATTGTTTACTTCCAATTTTAACTTTACAGGATTATTTTGCTGATGAAGTTGGGGTTTTATCTCCTAATCAATTACAAGTTGAAGAGCTATTTGCTGGGGAGGTAATGGAGCAAGATTATGTATTTCCACTTGAGTCTTCTTCTTCTTGATCATTACATATTAAAAAACATGGTATTCTTCTTCTTTGCTTACTCTCAACTTTTGGCTCTTGAAGTGCCACTATGCCTTCTGCTTTTGTCTATAAGAGCTAGAAGTAGTACCTAGATGAGATGTCCGAAGTTCTGACTTTTTGCTTATGGCATTTGATTCAGAAATCATAATCTGAGAAGTAAGACGAGATTGAATCATTTCAAAGATTTGATAGACATACTGAACTAATCTGTCACCAGAATCAGAGATGCCACATAAATTGTAGAGATGACAGTCATAACTGATGTTGATGTCAAAATAAAGCGTATTAAGTTTTACACTTGTCTTGGTCTCTACTACAAAGATTTTATTTTTCTGTTTAGTAATTTACTATCTTTCCAGGTTGGGTACCTCTCAGCTTCTATAAGGTCTGTAGCAGATGCCAGGGTAGGTGACACTATAACTCACTATGGCAGAAGGGCACAGGACTCATTGCCTGGATACGAGGAAGCTACGCCGATGGTGTTTTGTGGCTTGTTTCCTGTTGAAGCTGACCAGTATTGACCTTGACTATTGTTTACATTTTGAATATGAAAAGATCATTCTACCTGAAATTATTTATGTTTTCCAGTTTTTCCTCAATATTTTCTAAGGTTTCCTGAGTTACGTGATGCCTTGGAGAAACTGCAACTTAATGATGCTGCATTGAAGGTGTGTTACTTGAATGATAAAAATCATACTTAAATTTTCTTTTTTTTGGCTTGAGAATGTGGTGGCTTTCTATTACTTAGTATTGGTGATATAGGGCTGTCATGGGCCTTACGCAATCATAGCTTTTTCGAAGGCTTCTGATTGGCAATGTCTGCATGCATATTTATCAATTTCTTTCAATGGTATATTCAATTACAAATTGGTATTGAATGCCACTGATAAAGGCTAGTAACTTTACTGTTGCTTCTCAGGTTGTCTGCAAGAGGGCCTGTGATTGTGTTCAATGAATCTGGCCCATTTTCATAGTTCTGAGTGATGTGGACTTGAGTTAGATTTCTATCTGAATATCATCTGTATTTAACTGTTAGGTAGAAGTATCACCAAAACTAAATCTGTAAAATAGTGGGTCTAAAATATAGAATGAGGATATTTCTTCATGTGCAGAAATGGCATATGGATATTACCTCCACTGAAAAGTTGGAGATATTATACCTCTGTATCTCAAAATGTGAATTCAGCAACGGTGGATGTAATGAGAGAAAAAAAAAGAATAGAGGAGCAGTCAAGGCAGGAGTCAAGCTGAAATAATAGGAGAGCGGTAGAGGATCGCAGAACCATGACTTGATGACTAGATACAAATATGAAGACGCAAATCCAGGATTTGAGCTTTTGAAATTAAGGGTGAACATGATTCAATTCGGAAAAGGAACCAGGTGTGGCAAACCAAATCAATTTAGTCTCTCAAGACCAAACTGGTTGTGTAGTAAATCTAATGCTATTTTATAAATATTTCGAGTTTGACTTTCCATTGTGGTTTGGTTGCTTCATCAAGTGTATACTGTTTGATCATTCCAGGATTTTGGATAAGTTGAATCCATTTTTTCCCAAAAGGAAGCTTCTAGAAAATGCAGGCGTTCGCCAATAAATATGTATTTATTTTCATAGCTAAAAATGTCATGCATCCAAAAAAGACAGGGTGGACTACTTCCTGCAATACAAGAGACTATGAATTAATTAGTTTGGTGAGCTGGGCATATCGATTGAATTTTGCTGGGAGGACGTATCTATTTGATCAACTCATTTAGAAATTTGGTGGAAAAATTGAATCAATGGTTGGAGAATTTCATTTAGTCTATTAGACCTGTAATTATTCTTTGCAAATAAAGAAAGTGATACTAGTACTCCAGTAATTGTTTCTTTGCTGTGGAACTGTTTTACATAATCTGGTATGGACGTAGTACCTGCTCTTTCTAACCACTTGGTATATGACTATTCTCACATTTAAACTTCTTTTGCTTAGTTTGAGCCCGAGACATCAAGTGCCATGGGCTTTGGCTTTAGATGTGGTTTCCTGGGTCTCCTCCATATGGAAATTGTCCAGGTTTATGCTCATTGAAACTGCTCTTTCTTGTTTTCTTTTTAAGTCAAATTTTGTCAACAGAATTGTAAAAAAGAAACTCTGCAAACAGAATCCAGGATGTTGATTTCGGTTAAATTTTTTTATCATACAGGAAAGACTTGAGAGGGAGTACAACCTGAGCCTAATTACTACTGCTCCTAGTGTCGTTTATAGGGTGAACTGTGTAAATGGTGATATTGTAAGTCTTTAATCCCAAGCTATTCTCTACTCAACTATTTATTTTTTTGCTTTGCACGAGTTTATAATTATTATAATTATTTGTATTGTTGTTGTTGTTGTTGTTATCATTACTACTTCTACTATTATTTTTCCTTTTTGTGTTGTGTAAGAGGACGTGTGTATTCCAGAATATTAGCAAAGAGGAATTGCAATTGTGAGAATTTGTTATATTGAAAAACTTTTCTTGTAGACTTTGCTATGAGCGTGCAAATGCCAAAGCATTTCTTATAATATGCAAGTTTGATAAGAGCTAGGTTTTCTTCTTTGACTTTCCTAATTGGTTAATCTTAAAGTCAGCCTTTCCTTCTTTATTTCTAAGCTGGAGGAAGTTTACAACAGCAAGTACTTAGTAAGAAAAAGCTACAAATGGCCCAAATCATTTCGCGAAACTTCAGGCTGAAGTTTGTGCTTTTGATGAAGGCATGATAATGGACTCCGATGAATAGTTGCTCATTTAGTGGATTATCAAGGAGCATGTCCTGAATATCATTCATATGGAAGAAACTCGATGATCACATGGAATGTTTCAGAAACATTTGATTTCGAGTAAAATGACCAAGGTTGGAAACAATCAAAACTTTTCCCAAAATATGCACTGTTCTTGAAGGAGAGGTGTCAATGCCTTCATGGATGAAGGACCTAAATTTGTTTGGCCTTGACTAGGCTCAGAGCTCTGATTTTTAACATGAAAACATCGTTGTCCCCAAGTGCCCAAAACTCTCAGTGGAGATCAGTTTTTAATAAATTAGTTGGAAATTTGCTCCTAGCACCTTCAATACTTTAGCTCCAGTCAGTTAGCCAATCTTTCATAAAATGTAGGTGTAGCTGTAAATTGTGGTTCAAATTCTTTTCTTGGACGATGCCCAATCTGAATTCTTGGGCTTTTGTACTTATTTTGTTTTTGTATGGATTAAGCCGTGTATCAGCTGCAGCAAATGTATGATTTGATATCCAGTGGTTTTATGAATTTGTCTTAGTTGAGATATATGACTACCGTCATGAATGCATTTTTGGTGAATATAAGATTGAATGCTCAAATCCATCTCTACTCCCTGAACCTGGACAAAGGAGCTCAATTGAGGAGCCAGTTGTTAAGGTTAGTTTTCAATTTTTGTTTTATTTTCTTTTACTTTTCTATACTCTTTTAGTTTTTGTTGCTCCTGTTAACTTTGTGTTTTGAGTGAGTAAAGCGAAGAGTCACTGCTGGTTATATTTCATCTTTTAATAATTATTGCAGATAGAGATGCTCACACCAAAAGATTATATTGGTCCACTTATGGAGCTTTCTCAAGACAGAAGAGGGGAGTTTAAAGAAATGAAATTTATTACGGAGAATAGAGCATCCCTCACCTATGAATTACCTTTAGCAGAGGTACCTTTGGTTCTAATCTACTTTCGTAGATTATTACATGTAGATTACATATTGCTCCAATTGCTCCACATTGTTTCTGTTTTGTTAGTCAGTTTCTTTAATATGACAGATGGTAGGCGACTTTTTCGATCAGTTAAAGTCCAGAAGCAAAGGTTATGCTAGCATGGAGTACACTTTTCTTGGGTAAGTTTATGGTGTTGCTTTGCTGATTCACTGGACGGTCATTATGTCTAACTTTAGTAGAAAATTGTTAGAAAGTCCAAACCAAAAGCTTAAATTGATAGGTGGAGCAAGACTACGTAAATAAAAGGCCCATTGAAATTCCATAGACAAGCAATATGGGATACTTTAACACACCCTCTCATGTGCAAGCCATATTAGGAATGACTCATGGAATTGACGAACGCAGGGCCACAAGCGCAAAATATAATTGGATGGAATCTAGCTCTGATACTTGTTAGAATGTCTATCCCAAAAGCTTAAGCTGATAGGTGGAAGAGACTATATAAATATAAGGCCCATTGAAACTCCACAGAAGATAAGCTTAAGCGATGTGGGATACTTTAACAGAAATGGTAATTTTAGATTAGTCACAATTTTTGTCAAGAGCAGTGATTATTGACATGAATGAGGGCCGGTTTCAAGACTGCTAAGTTAATGCCGTCTCTAGTGGTTCAAAAAAGCTCGAATTGTTCATGAGCTGGCAAAAGAGAATAGGATTCTTGAAAATTGTAACAGGATAGCTACTCTCTTTCCTTCATTTTTCTTGCTGCTTTCATGGAAGTTGGAAAAATAAGAATATCTCTATAAGAAAGAATAAGCTCACTTTTGTTGTTTTTCCTTTTCATCCATACTAAATGACTTGTTAAGTACACTGAAATGACCTGACGCTAGTGTTTGCAAAATAAAGGCTACTTTTGCTGCCTTCAATCTAAAGAAAATATAAATGACTGGTCTTACAGCCGATTGGTGCAAGAGTTAAAGCAAAGGCACGATGAAAGTTAACCATTTGTGTCCCATCTTGCTATTGAATTCTAAGCCTTAACATAATATGTTGGGCAAAATATCACAAGTCTGCAATTTGTCCGTTGTCCTGTGAAATCTTTTCCGGTGACAATTTTTTAGTGTGAGCATTTAACATTTTAACAAACAAGGGCGGTTTGCTGCGGGTGCAGGAGGTTATAAATTGAGCTCAACATAACTTGTTTGGTGTGTTAGGAGGTACTATTACTTTCAAAAACTAATTAGGTTACTCAATTATCATTTACAACAAAGAAAAACCTAGTGTTTATGCCGTGTGAAGTCTACATAGGCTGCGTTAAATGTATCCTCTTGCACCATTATGCTTTGTTGAGTACCAATGATACAGTTTAGTATATATATATCGATATCTTTAATTGTTTGTTCCAGTCTTTTAGGCCTCTTCTTACCATTTTTAATCTGCATATTCAGTTTAATCAGCTTCTAAAGGCCATCATCCGGTGTGGCAAATATATTCGAACTTCTGTGGTCTTTTACTCAAGCCAAGTATAATTTCCTCAAGTAGATTTATTCCTGATCCCATCTTTTCTTTTGTTAAAAATAACCTCAAAAGTCAAGGCCTAGACGTACAAGTTAGACAATAAGTTTTAAATCTATGTAATCTAATACTTTGATATTTGTGTATCCACTCTGCTTCCATTTCCAAAATCTCAGTCTTGAGTGAGCCATTCTGTTATTATGTTCTTACTTTATTCAGTTCATGGGATGACAACTGATATGAGAGCATTAGTAGTCCATTTCATGGTTCATGTACTTCTCGTTGTTTCTCATAATTGTGTGCCCTTGGAATTTGACTGGCAGGTACAAAGAGAGTGATTTGATAAAGCTCGATATCAGGATCAATGGTGATCAAGTGGAACCACTAGCAACTATTGTTCACAAAGATAAGGTAATTTGTGTTATCTTCAGTTCTGGTGATATAGTGAGTGTTTGATTCCTAGGCTTATGGATATTATGGAGCATATGGCAACAGAGCACAATGGTGTAAAAGAGTCCATGCACCTATTAGAAAATTGCAAGTATACTTGACCTATTGTGACAGCACTAAGCACATTAATGATATGATTGATCTAATCACAAGGGTTATCTGTTGGTACAAGAAATATAAGTGTGATAGTACCATATGCTACAGTCAAGTATGTCCATATGTTTTCTTAATTTCTTCTTTGTTCTTTGCTAAAATTGAATCTGTTTTAGTGAATGATTTGGGTGTAAGTTCCTTCAAATTTTTTGTTAATTGAGGCTGAACTTTCCTTTGATGAAAACACTGATCTTACTTCATTTCTTCTGATATGGTAATGATTTAACTTGGAAAAATACAGAGAGTAGTAAAGAACTTTGTGCATGAGAATATTATGATATACCCATCTCAAAACACAGTAGGTTTGCTGAGAAATGCGTAAAGCCAAAATATCAATTTGAGGTGCATGCGAGGCAAATCTGCAGTATTTGACATCACAAAAGAGGAGTTGGTACATAGTACGTTAAAATGAAAAAGTTTTAACTGTTCTCCACTTTTTTCTACTCTCTTCCTTCTCAGATGTAGTCTTACAGCAAACTTTGTGAATTATTGTCAATTTGTATTCTCTATTTGTGCATTACACAATTATAGAATTGATGCCATTCAATTAATGGAAGCTTTCCCTTCAGGCATATGCTATTGGAAGAGCTCTGACACAAAAATTAAAGGAGCTTATACCAAGACAAATGTTCAAAGTCCCCATCCAAGTAAGACATGGATGTGTATTTGCTGGCAGCACTACCGCAAATAATTAGTTGTTCTAAAGCATAGTAATCTAAATCAAGCATTGTTTTGTCCCTAATTTCTGTCAAACTAATTGAATTGAAACTCCTCCAAAAAAAAGAAATAAGCCTCTACCACAATGGCACGTTTAATTACAATGACTAAAGGGCATGATAAGAATTGTGATGAACATACCTGTCTCATGGTTTCCACTTATGCTCATGAAAATTTGTTCAACCTTAGTAGTTGAAACATGAACTTATCCATACAGTTCAGAGTCATATGCCTGTGGCATATGTTTCTACATCCACACTTGGGCTTTCTGCATATATGTTTTTTTGTCTACTGGTGACCACAGATAATGTTTTGAAGAGCATAGTCCAGATTTGGTTGTTTACTTGTGCCATTTTCTCAATTTTTCTAACTTTAATTGTGCAATTGAGTCATCTATTAACTTATTTGCTTGTGCAATTGAGTCTTTCTACGATTAACACTGTTAAAATGAGGACATGGCATTGCTGATGTGGCAAATTGGCTGACAGGCCATGCTTACTTGGATCAAATAATTTCGCTTAAAAAAGGAAATCTATTATATGAAGTGATTAAAAACTAATTTTCAGATACAGATAAGAAAAGTATAGGTTTAACTAAGTAAGAGAGAGAGAGAGAGAGAGAGAGAGAGAGAGAGAGAGAGAGAGAGAGAGAGAGCTCCCTGTGATTAGTGTACAGAAGTAAGTCATTGCAACGACGAGGATTACAGACCGAAGTTGCCTTTTACAGTTGTTGACAGCCACTGGCGAGTGTGCCTACCCTTGTTGGTAGCTGAAGGGTCATCGCCCTCTGTGGTGGCTGGCAAAAGTAGAGCCCCCCTCCTTGACTCTCTCTCTCTCTCTCTCTCATTTCAGATTTTACATTTCTTTTATCTTTTATATTATTATCTCTCTTTCTGTCTTGCTGGCGATGAGTCACTTAGCTGTCCCCACATTAGCGCGACATTCTCCAAATTGGCACATTTTCAATGCCATATCAGCAATCTACAGTTTTACTGACAGGAATTAATTCCTGAAATTAAATAGCACAAAAAGAAAGTTGCAGGATGAAATTAAAAGAAAGGCATAACTTAAGGGATAGGAAGTTAACTGTCATGCACTTTTGCTAAATTATTGCTTTGACAAAACAAAAATGACATTATGTATTTTTGTCACAGGCATGCATAGGCTCAAAAGTGATTGCTAGTGAATCCTTATCAGCAATCCGGAAGGATGTTTTAGCCAAATGCTATGGTGAGATGAGACTACTATTTTCGTTAGGCTTTGCAGCTTTTCCCCAAGCTTATCACAATGAGAAAATTTATGATGTATGCTACTTATGTGAAGTAGAAAAATCAAGTTTCTATAGGTCTTTAAGGAAGATCATATCCCTCACCACACACGCTCAAGTTTTTGCCTTTCCCTCCTTTTATTTGGATTCTTCATCCTCTGCGCGCGTGCGCGCGCTTTTGTGTCTGTGAGTATCTATTGTCTTTCGGATTTGTTTTATTTATATGGGTTTTCTTGTCCATCTTATATTTAGGTGGTGACATCTCAAGGAAAAAGAAGTTGCTGAAGAAACAGGTACTTATTATTATCATTTAGAAGCGGCCATCCACTCATTATTTCCTTGTTGACTTTGTTACGAGTCGTGTCTCAAGACTTGTAATTGCTCTTTGTCACTCCTGTGAAGAAATCATAATCAATATCATTTTCGGACTTCCTGATATTTAAATCCTCTGGAAATCCTCCCGCAGAACCCTAATAAGCAAAGCCTGAATTTCTGTCATAATCAAGTTCATTCGATCATTATTCCCTGCCTGAAATTTTGTAAGTTGTCTAATGAAATTTTCAGCTTAGGCTGTGGTTTAATTTGAAATAATTTTGGACAGGTGTGTCTAATTTCTTTACACTTAAACATCTATGAAGACAGTATTCACTCAAGTTTTTCCCCCTTTTGGTCAGTTTCAAGAAAGTCAGAGTGGACTAGTTGTCCTGTTTGTGGAGGATGGAGGATTTCTACTGTATTAACTGTTTGGAATCTTTGGATCATTTCCAATGAACTGAATAGAAATGACACGTTGTGATCTGCATGATTCTTGGTCTATCAAACAAACTTGATGGATGTATTGTCATCTGATAATTTGGCTCGACCTGGAACATGATATAAGCAAAGAGACTATAAACATATGGTATGAAACAAATCTGACAAGATTTATCATCAATATCTATTCCTTAATAAAGAAATACTGCATCGGCAGACTATCGGCCGTTGTAGACAAATGAAGATGAGGCAGAGATCAAAGAAACAACTGGAAGCAATGGTTATCTCACTTGAGTATGTATGCTGAGACAGATATATGTGTGTTGATATCCAGGTGGAATCCTTGTTTATCCTCGGGCATGAGTCATTAAGATTCATCAGACCATTAGGAACACATGAGGATGAGGCAGAGATCAAAGAAATTTCGAAAGCAGTAGTTATCTCACTGGAGTATATATGCTTGAAAAGATATAAAGGAGTTGATAGTCAAGCGGAACCTTGTTTAATGTTGGGCACGAGACGTTAAGATACTAATCCTTTTTTTGTTTTGGGCGGCTTTTGAATGTAAAGGTTATTTAAAAAGAGTGCATACCACCCATACACAATCATCTCATTTCCAATAAAGGTGAAGGTATCCAAGGAATTGCTTTTAACTTTGATGGATTAGATCCATCCTTTGTTGTTTTCTGATATATGCAAGTGGATTAGTCATATACTAGTACAATTTTAATATGGCAACATAGAATGTTCCCTACTTGTCATGATGGAAGTCTCAAAAAAGCTATAGGGGGAGGACAGGATGTAAGATGGTTTATTTCTCTGCCTTGTATCAATGGATAAATATGCTACAAATTGCATGGGTCAGAAATTGTTCGAATTGGCTACATGGTGATCCGGTGCTGTGTTGTGGCTTTTCTGTAAGTTTTTTTTATGTGATTTGATGGTCTAATATTTGAAAGGTCTGCCTGACTGTACAGTTGAATTTTTACTCATTTAAAATTCTGTGATGCGACTGATCAGGGAGCTTTCCATGCAGGTTCTGTATACAAAAGCAAATACATATGCCTTCTAACTAAGATAAAAAGATGATAGTAATTTATAGAATTGAAGAGTCATTAACTAATGAGATATATGTGAAGGACAAAAAAAATTTGGTCTTTCCGCTTTTATCTATCTTAAGTCACATGTCATCATCGCATAATCTCTTCAGTAATTGTGGGTCCAAACCCAAATGCACTTGGTGAAACTCGAGATCTTCAATTTTGTTCTGGCAATGTGTTTTATGTTGAAGCATGCATATGTTTTTGCAAGCACATGAAAATTGATGATAGTTATGGAAGATTTGTTAATCCGAGTAAGCTTTATCTTCTCTATTATTAGGCTGAAGGGAAAAAAAGAATGAAGGCGATCGGCAAGGTCGATGTACCTCAAGAAGCCTTTATGGCGGTGTTGAAGCTTGAGAAGGAAGTGTTGTGATATATATTATGCTGGCTGTGGCCTTGTAAAATCGTTTCACAAAGGATACGCCGATGCTGATGCCTTACTGAAAGTTTTGGGTAATCCCTGCAGCATTTGGTTTGCTTCTGGGTGTAAGAGAAAAGAACTAAGCAATGTAAAAGAATTGTATATGGTTTTGGTAGAAGCTTGGACTGCCTGGTTTCTGTAGTCAGCTTGGTGCGATATCATAGTAATAGCTCTTTTTCTATTTTATTTGAAGGAACTTCCTTTTCGCCGTCTAAATTTAAATTTTTCTCTAACCTTGAAAAGTTAAACCTGGTAAAATTACTAGTTATTAATAGGAATAGGAAAAACTTACTTTTCTAGAATGAAAAGCTACTGATTAATTTGAAAGGCTTCCTGAAACATATTCCACATGGTTAATACAACACTTCAGTATGCAGCCAATGTGTGGTAACTGAATTGTCGGTTAGATCAATGTTGTGAAATGATAAAAAATTGGATCGTCCACACATCAAGAAGAGCTCTATCCCCAAAGTTAGCCCATGGACTAGCCTCAAGGTTACTCTATGTTGGACAAGGCTAATTCAATGACGATCACTAATTACAATAATTTAATGTCGTGCGCTGATTTGAACATTGAAAATATACGCTTGATGTCACTAACTGTTCACCCATGGTCGTTAATTCAACGTAACAGAAAGTATCATTTGACACATAATTACTAACTTATAAAGGAGCATACTCCTTTGGAAAATGCCTTGTGATGTATCAACAATTGTTTCCAGTATCTTTCACGACTACACGTAACTTTTCATTTGAACAAAGCAAGTCAAAATAAAAGTGTTCGTAGATATCTGATTGTAGCAAATATTGATAAAGAAAAACTAATTTTTAAACTAGTGGTAACTTATAATTTCACCACGTGATTAGCAACTTGAAAAGAAACTCGGACTTCATCCAAAGTCAAGAGATGTAACTTATCCTCCGGAGTAGGATAAGTAATAACCTTTCAAGAGTGAAAGTGTTGTTAACGTTTTGTTAATTACTAATTTTTAAATATGGTAGGTAATTTTTCATATGAAGGGTAAGTATCGATATCAAGTAATTATGTTACATAACCGTTTCACTTGAATAATTTTTCACAATGAAAATGTAAGTTTGTATCTGATAGAGACCAGTAATTTTCAACATGATTATTATGTTTGGATAAGGAAGGGAAATTCCAACTTATCAGAAAGTAATAACTTTCGAATATGACTCTTAACTTTACGTATAGGAAACAACAATGTTTATGGCTTCGAAGAATACTAGGGGAATTGGAGAAGTATAAACGGACCCTATTCCAAAAATTCGCGGCAAAAAGTTCGCGATAGCTATCTCAAAAAAGTAGTGGAGAGGTCAAGCCTACTGGAGAATGAGACATATCGACATCAAATTTCACTTTACACGCGATGTGCAAAGTAGTGAAGAGGTCAAGCTTAAATATTGCAAAACCAAGTATCAACTCGCGGATATTTTACTAAGGCACCACCACAAGCCAAAGTTCGAGATTTGGATTAAGGAGGAGTGTTAAGAAGTGATCCATTTAAGAGAGAATCTAGAAGAATTTTACAAATTATCTAATCTTCAGGTGGTAGTTGAAGTGTGTAGAGTTGTCTAGAGTTTTTGTGAAAAAAGATCTTGGATAAAAGTAAAAGAGTGTATAGGTTAAAAAGAAAGACACGTAGCCTCTGTCTTTACCTCTTGTACAAGAGTATGGCGGTTATATCTGCCTATAAATAGGGTAGATGGTGCTCGTGTAAGAGCATGTAAGAAACCAACAGAAGACACCAACTAAAACACAGCTGCACCCTTCAGCCTAGGAATTAGTCCCATAGCCTAGCCTTGAAACCATTTTTCACTCAATAAAAACCATATCGTTCCCTTGTCTCTTGGTCCTTGTTCCTTGCCGGGAATAGCCAACACTGTACACACACTTGCAAATCTATTCCGCTAACTAACAATTAGAAATAATAAGCATGAGTTTATATTCATGTTGATACCTAATTTTTAACCAACAAATCATATATTGTAAAATACTCAAAATTATGATTTCTCATCGCGACAGAACTAATTTTTTTGGCCAAAAAAAAGTCATTTCAATGTTTTTCAATGTTTTTTAAGTTTCATTGCATTCTATCTGAACTTAGGAGTCATTTTCCTCAATGATCCAAGGTTGACTTTTTGGTCAACTCATAAAGTCAACTCTCTTGATCAACACTTTTTTGAAAATTTGAAATATCAAAAAAATCATCAATTCAATCTTTTTCAAGCTTTATTAGACTTTCAATTCTTAATTTTTACAAAAAATATCAAGAGTTGACTTTTCGGTCAAATTGAGAATTTTGACCTTCGATTGGAAAATTCTAAAATTCACTCTTTTCTATTCATTTTTTAGAATTTATTCCTTATTTGACATTTGATCCATGGGTCATAACACATAGAAATTTCAAGCCAATTTTAAGTGTTCGGGCCTGAGACGGGTTGGCCATTACTTAAGTGTAAGTTTAGGGCCCCGGCCAATCCTTCATAAAGAATGCCAATTAACCTCGTTCAAATATGACTAAGCCGAATCAACTCAATTTCAATGCCAATTTTTCACTTATTCAAAAGAAATCTTAATAAGTATAGTTTAATGTTTGTTCAAATAATTTTTCCTAGTTCTGGGAGGGCTCTTTTGCAAAAAGTCATGAAATAAAAGTTGAAGAACACGTGCTGAGGATGCTCCCTATAAAATTTTGCGGCATTTGAACTTCATTTACTATTTTTCCCACATTTTTCGAAATCCAGGTCCGGATCGGGTTGAATTCTGAGTGGGCGGGTTAAATCAGTAACATTGGATAAATGGGGTCAAAATTCGAGAAAATGATATGAATGAACATTAAACTACACTACCGACCAAAAAAAAAAATTAAACTAAATTTATTAAGATTTCTTTTGCCGCTGGAATCATTCAACTTGAATTTCATTGGGTTAGTCGGATAGATTAAAACATAATTGGGCAGAATAGGGAAAAAAAAAATGAGAATTACCCTTTTGGGCAACTAGTCGTTTGCTTAATTCCTAAGGCATGTTTAATTGAGCGCGTGTGTGACTGATTAGATGTATGTCGGGCTGAATTGCGATTAGCGACGTATGATTTGACAGCAAGCTTAGGATTGGGGATTAGGACTTAACTAAGTGCTAGTGAAATGCAAAGTGAATGTTAATTATCACTTAGCAATAATTAATTAATCCTAGCTATATGATATGGATGGGTAATCGAATTGCATGGTTGAAATCCAATTTCCAAGCTCAATTCCTCATTTCTTGATTGTTTGTCAATTGTGTGAGTCTATTAATGCTTGATTCGAATGGTTGTATGAGCAATTGGACGTGATTGGCGATTGGAAGCGGCGGCCAAGAGTTCATATGGTGGACCATGGTGGTGATTAATGGTTGTATCTAGTTTAGTTTAGTGTAACCTTAGTTAGCATTAATTAGACTAGCTAGTTAATAAATTTAGGAGTTAGTAATCAAACTAACCTAGGCTTTAGCTAGAATAATTAGCAAATAATAATCCAATTAGACTTAGCATCACCTTTATTAATAATTGGTTAGCTTAGTCAAGATTAACTTTATCACCTAATAAGACTGAATAGATTTAGGTTCACCCTAATCTAATTCAATTTTAGGATAGTCTTTAACCTCAAGCTATGGGCTTCATGTCCCAAGGCTTATAACAAGGCATTGTTTGCCCGGCTTGGTATCAGATCAAGTTCACCGGGTTCATGTCCTGAGGCTCAAGAACATGACAATGTAATATTCTGTGCTCGATATGTATCGGATTTTCTTTGCCACACTTTATTTCGAGTTCTTCAATACTTGAGTGTTCATTTTAGCACTTTCAATAAATTGGTTGTTATTTTTCTTTCTAGAATGGTTAAGATGACTCTTGGGATCATAACCAACTCAAAAGAACATTTGCATGAACACTTAGCGACATTAAAGACCTTTAGGATCATAATTGGTAAGAACTTGCTCGATCACTAAGATGAACATTTGCATCGAGTTATAGATACCAAATGGCGCTAATTAGACGATTAGCATAATCAAGTCCCCAGGCTCATCTGGTTGCATAGAAAACAAGACAAAATTCCCGTGTCTCGTTTGATTTCTAGCCCACCCCAAAAAGGTTAGTGGCGACTCCTAAAATCCTTTAGGCTAAGTTGAAATTTAAAACGAAATCCAACGTCGTGCGGGGTATGACTTGGGTGAGCTTGTGCCTATTCAAGAGCCGTTGACCCTCCTTAGGCAATGCCCCTACACCTCATCCCTTGTTCCCCCGACCACATTGGAAACTTTGGGAGGGTCACGACAATTCGAAAGAAAATAAATACACCCAACTCTCAAATTTGTTTCCTTAAAAACAAATGCAAAGCCTTAATGTAACGAAATTCAACAACCGATTGAACCTGATAATGAGGTGAGAGCTTTCATTGTCGAGATTTGAGTTTTGCCAGCAAATGGGCGAGAGAGCGCACGCGACGTGCATTGTGCATGGCGGTGTATACCATTTGGGTTAAAAAAGTGTTATTGCTTTTCAGGCGGTTTTGCGGGCTCGAGTGGGTAGAAATGTCGACGGCCTCGACGTCAACCTCTACTATCAGTCCTTGCAGCTTGTTAGACAGTTTCAGGCTGAACGCACGAGGTATCAATCGACTTGACATGCGTTTTTGCCGAGAGAGGATCTTCGGAAGTTCTTTTAGGAAAGCTACGAAGGTAAACAACCCGAGGCTTTACAAACCAACGGACCGTTTTCTTTTCAATCCCTCGGCATCAATGACAGCAACAGCGGTTGGGATTACGTCCGAGTGGACCGATTAATTTTTGTTAGGTGATGGAAGCTGGAAGTGAATTTTGCTGTTGAGCACAGGGTGTTCGTTCTTATTGTTGCCGCATTGAATCGTGTAAAATGGGCTAAGAGTTTCCCTGCTTTTCCCGTCTGATCTTTCTTGAAGTAGCATATGCCAAGAAACAACGTGGGTAGGCAGACACAACCAAGATGATGATCACCTCGAATTCTTGGGAATTTAGGAAGGTTGAGCCATGTCGTAAGACTCCATTGAATTGTCTCTCGCCGTGAGCAGATGGCCTGAAAGCGGCGGACAAAAGCATCAGAACATAAGACCAAGCATGCCTTGCATCCATTGCACTCCCTTTGATATACGGTGCATTTGTTTAGGGGAAATTAAATAAAAATGCTTTTGGAAAAATCATTTTTCGGAAATTTTTTTTCCTATTTTTCAGGTTAGGGAATTCATTATCCCAATTTTTAGTATGCATATTTTCTTTAATTTTAAATGGATTTTCATTTATTGATCAATTTTAGCAAACTAAACATGTGAAAGTTCAAAAAACTAATTTGCTGAAATTTCTTCACTCAAACACACCCTAGAGCCGAATCACTTTCACAGAAAGTGATTTACCATATGGGAATTGTGAATGAATATTTAATCTTTGGTTTGCTGTAGCATGTCACAAGGGGAATATTCGTTTGAATCTATGACGGGGCGTGGATCGTCAACGAACCTTTTAAACTCGATTCTGCGAATCAAGGTGTGACTGGCTAGAGTCGCATGAACCTACACAACTCACTTTATCTAAATCCGATTTTCTACGCAACCCGATGTAGGCAGATCGGCCACTCATCGTCCTTCTAATCAGGTACAACTGTGACGAGGGTGTCTAAAGAGGATCACTATCGACAGATCGCGACGTGCCCACGTCAAATCCTTAGCAACTTTCGTTGCGATGACATGAGATTCCACTCACGTTTCATTTGGTTGCGCCTCTCTAATCGTAGTTCTCGATGTCGTCCTGATCCAAAAGAGCTCGTGCTTCGTCCTTTCAATCGAAATTGGCAATGTCGTCCTGATCCAAAAGAGCTCGTGCGTCGTCCTTTCAATCGAAATTGGCAACTGCTCTGACGCTCGCGCCTAATCCTGGAAAATAAAGCGAACACCGCTCGCTGTCCCTTCGCGTGCACCGCCCCCACATGGGTTTGTTTGCCATCATGACGCGTCGGACTTCCGTTGGCCTCTCGCTTTGACTTGCTCCCTCCGCGACCGCGAGCGGTGGTGGGCTGGGGACCTCCCCCTCCTCTCCTCGGGACCCCTTCCGACGACAGCAACGGGGGGCCCTTTCGCACCAACCCGGCAACCATCGTGTGGCCGTGGTTGGTCCTTAACCTTTGTCCTTCCTCTCTCAAGTCATTATTGCTTTTCCTTTCTTTTGGAAATTACTGGATTTTCGATCGGATTCGTGAATAACGTGCAACCGGGGACACACTCAGCACAGTGTCTGCGATTCCGAGTCATTTTGCATGTGGTGCTCACGTTCAAAAAGTTGCGACCCAGCCCGCTGGATGTTGACAACACTTGCTCGGCGTGATCGAATCGACGGAGAGTTGGGCCCCCTTCTTCCAATTCGAGCTTGATACATCCGAACCCTCCAAGTTAGGAGTGAGCAACATAGACCGATTGAATCGGGAATCGCTCGGACCAGACCGGACCGACCGGTTCTTGGTGGTTCCCGGGGGCGTCAGTCTAGTCTCCAGTTACATAAAATTGGAACCAGTGATTTTGGGTCTAGTCTCCGATTTCAAAAGGGAACTGGACCGATGCTTTTTTACTTTATTTTTTTTTATTTCTCGTGCAAATTTCTTTCCCTTCCCTTTTCACATGTCCAGCTCAAAGCTACTTCGTTGTTTATCTTTGTCCTCAGTGTTCGGTAACATACTCATCAAATTGACCACTGTGAATAATCCATAAACTCTCAAATGTAGTACAACATTGACCAATTAGTATCATAATGGGTTCGTGATGTGGTCAAATTCATGAGCTTATCACTGGAAAAGAATAGTTTGGGTTCTCAATGTCTAGATATGAATATGTGCGAGAGATTAGATTTTGATTTCATTCTCATCTCCCCTTGGACCACTTGGGAACCGAATTGGACCCACCGATTCCCGGGTGGGATCGGATCGGACCAGGAACTGATCACCCCTACTTCGAGTCAGACGCGCGTCGCCAGACAAATCTAATCCTAATTGAAAATATACGCTTGATGTCCTTAACTGTTCACCCATGGTTGTTAATACAACATAACATAAAATATCATTGACAGAAACCGAAAGGAAATTGGAGGAAAAATGTATTGCATTGATATGATTTGTATACTTGTACATCGATCTATTTATAATGTGAAAAATGAGAAAAAAAAACAGAAAATAATATACAAGGATCACAACTTCCTATTTACCAAACTAATTACTGATCCTTTGGATCAATTAGTCCGTAATCGAGATTGGCGATACAATAAGAATCAAATCATATCTCCAACAATATCAAATCATATTTCCAACACTTCTCCTCAAGCTGGTGGCCTATATATGTCGATGACACCTAGCTTGCTCAGTAGGTATGTATGTTGTCTTTGACATAGTGGCTTAGTGAAGATGTCTGCAAGTTTTTCCACAGTTCCAATTCCTTTTGTCACAAGGATCCCTTCTCGAATTTTGTCTCGAATGAAATGACAATCAACTTCTATATGTTTTGTTCTCTCATGAAAGACTGGATTTCCCGCTAGTTTGAGTGCGGCATCATTATCACAAAATAGTTCACTTGATCCATCAACTTGCACTCCAAGGTCCAATAGTAGTCCTTGTAGCCAAACTATTTCGCAAATAGTTTTTGCCATGGCTCGATACTCTGATTCGGTTGATGATAATGATACTGTTGACTGTTTTTTCGTTTTCCATAAAATTAATAATCTTCCCAATTTGATGCAAAAACCAGTGATGGATCTCCTGGTCATTGGGCAAGTAGCATAGTTTGTGTCACAGTAAATTGTCATCTTCAGGTTGTAGTCACAAGACAAGAATATACCAAGTCCTGGGCATCCCTTTAAATATTTTACAACCTTTAATGTTGCATTTATATGGGATTGTTTGGTGCTATGCATGAATTGGCTAAGTATTTGCACTGTATAACATTTGTCAGGTCTTGTAATGGTAAGATATATTAATTTTTCAACAAGCTGCTGATATGCCGATGGATCCTTAAGTAATGGATCCTTGATAGATGGAGATGAACTCATATCATATTCGTGTGTCGTCAGCTTGGCATTCTGTTCAATTGGTATAATAGCTGGTTTGCATCATGACGTTCCTGCTTCTGACACAATTTCCAAGATGAATTTTCGTTGACTAAGGTTGATTCCTTTTTCAGATTGAGCAATTTCAATCCCAAGAAAATATTTAGGAGGTCCCAGATCCTTAATGTGAAAAGTTGAATGCAAATATTCTTTGAATTTTGCAATATGAGAGTCATTATCCCCCATAATAAATATATCATTAACATATATCGTCACATAAATTGATGAAGTACTTGCAATCCATGTGAATAGGGCATAATCATGTTTGGAATGCTGAAAACCTGCATTCGTTAGTGCAGCAGTGAACTTGGCATACCATTGCCTAGAAGCCTGTTTAAGCCCATATAAGGATTTACGGAGACGACATACTCGATACTCCTCCTGTCTACGTAAATCCTGCGGAAGTTCCATATAAATTTCTTCATCCATATCCCCATGAAGAAATGCATTGTGTACATCCATCTGATGCGACGGCCAATTATGAATAGCGGCAATGGACAAGAAAGAACGGATAGTTATCTCTTTGGCAATAGGAGAAAAGATTTCATGATAATCAAAACCTTCTCGTTATGTGAATCCTTTAGCTACCAAACGAGCCTTGTATCGTTCAATAGAACCATCCGCCTTGAATTTGATTTTGTATACCCATTTACAGCCAATCGGCTTTTGATGTGGGGGTAATGAAACAATATCCCAAATGTGATTTTCCACGAGGGCGTTAAGTTCAGCTTGCATGTTGCCACCAAGGATCACGTGCTGCTTCATTATATGAAGATGGCTCCTGTTCTTCTAAAATTGGACTAATGCAACACATATGTTCGGGTGAGAGTCGACTAAATGAGACATAAGGATATACATGATATTATGTACCTTGAGAACTAAATGCAGAGCATGTGTAGTCTTTGGTCCATGTAAGTGGACGAATATTATATCCAAAACATTGAGGTTACTTAGTTGGTACTTGTTCAGGTATTGAGGAGGATTCTTGAGCAAGTTATGGTGGAGATGAAGCCACAATAGGTGAATGAATATCCTTAGATAATACAGGTGATTCATCTGCTTGACTCAAAGATTCCCTCATAACTGGCATAGATGGTTCTGGGCGATAAGAACATATTGAGGAGTTATGGATAAATCATCATCGGATAAAAATTGACGGTGGTCAGATGATGAGGAGGATGAAGATATCTTCTTCTGAAAAGGGAATACATCCTCATGAAATATAACATCCCTTTTTATAAAGGAATGCCCTGTGGAAATCTCCATAACTCGGTATCCCTTCTGAAGAAAAGGATTTCTCATGAAAATACATTGAGTGGCACGGGGATCCATTTTATCCCGAGGGCCCATAATCGTTTGATAACATAAACAGTTAAATGCCTTAAGATGATCAATTTCTATCCGTTTCCCGTAAAGCATTTGAAAAGGGGTCCGGCTTTCAAGAATTTGAGTTGGCATGTGATTAATCAAATAGGCTACCGTGACCACACAATCTCTCAAAAATTTTTCCAGAATGGAAGCTTTGTATTTTAATGCTTGGGCTACTTCCAAAAGATGTCTATGCTTGTGCTCAACAATTCCATTTTGTTGTGCAATATAGGTACAAGAACTTTCATGAAGTATCCCATCAGAAGATAGAAATGATATGCAATCAGACATAAAGAATTCACGCCCTTTATTTGTACGAATTTTTTGGACAGGTTTTTCAAATTGATTTCCAATCATAGAAAGGAAATTCGACATCTGAGAAAATGTTTGGCTTTTGGATTGCAAAGGAAGACTCAAGTGGCATGTGTATAATCATTCACAATTGTGAGAAAAAATCGGGATCCATTATGATGAGGGGTATGATAAGGACCCCAGATGTCCATATAGAGTAATGAAAAAGCACTGTTAGCTTGGGATGTACTAATTGGAAAAGATACTCGAGACTGTTTAGCTAAATGACATATTTGACATTTTGGATGAGGAAAACATGCACCATGACCCAAACATTGATGAAAAAGGAGATTTTATTACGAATGGTAGCATTACAAGAATTGCCCTTATTCAGTGAATCTAAATATCTTGGAGAATCAATCCAGAAATATAGTCTTTGTGCAAAATTAGCCAAACCCATTAGTTTGCCAGTCGAATGGTATTGAAAGAAGCAGTTTTCGAAATTGAATATGGCATGACAATAATTATCCTCACAGACTTTTGAGATAAAAAGAAGGTTGAATTCAAAGTCAGTAATATATAGGACATTTTTTAGGATAAAATTTGGACCAAGATGAATGGTGCCAATTTTAGTAACATAGGTGATAGTCCCATTTGGAAGATGTACTGACACGGAAGATTGTCGATCTTTGTGAACATGGGAAAATAAATGCTCATTGCAAATTATATGGTCACTGGCCCTTGAATCGATTATCCATGCATAAACTGAAATTGAATTTGTCTTGTAAAGAAAAGTACCCGAGAAACTTGCATTTTTGTCACTGGTCTTCGGTTGACTCAGAATTTTCATAATATTTTGATACTGATCTTGAGTAATTGTTTCATGTGCCCCATCAAATCTTTGTGCAAAAACTTGATAAGCGGAAAATTCCTTCTCTTTTTTGTCTTTATCATTTGGTTCCCCATGTAATTTCCGGTATGTATCAATAGTATGGTGTGGCCGCTTGCAATACTCACAATATTTATTTTTGAATTTAGAGTTTTGCCCACTAACCTTCCCTAATGACATGGCACTTTGTGAGCCATAGGATCCCTTATGGCTTGAAAGAAGCAGTCGGCGCCGACGTGGCCTGTTGATAGCCGTTAGATTTGGCTGATTTGATGGCTGAATAAGAGCCGTCCGATCCCACACGTTGATCATAGCCATCCATTTGAGAAACCCTAGGGTTTCCTTCATTTTCTTTGGGCGCAGCCAGTCTTCGAGTTCCTGAGTTCCCGAGAGATCCACAACTTTCGGTGGGGGCTTCGTTTGTCGATTCGGCCGGAGCAAAGCTAGATGAGAAAACAGCGAGGGCGACGCCTTCACTCATCCGTGCATGCTTGGTCACGGCTATCTGATGGCTCTCCTCTTGGATGGCTAACTGGTCGATCCGATCGAGTGGTGGCGTGAGTTCCATCGCAAGGATTTGCAACCTAAACTGTGAGTAATTTTCATTTAAATACAGTAGAAATCATGTAGCCTTCTCCCTTTCTCGCATTGCTCTATATTGCCGGAGCATTTTGTCAAGCCCTTCAAGCTTTTCTTTGGCTACTTCGAGCTCGTTCCACAGAGTCGAGAGTCGGTTGAAGCAGGTGGTAATCGATAGGTTCCCTTGCTTCAACTTCGACAAGGCCTGGGTGAGCGGGAAAAATTTTGGGCCGGTCTAGTTTTCCATACATTCACAGATATTGTTCCAGATTGTCTTCTTGTCTTCGATCGGTGGGAGTCTAGCAACGACCTTAGCGGCCAAGCAGTTTTCGATCCAAGTGTGCATGAGCAAGCGCCAAGGAACCTATCTTTGTCCTTGGTAACCAAGGCCCGCCGGAAGTCTCGAGCTTAGGTACTGTAGTTTTCTGGTCCGGCAAGTTGTAAACTGATGAGGCACAATTCTGGGCCGTCGGCTGGAGGTGTGTTAAGGGGTTTGTCGGGCTCGGGGCGGCCGCCACTGATCGGAATTGCATAGGGCATCAGACTAGGTCCCATACTTGTCCCTTGACCCAATGGAATGAATTCGGGTCTATGGCTCGGACCCGTCCAACCCATCCCTGCATTTGGGTTGGCTCCTGCATTGAAAGAAGTTGGCCCACCTTCAATGGGCTGGGCACCAAGATTCGGGGATGTTTCTTCTTCAGATGTGCCGTATTGAGCCCATGACTTGTTTGGCCCAAGAGCCCATGGACCTTGAACTGGAAACCAGCGGACTGGTGGCCACTGGATCGGGCCGGAGATGTGAACTGGAGCAAGAGCAGGATTGGCAGGGTCTTGTGCTGTGGATTGTTGATCATCAGTTTGGCCAATCTGATCCGAGACTCTATTATGGGGTGACTTTGGAGTTTTCTCCGTTGAAGAATTTTCTCGAGTAACTATGTTCTTGTTATTGGCCATGGTATCTCTGAATTGAATTCCTATCCGGGTGCTGATTTGTTTTGTAGGGGCTTGATTTGTAATAACAAATCAAAGAAAAAAAAAACGGAGGCAATTCAAGGGTTCGCGGAAGCTAGGCTAGGAAGAGTGGCTCTGATATCATGACAGAAACTGAAAGGAAATTGGAGGAAAAATGTATTGTATTGATATGATTTGTATACATGTACATTGATCTATTTATAATGTAAAAAATGAGAAAAAAAGGAAATAATATACAATGATCACAACTTCCCATTTACCAAACCAATTATGGATCTTTTGGATTAATTAGCCCATAATCGAGATCGGCTATACAATCATAATCAAGTCATACCTCCAACAATATCAAATCATATTTCCAACAATCATGCTGTGACATTCCAAATTTTGGCCCATTTTTAGGGATTTATAAAATGTGTATTTCGTTAGTGCGCTTATAATAAAATCTCGATCAGAACTGATCACTCTTGGGTTTTTTTTAAATTAGAGATTTTGCTAGAATCGCTCTCGATCGAATTTGGCCGTTATTTAGAGCCCGAATTTTGGTATTGAATTTCTCGAAGTTTCGTGACGAATTTAATTAGACGGTGTCGATATTATTGTGGCTAGTGTCAATATTGCCCGTGATAAGTGAAATTTTGATCAGGTACGGATTTGGACTAGTAGACCTCTCTCGTAGTGTGTTTTAATTAGTATCTTTTGGCCTTTTTCCTAAATTATTAATTAGGATTTTTGGGACCATTGAATCAAACTTGCGAGATCGAATTGTGGCTGTTGGATTGCACTCGAGGACAAAATTTGACTTTTGTCCCCCTTTCTCTCTATCTCTTTCCTCGGTCACTTCCCACTCACGCTCACGTCCACTCCCCCACTGCCCATGCAGACTGTCCTCCTCTCTCTCTCTCTTCCTTTTCTTTTCTTCTTTCTTCTTCTTCTCTTCTTCTTCTTCTTCCTCTCTTCCGCCTGACTGCTCCTGCATCCTTCTTACTGCTCGCCGCTGCTCACCCTGTCGCCAGCCACTCGCCTGGCGCTATCGCCCCGACAACCGCCGCGCCGTCCATCCTGCCGCTCTCCGGTCGTCTACCAGAGCCATCGCCACCCTTACTCCATCCAGTCGAGCTGCACCGTCGCCCGTCGCCCCTACGATCGCTAGCTTGCAACTGTGTCAACAACTCGCCCGGTGCTGCTCAGCCACTCGCCGGCCGATCCTGCGTCACCCAGCCACTCGCCGTGTTGCCCCGACCACTGTGCAACCTCCCCTCCCCCTGTTTTTCTCTTCCTCGGCCTCTCCTTGTTTTGGCTTAGCTCGTCGCCGAGCTCATCGCCGCCACCAATGCTCGTCCTGCCATTGTAGCTCGTCGCCACCACCCAGCTTTTCCCCCCCAAGCTGCCGTCGCCGCTGCCCAGGCCGTGCTGGAGCATTCTCAGCCATGCCCGAGCTTACCTAGCCCGTTGCCCAGCTATGCCGAGCTCGCCTAGCCGCTACCCAGCCGTGATCGAGCCGTCCCAGCCGCTGCCCGTCTCCGCTGTGCCTATGCCCAAGTGCTTGCCCGCGCGCCTGGCCACTCGCCCGGTTATGGCCGAGAGCCCCGGGCCGTGGCCAAGGGTGAGCCGAGCAGTGGTCGAGCCCCTTACCCGTCGTGCCCTCAATCGTTACTATTCACTCGGGCCATTTTGGCCCCTTGTGGATTTTTTTCGAGCCAAATTTAGGTAAGTGACTTACTAAACTCTACCTAGTATTTTGGGTATTTTTAGACTTGTCTAGGGGTTAATTAGTACCGGTTTCGTGGTTAAACTTGCATTAGGACCAATTTGTGAATGTGATTAATTGGTAGATTAATTTGTGGTAATTATGTGGCATATTTAGTGGCTGATTTATGTGGGTGCGATGATCGGATTGTCGTGGCGTTTGTGGGTGAAATTGACATCTGATTGGGACAACTTGAGCGTCGAATTGGTGGGCTAGTGTGATGAGTTTGTGATTTGAATTGGATTTGTATGACGTGTGAGAATGGAGAATTGTGATGTGGTGTATGTGCATGCGAAATGTCCAGTAAGGGACGGAGTACAGATTGATCGGAGGGCTGACCTAAGGTGTGTTGACGTGAGTCGTGAGAAAGTGTGAAATGTCCAGTGAGGGATGGAGCTCGGATTGATCGAAGGGCTGATCTGAGGCGTGTTGACGCGGGTCATGAGAAAGTGTGAAATGTCTAGTGAGGGACGAAGCCCAGATTGATCGGAGGGCTGACCTGAGGCGTGTTTACGCAGATCGTGAGTAAGTGTGAAATGTCCAGTGAGGGACGAAGCCCGGATTGATCGGAGGGCTGACCTGAGGCGTGTTGACGCGGGTCGTGGAAAGTTGCTCAGCCACGAATGCAAAATGAGTGTGATTGAATTGAGTGAATGTACGTGTGTATGGCGCCCGAATGATGACAATGTGTTCTTGAATTATTATGATATTCGCGTGATTTGACTAATATGTAGAGTTGGCGTGTGAATCGGGGTGAGGTAAGTGTGTATTGGTGAGTTTGTTATATCGGTGGTTAGATTGCATGTTAGACTCGTCTGGGTATGCATTGGCCTAGGTGGGGTATAGGTTGTCTGCTTATTGAGATTAATTCTCATTGTTGTAGTGTAAACCATTTCAGACCCCCGACTCTAATCATGAGTAATCCGCCTGAACGTTTTGGGATCCCGAGGCATACTGAGCACTCGGTGGTGGAGTACCCCGTAGGGAACGGGGAGGCCTATGTTAAGCATACCACGGTGGTGTGGGTCGATGTGGGCAAGCTAGAGTTACAGCCTAATACATACCGGGCATACTGTTATCGGGACTTATACAGAGTCTATGGATCGCTCCGGCATTTTGATGCTCCGTTCAATGGGGTAGGTGAGTGGGACCCCTCAGCTGTTCTTGCTCCTGATGGTGTGGTCCTACACCTCGGAGATTCCCCGGTAAACCCTAGTCCTTAATCGGAGCCCGAACCCGAAACCAAACCCGAACCCGAACCTGTGGCCCCTACTGACCTTGAGCTTGAAGAGGAATTCGAGGAGTCTGAGCCCGAGCCTGAGGAGGAGCCCATAGAGCCTGGGATCAAGGAAGAATTAGAAGAACCAGAGCCCGAGTTCAAACCCGATGAGGAGCCTATGGTATCCGAGCACGAGGAGGAGCCGATCGAGATCGACTCGGACATGGAGTCAAAGCCTTTATGGTCCGATTCAGATTGGGCACCGTAGGGGTGTTTAGGTGCTGGGCCTGGAAGCCCTTTTTGGTAGAATCCCTTGTTGTGCAGTTAGTTTGTCTAGCCGGCCACCTGTCCCTTTTTGATGACGAAGGTGGATACTAACCCTAGAAGCCTAATGTATGAATTTTTATGATCTCAAGCTAATGATATGGGTTTATTGATTTTGTGCAAGTGCTACCCTGTTGTCTTTATTTATTATTTGGGTTATTTAATTTCCGTTTCCGCTTGCGTTTGTCTTCGCTTGTTTCGTTTGGGTAGGCAACGCGTCTTGGGACGTCGCATTCAATACGGCCATCGAAGGGGTGTCGCAAGCCTATTGGGGTTTGGGGTGTGACATCTCCGCTGATTTGGTATCAAAGCAAGATCAGCTCGGTCCAAGTTGATCGAAGCCTGGAGTGATAAAAAGCGATGACTTTGGGGTAGCCGGTTAGGGAGACTCGTGTGCGATGCGTGTCCCAGACTGCGTGATTGTGATTGCTGAGTGATTTTATGCAATAATATGTGAGGTGCAGGTGCGTCAGGACTAGAGATAAGTGCACGAACTTTATTGGTTGTGATTGGCTGTTGTTTGTGATTGGCTGACTGCTTAGTGAATTGATGTTGTGATTCACTGCCTAGGGCTTTAGACTGGTATTGTTGGCTTAGGTCTTTGATTCCCGAGGGGAATTATAGCAGGTAAGTGAGTCGTGTGAATCCTGTGAGTTTGAGTAGTCGAGGTTGAGGTCGAGGTCCAGGTTGTGTGGGTCTGCAAGCTGGAGTTACAGAGGATCCTAGAGTGGATGGAATTCTAAGGGCACTCGAGAAAGTTGAAATTTTAATGAGAATGATGGAAATCAAGGTTAAGGATGAGTTAATGTAGTCAGACAGATGCATCAACTGGTAGAGTAATTTTTAAAATTGAAACCTCCGAAGTTTGATGGGAAAAGTGACCCTGAGACTGCATCACTTTGGATAGAAGAGTTGAAAAAAGGCTTTGAGGTATTAGGGTACCTTGGTCGAGGCTTTTAATGGGAAGCACTTTTCGTAGAGTGCGCGAGAACAGAAAATGGCAGAGTTTCTTCGGCTTAGCTAAAATCAGATGATAGTGGATCAGTACGAGGCGAAATTCATAAGATTATATAAGTTTGCACCAAGGTTGGTGGAAGACCCTATAGATAGGGTGAGGAAGTTCCGAGATGGACTGAAACCGAATCTCTATGGTCAGTTGACACTGCTGAACTTAAAGGATTACAATGAGCTATATGAGAGGACTTAACTGGTTGAAAGGGATATGAATGAAAGAGCTACCGCTTTTGGATTGCGGTACACGCTGGCTAGGGACAATAGGAACTTTGGAAAGAAGTCTATAACAGAGAATATGAGACTTGTCCCTCCGGTAAGAAATAACTTTGGAAAGCTAAATCATTGTTCCAATGCCACGTGTCGGTCTTGTGGAAAGAGGCACGAGAATGGCCCTTGCCTAGGTGGACTTGGGACGTGTTTTGGATGTGGTCGACATGGTCACCAAGTAAGAAATTGGCTGAACATACGAGCTAGGCCGCTAATGCAGTAATAGTAATCGCAAGTAGGACATCAAGCGGGAGTTACCTTGCAAAATAACCTGGATCGACCATAGGCACAAGGAAAGGTGTACGCCGTGATTGGGAAGAAAGCAGAGGATTTGTCTTGAAAGTCTGGATGCGTTATGTAATGAAATTGGGTGCAATAGAAGATGATTTTGAAGTTATAACTTGAATGGTCATGTACGACATATAATTGTTTATAGTGGATAGGTGTAGTCAGTTTATGGATGTCAGATTTACTGATGTTATCCTTTGGCAAGATTTGAATGAAGGAGTTATCACTTGGAAATTTAGGATTTCGTAAAGAACCAAGGTGATTGTTTTAGGAGACCGTTGGATTGAAATTGGATGGACTGAGCTTTGTCATCGAGGTGTAGAAAGACATAGCCGTGGTACGCGATTTCCCCGATGTTTTTCCTCAGAAATTGTCGGGATTGTCACCTGTTAGAGAAGTGGAGTTCATGGTTGAGTTGGCCTAAGGAATGGAATCGATCTCGAAGCACCTTATAGGATGTTGTTGTTAGAATTAAAAGAATTAAAGGTTCAAATGCAGGAGTCGTTGGATAAGGGCTTTATTCGCCCGAGTACGTCTCCATGGGGAGCGCCAGTGTTATTCGTGAGAAAGAAAGATGGGTCTTTGAGGTTGTGCATTGACTACAGACAGTTAAATCAAGTGATCATTAAGAATAAGTACCCACTACTAAGGATAGATGACCTGTTTGATCAGTTGAAAGGAGCATCGATATTTTCTAAGATCGACTTGAGGACGGGTTACCACCAATTGAGGATTAAGAAGGAGGATATACCAAAAATAGCATTTAGGACGAGGTATGTGCATTGTGAGTTTACAGTAATGCCGTTCGGATTGATTAACGCCCCTACTGCCTTTATGGATTTAATGAATAAGGTATTCAAAGAATTTCTGGATTAGTTTGTAATCGTGTTCATAGACGATATCTTGGTATACTTAAAGAGTTCATCCGAGCACGAGTTACATTTGGAAAAAGTTCTACGGACTTTAAGGGAACATGCACTTTACGCTAAGTTCAGTAAGTGCAAATTCTGGCTTCATCAAGTGGCGTTCTTAGGACATGTGGTATCTGTGGAAGGAATTGCAGTGGATCCGGCAAAGATTGAAGCCGTCATGAATTGGCCGAGGCCGACAACAGTAACCGAGGTTTGGAGCTTCTTGGGTCTAGCAGGTTATTACATACGCTTCGTGGAAAGATTTTCGGTATTAGCGACGCCGTTGACGCGGTTGCTAAAGAAGGAGACGAGGTTTGAATGGACAAATAAGTGTGAAAGGAGTTTCCAAGAGTTAAAGTAGAAATTGAATACTGCGTTAGTGTTGACAATCCCGTCAGGCCTGGGAGGATATGAGATCTACACTGACGCGTCGCCAAAGGGATTAGGGTGCGTGTTAATGCAACATGGAAGAGTGGTAGCATACGCATCGCGACAATTGATACCACATGAGCTGAATTATCCGACTCACGACTTGGAATTGGCCGCGATTATCTTCGTTCTTAAGATTTGGAGACACTACTTGTGTGGAGAGAAGTTTTAGATTTATACGGACCATCAAAGTTTGAGGTACTTATTCTCCCAAAAGGAATTGAACATGAGATAACATTGTTGGATGGAACTCTTTAAGGACTATGACTATGGTATTCTATATTACCCTGGAAAAGCTAATAAAGTAGCGGATGCCCTGAGCCGGAAATCGAGCATCGCGCATTTGATGGTTAAGGAATGGACTCTGTTGGAGGGAGTTTGGGATTCGGAGTTTAAGTTTGAAGTGAGTCATGTCTCAAGTCTGCTTACTACATTGAGGATTGAACCGGAAATCCTGACTAAGATTAAGGCTTTACAATCGACGGACTTAGAGATTCAGAAAATTCTAGAAAAGGACATCACAAAAAGGAAATTGGCCTTTCAGGTACCTGAGGATGGGATTCTGAAGTTTCGTGGACGGTTGTGTGTGCCCGATGATGCAGAACTGAAGGAGGAGATTTTGTCAGAAGCTCACCGTAGCAATTGCAGTATTCACCTGGGTAGTACGAAGATGTATCAGAACTTGCGACAACGTTATTGTTGGAACGACGTGAAAGTGGACATAGCCAAGCACGTGGCTAAGTGTTTAACATGCCAACAAGCGAAGGTGCAACATTACAAATCGGGTGGAATATTGCAGCCATTGGAAATCCCTAAATAGAAGTGGGAACACATCACGATGGACTTTGTAATGGGATTACCAAGGAATCAGAGAGGCCATGATTCAATTTGGGTGGTAGTCGATCGGTTGATAAAGTCAGCACATTTTCTGCTAGTGCAAAAGGACTTCGCCTTGGAAAGGTATGCTAAGGTTTACGTGTGACAAATAGTCCGTTTTCACGGAGTACCAGTGACGATCAGTTCATACTGTGATCCTAAATTTACTGCCACTTTTTGGAAAAGTCTTTATACGGCATTAGGAACGAAGTTACAGTTTAGCACAACCTGTCACCCCCAAATGGATGGCCAGTCTGAAAAGACAATTCAGACTTTGGAAGATATGCTACGGGCATGTGTATTGAATTTTAAAGGTAGTTGGGAGGAGCAATTGCATTTGGTTGAATTTGCCTATAACAATAGCTATAAGCAGAGTATCAGAATGGCACCATTTGAAGTGCCGTATGGCAGAGTTTGCAAAACACCGGTTTGTTGGGACGAAGTTGGTGAGAGGAGCATCACGGGTCCCGAGTTGGTTCAACAGTCAGTCGAAATAGTCAAGGTGATTCGGGACAGGCTTAAAACTGCTCAGAGCCGCCAAAAGAATTATGCAGACCGGAGACGTAGGCCTTTGGAATTTCAAGTGGGGAACACGTTTTTCTTAAAGTGTCGCCGATGAGAGGATTGTCACGGTTTGACAAGAAAGGGAAGTTGATCCCGAGGTACGTGGATCCATTTGAGGTCTTAGAGAGAATTGGTACCTTAACTTATCGTCTCGCACTACCACCGAATTTATCCCAAGTTCACAATATATTCCACGTGTCTATGTTAAGGAAGTATGAACTGGATCCTATCCACGTGCTGAATTATGAAGAAATAGACGTGGATGATAGAGTATTGTACGTAGAAAGATCAGTACGAATCGAGGATAAAATGGAACGAGTGTTGCGGAACAAGACGATTTCGATGGTCAAGGTGATTGAAAGCATCATGGAATCGAAGGTGAGACATGGGAAAGCGAAGAGTTGATGTGACACCAATACCTCCATATGTTCGAATAGTTGGGTTGGATTGTAAATTTCGAGGATGAAATTTTTTATAAGGGGGGAAGAGTTGTGACATCCGAATTTCGTTAGTGCGCTTATAATAAAATCTCACCTAGAACTGATCACTCTTGGGTTATTTTTAAATTAGAGATTTCGCTAGAATTGCACTCGATTGAATTTGGCCGTTATTTAGACTCCGAATTTTGGTGTCGAATTTCTTAGAGTTTTGTGATTAATTTAATTGGACGGTGTCGATATTATTATGGCCAGCGTCAATATTGCTCGGGATAAGTGAAAAGTGAAATTTTGACTGGGTGCGGATTTGGATTAGTAGACCTCCCTTGTAGTGTGTTTTAATTAGTATCTCCTGGCCTTTTTCCTAAATTATTAATTAGGATTTTTGGGACCGTTGGATCAAGCTCGCGAGATCGAATTGTGGCCGTTGGATCGCACTCGAAAACAAAATTTGACTTTTGTCCCCCCTCTCTCTCTCTTTCCCCGGTCACTTCCTCCTCACGCTCATGTCCACTCCCCCTCTGCCCATGCAGGCAGTCTCTCTCTCTCTCTCTCTCTCTCTCTCTCTCTCTCTCTCTCTCTTCCTTTTCTTTCTTTTCTTTTCTTCTTTCTTCTTCTTCTTCTTCCTCTCTTCCGCCCAATTGTTCCTGCTTCCTTCTTGCTGCTCGTCACCGCTCGCCCCGTTGCTGGCCGCTCGCCTGGCGCCGCCGCCCTACTAGCCGTCGCGCTATCCGTCGCGCCGCTCGCCGATCGTCTGCCGGAGCCATCGCCATCCCTACTCCACCCAGCCGAGCCGCACCATCGCCCGTTGCCCTTGCGACCGCCAGCTCGTAATTGCGCTGGCAGCTCGCCCGATGCTGCTCAGTCGCTCGTCGGCCGGTCCTGCATCGTCCAGCTACCGACCACCGCTCGCCGTGTCGCCTCGACTATCGTGCAATCTCCCCTCCCCCTGTTTTACTCTTCCTCGGCCTCTGCCTATTCTGGCCGAGCTCGTCGCCGAGCTCGTCTTACCGCCGTAGCTCGTCGCCACCACCCAGCTTTTCCCCTTAAGCTGCCGTCGCTGTTGCCTAGGCCGTGCCCGAGCGTACCCAGCTGTGCCTGAGCTCGCTTAGCCCGTTGCTCAGCTATGCTGAGCTCACCTAGCCGCTGCTCAGCCGTGCTCGAGCCGTCCCAGCCGCTGCCTATCTCTGTCGTGGCCACGCGCCTGTCCGCTTGCTCGGTCGTGGCCGAGAGCCCCGGGCTGTGGCCAAGGGTGAGTCGAGCCGTGGCCGAGCCCCTTGCCCGTCGCGCCCTCACTCGTGTCGAGCTCGTTATTGTTCACCCAGGCCATTTTGGCCCCTTGCGGGTTTTTCTCGGGGCAAATTTAGGTAAGCGACTCCCTAAACCTACATAATATTTTGGGTATTTTTAGACTTGTTTAGGGGTTAATTAGTACCGGTTTAGTGATTAAACTTGCATTAGGACCAATTTGTGAATGTGGTTAGTTGGTAGATTAAATTATGTGGCATATTTAGTGGCTGATTTATGTGGGTGCAATGATCAGATTGTCGTGGCGTTTGTGGGTGAAATTGACGTTTGATTGGGCCGACCTGAGTGTCGAATTGGTGGGCTAGTGTGATGAGTTTGTGATTTGAATTGGATTTGTACGACGTGTGAGAATGGAGAATTGTGATGTGGTGTATGTGCATGTGAAATGTCCAGTGAGGGACAGAGCCTGGATTGATCGGAGGGCTGACTTGAGGCGTGTTGACGCAGGTTGTGAGAAAGTGTGAAATGTCCAGTGAGGGACGGAGCCCGGATTGATCGGAGGGCTGATCTGAGGCGTATTGACGCGGGTCGTGAGAAAGTGTGAAATGTCCAGTGAGGGACGAAACCCGGATTGATCGGAGGGCTGACCTGAGGTGTGTTTACGAGGGTCGTGAGCAAGTGTGAAATGTCCAGTGAGGGACGAAGCCCGGATTGATCGGAGGGCTGACCTGAGGCGTGTTGACACGGATCGTGGAAAGTTGCTCAGCCATGAATGCAAAATGAGTGTGATTGAATTGAGTGAATGTACGTGTGTATGGCGCCCAAATGATGACAATGTGTTCTTGAGTTATTTTGATATTCATGTGATTTGACTAATATGCAGAGCTGGCGTGTGAATCGGGGTGAGGTAAGTGTGTATTGGTGAGTTTGTTATATCGATGGTTAGATTGCATATTAGACTCGTCTAGGTACGCATTGGCCTAGGTGGGGTATAGGTTGTCTGCTTATTGAGATTAATTCTCATTGTTGTAGTGCAAATCATTTTAAACCCCCGACTCTGACCATGAGTGATCCGCCTGAACGTTTTGGGATCCCGAGGCATACTGAGCACTCGGTGGTGGAGTACCCCGTAGGGAACGGGGAGGCCTATGTTAAGCATACCACGGTGGTGTGGGTAGATGTGGGCAAGCTGGAGTTACAACCCAATACATATCGGGCATACTTTTATCAAGACTTATACGGAGTCTATGGACCGCTCCGGCATTTTGATGTTCCGTTCAATGGGGTAGGCGAGTGGGACACCTCAACTGTTCTTACTCCTGATGGTGAGGTCCTGCACCCCGGAGATTCCTCGGTAAACACTAGTCCTGAACCGGAGCCCGAGCCTGAACCCGAACTCGAACCCGAACCCAAACCTATAGCCCCTGCTGACCTCGAGCTTGAAGAGGAATTCAAGGAGTCTGAACCCGAGCTTGAGGAGGAGCCCATGGAGCCTGAGATCGGGGAAGAATTAGAAGAACCAGAGCCCGAGTCCGAACCCGAGGAGGAGCCTATGGTGTCCGAGCACGAGGAGGAGCCGATTGAGATCGACTCGGACATGGAGTCGGAGCCTTCAGGGTTTGATTCATATTGGGCACCGTAGGGGTGTTTAGGTACTAGGCCTAGAAGCCCTTTTTGGTAGAGTCCCTTTTTGTACAGTTAGTTTATCTACCCGGCCACTTGTCCCTTTTTGATGACGAAGGTGGATACTAACCCTAGAATCCTATTGTATGAATTTTTATGATCTCAAGCTAATGATATGGGTTTATTGATTTTGTGCAAGTGCTACCCTGTTGTCATTATTTATTGTCTGGGTTATTTAATTTCCACTTCTGCTTGCGTTTGTTTTCGCGTGTTTCGTTTGGGTTTGCGACGCGTCCTGGGACGTCGCATTCAATACGGCCATCGAAGGGGTGTCGTGAGCCCATTGGGATTCGGGGCGTGACACATGTGATACATAATTTCTGACTTATACAGGAGCTTACTCCTTTGGAAAATGCCTTGTGATGTATCAACAATTGTTTCTAGTATCTTTCACGACTGCACGTAACTTTTCATTTGAACTAAGCAAGTCAAAATAAAAGTATTCGTAGATATCTGATTATAGCAAATATTGTTAAAAAAAAACTAATTTTTAAACTAGTGGTAACTTATAATTTCACCACGCGAACTCGGACTACATCCAAAGTCCAGAGAGGTAACTTATCCTCCGGAGTAGGATAAGTAATAACCTTTCAAGAGTGAGAGTATTGTCAACATTTTGTTAATCACTAATTTTTAAATATGGTAGGTAATATTTCACTTAAATAATTATGCTACATAATCGTTTCACTTGAATAATTTTTCATAATGAAAATGTAAGTTTGTGTCTAATAGAGACCAGTAATTTTCAACATGATGAATATGTTTGGATAAGGATTAGGAAATTCCAACTTATCAGAAAGTAATAACTTTCGAATATGATTCTTAACTTTACGTATAGGAAACAACAATGTTAATGGCTTTGAAGAGTACTAGGGGAATTGGAGAAGTATTGTTGACACCTAAATTTTAGCGACCATTTAGTCGTAATTTATATAGAAAATTAGGGATTAAATTTTTAACCCCTAGACAAAAATATTTAGGTTACATAACATATAGTTTAAATTCATTTTAGATTAATTGCATTTTGCATCGGACTGGCGGTGACGAATGAGCTTAAATTTCATCGAATGGGACTCGGCTCGCTTGGAATGCAAGGGCCGGGAATTACAAGTCAAACGGGCTCGGTTGTTTTAATTTGAGCTTAATTCAGCCCATTATCCTTAATTAATTCAGCCCATTTAAATTAAATTAAAATCTAAGCCCAAGCCTAAGCCCATTAGGACTAGAGAGCTCATCTAATTGACCTAGATTAGTGTTATATATACATCATTAGGTCAGGATTTTGAGGAAGATAATTTCGGACATAGTTTTTCATATCAGAATTTTCAGAGAGAAAAAGTGAGAGAAGAAAAAAAAGAAGAGAGAGAGAACGCCGCTCCCCGCGCGGCCGCACGTCGCCGCCCGGAGCCTTGCCGCACCATCTCATCGAGCCGTTGCTGTGTCGTGATTCTGTTCCTCGCGCCGCCACATGCCCGACGTCGCATCATCGCCATCTGCTGCGTCAACCGCCGCCGCTTGCCCCTGCTCACAGCCATACTTCTGGCCGTGAATCACTTCTGCCCCGAAGTCAACACTGCCATGCCCACGTTGACCACTCCAACGTCAGTCCACGGAAGTCTCACGTAGAATTCACGTCTACAAATTAGGGAGAAGGAGGAAAGTTGCACAGGGACTCTCTAAAGACAATGAGAATATACAAAAGAAGCAATGTGGCGGTGAAGTCTTGAAGAGCAAACAGGAAGTGGAGGTTGAGTAAAGCAAGTGAAGAGCAAACAAGACATTGTCTAAGATTTATCTTCTTGTTCTGCAACGTGGGGACACCAACATTGACGATGCTCCCTGCGGTAAACGAGTCTTGATCAGTGGAGGTTTTTTCACTCCTCCGGTGCTCATTCTTCACGTGTTCCGAGACTTTGCTGCGACAATCCCCTCACGCAAGCCACCGAACACCCCCACCGAACTGAAAGTCCACACGATCCAGTAAGTTCGTGAACTGTACCACCGTGCCGGATGCCATCGTGAGCCGCCGCGCCGACGCCGCGTCACCCGTCGCCCGAGTCCGATCCCGATCCGCAAAACTCGATCCTGAGTCGATTCGAATTTAGGAATTATCTGCAAATTAGGTAATTGGACATTATCCGATATTTTTTCAGAATATTTAATTTACTAATTTAAGTGTTTGAATATTTCGTGAACATCGTGTGGAATATTAGATATATTAGGATAATTATCTGATATCCGCAATATTTTTAAAATATTCAAAATTAGGAAACTTTCCTAATTCAGCTACGTATCTGGACGACTATCCGACCTTATCTCTAAGGTACGATACGTGGCGATACGGAAAATCATTATCCTATCCATAATCACTTGGGTACGATAATGACTTTTATCTACTTTCCAAATTTGAATGATCGACTTTCCGTCAATATCTGTAACCCTATAGATATGACCGATAGTTCGATTTTTGTGCCTAATCCGAGTTTGAAACGAATTTTGCGGATCGCGTGGCTGTTTTAAATGTGGATGCTATCACTGTTTAAATTGTTTTTCCTTTTCAAATAAAAAAGAAAATTCAAAAAATATCAGTTAGGATTCGAATTTGAGTTTTGCATGTTTAGGAATCCTAAATATATTGTCGCGACCTGAAATTTCCCCTCTCTCAGGCTAATGGATTATTAGGACTAAACCTAACTCGGGCCCTCCCAAGCCCTACCAATTCGCAACTTAGGGTTTAAGTTTTTAACGTGCAAATGTTTTCATGCTCGGAGTCGCCACTAATCAATTTGTGGTAGGTCGATTAGAAACCTAAATAAAACATAGGGAGATATGTTTTATTCCTACGAACCAGAGATTCTAAGCCCGGGGACTTGATTACGCTAGATCTAGTCTAACGCCCTTTCGGTACCTTTTCTTTTCAAAAAAATATTTTGGCAAGCAATTTGGATCCATTTTAACTTAGTCACTAACATGTGAGGTGTTCATGCGGGTGCGCAAACCACCAAAGTAACACCCAATAATCAAAACATTAAATAAATTGCAAGATTGGGAGAATTACTTACCTCGAGGCAACGTAAGCATCTGCATGGTTAGCTAGAAAATCACATCAACCATCCTAATATGATTTCTAATTAACAAGCAGTTCACCCAGTATTTTTGGATTTTCGCTTATTTAAATGAAAGCTAACCTATATGCAATGACGTGCAGAAATGACATGCGAATAATGCAACCTAACATGCAAACTATATGTCATGCGACGACGTGACTTAATTCTGATGACGGGCAAACGATTTATTTTTGGTGTTTTCTAATGAAATTCGGAATAAAAATATGCCTAAATTAACATGCAACCTATGATGACTTAACATATCCTAACATGACTTATTTTTGGGATTTTTGTTAAAATTCGAAATAATAAATTAATTAAATTAAGAATGCAATCTATCCTAATCTACCATAAAACAATTCATTCTTTTTTGGGATTTTCATGAAAATTCGGAATAAAAATTAACCTAAATAATCTATTAAGATTAGAAAATTACTTAATTTAAACCAGGAAATAGATTATCTCAAATCCTAATTTAAATTAAATAATTACTCTATCGTCTAGATATATTTAGGATTCCTAAACATGCAAAGTTCAAATTCAAATCCTAACTGATATTTTTTTGAATTTTCTTTTTTATTTGAAAAGGAAAGATAATTTAAACAGAGATAGCATCCACATTTAAAACAACCACACAATCCACAAGATTCGTTTCAAATTCAGATTAGGCACAAAAATCGAGCTATCAGTCATATCTATAGGGTTATAAATATTGACGGAAAGTCGATCGTTCAAATTTGGAAAGCAGATAAAAATCATTATCGTATCCAAGGGATTATGGATAGGATAATGATTTTCCGTATCGTCGCGTATCGTACCTTAGGGATAAGGTAGGATAGTCGTCTAGATACGTTGCTAAATTAGGAAAGTTTCCTAATTTTGAATATTTTAAAAATATTGCAGATATCAGATAATTATCCCAACATATCTAATATTCTACACGATATTCACGCAATATTCAAAAGCACAAATTAGTAAATTAAATATTCTGAAAAATATCAGATAATATCTAATTACCTAATTTGCAGATAATTCCCAAATTCGAACTTGCGGATCGGGATGAACGGCGAGCGGTGAGCCGGCGGCGCGGTGTCGGGATGACGGCGGGGCAACGGCGACGGAACAGCAAGGCAGCGACGACGGGCGCGGGAGGCAGCGGCGCTCGGCAGCGGGCGCGGCGGCGGGCGCGGGCGCGGGAGCGGGCGCGGGCGCGGGAGCGGGCGCGGGCGCGGCAGCGGGCGCGGGAGCGGGCGCGGCAGCGGGCGCGGGAGCGGGCGCGGGAGCGGCAGCGGGCGCGGCAGGCAGCGGGAGCGGGCGCGGCAGCGGGCGCGGGCGCGGCAGCGGGCGCGGGAGCGGGCGCGGCAGCGGGCGCGGGCGCGGGAGCGGGCGCGGCAGCGGGCGCGTCGCGCGAGGTCTTCCTCCTCTCTCTCTCTTTCTCACTCTCACACTCTAAAAATTTTCTGATCTGAAAATTGTGTCTCCTCCCTCCATTCTGACCTAATGAATGTATATATAGTATTAATCTAGGTCAATTAGATGGGCTTTCTAGTCCTAATGGGCCTAGGCTTGGGCTTTAATTTAAATGGGCTGAATTAATTAATGATAATGAGCTGAATTAAATTCAAATTAAAACAACCGAGCCCGTTTGACTTGTAATTCCCGGCCCGTGCATTTAAGCGAGCCGAGTCCTGTTTGATGAAATTTAAGCTCGTTCGTCACCGCCGGTCCGATGCAAAAATGCAATGAATTTAAACTATATGTTATGCCATTTAAATATTTTTGTTTAGGGGTTAAAAATTTAATCCCTAATTTTCTATGCAAATTAAACTAAATGATGCGCCAAAATTTAGGTGTCAACAGCTGCCCCTCTTTGAAGGTGAGCTCGTAGAGGTTGCATTCAAAGACTAAATGATACCTAAATTTCAACTATGCAAATGCAATGAATGTTGTTTTTGTCGGGATTATGAGTCCCATTTTACAATGCATTAAGAAATGATGCATGCTGACATGAGTAGAGAACATACCTGGAATTACTTACCTGACAGGAGTGAGATAATGCAATTCGAGGCACAACTTTAACTTGTATATTGTTTTTGGCAAATGCATGGGCTCAGTTCCCATTGGTATTGCCTGATATATGTTGACGAACTTCGGTGATCTGCAATCAAGTCAAAATACACGAAGAAAGCTCGACGTATCCAATCATCATCTGGATTCGTGAGAACAGTTCCGATCTTTACGAACTACCTATACATCTCCATAGGTGTTTGTAAAGATTTGGCCGCTTCACTTATACCTGCTCATAAGTGAATTGCGGGGGAAACTTTTGAAATCAAGAAGATATTCCGACCTTTACATATACCTGCTCATATGCAAAGATTTGGCCGCCTCACTTATACCTGCTCATAAGTGAATTGCGGGGGAACACCTGGGGTTGAGAGAATATTCCGATCTTTACATATACCTGCTCATATGCAAAGATTTGGCCGCTTCACCTATATCTGCTCATAGGCAAGTAGCGGGGGAACATCCGAGATAATGAGAGTATTCCGACCTTTACATATACCTGCTCATATGCAAAGATTTAGCCGCTTCACCTATACCTGCTCATAGGTGAGTAGCGGGGGAATACCTGAGATTTGGGGAAAATATTCCGACCTTTACATATACCTGCTCATATGCAAAGATTTGGCCGCTTCACCTATACCTGCTCATAGGTGAGTAGCGGGGGAACATCTGAAATAATGAGAGTATTCCGACCTTTACATATACCTGCTCATATGCAAAGATTTGGCCGTTTCACCTATACCTGCTCATAAGTGAGTAGCGGGGGAATATCTGAGATAAAGAGAGTATTCCGACCTTTACATATACCTGCTCATATGCAAAGATTTGGCCGCTTCACCTATACCTGCTCATAGGTGAGTAGCGGGGGAACATCTGAAATAATGAGAGTATTCCGACCTTTACATATACCTGCTCATATGCAAAGATTTGGCCGCTTCACCTATACCTGCTCATAAGTGAGTAGCGGGGGAATATCTGAGATAAAGATAGTATTCCGACCTTTACATATACCTGCTCATATGCAAAGATTTAGCCGCCTTACCTATACCTGCTCATAGGTGAGTAGCGGGGGAATACCTGAGATTTGGGAAGAATATTCCGACCTTTACATATACCTGCTCATATGTAAAGATTTGGCCGTCATGCCTATATCTGCTCATAGTCATGTAACGGGGGAATCTTCTCGAGATTGTATGAAAATCTGTGATTTGATGAACAAAGGGGCTAGCCCAAGTGTTCAAGAGTTCCTTGACAAAGTACCTGGATATCATCAGAAGTACCTGAAAAGGTTTGATCAATAGACACCTGAACATCATCAAAGGCATCTAGAGATCGCCAAAATGATCAAATGTGGGACCTGACAATTGCTTAAACAGGTTAGGGATACCTAGATAGTCATAGACATCCTAAGGATAGAGATATACTTACCTGGTGATATCTCCAACTCTGAAGGTGTGTCTCCTGTTAGACACGATTTTAAGTAACATGTAATATGCATTCGCACACTGTCAAGAACACATATACACATGCACTATGATTTCAACTGATTTTCATGCACGATGGTTTTGTCAAATCAGCATTACAAACTTCGCTGGGGAAAATCATGACAAGACAATCCAGATTCACAAGTAGATATCTTGAAAATGTCGAATGAGGGACTTTTGGTCCGAAAGGGCTTTCGCTCACTCTCGTCGAGAAGTGGCTAATTTACAAAAATCACTCTATCTCACCATCATCATGTCGACAAGGGTCCGAGTATTCTCGCAAACGGTACGACTTTACCAATCCGAGAGGTCTTTGTTAGGACCGTAACATGGGGCTTGGTCAATGGCTTAGCAAAAGAGACCCTTCGAGTCAAGGCTATTGAAAGAAGATACTCTGCAATTGTCTCCGGGTTTACAAGTCAAGAACCTGCAAAATGAGATAGAAATGGACTTGCTCGCACTTCTACGAGCTAAGCTTATAAACATCAGAAACTCTACGTTAGTTCAAGTGCCCTAATCTGAAGAGACTTTGTAAAGGACGTAACGTAGGCTGGGCTCATGGGTTGAGAAATGAATGGATCATAAGGCTCAAAATGTGTATAACTGGGGTGAATAGGTTGGTGATCATCTCAGCATTGTCACCAGTCTTCTTCTTCACCAGGGATTGTCTTCTCCGCAGATGTTCCATTGGCCTCGAGAACTTATCACTTGACTCCTTAAGACTCTGGATATTTTTGTGACTTTGACACGTCTCAACATTTTCTAATCCAAAGTCGTCACTTTTTCTCCATTTTTTTTACGGGCATTGGCCTTGCTTTTACCAGGCACACTGCTTTTTCATGCCCTCTAGTTTTTTTTTTTTTGACACACACTGTCTACAATGCATACATTGGCCAGCCACACCTTGGCTTGTTTCGACCGAATGACTAACATTTGGACTCTCAGGGTCTTCGTCTTTTATCGGTGTTCCGGATATGCTGCCTGAACAATGATGACTTTTGCCTTGCCCCAGTGTGGGGGATGATCAACCAACTGGGTTTAAGAAACGAATTTACAGGCTCAATTGGGCTTAACAAAGGATAAAGTGTGTATAGGATAGAGAAAGAAATGCTCTTCGTCATCCTAAGGCACTTGAACTTCACGTGAATTCATCTGAAAAAGCAACACTCGAAGATTGATGCAAGTGAGAGCATGAAAATTTCTACTCATTTTCCACCTTATGACGCTGACTTACCTCCAGTTCGCCCCAATGTGGGGTGGTTCTTGACAGGGGTAATTTGAATGAATTTCTCCAAGTGTTTAGGCTCAAAGTGGCAAAACAATGGATGACCTGTAGTGTTTGGGATAGAGAAATGAACCGCCTCTCGTCATTTCGGTTGCCGTACCTTTTGCGAGATAACCCTTTACCTTGCAGACATGGAATTTTTCCACTCAACTCACTGGGGATTAGTGCATGGGACTGTGTATAGGATATGGCTTGCCTTTCATCATCCCGATGTACCTCATTCAACACATTCAATTCATTCTACGTGAGTTATCATATTGTCTAAATAGATTTCCCCTTTTGAAATCGATAATGTAGACTGACAAAATGATCAAGCACAATTTAAAGCCAAGGCACACATTCCATCTTTCAATTGATTGAAACCATTTATTCATAAATGAAATGTTTGCAATTCAGAGTATAAAACCAAACTTTTGAAAACTTTTGCCGCAAAAATGATAGATCTTATCAGGGATAATATATCTTCACAGCATCAGAATTAACAGGAGTGGAAAACTCACGACTATCTATTTCTGCGAGAATCAGGGCACCTCCGGAAAGCACCTTTTTAACCACATACGGACCAATGTAGTTTGGGGCAAATTTTCCTCCAGGAACAGGAAAAACTGGCAGTACCTTCCTTAGGACTAGATCATTTACCTCGAAGTGTCTTGGACGTACCTTTTGATTGAAGGATCTAGCTATCCTCTGCTGATAGGTTTGACCGTGGCAAATGGCTCTCAATCGCTTCTCATCAATTAGGTTCAACTGTTCATGCCTTTGTCGCATCCATTCTGCCTCGGACAACTCCACTTGAGACAATACTCGCAAGGAAGGGATCTCCACTTCGACGGGTAGGACTGCTTCCATGCCATACACCAAGGAAAAAGGAGTCGCTCCGACAGAGGTTCGGATCGAAGTTCGATACGCCATTAGTGCAAATGGCAACCTTTCATGCCAGTCACGATAGTTTTCAGCCGTTTTGGCCAAGATCTTCTTGATGTTCTTGTTGGCGGCTTCAACCGCTCCATTCATATGTGGACGATAGGGAGATGAATTCAGGTGCCGGATTGAGACGGAGCTTAAACTCACGGAGCCTCTCGAATAATTTCTTCAAAGTATCAACGTGACTCTTCCCAGGTCTAGACTTGGCGATCATGTCATCGACATAAACTTCAATCTCCTTATGCATCATATCATGGAAGAGCGTCACCATTGCCCGTTGATATGTTGCCCCGGCATTTTTGAGGCCGAAGGGCATGACCTTATAGTGGAATGTCCCCCAAGGAGTGATGAACGCCGTTTTCTCCTTATCATCGTCCTTCATTTTTATCTGATTATAACCCGAGAAACCATCCATGAAGGAAAACAGCTCGAACCCTGCTGTACTGTCCACCAAAACGTCTATATGTGGCAATGGGAAATCGTCTTTAGGACTGGCCTTGTTTAGATCGCGATAGTCAATGCAAACCCGAACTCGACCATCCTTCTTCATGACTGGCACAATATTAGCCACCCAGCTGGGGTATTGGGTGACTTCGATGAATCCCACTTTCAAAAGCTTCATGACCTCCTCCTCTATTTTCTTGGAAAGTTCAGGCTTGGTCCTTCGCAACCTCTGTTTCTTGGGCGGCATGTCTGGATTAGTGGGTAGACTATGCTCCACGATAGAAGAGTCTAAACCCGGCATATCGACATATGACCAGGCAAAGATATCCCGGTAATCCTTCAACAGTTGGACCAGGCGTTTAGCTTCACCTTCGGGAAGGGTTGCCCCTATCTTCACCTCTTTGGGTTCTCCGGAATCACTCAAGTTGACAGTGATAGTTTGGTCTACCGTTAGGACTTTAGGTCTTTCATGATGCTCTAGATCACGCTGGAGGTCCGAGGAATCTTCGAGTTCATCGGTGTCATCGACATCAGGTTCGGTGGCACATAATTCATCAGATTGGACCGTTCCCATACCCTTTCGTGTCACAAAATTGCCCCTGAAAATAAAGTAGGGGGTTCAGTAGGACAAACAGGGCTAAACAGTGTATTTTGATTTTATTATTTTTTTTGTTTTTTGTTTTTTGAAATTCTTTTCAAAAAGGTTTTAACACGAGGAAGCATGAAGAAGCCCAGGCCTCAGAATTCTCCTTGGACTATATTTTATTTTATCGGTTGGATATCATCACCGGGCTGGTTTGATGTACCTCAACATGCCCTCAAAACGAAAATAACTTGTAATTTCATTGATTATCACCAAATGAATTACATTTATTGGAATGAAAATTGCAACAATCAAATCCTAGAAATGAAAAGTACTAAAAAGCAGCTCCCGAGACGGGGCAAGTCCTAAAAAGCAGTAAAAATTCCCGCGTAGGGGAGTGTGCGAAAAAGGTAAATGTGTTACTCTTGCGGGCCAATGCCCATTCCTTTCAACGGTCCTTCCTCGATGGCTCCAATTAAGAAATTATCGAACAGGGCAGTGATTCCCTCCATTGCATCATCAGAATCTTCTGTCACTAGAGGTGTTGAATCATCCATACCTCCCCATCCATCCGGGACAATGTCACGGGGGTCAACATAGAAGCTGGGGGGCGCCGAGTATTTAACATAATAATCGAACTTGCCACTTGGTTGCCCCAGAGTGTCGATCACTTCCTTCTCTTCATGCATCATTCTTGCAGGGCCTGGGAATGTGGTGCGGAGGTGTGGAGGCAACCTACCACGCCCACGTTCTTCACCATTTGGCTCTTCTTCGGATCGCAATCTATTTTGACCATTTCTTCGAACTTGACTTCGACCACGTCCACGTCCACGTGCCACATTGTTCGGCTCACTTGACCCCAGGTATCCCAACCCGGTAATGCGGGGCCTCTGAGAAACTTCCACCGGTTGGCGGATACCTTGACTATTTCTACCAAGGCCTTCACCTGGAGTAAAGCCGTGAGAGATCATTACTCTTCCAACCATGACCGCAGCATTTAACACCTCAGGAATAGGCGGTGATGATCCTCTTGACGCATGTATGGTTGATACGAGCTCGAGCGACTGATAGCTCGATTCTATTCTGCAATCCGGCTCAACATAGGGGATAGCCGTTGCGTGGTAGATTGGGTGTTCTTCTTCACCGTGGACCGTGACTAACTTTCTCTCCACGACGAACTTCACCATCTGATGTAGACTGGATGGCACAGCTCCAGCAGTATGAATCCATGGACGACCCAATAGAAAATTGAATGCAGTGGGAATGTCCATAACTTGAAATAGGACATTGAACATCGTTGGTCCTATCTGTATGTCAAGGTGTATTTCTCCCATCACTTCTTTCTTCGTTCCGTCAAAGGCTCGTACGGAGGTTCTTGCAGAACTTATCCTAGAAGGATCTATCTTAAGGCGGTGTAAAGTCGCCAAAGGACAGATGTTCAAGGCTGATCCGTTGTCAATGAGTACCCGGGCAACATGTGAGGCCTTGTATTTGACGGAAATATAGAGTGCCCTGGTATGCCCCCTCCCTTCCAGAGGGAACTCTTCATCTGAAAAGGCTATGAGGTCCTTGAGGAGTATAGAGCCCACAAATTCCTCTAGTTTGTCATGATCGATCGTTTCTGGCACATGGACTTCACTTAACACCTTCATTAAGGCCTTTTGATGCTTGACCGATGTCTGGAGCAGCTCAAGCAGAGAGATTTGCGCGGGCAGTTTGCGCAATTGTTCAACTATGTTGTACTCGCTAGCCTTAATCACGGCTAGGAATTCTTTGGCTTCCTCATCAGTAACAGGTTTTGCAGGTTGAGCATTAGCTTGGCCATAGGAACGCCCGGATCTGGTAACCAAGTCGACATCGAGACTGTAGGACCAAGGAACGGCCTTATTATCACTGTACTCATACGGTTGAGGTATCTCGATCACTATCCCTTCATCAGCTGTAGGCGTGCTTACTACGATCTCCTCGTTATCAGACGCGTCTTCAAGCGGAGGCATGTCTTCAGGCAGAGAGTCGCCCTTATCGCTCCTGGTGTTCAATGTAGCGAACTCCTCCTCCCAATTAATAACCACTTCGGAGATAGTGGAAACGATGCCAGTGTGGTCAGCATAAACAATCATCCCAGCTTCTACCATTCTTGAGATTCTTTCTCTCATGATGGCGAGGGGAAGGTCTTCATTACTCGGATAACACCCGGCTTTCACTAACTCACCGTAGACGTCGGTGGTATACACCTTAACATTCTTGATTCGACCAGCATCGAAGCTAAATATGGCATTCACATTGCCTGCATGATCAGGGAGTGGGTTGCTCTGAACATTCGGCTTAGCAGGTTGAAATGAGAAAGCCTTCGTGTCTAGGAGGTTTTGGATTCGGTGCCTGAGGGCATAGCAATCATCGGTTGAGTGTCCCAGCTCACCCATGTGATAATCACATTTCTTTGACGGGTCGAAGTTATAGAACCGCTCAGGATTGGGCCGCTTTGGCTCAGTAGTGAGCAAACCTTTCTTCTGGAGCACCGTCAACACCTGAGACAACGATCCGGGGAGGGGAGTGAATTGCCTCTTGTTGTTCCTCCTCTGAAAAGGTTGACGACTCGAGTTTTGTTGCTGAGCTTCTACTACTTGGATTGCTGGGGCGGAGTTAGCATTCCGCCGGCTCGGTTGGTTATAAGTCACATTCACTTCAGCTGCCGGTTCCTTCTCTTTTCTCGCACCAAATCTTCTGGTCGAAGAGGACGGCTCGACAAACCATCCGTCTTTCAGCCCTATCTCAATTTGTTCGCCCATGGGGATGAGTTGGTTGAAGTTGTCAGTCGGAATGGCAACCATCCGATTACGGTATTCAAACGGGAGAGTTTTCACGAACATTCTCTTTAACTCACTGTCTATGGGTTCTGGAACAACCTGAGCAGCTAAATTCCTCCATCTGATAGCATAGTCTTTGAAGGACTCAGTCTTTTTCATCTGGGCGCGTTCGAGATCATCACGGGTAGGAATGATGTCCATTATGAATCTGTACTGCTTCAAGAATGCTTCACTGGCTTCTTTCCAAGTTTTGAGGCCATTTATCTTCTTCATGAGATACCAGCTCAAAGCAGGACCCGTCAAACTTGCTTGAAAGGCATGGATCATCAGGAGTTCGTTATCAACGTACGAAGTCATTTGTACGTGATAGAGCTGTAGGTGGGCTTTTGGACATGTGGTGCCATTGTACTTGTCGAAATCTGGCATTTTGAACTTCTTTGGGATTTTGATCTGTGAGTACAGGGACAGATCGATCGAAGGTGAATCCTGCGAACCTTCCAGCTGCTTCACCCTTTCTTCAAGTTTATTGACCCGTTCATCAGGTTTGTCTTTGTTGACGATGATCTGGACGGGGTCATCTTCTAAATCAGGAATATCGTCATCCCCGTCAACATCGACACTTTTTCTGATTTTCTGCTTTGGGACTGACGCTTCGAGGGGTGCCGAAACAGGATCCGACCGGAGAGCTTTGATCTCAGCGGACATTTGTTGCATCGCGATGACAAGTTGCTTGATCTGGTCTTCCACACCAATAACACGCTCTTGTAAGTCGGTTTGATCGGCCATTCTGGCTCTCGACCGTGTACGAATGGGCGACCGTGATCGGTCCGTAGCTACCTGATGTAAAAGAAATGAACCAAATAAGCACATGGTCAAGACAAGGTTGGTCCATGACACGCTTCTAGTCTTTTTTTGTTTATTCATGACAATATTCGTATATAGACGAGACTTTATGAAAAGTGATCTAGGAAAAGAAATATAAATGACGTCCTAGACACAACCTAGGAAATAGAAGCACCAAAATCCCTAATCATAAAATTATGAAAAACAAAAAGTGAGACTCCCTAGAAACTATGGACTGAAAACAAATTCTCTAAAACCTTTTTTTTGTAAAAGAAAGATGACGGCAAACTTTATAGGAAAATAATTACCTATGACACATCTAGGAAAATAAAGACATAGATTGAAAATAAATTCTCTAAAAGAGCTTTCTCTTTTTTTAAAAAAAAAGGACTCAATGATTATTACTTTCAAATTTAAAACCAATCTAGACCTATCATGGACCGACCAAAGAAAGTACGAAACATAAATAAATTGCTAGATAAAGGTTCAGAAATCTTACTTCACCGGGTAGAATGATGGCAATCACATAGACATGCGCATGAAACGTGAGGTTCGATTTCTACCTAGACTCTGGCTCGCAAAATGAAGACATGAGGATTACCGAGCTAAACCAGTCATGGTGGTGGTTAGGCTGGGATTCCCCTGACTCCGGCTTAGTCAAAGAGCCGACCCGGGTTGCAAAGGGTGCAACCGTGGCAGGTATTCAATGACACCATGAAAGAACTTTCGGGACCAAGAAAGGCGACCCATACCACGCGGGTGTGGTCGGGGTGTCCGTTTTCTCAGTACCATCCTAAACCTGTGCCGCCCAGGTCCGGCAGCGGGTAGTGTGTGCAGTGTAGTGTAAATGCAAGGCATGCACAGCAGGTTATATCATACAGCGCTTCGTGCATAAAATAAATCATTCATCCAAACCTCCCTGCAAAACAAGGGTTAACAATCACGCCTCCCCTTATACCTCCCATACTGCAAAAACATTTAACACCTAAGATGTTAGGGACGTACCTGGGATCCTTGCTGCCAAGCAAAAAATATTTTTTTTTTGAAAAGAAAAACTGGCCTAAGTCCACTAAGAGTTTTAACTCAAGTCCCCAGCGGAGTCGCCAAGCTGTCGCGACCTGAAAATTTCCCTCTCTCAGGCTAATGGATTATTAGGACTAAACCTAACTCGGGCCCTCCCAAGCCCTACCAATTCGCAACTTAGGGTTTAAGTTTTTAACGTGCAAATGTTTTCATGCTCGGAGTCGCCACTAATCAATTTGTGGTAGGTCGATTAGAAACCTAAATAAAACATAGGGAGATATGTTTTATTCCTACGAACCAGAGATTCTAAGCCCGGGGACTTGATTACGCTAGATCTAGTCTAACGCCCTTTCGGTACCTTTTCTTTTCAAAAAAATATTTTGGCAAGCAATTTGGATCCATTTTAACTTAGTCACTAACATGTGAGGTGTTCATGCGGGTGCGCAAACCACCAAAGTAACACCCAATAATCAAAACATTAAATAAATTGCAAGATTGGGAGAATTACTTACCTCGAGGCAACGTAAGCATCTGCATGGTTAGCTAGAAAATCACATCAACCATCCTAATATGATTTCTAATTAACAAGCAGTTCACCCAGTATTTTTGGATTTTCGCTTATTTAAATGAAAGCTAACCTATATGCAATGACGTGCAGAAATGACATGCGAATAATGCAACCTAACATGCAAACTATATGTCATGCGACGACGTGACTTAATTCTGATGACGGGCAAACGATTTATTTTTGGTGTTTTCTAATGAAATTCGGAATAAAAATATGCCTAAATTAACATGCAACCTATGATGACTTAACATATCCTAACATGACTTATTTTTGGGATTTTTGTTAAAATTCGAAATAATAAATTAATTAAATTAAGAATGCAATCTATCCTAATCTACCATAAAACAATTCATTCTTTTTTGGGATTTTCATGAAAATTCGGAATAAAAATTAACCTAAATAATCTATTAAGATTAGAAAATTACTTAATTTAAACCAGGAAATAGATTATCTCAAATCCTAATTTAAATTAAATAATTACTCTATCGTCTAGATATATTTAGGATTCCTAAACATGCAAAGTTCAAATTCAAATCCTAACTGATATTTTTTTGAATTTTCTTTTTTATTTGAAAAGGAAAGATAATTTAAACAGAGATAGCATCCACATTTAAAACAACCACACAATCCACAAGATTCGTTTCAAATTCAGATTAGGCACAAAAATCGAGCTATCAGTCATATCTATAGGGTTATAAATATTGACGGAAAGTCGATCGTTCAAATTTGGAAAGCAGATAAAAATCATTATCGTATCCAAGGGATTATGGATAGGATAATGATTTTCCGTATCGTCGCGTATCGTACCTTAGGGATAAGGTAGGATAGTCGTCTAGATACGTTGCTAAATTAGGAAAGTTTCCTAATTTTGAATATTTTAAAAATATTGCAGATATCAGATAATTATCCCAACATATCTAATATTCTACACGATATTCACGCAATATTCAAAAGCACAAATTAGTAAATTAAATATTCTGAAAAATATCAGATAATATCTAATTACCTAATTTGCAGATAATTCCCAAATTCGAACTTGCGGATCGGGATGAACGGCGAGCGGTGAGCCGGCGGCGCGGTGTCGGGATGACGGCGGGGCAACGGCGACGGAACAGCAAGGCAGCGACGACGGGCGCGGGAGGCAGCGGCGCTAGGCAGCGGGCGCGGCGGCCGGGCGCGGGCGCGGGGCGGGCGCGGGCGCGGGAGCGGGCGCGGGCGCGGGCGCGGGCGCGGGAGCGGGCGCGGGAGCGGGCGCGGGAGCGGGCGCGGGCGCGGGCGCGGGAGCGGGCGCGGGCGCGGGCGGCGGGCAGCGGGCGCGGCAGCGGGAGCGGGCGCGGGAGCGGGCGCGGCAGCGGGCGCGGGCGCGGGAGCGGGCGCGGCAGCGGGCGCGTCACGCGAGGTCTTCCTCCTCTCTCTCTCTTTCTCACTCTCACACTCTAAAAATTTTCTGATCTGAAAATTGTGTCTCCTCCCTCCATTCTGACCTAATGAATGTATATATAGTATTAATCTAGGTCAATTAGATGGGCTTTCTAGTCCTAATGAGCCTAGGCTTGGGCTTTAATTTAAATGGGCTGAATTAATTAATGATAATGAGCTGAATTAAATTCAAATTAAAACAACCGAGCCCGTTTGACTTGTAATTCCCGGCCCGTGCATTTAAGCGAGCCGAGTCCTGTTTGATGAAATTTAAGCTCGTTCGTCACCGCCGGTCCGATGCAAAAATGCAATGAATTTAAACTATATGTTATGCCATTTAAATATTTTTGTTTAGGGGTTAAAAATTTAATCCCTAATTTTCTATGCAAATTAAACTAAATGATGCGCCAAAATTTAGGTGTCAACATATATCTAGACGATAGAGTAATTATTTAACTTAAATTAGGACTTGAGATAATCTATTTCCTCGTTTAAATTAAGTAATATTCTAATCTTAATAGATTATTTAGGTTATTTTTTAATTCCGAATTTTCATGAAAACCCCAAAAAAAGAATGAATTGCTTTATGGTAGATTAGGATAGATTGCATTCTTAATTTAAGTAATTTATTATTTCGAATTTTAACAAAAATCCCAAAAATAAGTCATGTTAGGATATATTAAGTCATCATAGGTTGCATGTTAATTTAGGCATATTTTTATTCCAAATTTCATTAGAAAATACCAAAAATAAATCATTTGCCTGTCATCAGAATTAGGTCACGTCATCGCATGACATATAGTTTGCATGCTAGGTTGCATTACTTACATGTCATTTTTGCACATCATTGCATGTAAATTAGTTTTCATTTAAATAAGCGAAAATCCAAAAATTGAGTGAATTCCTTGTTAATTAGAAATCATATTAGGTTGTTGATGTGATTTTCTAGCTAACAATGCAGATGCTTACGTTGCTTCAAGGTAAGTAATTCTCCTAATCTTGCAATCTATTGATTATCGAGTGTTACTTTGGTGGTTTGCGCACTCGCATGAACACCTCACATGTTAGTGATTAGGCAATAAAATGGATCCAGACTGCATGCATAAATATTTTTTTGAAAAGAAAAGGTACCGAAAGGGCGTTGGACTAGATCTAGCGTAATCAAGTTCCCGAGTTTAGAATCTCTGGTTCGTAGGAATAAAACATATCTCCCTATGTTTTATTTAGGTTTCTAATCGACCTCCCATAAATAGATTAGTGGCGACTCCAAGCATGAAATTTTTGCATGTTAAAAACTTAAACCCCAAGTTGCGAATTGATAGGGCTTGGGAGGGCCCGAGTTAGGCTTAGTCCTAATAATCCATTAGCCTGAGAAATTTTAGGTCGCGACAAGTATAAACATACCCTATTCCAAAAAGTTCGCGACAAAAAGTTTGCGATAGCTATCTTGAAAAATCTAGGACTTGATTGCACTTTTTTAAAATTTTAGGCCTCAATTAAACTTTTGTAACAAGTTTAAGAACTTCCAATATACTCATTCCTTCAAACTTTTATTTGTAGAAGAAAGTCTCCTCTCATTAAAGTTATGTCTAGTAAGTTTCGCTTTACTTACAAACCTTTGAACTTATATTTGGAAAAAGAAAGGCTCCCCTCATTAAATTAAATGCATTAGATGCCCAAGAGAATGCATTGATTATTTTGTTTTCACATGATTTTTAAATTTTCATTTTTAAAGCTGATGTTGGAAGAGTTTGGATTTAAAAGGCAATACAAATGCAACAAGAGAATGCTCGCCGCCTAAGGAATCAACCTTGGGGTGTAGAACATATGATGGAGTAGATGTTCACCTCCCGAGAAATCCACCTTAGGATGCATAGGAATATACCTTGCCACTCAATCGAATCCACCAACAAGATACAAAGTTAAAGTGAAACTCTAATTCAAGAGTTCAAATCTAAAATTCATTTATGAAAACACTCTCTTACCCTTAAGGAGACCTTTTAGGGTTTTATATATACACAAGTCGAAAGAACCCAACAAGCGTAGATAAATCTCAAGACTTCTAACCTTTTATCTCGTAAGATAAAATCAGTAATCCCTAGAAAAAATGTAATATAAAACATTGACTCATGACTCAAGATAACTTAAAAAACAAAATACAACCCGTGCGACCCTACAACCGCATAGAAAGATTAAAAGACCTTATCTCGGTTTCCTAACCGGCGTTTAGTATTTTGTACTTCAACTTTCTTAGAGGACTTCAAATGACGTGAGACTCGATTCGTCAGAAACTAGACATATAGGGCTTTCCAAGAACTTGACCATACCGAATCACAAAATCATTTTGAATAACTGAAGTGTTGGGTGATTATATTATTTGACCATATCTGCCAAAAGGATGAACTTATTTTGTAAGCATATTAGCATCAAGTGTTGGATGATTAGGCTCAATCCTCTTGAAATGATCCTTCATAAAATAAAAAAAAGTTATGGTTCTATTACAACTTATAATATTTCAAAACGATGAGTAAGTTTCAGTAAGTACGATAAGTATACTGTAACCAGTATCTTCACATACTTGGGAGGAAAATTTCTAACCAATTTTGACTAGTGCTTTATAGGATGATTAGTAGACTCGTTTGATAAAACCAAACATAATTACGATACAGTAAACTTATGGTGCGTTTGTTTCGCGAAAAACACAATGATAAAGGAAAATGCTTTCCCGAAAAGCATTTTCCAGGGATATGATTAGTTTTCCATTGTTTGGTGATGCATGATTGAAATCGTTTTTTGATGTTTGGATTACTTTGGAAAATTATTTCAAGCTCATAACTATATTTCAGGCAAAAAAAAAAATCGAATTTTTTTATTATTTAAAAAAAATACGAATTATTCATTATTTTTTAATTTTCTTTTCTTTTTCCTCCTTCCTCTGCCATGATCGGCCGGCGACGGCAACAGGCAAGCTTGAGGCTCGCCTGGCGACAGCCACGGGCGAGCATGAGCTCGCCCGCCTTGCTTGAGCTGCGAGCTCGCTTGGGTCTGGCGAATCGCGAGCTTGCCGGCCTCAACGGAGCTCGGGTTGGCAAACTCCAACTCGCCGGCCTTGAGCAAGGTCTAGGCGCAAGCTCGAAGGCCAGGTCGCGAGGCGACGAGGTAAAGGTTGCAAGGTTGAGGCGTGAGCTCGTTGGGCATGGCGAGGTTGGTGAGGCTCTAACTTGCCGGGATCTGGTCAGCTCGGCCTCGCTTGAGTTGGCCATCACAAAGGCTAGTGACCGGTGAAGGGAAGAAGAAGGAAAAATAAAAAGAAAGAAAAGAAAAAGAAAAGAGAAAAGAAAAAAAGAAACAAAAAAATAAAAAATAAAAAATTAAAAAGATGAGCAATTTCTGGAAGCGTTTTGCCTTTCTTGAATTAGAGAATTCATTTTCATAATTTTATAAAAGAAAACGCTTGCATAACTGTACTGTCATCTTGGAACATGGATGGTCAACCCTCAGCCATACATTTCCATGAGAGAGAAAGAGACCTATGTTGGAGAACGGAAAATTTTGTGGCTAGCTTTTGACCGTCACACATTTCCATAAAATGATTGTTTTCTTTAATCGAAAAATATTTCGATTGACTTATTATTTTTGGCGAACCAAACGGGTGAAAGTCCGAAAAAAGAATTTCCGGAAAGCACTTTCTCTCAAATAAACGCACCCTTCAAATCAAAATTCTGACCCCCCTTCCAAAAAAAAAACCTCAGAATATGAAGTGTCGATAACTTAAAGTTTTGAGAATGGAAATAAAAGATTATTTGACAATAGATGAAATTGATTGATGGATATGAGTAGCTTCTTAACAAACATAAAATTATGAGCATATGGTCAAGTTATAATTACATAATTGATAATATTTTAATTTTCATTAAGTATTTCTTTCATTACACAAATTAAATATCCCTTCCTCACTTAACACATCAAGTGATTTTTGGCTCCTTAAATGTTATAGAGCACCTCGAACAACTTTGATTGCTGAAACTTTATATGGTTTATAAAGAAAAGTAACTTCCGACGTAGTAATCTTTACTTAGGAAAGTAATTCAATATACCAAGTAATTAGAACAAACTACTTTATGATAGGTTGGAAGTTATATTTTTCATAGTATCCCTCTAATCATTAAAGAATATCACTAGCCAAGAATAGGTACTTTCTTTGGTAATGTGCAAGATTACTGATTGCATAGAAAAACATTTACTATAGTGACTTGATAATTCAAACTTACTATTCATATAGAAAGTCATAGGAAAAAATCGGGAAAATAACATAAATGATCCATGAACTCTGTCCCAATGTGAAATGTGGTCCCTTAAATTTTGATTTGTTTAATGTGACTCCTGCACTTTAGCCTAATGTGCAATGCCGTCCCTACACTTTTAAGTTGTTCAATGTTATTCTTGAACTTTTGGTATATGTTCAATAATCCTTAAACTATATAAAAATATTCAATATTATCAGTGAACTTGAATTGATGGAAGGAACACATTAAATATTTTAATATAGTTTAGGGACTGAATTGAATATGTACTAAAAGCAAAAGCACCGCATTGAACAGATTAAAAATTTAGAGTCCACATTACACATTGGGGTAAAGTTCATAGATCATATTGAATAAATTAAAAGTTCAATGACCACATTGCATATCGGGCCAAAGTTCATGGACCATTCGTGTCATTATCCAAAAAATAATAGGTTTTTTCATAGTTCAAGCTCATAACCTTTTTTCAAGCTAAAAAAAAATCAAATTTTTTCATGAATTTTTTTGTTATTTTAAAAATTTTGAATTATTAATTATTTTTTAATTTTCTTGTAATTTTCTTTTCTCTTTCCACCTTTTCTGCCACAATCGGCTGGTGACGGCCACAGGCAAGCTTGAGGCTCGCCCGACGACGGCCACCGATGAGCTTGAGCTTGCCAGCCTCGCTCGAGCCGCGAGCAGGCCTGGATCTGGCGAGCTGCGAGCTCACCGGCCTCATCAGAGCTCGAGCTGGCGAACTCCAACCCACCGGCCTCGGCAGAGATCGAGCTAGCTTGGATCGGCCGCACCTCGAGCTCACTGGCCTCGGGCGAGGTCGAGGTGCGAGTTCGAAGGCCAGGTCGCGAAGCGACGAGGTCGAGGTTGTAAGGTTGAGGCGTGAGCCCATTGGGCATGGCGAGGTTGGTGAGGGTCTAACTCACCAGGATCTAGCGACTGGCGAAGGGAAGAAGAAGAAAAAATAAAAAGAAAGAAAAGAACAAGAAAAGAGAAAAGAAAAAAAAGAAAAGAAAAAAAAAGAAAATGTAAAATATTAAAAAGATGAGTAATTTTTGAAAGTGTTTTTTTCTTTTTAAATTAGAGAATTCACTTTCATAATTTTATAAAGGAAAACGCTTACACAACCGTACCTTCGTCATGGAAAATGGATAGTCAACCCTCAACCACACATTTCCATGAGATAGAAGAGACCGGTGTTTTGCTTTGAAATTTCCACGCGCTTATGCTGGAGAAAGGAAAATTTTGACGCTGGCATTTGACCGTCACCCATTTCCATAAAATGAATGTTTTCGGTTGACTTACATGACCGTCACATATCTTACATAACCGTACGTTTTCTTTCATCGGAAAATATTTTCAATTTACTTATCATTTTCGACTAGCCTAACAGGTAAAAATCCGAAAAATGAATTTCCGAAAAGCACTTTCCTCCAAATAAATGCACCCTTCAACTCGAAATTCCGATCCCCCCTCCCAAAAAAAAAACCTCAAAATATGACGTGTCGATAACTTAAAGTTTTGACAATGGAAATAAACGGTTATTTGATAATAGATGAAATTGATTGATGGATGTGAGAAGCTTCTTAACAAACATAAAATTACAAGCACATCGTCAGGTTATAATTACATAATTGATAAGATTTCAATTTTCATTAAGTATTTCTTCCATTAAACAAATTAAGTATCCCTTCCTCACTTAACACACCAAGTGATTTTTGGCTCCTTAAATGTTATAGAGCACCTTGAATAACTTTGATTGCTGAAACTTCATATGGTTTATAAAGAAAAGTAACTTCCGCCGTAGTAATCTTTACTTAGGAAAGTAATTCAATATACCAAGTAATTAGAAAAAACTACTTTATGATAGGTTGGAAGTTATATTTTTCGTAGTATCACTCTAATCATTAAAGAATATCACTAGCCAAGAATAAGTACTTTCTTTGGTAATGTGCAAGATTACTGAGTGCATAGAAAAAGATTTACTATAGTGACTTGATAATTCAAACTTACCATTCATATAAAAAGTAATGCGAAAAAATCGGGAAAATGATACAAATGGTTCATGAATTTTGTCCCAATGTGCAATATAATCTTTGAAATTTTAATTTGTTTAATGTGGCTCCTACACTTTAGCCCAATGTACAATGCTATCCCTACATTTTTATGTTGTTCGATGTTACCCCTGAACTTTTGATATATGTTCAATAGTCCCTAGACTATATGAAAATATTCAATATTATCCCTGAACTTGAATTGATGGAAGGACAACATTAAATATTTTCATATAGTTTAGGGATTGAATTGAACATGTACTGAAAGTTCATGCACCGCATTGAACAAATTAAAAGTTCAGAGACCATATTACATATTGGGATAAAGTTTATGGACCATATTGAATAAATTAGAAGTTCAAGAATCACATTGCACATCGAGTCAAAGTTCATGGATCATTCGTGTCATTATCCCAAAAAAATATAGGTTTTTTCATAGTTCAAGCTCATAACTTTATTTTAGGTAAACAAAAATCGAATTTTTTTCGTAATTTTATTATTTTTTAAAGAAATTTGAATTATTAATTATTTTTTAATTTCTTTTCTTTTTCCTCCCTCCTCTGCCACGATCTGCCTGCGATGGCCACAGGCGAGCGCGAGCTCGCCTGGATTTGGTGAACCGCGAGCTCACCGACCTCAACGGAGCTAGGGTTGGCGAACTCGAACTCGCCGGCCTTGGTGGAGATCAGGCTCGATTGGATCGGTCGAGCCTTGAGAACGCTGGCCTCGGGCAAGGTCAAGACGCAAGCTCGAAGGCCAAGTTGCTAGGCGACGAGGTCGAGGCTACAAGGTTGAGGCGTGAGCCTGCTGGGCATGGTGAGGTTGGCGAAGCTCTAGCTTGTCAGGATCCGGCGAGCTCGGCCTCGCCTGAGGCCCTTCATTGGTCGCCGGCCTTTGTGACGATTGGCCTCAGGCGAGGCCGAGCTTGCCAGAGGCCAGTTGTCACAAAGGCTAGTGACCGGCGAAGGGAAGAAGAATGAAAAGTAAAAAGAAAGAAAAGAAAAAGAAAAGAGAAAAGAAAAAAAGAAAAGAAAGAAAAATATAAAATATTAAAAAGATGAGTAATTTCTAGAAGTGTTTTCCTCTTTTTAAATTAGAAAATTTACTTTCATAATTTTATAAAGGAAAACGCTTGCATAACTATATCGTCATCTTGGAAATGGACGGTCAACCCTCAGCCACACATTTCCATGAGAGAGAAAGAGACGTGTTTTGCTTGGAAATTTTCATGCACTTGTGTTGGAGAAAGGAAAATTTTGTCGCTTAAATTTTGACCGTCACACATTTTCATAAAATAAATATTTTCTTTGACCGGAAAATATTTTCTGTTGACTTATCATTTTCGACGAACCAAACGGGTGAAAGTCTGAAAAATGAATTCTTGAAAAGCACTTTTCCTCAAACAAACGCATCCTTCAACTCAAAATTCTGACCCCCCCTCCAAAAAAAAAACCTCGGAATATGAAGTTGATTGATGGATATGAGTAGCTTCTTAACAAACATAAAATTATAGGCATATTGTCAGGTTATAATTACATAATTGATAAGATTTTAATTTTCATTAAGTATTTTTTTCATTAAACAAATTAAGTATCCCTTCCTCACTTAACACATCAATTGATTTTTGGCTCCTTAAATGTTATAGAGCACTTTGAATAACTTTGATTACTGAAACTATATATGGTTTATAAAGAAAAGTAACTTCCGGCGTGGTAATGTTTACTTAGGAAAGTAATTCAATATACCAAGTAATTAGAACAAACTACTTTATGATAGGTTGGAAGTTATATTTTTCATAGTATCCCTCTAATCATTAAAGAATATCACTAGCCAAGAATAGGTACTTTCTTTGGTAATGTGCAAGATTACAGAGTGCATAGAAAAACATTTACTATAGTGACTTGATAATTCAAACTTACTATTCACATAGAAAGTCATAGGAAAAAATCAGGAAAATGACACAAATAGTCAATGAACTTTGTTCTAATGTGCAATGTAGTTCCTAAAATTTTAATTTGTTCAATGTGGCCCTTGCACTTTAGCCCAATATGCAATGCTGTCCCTACACTTTTAAGTTGTTCAATGTTATTCTCGAACTTTTGGTATATGTTCAATAATTCCTAAACTATATGAAAATATTCAATATTATTCCTGAACTTGAATTGATGGAAGGACAATATTAAATATTTTCATATAGTTAAATGATTGAATTGAATATGTACCAAAAGTTCAAGCACTGCATTGAACAAATTAAAGGTTTAGACATCACATTACACATTAAGATAAAATTCATGAATCATATTGAATAAATTAAAAGTTCAAATATTACATTGCACATCGGGCCAAAATTCATGGATTTTTTTGTCATTATCCCAAAAAAATATAAGTTTTTTCATAGTGCGACAGTGACCGTTTTCTACCTCGGCATGTACACAGTCCTCAGATTCCGTTCCGTCCGTGCTTGCGAAAAAGTTACGCTGGCAGTGGCTGACGATGGACGGAAAGCCATCAGCGTGGATTCTTATTAGATTTCGTAGTTGACGATTCTATGTACTTGCTTGGTTGATGACGCCATGACAATATGACTCTCCCAATACACGACAGAACATCCCTATCATCGTTGATTAATGATATGCATAGTTTGTGCAAACAGGACAAGGTATCTGAGATGCATTTTTTCTATAGATTTGAATTATAAATTATTAGATTTTTCTCCTAAAAAATTGCCTTCACACTATATATCCAAACCAGTTTGTGTGACTGAGAATTCTTTGTCGTCTGTGCAAGGATAAAATGAAATTGTTATTTGTAATGCACAGTTTGTGAAACTCTTGCAAACAACTCTTTTTCTTTTTGGCTTTGCTAGCATAGTAATTTTTGGCAACTGTGAGAGTAATAATATATTGTGAGCCATAAATTCTTGAAAAAGTGAACCCTAAAACAATTTATGATTATTTTTTATTTTTTTTTGTGATCTAGAACACGCGATTGTTTTCACAGTATATTAAGGACCGTCACTTAATCATTTCTTTTTTCCTTTTTCCCCTACATAAAAGGGTCGGCTTGAATAGGGCAATGACTATATAAACGTATTTCCTTTTCATGCTTTCTAAAGGGTTAAATCTTTATTTATTGTTTTCATGCTGAAAATTTGCCCCTTCATCGATTATTAACACGATTAAAGTCCATTTCAAAACTGTGTTTTGCATATATGTGTCAAACACGATTAATTGGATTATGTTTTTGGTATTGTGAGAATCAATTTAGACAAATGGTGTGATTGATGCTTGGCTAGTCTGATGCGGTAGTTAGGTTGGTACTCAAAACTGTTTGTGATCACCTCACCCACCAAATGAAGTTTTCGCATATAAAAAGGCCCTGCAGCCATGCAGATGGACTCGCAGAGAGAGAGAGAGAGAGAGAGAGAGAGAGAGAGAGAGAGAGAGAGAGAGGTACGTACGAGGATGAGAATATAACGGGAATATGAAGGACGAGGGTTTCCAATCCATGGCTAATGTTACTGTTGTGAGCAAGAAGAAGGTGGAGAAGGAGAAGATATTGATATTCGGAGCGAGTGGATACCTGGGCAAGTTCATGGTCAAGGCCTCCCTTTCCATGGGCCACCCTACTCTTGCTTATGTCCGCTCCATCAATCCCGATCCTTCCAAGCAACGGTTGCTCCATGAATTTGAATCGATGAACGTTGCCGTTGTCCAAGTACCTATGACCGAAATAATTTTCTCATTCATTCATTCATCATCTTTTGTGGGTGTGTGAGACTCTCGAGTGTATATATATAGCTACTTTGTTTTCTGTGGTGTAGGGTGAATTGGAAGAGCATGAGAAGCTTGTGTCGCTACTCCGGCGGGTTGATGTCGTCATCTCGACTCTCCCTGTCCCTCAACATCTCCAACAACTCAAGATCATCGATGCCATTAAAGAAGCCCCCAACATCCAGGTGAAATTAAATTAGCTAGTCATATCCTAATTAAATAGAATTCATATTGAATGATGTATATGCTGCATGCAAGTGGCGCATGCTTAGTCCTCGTACATACTTATAAATGTGTGTGTATACTGTAAAGAGGTTTGTTCCGTCGGAGTATGGAAACGAAGTGGACAGGGTCAAAGGGGCGCTGCCGCCATTCGAAGCATTGCTGGAGAACAAGAGGAAGATCAGGAGAGCGACCGAGGCTGCGGGGATTCCCTACACCTACGTCTCCGCCAACTCTTTCGGTGCTTACTTTGTGGATTACTTGCTCCATCCCCGTGAGCAGTGCGACCATGTGGTCATTCATGGAACTGGCGATGCCAGAGGTACGGACAGATGTAGGTATCTACTATACATAGATAGAAGATATATGCATAGCAGAGAGAGAGACTTCGTGTTAATCTTCTTTATAATGTGATGTCCCATTCCTACTGTAATCTACATCGGTTACATCTACGTGCAGCCATCCTAAATTACGAGGAAGATGTTGCGTTCTACACGGTAAAGGCAGCGATAGATCCAAGAGTGGCGAACCGCGTGATCATATACCGACCTCCAGGGAACATTGTTTCCCAGCTAGACTTGATTTCCATGTGGGAGAAAAAGACTGGACGGACTCTTAAAAAGATACACATTCTAGAGGAGGATATGGTCAAGCTCACTCAAAGTAAGATCTGAGTTCTTCGGGAAAATTATCAAAAAATTTTTAAATCTATTGCAATTATGCCAATTCAGTTATAAACCTTTTTTTTTATGTTAATTGAGTTCTAAACCTTTTGTATTTGTGCCAATTCAATCCATCTGGCTAATTTTGCCTGGCTGGCACTAACATGGTACGACTGGAGCTGACGTGACATAGCCAGTGCCGATATGGATATTTTTAATAATATTTTAATATTTTTTCGAATTTTGTAATTGTTTTTTTTCTTTGTCTTTTTTATTTCCTTCCTTCTTCCTCCGGCAGCGCTAGCTGGCCAAAATTAACTGAATTGGCAAGCCTTGAGCAGCGATAACGAGGCTCCCCTTGCTGGGGTTGGCGAGGTTGATCTTGTTGACCCTTGCCTCTAACTGGTCGCCTCGGTTTGGCAATTGGCCAGAGAAAGAAGGAAGGAAAAAAAAAAGAAAGAGCAAGAAAAGAAAAAAGAAAAAGTAATTAAAAATTCAAAAAAATTAAAATATTATAAATAATGTCCATGTCAGCGTCGGCCGGCCAAAATTAGCTGGATGGACTAAATTGGTACAAATGCAAAAGATTTAGAACTCGATTGGCACGAAAAAAGGTTTAGGATTGAATTGAAATAATTACAATAGATTTAGGATTTTTTTGTTAATTTTCCCGAGTTTTTCTATTAATTTGCTTCTCTATTGAGATCTCTTTGCACAATGTTAAAGATGCCATGATAGCTATTGCACATGTCATTGAATCTTCGTGCCCAATACTATTCAGCGTTTTTACTGCTTGGACTATATCATGAGGACAAACGCAAGGTGCTTAGTCGATTCATTTTGAGAGAGGATGTTTATTTGCCGAGTGTGGGAAATAGAGTCATTCATTTCTTAATCTAGTACGAGGTCAAGAGAATAAAGAGCCATACGTGCATCCTCATTAATTATGCGCCTCACAAGGTTGTCATTCCATTAAGATAACAAAATTTAACATTGTCCGAAGGTTTTAATGTGAGCGATCACATATTAAAATGTATTGTTATTCGCCTACACTCATAGAGACTTAATCATGGGTAATGACTAATGACATCTCGCCAAGATCAAATATAAGCCTAGTCTACACGAATTCTGATGGTGGTACATAATAGGATCTCTCACGTATTATATGTTGCGTGATACGTAGGCAATCGTTATAATTAGAAAGTAATCATCTCCTAATTTTTGTGGTTTGATTTACTGATCATCAGGTCTGCCACATCCGGACAACATACCAATGGCGATACTTCACAACATATTCATAAAAGGAGAGCAGACGAGCTTTGAGCTGACGGAGGATGATGTCGAGGCCTCCACATTGTACGCTGACCATCCCTACACTTCGGTTGATTCTCTCCTCGACCTTTGCTTGCTCAATCCTCCCAAACCCAAGTTGGCCTCTTTTGCCTGATTCTCTTCATGTACGTGTGATCTATGGCTATTCTCTCATAGTTTGCCCAAATATGTGTTTGCCCACCCCTGCTATATCACCCATATGTACTTGATGATGTATCATAATAATGAGGATTTCCGTACTGTCTTAAGAAGCCGAATGTTACAAATCCCTTGTGAGTGTCTTGATCCGGGCTTATTTGGGGTGCATCGGCCATGCCCACTCAGGTCAAGCACGCGTCGAACATAGTGCATGGGTGTTTTGGACTTTTCATGTTTTTGATAATTTTTAGCCTGTGCCATCTCAAGTATTTATAATGTCTACTCTTGTTAGAATAAATGACGCTTGTAAAGTTCTTTAGGAGGTTCAACAACTCAAACTCTCATATTCTATAGTTTCTTTTAATATACGGTGCTAGTACCGTTGATTAATACAATTGAGTAATATATTTTCTTACGGCCCGTTATTCGCCATCTATTTTTGTGTTCATTGCGTGGTGACTCGTGGTTTGATGCGTGGTGGCGACTATTTTGGAATTTGGATCGTTTTTCTTAGTAGCCTGGTGATGTTTAATTTCCTACCGTCGGTTCTGCCTCGACAAGGTTTCTCCATGAACAGCTTTTACATAAGCTAATTTATCCGGAAGTCCTCAAAATGGAGAGCCAAACTGATAATGCACAAGCCAATCGATTCAAAGTTGATGGAGAGCAGAATGCATCCCACACTTATATCTTGACATACAGTTGAAAGAATATTCCTAGAAACATATATTCCTTCCTCTCAAGTTCAAACATATATTTATTTAGAGATTGTGAGTTGTCAGGAAAATTGTCCAACAAGTCATAAATCTATTATACTTTTGTCAATTGAGTTCTAAACTTTTTCACTTTTTGCTAATTAAATCCATCTGGCCAATTTTGACCGAAAATTATTGACGTGGATGTTGACCATTCTACGTGGTATCGTCGGTGTTGACGTGAATAATTTTTAATATATATTTTTAGATTTTTAATTAATTTTTTTAATTTCATTTTTATTTTTCTTTTCTTTGTTTTTTTTTTCATCTTCTTCTTCCTCTGGTCGCTAACCTCCTCAATGGCCAGCAACTGACAGCAAGGGAGAATCGGCGAGGCTCGTCCTCGCCGGATCTAGTGATGGCTTATCTCGCCGGCCACTGACGAGGGTTGACCTCGCCATTCGAGCAAGGATTGCCTTGCAGTGCCTCGCAGGGGTGAGGTCCCCGAGGCGGGTGAAGTCCTCTCGCTTGCATTTGGTGAGGGCTAACCTTGAGCGAGGCTCGCCCTTGCCAGATCTAGCAAAGTTGAACCTTGCCTGAGGCCTGCGAGGGTCGGCCTTGCCAGAAGTTGCTCTGTCGGGCCTCGCTCGAAGCTGGCAAGGCCGATCCTTATCGGATCTCACTAGGGCGAGCCTCGCTCGAGGCTAGCTAGGTTAGCCCTCGCCCGCCTTGGCGACCTCGCCCCTGCGAGGCGACCCTCACTCGGCTAGTGAGGTCGGTCCTCACTAGATTTCGGCGAGGGCGAGTCTCGCCGGCTTTCCCCTATCACTAGTTGTCGGCCATCAAGGAGGCTGGCGACCAGAGGAAGAAGAAGAAGAAGAAAAAAAAACAAAGAAGAGAAATGAAAAAAAGGAAAATGAAAAAGAAATTATAAAAAAATAATTGAAAAATAGAAAAAATAATAATAAAATTATTAAAAATGATCAATGTCAGCATCGGCAGTGCCACGTTAGCGATTTCCGGCCAAAATTACCTGGATAGACTCAACTAGCAAGAAGTGAAAAGGTTTAGGATTCAATTGGTAAGAAGTGAAAATGTTTAAGACTCAATCGGTAAAATCGAAATGTTTAGGATATAATTAGCAAAAATGCGATAAATTTAGGAATTTTTGGACAATTTTCCCGTGAGTTGTAGGGAATGAAAAAAGGAAAACGAAAAAGAAATTATAAAAAAATAATCGAAAAATAAAAAAAAATAAAATTATTAAAAATGATCAATGTCAGCACCGGTAGTGCCACGTTGGCGATTTCCGGCCAAAATTCCCTGGATAGACTCAATTGGCAAAAAGTGAAAAGGTTTATGACTCAATTGACAAGAAATGAAAATGTTTAAGACTCAATCGGTAAAATCGAAAGGTTTATGATATAATTGGTAAAAGTGCGATAAATTTAGGACTTTTTGGATAATTTTCCCGTGAGTTGCTGTAGGGAGAGGCCTTGTATGTCCATGCTCCTACCTTTCACTTCTACCTTTTACTACAACTTCACGTGCCAATTTCCGTGCATCACATCAGCAGTTTATTGAAAAATTAATTGAATTCCTATCAAAGTGCATTTGCGACAAACACAAAAAATTGAAGATTGAAATCATAGTGGAAAGACTGCGCATATTCCAGTCAAGTTTAGTCTCTATGAAGTATAGTTAGATGGCGAGAGCTTGATGGGAGAGTTGGGCAACTGCGCCGATGGCGATTACGGTTGGGCTTTTGGCATCAATGAAGGGAGAAGACAAGACAGTTATCTGAGTGGTGCTTTCGGCCATGACAGGATCTCGTCGTTTTGAGCATTTTTGGAGCTCTGATATCGAATAAGATTATGAATTTCAGAGTCAAATGATAAGTTTCGTTGCGTATACACGCAAATGTATTTGCTTACAGAACAAAAAACAAAACAAAAGATAATCGACAACAAACAAACTAAGCATTTGTGGTTTAGTTTAATGGGTTGTTAGCTCAATCTCAAAGATCAGAAGAGTTTTGAAATGGGAGTTCCATGTCTGTATTACACATGAACAAAATCTGTTGTCGAAATCATTGAGACAAAGGCGACCCATTAAAGAAACAAAAGAAGAAGCACCTACATCATTTTGAAGGAAAAGTTCATAAATGAGGGACCAGTTTTGCATGTAACCTGAACTGTTGGACCAAAAGGAGAAAAGTTGGGATAATGATACAAATAACCAATGAATTTTGACCTAATATGTAATGTGATTCATGAATTTTTAATTTGTTCAATGTAAATCTTGAATTTTAGCCCAATATATAATGTTATCCCTAAACTTTCAATCTGCTCAATATGGAACTTTCGATTTTTTAAATATGATTACTGAACTTTTGATAAACGTTCAATTTAGTTCCTGAATTATAAATATTGAACACGCAATTTAGGGACTAATAAGTGTCATTTTTCCAAAAAAATTTCCATGGGAGAATAGTAAGAGGAGGACAAAAGTGTCATTTAACCAAAAAGGAAGTTGAACACAGGGGGCACCGATGGTTTATTTTTTGTTTTTGTTTGGTCAGATCACTGATGGTTTATTGATCGGGGGGAAAATTGGCAGAGAGGTAAGTGATATGGATAGATAAGGCTCGCCACTCTTCTTCACCGTCATCGCCAGACCGAGACACAGGTGAAGAGGTATGGCAATGTCGAGCGGTGTTGGTGGCTTTCTTGGCTCCGCAGCTGCCCTCTCGGGTAGCCCTGTAGCTGGGACGTCGATGCGTGGTCATACGAATGTCGCCGTGTGGAGTTGTCCTCTTCCTCCTCCTTCTCGCCACTGCGGCCTCCGGAAGCACTCCTCCTCCCTGTCTTCTCCTCCACCTTCCCCTCCCTTTGTGACGGCCGTGGCCACCACCGACTCCTCCAGTCAGATCAGCCCGACCCAGGTATCTTCCCCTTCCCTTTCCCCGTTCTTGTTTTGATGGGTCGGAATCAAAATCGCGACTTGCTCATCACCTCTTGCTCTGCACTAGCAGCGGTCCGACTCTAAGAGCACCAAGTACCACTTCGTGGTTGCGAATGCGAAATTCATGCTGGACGAGGAGGAGCACTTCCAGGAGCTTCTCTTCGAGCGCCTCCGCAACTATGGCGAGCGCAACAAGGAGCAGGACTTCTGGCTTGTCATCGAGCCCAAGTTCCTCGACAGCTTCCCCAATATCACCAAGCGATTGCGCCGGCCCGCTGTCGCGCTTGTCTCCACCAACGCTACCTGGATCACGTGAGTGCATTTTCAACTTTGAATTGCGAAACTCCTACCTTCCTGGGATTTTGCCTCGTGATGTAAGGTTACTGGAATCTGAATATTATAAGAACTTGGAATCGACGAAGGCCCAACTTCATCAATTTCATTGCAGCCAAACACGGCGAAGTGAAATGAGGTTGCAACCGAATTGAATCCCTTTCCTTCTATATTGGAAAAGCTGCCACTGTAATAATCCCGCGCTCGCCCCATTTTGGAACTTGGCTAGAGTTACGGGAAATTTGATTGCTTTTTGTCCTGTCGATTATCATATATTGAGTCCTTGAACTCTTCTCATGCAGACGCTGTGGCATGTAGAGGTAGCTTGTAGCTATTTGCCTGTCCGTGATTCATTGTTGACTTGTTGTAGAGCTGATGGCCTACTGGTTACCTCCATTTTCAAATGAATTTCCTTTTCTGCTAGGAAGATGCCTTGGTGATTACATGTTGAGTCCCTAAAACTCTTTAGATGTGGACATCATTTGCAATGAGCATCCTATATATTCAAATCATATTCTTTTTGCAGAATATAGATATTATGTGTTCATGGCTTGTTGATTATGAATTAACCCCTTGAACTCTCTTGATACGGACATCATCTAGAGTTAGCATCCTAGACTGACAAGCACATCCGTAGAACAATTTTGGTAAGGTGATCGTATGGAGGATGGCAGTTAACATGGTCCACCCAATAAATGTTGTTGTAATAACAATATCTATTGTTATATATCTGGATATGCATTTTGAATTTTAGCATGGCATATTCAGATTGTTTGCTGCATTGTGCTGAGGACTCTCGAGGAGTAATGTGCTTGCATATGCTTCTTTTTCTTAGATGTATATCAGATGTCTCTAATGGTGCTGCTATACTTCTTTTGAGCTGAAAAAATATTCTCAAATGGCATTCCTTTATGTAACCTAGTAAGGCGGCAAGCTCGATTCTTACAGGCCTGGTCATACATCAATTGCAAATGATTGCATATAATGGTCTTCAGCATGAATGTTATAGAATAATCGTCTCTATATTGTTGCTCGCTGTCTTCATGTTATTTGGGTTGGATTCCGATAGCACTGCTTATCTATCGTTTCCCTTAGTTCGCACCTATGTAATATATCATTTTGTTTTTCCATGGTTTTGCCCATTTGATTTACATGCCAGTACTCGTTGCTCTTTGTTTACTGGTAAGTCTTTCTTCTAAGATTAGTTATTCTCAAACGGTAAGGCCTATCTTTTGTAATTACTTGACAGGTTCATGAAGTTGAGGCTGGATAGAGTGTTGGCTGATAGCTATGAGGCAGATAGCCTAGAAGAGGCATTGGCTTCTAATCCCACCCAAGTAGAGTTTGCGAAGCCAGTGAATTGGGTCGCGCCTTATCCGAAGTATGAATACGGATGGTGGGAGCCCTTCTTACCTGCGGGATGTAAAGAATCGACAGTGTAGTACTACTTTCTTGGCGTTGCCCTTTCGGCTTTTTTTTTTCTTTCTTCTTTTTAATTTAAAGCAGAGCTTGTTATTGTCGACAATATTATTTACTAGCCATTGGAGAGTTTTCAAGATGTCCGCATGTTTTTTGTTATTCCTTTTTCCGATTTTTAGTAGAACGGAAGAACATGAGATTTTCGAACATCCTGCCGGCTTCTAACTTAGGGGCCATAGTTTTATCAAAATGAGGTGTTTGAGGTCGAATGCAATTATTTCTAACTGACTAGAGCATTAAATATATGAAAATATAATGTGTGAAATCAACATGTAAGATGATTCACTGATGGTATATAATGTTCCAAACATAAAGATGATTTAAAAAGATGTCCAATAAGATTCTCTTAGTTAACTTGAAAGTTGCCATATAACATGAGGCACGAGTTGGGTTTTTTTCCCCACTGCCAACTTGGTTCTCCTTTTCCTTGCTGAATCTGCAAGATAGAACGGCCAGGTTTCCAAATCCTCCCATTTCTAATGACTTCCATGCCAGTGGACCATGTTATCCTCTGAGGATTGCTATTTCCTAGTAGAGATGATGTTGAGCACATGCAGGTTGTGCATCTGCTTCCTGACTTCAATTAGAAGAATACAACTCTTAAAGAGTCCTTTGGATCTGGAGGAAGTAGAGAGTTCAAGAACCGCCAGGGAGGTACCAAGGCAATGCAGATCGAGGCAATGCTATCCCCGTTGTCATAATTTACTAATGCTCTTCTTTAATGACTTGTGCTTGTGCATTGACAAAATTACTAAATGATACCGCATTTTTATCAATGTAATGTTGGTATGCAAACTTTTTATACTTGCTATTGTTAGAATATTTAAATTATAAATCACGCTTTCATCTAACATGTGAAACCTTTAGAACAGTTGGCATTTATGCTCCAATAAATCTAGGAATTTTTCATTTTAGACCTAATGAGTTCTGTTCTTCAAGTTTCAAAGTGAATAACTCCCCTGTTATTCATTCTTCTCCTTTTCATCATTTAAAAAAAAAGTACAGTGCCATTAGTTGATATGTATATTTTTGTTCGAAAATCCAAATCATATACCTCTTTCCTTGTTCATAACAGTCCACGCACTTTTTAAAAAGATATATTAAACAGTTAAATTGCTCCTCCCAAATACCAACGGGGACGTCGAAAAGAAAAATAGGTTGAGTTAATTACAAAACAGTCCGTATTAGCAAAATTTGTCATTAAAAAGCATGTGAAATATTTCAAATGACAAAAAGATTCATGGATAATTTTCAATTTCTATCAAAATTTGAAGAGACTGCTAGTGATATTATCCCATTAAAAAGAAAAGGAAAATGCCCACCACCAACATGAAAGAAAAGGAAAAAATTTATTAAAAATCCTAAACATTTATTCATCGGACACTAATATCTAAGCTTTTTTTTTTTTTCATTTCACCAATACCCCAAATGATTTAAAAATACATTTTGTCACAGTTTCATTAATAATTGCCGTTAAAAATCCATGTTGCAACATCCGTGGACAACACCACTAAAGATTTAAAATAGCCATTTTGGACGAAGTCGTAATTGAAGGTATTTTTAGATCACTGATATATGTTCGATAAAGTATCAATACCCCAAACAATTTAATGAGATACAAAAAAAAGTTTGGGGTATTGATATTTCACTGGACAAATTTGATAAAATTAACCTGAATTTATTTTCTTTGAATATATACCGAACAGCACAAGTGACATGTCTTTGGTTGATTTTCTAATTACCATTCAGAAAACAATGACAAAAAGTCTAGACAATGAGCCATTCTTGCATACTTTTAAGAAGGGGATAAGTGAACCAGAAGTCCTAAAATTTTATTGTGAAAGTGCAATTAAGTCTTAAATCAAAACTTAAAACTTGTCAAATTTGGTACCCATCAAGCACCAAGTCAGAAAAAAACTTAAAAATTTGGAAAGAAAAAAAAGAAAGAGAGGAAAAAAGAAAAAGGATTAAGAATTAAAAAAAAATAAAAAGCTAATTTTTGCAAAAAAGAAAGAGGCAAGAGCACGGGCGGACGACGAGAGGGACTCCTCTTGAGCAGCTTCAATCCATGCTTTCTCAACTCCAATTCCCCTTCCGACCAAAAAAAGAAGAAAAAAACTCCAATTCCCTTTAAATAGCTGAATGTGTCCTACATAAATAATAAAAAGACACGTGAACAATTGCCGTTAAGTCAAATTAGACGGAATTAACTGAGTAACTTAATTGAACAAATTTGATAAGTTGGAGGATTCGGTTACACTTTTTAAAAATTTTAGGGTTCAATTACACTTTTGGGGCAAACTTGGGATTTTCGATTGATCTATTCCTAGGAGAAAACATGAGCGTCATTGATCTTAAATGATTAAGTTATGCGAATGGCCGTGAAATCCAGGGGTTGTAAGGTGGTGAGGTTCGGTGGGCTTCACTGCACCCGTGTATACAAGGAATTTTCCTGGACGCCACCCCGAGTCCGAAATAAAGACACGATGATATGAATAATGAAATACTACTTGACCGACCCATCACGATTCACAAGTCCGAATCATCATCGTGTATCATTTTTCGACACCAACCAAGTACTGCGCTTGGAGGGACCGCCTTGGTTGGCTCTGCTTCCTTCGACCTTCGTTTTGTGGGTGGCAGGATTTGGGAGTGGAGGTGAGAGAGGATGTCGGGCAGATTGCTGAAGAAAGTCCTGAAAGAACAAGAAGCGCAGCAGCTGCACCTGCCCCTGCCGTCGTCGGAGGACGAGGACTGTGATTCCCAGTCGCCCGATTCCAAGAAGAACCCCTTCGACCTCCTCGGCGACGAGGGCGACGACGAAAGCGACGACCAAGACGTCCCCGAAGCGGTTCGACCCCGTATTCCCTGTTCGCTTTTCTTTTCTTTTCTTTTCCCGTACGATGGAAATTCCCTGTTCTTATTGCATATAGCTTCAAAGCCACCCGGAAAGTCTAATTGGACACACCCCGCTCGCAATTTCTCTTGTCACCGGCGCAATCGGGGAATAAAGTCGATTCATTTTGGGACAAAAAAGACGAATTGACAATGTCCCTGGATTGGCCGGGCCTTGTTTTGGTGAATCTTTGACCTCCACATGTCTCCAGAACTAGAGTGATCCGAAATTTCTCATCTCGGATGTATTCTAACTGTGCTTCGATGCTATTTCGGTTTTCAAGATAACTTTTGATAAAGAGAGAATTAATTGCTTTTGAAGATGTGCTAGATTAGAGTGAATGTGTGGGCAGCGATTTTGGGCTTGCGGAATTCATCCAGAGATGGGGAGCAAAAGATGCATCCTAGGTAGAAGAAGGATGTGAAAGCAAACTGAGTGTTTCACTTTCATAACTGGGTTAGGCAGCGAGTAGGCAAAGAAGACATGCATCTTTCCTTTTTATTTTTTTATTTCACTCTATTCTAGTGAGGTTATTAGATGGCTTCTTTTTCAGGCTAGGTAGCTGGATGGGTTTGGTTACATGCTGATTGCCAGGACTTTTTAGGCATTCAAATCGCTTTGAATTGATTGGTTGGAAGACATTATTTAGGACAACTCAAAAAGTTAAATGTTCTAATTTCCAAGATTTATTTTGTCACCATGCTGTGTTTCGTGAGTTCCTTATCTTTCGGGGCTTGTGAGGCAGTTTTGGCTTCCATTGGGGAATTTTATCAGGTTTTACGATAAATATCTGAAGCTGGATCAACGTGATGACTTCATCTGTTATCAACAACCCAAGTAATCAGAAGACTGTCTTTTCTTATTCAGTATTATGTTGTTCTAGGCCTTAGTACATTCTAGTGTGTACTTTACGATTATCTAAACACCATAGAAGTCGAAAAGGCTTCCATTTGTTCTTCTGCTATTTATCTTCACACATGACCACAATCTTGGTTAAGGACTCTTCCTTCTTAAATTTGCATGTCATGGCAAAGTTCCAATTTTCCATGGGTGCCCACGTGTATGTAAGGAGTTTAATAAGCACATTTAGTTATTGTATGTGATCCAATAAACATCTGTGGGGCAGTTTTATTTGGATATCATGGTCATATGCAGTCAGCTCCGGCCTCTGTTACTGTCTGCCTGGAAGAATTCTCAACATCTATCAATAGTATTGGTAAAAGTATCATTTAGGTACTAATGGCATCTAAGACATTTCAATGTGTACCGATTGAAGACTAAGTAACTAATCATCAATTTAGCTACAGTTGTTGGAGACAACCTGCAGAGTCTTTATAAGGTGAAGTCTGATAAGTCACAGATGATAGGTTTGTATCGGACATGCTATTTCCTCATTGCAGTCATGTTTTAATTTTGTGGACATTCATCCTTAACTCCTGCTTGAGTTTGGTCTGATCTATATTGTGTGCTTTCTGAGTGTGATATAGTTCTATTTTGTATTTGTATTTATCATCCTGTTTACAAACATTTTATCTGTCTAATAAGAGTGCTCTGCCCGCAGGAATTTCAATCTGCTGCAGTTGATGCCCAACCAAGAGGAAACGCTGATGAACAGGAGAAAACTCTGCTAGGAAGCACTCTTGAGGTGGTTTCATCATCCAACCATAAACCAAGGAAAAAGAAGAAAAAGAGAGAAAAGAAGGAATCTTCACACCACAATGGACTTAAAAAATCCGCTGACTTTGACCAGATTCTGGAAAACTTATTGGTAGATGTAAAAAATGAAAATGAGCACAGAAGAGATCATTGAAGTGATATAAAAGAACAAGCAGTTTCTGTATTACAAGTGAATCAAAAGTACCTAAATGCTGAAATGGAGCTGCGAAGAATTTTTGGGTCTAAGGTTGTTAAGTCGTTTGAAAGTAGTCAAGTTGACAGTTCTAGACAAGCACGTGGGGCAAGACGTGGAAGCCATAATACTAGAAAGACAATACTTGTCACTCCATTGGACCATTGGCCTCGGTGGGATGGATCCTTGTCCATGGAACTTTTGGAAGCAAGCGATGGGCACAACCACCTTAGGTAAGGATCATGTTTCAGTTTTTCTTGGTAATGTTTTTCCTAGTTTTTTCTGTGCATATGGTTCTTTTGGAGACTATGAGACTATTCATAATGAGTATCTGCTTCTTTGAATGATTGGAGGCTCCAATTTTGCCCCTGGGAGTTTGAGAATTTAATACCTGTATAGAATCGGGAATATATCTATCACAATGATAATTGATTGGCAGCCTATGCTTAATTTTCAAATATGAGTAATCTTCCTAGGGGAAGGTGTTCATCGACTTTGGTCAGTGTTTGGTTTCTGTGATTTTAGAGTCATGGACCTAAGCAGTGTCAAGGCTCATCCCTCGAGCATCTTGGTTTGGTTAGGCAGTACCTTAGGATGGTAGCATCTATCGTGGTGGGTGACTTTTGAAATCTCACTTCAATGTGCCATTATGTACACTACTTAAGCGGGAGCACCGGCGATGTTAATACTAGCGGATGAGATTGTGAGAACCAAAGTCCTACCTTGTGGTACAGAATTTCATGGTATATGATTTTGAGATTCACCTCATTGAGTGGATGACATTGAATAAGACCTGTGGGACAAGCCTCGTGTTGAATTTGTTCTCAACAAGGGAGGTTTCTCATTTTGTAATTCGTTCAATAGTCTCTTGATGGTATGGTACCAATGCATGTCGGAACCATATGTGATCTCACCTTATTATATAGTACCAATGCTGTTTGGATTCTGTACATGGTGAAGCTAGCTCAGTGTATATCCTCTACAAGCAATTATACGTGGGGACACTAAAGTGGATGTGCACATTAAGGATGCTTGATATCCTTCTTTGATGTAGGAGATCTTTTCATGTTGTACTAAATCAACTTATTGACTCTTTCCTTCAGTCATGTTTAGATGGACTGGTAGGAGTTCCATAGACATGGCTGGAGTATTTGCCAACATGTGCTGTATGCTTCTTTTAGTTGACAATTTACCAACAGTTTGGCTGTATATTGTATCTTTAAGCTTGTTTATATTTTTTTGCACAATAAGCACTGACATTCTTAAATATTTAAATGTGTAACAGATATGTCCAGTCATCATCTTATGTTCAAGCTCACAGGGCATTCGAAGCTGCCAAAGCTATTCATGATTTTAATGCCGTAGCGAGTGTTCTGTTATACCATCCTTATCACTTGGAATCACTCTTGACAATCGCTGAATACTTTAAAATTGTTGGTGAGCATCAAACGGCAGCAGATGCCATTGGCAAGTGCCTATATGCCCTGGAATGCGCGTGGCATCCTCTGTTTCCTCCATGGCAGGGTAATATCCAATTGAAATACGACCACGAGACAAACCGGCCTCTATTTAAGACACTTTTCATGCACATGAACAATTTGGAAAGGCGAGGCTGTCATCGATCTGCATTAGAAGTTTGCAAGTTACTGCTTTCATTGGACATAGAAGATCCTATGGGGGCTATGTTCTGTGTTGACTACTTTGCCCTGAGGACAGAAGAATATTCGTGGTTAGAAGACTTCTCTGAAAAATATAAAAGCGACAACTCTTTATGGTTGTTTCCAAATTTTTCATTTTCTCTTGCCATCTGCCGCTTCTATCTTGAGCAAGAGGATCTTCAAAAAGATGTGCTTGATAATGATGCAAAGGCGTCATCGGTTGATCTTCTGAAGCAGGCGCTTATGCTTCATCCATCAGTGTTGAAGAAACTGGTAACAAAGGTTCCTCTGAAGGACCAGTTTTGGTTAAAAACAGTCAAACATCGGTTCTTTCGATCAGAGCATATGGGAGTACCATCCCTGGATCACCTTATTAATATATACATAGAGAGGAATTATCTCATATGGAGATTTCCTGGTCTGCAAAAGTTGCTAAGGGACACTGTGGAGCTGGTGATTGAAACAGTAGAAACCAATAGAAGTGACGCAGAGGACTGGGCTTGTGTGAGGAAAGAAGCATTTTCCTCTACCAAAAATGAGTAAGCTTTCTATTTTGGCCTTGTACTAATTATTTTTCTATCCTTAGCCTTGATAATATTCCAATCACTGAATGGGACGATGAATGCTTACTTAATTTAAGTATAATGCTAAGATGCATTCAGATAAGGTCAAATACTTTATAGAACGTCTGGATTTTGTTATCCTCTCATTTATGGTTTGTTCATCGATTAGCAGAGTTTGAGCATTTTGTTACATGTGACTTTTGTGTTGTTGCTAGTTATTGACAAGCGTGGCTTTTCTCTACTCTTTTTTCCTTCGTTTTGGGGACACAGGTACGGTCATCTCTTGGTTTCTGATTTTTCTGATTCCATGGCATCAATTTCTCCTGAAAACATGCAACAATTTATGGGTGAACCGGGGATGGGAGGTGGAGTACATGTTCAGGACCAAGTTGCCAATCCAGCCGGCGGTGCACACGCAGTCCGCGATGTGGCTGACAGGAGTGCTTTGGCTGTCCTATTTGAGGCAATCCTGCCTTGGGTTAATTATGGTGGAGAAGATGGTGGTAGAGGTGAGGATGCTGACCGCTTTAATGCAAATGCTCAGGACAAATCAAAATCGGGCCTGCCGGGTCGATCGGGTCAACCCAACCCGATCCGACGACCCGTCTTCTTCGCCCGACCTACCCAGAACGCAATGAACCCATAAGAAAAAACCAAATGAACCCGCCACTTCGTTAACCTTCTCCGGTCAAATGAACACGTGTTTGACCTGAATGATAGCTGGAGAATCTCCGGCTGTCGTCGGAGATCGGTTTTAACCGATTAGAAGTCGGTTCTAAATATCTTTGGGCGGGAATTTTGATCAACAAAAACAAAGAAAAACCTGAACATTGACAGAGGAGGTGTTCGAGAGAATTCCCAAGAGAAGAACGGGAGAGAAATAGCGAGGAAAGAGAGAAAACTAGAGAGAACATGAGTTGAGGTTCCCCTAATTGAGCGATCGGTGCTTTTCCGGACGGAAAAGTGCCAGCAAATTGGCTCAAGCTGTGAACCTCCTCACCTGAGACGACCGGTGATGGACTGATCACCATAGCTTGAAAACGAGCCCCGGCCGGCATGTCCAGAGCCCCTTCGGTGAAAGCGAGACCACCACTTTGAAGCCGGAGTGTCAAGGAACTGATCCATAGGCGTTGCACATCTCAGAAATATCATTTGATCACTTAACGAGACAGGTAAAGATCGATACTAGTTAGGATTTTCCAGAATTTCAAAAAATATGATTTGATTCAATCCTGTTGTTCTTGTGATTTTCTTTGCGATTTTGTATTTCTGGATGTGCAAAACTCGTTTCTAATCATTATGTGTGCTGTTTCATTGCATTTGGGGTGTAAAACTTGCATAAACCGAGTCGGCCATGCATGAAAACCACTTTGCCGGAGCTCGGAGGTCCTAGTCGGAGTGTCGCCGTGGCCTTAGGCCACTCAAGTCAGTCTTCTTTGATCACTTGTTTGATGTTTTGATAATCATTAGAACTGATTTAGACAGCTAGGGCGGTTAGTGTTAGGATTAGTATTTTGGAAAATCTTGCTTAGGATAGTTTGCAGGCTAAGGTTATTTGGATCGGCTTTTCGTCGGCCGATGAAGGTCCAACGACGAATTGACAAGTTGAATATGGTAGCAGATGATGTAATCTCAATGTAGAACCCAAAATCATGGTCGGAATCACACTGGAAGGTCGTCGGATCCTGATTCGAAGTCACGGCCATGAAAACACTGAACTTGAAATTGTGCACACCAAGTATTTGGCAAAATGCCTAGGAGAAAAATGTCCAAAATGGCGTCGTTTTGGTGTTGAGCTCGTCGGAGAAGACAATCGGCGACCGGCGAGACCAAGTTCGGCCAAGCCGAACCGGGTTGAATTGGGCCGGTTTGGTTCGTTTCCAAGCGGGAAATTTAAAAAAATATAAAAAATATAAAAAATTCATAAAAAGTAAAAAATTAAAAAAATCAGAAAATATAAAAATTTTAGAAATTCGAAAACTTTTAGAAAAATAATAAATTCACAGAAAAATAAAATTTTTCATAAAAATTCAAAAATTTTCAGAAAATTCATAAAAATTTAGAAAATTCAGAAAATACAAATAAAAAATGTTAAAAAATCTAAAAAAATTGGAAAATTCATGAAAATTTTCAGAAAATCATAAAAATCAATTCTCGGTTAATGAAATTCTCAGAAATTCAATTTTCGAAAAAAAATAAAAAATTTCAGAAAATTCACAGAATAGTTCAAAAACACTGTGGCCAACCTTAGAAAGTGAAATTTGAATTTTTGGAAGTGCCCAAGTGGCATTTTTAAAGAATCTCAAATTCATGGGTTATAACCCCTAAAAAACCCTAAAACCCTAAAAAAATGCAAATCTTGAAATGGATAAGCTTCTAGGGCTTTATTAGGGTTTGGATGTTTTGATTGATTTTCATTTTTAGAAGATCATTTAGGATTGATTGATTTGATTGACATTGATTACGCATTTAATTCTTGTTTGATTCTCCTGCGAATAGAATGGATAGAATTAGTAGGTAAGCCTTAGAAACTTGCATGACACGTTAGATATCATATCGTTCTTAGGTATCAAAAGGGCGTTAGGGATCTCGATTTGGGATCATTAACGTAACCAAGTCCCCGTATTCAGAATCTCTAGTTCGTAGAATTGTGGTATTTCTCCCATACCCCTATTAGGTTTCTAGTTTACCTATCAATAATGACTAGTGGCGACTCCAAAATAAAACACTTAGACTAAATAAGAAATTACCATTTGCTGTCATGTGAGGTATGGTCTGAGAGAGACCCTTACACGAAAATACCTCTTTAGCGCGCAAATCCCCGAAAGTCCAAAAAAAAAAAAAAGCGCGGCGCGACAGTTAGTCAAATAGATTAAAACATAATTGGGCAAAATAGGGAAAAAATGAGAATTACCCTTTTGGGCAACTAATCGTTTGCTTAATTCTTAAGGCATGTTTAATTGAGCACGTGTGTGACTGATTAGATGTATGTTAGGCTGAATTGTATGATTTGATGGGTAGTTTAGGATTGGGGATTAGGACTTAACTAAGCGATTGTGAAATGCAAAGTGAATGTTAATTATCACTTAGCGATAATTAATCAATCCTATCTATGTGATATGGATGGGTAATCGAATTGCTTGGTTGAAATCAAATTTCCAAGCTCAATTCCTCATTTCTTGATTGTTTGTCAATTGTGCGAGTCTATTAATGCTTGATTCGAATGGTTGTATGAGCAATTGGACGTGATTGGCGATTGGAAGCGGCCGCCAAGAGTTCATATGGGGGACCATGGTGGTGATTAATGGTTGTATCTAGTTTAGTTTAGTGTAACCTTAGTTAGCATTAATTAGACTAGCTAGTTAATAAATTTAGGAGTTAGTAATCAAACTAACCTTGGCTTTAGCTAGAATAATTAGCAAATAATAATCCAATTAGACTTAGCATCACCTTTATTAATAATTGGTTAGCTTAGTCTAGATTAATTTTATCACCTAATAAGAATGAGTAGATTTAGGTTCATCCCAATCTAATTCAATTTTAGGATAGTCTTTAAACTCAAGCTTATGGGGATCATGTCCCAAGGCTTATAACAAGGCATTGTTCGCCCGGCTTGGTATCTGATCAAGTTCACCCGGGGTTCATGTCCTGAGGCTTAAGAGCATGACAATGTAATATTCATTGCTTGACATGTATTGGATTTTCTTTACCACACTTTATTTCGAGTTCTTCAATACTTGGGTGTTCATTTTAGCACTTTCAATAAATTGGTTGTTATTTTTCTTCCTAGAATGATTAAGATGACCCTTAGGACCATAACCAACTCAAAAGAACATTTGCATGAACACTTAGCGACATTAAGACCTTTAGGATCATAATTGGTAAGAACTTGCTTGATCACTTAGATGAACAATTTGCATCGAGTTATAGATACCGAATGGCGCTAATTAGACGATTAGCATAATTAAGTCCCCAGACTCATTTGGTTGCGTAGAAAATGAAACAAAATTCCCGTGTCTCGTTTGGTTTCTAGCTGACCCCAAAAGGGTTAGTGGTGACTTCTAAAATCCTTTAGGCTAAGTTGAAATTTAAAATGAAATCCAACGTCGTGCGGGGTATGACTTGGGAGAGCTTGCACTTGTTCGAGAGCCGATGGCCCACCTTAGGCAATGCCCCTACACCTCATCCCTTGTTCCCCATACGGCATTGGAAAACTTTGGGAGGGTCGCGACAATTCAGAAGAAAATAAATACACTCAACTCTCAAATTTGTTTCCTTAATAACAAATGCAAAGCCTTAATGTAACGAAATTCAACAAGTGATTCAACCTGATAATGAGGCAAGAACTTTCATTGTCGAGATTTGAGTTTTGCCAGCAAATGGGCGAGACCACGCACGCGACGTTCATTGTGCATGGCGGTGTATACCATTTGGGTTAAAAAAGTGTTCGTGCTTTCAGGGGGTTTTGCGGACTCGAGTGGGTAGAAATGTCGACAGCCTCGACCTCAACCTCTACTATCAGTCCTTGCAGCTTGTTAGACAGTTTCAGGCTGGACGCACGAGGTATCAATCGACTTGACATGCGTTTTTGCCGAGAGTGGATCTTCAGAAGTTCTTTTGCGCAAGCTACGAGGATTAACAACCCGAGGCTTTACAAACCAATGGACCGTTTTCTTTTCGACCCCTCGGCATCAACGACAGCGATAGCGGTTGGGATTACGTCCGAGTGGACCAATTAATTTTTGTTCAGTGATGGAAGCTGGAAGTGAATTTTGCTGTTGAGCACAGGGTGTTCATTCTTATTATGGCCACATTGAATCGTGTAAAATGGGCTAAGAGTTTCCCTGCTTTTCCCGTCTGATCTTTCTTGCAGTAGCATATGCCAAGAAACAACGTGGGTAGGCAGACACGACAAATAGAGCGAACACCACTCGCGGTCCCTTCCCGTGCACCGCCCCACATGGGATTGTTCACCATCATGACGTGTCGGACTTCCGTTGGCCTCTCGCTTTGTCCTTCTCCCTCGGCGACCGTGAGCGGTGGCGGGCTGGGGAGCTCCCTCTCCTCTCCTCGGGGCGCCCATCCGACGACGGCAACGGGGGGCCCTTTCTCACCAACCCATGCGGCCATCGTGTGGCCGTGGTTGGTCCTTAACCTTTGTCCTTGCTCTCTCAAGTCATTTTCGCTTTTCCTTTCGTTTGGAAATTACTGGATTTGGATCGGATTCGTGAACAACGTGCGACCGACACGCTCAGCGCACACTCGGCACACGGAGCCCAGTGTGTCTGCGATTCCGAGTCATTTTGCATGTGGTGCTCACGTTGAAAAAGTTGCGACCCCAGCCCGCTGGATGTTGACGACACTTGCTCGGCGTGATCGCATCGAGGGAGAGTCAGGCCCCCTTCTCGCCACTCGCTCGCGAGCCGATCCTCAATTCAAGCTTGATACGTCCGAACCATCCGAGTTAGGAGTGATCAACACGGACCGATTGAATCGGGAATCGCTTGAACCGGACCGGACTGACTGGTTCTAGGTGGTTTCCGAAGGCGTCAGTCTAGTCCCCGGTTACATAAAATCGGAACCAGTGATTTTGGGTCCAGTCTCCGATTTCAAAAGGGAACTGGACCGATGATTTTTTACTTTATTTTTTTTTATTTCTCGCGCAAATTTCTTTCCCTTCCCTTCTCACGTGTCTAGCTCAAAGCTACTTTGTTGTCTATCTTTGTCCTCTGTGTTCAGTAACGTGCTAATAAAATTGACTACTGTGAATAATCCATAAACTCTCAAAAGGAGTACAACACCGACCAATTAGTATCATAATGGGTTTGTGATGTGGTCAAATTCATGAACTTATCGTTGGAAAAGAATAGTTTGGGTTCTCAATGTCTGGATACGAATATGTGCGAGGGACTAGATTTTGATTTCATTCTTATCTCCCATCGGACCACCCGAGAACCGGACTGGACCGATCAGTTCTCGGGTGAGATCGGATCGGACCAGGAACTGATCACCCCTACTCCGAGTCAGATGTGCGTCGCTAGACAAATCTAATCCTAATTGAAAATATACGCATGATGTCACTAACTGTTCACCCATGGTCGTTAATACAACGTAACAAAAAATATCATTGACAGAAACCAAAAGGAATTTGGAGGAAAAATGTATTGTATTGATATGATTTGCATACTTGTACATTGGTCTATTTATAATGTGAAAAATGAGAAAAAAAACAGGAAATAATATACAAGGATCAGGACTTCCTATTTACCAAACCAATTATGGATCCTTTGGATCAATTAGTCCGTAATCGAGATTGGCGATACAATTAGAATCAAATCATATCTCCAACAATATCAAATTATATTTTCAACACTCCCCCTCAAGCTGATGGCCTATATATGTCGAGGACACCTATCTTGCTCAGTAGGTATGTATGCTGTCTTTGACATAGTGGCTTAGTGAAGATGTTTGCAAGTTGTTCCACAGTTCCAATTCCTTTTGTCACAAAGATCCTTTCTTGAATCTTGTCCTGAACGAAATGACAATCAACTTCTATATGTTTTGTTCTCTCATGGAAGACTGGATTTCCCGCTAGTTTGAGTCCGGCATCATTGTCACAATATAGTTCACTTGATCCATCAACTTGCACTCCAAGGTCCGACCTCGTAGCCAAACTATTACACAAACAGTTTTTGCCATGACTCGATACTCTGATTCGGTTGATGATAATGTTACTGTTGACTGTTTTTTAAGTTTCCATGAAATTAATGATCTTCCCAATTTGATGCAAAAACTAGTGATGGATCTCCTGGTCATTGGGCAAGTAGCATAGACTGTGTCATAGTAAGTTGTTATCTTCATGTTGCAGTCACAAGACAAGAATATACCAAGTCCTGGGCATCCCTTTAAATATTTTACAACCTTTAATGCTGCATTCATATGGGATTGTTTTGGGCTATGCATGAATTGGCTAAGTATTTGCACTGCATAACATATGTCAGGTCTTGTCACGTTAAAATTTATTAATTTTCCAACAAGCCGCTAATATGCCAATGGATCCTTGATAGATGAAGATGAACTCATATCATATTCATGTGTTGTCAGCTTGGCATTCTGTTCAATTGGTATAATAGCTGGTTTGCATCATGACATTCCTGCTTCTGAAACAATTTCCAAGATGAGTTTTCGTTGACTAAGGTTAATTCCTTTGTCAGATTGAGCAATTTCAATCCCAAGAAAATATTTGGGAGGTCCCAAATCCTTAATATGAAAAGTTGAATGCAAATATTCTTTGAATTTTGCAACATGAGAGTCATTATTCCCCATAATAAGTATATAATCAACATATATCGGCACATAAATTGATGAAGTACCTACAGTCCATGTGAATATGGCATAATCATATTTGGAATGCTGAAAACCTGCATTTGTTAGTACAGCAGTGAACTTGGCATACCATTGCCTAGAAGCCTGTTTAAGCCCATATAAGGATTTACAGAGACGACATACTCGATACTCCTTCTGTTTACGTAAACCCTGTGGAAGTTTCATATAAATTTCTTCATCCAGATCCCCATAAAGAAATGCATTGTGCATATCCATCTGATGCAACAACCAATTACAAATAGCGATAATGGACAAGAAAGAACGGATAGTTACGTCTTTGGCAAAAGGAGAAAAGGTTTCATGATAATCAAAACCTTCTCATTGTGTGAATCTGTTAGTTACCAAATGAGCCTTGTATCGTTCAATAGAACCATCCGCCTTGAATTTGGTTTTGTATACCCATTTATAGCCAATCGGCTTCCGATGTGGGGTAATGAAACAATATCCCAAGTGTGATTTTCCATGAGGGCGTTGAGTTCAGCCGCCATTGCATGTTGCCATCGAGGATCACGTGCTGCTTCATTATATGAAGATGGCCCCTGTTTTTCAAAAATGCGACTAATGCAATACATATGTTCTGGCGAGAGTCGACTAAATGAGACATACGAAGATACAAGATATTATGTTCCTTGAGAACTCAATGCAGAGCATATGTAGTCGTTGGTCCATGTAGGTGGACGAATATTGCGTCCAAAACGTCAAGGTTACTCAATTGTTACTTGTTCAGGTACCGAGGAGGATTCTTGAGCAATTTGTGTTGGAGATGAAGCCACGACAGGTGAATGAATATCCTCAGATAATACTGGTGATTCATCTGCTTGACTCAAAGATTCTTTCATAACTGGCATAGATGGTTCTGGTGTGATAAGAACATATTGAGGAGTTATGGATAAATCATCATCGGATAAAAATTGACGGTGGTCGGATGATGAGGAGGACGAAGATATCTTCTTCTGAAAAGGGAATACATCCTCATGAAATATAACATCCCTACTTATAAAGAAATGCCCTGTGGAGATCTCCATAACTCGGTATCCCTTATGAAGAAAAGGATATCCCATGGAAATACATTGAATGGCATGGGGATCCATTTGATCCCGAGAGCCTACATTCATTACATAACATAAACAGCTAAATATCTTAAGATGATCAATTTCTGGCTGTTTCCCGTAAAGCATCTCAAAAGGGGTCTGACCTTCAAGAATTTGAGTTGGCATGCGATTAATCAAATAGGCTACCGTGACCACATAATCTCCCCAAAAATTTTCCGGCATGGAAGCTTGGTATTTTAATGCTCGGGCTACTTCCAAAAGATGTTTATGCTTGCGCTCAACAATTCCATTTTGTTGTGGAGTAGAGGTACAAGAACTTTCATGAAGTATCCCATGAGAAGATAGAAATGATATGCATTCAGACGTAAAGAATTCACGCCCTTTATCTGTACGAATTTTTTGGATAGATTTTTCGAATTGATTTCTAATCATAGAAACGAAATTCGATAAATGAGAAAAGCTTTGGCTTTTGGATTGCATAAGGAAGACCCAAGTGGCACGTGTATAATCATCCGCAATCGTGAGAAAAAATCGGGATCCATCACGATGAGGGGTATGATAAGGACCCCAGATGTCCATATGGAGTAACAAAAAAGCACTGTTAGCTCGGGATGTACTAATCGGAAAAGATACTCGAGACTGTTTAGCTAAAGGACATATTGGACATTTTGGGTGAGGAAAACATGCACTATGACCCAAACGTTGATGAAAAAGGAGATTTTATTACGAATGGTAGCATTACAAGAAATGCCCTTATTCAATGAATCTAAATATCTTGGAGAATCAATCCAGAAATATAGTCCTTGAGCAACATTACACAAACCCATTGGTTTGCCGGTCAAATGGTCCTGAAAGAAGTAGTTTTCGGAATTGAATATGACATGACAATAATTATCCTTAAAGACTTTTGAGACAGAAAGAAGGTTAAATTCAAAGTCAAGAATATATAAGACATTTTTTAGGATAAAATTTGGACCAAGATGAACAGTGCCAATTTTAGTAACATAGGTGATAGTCCCATTTGGAAGACGTACAGACACGGAAGATTGTCGATCTTTGTGAACATGGAAAATAAATGCTCATTGCAAATTGTATGGTCACTGGCCCCTAAATCGGTTATCCATTCATCATCTGAAATTGAATTTGCCTTGTAAAGAAAAGTACCTAAGAAACTTGTGTTTTTGTCACTGGTCTTCAATTGACTCAGAATTTTCATAATATTTTGATACTTATCTTGACTAATTGTTTCATGTGCCCCATCAATTCTTTGTGCTGAAACTTGATAAGCGGAAAATTCCTTCTCTTTTTTGTCTTTATCATTTGGTTTCCCATGTAATTTCTAGCATGTATCAATAGTATGGTGTGGGCGCTTGCAATACTCACATTATTTATTTTTGAATTTAGAATTTTGCCCACTAACCTTCCCTAATGACGTGGCACTTCGTGAGCCATAGTATCTCTTATAAGTCGGCGCCGAAGTGAATGTTGACAGCTGTTAGATTCGGCTGATTTGATGTTTGAATAAGAGCCATCCAATCCCACGTGTTGATCATAGTCGTCCATTTGAGAAACCCTAGGGTTTCCTTCGTTTTCCTTTGAGTTCCTGAGTTCCTTAGAGATCCGTGACTTTCGGTGGGGGCTCCGTTCGTCGATTCGGCAGGAGCGAAGCTAGATGAGAAAGCGGCGAGGGCGACGCCTTCACTCATCTGTGCACGCTCGGTCACGGCTATCTAGTGGCTCTCCTCTTGGATGACCAACCGGTAGATTTGGTTGAGTGGTGGCACGGGTTCCATCGCAAGGATTTGCGATCTAAAATGTGAGTAATTTACATTTAAAATCAGTAGAAATCTTGTAGCATTCTCCCTTTCTCGCATTACTCTATATTGCTGGAGCATTTTGTCAGGCCCTTCAAGCTTTTCTTTGGTTGCTTCAAGCTCGTTCCATAGGGCCGAGAGTTGATTGAAGCAGGTGGTAACCGATAGGTTCCTTTGCTTCAACTCTGACAAGGCTTGGATGAGTGAGAAGATTTTGGCCCGGTCTAGTTTTCCATACATTTCACAGATATTGTCCTAGATTGTCTTTACGTCTTCGGTTGGTGGGAGTCTGGCGGCGACCTTAGGGGCCAAGCAGTTTCCGATCCATGTGCGCACGAGCAAGCGCTAGTGCCTTTGCAAGCGGTCGTCGGACGGGAAGGGCACAATTCCGTCAAGGAACCCGTCTTTGTCCTTGGTAACCAAGGCTCGCCGGAAGTCTCGAGGCCAGGTACTGTAGTTTTTTGGTTCGGCAAGTTGTAAGCTGATGAGGTGCAATTCTAGGCCGTCGGTTGGCAATGTGTAAAGGGGTTCACTGGGCTCGGGGTTGCCGCCGCTGATCGGAACTGCATAGGGCATTAGACCAGGTCCCAGATTCGAGTAGGGATTTGTCTCTGGACCGGGTGGAATGAATTTGGGTCTATGGCTTGGACTCTTCCAGCCCATCCCTACGTTTGGGTTGGCTCCTGTGTTGAAAGAAGTTGGCCCACCTTCAATGGGTTGGGCTCCAAGATTCGGGGATGCTTCTTCTCCACATGTGCCATATTGAGCCCATGACTAGTTTGGCCCAAGAGCCCATGGACCTTGAACTAGAAACCAGCGGACTGGTGGCCACTAGACCAGGTTGGAGATGTGAACTGGAGCAAGAGCAGGATCAGCAGGGTTTTGTGCTGTGGATCGTTGATCATCAATTTGATCAATGTGATTCGAGACTCTATTATGAGGTGACTTTGGAGTTTCCTCCGTTGAAGAATTTTCTCCAGTAACTGTGTTCTTGTTTTTGGCCATGGTATCTCTAAATTGAATTCCTATCCGGGTGCTGATTTGTTTTGCAGGGGCTTGATTTTTAATAACAAATCAGAAAAAAAAAACAGAGGCAATTCAAGGGTTCGAGAAAACTAGGCTAGGAATAGTGGCTCTAATACCATGACAGAAACTGAAAGGAAATTGGAGGAAAAATGTATTAGATTGATATGATTTGTATACATGTACATTGATCTATTTATAATGTAAAAAATGAGAAAAAAAGGAAATAATATACAAGGATCACAACTTCCTATTTACCAAACTAATTACGGATCCTTTGGATTAATTAGTCCGTAATCGAGATCGGCTATACAATCAGAATCAAATCATATCTCCAACAATATCAAATCATATTTCCAACAATCATGTGATACATAATTACTAACTTATACAGGAGCTTACTCCTTTGGAAAATGCCTTGTGATGTATCAACAATTGTTTCTAGTATCTTTCACGACTGCACGTAACTTTTCATTTGAACAAAGCAAGTCAAAATAAAAGTATTAGTAGATATCTGATTGTAGCAAATATTGTCAAAGAAAAACTAATTTTTAAACTAGTGGTAACTTATAATTTCCCACGTGAACTCGGACTACATCCAAAGTCAAGAGAGGTAACTTATCCTCCGGAGTAGGATAAGTAATAACCTTTCAAAAGTGAAAGTATTGTTAACATTTTGTTAATCACTAATTTTTAAATATGGTAGGTAATTTTTCATATGAAGGGTAAGTATCAATATCAAGTAATTATGTTACATAACCGTTTCATTTGAATAATTTTTCATAATGAAAATGTAAGTTTATGTCTAATAGAGACCAGTAATTTTCAACATGATGAATATGTTTGGATAAGGAAAAGGAAATTCCAACTTATCAGAAAGTAATAACTTTCGAATTTGATTCTTAACTTTACTTATAGGAAACAACAATCTTTATGGCTTCGAAGAATTCTAGGGGAATTGGAGAAGTACAAATAGACCCTATTCCAAAAAGTTCACGACAAAAAGTTCGTGATAGCTATCTCGAAAAATCTAGCACTTGATTGCACTTTTTGAAAGTTTTATGACTTGATTAAATTTTTGTGACGAGTTTAAAGACTTCCAATACACTTGTCCCTTTAAACTTTTATTTGTAGAAGAAAGGCTCCTCTCATTAAAGTTATATCTAGTAAGTTTTGTTTTACTTACAAACCTTTGAACTTATATTTGGAAAAAGAAAGGCTCCCCTCATTAAATTAAATGCATTAGATGCCCAAAAGTCTATTTTAGTATAACATAGTAGATTGAGTATATTTATCTTAAGCAATTACATTGATTATTTTTTTTTCACATGATTATTAAGTTTTCATTTTTCAAGCTGATGTTGGAAGAGTTAGGATTTAAAAGGCAATACAAATGGAACAAAAGAATGCTCACCGCCTAAGGAATCAACCTCGGGGTGTAGAACCTATGATGGAGTAGATGTTCACCTCCTGAGAAATCCACCTTAGGATGCATAGGAATATAATGCACCTTGCCACTCAATCGAATCCACCAACAAGATACAAAATTAAAGTGAAACTCTAATTCAAGAGTTCAAATCTAAAATTCATTTATGAAAACACGCTCATACCCTTAAGGAGACCTTATAGGGTTTTATATATACACAAGTCGAAAGAACCCTACAAGCGTAGACAAATCTCAAGACTTTTAACCTTTTATCTCGCAAGATAAAATCAGTAATCCCTAGAAAAAATATAATATAAAAACATTGACTCATGACTCAAGATAACTTAAAAAACAAAATACAACCCATACGCCTCAACAACCGCATAGAAAGATTAAAAGACCTTATCTCGGTTTCCTAACCAGCGCTTAGTAATTTGTACTTCAACTTTCTTAGAGGACTGCAAATCACGTGAAACTCGATTCATCAGAAACTAGACACATAGGGCTTTCCAAGAATTTGACCATACTGAATCACAAAATCATTTTGAAATAACTGAAGTGTTGGGTGATTATATTATAGGTTAATACCACGAAAAACCCTAAACTGGTACACTTGTGATAGATTTACTTCTAACTATTTTTTTGACTATAAAAAACCCCAAACTAGCACATCTCTGATAATTTTATCCCGAACTATTTTTTTGATCACCAAAAATCCCGAACTGGTATACCTGTGACAATTTTAGCCCGAAATAATTTTTTAATATTATTTTTTTGAATTTTTTTAGTTTTTCTTATCTTATCTTTTTCCTTTCCTTTTTTTTTCCTTCATCTTTAACCTTTGGCCGGCGAGGACGGCCCCGTCGACCAATGGCGAGGGGTCATCCTTGCTGTCGCTGGCAAGGTTCGACCTCGCCACAACTGGCAAGGTTAGCCTCGCCCAGAAGCGGCGAGGACGACCCCTCACCAGGGACTGGCGAGGACGACCCCTTGCCAGCTACTGGCGAGGTCAAACCTCGCCAACGACGGCGAGGACGACCCCTCGTCGGCAACTGGCAAGGTCGAACCTCGCCAAGGGTGGGGCAAGGCCGACCTTGCCAGCCCTTGCATCCTGCCGGTCGCCAGATTGGCGACCGGCCAGAGGTTGAAGATGAAGGAAAAAAAAGAAAAGGAAAGGAAAAAGAAATGAAAAGAAAAACTAAAAAAATTAGAAAAAATAAAAAAAATAATATTAAAAAATTAGTTCGGGGTAAAATTATCACATGTGTACCAGTTTGGGGTTTTTGGTGGTAAAAAAAATAGTTTGGGGTAAAATTGTCACAGATGTACTAGTTTGAGGTTTTTTATGGTCAAAAAAATAGTTTGGGGTAAATCTGTTACAAGTGTACCAGTTTAGGGTTTTTCGTGGTATTGGGTGATTATATTATTTTGGTATTAACCCTTATATTATTTGACCATATCTGCCAAAAGGATGAACTTATTTTGTAAGCATATTTGCATTAAGTGTTGGATGATTAGGCTCAATCCTCTTGAAATGATCCTTCATATAAAAAAAAGTACGGTTCTATGACAACTTATAATATTTCAAAGCGATTTGTAAGTTTCAGTAAGTACGATAATTATACTGCAACCAGTATCTTCTTGCACTTGAGAGGAAAATTTCTAACCATTTGTGACTAGTGCTTTATAGGATGATTAGTAGACTCGTTTGATAAAACTGAATATAATTACAATACAGTGACCTTAGGGTGCGTTTGTTTCGCGAAAAAGTCAATGATAAAGGAAAATGATTAGTTTTCCATTGTTTGGTGATACATGATTAAAATTTTTTTTTGATGTTCGAATTACCTTGGAAAATTATTTCAAGCTCATAACTTTATTTCAGGCACAAAAAAAAAGTCGAATTTTTTAATATTTTTTTATTTTAAAAATATGAATTATTATTTTATTTTAATTTTGTTTTTCCTACTTCCCTTGCCATGATCAGCTGGCAATGGCCACAGGCAAGCTCGAGACTTGCTCGACGACGGTCACAGGTGAGCTCAAGCTCGCCGGCATCGCCCGATCTGCGAGCTCGCTTGGATCTGGCAAATCACAAGCTCGCCGGCCTCAACAGAGCTCGGGCTGACAAACTCCAATTTGCCAGCCTCAGGCGAGGTTGAGGTGCGAGCTCGAAGGCCAGGTCGTGAGGTGATGAGGTCGAGGTTGGAAGGTTGAGGTGTGACCCCGTTGGACATGTCGAGGTTGGCGAGGCTCTAGCTTGCTGGGATCTAGGGAGCTCAACCTCGCCTGAGCCAACCGTCACAAAGGCTGGCGACCGGCGAAGGGAAGAAGAAGGAAAAATAAAAAGAAATAAAAGAAAAAGAAAAAACAAAAGAAAAAAAACAAGAAAAAACAAGAAAAAAAGAAAAGAAAAGAAAATGTAAAATATTAAAAAGATGAGTAATTTTTGGGAGTTTTTTTTTCCTTTTTATATTAGAGAATTTACTTTTCTAATTTTATAAAAGAAAACGCTTGGACAACCGTACCGTCATCTTAGAAGATGGACAGTCAACCCTCAGCCGCAAATTTCCATGAGAGAGAAAGAAACCTGTGTTTTGCTAGGAAATTTCTACGCGCTTGTGTTGGAGGAAGGAAAATTTTGTCGTTAGCTTTTGACTGTCACACATCTCCATAAAATGACTATTTTCTTTCACCGAAAAATATTTTCTGTTGACATATTATTTTTGACAAATCAAACAGGTGAAAGTTCGAAAAACGAATTACTAAAAACACTTTTCCTCAAACAAACGTACCTTTAAACTCGAAATTGAGGGACTGAATTGAATATGTACCGAAAGCTCAAGCACCGCATTGAACAAATTAAAAGTTCAGAGACCACATTATATATTGGGGTAAAGTTTATGGACCATATTGAATAAATTAAAAGTTCAAGGACCACATTACATATTCGGCCAAAGTTTATGGACCATTCGTGTCATTATCCCAAAAAAATATAGGTTTTTTCATAGTTCAAGCTCATAACTTTATTTCAGGCAAAAAAAAATCGAATTTTTTCATAATTTTTTTTATTTTTAAAAATTCGAATCATTAATTATTTTTTATTTTCTTTTCCTTTTGCTCCTTCCACTACCACGATCGGCCGGCGACGGCCATAAGCAAGCTCAAGGCTCACTTGGTGACGGCCACAAGCAAGCTCGAGCTCACCGGCCTCGCCCGAGCTGCGAGCTCGCCTGGATCTGGCGAACCGTGAGCTTGCTGGCCTCAACGGAGCTCGAGTTGGCGAACTCCAACTCGTCGGCCTCGGCGAAGATTAGGCTTGCTTGGATCGGTTGAGCCTTGAGCTCGCCAACCTTGGGTGAGGTTGAGGCGCGAGCTCGAAGGCAAGGTAGCAAGGCGATGAGGTCGAGGCTGCAAATGTGAAGCGTGAGCTCGCTAGGCATGGAGAGGTTGGTGAGGCTCAAGCTCGCCTGGATCTGGCTAGCTCGGCCTCGTCTGAGGCCGGCCGTCACAAAGGCTGGCGATCGGTGAAGGGAAGAAGAAGGAAAAATAAAAAGAAAGAAAAGAAAAAGAAAAGAAAAGAAAAGAAAAGATTAAAATATTAAAAAGATGAACAATTTCTAGAAGTGTTTTCCCCTTCTTGAATTAGAGAATTCACTTTCGAGTTCGTCAGCAGATTTGCTGGTAGCCTCAAGGATTGGTGGAAAAATCCTTCAAGCGAAAATCATGACTTTTTCATCCATTAAAGGTGAACGCTTGCATAACCGTACTGTCGTCTTGAAAAATGGATGATCAACCCTCTGCCACACATTTTCATGGGAGAGAAAGAGACCTGTGTTTGGCTTGGAAATTTCCATGGGCTTGTGTTGGCGAAAGGAAAATTTTGTTGCTAGCTTTTGACCGTCCCTCATTTCCATAAAATGAATGTTCTCTTTGACCGGAAAATGCTTTCGTTGACTTATCATTTTTTGCGTATAAAACAGGTGAAAGTCCGAAAAACTAATTCTCGGAAAGCACTTTCCCTCAAACAAACGCATCCTTAAATTCGGAATTCTGAGCCCCCCTCCAAAAAAAAAATCCCCGGAATATGAAGTGTTTATAACTTAAAGTTTTGAGAATGGAAATAAAAGATTATTTGATAATAGATGAAATTGATTGATGGATATGAGTAGCTTCCTAACAAACATAAAATTATGAGCGCATCATCAGGTTATAATTACATAATTGATAAGATTTTAATTTTCACAAAGTATTTCTTTCATTAAACAAATTAAGTATCCCTTCCTCACTTAACACATCAAGTGATTTTTGGCTCATTAAATGTTATAGAGCACTTTGAATAACTTTGATTGCTGAAACTTTATATGGTTTATAGAGAAAAGCAACTTCTGGCATAGTAATCTTTACTTAGGAAAGTAATTCAATATACCAAGTAATTAGAACAAACTACTTTATGATAGGTTGGAAGTTATATTTTTCATAGTATCCCTCTAATCAATAAAGAATATCACTAGCCAAGAATAGGTACTTTCTTTGGTAACGTGCAAGATTACTGAGTGCATAGAAAAACATTTACTATAGTGACTTGATAATTCAAACTTACTATCCATATAGAAAGTCATAGGAAAAAATCGGGAAAATGACACAAATGGTCCATGAACTTTGTCCCAATATGTAATGTGATTCCTCAAATTTTAATTTGTGGAATGTGACACCTGGACTTTAGTTCGATGTGCAATGCCATCCCTACACTTTTAAGTTGTTCATTGTTATTTCCGAACTTTTGGTATATGTTTAATAGTCCCTACACTATATGAAAATATTCAATATTATTCCTGAACTTGAATTGATGAAAGGACAACATTAAATATTTTCATATAGTTGAGGGACTGAATTGAATATATACCGAAAGCTCAAGCACCGCATTGAACAAATTAAAGTTTCAAAGACCAAATTACATATTGGGGTAAAGTTTATGGATAATATTGAATAAATTAAAAGTTCAAGGATCACATTACATATTCGGCCAAAGGTTATGGACCATTCGTGTCATTATCCCAAAAAAATATAGGTTTTTTCATAGTTCAAGCTCATAACTTTATTTCAGGCAAAAAAAAAATCGAATTTTTTCATAAATTTTTTTATTTTTAAAAATTCGAATCATTAATTATTTTTTATTTTCTTTTCCTTTTGCTCCTTCCTCTACCACGATCGGCCGGCGACGGCCATAAGCAATCTCAAGGCTTGCCTGGTGACGGCCACAAGCAAGCTCGAGCTTGCTGGCCTCGCCCGAGCTGCGAGCTCGCCTGGATCTGGCGAACTGTGAGCTTGCTGGCCTCAACGGAGCTCGAGTTGGCGAACTCCAACTCGTTGGCCTCGGCGAAGATCAGGCTTGCTTGGATCGACTGAGCCGTGAGCTCGCCGGCCTTGGGTGAGGTTGAGGCGTCAGCTCGAAGGCAAGGTAGCAAGGCGATGAGGTCGAGGTTGCAAGTGTGAAGCGTGAGCTCGCGAGGCATGGAGAGGTTGGTGAGGCTCTAGCTCGCCTAGATCTGGCGAGCTCGGCCTCGTCTGAGGCCGGCCGTCACAAAGGCTGGCGACCGGTGAAGGGAAGAAGAAGGAAAAATAAAAAGAAAGAAAAGAAAAGAAAAAAAAGACAAAAAGACAAAAAGAAAAGAAAATACAAAAATATTAAAAAGGTGAACAATTTCTAAAAGTGTTTTCCCCTTCTTGAATTAGAGAATTCACTTTCGAGGTCGTCAGCAGATTTGCTCGTAGCCTCAAGGATTGGTGGAAAAATCCTTTGAGCGAAAATCATGACTTTTTCATCCATTAAAGGTGAACGCTTGCATAACCGTACCGTCGTCTTGAAAAATGGATGGTCAACCCTCTGCCACACATTTTCATGAGAGAGAAAGAGACTTGTGTTTGGCTTGGAAATTTCCATGGGCTTGTGTTGGCGAAAGGAAAATTTTGTTGCTAGCTTTTGACCGTCCCTCATTTCCATAAAATGAATGTTCTCTTTGACCGGAAAATGTTTTTGTTGACTTATCATTTTTGGCGTATAAAATAGGTGAAAGTCCGAAAAACTAATTCTCGGAAAGCACTTTCCCTCAAACAAACGCATCCTTAAATTCGGAATTCTGAGCCCCCTCCAAAAAAAAAACCCCGGAATATGAAGTGTTTATAACTTAAAGTTTTGAGAATGGAAATAAAAGATTATTTGATAATAGATGAAATTGATTGATGGATATGAGTAACTTCCTAACAAACATAAAATTATGAGCGTATCATCAGGTTATAATTACATAATTGATAAGATTTTAATTTTCACAAAGTATTTCTTTCATTAAACAAATTAAGTATCCCTTCCTCACTTAACACATCAAGTGATTTTTGGCTCATTAAATGTTATAGAGCACCTTGAATAACTTTGATTGCTGAAACTTTATATGGTTTATAGAGAAAAGCAAATTCCGGCGTAGTAATCTTTACTTAGGAAAGTAATTCAACATACCAAGTAATTAGAACAAACTACTTTATGATAGGTTGGAAGTTATATTTTTCATAGTATCCCTCTAATCAATAAAGAATATCACTAGCCAAGAATAGGTACTTTCTTTGGTAACGTGCAAGATTACTGAGTGCATAGAAAAACATTTACTATAGTGACTTGATAATTCAAACTTACTATCCATATAGAAAGTCATAGGAAAAAATCGGGAAAATGACACAAATGGTCCATGAACTTTGTCCCAATATGTAATGTGATTCCTCAAATTTTAATTTGTGGAATGTGACACCTGGACTTTAGTTCGATGTGCAATGCCATCCCTACACTTTTAAGTTGTTCAATGTTATTTCCGAACTTTTGGTATGTGTTCAATAGTCCCTAGACTATATGAAAATATTGAATATTATTCCTAAACTTGAATTGATGGAAGGACAACATTAAATATTTTCATATAGTTGAGGGACTGAATTGAATATGTACCGAAAGCTCAAGCACCGCATTGAACAAATTAAAAATTCAGAGACCACATTATATATTGGGGTAAAGTTTATGGATAATATTGAATAAATTAAAAGTTCAAGGACCACATTATATATTCGGCCAAAGTTTATGGACCATTCGTGTCATTATCCCAAAAAAATATAGGTTTTTTCATAGTTCAAGCTCATAACTTTATTTCAGGCAAAAAAAAAATCGAATTTTTTCATAATTTCTTTTATTTTTAAAAATTCGAATAATTAATTATTTTTTATTTTCTTTTCCTTTTGCTCCTTCCACTACCACGATCGGCCGGCGACGGCCATAAGCAAGCTCAAGGCTCACCTGGCGACGGCCACAAGCAAGCTCGAGCTCACCGGCCTCGCCCGAGCTGCGAGCTCGCCTGGATCTGGCGAACCGTGAGCTTGCTGGCCTCAATGGAGCTCAAGTTGGCGAACTCCAACTCGTCGGCCTCGGCGAAGATTAGGCTTGCTTGGATCGGTTGAGCCTTGAGCTCGCCAGCCTTGGGTGAGGTTGAGGTGCGAGCTCAAAGGCAAGGTAGCAAGGCGATGAGGTGGAGGTTGCAAGTGTGAAGCGTGAGCTCGCTAGGCATGGAGAGGTTGGTGAGGCTCAAGCTCGCCTGGATCTGGCGAGCTCGGCCTCGTCTGAGGCCGGCCGTCACAAAGGCTGGCGACCGGTGAAGGGAAGAAGAAGGAAAAATAAAAAGAAAGAAAAGAAAAAGAAAAAAGAAAAAGAAAAAAGAAAAGAAAAAAAGAAAAAAAAGACAAAAAGAAAAGAAAAGAAAAGAAAATATAAAAATATTAAAAAGATGAACAATTTCTAGAAGTGTTTTCTCCTTCTTGAATTAGAGAATTCACTTTCGAGTTCGTCAGCAGATTTGCTGGTAGCCTCAAGGATTGGTGGAAAATCCTTTGAGCAAAAATCATGACTTTTTCATCCATTAAAGGTGAACGCTTGCATAACCGTACCGTCGTCTTGAAAAATGGATGGTCAACCCTCTGCCACACATTTTCATGAGAGAGAAAGAGACCTGTGTTTGGCTTGGAAATTTCCATGCGCTTGTGTTGGCGAAAGGAAAATTTTGTTGCTAGCTTTTGACCGTCCCTCATTTCCATAAAATGAATGTTCTCTTTGACCGGAAAATGTTTTCGTTGACTTATCATTTTTGGCGTATAAAATAGGTGAAAGTCCGAAAAACTAATTCTCGGAAAGCACTTTCCCTCAAACAAACGCATCCTTAAATTCGGAATTCTGAGCCCCCTAAAAAAAAAAACCCCAGAATATGAAGTGTTTATAACTTAAAGTTTTGAGAATGGAAATAAAAGATTATTTGATAATAGATGAAATTGATTGATGGATATGAGTAGCTTCCTAACAAACATAAAATTATGAGCGTATCATCATGTTATAATTACATAATTGATAAGATTTTAATTTTCATAAAGTATTTCTTTCATTAAACAAATTAAGTATCCCTTCCTCACTTAACACATCAAGTGATTTTTGGCTCATTAAATGTTATAGAGCACTTTGAATAACTTTGATTGCTGAAACTTTATATGGTTTATAGATAAAAGCAACTTCCGGCGTAGTAATCTTTACTTATTTGTAATGCACGGTTGGTGAAACTCTCACAAACAACTCTTTTTTTTTTTGGCCTTGCTAGCATAGTAATTTTTGGCCACTGTGAGAGTAATAATATATTGTGAATCATAAATTTTTGAAGGAGTGAACCCTACAACAATTTATGATTATTTTTTATATATTTTTTGTGATCCAGAACACGCGGTTGTTTTCACAGTATATTAAGGACTGTTACTTAATCATTTCTTTTTTCTTTTTTTCCCCTACATAAAAGGGTCGACTTGAATAGGGCAATGACTACATGAACGTATTTCCTTTTCATGCTTTCTAAAGGGTAAAAATCTTTATTTATTGTTTTCATGCTGAAAATTTGCCCCTTCATCGAATATTAACACGATTAAAGTCCATTTCCAAACTGTGTTTTGCATATCTGTGTCAAACACGATTAATCGGATTATGTTTTTGGTATTGTGAGAATCAATTTAGACAAATGGTGTGATTGATGCTTGGCTAGTCTGATGCGGTAGTTGGGATAGTACTCAAAACTGTTTGTGATCGACCTCACCCACCATATGAAGTTTTCGCATATAAAAAGGCCCTGCAGCCACGCAGATGGACTCGCAGAGAGAGAGAGAGAGAGAGAGAGAGAGAGAGAGGGGTCCGTACGAGGCTGAGAATATAACGGGAATATGAAGGACGAGGGTTTCCAATCCACGGCTAATGTTACTGTTATGAGCAAGAAGAAGGTGGCGAAGGAGAAGATATTGATATTCGGAGCGAGTGGATACCTGGGCAAGTTCATGGTCAAGGCCTCCCTTTCCATGGGCCACCCTACTTTTGCTTATGTCCGCTCCATCAATTCCGAACCTTCCAAGCAACGGTTGCTCCATGAATTCGAATCGATGAACGTTACCGTTGTCCAAGTACCTATGACCGAAATAATTTTCTCATTCATTTATTCATTATCTTTTGTGTGTGTGTGTCCATGTTTGTGTGTGAGACTTTCGAGTGTATATATATAGATACTTTGTTTTCTATGGTGTAGGGTGATTTGGAAGAGCATGAGAAGCTTGTGTCGCTGCTCCAGCGGGTTGATGTCGTCATCTCGACCCTCCCTGTCCCTCAACATCTCCAACAACTCAAGATCATCGATGCCATTAAAGAAGCCCCCAACATCCAGGTGAAATTAAATTAGCTAGTCATATCCTAATTAAATAGAATTCATATTGAATGATATATATGCTGCATGCAAGTGGCTCATGCTTAGTCCTCGTACATACTTATTAATGTGTGTGTATAATGTAAAGAGGTTTGTTCCGTCGGAGTACGGAAACGAAGTGGACAGGGTCAAAGGGGCGCTGCCGCCATTCGAAGCATTGCTGGAGAACAAGAGGAAGGTCAGGAGAGCGACCGAGGCTGCGGGGATTCCCTACACCTACGTCTCTGCCAACTCTTTCGCTGCTTACTTAATTTGTGGATTACTTGCTTCATCCCCGTGAGCAGTGCGATCATGTGGTCATTCATGGAACTGGCGATGCCAGAGGTACGGATATATGTAGGTATCTACTATACATATGTAGAAGATATATGCATAGTAGAGAGAGAGACTTCGTGTTAATCTTCTTTATAATGTATATGTCCCATTCCTCCTGTAATCTACATCGGTTACATGTACGTACAGCCGTCCTAAATTACGAGGAAGATGTGGCGTTCTACACGGTAAAGGCAGCGACGGATCCAAGAGTGGCGAACCGCGTGATCATATACCGACCTCCAGGGAACATTGTTTCCATGCTAGACTTGATTTCCATGTGGGAGAAAAAGACTGGACAGACTCTTAAAAAGATACACATTCCAGAGGAGGATGTGGTCAAGCTCACTCAAAGTAAGATTTGAGTTCTTCGGGAAAATTATCAAAAAATTCTTAAACCTATTGCAATTTTGTCAATTTAGTTATAAACATTATTTTCGTGCTAGTTGAGTCTTAAATCTTTTACATTTGTACCAATTCAGTCCATCCGGCGAATTTTGGTAAGTTGGCACTAATGTGGCACGACCAGCGCTGATGTGACATAGCTGGTGCCGACGTGGACATTTTTAATAATATTTTAATATTTTTCGAATTTTGTAATTGTTTTTTTTCCTTCCTTCTTCCTCTAGCGGCATTGGCTAGAATTGACTGAATTGGCAAGTCTCGCGCAGCGATAACGAGGCTCCCCTTGCCGACCCGGCAAGGTTGATCACGTTGGCCCACACCTCTGACTGGTCTCTCGGTTTGGTGACCGGCTAGAGGAAAAAGGAAGAAAAAAAAAGAAAGAGAAAGAAATGAAAAAAGCAAAAACAATTAAAAATTCAAAAATTTAAAATATTATAAAAAATGTTAATGTTAGCGCCGGCCGGCCAAATTGGCCGGATGGATTGAATTAACACAAATGTAAAAGATTTAGGACTCGATTGGCACGAAAAAAGGTTTATGACTGAATTGGCACAATTACAATAGATTTAGGACTTTTTTGTTAATTTTCCCGAGTTTTTCTATTAATTTGCTTCTCTATTGAGATCTCTCTGCACAATGTTAAAGATGCCATGATAGCTATTGCACATATCATTGAATCTTCGTGCCTAACACTATTCAGTGTTTTTACTGCTTTGACTATATCATGAGGACAAACGCAAGGTGCTTAATCGATTCATTTTGTGAGAGGATGTTTATGCGAGCGATTACATATTAAAATGTATCATTATTCGCCTACACTCATAGAGACTTAATCATGGGTAATGACTAATGACATCTCGCCAAGATCAAATATAAGCCTAGTCTACACGAATTCTGATGGTGGTACATAATAGGATCTCTCACATATTATATGTTGCGTGATACGTAGGCAATCGTTATAATTAGAAAGTAATCATCTCCTAATTTTTGTGGTTTGATTTACTGATCATCAGGTCTGCCATATCCGGACAACATACCGGTGGCGATACTTCACAACATATTCATAAAAGGAGAGCAGACGAGCTTTGAGTTGACGGAGGATGCTGTCGAGGCCTCCACATTGTCCGCTGACCATCCCTACACTTCGGTTGATTCTCTCCTCGACCTTTGCTTGCTCAATCCTCCCAAACCCAAGTTGGCCTCTTTTGCCTGATTCTTTTCATGTACGTGTGATCTACGGCTATTCTCTCATAGTTTGCCCCAAATATGTGTTTGCCCACCCCTACTCTATCACCCGTATGTACTTGATGATGTATCATAATAATGAGGATTTTCGTACCGTCTTAAGAAGCCGAATTTTACAAATCCTTTGTGAGTGTCTTGATCAGGGCTTATTTGGGGTACATCAGCCATGCCCACTCAGGTCAAGCACAAGTCGAACATAGTGCATGGGTGTTTTGGACTTTTCATGTTTTTGATAATTTTTAGCCTGTGCCATCTCAAGTATTTATAATGCCTACTCTTGTTAGAATAAATGACGCTTGTAAAGTTCTTTAGGAGGTTCAACAACTCAAACTCTCATATTCTATAGTTTCTTTTAATATACGGTGCTTGTACCGTAGATTAATATTATTGAGTAATATATTTTCTTACGGCCCGTTATTCGCCATCTATTTTTGTGTTCATTGCATGGTGACTCGTGGTTTGATGCGTGATGGCGACTATTTTGGAATTTGGATCGTTTTTCTTAGTAGCTTGGTGATGTTTAATTTCCTACCGTCGGTTCTGCCTCGACAAGGTTTCTCCATGAACAGCTTTTACATAAGCTAATTTATCCGGAAGTCCTCGAAATGGAGAGCCAAACTAATTATGCACAAGCCAATCGATTCAAAGTTGATGGAGAGCAGAATGCATCCCACACTTATATCTTGACATACAGTTGAAAGAATATTCCTAGAAGCATATATACCTTCCTCTGAAGTTCAAACATATATTTATTTAGAGATTGTGAGTTGTTGGAAAAATTGTCCAAAAAGTCTTAAACATTTTATACTTTTGCCAATTGAGTCCTAAATATTTTCACTTCTTACCAATTGAGTCCATCCGGCTAATTTTGACCGAAAATTATTGATGTGGACGTCGACCGTCCTCTGTGGTATCGTCGATGCTAACGTGAATAATTTTTAATAATTTTTTTGATTTTTTAATTAATTTTTTTAATTTCATTTTTATTTTTCTTTTCTTTTTTTTTTCATCTTCTTCTACCTTCGGTCGTTGGCCTCCTCAGTGGCCGGCAACCGACCATAGGGGAGAGCCGGCAAGGCTTGCCCTCGCTGGATTTGGTGAGGGCTGATCTTGTCAGCCACTGGCGAGGGTTGATCTCGTCATTCAAGCAAGGATTGCCTTGCAGTGCCTCATAGGGGTGAGGTCGCCGAGGCGAGTGAAGTCCCCTTGCCTGTATTTGGTGAGGGTTGACCTCGAGCAGGGCTCGCCCTCGCTAGATCCAGCAAAGTCGAACCTTGCCTGAGGCTAGCGAGGGTCGGCCTCGCCAAAAGTTGCTCTGTCGAGCCTCGCTCGAAGCTAGCGGGGCCAAACCTTCCCGGATTTGGCTAGGGCGAGCCTCGCTCGAGGCCAGCTAGGTCAACCCTCACTCGTCTTGGCGACCTCGCCTTTGCGAGGCGACCTTCACTCGGCTAGTGAGGTCAGTCCTCGCCAGATTTCAATGAGGGAGAGCCTCGCTGGTTCTCTCCTGTCGCTAGTCACTGGCCATCAAGGAGGCTTGCGACCAAAGGAAGAAGAAGAAAAAAAAACAAAGAAGAGAAATGATAAAAAGGAAAAAGAAAAAGAAATTAAAAAAATAATCTAAAAATAAAAAAAATAATAAAATTATTAAAAATGATCAATGTTAGCACCGGCAGTGCTATGTCAATGATTTCCGGTTAAAATTGGCTGGATATACTCAACTGGCAAAAAGTGAGAATGTTTAAGACTCAATCGGCAAAATTGAAAGGTTTATGACTGAGTTGAAAAAAATACAATAAATTTAAGAATTTTTAGACAATTTTTCCGTGAGTTGTTGTAGGGAGAGGCCTTGGACGTCCATGCTCCTACCTTTCACTTCTACCTTTTACTACGGCTTCACGTGCCAATTTTCACGCGTCACGTCAACAGTTTATTGAAAAATTAATTGAATTCCTATCAAAGTGCATTTGCGACAAACACAAAAAATTGAAGATTGAAATCATAGTGGAAAGACTGTGCATATTCCAGTTAAGTTTAGTTGCTATGAAGTATAGTTAGATGGCGAGAGCTTGATGGGAGAATTGGGCAACTACGCCGATGGCGATTACGGTTGGGCTTTTGGCATCAATGAAGGGAGAAGACAAGACAGTTATCTGAGTGGTGCTTTCGGCCATGATAAGATCTCGTCGTTTTGAGCATTTTTGCAGCTCTGATATCGCATAAGATTATGAATTCCAGAGTCAAATGATAAGTTTCGTTGCGTATTCACGCAAATGTATTTGCTTACAGAACAAAAAACAAAACAAAAGATAATCGACAACAAACAAACTAAGCATTTGTGGTTTAGTTTAATGGGTTGTTAGCTCAATCTCAAAGACCAGAAGAGTTTTGAAATGGGAGTTCCATGTCTGTATTACACATGAACAAAATCTGTTGTCGAAATCATCGAGACAAAGGCGACCCATTAAAGAAACAAAAGAAGAAGCACCTACATCATTTTGAAGGAAAAGTTCATAAATGAGGGACCAGTTTTGCATGTGACCTGACCTGTTGGACGAAAAGGAGAAAAGTTGGGATAACGATACAAATAGCCAATGTATTTTGGCCTAACGGATAATGTGATTCATGAATTTTAATTTATTCAATGTAAATCTTGAACTTTAATTCAATGTATAATGTTGTCTCTAAACTTTTAATTTACTTAATGTGATTTTTAAGTTTTTAATTTGCTAAATATGATTACTGAATTTTTTATAGATGTTCAATTTAGTTCCGGAATTATAAATATTGAACATGCAGTTAAGGGACTAATAAGTGTCATTTTTCCAAAAAAATTTCCATGGGACAGTAGTAAGAGAAGGACAAAAGTGTCATTTAACCAAAAAGGAAGTTGAAAACAGGGGGCACCGATGGTTTATTTTTTTGTTTTTGTTTGGTCAGATCACTGATGGTTTATTGATCGGGGGGAAAATTGGCAGAGAGATAAGTGATATGGATAGATAAGGCTCGCCACTCTTCTTCATCGTCATCGCCAGACCGAGACACAGGGGAAGAGGTATGGCAATGTCGAGAGGTGGTGGTGGCCTTCTTGGCTCCGCAGCTGCCCTCTCGGGTAGCCCTGTAGCTGGGACGTCGATGCGTGGTCATACGAATGTCGCCGTGTGGAGTTGTCCTCTTCCTCCTCCTTCTCGCCCCTGCGGCCTCCGGAAGCACTCCTCTTCCCTGTCTTCTCCTCCACCTTCTCCTCCCTTTGTGACGGCCGTGGCCGCCACCGACTCCTCCAGTCAGATCAGCCCGACCCAGGTATCTTCCCCTTCCCTTTCCCCGTTCTTGTTTTGATGGGTCGGAATCAAAATCGCGACTTGCTCATCACCTCTTGCTCTGCACTAGCAGCGGTCCGAATCTAAGAGTACCAAGTACCACTTCGTGGTTGCGAATGCGAAATTCATGTTGGACGAGGAGGAGCACTTCCAGGAGCTTCTCTTCGAGCGCCTCCGCAGCTATGGCGAGCGCAACAAGGAGCAGGACTTCTGGCTTGTCATCGAGCCCAAGTTCCTCGACAGCTTCCCCAATATCACCAAGCGATTGCGCCGGCCCGCTGTCGCGCTTGTCTCCACCGACGCTACCTGGATCACGTGAGTGCATTTTCAACTTTGAATTGCGAAACCCCTACCTTCCTGGGATTTTGCCTCGTGATGTAAGGTTACTGGAATCTGAATATTATAAGAACTTGGAATCGACGAAGGCCCAACTTCATCAATTTCATTGCAGCCAAACACGGCGAAGTGAAATGAGATTGCAGCCGAATTGAATCCCTTTCCTTCTATATTGGAAAAGCTGCCACTGTAATAATCCCGCGCTCGCCCCATTTTGGAACTTGGCTAGAGTGACGGGAAATTTGATTGCTTTTTGTCCTGTCGATTATCATATATTGAGTCCTTGAACTCTTCTCATGCAGACGCTGTGGCATGTAGAGGTAGCTTGTATCTATTTGCCTGTCCGTGATTCATTGTCGACTTGTTGTAGAGCTGATGGCCTAGTGGCTACCTCCATTTTCAAATGAATTTCTTTTTCTGCTAGGAAGATGCCTTGGTGATTACATGTTGAGTCCTTAAAACTCTTTAGATGTGGACATCATTTGAAGTGAGCATCCTATCTATTCAAATCATATTCTTTTTTGTAGAATATAGACATGATGGGTTCATGGCTTGTTGATTATGAATTAACCCCTTGAACTCTCTTGATACGGACATCATCTAGAGTTAGCATCCTAGACTGACAAGCACATCCATAGAACAATTTCGGTAAGGTGATCGTATGCATGATGGCAGTTAACATGGTCCACCCAATAAATGTTGTTGTAATAACAATATCTATTGTTATATATCTGGATATGCATTTTGAATTTTAGCATGGCATATTCAGATTGTTTGCTGCATTGTGCTGAGGACTCTCGAGGAGTAATGTGCTTGCATATGCTTCTTTTTCTTAGATGTATATCAGATGTCTTTAATGGCGCTGCTATACTTCTTTTGAGCTGAAAAAATATTCTCAAATGGCATTCCTTTATGTAACCTAGTAAGGCGGCAAGCTCGATTCTTACAGGCCTGGTCATACATCAATTGCAAATGATTGCATATAATGGTCTTCAGCATGAATGTTATAGAATAATCGTCTCTATATTGTTGCTCGCTGTCTTCATGTTATTTGGGTTTGATTCCGATAGCACTGCTTATCTATCGTTTCCCTTAGTTCGCACCTATGTAATATATCATTTTGCTTTTCCATGGTTTTGCCCATTTGATTTAGATGCCAGTACTTGTTGCTCTTTGTTTACTGGTAAGTCTTTCTTCTAAGATTAGTTATTCTCAAACGGTAAGGCCTATCTTTTGTAATTACTTGACAGGTTCATGAAGTTGAGGCTGGATAGAGTGTTGGCTGATAGCTATGAGGCAGATAGCCTAGAAGAGGCATTGGCTTCTAATCCCACCCAAGTAGAGTTTGCGAAGCCAGTGAATTGGGTCGCACCTTATCCAAAGTATGAATACGGATGGTGGGAGCCCTTTTTACCTGCGGGATGTAAAGAATCGACAGTGTAGTACTACTTTCTTGGCGTTGCCCTTTCGGCTTTTTTTTTTCTTCTTCTTCTTTTTAATTTAAAGCAGAGCTTGTTATTGTCGACAATATTATTTACTAGCAATTGGAGAGTTTTCAAGATGTCCGCATGTTTTTTGTTATTCCTTTTTCCGATTTTTAGTAGAACGGAAGAACATGAGATTTTCGAACATCCTGCAGGCTTCTAACTTAGGGGCCATAGTTTTTATCAAAATGAGGTGTTTGAGGTCGAATGCAATTATTTCTAACTGACTAGAGCATTAAATATATGAAAATATAATGTGTGAAATCAACATGTAAGATGATTCACTGATAGTATATAATGTTCCAAACATTAAGATGATTTAAAAAGATGTCCAATAAGATTCTCTTAGTTAACTTGAAAGTTGCCATATAACATGAGGCACGAGTTGGGTTTTTTTCCCCACTGCCAACTTGGTTCTCCTTTTCCTTGCTGAATCTGCAAGATAGAACGGCCAGGTTGCCAAATCCTCCCATTTCTAATGACTTCCATGCCAGTGGACCATGTTATCCTCTGAGGATTGCTATTTCCTAGTGGAGATGATGTTGAGCACATGCAGGTTGTGCGTCTGCTTTCTGACTTCAATTAGAAGAATACAACTCTTAAAGAGTCCTTTGGATCTGGAGGAAGTAGAGAGTTCAAGAACCGCCAGGGAGGTACCAAGGCAATGCAGATCGAGGCAATGCTATCCCCGTTGTCATAATTTACTAATGCTCTTCTTTAATGACTTGTGCTTGTGCATTGACAAAATTACTAAATGATACCGCATTTTTATCAATGTAATGTTGGTATGCAAACTTTTTATACTTGCTATTGTTAGAATATTTAAATTATAAATCACGCTTTCATCTAACATGTGAAATCTTTAGAACAGTTGGCAATTATGCTCCAATAAATCTGGGAATTTTTTGTTTTAGACCTAATGAGTTCTGTTTTTCAAGTTTCAAAGTGAATAACTCCCCTGTTATTCATTCTTCTCCTTTTCATCATTTAAAAAAAAAGTACAGTGCCATTAGTTGATATGTATATTTTTGCTCGAAAATCCAAATCATATACCTCTTTCCTTGTTCAAAACAGTCCACGCACTTTTTAAAAAGATATATTAAACAGTTAAATTGCTCCTCCCAAATACCAATGGGGACGTCGAAAAGAAAAATAGGTTGAGTTAATTACAAAACAGTCCGTATTAGCAAAATTTGTCATTAAAAAGTATGTGAAATATTTCAAATGACAAAAAGATTCAAGGATAATTTTCAATTTCTATCAAAATTTGAAGAGACTGTTGGTGATATTGTCCCATTGAAAAGAAAAGGAAAATGCCTACCACCAACATGAAAGAAAAGGAAAAACTTTATTAAAAATCCTAAACATTTATTCATCGGACACTAATATCTAAGCTTTTTTTTTTTTTCATTTCACCAACACCCCAAATGATTTAAAAATACATTTTGTCACGGTTTCATTAATAATTGCTGTTAAAAATCCACGTTGCAACATGCGTGGACAACGCCACTAAAGATTTTAAATAGCCATTTTGGACGAAATCGTAACTGAAGGTACTTTTAGATCAATGATATATGTTCGATAAAGTATCAATACCCCAAACAATTTAATGAGATACAAAAAAAAGTTTGGGGTATCGATATTTCACTGGACAAATTTGATAAAATTAACCTGAATTTATTTTCTTTGAATATATACCGAACAGCACAAGTGACATGTCTTTGGTTGATTTTCTAATTACCATTCAGAAAACAATGACAAAAAGTCTAGACAATGAGCCATTCTTGCATACTTTTAAGAAGGGGATAAGTGAACCAAAAGTCCTAAAATTTTATTGCGAAAGTGCAATTAAGTCTTAAATCAAAACCTAAAACTTGTCAAATTTGGTACCCATCAAGCACCAAGTCAGAAAAAAGCTTAAAAATTTGGAAAGAAAAAAAAGAAAGAGAGGAAAAAAGAAAAAGGATTAAGAATTAAAAAAAAATAAAAAGCTAATTTTTGCAAAAAAGAAAGAGGCAAGAGCACGGGCGGACGACGAGAGGGACTCCTCTTGAGCAGCTTCAATCCATTCTTTCTCAACTCCAATTCCCCTTCCGACCAAAAAAAGAAAAAAAAAACTCCAATTCCCTTTAAATAGCCGAATGTGTCCTACATAAATAATAAAAAGACACATGAACAATTACCGTTAAGTCAAATTAGACGGAATTAACTGAGTAACTTAATTGAACAAATTTGATAAGTTGGAGGATTCGGTTACACTTTTTAAAAATTTTAGGGTTCAATTACACTTTTGGGGCAAACTTGGGATTTTCGATAGATCTATTCCTAGGAGAAAACATGAGCGTCATTGATCTTAAATGATTAAGTTATGCGAATGGCCGTGAAATCCAGGGGTTGTAAGGTGGTGAGGTTCGGTGGGCTTCACTGCACCCGTGTATACAAGGAATTTTCCTGGACGCCACCCCGAGTCCGAAATAAAGACACGATGATATGAATAATGAAATACTACTTGACCGACCCATCACGATTCACAAGTCCGAATCATCATCGTGTATCATTTTTCGACACCAACCAAGTACTGCGCTTGGAGAGACCGCCTTGGTTGGCTCTGCTTCCTTCGACCTTCGTTTTGTGGGTGGCAGGATTTGGGAGTGGAGGTGAGAGAGGATGTCGGGCAGATTGCTGAAGAAAGTCCTGAAAGAACAAGAAGCGCAGCAGCTGCACCTGCCCCTGCCGTCGTCGGAGGACGAGGACTGTGATTCCCAGTCGCCCGATTCCAAGAAGAACCCCTTCGACCTCCTCGGCGACGAGGGCGACGACGAAAGCGACGACCAAGACGTCCCCGAAGCGGTTCGACCCCGTATTCCCTGTTCGCTTTTCTTTTCTTTTCTTTTCCCGTACGATGGAAATTCCCTGTTCTTATTGCATATAGCTTCAAAGCCACCCGGAAAGTCTAATTGGACACACCCCGCTCGCAATTTCTCTTGTCACCGGCGCAATCGGGGAATAAAGTCGATTCATTTTGGGACAAAAAAGACGAATTGACAATGTCCCTGGATTGGCCGGGCCTTGTTTTGGTGAATCTTTGACCTCCACATGTCTCCAGAACTAGAGTGATCCGAAATTTCTCATCTCGGATGTATTCTAACTGTGCTTCGATGCTCTTTCGGTTTTCAAGATAAATTTGATAAAGAGAGAATTAATTGCTTTTGAAGACGTGCTAGATTAGAGTGAATGTGTGGGCAGCGATTTTGGGCTTGCGGAATTCATCCAGAGATGGGGAGCAAAAGATGCATCCTAGGTAGAAGAAGGATGTGAAAGCAAACTGAGTGTTTCACTTTCATAACTGGGTTAGGCAGCGAGTAGGCAAAGAAGACATGCATCTTTCCTTTTTATTTTTTTATTTCACTCTATTCTAGTGAGGTTATTAGATGGCTTCTTTTTCAGGCTAGGTAGCTGGATGGGTTTGGTTACATGCTGATTGCCAGGACTTTTTAGGCATTCAAATCGCTTTGAATTGATCGGTTGGAAGACATTATTTGGGACAACTCAAAAGTTAAATGTTCTAATTTCCAAGATTTATTTTGTCACCATGCTGTGTTTCGTGAGTTCCTTATCTTTCGGGGCTTGTGAGGCAGTTTTGGCTTCCATTGGGGAATTTTATCAGGTTTTACGATAAATATCTGAAGCTGGATCAACATGATGACTTCATCTGTTATCAACAACCCAAGTAATCAGAAGACTGTCTTTTCTTATTCAGTATTTTGTTGTTCTAGGCCTTAGTACATTCTAGTGTGTACTTTACGATTATCTAAACACCATAGAAGTCGAAAAGGCTTCCATTTGTTCTTCTGCTATTTATCTTCACACATGACCACAATCTTGGTTAAGGACTCTTCCTTCTTAAATTTGCATGTCATGGCAAAGTTCCAATTTTCCATGGGTGCCCACGTGTATGTAAGGAGTTTAATAAGCACATTTAGTTATTGTATGTGATCCAATAAACGTCTGTGGGGCAGTTTTATTTGGATATCATGGTCATATGCAGTCAGCTCCGGCCTCTGTTACTGTCTGCCTGGAAGAATTCTCAACATCTATCAATAGTATTGGTAAAAGTATCATTTAGGTACTAATGGCATCTAAGACATTTCAATGTGTACCGATTGAAGACTAAGTAACTAATCATCAATTTAGCTACAGTTGTTGGAGACAACCTGCAGAGTCTTTATAACGTGAAGTCTGATAAGTCACAGATGATAGGTTTGTATGGGACATGCTATTTCACTTATTTCCTCATTGCAGTCATGTTTTAATTTTGTGGAGATTCATCCTTAACTCCTGCTTGAGTTTGGTCTGATCTATATTGTGTGCTTTCTGAGTGTGATATAGTTCTATTTTGTATTTGTATTTATCATCCTGTTTACAAACATTTTATCTGTCTAATAAGAGTGCTCTACCCGCAGGAATTTCAATCTGCTGCAGTTGACGCCCAACCAAGAGGAAACGCTGATGAACAGGAGAAAACTCTGCTAGGAAGCACTCTTGAGGTGGTTTCATCATCCAACCATAAACCAAGGAAAAAGAAGAAAAAGAGAGAAAAGAAGGAATCTTCACACCACAATGGACTTAAAAAATCCGCTGACTTTGACCAGATTCTGGAAAACTTATCGGTAGATGTAAAAAATGAAAATGAGCACAGAAGAGATCATCGAAGTGATATAAAAGAACAAGCAGTTTCTGTATTACAAGTGAATCAAAAGTACCTAAACGCTGAAATGGAGCTGCGAAGAATTTTTGGGTCTAAGGTTGTTAAGTCGTTTGAAAGTAGTCAAGTTCACAGTTCGAGACAAGCACGTGGGGCAAGACGTGGAAGCCATAATACTAGAAAGACAATACTTGTCACTCCATTGGACCATTGGCCTCGCTGGGATGGATCCTTATCCATGGAACTTTTGGAAGCAAGCGATGGGCACAACCACCTTAGGTAAGGATCATGTTTCAGTTTTTCTTGGTAATGTTTTTCCTAGTTTTTTCTGTGCATATGGTTCTTTTGGAGACTATGAGACTATTCATAATGAGTATCTGCTTCTTTGAATGATTGGAGGCTCCAATTTTGCCCCTGGGAGTTTGAGAATTTAATACCTGTATAGAATCGGGAATATATCTATCACAATGATAAATGATTGGCGGCCTATGCTTAATTTTCAAATATGAGTAATCTTCCTAGGGGAAGGTGTTCATCGACTTTGGTCAGTGTTTGGTTTCTGTGATTTTAGAGTCATGGACCTAAGCAGTGTCAAGGCTCATCCCTCGAGCATCTTGGTTTGGTTAGGCAGTACCTTAGGTTGGTAGCATCTATGGTGGTGGGTGACTTTTGAAATCTCACGTCAATGTGCCATTATGTACACTACTTAAGCGGGAGCACCGGCGATGTTAATACTAGCAGATGAGATTGTGAGAACCAAAGTCCTACCTTGTGGTACAGAATTTCATGGTATATGATTTTGAGATTCACCTCATTGAGTGGATGACATTGAATAAGACCTGTGGGACAAGCCTCGTGTTGAATTTGTTCTCAACAAGGGAGGTTTCTCATTTTGTAATTCGTTCAATAGTCTCTTGATGGTATGGTACCAATGCATGTGGGAACCATATGTGATCTCACCTTATTATATGGTACCAATGCTGTTTGGATTCTGTACATGGTGAAGCAAGCTCACTGTATATCCTCTACAAGCAATTATATGTGGGGACACTAAAGTGGATGTGCACATTAAGGATGCTTGATATCCTTCTTTGATATAGGAGATCTTTTCATGTTGTACTAAATCAACTTATTGACTCTTTCCTTCAGTCATGTTTAGATGGACTGGTAGGAGTTCCATAGACATGGCTGGAGTATTTGCCAACATGTGCTGTATGCTTCTTTTAGTTGACAATTTACCAACAGTTTGGCTTTATATTGTATCTTTAAGCTTGTTTATATTTTTTTGCACAATAAGCACTGACATTCTTAAATATTTAAATGTGTAACAGATATGTCCAGTCATCATCTCATGTTCAAGCTCACAGGGCATTCGAAGCTGACAAAGCTATTCATGATTTTAATGCCGTAGCAAGTGTTCTGTTATACCATCCTTATCACTTGGAATCACTTTTGACAATCGCTGAATACTTTAAAATTGTTGGTGAGCATCAAACGGCAGCAGATGCCATTGGCAAGTGCTTATATGCCCTGGAATGCGCGTGGCATCCTCTGTTTCCTCCATGGCAGGGTAATATCCAATTGAAATACGACCACGAGACAAACCGGCCTCTATTTAAGACACTTTTCATACACATGAACAATTTGGAAAGGCGAGGCTGTCATCGATCTGCATTAGAAGTTTGCAAGCTACTGCTTTCATTGGACATAGAAGATCCTATGGGGGCTATGTTCTGTGTTGACTACTTTGCCCTGAGGACAGAAGAATATTCGTGGTTAGAAGACTTCTCTGAAAAATATAATAGCGACAACTCTTTATGGTTGTTTCCAAATTTTTCATTTTCTCTTGCCATCTGCCGCTTCTATCTTGAGCAAGAGGATCTTCAAAAAGATGTGCTTGATAATGATGCAAAGGCGTCATCGGTTGATCTTCTGAAGCAGGCGCTTATGCTTCATCCATCAGTGTTGAAGAAACTGGTAACAAAGGTTCCTCTGAAGGACCAGTTTTGGTTAAAAACAGTCAAACATCGGTTCTTTCGATCAGAGCATATGGGAGTACCATCCCTGGATCACCTTATTAATATATGCATAGAGAGGAATTATCTCATATGGAGATTTCCTGGTCTGCAAAAGTTGCTAAGGGACACTGTGGAGCTGGTGATTGAAACAGTAGAAACCAATAGAAGTGACGCAGAGGACTGGGCTTGTGTGAGGAAAGAAGCATTTTCCTCTACCAAAAATGAGTAAGCTTTCTATTTTGGCCTTGTACTAATTATTTTTCTATCCTTAGCCTTGATAATATTCCAATCACTGAATGGGACGATGAATGCTTACTTAATTTAAGTATAATGCTAAGATGCATTCAGATAACGTCAAATACTTTATAGAACGTCTGGATTTTGTTATCCTCTCATTTATGGTTTGTTCATCGATTAGCAGAGTTTGAGCATTTTGTTACATGTGACTTTTGTGTTGTTGCTAGTTATTGACAAGCGTGGCTTTTCTCTACTCTTTTTTCCTCCGTTTTGGGGACACAGGTACGGTCATCTCTTGGTTTCTGATTTTTCTGATTCCATGGCATCAATTTCTCCTGAAAACATGCAACAATTTATGGGTGAACCGGGGATGGGAGGTGGAGTACATGTTCAGGACCAAGTTGCCAATCCAGCCGGCGGTGCACGCGCAGTCCGCGATGTGGCTGACAGGAGTGCTTTGGCTGTCCTATTTGAGTCAATCCTGCCTTGGGTTAATTATGGTGGAGAAGATGGTGGTAGAGGTGACGATGCTGACCGCTTTAATGCAAATGCTCAGGACAAATCAAAATCGGGCCTGCCGGGTCGATCGGGTCAACCCGACCCGATCCGACGACCCGCCTTCTTCGCCCGACCTACCCAGAATTCAATGAACCCATAAGAAAAAACCAAATGAACCCGCCACTTCGTTAACCTTCTCTGGTCAAATAAACACGTATTTGACCTGAATGATAGCTGGAGAATCTCCAGCTGTCGTCGGAGATCGGTTTTAACCGATTAGAAGTCGGTTTTAAAGATCTTTGGGCGGGAATTTTGATCAACAAAAACAAAGAAAAAACTGAACATTGACAGAGGAGGTGTTCGAGAGAATTCCCAAGAGAAGAACGTGAGAGAAATAGCGAGGAAAGAGAGAAAACTAGAGAGAACGTGAGTTGAGGTTCCCCTAACCGAGCGATCGGCGCTTTTCCGGCCGGAAAAGTGCCAGCAAATTGGCTCAGGCAGTGAACCTCCTCACCTGAGACGACCGGTGATCGACTGATCACCATAGCCTGAAAACGAGCGTCGGCCGGCATGTCCAGAGCCCCTTTGGTGAAACTGAGACCACCACTTTGAAGCCGGAGTGTCAAGGAACTGATCCATAGGCGCTGCACATCTCAGAAATATCATTTGATCACTTAACGGGACAGGTAAAGATCGATACTAGTTAGGATTTTCCAGAATTCCAAAAAATATGATTTGATTCAATCATGTTGTTCTTGTGATTTTCTTTGCGATTTTGTATTCCTGGATGTGCAAAACTCGTTTCCAATCATTATGTGTGTTGTTTCATTGCATTTGGGGTGTAAAACTTGCATAAACCGAGTCGGCCATGCATGAAAACCACTTTGCCGAAGCTCGGAGGTCCTAGTCAGAGTGTCGCCGTGGCCTTAGGCCACTCAAGTCAGTCTTCTTTGATCACTTGTTTGATGTTTTGATAATCATTAGAACTGATTTAGACGGCTAGGGCGGTTAGTGTTAGGATTAGTATTTTGGAAAATCTTGCTTAGGATAGTTTGCAGGCTAGGTTATTTGGATCGGCTTTTCGTCGGCCGATGAAGGTCCAACGATGAATTGACAAGTTGAATATGGTAGCAGATGATGTAATATCAATGTAGAACCCAAAATCATGGTTGGAATCACACTGGAAGGTCGTTGGATCTCGATTCGAAGTCACGGCCATGAAAACACTGAACTTGAAATTGTGCACACCAAGTATTTGGCAAAATGCCTAGGAGAAAAATGTCCAAAATAGCGCAGTTTTGGTGTTGAGCTTGTCGGAGAAGACAACCGGCGACCGGCGAGACCAAGTTCGGCCAAGCCGAACCGGGTTGAATTGGGCTGGTTTGGTTTGTTTCCAAGCGGGAAATTTAAAAAAATATAATAAATATAAAAAAATTCATAAAAAATTAAAAATTAAAAAAATCAGAAAATATAAAAATTTTAGAAATTCGAAAAATTTTAGAAAAATATAAATTCACAGAAAAATAAAAATTTTCATAAAAATTCAAAAATTTTCAGAAAATTCATAAAAATTTAGAAAATTCAGAAAATACAAATAAAAAATGTTAAAAAATCTAAAAAAATTGGAAAATTCATGAAAATTTTCAGAAAATCATAAAAATCAATTCTCGGTTAATGAAATTCTCAGAAATTTAATTTTCGAAAAAATCAAAAATTTCAGAAAATTCACAGAATAGTTCAACAACACTGTGGCCAACCTTGGAAAGTGAAATTTGAATTTTTGGAAGTGCCCAAGTGGCATTTTTAAAAAATCTCAAATTCAGGGGTTATAACACTTAAAAAACCCTAAAACCCTAAAAAAATGCAAATCATGAAATGGATAAGCTTATAGGGCTTTATTAGGGTTTGGATGTTTTGATTGATTTTCATTTTTAGAAGACCATTTAGGATTGATTGATTTGATTGACATTGATTGCGCATTTAATTCTTGTTTGATTCTCCTGCGAATAGAATGGATAGAATTAGTGGGTAAGTCTCAGAAACTTGCATGACACGTTAGACATCGTATCGTTCTTAGGTACCGAAAGGGCGTTAGGGATCTCGATTTGGGATCATTAACGTAACCAAGTCCCCGTATTCAGAATCTCTAGTTCGTAGAATTGTGGTATTTCTCCCATACCCCTATTAGGTTTCTAGTTTACCTATCAATAATGACTAGTGGCGACTCCAAAATAAAACTTAGACTAAATAAGAAATTACCATTTGCTGTCATGTGAGGTATGGTCTGAGAGAGACCCTTACACGGAAATACCTCTTTAGCGCGCAAATCCCGAAAGTCCAAAAAAAAAAAAAGCGCGGCGCGACAGTTAGTCAAATAGATTAAAACATAATTGGGCAAAATAGGGAAAAAAATGAGAATTACCCTTTTGGGCAACTAATCATTTGCTTAATTCTTAAGGCATGTTTAATTGAGCACGTGTGTGACTGATTAGATGTATGTTAGGCTGAATTGCGATTAGCAATGTATGATTTGACGGGTAGTTTAGGATTGGGGATTAGGACTTAACTAAGCGCTAGTGAAATGCAAAGTGAATGTTAATTATCACTTAGTGATAATTAATCAATCCTATCTATGTGATATGGATGGGTAATCGAATTGCTTGGTTGAAATCAAATTTCCAAGCTCAATTCCTCATTTCTTGATTGTTTGTCAATTGTGTGAGTCTATTAATTCTTGATTCGAATGGTTGTATGAGCAATTGGACGTGATTGGCGATTGGAAGCGGCCGCCAAGAGTTCATATGGTGGACCATGGTGGTGATTAATGGTTGTATCTAGTTTAGTTTAGTGTAACCTTAGTTAGCATTAATTAGACTAGCTAGTTAATAAATTTAGGAGTTAGTAATCAAACTAACCTTGGCTTTAGCTAGAATAATTAGCAAATAATAATCCAATTAGACTTAGCATCACCTTTATTAATAATTGGTTAGCTTAGTCTAGATTAATTTTATCACCTAATAAGAATGACCAGATTTAGGTTCATCCTAATCTAATTCAATTTTAGGATAGTCTTTAAACTCAAGCTTATGGGGATCATGTCCCAAGGCTTATAACAAGGCATTGTTCGCCCGGCTTGGTATCAGATCAAGTTCACCCGGGGTTCATGTCCTGAGGCTTAAGAACATGACAATGTAATATTCATTGCTTGACATGTATTGGATTTTCTTTACCACACTTTATTTCGAGTTCTTCAATACTTGGGTGTTCATTTTAGCACTTTCAATAAATTGGTTGTTATTTTTCTTCCTAGAATGGTTAAGATGACCCTTAGGATCATAACCAACTCAAAAGAACATTTGCATGAACACTTAGCGACATTAAGACCTTTAGGATCATAATTGGTAAGAATTTGCTTGATCACTTAGATGAACAATTTGCATCAAGTTATAGATACCGAATGGCGCTAATTAGACGATTAGCATAATTAAGTCCCCAGACTCATTTGGTTGCGTAGAAAATGAAACAAAATTCCCGTGTCTCGTTTGGTTTCTAGCTGACCCCAAAAGGGTTAGTAGTGGTGACTTCTAAAATCCTTTAGGCTAAGTTGAAATTTAAAATGAAATCCAACGTCGTGCGGGGTATGACTTTGGAGAGCTTGCGCTTGTTCGAGAGCCGATGGCCCACCTTAGGCAATGCCCCTACACCTCATCCCTTGTTCCCCATACCGCATTGGAAAACTTTGGGAGGGTCGCGACAATTCAGAAGAAAATAAATACACCCAACTCTCAAATTTGTTTCCTTAATAACAAATGCAAAGCCTTAATGTAACGAAATTCAACAACCGATTCAACCTGATAATGAGGCGAGAACTTTCATTGTCGAGATTTGAGTTTTGCCAGCAAATGGGCGAGACCACGCACGTGACGTTCATTGTGCATGGCGGTGTATACCATTTGGGTTAAAAAAGTGTTCTTGCTTTCAGGGGGTTTTGCAGGCTCGAGTGGGTAGAAATGTCGACAGCCTCGACCTCAACCTCTACTATCAGTCCTTGCAGCTTGTTAGACAGTTTCAGGCTGAACGCACGAGGTATCAATCGACTTGACATGCGTTTTTGCCGAGAGAGGATCTTCAGAAGTTCCTTTGCGAAAGCTACGAAGGTAAACAACCCGAGGCTTTACAAACCAATGGACTGTTTTCTTTTCAACCCCTCGGCATCAACGACAGCGATAGCGGTTGGGATTACGTCCGAGTGGACCAATTAATTTTTGTTAAGTGATGGAAGCTGGAAGTGAATTTTGCTGTTGAGCACAGGGTGTTCATTCTTATTGTTGCCACATTGAATCGTGTAAAATGGGCTAAGAGTTTCCCTGCTTTTCCCGTCTGATCTTTCTTGCAGTAGCATATGCCAAGAAACAACGTGGGTAGGCAGACACGACAAATAAAGCGAACACCACTCGCTGTCCCTTCCCGTGCACCGCCCCACATGGGATTGTTCGCCATCATGACGTGTCGGACTTCCGTTGGCCTATCGCTTTGTCTTGCTCCCTGAGCGACCGTGAGCGGTGGTGGGCTGGGGAGCCCCCTCTCCTCTCCTCTCCTCGGGGCCCCCATCCGACGACGGCAACGGGGGGCCCTTTCTCATCAACCCTTGCGGCCATCGTGTGGCCGTGGTTGGTCCTTAACCTTTGTCCTTGCCCTCTCAAGTCATTTTGGCTTTTCCTTTCTTTTGGAAAGTACTGGATTTTGGATCGGAATCGTGAACAACGAGCGACCGACACGCTCACCGCACACTCGGCACACGGAGCACGGCGTGTCTGCGATTCCGAGCAACTTTTGGATGTCGTCAACATCCAGCGGGCTGTGATTCCGAGTCATGTTACGTTGTAACAGAAAATATCATTGACAGAAACCAAAAGGATTTTGGAGGAAAAATGTATTGTATTGATATGATTTGTATACTTGTACATTGATCTATTTATAATGTGAAAAATGAGAAAAAAAAAGGAAATAATATACAAGGATCATGACTTCTCATTTACCAAGCCAATTGTGGATCCTTTGGATCAATTAGTCAGTAATCGAGATTGGCGATACAATTAGAATCATATCATATCTCCAACAATATCAAATCATATTTTCAACACTCCCTCTCAAGCTGGTGGCCTATATATGTCGAGGACACCTATCTTGCTCAGTAGGTATGTATGTTGTCTTTGACACAGTGGCTTAGTGAAGATGTCTGCAAGTTGTTCCACAGTTCCAATTCCTTTTGTCACAAAGATCATTTCTCGAATCTTGTCCTGAATGAAATGACAATTAACTTCTATATGTTTTGTTCTCTCATGGAAGACTGGATTTCCCGCTAGTTTGAGTGTGGCATCATTATCACAATATAGTTCACTTGATCCATCAACTTGCACTCCAAGGTCCGACCTCGTAGCCAAACTATTTTGCAAACAGTTTTTGCCATGGCTCGATACTCTGATTCGGTTGATAATAATGTTACCGTTGACTGTTTTTTGAGCTTTCATGAAATTAATTATCTTCCCAATTTGATGCAAAAACCAGTGATGAATCTCCTGGTCATTGGGCAAGTAGCATAGACTGTGTCATAGTAAGTTGTTATCTTCATGTTGCAGTCACGAGACAAGCATATACCAAGTCCTGGGCATCCCTTTAAATATTTTACAACCATTAATGCTGCATTCATATGGGATTATTTCGGGCTATGCATGAATTGGCTATGTATTTGCACTGCACAACATATGTCAGGTCTTGTCATGTTAAAATTTATTAATTTTCCAACAAGCCGCTGATATGCCAATGGATCCTTGATAGATGAAGATGAACTCATATCATATTCATGTGATTTGCATCATGACAGTCCTGCTTCTGAAACAATTTCCAAGATGAGTTTGTGTTGACTAAGGTTAATTACTTTGTCAGATTGAGCAATTTCATTCCCAAGAAAATATTTGGGAGGTTTCAAATCCTTAATGTGGAAAGTTGAATGCAAATATTCTTTGAATTTCGCAACATGAGAGTCATTATTCCCCATGATAAGTATATAATCAACATATTTTAGCACATAAATTGATGAAGTACCTACAGTCCATGTGAATATGGCATAATCATATTTGGAATGCTGAAAACTTGCATTTGTTAGTGCAGCAGTGAACTTGGTATACCATTGCCTAGAAGCATGTTTAAGCCCATATAAGGATTTACGGAGACGACATACTCGATACTCCTTCTATCTATGTAAACCCTGCGGAAGTTTCATATAAATTTCTTCATCCAGATCCCCACGAAGAAATGCATTGTGCATATCCATCTGATGCAACGGCCAATTACGAATAGCGGCAATGGACAAGAAAGAACAGATAGTTACGTCTTTGGCAAAAGGAGAAAAGGTTTCATGATAATCAAAACCTTCTTGTTGTGTGAATTCTTTAGTTACCAAATGAGCCTTGTATCGTTCAATAGAACCATCCGCCTTGAATTTGGTTTTGTATACCCATTTATAGCCAATTGGCTTCCGATGTGGGGTAATGAAACAATATCCCAAGTGTGATTTTTCATGAGGGCGTTGAGTTCAGCCGCCATTGCATGTTGCCATCGAGGATTATGTGCTGCTTCATTATATGAAGATGGCTCTTGTTCTTCAAAAATACAACTAACGCAACACATATGTTCTGGCGAGAGTAGACTAAATGAGACATACGAAGATACAAGATATTATGTACCTTGAGAACTCAATGCAGAGCATATGTAGTCTTTGGTCCATGTAGGTGGACGAATATTACGTCCAAAACGTCGAGGTTACTTGGTTGTTACTTGTTCAGGTACTGAGGAGGATTCTTGAGCAAGTTGTGGTGGAGATGAAGCCACAATAGGTGAATGAATATCCTCAGATAATACTGGTGATTCATCTGCTTGACTTAAAGATTCTCTCATAACTGGCATAGATGGTTCTGGTGTGATAAGAACATATTGAGGAGTTATGGATAAATCATCATCGGATAAAAATTGACGGCGGTCGGATGATGAGGAGGATGAAGATATCTTCTTCTGAAAAGGGAATACATCCTCATGAAATATAACATCCCTGCTTATAAAGAAATATCTTGTCGAGATCTCCATAACTCGGTATCCCTTCTGAAGAAAAGGATATCCCATGGAAATACATTGAATGGCACAGGGATCCATTTGATCCCGAGGGCCTACAGTTGTTACATAACATAAATAGCTAAATACCTTAAGATGATCAATTTCTGGCTATTTCCTGTAAAGCATCTCAAAAGGGGTCCGACCTTCAAGAATTCGAGTTGGCATGCGATTAATCAAATAGGCTGCCGCGACCACACAATCTCCCCAAAAATTTTCCGGCATGGAGGCTTGGTATTTTAATGCTTGGGCTACTTCCAAAAGATGTCTATGCTTGCGTTCAACAATTTCATTTTGTTGTGAAGTATAGGTGCAAGAACTTTCATGAAGTATCCCATGAGAAGATAGAAATGATATGCAATCAGACGTAAAGAATTCAAGCCCTTTATCTGTACGAATTTTTTGGATAGATTTTTCAAATTGATTTCTAATCATAGAAAGGAAATTCGACAAATGAGAAAAGGTTTGGCTTTTGGATTGCATAAGGAAGACCCAAGTGGCACGTGTATAATCATCCGCAATCGTGAGAAAAAATCGGGATCCATCACGATGAGGGGTATGATAAGGACCCTAGATGTCCATATGGAGTAACAAAAAAGCACTGTTAGCTCGGGATGTACTAATCAGAAAAGATACTCGAGACTGTTTAGCTAAAGGACATATTGGACATTTTGGATAAGGAAAACATGCACTATGACCCAAACGGTGATAAAAAAGGAGATTTTATTACGAATGGTAGCATTACAAGAAATGCCCTTATTCAATGAATCTAAATATCTTGGAGAATCAATCCAGAAATATAGTCCTTGTGCAACATTACCCAAACCCATTGGTTTGCCAGTCGATTGGTCCTGAAAGAAGCAGTTTTCGAAATTGAATATGGCATGACAATAATTATCCTCGAAGACTTTTGAGATAGAAAGAAGGTCGAATTCAAAGTCAGGAATATATAGGACATTTTTTAGGATAAAATTTGGATCAAGATCATCGGTGCCAATTTTAGTAACATAGGTGATAGTCCCATTTGGAAGACGTACTGACACAAAAGATTATCGATCTTTGTGAAAATGGGAAAATAAATGCTCATTGCAAATTATATGGTCACTGGTCCCTAAATCGATTATCCATTCATCACCTAAAATTGAATTTGCCTTGTAAAGAAAAGTACCTGAGAAACTTGCATTTTTGTCACTGGTCTTCAGTTGACTCAGAATTTTCATAATATTTTGATAATGATCTTGAGTAATTGTTTCATGTGCCCCATCAATTCTTTGTGCGGAAACTTGATAAGAGGAAAATTCCTTCTCTTTTTTTGTCTTTATCATTTGGTTTCCCATGTAATTTCCAGCATGTATCAACAATATGGTGTGGACACTTGCAATACTCACATTATTTATTTTTGAATTTAGAATTTTGCCCACTGTCGCGACCTAAAAAAAAATCGGGTTTCGATCTTAGGCTAATGGATTACTAGATCAATTAAATTAACTAACCTAGCTCGAGTTCTCCCAAACTCTACCAAATCGCAACTTAGGTCCAATTGTGAGTATGCAAATATTTTCAACGGGAGTCGCCACTAATCATTTAGAGTAGGTTGATTAGAAACCTACATAAAATAGCGGGAGTGCTATTTTATTTCTACGAACCAGAAATCATAAATTCGGGGACTTGGTTACGTTAGATTCCCTAACGCCCTCTCGGTACCAATTTCGAGAAAAATACTCAATGTGACAATTTTGATAAATCCTAACTTAGAGTTCAAAAGGGCAGAAATTTCTTTTTGATTTTTATTTATTTAAATGAAAGCTAACCTATATGTAATGACGTGCAAAAATTGACATGCGATTAATGTAACCTAACATGCAAACTATATGTCATGCGACGACGTGACCTATTTCTAATGACGGGCATATTTTTTTTGTATTTTTCCAATGAAATTCGGAATTAAAATGCCAATTATCTAAACATGTAATTTTAAACTAAAGAAATTGACCTATTCTAAAGCAATCTTTTTTGGTATTTTTTTTTATCGAAATTCGAAATTAAAATCAAGTAAAAAAATATAACCGCGAAATCTTTCGAATTAAGTTTCGATCTGAAGCCTAACAGATCGACCCTAAAATTTGAAATACCCGCTATGGAAATAATTCTATCTAAAGCCTAATAGATAGATTTATTTCCATGTGTGCGGTTGCGGATTAAGAAATTTTCCTAATCGATCACATTTTGAAAAATTCGATATCTTAAATATATTGGATATGTTCAAAAGATTTTGAAAATTCTAAATTCTATCCAAATTTGACAAGTAATAGATATCTAAGATTTCAAAAAAAGGAAATAAATCCTAATTGAAATATTGCCTATTATCTAAATATGCAGAATTAGATATCAATAAGCACAAATTAGGCAACAAAATATTCAAATTAAATCGGGATAAGATAATTACCTGATTTGCGGATTTCTTTCCTAATTTGAACTTGCAGCGGATCGGGATTGCGGATCGGGATGGTGACCGTGGGACGGACACTCTCGTCACCCGATAGCTTTTTGTTCTTAATGATGCCCTTGTCTTGTGTACCGTCTCTTTCTTTTTGTGCGGGCGCTGGTCTCCTCCTACACTCCACTTAGCAATTCAATAAGAAAGAATGGAACGTGATTAGAATTGTTTGGAACCTGGGTCAGAAAGTGGTGAGCGATACGAACGATGGAGCTACGTAAAAAACATTCGCCAGTATTGCTACTTGGAGACTTAATGACGAGTTCTTCGCTGGAGGTTCGATCGGTCACGGCGACAAGGTGTTGGGCTGTTGGAATGCCGATGATTTGTAGCTGGTCATGGACAAATGCGCCGGTAAACAGATCACTCCACGAACACGTTGAACTGGAGTAGCACGGCGACTAGGAAAACTTGTTGATGTTGGTGTCGAAACTATCACCAATACTGGATCGATGCAAGTGGGACACTTGGAAACGTCAAAGCAGCATGACAGTGAGACATAGCTTCAGAGCCATCAATATGGATGTGAGAGAGAGGCCTCTCTCTCTTCCTCTCTATTGTGGCCGATTCCCTCAGTATTGTGGCCGCGGGTTTGAATTGTGAACGAAGCCCTCTGTGTATGTCCCTCTCTATGTTGCTGCTTCTCTCAATGTTTTTATGAATTGGATGCCCCCCGAGAGAATCCTCATTGAATGTATTTATAGGCAAATTTTAGGTTTTTTTTGCTTGCAATTATTTCCTATTTTGATTCAAAGAAAATATTGCAATATCTCTGTGATAATATCAATTCATTCAATTTGAATCGTGATAATATCAAGATTAACAAATCAATATTTTTCAACTCGACATTTTCCAACGAAAATTTTAGCTCTTATAATGTTCATGAGCTTGGCCAAGAATTTTCTTGAACGCGGGCTTAGTCCGATTTCATTAAGTTCAGAGCCGTTCACTCGAGTCCATCCACCGTTAGTCCAATGCAGATGCAACTATATGAGCCCATGCAAATGCTTCTAATATCTACATGCATTTTAATTAATATTTTTTCCTAGAGATTAGGATTGATCCCTAATTTTTTATGCGAAAATTAACTAACTAAGTCGCCAAAATTTAGGTGTCAACAGCTGCCCCTCTTTGAGTGAAGACTTGCAGAGATTTCGCTCAAAGACTGAAACCTAAATTTAAACTATGCAAAATGATGAATGATTTTTTTTTTCAAATGCAATGATGCGTGGTATGCAAACAATAAGGAACGTATGCTAAGGCTTCTCACTTCGTATAGAGCAGTGAAAGAGCCTTACATACGGATCGTACAAAAAGCGTCCAAGTGAGGGAAAGCTTTATAATGCTATGAGCTCCCTCGATCTCCAAATTTCTAGTCCACTGGAAGTAAGGTTCATAAGGTACTGGATTGCCTATATGTTACCTGTAATTTCCTGCAGATGCGAAATAGCGCATGATATGAAGAAAGAATGGGATGTGTTGCCTATACCACTGGGCAATCACGAAAAGGATCATGCCACCTCTTCCATTGGGTGAGCATGAAATGGGGTGTGCTTCGTACTCCACTTAGCAACATCAAGAAAGGAATTATGTCGCCTGTCCTACTGGGCGAACATGAAATGGGGTGCGCCGCGTACTCCACTTAGCAACACCAAGAGAGAAATTATGTCGCCTGTCCTACTGAGCGAACATGAAATGAGATGCGCCGCGTACTCCACTTAGCAACACCAAGAGAGAAATTATGTTGCATATCCTACTGGGCGAACATGAAAATACGGTGTGCCGCGTACTCCACTTAGCAACACCAAATGTCACCTGTTTCACTTGGTGAACATATGAGAAAGATAATTTCTCCTATTCCGGAGAAAAAAACAATGAAAAATAATTAGCAGACGTACCTGAATTCTTCTTATGACGGAGCCAATGGCATCGCTCCTGTTTTTACCTGAGAAAAGGTTAAAATAACAAATGCGCAGAGGCAAAGAAAATATAATTCATGAATCTGCTTGCATTACCAAGCTTTACTAGGGAATTTATTAATAAGAACAACCATTTCGTCCTTTTGACATTTTGATCATATTAAATGAGAGACCTTTAATCAGAAAGGACTTTCCACTCACTCTCAATGAAAGGCTTTTGACTCGACCTTTGATGCGGGTATAAGAATCACTCAAACTCTCTTCATCGTACTTGACAAGGGTTCGGATATTCTCAAAATCAGTATGACTTGGCCAATCTGAGAGGTCTTTATAAGGACTAAAACGTGAGATTGGCCAATGGCTTAGCAAAAGGGACTCTTCGAGTCGAGGCTATTGAAAGAATTGATACCACTAGCTGTTCTGGGTTTACAAGTCAGGAATGCTGCAAAAAATGAGATAGAAAAATCTTGCTCACACTTCTTCGAGCAACATTTATGAGCATTTAAAATTCTACGTTAACTCAAGTGCCCTATTCTGAAGAGACTTTAGTAATGGTTGTAACGTGGGCTCGGGTAGGCTTGAAATGAATGGCCTATTTCCATCAAAAGGGGTATTATAAACATGGAGATTGGTGATCATCCCATCTAGCAATTGCTCAATAACTGAACCTTCAAATGGTCTTTCCCTTGAAGAATGATCTTGCATATCGACTCAGTTCTTGCTGAAGCTTTTCTCTCTCTTTTTCCTCTTTTTTTTTTTTTGAGAGAGAGAGATTTTCTTTTCTTCAAGAGATTTTTCCGAGAGAGAGAACTTCGATTTGATGGAGTCCTTTTGCATCCTTTCTGATGAATTTTCTTTCGAGCTCCCATTTACCCCAAGTCACCTTGAACTTGTCTTGAGATGATTTCATTTATTTATCACAAGAATGATCACTAATTGGGTTGAAATGAATTCATCGCTCAAATTGGGTATGCAAAGGATATAATGTATAGGGATATAGAAAGAAATGCTCTTCGTCATATCTAAGGCACTCGAGCTAACACAAAACTTGCATGCAATAAATATACTTGAAGATTGATGTAAGTGAAAGCAAGAAAATTCTAACCATTTTGAACTTTCTAAGAAATTGCCCTGGTATGGGATTGTTCCTGACAGGGGTAAGAAATGAAACTCTGTTCAAAGGGGTTAAGCAAATGATCACCTGTAGTGTTTAGATAGAGGAAATGAATGCCTCTCATCATTTTGGTCGTCATACTTTTTATGAGATAATCCTTTACCTTGTTAGCACGGAATTTTCACTCAACTTGCATTAGGGACTATTATTCAGGACGTGTATGGAAATGTCTTGCCTTTCATCGTCTTGAAGTCTCTCATGCAATATGATCGCTTCATTAGGACAGAAACAAATTGTCAAATCAAAAGCCTTCCTTAAACAAAACTTAGTAACATCAATTGATTCATAAAATTCAACTTGATACTTGATAGAAACAAAGTCAGAATGAGTACAAATCAAGTGTAATATTTCTTCACAGAATCAGAATTAACTGGACTGAAAAAAATACGACCATCTATCTCGGCCAAAATCAAAGCACCTCCTGGAAGGACTTTCTTCATAATGTACGGGCCGCCATAGTTTGGAGTAAATTTTCCTTCTGCAAGAGGAACTATCGGCAATAACTTCTGCAGGACAAGGTCACCTACCTGAAAATGTCGAGGCTTGACTTTCTTGTTGAAAGATTTAGCAACTCGTTGTTGATAGCACTGGCCATGACATAGAGCTCTAAGCCTTCTCTCGTCAATCATGTTCAACTGGTCTAATCTCTGTTGGATCCAATCTGCTTCTGACAATTGTACCTGTGAAAGAATACGCAACGAAGGAATTTCAACCTCAACAGGTAGCACTACTTCCATATCGTATACAAGAGAATATGGAGTTGCCCCTGTAGATGTCCGGATAGAAGTCCGATATGCCATAAGCGCAAAAGGTAATCTCTCATGCCAATCACGATAGTTCTCAGCTATTTTAGCCAAAATTTTCTTGATATTCTTGTTGGCTGCTTCGATCGCCCCGTTCATCTGCGGACGATATAGAGAGGAATTCAGATGCTTGATCTTGAATTCTTTGAACAGTTCATCCACCAATTTATTATTCAGATTTGACCCATTGTCAGTAATTATAGCCTCAGGTGCACCATATCGAGCAATGATGTCCCGACGAATGAACTTCACCACAACCCGGGCCGTCACTATCGTATAAGACATGGCTTCGATCCACTTCAAAAAGAAATCGATAGCGACCAACATAAACCGATGCCCATACGATACTTTAGGATTAATTGGGCCAATCATATCAATGTCCTACATAGAAAATGGCCATGGTTCAAACATTTGATGCAATTCATTCGGAGGAGTTTTAATCTTGTCACCATAGATCTGACATTTGTGACAACTTCGGACATGCTGAATGCAATCACTCTCTAAAGTGAGCCAGTAATAACCATCCTCGTTATCTTCCTTGCTAGCATATGACCATTCATGTGCGGACCACATACTCCCTCATGTACTTCTAGCATCAAATGAACAGCCTCGGTTGAATCAACACACCTTAATAAAACCGAATCATAGGACCGTTTGTATAAGCATTCCCCGCTCAAGAAGAACTTCGACGCCATTTTCCTGATATACTTTTGGTCAGATGCAGTACTTTTCTTAGGAAACTCTTGTGTTTGAAGATATGCCTTGATATCATGATACCACGGCTTGCCGTCAGGCTCTTCTGTCGTGGCCATACAATAAGCCGGTTTCTGTAAGACCTCTATCTTCAAAGGTTCAACTTCTAAACCACTTGTCACTCGTAGCATTGCCGATAACGTAGCCAGAGCATCGGCAAAACTGTTTTGAGTCCCTGGCAAGTATTCAAACGAAATGTCTTCAAACTCTTCCACCAACTCCTCTAAATAGACGTGATAGGGCTGCAACTTAGTATCTCTAGTTTGCCATTTGCCGACGGTTTGAAGAATAATGAGGGCTGAATCCCCGAACACCTTAAGTCGAGCTACTCCCATTTCGATAGCAGCTTGTAACCCGAGGATGCATGCTTCATGTTTAGCGATATTGTTCGTGCAGGGAAATATCAGTTTCGCCGTGACCGGATAATGTTGTCTGCCTGGGGATATTAAGACTGCCCCGATACCTAACCCTGACAAGTTTACGGCCCCATCAAAGTACATGGTCCATACATACTCATCAATTGGCATGATTCTATCCTCTAGCGAATCCAGATCCTCATTTTTCCCAGGATTTTCGGCCAAGACATCATCAATTACTCGTCCTTTGACTGATTTCTGAAACATGAATTGAACATTAAATTCTAAGATGAGAATCTTCTATTTTGCCAGTTTTCCAACCAAAGCGGGTTGATTGAGCAAGTATTTGATTGGATCACACTCTGTTACAAGCAATATCTGATAGTGCAAAGTGTATTGCCTCAATTTATGTAGCACCCAGACCAGTGCTGCGCACGTTCTTTTTACCTCGAAATAGTTCATCTCAGAGGCGGTGAACTTCTTATTCAAATAATAAATCGCACGTTTTTTTCTATCCTCTTCACCTTTCTGAGCAAGCATGGCACCTAAGGACTCACTGTGGATTGTGAGGTATAGGATCAGAGGTTGCCCCGGCGTTGGTGGAACAAACACCGGCGGATTCATCAAGTAGTGATTAATCTTGTCGAACGCTAGTTCACACTCTTGATCGCATCTAACCAGCGCATTCTTCTTGAGGAGTTTAAAGAAAGGCTTCACTGTCTCAGATAGCTGAGAAATAAATCTGGCTATATAGTTCAGTCTACCCATTAAGCTACGAACTTCCTTCACCGAAGAGGGAGATTTTATTTCACAAATGGCCTTCACTTTCGACGGGTCAATCTCAATCCCTTTGTTGCTAACAATGAAGCCAAGTAATTTGCCAGAGGCTGCCCCGAACACGCATTTTGTCAGATTGAGGCGTAATTTGAACTTGCGAAGCCTGTCGAATAATTTCGTCAAGGTTTCTATGTGATTTTCTCCACGCCGAGTCTTTGCAATCATGCCGTCAACATAGACCTCGATCTCATTATGCATCATATCATGGAACAACGTAACCATTGCCCGCTGGTAAGTTGCCCCAGCATTTTTGAGACCGAAGGGCATCACTTTGTAATGAAATGTCCCCCATGGAGTGGTAAATGCCGTTTTCAACTTATCATCTTCGTTCATCAAGATCTGGTTATAACCTGAGAAACCATCCATGAAGGAGAATAATTCGAACCTAGCTATACTGTCCACAAGCACATCAATGTGCGGGAGTGAAAAATCATCTTTGGGACTAGCTTTGTTCAGATCTCGATAGTCAACACACACTCGAACCCGACCGTCTTTTTTAACACCGGGACTATATTAGCCACCCATTCTGAGTATTGGGTAGTCTCAATAAATCCCACGTCAAGAAGTTTCATGATCTCTTCCTTGATCTTCTTTGCCAGTTCTGGCTTAGCTCTTCGCGGCCTTTGCTTCACAGGTTCAACTAAAGGATTAGTCGGTAGACAATGTTCGACGATCAATCGATCAAGACCCGGCATGTTAGCATAAGACCAGGCAAAGATGTCTTGATAATCCTTCAACAACTGGGTCAAGCGTTTGGCCACATCTTGAGGAAGACATGCCCCAATCTTCACCTCTCTAGGATTCTCCGTGTCGCCAAGGTTGATCACCACAGTTTCTTCGGTAGTTAGAGGCTTAGATTTCTCATGGATTTTCAAGTTTCGTCGTATCTCTTCATCATTTGGATTAGAATCATCTGAGTCATCAGACTAACTTGCATCACATATATGAGGATCCACGATTCCCATCCCTTCGCATGCCTCGAGATTAGTCCTGAAACATGAAAGAAAGGGATAAAAAAGACAAGAGAGGGCTTGACTACTGCAATTTTCGAAAATTGTTCTTTGCTTTTTGAAATTCATTTTGCTTTCGAAGACCTCGAAACGAGAATTCTTGAGAAGCCCAACCCTCAGTTCTTATCGTAGATGACAAATTTTTCAATCGTTGGTTATCGTCATCGGGTTGGTTTGGGGCACTTCAACAAGATTCAAAATGATAAAAACCGCTGTAATTTTATTGATATTGAATCAATGAATTACATCTTATTGGATTGAAAAACCTAAGTGCAACATGAATTGAAAAAAAGCAATAAAGATTCCCACGCAGGGGAGATACGAAAACTAGAAATGATGACTCTTGAGGGCCCGCGCCCATCCCTTCAAGTGGTCCTTTAGTGATTGCACCAATGGAAGTCTCAGCAAACCAACCAGTGAGGTAGGATATACCGTCATTAAAGTCAAAGTCCACCACCCTCAACTCCGGCTTCTTGAAAATACAGGGTGGCTGGTCATCCTCGGAATCGTCAGACAGACTGACCAAAATCGCTTTACTGTGCCTCTTAGGTGGTTCAGTTAGAGCTTGTGGCGACTCAGGAAAGATAAGCCCAAGATCATCCTCAGTCGGGCTCAGCTTTAAATTTTCATATCCCCCCACTACCCCAGCCGAGTGAAAGATGTGGTCAATGGGAGGTGGTAAGGGACTTCGACCTCTGCAACCGTCGTTGCTTTGTTCGCGGCTTACGGGCCCATGATATCCCAAACCAGTCTTGTGGTATTGTCCATTTGTCTCAATCGGGGCATGAATGCCTTGGCCTTCCTTTCCAAGACCCTGACCTGGCTCAAAACCATTACCGACCATGACCTTGGCCACCATGATAGCTGCTTTAGAAACTTCAGCAACGGGCAATGGCATATCTGAGGAAGCCTGAACAACTTCAACTATCTCAAATGAATGATAGCTATCCTCTTCAACATTATCAGGCTCTACGTATGGGATCGATGTTGCATTGAAGATTTGATGATCTTCCTCCCCATAAATTGTAACCAATTTTGCTTTAGCCACGAACTTGATTTTCTGATGCAAACTGGAGGGCACTGCGCCTGCATTGTGGATCCATGGCCGTCCCAGCAAGAAATTAAAAGCAGAAGGGATATCCAGCACTTGGAAAAGAATATCGAACACCGATGGTCCAATTTGCAGCGCTAAGTTAATCTGGCTTACCACATCCTTCTTCACTCCGTCAAAGGCTCGAACAGAAGTCTTGGCTGCTTGCATGGTAGACGGGGGAATGCCTAGCCTTTTCAAAGTAGCCAACAGACATAAATTCAAAGCTGACCCGTTATCAACAAGCACCCTAGCCATGTGAGTCTTTTTGTACTTCACCGATATGTGAAGCGCCTTATTATGACCACGTCCTTCAACTGGGATTTCCTCATCAGAAAATGCTACTTGATCTTTGAGGAGGATCGCCCAGACAAACTCTTCTAGCTTATCCTCTTCAATAGTCTCGGGCACATAAATCTCACTCAAAACCTTCATTAGAGCACTCCGATGCTTATATGATGTCTGGAGAAGTTCCAACAACAAGACTTGTGCAGGTAACTTTCTCAGCTGATCAACCACGTTATATTCACTAGCCTTTATCACAGCTAGGAATTCCTTCGCTTCTTTCTCTGCCACTGGCTTGGCCGGTTGATTATCAGCGTAAGTCCGCCCTGACCTTGTTATCAGGTCAACGTCGTATGACCATGGAACCATCTTGTCACTTTCATAAGCATAGGGCTGAGGTGATGCCAGGATCAATACTTCCGGAGTATTGGGTATAATGATTCCGAGGTCATCGTCAGAGGCGTCCTCGAGAGCTGGCATGTCGGGATCAAACTTCGCTTATTCATCGGTCATCCTTGCAAGTTCTTCATTCTAATTAGTGATGACTTGAGATATAGCGGCCACTACCCCGAATTCATCCATTGTCCCAATCATTCCCTTTCTCACTAACTCATTCACTTTCTTTTCTATCTCACCGAGTGACGCCACCTCACCAGTCGAAACATAACCAGCTTGGATTAAAGCATCGAACATATCTTCGAGAGGGACCCTGAAGCCTTGAACCTGCTTGACTCCCGGACCAAGGACAACATTTGCACTGCTCGAATGATCAGGGAGTGGATTGTTCTGCACATTGGGCTTACCGGCTGGTTGTAGCGCAAATGCTCCAGTCTCGAGTAGATCCTGCACTCGATGTTTGAGTACTTGGCAATCATCTGTCGAATGCCCAACTTCACCTCTATGATAATCGCATTTCTTCGACGGATCATACCTTGCATAGCCAGTAGCATTAGATCTTTGTGGCTCTGAATTCAGCAAGTTCTTCTTCCTTAGCACCGCCAGTACCTGGGATAACGTCCCAGGAAGTGGAGTAAACTGGCGAGTTTTGCGCTGCTGGCGTGAGTCCTGCTGGCCTTGCCGCCCATAAGAGGTTGTCTGCTAGGTGCTAAATTGTAGCTTCGAGGCCTGAGCTGGCGTCTTCTGTACATAGGTCATGTTGACTTCGGGCACATGCTTTTTGTCCTTCTTACTAGTAAATCTCTTATCTGATGAACCTGACTCACTGTACCATCCCTTCTTGAGCCTGGTCTCAATCTCCTCAGCCATGGCTATCATCTGGCTAAAAGATTGGGCAGCCGTCACTAACATTCGTGAACGAACCGGCTGCGATAGAGTGGATACGAACAACTTCATTAAGTCACGTTTTGAGGGTTCAGGCATGATCTGTCCTGCCATGTTCCTCCGGCGAGTGGCATACTCCTTTAGAGTGTCGCCCTTTTTCTGCTCAGCTCTTTCCAAGTCTTCCCTTGTAATGGTGACATTGAGATTGAACTTGAAGTACTTGACGAAAAGGTTTGCCACCTCTTCCCACGAGTCTTTCCAGTTGATCTGGTGGTTAGTATACCACCTCATTGCAGCATCCTTTAAGCTTGCTTGGAAGGTTTGGATCATTAGAGGTCCGTTAAAAACATATCTATTCATGAGCCCCTGGTACATCTCGATGTACTGAATTGGGTTTGAGGTGCCGTCATACTTCTCGAAGGCTGGCATCTTGAATTTATCGGGCACTTGGACCCGGGCAAAAATAGACAGATCAACAGGAGGAAAACTTTGAGTTTCCTCCACTTCGCGTAACCTCTGGTCGATCTTAGCCAGCAACTTGACATTCTCATCATTTGGGGGTGGATGAAGAATATGGGCCACTGGAGACGCACTAGTGTCAGTCAGAATGACATCATCTAGTTGAAGGGTGGGATTAGTGTTCACTGCAAGAGCCTTGTCAAGGCGAAGGCCTTGACGGGTTGGAGGTGGAATCTCCGATTGAGAGGCAGCATTGATCTGCTGCTGCTTGGCCATGAGATCACTCATCATTTTAGACATGGTAGCCGCGATCTGCTCATTGATTGTGTTCATGTGTTCTTTCAGCTTTTCGTCAATCATGGCCGCAATCTCGGCTTGATTGGCCATCCTTCTTTTGGTCACTGATCGAGTATTATGAGGATAAGGGGGATCCGTGGCAAATTACCTGCAAAAGTAACGATGGAATAAATACAACAAGTAAGAATAACGAGTCGGTCTATGACATCCTCTAGACCCTCAAGATGAAATTTCTTTCGAAAGACCGATTTGTCCAGTAAATCTCGAAATTCCAAATTGCTTTATTCAATAGAAACCTGGACTAATTCCAAAATTCACAAATTATAGCTTAATGCTTTTCATTGAATTACCCAATATGGATGGTGTCTAAAAAGAATTCTTATAAAAATCGTTCAGAAACGACATTTATTATAGAAAACATTAATAGTAAGCTAACATTTCCTCCTAAAAAGAAAGAAAAACTCCCTAAACTAAACAAGAAATCAGACGGTCTTCCTCTTTTTAGAAGCCACGTGATCTATAGACGAATGGGCCTTTAAGGCACGCCGCAGTCGTGCATTCTCTTCAGCCAGAGCATCTGCCTTGTCCTGGGCCTTCATTGTCTTTTCTTCACTGATTTTGATTTGAGTATGAAGAGTGTGCCGTACTGTCACGACCGGGATCTTCGGGAGTATCTCAGCCGGGATGGTATGATGCTGAATATACCGGGCCGTGGCAAAGTGACTCTTCATCCTTCCGATGGGCTCATCCGCGGGCCAAATCAGCTTCCGAGTAGAACAATTCTGCCAAGCGTCGGAATGATGCCTAAGCTCAACTCTGTAGGACTCGCCCTTCTCAAACTGGACTTGAAATTCATTGGGTCTGAGTAGAGGTGGGATGTCCTGCAGAACTCGGAACTGACATGTAACTCGAAGGGGCTGATAGCAGGTTGCCCCATAAATGCCCATCAAAGGTACGGGCTTCTGATCACCATGGTATAGTCGAGCCTCAACCTCCTGAAACCATACAGCTTGCCAAAGGAAAATCTTAGAGCTTGGATCCTTGAACAGATGGACCCATTGTGTATAGTGCAAACTCTTAGTTTGATCTTGTATTTGTTTGAACCTTAGAATAGGGTTATCAATCATGTTCATTTCAAATACAGTCATATTTTCCCCGAATTGAGAAAGGTGTGAGAAAAACCAGATTTGCAAAAGCTCAATCGGAGCTCGAAAAATTCTATCTTTTCCTTTCTTAAATCGTGTCAGAGACATGAAGGTCTCTGCCAGAATTGCGTTTATAAAACTAACTCCACCACATATTAGTTTTACCGTCCAGGTTATGACGGGATCAATAGCATTTTGACGGAATGGAAAAACGATGAGTTCGAAAAAAGTTAAGATAAAAATCTTAGACCTCATGAGGACGGAGTTATTTTCAAAACATTCAATAAGAAAAGATAGCGGGCATGCTTGACAATTACCCTTTAACACTTTTTCAATTTCCTTTTTGGTCAAATTCAAAAATTCAGCGAGCACTACCACAGGATCTACCTTAATGGGTGGTTCGACTATATCTAACTCAATTGATTTCCCAATGGCAAAACTGTATTCTTCCAGAGTCGGTGTGAGCTCAAATTTACCTCCCAACACAAATGTGATCGTCTCGGTGCACCAAAAATGAGCGAGTGCCTGCATGATTCCGCTCTGAACATCTATGTCTAGGATTGGCAGCATGAATCCAATGTGCTTGAGAACGTACTGCTGACCATCTGGCTTCAACTGGCTCCATAACTTCTTGAGCTCTAGCGTCGGAGTAGGCACGAAACGGATATCGAGGCGACCCATTATTACATAGATCACGTGCCAAATGACTCAACCTAAATCATGGACCGACCCAAAATAAGATGAAGAAAACTAAAGAAACAGCTTGAGAAATTACCATCCTTGGGGAGAGAATGCCAATCACAGAGACATGCACATGAATCATGAGTTTAAACCTTAATCTATCTACCCTAAAGGCTTTTGCAAAATGAAGTGATGAACGGAACGACATGTCGCAGCCTCGCGCACACTCATCATGACTAGCCGCAGCCTCGCATACAATAGTCATGACTAGTCGGGTCCAATCACTTCGGCTTGATTCGGTCGACAAGGGGAACCTCCATGCGTAGTAGCCTCACGTGCATGAGGACGACCCTTGAGCCATTTTTTTGAAAAATTTTTGGGATCCAAATGGGATAACCTTTAGCGAGGTCTTACCGCCAAGATTAAAGTACCATCTAAATACCATCTTAGAACTATGGGTGTGACCCAGGTCCGGTCACAAGTTGTGTGTGGTGTAGTGTAAATACTGTAAATCATGCACAACAATTATATGCAAACACCGCTTCAATAGTGCAAAAATTAAATCACAATTCCACTCCACAAGCCTAGAAAACAAAGGGTTAGCCAATCACTACTCCTCTTATAACTCCCATCCTGCAAAACCATTTAACACCTAAGAATGAGAATTCAATCAAATTTTGTCAAATCAAGTGATTTTTCCAAAAAAAAAATTTTGGCCTAAGTCCTCCTTAAATTTTCAAAAAAATTCAAGTTTGTCCCCAGTGGAGTCGCCAAGCTGTCGCGACCTAAAAAAAAATCTGGTTTCGATCTTAGGCTAATGAATTACTAGATCAATTAAATTAACTAACCTAGCTCGAGTTCTCCCAAACTCTATCAAATCGCAACTTAGGTCCAATTGTGAGCATGCAAATATTTTCAACGGGAGTCGCCACTAATCATTTAGGATAGGTTGATTAGAAACCTAAATAAAATAGCGGGAGTACTATTTTATTTCTACGAACTAGAAATCATAAATTCGGGGACTTGGTTATGCTAGATTCCTTAACGCCCTTTCGGTACCAATTTCGAGAAATATACTCGATTTGACAATTTTGATAAATCCTAACTTAGAGTTCAAAAGGGCAGAAATTTCTTTTTGATTTTTATTTATTTAAATGAAAGCTAACCTATATGTAATGGCGTGCAAAAATTGACATGCGATTAATGCAACCTAACATGCAAACTATATGTCATGCGACGACGTGACTTATTTCTAACGACGTGCATATTTTTTTTGTATTTTTCCAAATGAAATTCGGAATTAAAATGCCAATTATCTAAACATGCAATTTTAAACTAAAGAAATTGACCTATTCTAAAGCAATCTTTTTTGGTATTTTTTTTATCGAAATTCGAAATCAAAATCAAGTAAAAAAATATAACCGCGAAATCTTTCGAATTAAGTTTCGATCTGAAGCCTAACAGATCGACCCTAAAATTTGAAATACCCGCTATGGAAATAATTCTAACTAAAGCCTAATAGATAAATTTATTTCCATGTGTGCGGTTGCGGATTAGGAAATTTTCCTAATCGATCACATCTTGAAAAATTCGATATCTTAAATATATTGGATATGATCAAAAGATTTTGAAAATTCTAAATTCTATCCAAATTTGACAAGTAATAGATATCTAAGATTTCAAAAAAAGGAAATAAATCCTAATTGAAATATTGCCTATTATCTAAATATGCAGAATTAGATATCAATAAGCACAAATTAGGCAACAAAATATTCAAATTAAATTGGGATAAGATAATTACCTGATTTGCGGATTTCTTTCCTAATTTGAACTTGCAGCGGATCGGGATTGCGGATCGGGATGGTGACCGTGGGACGGACACTCTGGTCACCCGATAGCTTTTTGTTCTTAATGATGCCCTTGTCTTGTGTACTGTCTCTTTCTTTTTGTGCGGGCGCTGGTCTCCTCCTACACTCCACTTAGCAATTCAATAAGAAAGAATGGAACGTGATTAGAATTGTTCGGAACCTGGGTCAGAAAGTGGTGAGCGATACGAACGATGGAGCTACGTAAAGAACATTCGCCAGTATTGCTACTTGGAGACTTAATGACGAGTTCTTCGCTGGAGGTTCGATCGGTCACGGCGACAAGGTGTTGGGCTGTTGGAACGCCGATGATTTGTAGCTGGTCATGGACAAATGCGCCAGTAAACAGATCACTCCACGAACACGTTGAACTGGAGTAGCACGGCGACTAGGAAAACTTGTTGATGTTGGTGTCGAAACTATCACCAATACTGGATCGATGCAAGTGGGACACCTGGAAACGTCAAAGCAGCATGACAGTGAGACACAGCTTCAGAGCCATCAATATGGATGTGAGAGAGAGGCCTCTCTCTCTTCCTCTCTATTGTGGCCGATTCTCTCAGTATTGTGGCCGCGGGTTTGAATTGTGAACGAAGCCCTCTGTGTATGTCCCTCTCTATGTTGCTGCTTCTCTCAATGTTTTTATGAATTGGATGCCCCTCGAGAGAATCCTCATTGAATGTATTTATAGGCAAATTTTAGGTTTTTTTTTGCTTGCAATTATTTCCTATTTTGATTCAAAGAAAATATTGCAATATCTCTGTGATAATATCAATTCATTCAATTTGAATCGTGATAATATCAAGATTAACAAACCAATATTTTTCAACTCGACATTTTCCAACGAAAATTTTAGCTCTTATAATGTTCATGGGCTTAGCCAAGAATTTTCTTGAACGCGGGCTTAGTCCGATTTCATTAAGTTCAGAGCCGTTCACTCGAGTCCATCCACCGTCAGTCCAATGCAGATGCAACTATATGAGCCCATGCAAATCCTTCTAATATCTACATGCATTTTAATTAATATTTTTTCCTAGAGATCATGATCGATCCCTAATTTTTTATGCGAAAATTAACTAACTAAGTCGCCAAAATTTAGGTGTCAACACCCACTAACCTTCCCTGATGACGTGGCGCTTCGTGAGCCATAGTATCCCTTATAAGCCAGCGTCGACGTGGCCTGTTGATAGCCGTTAGATTCGGCTGATTTGATGGTTGAATAAGAGCTGTCCGATCCCACGTGTTGATCATAGCCGTTCATTTGAGAAACCCTAGGGTTTCCTTTGTTTTCTTTGGGCGCAGCCAGTCTTTGAGTTCCTGAGTTCCCGAGAGATCCGCGACTTCTGGTGGGGGCTCCGTTCGTCGATTCGGTAGGAGCGAAGCTAGATGAGAAAGCGGCGAGGGCGACGCCTTCACTCATCCGTGCACGCTCGGTCACGGCTATCTGGTGGCTCTCCTCTTGGACGACCAACTGGTAGATTTGGCTAAGTGGTGGCACGGGTTCCATTGCAAGGATTTGCGACCTAAAATGTGAGTAATTTTCATTTAAAATCAGTAGAAATCTTATAGCATTCTCCCTTTCTCGCATTGCTCTATATTGCCGGAGCATTCTGTCAGGCCCTGCAAGCTTTTCTTTGGTTGCTTCAAGCTCGTTCCACAAAGCCGAGAGTTGATTGAAGCAGGTGGTAACCAATAGGTTCCTTTGCTTCAACTTTGACAAGACCTGGGTGAACGAGAAGATTTTGGCCCATTCTAGTTTTCCATACATTTCACAGATATTGTCCTAGATTGTCTTCGCGTCTTCGATCGGTGGGAGTTTGGCGGCGACCTTAGGGGCCAAGCCGCTTCCGATCCATGTGCACACGAGCAAGCGCCAGTGCCTTCGCAAGCAGTCGTCGGACGGGAAGGGCATAGTTTTATCAAGGAACCCGTCTTTGTCCTTGGTAACCAAGGCCCATCGGAAGTCTCGAGCCCAAGTACTGTAGTTTTCTGGCTCGACAAGTTGTAAGCTGATGAGGTGCAATTCTGGGCCGTCGGCTAGCAATGTGTAAAGGGGTTCGCCGGGCTTGGGGTAGCCGTCGTTGATCGGAACTACATAGGGCATCAGACCAGGTCATAGATTCAAGTAGGGATTTGTCCCTGGACCCGATGGAATGAATTCGGGTCTATGGCCCGGACCCGTCTAGCCCATCCCTGCATTTGGGTTGGCTCCCGCGTTGAAAGAAGTTGGCCCACCTTCAATGGGATGGGCTCCAAGATTCGGGGATGCTTCTTCTCCATATGTGCCGTATTGAGCCCATGACTAGTTTGGCCCAAGAGCCCATGGACCTTGAACTAGAAACCAGTGGACTGGTGGCCACTAGACCAGGTCGGAGATGTGAACTGGAGCAAGAGCAGGATCGGCAGGGTTTTGTGCTGTCGATCGTTGATCATCAATTTGATCAATGTGATTCGAGACTCTATTATGAGGTGACTTTGGAGTTTGCTCCGTTGAAGAATTTTCTCCGGTAACTGTGTTCTTGTTCTTGGCCATGGTATCTTTGAATTGAATTCCTATCCGGGTGCTGATTTGTTTTGTAGGGGCTTGATTCGTAATAACAAATCAGAAAAAAAAAAAAACAGAGGCAATTCAAGGGTTCGCGAAAACTAGGCTAGGAAGATTGGCTCTGATACCATGACAGAAACCGAAAGGAAATTGGAGGAAAAATGTATTATATTGATATGATTTGTATACATGTACATTGATCTATTTATAATGTAAAAAATGAGAAAAAAAGGAAATAATATACAAGGATCACAACTTCCTATTTACCAAACCAATTACGGATCCTTTGGATTAATTAGTCCGTAATCGAGATCGGCTATACAATCAGAATCAAATCATATCTCCAACAATATCAAATCATATTTCCAACAATCATGTGATACATAATTACTAACTTATACAGGAGCTTACTCCTTTGGAAAATGCCTTGTGATGTATCAACAATTGTTTCTAGTATCTTTCACGACTGCACGTAACTTTTCATTTGAACAAAGCAAGTCAAAATAAAAGTATTCGTAGATATCTGATTGTGGCAAATATTGTCAAAGAAAAAGTAATTTTTAAACTAGTGGTAACTTATAATTTCACCACGTGAACTCGGACTACATCCAAAGTCAAGAGAGCTAACTTATCCTTCGGAGTAGGATAAGTAATAACCTTTCAAGAGTGAAAGTATTGTTAACATTTTGTTTATCATTAATTTTTAAATATGGTAGGTAATTTTTCATATGAAGGGTAAGTATCAATATCGAGTAATTATATTACATAACCGTTTCATTTGAATAATTTTTCATAATGAAAATGTAAGTTTGTGTTTGATAGAGACCAGTAATTTTCAACATGATGAATATGTTTGGATAAGGAAAAGGAAATTCCAACTTATCGGAAAATAATAACTTTCGAATATGATTCTTAACTTTACGTATAGGAAACAACAATGTTTATGGCTTCGAAGAATTCTAGGGGAATTGGAGAAGTATAAACAGACCCTATTCCAAAAAGTTCGCGACAAAAAGTTCGTGATAGCTATCTCGAAAAATCTAGGACTTGATTGCACTTTTTGAAAGTTTTAGAACTCAATTAAATTTTTGTGACGAGTTTAAGGACTTCCAATACACTTGTCCCTTTAAACTTTTATTTGTAGAAGAAAGGCTCCTCTCATTAAAGTTACATCTACTAAGTTTCATTTTACTTACAAACCTTTGAACTTATATTTGGAAAAAGAAAGGCTCCCCTCATTAAATTAAATGCATTAGATGCCCAAAAATCTATTTTAGTATAACATAGTAGATTGAGTATAGTTATCTTAAGCAATTACATTGATTATTTTGTTTTCACATGATTATTAAGTTTTCATTTTTAAAGCTGATGTTGGAAGAGTTTGGATTTAAAAGGCAATACAAATGGAACAAGAGAATGCTCACCGCCTAAGGAATCAACCTCGGGGTGTAGAACATATGATGGAGTAGATGTTCACCTCCTGAGAAATCCACCTTAGGATGCAGGAATATAATGCACCTTGCCACTCAATCGAATCCACCAACAAGATACAAAATCAAAGTGAAACTCTAATTCAAGGGTTCAAATCTAAAATTCATTTATGAAAACACTCTCTTACCCTTAAGGAGACCTTTTAGGGTTTTATATATACACAAGTCGAAAGAACCCTACGAGCGTAGACAAATCTCAAGACTTCTAACCTTTTATCTCGCAAGATAAAATCAGTAATCCCTAGAAAAAATATAATATAAAAACATTGACTCATGACTCAAGATAACTTAAAAAACAAAATACAACCCATACGCCTCAACAACCACATAGAAAGATTAAAAGACCTTATCTCGGTTTCCTAACCAGCGCTTAGTAATTTGTACTCAACTTTCTTAGAGGACTTCAAATGACGTGAAACTCGATTCATCAGAAACTAGACATATAGGGCTTTCCAAGAATTTGAACATACTGAATCACAAAATCATTTTGAAATAACTGAAGTGTTGGGTGATTATATTATTTGACCATATCTGCCAAAAGGATGAACTTATTTTGTAAGCATATTTGCATCAAGTGTTGGATGATTAGGCTCAATCCTCTTGAAATGATCCTTCATAAAAAAAAGTATGGTTCTATGACAACTTATAGTATTTCAAAGCGATTCGTAAGTTTCAGTAAGTACGATAATTATACTGTAACCAGTATCTTCTCGTACTTGGGAGGAAAATTTCTAACCATTTGTGACTAGTGCTTTATAGGATGATTAGTAGACTCGTTTGATAAAACCGAATATAATTACAATACAGTGACCTTAGGGTGAGTTTGTTTTGTGAAAAACTCAATGACAAAGGATAATGCTTTCCCGGAAAGCATTTTCTAGGAATATGATTAGTTTTCCATTGTTTGGTGATACATGATTGAATTTTTTTTTTTATGTTCGGATTACCTTGGAAAATTATTTCAAGCTCATAACTTTATTTCAAGCAAAAAAAAATCGAATTTTTTAAACTCGGAGTTCTGACCCCCCCTAAAAAAAACCACGGAATATGAAGTGTCTATAACTTAAAGTTTTAAGAATAGAAATAAAAGATTATTTGATAATAGATGAAATTGATTGATGGACATGAGTAGCTTCATAACAAACATAAAATTATGAGCATATCGTCAGGTTATAATTACATAATTGATAAGATTTTAATTTTCATAAAGTATTTCTTTCATTAAACAAATTAAGTATCCCTTCCTCACTTAACACATCAAGTGATTTTTGGCTCACTAAATGTTATAGAGCACTTTGAATAACTTTGATTGCTGAAACTTTATATGGATTAAAAAGAAAAGTAAGTTCCGGCGTAGTAATCTTTACTTAGGAAAGTAATTCAATATACCGAGTAATTAGAACAAACTACTTTATGATAGGTTGGAAGTTATATTTTTCATAGTATCCCTCTAATCATCAAAGAATATCACTAGCCAAGAATAGGTACTTTCTTTGGTAACGTGCAAGATTACTGAGTACGTAGAAAAACATTTACTATAGTGACTTGATAATTCAAACTTACTATTTATATAGAAAGTCACAGGAAAAAATCGAGAAAATGACACAAATGGTCCATGAATTTTGTTCCAATGTGCAATGTGGTCCCTGAAATATTAATTTGTTTAATGTGGCTTCTGCACTTTAGCCCAATGTGCAATGCCGTCCCTACACTTTTAAGTTGTTCAATGTTATTCCCGAACTTTTAGCATATGTTCAATAGTCCCTAGACTATATGAAAATATTCAATAATGTCCCTAAACTTGAATTGATGGAAGGAACATATTAAATATTTTCATATAGTTTAGGAATTGAATTGAACATGTACTGAAAGCTCAAGCACCGCATTGAATAAATTAAAAGTTCAGATATCACATTGCACATTTGGATAAAGTTCATGTATCATATTGAACAAATTAAAAGTTCAAGGACCACATTGCATATCCGGCCAAAGTTCATGGACCATTCATGTCATTATCATAAAAAGATATAGGTTTTTTCATAGTTCAAGCTCATAAATTCATTTAAGGCAAAAAAATATCAAATTTTTTCATAATTTTTTTATTATTTTAAAAAATTGGAATTATTAATTATTTTTTACTTTACTTTTCTTTTTCCTCCTTCCTCTACCACGATTGGCCGGCGACGGCCATAGGCAAGCTCGAGCTTGTCGGCCTTGCTCGAGCTGCGAGCTCGCTTGGATCTGGCGAACCGCGAGCTCGGGTTGGCAAACTCCAACTTGTTGGCCTCGGCGGAGGTTGGGCTCGCTTGGATCGGCCGAGCCTCAAGCTCGTCGGCATCGAGCGAGGTCGAGGCACGAGCTTGAAGGCCAAGTTGCAAGGCGACGAGGTCAAGGCTGCAAGTGTGAGGCGTGAGCTCGCTGGGCATGGAGAGGTTGGCGAGGCTCTAGCTCGCCAGCATCTAGCGAGCTCAGCCTCGCCTGAGGCTGGCTGTCACAAAGGCTAGCGATTGGTGAAGGGAAGAAGAAGGAAAAATAAAAAGAAAGAAAAGAAAAAGAAAAAAGAAAAGAAAAATAGAAAAAAAAGAAAAAAAGAGAAGAAAAGAAAATGTAAAATATTAAAAAGATGAGCAATATTTGGAAGTGTTTTCCCCTTCTTGGATTAGAGAATTCACTTTCGAGTTCATCAGCAGATTTACTGGTAGCCTCAAGGATCGGTGGAAAAATTCTTTGTGGAAAAATCATGACTTTTTCATCCATTAAAGGAAAACACTTGCATAATCGTACCATCATCTTGAAAAATGGATGGTCAACCATTAGCCACACATTCCCACGAGAGAGGAAGAGACCCGTGTTTCGCTTGGAAATTTCCACGTGCTTGTGTTGGAGAAAGGAAACTTTTGTCGCTAGCTTTTGATCGTCACTCATTTCCATAAAAATGAATGTTTTCTCTGACCGGAAAATGTTTTTGGTTGACTTATCATTTTCGGCGAACCAAATGGGTAAAAGTCCAAAAAATGAATTCCTGAAAAGTACTTTCCCTCAAACAAACGCACCCTTAAACTCGGAATTCTGAGCCCCCCTCCCCAAAAAAAAAACCCTCGGAATATGATGTGTCTATAACTTAAAGTTTTAAGAATGGAAATAAAAGATTATTTGATAATAGATGAAAATGATTGATGGATATGAGTAGCTTCTTAACAAACATAAAATTATGAGCATATCGTCAGGTTATAATTACACAATTGATAAGATTTTAATTTCCATAAAGTAGTTCTTTCATTAAACAAATTAAGTATCCCTTCCTCACTTAACACATCAAGTGATTTTTGGCTCATTAAATGTTATAGGGCACTTTGAATAACTTTGATTGCTGAAACTTTATATGTTTTATAAAGAAAAGTAACTTCCGGCATAGTAATCTATACTTAGGAAAGTAATTCAATATACCGAGTAATTAGAACAAACTGCTTTATGATAGGTTGGAAGTTATATTTTTCATAGTATCCCTCTAATCATTAAGGAATATCACTAGCCAAGAAGAGGTACTTTTCTTTGGTAACGTGCAAGATTATTGAGTGCATAGAAAAACATTTACTATAGGGACTTGATAATTCAAACTTACTATTCATATAGAAAGTCATAGGAAAAAATCGGGAAAATGACACAAATGGTCCATGAACTTTGTCTCAATATGCAATATGATCCCTGAAATTTTAATTTGTTCAATGTGCCTCTGCACTTTAACCCAATGTACAATGCCGTCTCTACACTTTTAAGTTGTTTAATGTTATTCCCGAACTTTTGGTATATGCTTAGTAGTCCATATTCAATATTATCCCTGAACTTGAATTGATGGAAGGAACACATTAAATATTTTCGTATAGTTTAGGGACTGAATTGAATATTTACTGAAAGCTCAAGCACCGTATTGAACAAATTAAAAGTTTAGAGACCATATTACATATTGGGGTAAAGTTTATGAACTATATTGAATAAATTAAAAGTTTAAGGACCACATTACATATCCGGCCAAAGTTCAGGTACCATTCATGTCATTATCCCAAAAAAATATAGGTTTTTTCATAGTTCAAGCTCAAACTTTTTTTCGGACAAAAAAGTCGAAATTTTTCATAAAATTTTTTATTATTTTAAAAAATTCGAATTATTAATTATTTTTTAATTTTCTTTTCTTTTTCCTCCTTCCTCTACCACGATCGGCTAGCGACGGCCACAGGCAAGCTCGAGGCTTGCTCGGCGACGGCCATAGGCAAGCTCGAGCTCGCCGGCCTCACCCGAGCTGCGAGCTCACTTGGATCTGGTGAACCACGAGCTAGCTAGCCTCAACGGAGCTTGGGTTGGCGAACTCCAACTTGCCGGCCTCGACGGAGACGGGCTGGCTTGGATCGGCCGAGCCTCGAGCTCGCCGGCATCGGGTGAGGTCGAGGCGCGAGCTCGAAGGCCAGGTCGCAAGGCGATGAGGTTGAGGTTGCAAGTGTGAGGCGTGAGCCCGCTGGGCATGGAGAGGTTGGCGAGGCTCTAGCTAGTCGGGATCTGGCAAGCTTGGCCTCGCTTGAGGTCGGCCGTGACAAAGGCTGGCGACCGGCGAAGGAAGAAGAAGGAAAAATAAAAAGAAATAAAAGAAAAAGAAAAAAAAGACAAAAAGAATTGAAAAGAAAATATAAAATATTAAAAAGATTAACAATTTCTGGAATTGTTTTCCCCTTCTTGAATTAGAGAATTCACTTTCGAGTTCGTTAGCAGATTTATTGGTAGTCTCAAGGATTGGTGAAAAAATCCTTTGTGGAAAAATCATGACTTTTTCATCCGTTAAAGGAAAACGCTTGCATAACCGTACCGTCATCTTGAAAAATGGATGGTCAACCCTCAGCCACACATTTCCATGAGAGAGAAAGAGACCTGTGTTTGGCTTGGAAATTTCCATGCGCTTGCATTGGCGAAAGGAAAATTTTGTTGGTAGCTTTTGACCGTCACTCATTTCCATAAAATGAATGTTCTCTTTGATCGAAAAATATTTTCGGTTGACTTATCATTTTTGGCGAATAAAACAGGTTAAAGTTAGAAAAACGAATTCCCGAAAAGCACTTTCCCTCAAACAAACGCACCCTTAAACTTGGAATTCTGAGCCCTCCGTAAAAAAAAAACCTCGGAATATGAAGTGTTTATAACTTAAAGTTTTGAGAATGAAAAAAAAAGATTATTTGATAATAGATGAAATTGATTGATGGATATGAGTAGCTTCTTAACAAACATAAAATTATGAGCATATCGTCAGGTTATAATTACATAATTGTTAAGATTTTAATTTTCATAAAGTATTTCTTTCATTAAACAAATTAAGTATCCCTTCCTCACTTAACACATCAAGTGATTTTTGGCTCATTAAATGTTATAGAGCACTTTGAATAACTTTGATTGCTGAAACTTTATATGGTTTATAGAGAAATGTAACTTCCGGCGTAGCAATCTTTACTTAGGAAAGTAATTCAATATACCAAGTAATTAGAACAAACTACTTTATGATAGGTTGGAAGTTATATTTTTCATAGTATCCCTCTAATCAATAAAGAATATCACTAGCCAAGAATAGGTACTTTCTTTGGTAACGTGCAAGATTACTGAGTGCATAGAAAAACATTTACTATAGTGACTTGATAATTCAAACTTACTATTCATGTAGAAAGTTATAGGAAAAAATTGAGAAAATGACACAAATGATCCATGAACTTTGTCCTAATGTGCAATGTGATTCCTGAAATTTTAATTTGTGCAATGTGACCCTTGAACTTTAGTCTAATGTGCAATGCCATCCCTACACTTTTAAGTTGTTTAATGTTATCTCCAAACTTTTGGTATATATTCAATAGTCCCTAGACCATATGAAAATATTCAATATTATCCCTGAACTTGAATTGATGGAAGGACAATATTAAATATTTTCGTATAGTTGAGGGACTGAATTGAACATGTACAAAAAATTCAAGTATCGTATTGAACAAATTAAAAGCTCAGAGATCACATTGCACTTTGATAAAGTTCATGGATCATATTGAACAGATTAAAAGTTTAAGTATCATATTGCACATCGAACTAAAATTTATGAACCATTTCTGTCGTTATCTCAAAAAAAATTTAAGTTTTTTCGTAGTGCGATAGTGACCGTTTCCTACCCCGCATGTGCACTTGCCTGAGATTCCAGTCCGTCCGTGCTTGCGAAAAAGTTACGCTGCAGTGGCTGACGATAGATGGAAAGCCATCGGCTTGGATTCTTCTCACATTTTTCAGTTGACGATTCCGTGTAATTGCAAGGCTGGTGACACCTTGACTAACAATATGACTCTCCCAATACACGACAGAACATCCTTATTATCGTTGATTAATGATATGCATAATTTGTGCAAACAGGACAAGGTATCTGAGATGCATATCCTACATAGATTTGAATTCTAAATTATTAGATTTTTCTCCTAAAAAATTGCCTTCACACTATATATCCAAACCAGTCTGTGTAACTGAGAACTCTTTGTAGTCTGTGTAAGGATAAAATGAAATTGTTATTTGTAATGCACGGTTGGTGAAACTCTCACAAACAACTCTTTTTTTTTTTCTGGCTTTGCTAGCATAGTAATTTTTGGCCACTGTGAAAGTAATAATACATTGCGAATCATAAATTTTTGAGGAGCGAACCCTACAATAATTTATGATTATTTTTTATATATTTTTTGTGATCCAGAATATGCGGTTGTTTTCACAGTATATTAAGGACTGCCACTTAATCATTTCTTTTTTCTTTTTTTCCCCTACATAAAAGGGTCGACTTGAATAGGGCAATGACTATATGAACGTATTTCCTTTTCATGCTTTCTAAAGGGTTAAATCTTTATTTATTGTTTTCATGCTGAAAATTTGCCCCTTCATCGAATATGAACACGATTAAAGTCCAATTCAAAACTGTGCTTTGCATATCTGTGTCAAACACTATTAATCGGATTATGTTTTTGGTATTGTGAGAATCAATTTAGACAAATGGTGTGATTGATGCTTGGCTAGTCTGATGCGGTAGTTGGGATAGTACTCAAAACTGTTTGTGATCGACCTCACCCACCAAATGAAGTTTTCGCTTATAAAAAGGCCCTGCAGCCATGCAGATGGACTCGCAGAGACAGAGAGAGAGGGAGAGAGAGAGAGAGAGAGAGAGAGAGAGAGAGAGAGAGAGAGAGAGAGAGAGAGAGGTACGTACGAGGCTGAGAATATAACGGGAATCTGAAGGACGAGGGTTTCCAATCCATGGCTAATGTTACTGTTATGAGCAAGAAGAAGGTGGAGAAGGAGAAGATATTGATATTCGGAGCGAGTGGATACCTGGGCAAGTTCATGGTCAAGGCCTCCCTTTCCATGGGCCACCCTACTCTTGCTTATGTCCGCTCCATCAATTCCGAACCTTCCAAGCAACGGTTGCTCCATGAATTCGAATCGATGAACGTTACCGTTGTCCAAGTACCTATGACCGAAATAATTTTCTCATTCATTCATTCATTATATTTTGTGTGTGTGTGTCCGTGTTTGTGTGTGAGAAGCTCGAGTGTATATATATAGATACTTTGTTTTATGTGGTGTAGGGTGAATTGGAAGAGCATGAGAAGCTTGTGTTGCTACTCCGGCGGGTTGATGTCGTCATCTCGACTCTCCCTGTCCCTATACATCTCCAACAACTCAAGATCATCGATGCCATTAAAGAAGCCCCCAACATCCAGGTGAAATTAAATTAGCTAGTCATATCCTAATTAAATAGAATTCATATTGAATGATATATATGCTGCATGCAAGTGGCGCATGGTTAGTCCTCGTACATACTTATTAATGTGTGTGTATAATGTAAAGAGGTTTGTTCCGTCGGAGTATGGAAACGAAGTGGACAGGGTCAAAGGGGCGCTGCCGCCATTCGAAGCATTGCTAGAGAACAAGAGGAAGATCAGGAGAGCGACCGAGGCTGCGGGGATTCCCTACACCTACGTCTCTGCCAACTCTTTCGCTGCTTACTTTGTGGATTACTTGCTCCATCCCCGTGAGCAGTGCGATCATGTGGTCATTCATGGAACTGGCGATGCCAGAGGTACGGATATATGTAGGTATCTACTATACATATGTAGAAGATATATGCATAGTAGAGAGAGATAGAGAGACTTCGTGTTAATCTTCTTTGTAATGTATATGTCCCATTCCTACTGTAATCTACATCGGTTACATGTACGTACAGCCGTCCTAAATTACGAGGAAGATGTGGCGTTCTACACTGTAAAGGCAGCGACAGATCCAAGAGTGGCGAACCGCGTGATCATATACCGACCTCCAGGGAACATCGTTTCCATGCTAGACTTGATTTCCATGTGGGAGAAAAAGACTGGACGGACTCTTAAAAAGATACACATTCCAGAGGAGGATGTGGTCAAGCTCACTCAAAGTAAGATTTGAGTTCTCCGGGAAAATTATCAAAAAATTCTTAAACCTATTGAAATTGTGTCGATTTAGTTATAAACCTTATTTTCGTGCTAGTTGAATCCTAAATCTTTTGCATTTGTGCCAATTCAGTTCATCCGGCCAATTTTGATAGGTTGGCACTAACGTGGCACGACCAGCGCTGGCATGATATGGCCAGTGCCGACGTGGACATTTTTACTAATATTTTAATATTTTTTTTCAAATTTTGTAATTATTTTTTTTCTTTTTTTTTCCTTCCTTCTTCCTCTAGCGGTACTGGCCAGAATTGACTGAATTGGCAAGCCTCGCGCAATGATAACGAGGCTCCCCTCGCCGACCCGGCTAGGTTGATCACGTTGGCCCACACCTCTAACTGGTCTCTCTGTTTGGTGACCGGCTAGAGGAAGAAGGAAGGAAAAAAAAGAAAGAGAAAGAAAAGAAAAAAGAAAAAATAATTAAAAATTCAAAAAATTAAAATATTATAAAAAATGTTAATGTCAACGCCGGCCGGCCAAAATTGGCCGGATGGATTGAATTGACACAAATGCAAAAGATTTAGGACTCGATTGGCACGAAAAAAGGTTTAGAACCGAATTGACACAATTACAATAGATTTAGGACTTTTTAGTTAATTTTCCCGAGTTTTTCTATTAATTTGCTTCTCTATTGAGATCTCTCTGCACAATGTTAAAGATGCCATGATAGCTATTGCACATATCATTGAATCTTCGTGCCTAATACTATTCAGTGTTTTTACTGCTTTGACTGTATCATGAGGACAAACGCAAGGTGCTTAGTCGATTCATTTTGAGAGAGGATGTTTATTTGCCGAGTGTGGGCAATAGAGTCATTCATGTCTCGATAGTACGAGGTCAAGAGAATAAAGAGCCATACGTGTATCCTCATTAATTATGCGCCACACAAGGTTGTCATTCCGATAAGATAACAAAATTTAACATTGTCCAAAGGTTTTAATGTGAGCGATCACGTATTAAAATGTATCGTTATTCGCCTACACTCAGAGAGACTTAATCATGGGTAATGACTAATGACATCTCGCCAAGATCAAATATAAGCCAAGTCTGCATGAATTCTGATGGTGCTACAGAATAGGATCTCTCACATATTATATGTTGTGTGATACGTAGGCAATCGTTATAATTAGAAAGTAATCATCCCCTAATTTTTGTGGTTTGATTTACTGATCATCAGGTCTGCCATATCCGGACAACATACCGGTGGCGATACTTCACAACATATTCATAAAAGGAGAGCAGACGAGCTTTGAGCTGACGGAGGATGATGTCGAGGCCTCCACATTGTATGCTGACCATCCCTACACTTCGGTTGATTCTTACCTCGACCTTTGCTTGCTCAATCCTCCCAAACCCAAGTTGGCCTCTTTTGCCTGATTCTCTTCATGCACGTGTGATCTATGGCTATTCTCTCATAGTTTGCCCAAATATGTGTTTGCCCACCCCTACTATATCACCCGCATGTACCTGATGATGTATCATAATAATGAGGATTTCCGTACCGTCTTAAGAAGCCGAATTTTACAAATCCTTTGTGAGTGTCTTGATCCGGGCTTATTTGGGGTACATCGGCCATGCCCACTCAGGTCAAGCACGCTTGGAACATAGTGCATGGATGTTTTGGACTTTTCATGTTTTTGATAATTTTTAGCCTGTGCCGTCTCAAGTATTTATAATGTCTACTCTTGTTAGAATAAATGACGCTTGTAAATTTCTTTAGGAGGTTCAACAACTCAAACTCTCATATTCTATATTTTCTTTTAATATACGGTGCTTGTACCGTTGATTAATATAATTGACTAATATATTTTCTTACGGCCCGTTATTCGCCATCTATTTTTGTGTTCATTGCATGGTGACTCGTGGTTTGATGCGTGATGGAGACTATTTTGGAATTTGGATCGTTTTTCTTATTAGCTTGGTGATGTTTAATAACCCTACCGTCGGTTCTTCCTCGACAAGGTTTCTTCATGAACAGCTTTTACATAAGCTAATTTACCCGGAAGTCCTCGAAATGGAGAGCCAAACTAATTGTGCACAAGCCAATCGATTCAAAGTTGATGGAGAGCAGAATGCATCCCACACTTATATCTTGACATACAGTTGAAAGAATATTCCTAGAAACATATATACCTTCCTCTTAAGTTCAAACATATATTTATTTAGAGATTGTGAGTTGTTGGAAAAATTGTCCAAAAAGTCTTAAACATTTTATACTTTTGCCAATTGAGTCCTAAATATTTTCACTTATTGTCAATTGAGTCCATCCGGCCAATTTTGACCGACAATTATTGATGTGGACGTTTGTCGCGACCTAAAATTTCCTCTCAGGCTAATGGATTGTTAAGACTAAGCTTAACTCGGGCCCTCCCAAGCCCTACCAATTCGCAACTTAGGGTTTAAGTTTTTAACGTGCAAAAGTTTTCATGCTCGGAGTCGCCACTAATCTATTTGTGGTAGGTCGATTAGAAACCTAAATAAAACATAGGGAGGTATGTTTTATTCTTACGAACCAGAGATTCTAAGCTCCGGGACTTGATTACGCTAGATTTAGTCTAACGCCCTTTCGGTACCTTTTCTTTTCAATATATATATATATATATATATATATATATATATATATATATATATATTGGCAAGCAATCTGGATCCATTTTAACTTAGTCACTAACATGTGAGGTGTTCATGCGGGTGCGCAAACCACCAATTTAACACTCAGGAAAGCATTGAATAAATTGCAAGTTGGAAGAATTACTTACCTCGGAGCAACGTAAGCATCTACATTGTTAGCTAGAAAATCACATCAACAACCTAATATGATTTCTAATTAACAAGGAATTCACTCAATTTTTGGATTTTCGCTTATTTAAATGAAAGCTAATCTACATGCAATGACGTGCAAAAATTGACATGCGAATAATGCAACCTAACATGCAAACTATATGTCATGCGACGACGTGACCTAATTCTGATGACGGACAAATGATTTGTTTTTGGTATTTTCTAATGAAATTCGGAATAAAAATATGTCTAAATTAACATGCAACATATGATGACTTAACATATCATAACATGACTTATTTTTGGGATTTTTGTTAAAATTCGAAATAATAAATTACTTAAATTAAGAATGCAATCTATCCTAATCTACCATAAAGCAATTCATTCTTTTTTTGGGGTTTTCATGAAAATTCGGAATTAAAAAAATAACCTAAATAATCTATTAAGATTAGAATATTACTTAATTTAAACTAGGAAATAGATTATCTCAAGTCCTAATTTAAATTAAATAATTACTCTATCGTCTAGATATATTTAGAATTCCTAAACATGCAAAACTCAAATTCAAATCCTAACTGATATTTTTTGAATTTTCTTTTTTATTTGAAAAGGAAAAACAATTTAAACAGAGATAGCATCCACATTTAAAACAGCCACGCGATCCGCAAAATTCGTTTCAAACTCGGATTAGGCACAAAAATCGAATTATCGGTCATATATGTAGGGTTACAGATATTGACGGAAAGTCGATCGTTCAAACTTGGAAAGCAGATAAAAATCATTATCGTACCCAAGTGATTATGGATAGGATAATGATTTTCCGTATCGCCGCGTATCGTACCTTAGGGATAAGGTCGGATACTCGTCCTGATACGTTGCTGAATTAGGAAAGTTTCCTAATTTTGAATATTTTAAAAATATTACGGATATCAGATAATTATCCTAATATATCTAATATTCCACACGATATTCACGAAATATTCAAACACTCAAATTAGTAAATTGAATATTCTGAAAAAATATCGGATAATGTCCAATTACCTAATTTGCAGATAATTCCCAAATTCGAACTTGCGGATCGAGATGAGCGGCGAACGGTGAACCGGCGGCGCGGTGTCGGGAGCGATGGCGGCTCGCGGCAAGGACACGGGGGGCAACAGGTGGCTGTCCGGTCAGCGGCGGTGCAGGCGTGCAGTGGCGCGGCGCAACTCCGGGGACGGCGGCGTCTTCAACAATCACCCGTCTGGCGCAGCGGTGGCGTCCGGGTGGCGGTACGGTTCCGGGCAGCGATGGCGTGCGACGGTGGGGCGGCGACGCGCGGCAGGGAGCAGCGGCAGCAGGCGGTGGCGCACGGCGGGAAGCAGCAGCGCGCGACAGAGAGCAGCGACAGCAGGCGGTGGCGCACGGCGGGAAGCAGCAGCGCGCGGCAAGGGGCAGCGGCAGCAGGCGGTGCGGGCGCGGCGGGAGGCAGCAGCGCACGGTGGGGCGGTCGACGTGAGGCAGCAGCGCGCGGCAAGGAGCAGCGGCAGCAGGCGGTGTGGCATGGCGGGAAGCAGCAGCGCGCGGCAAGGCGAGAAGCAGCAGCGCGCGGCAAGCGGTTTTCTTTCTCTCTCTCTCTCTTTCTCACTCTCACACTCTAAAAAATTCTGATCTGAAATTATGAGAGGTCCCCCCCTAAATCCTGACCTAATGACGTATATATAACACTAATCTAGGTCAATTAGATGGGCTCTCTAGTCCTAATGGGCTTAGGCTTGGGCTTAGATTTTAATTTAATTTAAATGGGCTGAATTAATTAATGATAATGGGCTGAATTAAGTTCAAATTAAAACAACCGAGCCCGTTTGACTTGTAATTCCCGGCCCTTGCATTTCAAGCGAGCCGAGTCACATTCGATTAAGCTCGTTCATTCACCGCCGGTCTGATGCAAAAAAAATGCAATTAATCTAAAATGAATTTAAACTATATGTTATGCAATTTAAATATTTTTTGTTTAGGGGTTAAAAATTTAATCCCTAATTTTCTATGCAAATTACACTAAGTGATGCGCCAAAATTTAGGTGTCAACAGCTGCCCCTCTTTGAAGGTGAGCTCGTAGAGGTTGCATTCAAAGACTAAATGATACTTAAATTTCGACCATGAAAGTGCAATGAATGTTGTTTTTGTCGGGATTATGAGTCCCATTTTACAATGCATTAAGAAATGATGCATGCTGACTTGCATAGAAAACATACCTGGAATTACTTACCTGACATGAACGATAGCGTAATTCGAGGTACAACTTTAACTTGTATGTTGTTTTGGCAAATGTATGGGCTCAGTCCCATAGGTATTGCCTGATATACGTTGATGAACTTCGGTGATCTGCAGTTAAGTCAAAACACACGAAGAAAGCTCGACGTATCCAATCATCATCTGGATTCGTGAGAATAGTTCGGATCTTTACGAACTACCTATACATCTCCATAGGTGTTTGCAAAGATTTGGTCGCTTCACTTATACCTGCTTATAAGTGAATTGCGGGGGAAACTTTTGAAATCAAGAGGATATTCTGACCTTTACATATACCTGCTCATATGCAAAGATTTGGCCGCCTCACTTATACCTGCTCATAAGTGAACTGCGGGGGAACACCTGGGGTTGAGAGAATATTCCGACCTTTACATATACCTGCTCATATGCAAAGATTTGGCCGCTTCACCTATACCTGCTCATAGGCGAGTAGCGGGGGAACATCTGAGATAATGAGAGTATTCTGACCTTTACATATACCTGCTCATATGCAAAGATTTAGCCGCTTCACCTATACCTGCTCATAGGTGAGTAGCGGGGGAATACCTGAGATTTGGGGAGAATATTCCGACCTTTACATATACCTGCTCATATGTAAAGATTTGGCCGCCATGCCTATACCTGCTCATAGTCATGTAACGGGGGAATCTTCTCGAGATTGCATGAAAATCTGTGATTTGATGAACAAAGGGGCTAGCCCAAGTGTTCAGGGGTTTCTTGACAAAATACCTGGATATCATCAGAGGTACCTGAAAAGGCTTGATCAATAAATGCCTAGATATCGTCAGAGACGTCTAGAGATCGCAACAAAATGATCAAATATGGGACCTGACAATCGCTCGAACAGGTTAGGGATACCTGGATAGTCACAGGCATCCAAGGATAGAGATATACTTACCTGGTGATATCTCCGACTCTTGAGGGCGTGTCTCCTGCTGGACACAATTTTAGGCAACATGTAATATGCATTCATGGACAATCAAGAACACATATACTCATGCACTATAAATTCAACTGGTTTTCATGCACGATGGTTTGTCAAATCGGTATTACAAACTCCGCTGGGGAAAATCATGGCAAGACAATCCGAACTCACAAGCGGATATCTTGAAAATGTCGAATGAGGGACTTCCGGTCCAAAAAGGCTTTCTCTCATTCTCATCGAAAAGGCTGATTTATGGAGAATCGCTCCATCTCACCATCATCATGTTGACAAGGGTCTGAGTATTCTCGCAAGCAGTACGACTTTACCAATCTGAGAGGTCTTTGTCAGGACCGTAACGTGGGCTTGGTCAATGGCTTAGCAAAAGAGACTCTTCGAGTTGAGGCTATTGAAAGAAAATACTCTACAATCGTCTCTGGATTTACAAGTCAAGAATCCTGCAAAATGAGATAGAAAAGGACTTGCTCGCACTTCTTCGAGCTAAGCTTAAAACATCCAAATCCTACGTTAGTTCAAGTGCCATAATCTAAAGAGACCTTGTAAGGGACGTAACGCAGGCTAGGCTCATGGGTTGAGAAATGAATGGATCATTAGGCTCAAAATGTATATAACTGGGGTGAATAAGTTGGTGATCATCTCGGCATTGTCACCGGTCTTCTTCTTCACCAGGGATTGTCTCCTCGGTAGATGTTCCATTGGCTTCAAGAGTTCATCACTTGATTCCTTTGAGACTTGTAGGACTACTGTTCTACTGGGAATAATTTTGACGTGTCATATCCTGACATTTTTTCATTGGGCATTGGCCTTGCTTTTACCAGGCACACTGCTTTTTTCTTGTCCCTTTCTTTTACAATGTAAACACTGGCCAGCTATATCTGACTGAATGACTCGCCATTTAAACTTTCAAGGATTCTTGTCTTCTATCGACGCTTCGGATATGCTGCTTGAACAATGATGACTTTTTGCCTTGCCCTAGTGTGGGGGATGATCACCAACTGGGTTTATATGAAACGAATTTGCGGGCTCAATTGGGCTTAGCAAAGGATAAAATGTGTATAGGATAGAGAAAGAAATGCTCTTCGTCATCCTAAGGCACTTGAACTTCACGTGAATTCATCTGAAAAAGCAACACTCGAAGATTGATGCAAGTGAGAGCATGAAAATTTCTACTCATTATTCACCTTATGACGCTGACTTACCTCCAGTTTGCCCCGATGTGGGGTGGTTCTTGACAGGGGTAATTTGAATGAATTTCTTCAAACGTTTAGGCTCAAAGTGGCAAAACAATGGATAACCCGTAGTGTTTGGGATAGAGAAATGAACCGCCTCTCGTCATTTCAGTTGCCGTACCTTTTGCAAGATAACCCTTTGCCTTGCAGACATGGAATTTTTTCACTCAACTCACTGGGGATTAGTGCATGGGACTGTGTATAGGATATGGCTTGCCTTTCATCACCCCGATGTACCTCATTCAACACATTCAATTCATTCCACGTGAGTTATCATATCGTCTAAATAGATTCCCCTTTTGAAATCGATAATGTAGACTGACAAAATGATCAAGCACAATTTAAAACCAAGGCACACATTCCATCTTTAAATTGATTGAACCCATTTATTCATAAGTGAAATGTTTGCGATTCAGAATATAAAACCAAACATTTAAAAACTTTTGTTGCAAAATGTTAGATTTTGTCAGGGGTAATACATCTTCACCGCATCGGAATTAACAGGAGTGGAAAACTCACGACCATCCATTTCTGCGAGAATCAGGGCACCTCCGGGAAGCACTTTTTTAACCACATACGGACCAATGTAGTTTGGGGCAAATTTTCTTCCAGGAACAGGAAAGACTGGCAGTACCTTCCTTAGGACTAGATCATTTATCTCGAAGTGTCTTGGACGCACCTTTTGATTGAAGGATCTAGCTATCCTCTGCTGATAGATTTGACCGTGACAAATGGCTTTCAATCGCTTCTCATCAATTAGGTTTAACTGCTCATGCCTTTGTCGCATCCATTCTACCTCGGACAACTCCACTTGAGACAAGACTCGCAAGGAAGGGATCTCTACTTCGACGGGTAGGACTGCTTCCATGCCATATACCAAGGAAAAAGGGGTTGCTCCGACAGAGGTTCGGATCGAAGTTCGATACGCCATTAGTGCAAATGGCAACCTTTCATGCCAGTCACGATAGTTTTCAGCCGTTTTGGCCAAGATCTTCTTGATGTTCTTGTTAGCGGCTTCAATTGCTCCATTCATCTGTGGACGATAAGGAGATGAATTCAGGTGCCGAATTTTGAACTCGTTGAATAACTGATCAATGAACTTGTTGTTCAAATTTATCCCATTGTCAGTGACGATAGCCTCAGGGACACCATAACGAGCGACTATGTCTCGTCTGATGAATTTTACAACATTCCTTGCAGTGACGTTTGCATAAGATGCCGCCTCAATCCACTTAGAGAAATAATCAATCGCGACCAAGATAAATCGATGTCCATTCGATGCCTTGGGATTAATTGGGCCAATCACATCGATGCCCCACATTGAAAAGGGCCATGGCTCAGACAACTGATGTAATTCCGTCGGGGGAACATTTATTTTATTCCCGTGCACCTGACAGCGATGACATCTTCGAACATGTTGGATGTAGTCCCTTTCAAGACTGAGCCAATAATAACCCAACCTCATGATCTTTTTAGCTAACATGTGGCCATTCATGTGTGGATCACATATCCCCTCGTGTATTTCTTGCATGATTCTGGTAGCTTCAGCCGCATCCACACACCTCAATAGGATCGAATCATATGATCTTTTGTACAGCTTCTCACCACTAACAAAGAATTTTGAAGCCATTTTCATTATGTACTTCCTGTCGGCCGGGGTGCTTCCCTCAGGGAATTCTTGTCTCTGGATGTAACTCATGATATCATAATACCATGGCCTTTCATCAGGTTCTCCGGTCACAACCATACAGTAGGCCGGTTTTGTCAGGACTTCGATCTTCAAGGGTTCCACCTCTAACCCACCAATCACTTGCAACATGGATGATAACGTAGCTAGTGCATCAGCGAACTGATTATGGGACCTCGATAAGTACTCAAAAGAGATATCTTCGAATTCCTCTATGATTTCTTCGAGGTATTCATGGTACGGCACTAGTTTGGTGTCTCTCGTCTTCCACTCTCCCACAGTTTGAAGAATAATCAGAGCAGAATCACCAAACACTTTCAACTTACTTATCCCCATTTCCACTACGGCTTGGAGTCCGAGGATGCAAGCTTTGTACTCGGCTATGTTGTTGGTACAGGGGAATACCAACTTTGCTGCTACTGGATAATGTTGCCCATTTGGGGATATTAAAACTGCCCCAGTGCCGGAACCAGTCAAATTTACAGCTCCATCGAAAAACATGGTCCATGTATCTTCCTTTATTACCAAAATGCGATTTTCTGGAGAATATCTATCATCATCAGGGACTCCAGGATTTTCAGCTAACACATCAGCAATTACTCGACCTTTAATTGACTTCTGTGGCTTCATCTGGATATCAAACTCTGAAATTAAAATCTGCCACTTGGCTAACTTCCCTACCAAAGCTGGCTGATCAAGTAAATACTTGATGGGATCGTTCTCAGTTACAAGCAAAGTCTGGTGATGCAATGTATATTGTCGCAGCCTATGGAGCACCCATACTAGTGCGGCGCAAGTCTTCTCGGCTTCAGAATAATTCAACTCCGAGACGGTGAACTTCTTACTTAGGTAATAAATGGCTCGCTCTTTTCCATCTTCAGGACTTTTCTGAGCTAGCATCGCACCTAAAGACTCACTATAAATCGTGAGGTAAAGGATCAAAGGTTGGCCCGGCATTGGTGGGACCAGCACTGGTGATTTCATTAGGTATCGCTTTAGTTCGTTAAACGCTTCACGACAATCATCGTCCCATTCAACTTGAGCATTCTTCTTTAGAAGTTTGAAGAAGGGCTTAGCAGTTGCAGAGAGCTGGGAAATAAAACGGACTATGTAGTTCAATCTACCCAGAAGGCTTCGCACTTCTTTCACGGTCGACGGGGGTTGTAACTCACATATAGCCTTCACTTTGGAGGGGTCAACTTCAATGCCTTTACTGCTTACTATGAACCCAAGTAATTTACCCGAGGTTGCTCCAAATATGCACTTTGCTGGGTTGAGACGGAGCTTAAACTCACGAAGTCTCTCGAATAATTTCTTCAAGGTATCGACATGACTCTTCCCAGGTCGAGACTTGGCGATCATGTCATCGACATAGATCTCGATCTCCTTATGCATCATGTCATGGAAGAGCGTCACCATTGCCCGTTGATATGTTGCCCCGGCATTTTTAAGGCCGAAGGGCATGACCTTATAGTGGAATGTCCCCCAAGGAGTGATGAACGCCGTTTTCTCCTTATCATCGTCCTTCATTTTTATCTGATTATAACCCGAGAAACCATCCATGAAGGAAAACAGCTCGAACCCAGCAGTACTGTCCACCAAAATGTCTATATGTGGCAATGAGAAATCGTCTTTAGGGCTAGCCTTGTTTAGATCGCGATAGTCGATGCAAACCCGAACTCGACCATCCTTCTTCATGACTGGCACAATATTAGCCACCCAGCTGGGGTATTCGGTGACTTCAATGAATCCCGCTTTCAAGAGCTTCATGACCTCCTTCTCTATTTTCTTGGAAAGTTCGGGCTTGGTTCTCCGTAGCCTCTGTTTCTTGGGCAGCATGCCTGGATTAGTGGGCAGACCGTGCTCCACAATAGAAGGGCCTAAACCCGGCATATCGGCATACGATCAGGCAAAGATATCTTGGTAATCCTTCAGCAATTGGACTAGGTATTTCGCTTCACCTTCGGGAAGGGTTGCCCCTATCTTCACCTCTTTGGGTTCTCCGGAATCACTCAAGTTGACGGTGATAGTTTGGTCTACCGTTAGGACCTTAGGTCTTTCATGATGCTCTAGATCATGCTGAAGGTCCGAGGAATCTTTGAGTTCATTGGTGTCATCGAGATCAGGTTCGGTGGCACATAATTCATCAAATTGGACCGTTCCCATTCCCTTACGTGCCATAAGATTGCCCCTGAAACATAAAGTGAGGGATTCAGAAGGACAAACAGGGGTAAATCTTGCATTTTTTCTAAATTTTTCTCTTTTTTTTGTTTTATTATTATTTTTTCTGAAAATTTTTTTGTGATTTTTTTTTTGAAATTCTTTTCACAAAGGTTTTAACACGAGGGAACATGAAGAAGCTCAGGCCTCAGAATTCTCCTTGGACTATATTTTTCTTTTATTGGTTGGATATCATCACTGGGCTGGTTTGATGTACCTCAACATGCCCTCAAAAACGAAAATAACTTGTAATTTCATTGATTATCACCAAACGAATTACATTTATTGGAATGGAAATTGCAACAATTAAATCCTAGAAATAAAAAGTCCTAAAAAGTAGCTCTCGAGACAGGGCAAGTCCTAAAAAGCAGTAAAAATTCCCGCGTAGGGGAGTGTGCGAAAAAAGTAAATGTGTTACTCTTGCGGGCCAGTGCCCATTTCCTCCAACGGTCCTTCCTTGATAGCTCCAATGAAGAAATCATCGAACAGGGCAGTGATTCCCTCCATTGCATCATCAGGATCTTCTGTCACTAGAGGTGTTGGATCATCCATACCTCCCCATCCATCCGGGACAATGTCACGGGGGTCAACATAGAAGCTCGGGGGTGCTGAGTATTTCACATAATAATCGAACTTGCCGCTTGGTTGCCCCAAAGTGTCGATCACCTCCTTCTCTTCATGCATCATTCTTGCAGGACCCGGGAATGTGGTGCGGATGTGTGGAAGCAACCTACCACGCCCAAGCTCTCCGTTATTTTGGGTAATTCCACGCCCACGTTCTTCACCATTCAGCTCTTCTTCGAATCGTTGTCTATTCTGCCCGTCTCCTCGACCTTGACCTCGACCTCAACCACGTCCACGTCCACGTCCACGTCCACGTCCACGTCCACGTGCCCCATTATTTGGCTCACTTGACCCCAGGTATCCCAACCCAGTAATGCGGAGCCTCTGAGAAACTTCTACCGGTTGGCGGATACCTTGACCATTTCTACCAAGGCCTTCACCCGGAGTAAAGCCATGAGAGACCATTACCCTTCCAACCATGACTGCAGCATTTGACACCTCAGGAATAGGCGGTGATGATCCTTTAGACGCATGTATGGTTGATACGAGCTCGAGCGACTAATAGCTCGATTCTATTTTGCAATCCGGCTCAACATAGGGGATAGCCGTTGCGTGGTAAATTGGGTGCTCTTCTTCACCGTGGACTATGATTAACTTTCTCTCCACAACGAACTTCACCTTCTGATGTAGACCGGATGGCACAGCTCCGGCAGTATGAATCCATGGACGACCCAACAGAAAATTGAATGCAGTGGGAATGTCCATAACTTGAAATAGGACATTGAACATTGTTGGTCCTATCTGTATGTCAAGGTGGATTTCTCCTATTACTTCTTTCTTCATTCCGTCAAAGGCTCATACGGAGGTCTTTGCAGAATTTATCCTAGAAGGATCTATCTTAAGGCGGTATAAAGTCGCCAAATGACAGATGTTCAAGGCTGATCCGTTGTCAATAAGTACCCGGGCTACATGTGAGGCCTTGTATTTGACGGAAATATAAAGTGTTTTGGTATGCCCCCTCCCTTCTAGAGGGAACTCTTCATCTGAAAAGGCTATGAGGTCTTTGAGCAGTATAGAACCCACAAATTCTTCCAACTTATCATGGTCGATCGTCTCTGGTACGTGGACTTCGCTTAACACCTTCATTAAGGCCTTTTGATGCTTGACAGATGTCTGGAGTAGCTCAAGCAGAGAGATTTGTGCGGGCAGCTTGCACAATTGTTCAACTATGTTGTATTCGCTAGCCTTAATCACAGCTAGAAATTCCTTGGCTTCTTCATCAGTAACAGGTTTTACAGGTCGAGCATTAGTTTGGCCATAGGAACGCCCGGATCTGGTAACCAAGTCGACATCGAGACTGTAGGACCAAGGGACTGTCTTATTATCACGGTATTTATACGGTTGAGGTATCTCGATCACTATCCCTTCATCAGCTGTAGGCGTGCTTACTATGATCTATTCATTATCAGACGCGTCTTCAAGCGGAGGCATGTCTTCAGGCAGAGGGTCGCCCTTGTCCTTCCCGGTGTTCAATGTAGCAAACTCCTCCTCCCAATTAATAACCACTTCGGAGATAGTGAAAACGATGCCAGTGTGGTCAGCATAAACAATCATCCCAGCTTCTACCATTTTGGAGATTCTTTTTCTCATGATGGCGAGGGGAAGGTCCTCATTACTCGGGTAACAACCGGCTTTCACTAACTCACCGTAGACGTCGGTGGTATACACCTTAACATTCTTGATTCGACCAGCATCGAAGCTAAATATGGCATTCACATTGCCTGCGTGATCAGGGAGTGGGTTGTTCTGAACATTCGGCTTAGCAGGTTGAAATGAGAAAGCCTTCGTATCTAGGAGGTTCTGGATTCGGTGCTTGAGGGCATAGCAATCATCGGTTGAGTGTCCCAGCTCACCCATGTGATAATCACATTTCTTTGACGGGTCGAAGTTATAGAACCGCTCAGGATTGGGCCGCTTTGGCTCAGTAGTAAGCAAGCCTTTCTTCTGGAGCACTGTCAATACTTGAGACAATGATCCGGGGAGGGGGGTGAATTGCCTCCTGTTGTTCCTCCTCTGAAAAGGTTGACGACCCGAGTTTTGTTGCTGAGCTTCTGCTACTTGGATTGCTGGGACAGAGTTAGTATTCCGCCGGTTCGGTTGGTTATAAGCCACATTCACTTCAGCTGCCGGTTCTTTCTCTTTTCTCGCACAAAATCTTCTGGTCGAGGAGGACGGCTCGACAAACCATCCATCTTTCAGCCCTATCTCAATTTGTTCGCCTATGGGGATGAGTTGGTTGAAGTTGTCAGCCAGAATGGCAACCATCCGATTACGGTATTCGAACGGGAGAGTTTTCACGAACATCCTCTTTAACTCACTGTCTATGGGTTCTGGGACAACCTGAGCAGCTAAATTCCTCCATCTGATAGCATAGTCTTTGAAGGACTCAGTCTTTTTCATCTGAGCACGTTCGAGATCATCACGGGTAGGAATGATGTCCGTTATGAATTTGTACTGCTTCAAGAATGCTTCACTGGCTTCTTTCCAAGTTTTGAGGCCATTTATCTTCTTCATGAGATACCAGTTCAAAGCAGAACCCGTCAAACTTGCTTGAAAGGCATGGATCATCAGGAGTTCGTTGTCAACGTACGAAGTCATCTGTAAGTGATAGAGCTGTAGGTGGGCTTTTGGACATGTGGTGCCATTGTACTTGTCAAAATCTGGCATTTTGAACTTTTTTGGGATTTTGATCTGTGAGTACAGGGACAGATCGATCGAAGGTGAATCCTGCGAACCTTCCAGCTGCTTCACTCTTTCTTCAAGTTTGTTGACCCGTTCATCAGGTTTGTCTTTGTTGACGATAATCTGGACGGGGTCATCTTCTAAATCAGGAATATCGTCATCTCCGTCAACATCGACACTTTTTCTAATTTTCTGCTTTGGGACTGATGTTTCGAGGGATGCCGGAACAGGAATCGACCGGAGAGCTTTGATCTCAGCGGACATTTGTTGCATCGCGATGACAAGTTGTTTCATCTGGTCTTCCACACCAACAACACGCTCTTGCAAGTCGGTTTGATCGGCCATTCTGGCTCTCGACCGTGTACGAATGGGCGATCGTGATCGGTCCGTAGCTACCTAATTTTGGAACGAAACAGGCATACATAAGTGTCAAGCAAAATCATACGCCAATCTATGACATTGGTCTAACCGCTTTGAATTGAAAAGACCCCTTTATTGAAATGGTGAAAATTTTTACACCAATTAATGACTTGAAATTGAACTGAATATAAAGACAAATGACTCAATTCCTAAACAAATTTTAAAAACTGAAACTGAAATGAGAAAAGAATTTCGAGCTTTTTATTTAGCTTGATCTATAGACATATGGGAGGCGACTTCCTTCTTCAATTGCTCATAAGCTCGAGCTATCTTGGAGGCCTTTTCTTAAGCTTCTTCGGCCTTCCTTTTGAGGCGATTGTTCTCTGAGCGATTGGCGGACTTGAGAGGCACCTTGGGTATCTTCGGGAGCAAATCCTACGGGATTCTGTGCCGTCGAATGTACTGGGTCGTCGCGAAATAGGACTTCTGCTCTCCCTTTAGTTCTCCTTCGGGCCGAGCTATCTTTAACACACGGCACTTCCTCCACATCTTATTGAGCTGAGCTACGGTCCCTTCGTGGTCTTTATCATCATCGGCGAAGTCGACTTGGAGGAGTTCTGGTTGCAACGCTGGAGGGAGCCCTTGGAGAATCTGATACTGACGAGACACTCTGGCGGAGTAGTATTCAATTGCACCGGTGAAACCCAATAGTGGAACCGGTCCAATACCATTACATGTAAGCCGAGCTTCCTCGACTTTGAACCAGTTAGCATGCCATTGAAAACCTTGGGGTCTAGCGTTTTTCATGAAAATGATCCATTCAGAGTAATGATAATCGGGTGCACCCCCTTGTTTTTCTTTATACCTCAAGATGGGATGGCTAGAATCACTAAGCTCAGATATTGTGAGTAAATCGCCACATCCTTTTATGTGAGACAAAAACCAGATTTGCAAAAGTTCGAGGGGGGCATGAAAAGTTTTGTCAACATGTTGCTTAAATTTAGTGAGGGAAATGAAAGTCTCGGCTAAAATGGTGCTGATAAAATTCTTTTCAAGATAGACTTGTTGGACCAACCATGCGATTGACGGACTACATGCATTCTTACAGTAAGGAAAAATCACGAACCCGAAAAATGCTAGCAAAAAGATTCTGCCTTTTTGAAAAGATGTGGCTTTTTCAAAACACTGACTCAGGAATGAAAAAGGACATGTGCCGCGATTTGCTTTTAAAACTTTTCCCAATTCATCTTTTCCGACATTCAAAAATTCAGCTAACATTAAAGTGGAATCAATTCCCAAAGGTGGTGTGACTAACTCCGACTCCAATGGTTTTCCAATGAGCACGCTATATTCTTCCAACGTCGGGGTGAGCTCATGCTTACCGAATATAAAGGTAGAGGTTTCGGGACACCAGAAGTGCGCTAATGCTCGAACGAGGCCGGTACGGACTTTGACCTCCAGTAGGGGGAGCAGCCTCCCGATGTGGCCCTCAACTAGCTTGCGGTTGGTCGGACTGAGTAGATTCCACCAGGCACAGAGCTCGTCCTTAGGAGCATCAAGAATCCGGATGTCTGCCCCTCCCATAGTGTATAGACCAAGACTCACGACCGACCTAATGTCATGGACCGACCAAAGAAAAAGACGAAACATAAATAAATTGCGAGATAAATGTTCAGAAATCTTACTTCACCCGGTAGAATGATGGCAATCACATAGACATGCGCATGAAACGTGAGGTTCGATTTCTACCTAGACTCTGGCTTGCAAAATGGAGACATGAGGATTACCGAGCTAAACCAGTCATGGTGGTGGTTAGGCTGGGATTCCCCTGACTCCGGCTTAGTCAAAGAGCCGACCCGGGTTGCAAAGGGTGCAACCGTGGTAGGTATTCAATGACACCTTGAAAAAACTTTCGGGACCAAGGAGGGCGACCCGTACCACGCGGGTGTGGTCGGGGTGTTCGCTATCTCAGTACCATCCTAAACCTGTGCCGCCCAGGTTCGGCAGCGGGTAGTGTGTGCGGTGTAGTGTAAATGCAAGGCATGCACAGCAGGTTATATCATACAGCGCTCCGTGCATAAAATAAACCATACATCCAAACACCTCCCTGCAAAACAAGGGTTAAAAATCACGCCTCCCCTTATACCTCCCATTCTGCAAAAACATTTAATACCTAAAATGTTAGGGACGTACCTGGGATCCTCGCTGCCAAGCAAAAAATATTTTTTGAAAAGAAAAACTGGCCTAAGTCCACTAAGAGTTTTAACTCAAGTCCCCAGCGGAGTCGTCAAGCTGTCGCGACCTAAAATTTCCTCTCAGGCTAATGGATTGTTAAGACTAAGCTTAACTCGGGCCCTCCCAAGCCCTACCAATTCGCAATTTAGGGTTTAAGTTTTTAACATGCAAAAGTTTTCATGCTCGGAGTCGCCACTAATCTATTTGTGATAGGTCGATTAGAAACATAAATAAAACATAGGGAGGTATGCTTTATTCCTACGAACTAGAGATTCTAAGCTCGGGGACTTGATTACGCTAGATTTAGTCTAACGCCCTTTCGGTACCTTTTCTTTTCAATATATATATATATATTGGCAAGCAATCTGGATCCATTTTAACTTAGTCACTAACATGTGAGGTGTTCATGCGGGTGCACAAACCACCAATTTAACACTCAGGAAAGCATTGAATAAATTGCAAGTTGGAAGAATTACTTACCTCGGAGCAACGTAAGCATCTACATTGTTAGCTAGAAAATCACATCAACAACCTAATATGATTTCTAATTAACAAGGAATTCACTCAATTTTTGGATTTTCACTTATTTAAATGAAAGCTAATCTACATGCAATGACGTGCAAAAATTGACATGCGAATAATGCAACCTAACATGCAAACTATATGTCATGCGACGACGTGACCTAATTCTGATGACGGACAAATGATTTGTTTTTGGTATTTTCTAATGAAATTCGGAATAAAAATATGTCTAAATTAACATGCAACATATGATGACTTAACATATCATAACATGACTTATTTTTGGGATTTTTGTTAAAATTCGAAATAATAAATTACTTAAATTAAGAATGCAATCTATCCTAATCTACCATAAAGCAATTCATTCTTTTTTTGGGGTTTTCATGAAAATTCGGAATTAAAAAAATAACCTAAATAATCTATTAAGATTAGAATATTACTTAATTTAAACTAGGAAATAGATTATCTCAAGTCCTAATTTAAATTAAATAATTACTCTATCGTCTAGATATATTTAGGATTCCTAAACATGCAAAACTCAAATTCAAATCCTAACTGATATTTTTTTGAATTTTCTTTTTTATTTGAAAAGGAAAAACAATTTAAACAGAGATAGCATCCACATTTAAAACAACCACGCGATCCGCAAAATTCGTTTCAAACTCGGATTAGGCACAAAAATCGAATTATCGGTCATATCTGTAGGGTTACAGATATTGACGGAAAGTCGATCGTTCAAACTTGAAAAGCAGATAAAAATCATTATCGTACCCAAGTGATTATGGATAGGATAATGATTTTCCGTATCGCCGCGTATCGTACCTTAGGGATAAGGTCGGATACTCGTCCAGATACGTTGCTGAATTAGGAAAGTTTCCTAATTTTGAATATTTTAAAAATATTACGGATATCAGATAATTATCCTAATATATCTAATATTCCACACGATATTCACAAAATATTCAAACACTCAAATTAGTAAATTGAATATTCTGAAAAAATATCGGATAATGTCCAATTACCTAATTTGTAGATAATTCCCAAATTCGAACTTGCGGATCGGGATGAGCGGTGAACGGTGAACCGGCGGCGCGGTGTCGGGAGCGACGGCGGCTCGCGGCAAGGACACGGCGGGGCAACAGGTGGCTGTCCGGTCAGCGGCGGTGCAGGCGTGCAGTGGCGCGGCGCAACTCCGGGGACGGCGGCGTCTTCAACAATCACCCGTCTGGCGCGGCGGTGGCGTCCGAGTGGCGGTACGGTTCCGGGCAGCGATGGCGTGCGACGGTGGGGCGGCGACGCGCGGCAGGGAGCAGCGGCAGCAGGCGGTGGCGCACGGCGGGAAGCAGCAGCGCGCGACAGAGAGCAGCGACAGCAGGCGGTGGCGCACGGCGGGAAGCAGCAGCGCGCGGCAAGGGGCAGCAGCAGCAGGCGGTGCGGGCGACGTGAGGCAGCAGCGCGCGGCAGGGGTGGCGCGCGGCGGGAGGCAGTAGCGCACGGTGGGGCGGTCGACGTGAGGCAGCAGCGCGCGGCAAGGAGCAGCGGCAGCAGGCGGTGCGGCACGGCGGGAAGCAGCAGCGCGCGGCAAGGCGGGAAGCAGCAGCGCGTGGCAAGCGGTTTTCTTTCTCTCTCTCTCTCTTTTTTTTTTTTTTTTTGGTAAGGATTCTCTCTCTCTCTTTCTCACTCTCACACTCTAAAAAATTCTGATTTGAAATTATGAGAGGTCCCCCCCTAAATCCTGACTTAATGACGTATATATAACACTAATCTAGGTCAATTAGATGGGCTCTCTAGTCCTAATGGGCTTAGGCTTGGGCTTAGATTTTAATTTAATTTAAATGGGCTGAATTAATTAATGATAATGGGCTGAATTAAGTTCAAATTAAAACAACCGAGCCCGTTTGACTTGTAATTCCCGGCCCTTGCATTTCAAGCGAGCCGAGTCACATTCGATTAAGCTCGTTCATTCACCGCCGGTCCGATGTAAAAAAAATGCAATTAATCTAAAATGAATTTAAACTATATGTTATGCAATTTAAATATTTTTTGTTTAGGGGTTAAAAATTTAATCCCTAATTTTCTATGCAAATTACACTAAGTGATGCACCAAAATTTAGGTGTCAACAGTGTCGATCGTCCTATGTGGTATCGTCGGTGCTGATGTGAACAATTTTTAATAATTTTTTTATTTTTTAATTAATTTTTTTAATTTCATTTTTATTTTTCTTTTCTTTGTTTTTTTTTCATCTTCTTCTTCCTTCAGTCGTTGGCCTCCTCAATTGCCGGCAACCGACCACAGGGGAGAGTCGGCAAGGCTTGCCCTCGCTGGATTTGGTGAGGGCTGATCTCGTCGGCCACTGGCGAGGGTTGACCTCGCCATTCAAGCGAGGATTGCCTCGCAGTGCCTCATAGGGGTGAGGTCGCTGAGGCGGGTGAAGTCCCCTCACCTGTATTTGGTGAGGGTTGACCTCGTTGACCTCGAGCAAGGCTTGCCCTTGCCAGATCCAGCAAAGTTGAACCTTGCTTGAGGCTGGCGAGGGTCGGCCTTGCCAGAAGTTGCTCTATCGAGCCTCGCCCGAAGCTAGCGGGGCCGAACCTTCCCGGATTTGGCGAGGGCAAGCCTCGCTCGAGGCCAGCTAGGTCGACCCTTGCTCGCCTTGGCGACCTCGCCTCTGCGAGGCGACCTTCACTCAGCTAGTGAGGTCGATCCTTGCCAGATTTCGATGAGGGAGAGCCTCGCCGGTTCTCCCCTGTCGCTAGTCATCGGCCATCAAGGAGGCTTGCGACCAAAGGAAGAGGAAGACAAAAAAAAACAAAGAAGAGAAATGATAAAAAGGAAAAAAAGAAATTATAAAATAATCTAAAAATCAAAAAAAAAATAATAAAATTATTATAAATGATCAATGTCAGCACCGGCAGTACCATGTCAATGATTTCTGATTAAAATTGGCTGGATAGACTCAATTGGCAAGAAGTGAAAATGTTTAGGATTTAATTGGCAAGAAGTGAAAATGTTTAAGACTCAATCGGCAAAATTGAAAGGTTTATGACTGAATTGAAAAAAATATAATAAATTTGAGACTTTTTGGACAAATTTTTCGTGAGTTGTTGTAGGGAGAGGCCTTGGACGTCCATGCTCCTACCTTTCACTTCTACCTTTTACTACGGCTTCACATGCCAATTTTCACGCGTCACGTCAACAGTTTATTGAAAAATTAATTGAATTCCTATCAAAGTGCATTTGCGACAAACACAAAATTGAAGATTGAAATCATAGTGGAAAGACTGCGAATATTCCAGTCAAGTTTAGTTTCTATGAAATATAGTTAGATGGCGAGAGCCTGATGGGAGAGTTGGGCAACTACGCCGATGGCGATTACGGTTGGGCTTTTGGCATCAATGAAGGGAGAAGACAAGACAGTTATCTGAGTGGTGCTTTCGGCCATGACAGGATCTCGTCGTTTTGAGCATTTTTGGAGCTCTGATATCGCATAAGATTATGAATTCCAGAGTCAAATGATAAGTTTCGTTGCGTATACACGCAAATGTATTTGCTTACAGAACAAAAAACAAAACAAAAGATAATCGACAACAAACAAACTAAGCATTTGTGGTTTAGTTTAATGGGTTGTTAGCTCAATCTCAAAGATCAGAAGAGTTTTGAAATGGGAGTTCCATGTCTGTATTACACATGAACAAAATCTGTTGTCGAAATCATTGAGACAAAGGCGACCCATTAAAGAAACAAAAGAAGAAGCACCTACATCATTTTGAAGGAAAAGTTCATAAATGAGGGACCAGTTTTGCATGTAACCTGACCTGTTGGACGAAAAGGAGAAAAGTTGGGATAATGGCACAAATAACTGTTGACACCTAAATTTTGGCGCATCATTTAGTGTAATTTACATAGAAAATTAGGGATTAAATTTTTAACCCCTAAACAAAAAATATTTTAAATTGCATAACATGTAGTTTAAATTCATTTTAGATTAATTGCATTTTTTGCATCGGACCGGCGGTGACGAACGAGCTTAAATTTCATCAAACGGGACTCGGCTCGCTTAAAATGCACGAGCCGGGAATTACAAGTCAAACGGGCTTGGTTGTTTTAATTTGAGCTTAATTCAGCCCATTTATCATTAATTAATTCAGCCCATTTAAATTAAAGCCCAAGCCTAAGCCCATTAAGACTAGAGAGCCCATCTAATTGATCTAGATTAGGGTTATATATACTTCATTAGGTCAGAATTTTTGGGACACACAATTTTCAGATCAGAAAATTTTTAGAGTGTGAGAGTGAGAAAGAGAGAGAGAGGAGGAAGACCTCGCGCGACGCGCCCGCTGCCGCGCCCGCTGCCGCGCCCGCGCCCGCTCCCGCGCCCGCTGCCGCGCCCGCGCCCGCTGCCGTGCCCGCTCCCGCGCCCGCTCCCGCGCCCGCGCCCGCTGCCGCGCCCGCTCCCGCGCCCGCTCCCGCGCCCGCTCCCGCGCCCGCTCCTCACGCCGTCGCCGCCGCTGCTGCTTGCTGCTGCCGCCTCACGCCGACGCCGCTGCTGCCGCCGCTTCCGAACGATCACGCCGTTGCCCCGCCGTCATCCCGACACCGCGCCGCCGAATCCACCGTTCGCCGCTCATCCCGATCCGCAAGTTCGAATTTGGAAATTATCCGCAAATTAGGTAATTGAACATTATCCAATATTTTTAGAATATTTCGTTTCTTAATTTTTGGATGTTTGAATATTCTGTGAATATTGCGTGGATTGCTAGATATCTTAGGATAATGTTTGTCTTGTTCGCAATATTTGAAAATATTCAAAATTAGGAATCTTTCCTAATTCAGCAACGTATCTGGACAACTATCCGACCTTATCCCTAAGGTATGATACGTGGCGATACGGAAAATCATTATCCTATCCATAATCACTTGGGTACGATAATGATTTTTATCTGCTTTCCAAATTTGAATGATCGACTTTCCATTAATATCTATAACCCTATAGATATGACCGATAGTTCGATTTCTGTGCCTAATCCGAGTTTGAAACGAATCTTGTGGATTGCGTGGCTATTTTAAATGTGGATACTATCTCTGTTTAGATTATTTTTCCTTTTTAAATAAAAAAGAAAATTCAAAAAATATCAGTTAGGATTTGAATTTGAGTTTTGCATGTTTAGGAATCCTAAATATATCTAGACGATAGAGTAATTATTTAATTTAAATTAGGACTTGAGATAATCTATTTCCTAGTTTAAATTAAGTAATATTCTAATCTTAATAGATTATTTAGGTTATTTTTTAATTCCGAATTTTCATGAAAACCCCACAAAAAAGAATGAATTGTTTTATGGTAGATTAGGATAGATTGCATTCTTAATTTAAGCAATTTATTATTTCGAATTTTAACAAAAATCCCAAAAATAAGTCATGTTAGGATACGTTAAGTCATCATAGGTTGCATGTTAATTTAGGCATATTTTTATTCCGAAATTCACCAGAAAATACCAAAAATAAATCATTTGCCCGTCATCAGAATTAGGTCACGTCGTCGCATGACATATAGTTTGCGTGTTAGGTTGCATTATTCGCGTGTCAATTTTTGCATGTCATTGCATGTAGATTAGGCTTCATTTAAATAAGCGAAAATCCAAAAATATTGTGTGAACTGCTTGTTAATTAGAAATCATATTAGGACGGTTGATGTGATTTTCTAGCTAACCATGCAGATGCTTACGTTGCTTCGAGGTAAGTAATTCTCCCAATCTTGCAATTTATTTAATATTTTGATTATTGGGTGTTAAATTGGTGGTTTGCGTACCCGCATGAACACCTCACATGTTAGTGACTAAGTTAAAATGGATCCAAATTGCTTGCCAAAATATTTTTGAAAAGAAAAGGTACCGAAAGGGCGTTAGACTAGATCTAGCGTAATCAAGTCCCCGAGCTTAGAATCTCTGGTTCGTAGGAATAAAACATATATCCCTATGTTTTGTTTAGGTTTCTAATCGACTTACCACAAATAGATTAGTGGCGACTCCGAGCATGAAAACGTTTGCATGTTAAAAACTTAAACCCTAAGTTGCGAATTGGTAGGGCTTGGGAGGGCCCGAGTTAGGTTTAGTCCTAATAATCCATTAGCCTAAGAGGAAAAACTTTAGGTCGCGACAATAGCCAATGTATTTTAGCCTAACGTATAATGTGATTCATGAATTTTAATTTGTTCAATGTAAATTTTGAATTTTAATCTAATTTATAATGTTGTCTCTAAATTTTTAATTTACTTAATGTGATTTTTGAATTTTTAATTTGCTAAATATGATTACTGAATTTTTTTATAGATGTTCAATTTAGTTCCGGAATTATAAATATTGAACATGCAATTAAGGGACTAATAAGTGTCATTTTTCCAAAAAAATTTCCATGGGAGAATAGTAAGAGAAGGACAAAAGTGTCATTTAACCAAAAAGGAAGTTGATTTTTTTTATTTGGTCAGATCACTGATGGTTTATTGATCGGGGGGAAAATTGGCAGAGAGGCAAGTGATATGGATAGATAAGGCCCGCCACTCTTCTTCATCGTCATTGCCAGACCGAGACACATGGGAAGAGGTATGGCAATGTCGAGAGGTGGTGGTGGCCTTCTTGGATCACGTTGATGTGGCTAGCAGGAATCATCTAGAGGGGGATGAATAGGTGACCTTGAACAGTTTTAAAATATTTATGCGGAAATAAAAAAAATCACAGAAAAGTCTTAATAAAATTTAGATTCAAGACAGATTATATAAATGAAGCTCTTGATGTGCAAAATGTAAAGTAAGAGATAAAGGATAGAAAATCTGCACACAAGTTTATAGTGGTTCGGCTTATAGCAAGCCTATGTCCACTCTCCCACGCTTACAGCCTACCGGCTGGATTTCACTACGTAATCAAGAAGAATTTACAGATTTTGAGTGATATCACTCTCGTGTATGATAGGACTCTCTATCTCACACAGTCACTCTTACAAAGTAACCATCAAGATCTAAGTGTTTTGACTCAGAACAACAAGAGAAATGATTGGAGTATGCTCAGACTTCGGACTTGTTGATTCTTGATTCTGTTGTATCCTTCTGGTGCTCATTGATCTCCTTAAATACTCCTCTACTCTCAAACTAGCCGTTGGACAGCTTTCAAAGGATCATCTTTCAATCTTCGAACTGCATTGACCCACAGCCTTATCCATGTTGGATGAGCATAGAGTAATGGCTTCCTCGAGTTCTGCTCTGTCTGCTGCTGCTTGGAGTCGTTGAGTGTTGTAGTTTTCCTCAATAATTTTCTTTAGATTCTTTATGTCTTGTTCTAGTGCAGCTTGCTTGTCCTTAATTTCGAGCAGAATAGAGAGGATGTTCTGATTTTCTGAAGGCTGTTCTTGGACATTAGCTGGCTCAGACTAATCGAACCCCATGGTTGCTTCTTCTGGATTCTCCCCCTGAACAGGTGTTTGATCTTCAGAAACATGCTCTGTAGGAGTTGGTTCTGAAACCTTTAGAGTTGGTTCAGAAACATGTTCTGGAGCATCAGCATGGCCTGTATTAATATGTTCTGCTTCTGCTTCATCACTTTCATCATGCAGAAGAATTTTTCTTTTCTTGCTATACACCTTTAATGGGATTGGAGATTCTGTCTTGTTGCTTGCTGATCCTGCCCATTTTCTCTGCCTTGTCTTTTTGATACTTGACTTTTCAGCAGATTTTGCTTCAGACTGATGAGCCTCCTTTCCTTTGATTTTTTTCTTTACATCATCAAACTGTTTCATTTTGGAGAGCATTCTTTCTCCAACAAACATACAGGGAACAAGGTTCTGGCGCAATTCATTAGGAATCGATATCTTTAGGAACATGAAAATTCGAGAGATTAAAGCACCATATGGCAGTTGTCCCTTGTCCTTCTGTAATGTCCTGTACATATGGAAGATGATGATATGAGGAAGAGAAAAAGGTTGACCTTTCAAGATAGCCCAGATGAGCATGATTTTTGATTTGGATAGGTCAATTTTGGAGGCTGCCTTGGGCTTCAAGCAATTGATAATAATCTTGTGCAGAATCACGGATCTTCTGGATAAGTTAGAGTAGGAGAGATGCCGGTTTGATCCTAAAGCAAAGTTGGGATTTTCAGAAGCAATCTTGGAAGCAACTTCAAGATTCACTACCAGTGGAGTAAACTTGTAGTGTTGTGCTTTAATTATCCTTGCCAATACATCCGCTTTTAAATCGAATTTTTTGTCACCAACAGTGAATTGGATCCAGTTGGGCGACAAAATAGAGAGATTGGAATAGAAATAGGCAGTTAATTCAGCATAAACATTTACAAATTGAAGGCAAAATTCATAAATGCCTAACTTTTGAAATAGGTTCTTTACTGAAATATCAGCCTTCTCTAGGTAGTCGAAATCCACAGTTCTGTAGTTCATGATCCCTCGAGTAAGCAACAACTTATAACAGATATTATGCTATGAGCTTCTGAATAATCCTCCTGTACCTGGCACACCAGATGCTATTCCTACCTTCATTTCAAAAATCTCAAAAAATCGAGCATCATCATCAGGTATAACAAACTTGATTGCACTGGTAGTTTTAGGGCTGATATGAGCAGATTTTTTGTTAGAGGGTGCTGATGATTCTCCGACTTTTTCTTTGCCCTTTTTGGAAGAGGGTTCTTTTGGTGTAGTGCTGGCCGGAACATCATCAGAATCAATGCAAGCTTTAAAGTAGTTTTGCGTAAGATATTCTTTAGAGGAGAACCCATTATTTCTCAGACAGTCACGCAAAAAAAATGCAGATGCATTGCTTCTCTTCAACCTCAGATAAGCATTCCATACATGCTTGATGCTTTTAAAACGAAAATCTGTTTTACCAAAAGCTATGGGAGGCGACGATTAATGAGGTGGTGTCGCTTCAGCAGGTTCTTCATGATGTTCCAATTCTGTATCTAAAATCTCCATAAACTCCACCGGTGTAGTAGATTTAGAGTCTTGATTCAGAATGCGTGAAGATCTTCTTTTGAACGGCATTTTGATCACTTCTGGAGCAAAAAGTTTCGATCTTTGGAGAAGGAAGACGAGGAGAGTCTCTGAATATCAGAAGGGCTTGAGGAGTAAAAGATCGTACTGATAGGGTTTTGAAAAGTGACGAATAGGTTTATAAATGAGAAGGACGGGTTTTAGAAATAAAAGGTTATTTTTAGAAAGTAAAAATAAGCTAAAACAAGTAGGAAGGAAATATACTTTCTGAAGTATAAAATATCAGGACAATATCATGATAATATTTTAAGCATAATTAATTAGATAAATTAGGATATGTACCTGATTTGCTTTCTAAAATAACAAATGTGAAAATATTCCCGCCAGAAATATTCCCGCCAAACTTTAAACTATGTACGTACCGTTCTTTAAGAGTCTGAAAGATGTTCAGATCGAGAGCACTTGAGTCTGAAAAATTCCTGTCTGTCAAATACTTCAAGAGAATGGATAAGTAATGCACAGTTTGTTTCTAATATACTCAAATGAAGATTTGTCAAGAGGTTTTGTGAATATATTAGCTAATTGATTCTTAGAATCAATGAATTGAATATTCACATCGCCATTTTGAACATGATCTTTAATGAAATGATGCTTGATTTCAATATACTTCGCACGTGAACGAAGAATAGGATTTTTGGACAGATTAATAGCACTTGTGTTGTCACACTTGATTGCAACACTTGATTCTTCAACAGTAAAGTCTCGCAACTGCTGCTTCATCCACAGAATCTGTGTACAGCAACTTCCCAACGCTATATATTCTGCTTTTGCTGTAGAAAGTGCGACTGTATTTTGCTTCTTTGAGTTCCAGGATACTAACATATTTCCAAGTAGTTGACATGTACCTACAGTACTTTTCCTGTCCACTTTACATCCAGCTAAATCAGCATCTGAATAACCAATAAGAGTAAAATTTAAATCTTTGGAGTACCAAAGACCTAGCATTGGATAGGTTCCAATATATTTGATTATCCTTTTTACTGCAAAAAGATGCGACTCCTTTGGGTCTGATTGAAATCTTGCGCACATATAGATACTAAAAAGTATGTCAAGTCTAGATGTAGTAAGATACAATAATGAACCTATCATATTTTTGTATACCTTCTGGTCCACATTTTTACCATGTTCATCCTTGTCCAGTTTGGATATTTGGGACATTGGAGTGTCTGTTTTCTTACCGTTTTGCATTCCAAACTTTTTGATAATCTCCTTAGCATACTTCTCTTGGCAAATGAATGTACTATCTTGGGTTTGTTTCACTTGTAAGTCAAGAAAGAATGTTAGTTCTCCCATCATGCTCATCTCGAACTCGTTCTGCATATTCTTAGAGAATTCCTTGCAAAGCAATTCATTAGAGGATCTAAAGATTATATCATCAACATAAATTTAAACAAGTAGAAAATCCTTACCCTTTTTCTTAACAAACAAAGTTGTATCAACCTTACCTTCGGTGAAATCATTTTACAGAAGGAAGTTACTTAACCTTTCGTACCATGCTCTGGGTGCCTGTTTCAGACCGTAAAAGGCCTTTTTGAGTCTGTAGACATAATCAGTCTTCCTTGGTTCTTCGAAACCAAGTGGTTATTCTACATATACTTCTTCTTTAATATATCTATTTAGGAAGGCACTTTTCACGTCCATCTGAAACAATTTAAAGTTATGAAAATAAGCATAAGCTAATAATATCCGAATGGCTTCTAACCTTGCAACTGGTGCATATGTTTCATCATAATCTATGCCTTCTTCTTAATAATAGCCTTTTGCAACCAGTTTTGCTTTGTTTCTTATGACTTTTTCTTTGTCATCCAGTTTGTTTCTGAACACCCATTTTATTCCAATTACTGGATGGTTTTTGGGTCTTGGCATAAGCTCCCATACTTCATTGATTCTGAACTGCTGAAGTTCCTCCTGCATAGCTTCTATCCAGCTTTCATCTGATAAGGCTTCTCTAACTTCTTTTGGTTCTATTTCTGATATCAATACCAAGTTACTGATGTTCTCCTTTTGTTTGGATCTAGTCTTGATACCATCTTCTATTTTTCCAATGATGAGGTTCTTCGGATGACTAGATTTATGTTTCCAATTTTTGTCAAATCTTTCCTTCTGAATATCTGCAGACTCTGAATTTTCTAATTGAGTCTAGATTGTATCTTTTTTCCTTTCTTTTGAGGATTCTACCATCTTTGGAGATTCTTGATGAACTTCCGTTAACTCTTGAATGTTAGAAGGTAGTTCAGATTCATCTTTGTGAGTCTGAATATTTTCTTCAAACCGTACATTCATTATTTCTTTCACAGTCTGAGAATTCTTGTTGAAGACTCTGTATACTTTACTTGTAGTAGAATATCCAAGGAAGAGTCCTTCATCTGCTTTCTCATCAAACTTTTCAGTGCGGTCATTTGGATTTTTGAGAATAAAGCATTTACAGCCAAATACACGAAAATATGAGATATTGGGCTTTCTACCTTTGTAAAGCTCATAGGGGGTTTTCTCAAGAATAGGTCTGAGAAAAACTCTGTTAATGATATAATATGCTGTAAAGACTGCATCTGCCCAGAAATGAAAAGGAATCTTACTTTCAATCAACAGTGTTCTTGCCATTTCTTGCAAAGAACGATTTTTTCTTTCCACAACACCATTTTGTTCTTGTGTATATGGAGTAGAAAAATTATGTTGAAAGTCATTTTCCTCACAAAAATTTGAAAAACTTTGATTTTCAAATTCTCCCCTATAATCTGTTTTAATGCAGGAAATAATATAGCCCTTTTCATTCTGAATTCTTTTTGCAAATTTTGAAAAGTATGAAAATGCCTCATTTTTATGAGCAAGAAAGAACACCCAAGTAAATCTTGTGAAATCATCAACAATTACTAAATAATACTTCTTATCACAAATACTTTGTGTTCTGGTTGGTCCAAACAGATCCATATGAAGAAGCTGCAAAGCACGATTAGTGGAAACATGATGTATAGATTTAAAAGAGCTCCTTACTTGATTTTCTAGAGTGCAGGCATTGCAGAATTCTGTTTTTCTGTATTTCAAATCTGGCAAGCCTCGAACCAGTTTCTTGCTTGAGATCTTTGAGATTTGTTTCATACTAATATGCCCCAACCTTCTGTGCCATAGATCTTCATCTTCTTTGATTGAGATCAGACAATAAGTGGAATTTGGATTTACATCAAGAAGATAAATATTGCTATGTCTTCTTCCTGTGAAAGTTTGAGAAGAATCTTTACTTATTCCTGAACATGTATTTTCTTGAAAGTTTATTCTGAAACCTGTATCATATAGTTGGCTTATACTTTTCAGGTTGTAGTTGAGTCCTTTTATCAATGAAACATCATTGATTGTAAGTCCTCTAATTTCAATTATTCCTTTGCCAACGATTTTTCCTTTGGTATTTCCTCCAAAGGAAACTTTTCCACCATTTAGACTGTGTAGATCAACAAATATGCTTGGATCTCCTATCATATGTCTAGAGCATCCACTGTCTAGGTACCACTTTCTTTTTCTCTTTTGTGGTAACCTGCAAAAATCACAACTTCTCAAGTTTTCTTTGGTACCCAAATTTGTTTGGGTCCTTAAGCATTAGTATAGGCTGTCTTAACAAAATCTTTTTGAACAGGTCTCCAGACCTTAGGACATTCATTCTCAAAATGTTGTGGATCTCCACATTTTGAACACCTGAGTGCATTTCGGCCAACAGGTTTTACAAAATTCCTTTTGAAATGATTTTTATAAGCTTGTCGAGGAGGTCTTTGTTTTAATCTCTCCTTGACCTTTGGAAAATCAATCAAGCTATCCCCTTCCTTCACAAATCCGAGACCAGATTTGTTATAGTAAGGAATTTGGATAGAAAGGATATGCTTCAAAGTTTCTGAACCTTTTGAAAACTTGAAAGTAATTTCTGAAACTTCCTTTTTCAAAACAGCATTTTCTTTGGAAAGAAAATCTTGACTTTCCTTGATTTGATGAAATTCTTTTTGAAGAAAATCGATCTTTTCTTTTTGAGAAACATCCTGTTGCCTTAGTGAAGAATTTTCCTTTTTCAAAGAGGAGATTCTTCTAAGAGCAGTCTTAAATTCAAAGCATAATTCATCAATATAATTTGAAACTTCAATAGGCATATCAGAATGTTTTACCTCAATTTCCACTTTAGGATCAAAGTCTGAATCTGAATTTGAGTTTGACTTAGCCATTAGACAGAAATTTGAGATTTCTTCATCACTGTCTTTGCATTCTGTATCACTCTAAGTTTCTGCCTTTAGGGCCTTCTTTGCTTTCGCAAATTTGGTCTTCTTTTTCAGAAGTGGACAGTTAGGCTTGATATGTCCACGTTTCCTACAGTGAAAGCATATTACATCCTTTGATCTCTCTGTCTCATCGATAGACCTCTTATTTTCAAAAGGCTTCTTCCCTTTGAGGTTTCTTCTTCTGATTTTCATTCTCTTATACTTCTTGATGAAGAGAGCTAGTTCCTCATCGTCAACATCTTCATCTTCAGAATCTGCATCAGAATTAATGTTAGTCTTTAGTGCAATTGACTTATTATCTCTAGATTCATTCTCCTCATTTCGTTTTTCAGTCTCATACGATTGAAGAGTTCCAATTAACTCATTCACCGATAGAGGCTTGATCCTTTGTGTCTCACGAAGAGATGTTTTGATATTATCCCATTTCTTTGTCAGTCCTCTCAGTAGTTTATTGACTTTCAATGCATCTGGGACTGGTTGTCCTTGATATGCAAAGCCGTTTACTATGTTAGTAAACCTATCATACATATCAGCAATTGATTCTTCAGGCTTCAGTTTGAAGGATTCATATTGACCAAACAAAAGATTGATTTGAGTTTCCTTGGCTCGATCTATTCCTTCATAAGTAATATGGAAAGTATTCCAGATTTCCTTAGCTGATTCACAAGCAGCAATTTTCTTATATTCAATAGGAGATAAAACACAATATAAAGAATAAATTACTTTAGAATCTAAGGTTTCTCTTTTGGATATCTTAGTTTGAGATAATGGAGGATTTGCTGCCTAGCTTGCATCTGCCTTTTCTTTTGAATCAGAAGATTTTGGGTTGACTCCTCTGTTGATGACATCCCATTGCATATGATCAATTGACTTAATGAATGCCTTCATCTTATTCTTCCGGACACTATATTCATTGTCATCGAAATATGATGGTCTGTTGTTACTTGTCCTTCAATGAGACATGGGGCACCATAGCTAGCCATATAGATCGTTAGCTTAGAAGTAAAACACTTCAATAAACGAGCAACCTGCTCTGATACCAATTGATGTGACTAGTAGGAATCACCTAGAGGGGGGTGAATAGGTGACCTTGAACAGTTTTAAAATATTTATGCGGAAATAAAACAAATTACAGAAGAGTCTTAATAAAATTTAGATTCAAGACAGATTATATAGATGAAGCTCTTGATGTGCAGAATGTAAAGTAAGAGATAAGAGATAGAGAATCTGCACACAAGTTTATAGTGGTTCGACTTATAGCAAGCCTACGTCCACTCTCCCATGCTTACAGCCTATCGGCTGGATTTCACTATGTAATCAAGAGGAATTTACAGATTTTGAGTGATATCACTCTCATGTATGATATGACTCTCTATCTCACACAGTACTCTTACAAAGTAACCTTCAAGATCTAAGTGTTTTGGCTCAGAACAACAAGAGAAATGATTGGAGTATGCTCAGACTTTGGACTTGTTGATTCTTGATTTTGTTGTATCCTTCAGCTGCTCGTTGATCTCCTTAAATACTCCTCTACTCCCAAACTAGTCGTTGGACAGCTTTTAAAGGATCATCTTCCAATCTTCACCTTGGACAGATTTGTATAATAAGGATTGAGTAGCCGTTGGATGACAGATTCTGAATCCCGCTGATTCTGGTCGTCCATACAATCAGAATCTTGGTTTCCATAAGTAGAGCTTTGTCCGTTGTAATGCATTCTTGTCGTAATATTTGATTGTCAATCAATTTGATTAAAATTGAATCAATCAAAACTTTTCTTCTGTGAAATCTATGCCAGATCACTAACTGTTATGTTTCGTTCTGAATTCTGAGTCTGAATAATTTCTGCGTCTGCATCTGCATTTGAATAATTTCTGCATCTGCATCTGAATAACTTCTGCGTCTGAATTTCAGAATTTAGATTCTATGGGTCTTCAAAAAACTTATTTTTCCAGCTTGTAAAGTCTGAATAACTTCCTTCTGAGCTTCCAGAACATATATATATTCTTGGAATAAAATAGTTCAGAATAAGTATCAGATTTTATAATTATCCCAGAAGGTTTTGTCAATTTCAAAATTAGTAGGAGTTTTCCTCAGCACACATGAGCGCATTTTCAACTTTGAATTGCGAAACTCCTACCTTCCTGGGATTTTGCCTGGTGATGTAAGGTTACTGGAATCTGAATATTATAAGAACTTGGAATCGACGAAGGCCCAACTTCATCAATTTCATTGCAGCCAAACACGGCGAAGTGAAATGAGGTTGCAACCGAATTGAATCCCTTTCCTTCTATATTGGAAAAGCTGCCACTGTAATAATCCCGCGCTCGCCCCATTTTGGAACTTGGCTAGAGTTACGGGAAATTTGATTGCTTTTTGTCCTGTCGATTATCATATATTGAGTCCTTGAACTCTTCTCATGCAGACGCTGTGGCATGTAGAGGTAGCTTGTGTCTATTTGCCTGTCCGTGATTCATTGTTGACTTGTTGTAGAGCTGATGGCCTAGTGGTTACCTCCATTTTCAAAAGAATTTCTTTTTCTGCTATAGGAAGATGCCTTGGTGATTACATGTTGAGTCCTTAAAACTCTTTAGATGTGGACATCATTTGCAATGAGCATCCTATATATTCAAATCATATTCTTTTTGCAGAATATAGATATTATGTGTTCATGGCTTGTTGATTATGAATTAACCCCTTGAACTCTCTTGATACGGACATCATCTAGAGTTAGCATCCTAGATTGACAAGCACATCCGTAGAACAATTTTGGTAAGGTGATCGTATGGATGATGGCAGTTAACATGGTCCACCCAATAAATGTTGTTGTAATAACAATATCTATTGTTATATATCTGGATATGCATTTTGAATTTTAGCATGGCATATTCAGATTGTTTGCTGCATTGTGCTGAGGACTCTCGAGGAGTAATGTGCTTGCATATGCTTCTTTTTCTTAGATGTATATCAGATGTCTCTAATGGCGCTGCTATACTTCTTTTGAGCTGAAAAAATATTCTCAAATGGCATTAATTCCTTTATGTAACCTAGTAAGGCGGCAAGCTCGATTCTTACAGGCCTGGTCATACATCAATTGCAAATGATTGCATATAATGGTCTTCAGCATGAATGTTATAGAATAATCGTCTCTATATTGTTGCTCGCTGTCTTCATGTTATTTGGGTTGGATTCCGATAGCACTGCTTATCTATCGTTTCCCTTAGTTCGCACCTATGTAATATATCATTTTGCTTTTCCATGGTTTTGCCCATTTGATTTAGATGCCAGTACTTGTTGCTCTTTGTTTACTGGTAAGTCTTTCTTCTAAGATTAGTTATTCTCAAACGGTAAGGCCTATCTTTTGTAATTACTTGACAGGTTCATGAAGTTGAGGCTGGATAGAGTGTTGGCTGATAGCTATGAGGCAGATAGCCTAGAAGAGGCATTGGCTTCTAATCCCACCCAAGTAGAGTTTGCGAAGCCAGTGAATTGGGTCGCGCCTTATCCAAAGTATGAATACGGATGGTGGGAGCCCTTCTTAGCTGCGGGATGTAAAGAATCGACAGTGTAGTACTACTTTCTTGGCGTTGCCCTTTCGGCTTTTTTTTTCCTTCTTCTTCTTTTTAATTTAAAGCAGAGCTTGTTATTGTTGACAATATTATTTACTAGCAATTGGAGAGTTTTCAAGATGTCCGCATGTTTTTTGTTATTCCTTTTTCCGATTTTAGTAGAACGGAAGAACATGAGATTTTCGAACATCCTGCAGGCTTCTAACTTAGGGGCCATAGTTTTTATCAAAATGAGGTGTTTGAGGTCGAATGCAATTATTTCTAATTAACTGACTAGAGCATTAAATATATGAAAATATAATGTGTGAAATCAACATGTAAGATGATTCACTGATAGTATATAATGTTCCAAACATTAAGATGATTTAAAAAGATGTCCAATAAGATTCTCTTAGTTAACTTGAAAGTTGCCATATAACATGAGGCACGAGTTGGGTTTTTTTCCCCACTGCCAACTTGGTTCTCCTTTTCCTTGCTGAATCTGCAAGATAGAACGGCCAGGTTTCCAAATCCTCCCATTTCTATTGACTTCCATGCCAGTGGACCATGTTATCCTCTGAGGATTGCTATTTCCTGGTGGAGATGATGTTGAGCACATGCAGGTTGTGCGTCTGCTTTCTGATTTCAATTAGAAGAATACAACTCTTAAAGAGTCCTTTGGATCTGGACGAAGTAGAGAGTTCAAGAACAGCCAGGGAGGTACCAAGGCAATGCGGATCGAGGCAATGCTATCCCCGTTGTCATAATTTACTAATGCTCTTCTTTAATGACTTGTGCTTGTGCATTGACAAAATTACTAAATGATACCGCATTTTTATCAATGTAATGTTGGTATGCAAACTTTTTATACTTGCTATTGTTAGAATATTTAAATTATAAATCACGTTTTCATCTAACATGTGAAACCTTTAGAACAGTTGGCAGTTATGCTCCAATAAATCTGGGAATTTTTCGTTTTAGACCTAATGAGTTCTGTTCTTCAAGTTTCAAAGTGAATAACTCCCCTGTTATTCATTCTTCTCCTTTTCATCATTTAAAAAAAAAGTACAGTGCCATTAGTTGATATGTATATTTGTGCTCGAAAATCCAAACCATATACCTCTTTCCTTGTTCATAACAGTCCACGCACTTTTTAAAAAGATATATTAAACAGTTAAATTGCTCCTCCCAAATACCAACGGGGACGTCGAAAAGAAAAATAGGTTGAGTTAATTACAAAACAGTCCGTATTAGCAAAATTTGTCATTAAAAAGTATGTGAAATATTTCAAATGACAAAAAGATTCATGGATAATTTTCAATTTCTATCAAAATTTGAAGAGACTGTTAGTGATATTATCCCATTAAAAAGAAAAGGAAAATGCCTACCACCAACATGAAAGAAAAGGAAAAACTTTATTAAAAATCCTAAACATTTATTCATCGGACACTAATATCGAAGCTTTTTTTTTTCATTTCACCAATACCCCAAATGATTTAAAAATACATTTTGTCACGGTTTCATTAATAATTCCCGTTAAAAATCCATGTTGCAACATGCGTGGACAACACCACTAAAGATTTTAAATAGCCATTTTGGACGAAGTCGTAATTGAAGGTATTTTTAGATCACTGATATATGTTCGATAAAGTATCAATACCCCAAACAATTTAATGAGATACAAAAAAAAGTTTGGGGTATTGATATTTCACTGGACAAATTTGATAAAATTAACCTGAATTTATTTTCTTTGAATATATACCGAACAGCACAAGTGACATGTCTTTGGTTGATTTTCTAATTACCATTCAGAAAACAATGACAAAAAGTCTAGACAATGAGCCATTCTTGCATACTTTTAAGAAGGGGATAAGTGAACCAGAAGTCCTAAAATTTTATTGTGAAAGTGCAATTAAGTCTTAAATCAAAACTTAAAACTTGTCAAATTTGGTACCCATCAAGCACCAAGTCAGAAAAAAACTTAAAAATTTGGAAAGAAAAAAAAGAAAGAGAGGAAAAAAGAAAAAGGATTAAGAATTAAAAAAAATAAAAAGCTAATTTTTGCAAAAAAGAAAGAGGCAAGAGCATGGGCGGACGACGAGAGGGACTCCTCTTGAGCAGCTTCAATCCATGCTTTCTCAACTCCAATTCCCCTTCCGACCAAAAAAAGAAGAAAAAAACTCCAATTCCCTTTAAATAGCTGAATGTGTCCTACATAAATAATAAAAAGACACGTGAACAATTGCCGTTAAGTCAAATTAGACGGAATTAACTGAGTAACTTAATTGAACAGATTTGATAAGTTGGAGGATTCGGTTACACTTTTTAAAAATTTTAGGGTTCAATTACACTTTTGGGGCAAACTTGGGATTTTCGATAGATCTATTCCTAGGAGAAAACATGAGCGTCATTGATCTTAAATGATTAAGTTATGCGAATGGCCGTGAAATCCAGGGGTTGTAAGGTGGTGAGGTTCGGTGGGCTTCACTGCACCCGTGTATACAAGGAATTTTCCTGGACGCCACCCCGAGTCCGAAATAAAGACACGATGATATGAATAATGAAATACTACTTGACCGACCCATCACGATTCACAAGTCCGAATCATCATCGTGTATCATTTTTCGACACCAACCAAGTACTGCGCTTGGAGGGACCGCCTTGGTTGGCTCTGCTTCCTTCGACCTTCGTTTTGTGGGTGGCAGGATTTGGGAGTGGAGGTGAGAGAGGATGTCGGGCAGATTGCTGAAGAAAGTCCTGAAAGAACAAGAAGCGCAGCAGCTGCACCTGCCCCTGCCGTCGTCGGAGGACGAGGACTGTGATTCCCAGTCGCCCGATTCCAAGAAGAACCCCTTCGACCTCCTCGGCGACGAGGGCGACGACGAAAGCGACGACCAAGACGTCCCCGAAGCGGTTCGACCCCGTATTCCCTGTTCGCTTTTCTTTTCTTTTCTTTTCCCGTACGATGGAAATTCCCTGTTCTTATTGCATATAGCTTCAAAGCCACCCGGAAAGTCTAATTGGACACACCCCGCTCGCAATTTCTCGTCACCGGCGCAATCGGGGAATAAAGTCGATTCATTTTGGGACAAAAAAGACGAATTGACAATGTCCCTGGATTGGCCGGGCCTTGTTTTGGTGAATCTTTGACCTCCACATGTCTCCAGAACTAGAGTGATCCGAAATTTCTCATCTCGGATGTATTCTAACTGTGCTTCGATGCTATTTCGGTTTTCAAGATAACTTTTGATAAAGAGAGAATTAATTGCTTTTGAAGATGTGCTAGATTAGAGTGAATGTGTGGGCAGCGATTTTGGGCTTGCGGAATTCATCCAGAGATGGGGAGCAAAAGATGCATCCTAGGTAGAAGAAGGATGTGAAAGCAAACTGAGTGTTTCACTTTCATAACTGGGTTAGGCAGCGAGTAGGCAAAGAAGACATGCATCTTTCCTTTTTATTTTTTTATTTCACTCTATTCTAGTGAGGTTATTAGATGGCTTCTTTTTCAGGCTAGGTAGCTGGATGGGTTTGGTTACATGCTGATTGCCAGGACTTTTTAGGCATTCAAATCGCTTTGAATTGATTGGTTGGAAGACATTATTTGGGACAACTCAAAAAGTTAAATGTTCTAATTTCCAAGATTTATTTTGTCACCATGCTGTGTTTCGTGAGTTCCTTGTCTTTCGGGGCTTGTGAGGCAGTTTTGGCTTCCATTGGGGAATTTTATCAGGTTTTACGATAAATATCTGAAGCTGGATCAACATGATGACTTCATCTGTTATCAACAACCCAAGTAATCAGAAGACTGTCTTTTCTTATTCAGTATTATGTTGTTCTAGGCCTTAGTACATTCTAGTGTGTACTTTACGATTATCTAAACACCATAGAAGTCGAAAAGGCGTCCATTTGTTCTTCTGCTATTTATCTTCACACATGACCGCAATCTTGGTTAAGGACTCTTCCTTCTTAAATTTGCATGTCATGGCAAAGTTCCAATTTTCCATGGGTGCCCACGTGTATGTAAGGAGTTTAATAAGCACATTTAGTTATTGTATGTGATCCAATAAACGTCTGTGGGGCAGTTTTATTTGGATATCATGGTCATATGCAGTCAGCTCCGGCCTCTGTTACTGTCTGCCTGGAAGAATTCTCAACATCTATCAATAGTATTGGTAAAAGTATCATTTAGGTACTAATGGCATCTAAGACATTTCAATGTGTACCGATTGAAGACTAAGTAACTAATCATCAATTTAGCTACAGTTGTTGGAGACAACCTGCAGAGTCTTTATAACGTGAAGTCTGATAAGTCACAGATGATAGGTTTGTATGGGACATGCTATTTCACTTATTTCCTCATTGCAGTCATGTTTTAATTTTGTGGAGATTCATCCTTAACTCCTGCTTGAGTTTGGTCTGATCTATATTGTGTGCTTTCTGAGTGTGATATAGTTCTATTTTGTATTTGTATTTATCATCCTGTTTACAGACATTTTATCTGTCTAATAAGAGTGCTCTACCCGCAGGAATTTCAATCTGCTGCAGTTGATGCCCAGCCAAGAGGAAACGCTGATGAACAGGAGAAAACTCTGCTAGGAAGCACTCTTGAGGTGGTTTCATCATCCAACCATAAACCAAGGAAAAAGAAGAAAAAGAGAGAAAAGAAGGAATCTTCACACCACAATGGACTTAAAAAATCCGCTGACTTTGACCAGATTCTGGAAAACTTATCGGTAGATGTAAAAAATGAAAATGAGCACAGAAGAGATCATTGAAGTGATATAAAAGAACAAGCGGTTTCTGTATTACAAGTGAATCAAAAGTACCTAAATGCTGAAATGGAGCTGCGAAGAATTTTTGGGTCTAAGGTTGTTAAGTCGTTTGAAAGTAGTCAAGTTGACAGTTCTAGACAAGCACGTGGGGCAAGACGTGGAAGCCATAATACTAGAAAGACAATACTTGTCACTCCATTGGACCATTGGCCTCGGTGGGATGGATCCTTGTCCATGGAACTTTTGGAAGCAAGCGATGGGCACAACCACCTTAGGTAAGGATCATGTTTCAGTTTTTCTTGGTAATGTTTTTCCTAGTTTTTTCTGTGCATATGGTTCTTTTGGAGACTATGAGACTATTCATAATGAGTATCTGCTTCTTTGAATGATTGGAGGCTCCAATTTTGCCCCAGGGAGTTTGAGAATTTAATACCTGTATAGAATCGGGAATATATCTATCACAATGATAATTGATTGGCAGCCTATGCTTAATTTTCAAATATGAGTAATCTTCCTAGGGGAAGGTGTTCATCGACTTTGGTCAGTGTTTGGTTTCTGTGATTTTAGAGTCATGGACCTAAGCAGTGTCAAGGCTCATCCCTCGAGCATCTTGGTTTGGTTAGGCAGTACCTTAGGATGGTAGCATCTATCGTGGTGGGTGACTTTTGAAATCTCACTTCAATGTGCCATTATGTACACTACTTAAGCGGGAGCACCGGCGATGTTAATACTAGCGGATGAGATTGTGAGAACCAAAGTCCTACCTTGTGGTACAGAATTTCATGGTATATGATTTTGAGATTCACCTCATTGAGTGGAAGACATTGAATAAGACCTGTGGGACAAGCCTTGTGTTGAATTTGTTCTCAACAAGGGAGGTTTCTCATTTTGTAATTCGTTCAATAGTCTCTTGATGGTATGGTACCAATGCATGTCGGAACCATATGTGATCTCACCTTATTATATAGTACCAATGCTGTTTGGATTCTGTACATGGTGAAGCTAGCTCAGTGTATATCCTCTACAAGCAATTATACGTGGGGACACTAAAGTGGATGTGCACATTAAGGATGCTTGATATCCTTCTTTGATGTAGGAGATCTTTTCATGTTGTACTAAATCAACTTATTGACTCTTTCCTTCAGTCATGTTTAGATGGACTGGTAGGAGTTCCATAGACATGGCTGGAGTATTTGCCAACATGTGCTGTATGCTTCTTTTAGTTGACAATTTACCAACAGTTTGGCTGTATATTGTATCTTTAAGCTTGTTTATATTTTTTTGCACAATAAGCACTGACATTCTTAAATATTTAAATGTGTAACAGATATGTCCAGTCATCATCTTATGTTCAAGCTCACAGGGCATTCGAAGCTGCCAAAGCTATTCATGATTTTAATGCCGTAGCGAGTGTTCTGTTATACCATCCTTATCACTTGGAATCACTCTTGACAATCGCTGAATACTTTAAAATTGTTGGTGAGCATCAAACGGCAGCAGATGCCATTGGCAAGTGCTTATATGCCCTGGAATGCGCGTGGCATCCTCTGTTTCCTCCATGGCAGGGTAATATCCAATTGAAATACGACCACGAGACAAACCGGCCTCTATTTAAGACACTTTTCATGCACATGAACAATTTGGAAAGGCGAGGCTGTCATCGATCTGCATTAGAAGTTTGCAAGTTACTGCTTTCATTGGACATAGAAGATCCTATGGGGGCTATGTTCTGTGTTGACTACTTTGCCCTGAGGACAGAAGAATATTCGTGGTTAGAAGACTTCTCTGAAAAATATAAAAGCGACAACTCTTTATGGTTGTTTCCAAATTTTTCATTTTCTCTTGCCATCTGCCGCTTCTATCTTGAGCAAGAGGATCTTCAAAAAGATGTGCTTGATAATGATGCAAAGGCGTCATCGGTTGATCTTCTGAAGCAGGCGCTTATGCTTCATCCATCAGTGTTGAAGAAACTGGTAACAAAGGTTCCTCTGAAGGACCAGTTTTGGTTAAAAACAGTCAAACATCGGTTCTTTCGATCAGAGCATATGGGAGTACCATCCCTGGATCACCTTATTAATATATACATAGAGAGGAATTATCTCATATGTTGATTTCCTGGTCTGCAAAAGTTGCTAAGGGACACTGTGGAGCTGGTGATTGAAACAGTAGAAACCAATAGAAGTGACGCAGAGGACTGGGCTTGTGTGAGGAAATAAGCATTTTCCTCTACCAAAAATGAGTAAGCTTTCTATTTTGGCCTTGTACTAATTATTTTTCTATCCTTAGCCTTGATAATATTCCAATCACTGAATGGGACGATGAATGCTTACTTAATTTAAGTATAATGCTAAGATGCATTCAGATAAGGTCAAATACTTTATAGAACGTCTGGATTTTGTTATCCTCTCATTTATGGTTTGTTCATCGATTAGCAGAGTTTGAGCATTTTGTTACATGTGACTTTTGTGTTGTTGCTAGTTATTGACAAGCGTGGCTTTTCTCTACTCTTTTTTCCTTCGTTTTGGGGACACAGGTACGGTCATCTCTTGGTTTCTGATTTTTCTGATTCCATGGCATCAATTTCTCCTGAAAACATGCAACAATTTATGGGTGAACCGGGGATGGGAGGTGGAGTACATGTTCAGGACCAAGTTGCCAATCCAGCCGGCGGTGCACACGCAGTCCGCGATGTGGCTGACAGGAGTGCTTTGGCTGTCCTATTTGAGGCAATCCTGCCTTGGGTTAATTATGGTGGAGAAGATGGTGGTAGAGGTGAGGATGCTGACCGCTTTAATGCAAATGCTCAGGACAAATCAAAATCGGGCCTGCCGGGTCGATCGGGTCAACCCGACCCGATCCGACGACCCGTCTTCTTCGCCCGACCTACCCAGAACGCAATGAACCCATAAGAAAAAACCAAATGAACCCACCACTTCGTTAACCTTCTCTGGTCAAATGAACACGTGTTTGACCTGAATGATAGCTGGAGAATCTCCGGCTGTCGTCGGAGATCGGTTTTAACCGATTAGAAGTTGGTTCTAAATATCTTTGGGCGGGAATTTTGATCAACAAAAACAAAGAAAAACCTGAACATTGACAGAGGAGGTGTTCGAGAGAATTCCCAAGAGAAGAACGGGAGAGAAATAGCGAGGAAAGAGAGAAAACTAGAGAGAACATGAGTTGAGGTTCCCCTAATTGAGCGATCAGTGCTTTTCCGGACGGAAAAGTGCCAGCAAATTGGCTCAAGCTGTGAACCTCCTCACCTGAGACGACCGGTGATGGACTGATCACCATAGCTTGAAAACGAGCCCCGGCCGGCATGTCCAGAGCCCCTTCGGTGAAAGCGAGACCACCACTTTGAAGCCGGAGTGTCAAGGAACTGATCCATAGGCGTTGCACATCTCAGAAATATCATTTGATCACTTAACGAGACAGGTAAAGATCGATACTAGTTAGGATTTTCCAGAATTTCAAAAAATATGATTTGATTCAATCCTGTTGTTCTTGTGATTTTCTTTGCGATTTTGTATTTCTGGATGTGCAAAACTCGTTTCTAATCATTATGTGTGCTGTTTCATTGCATTTGGGGTGTAAAACTTGCATAAACCGAGTCGGCCATGCATGAAAACCACTTTGCCGGAGCTCGGAGGTCCTAGTCGGAGTGTCGCCGTGGCCTTAGGCCACTCAAGTCAGTCTTCTTTGATCACTTGTTTGATGTTTTGATAATCATTAGAACTGATTTAGACAGCTAGGGCGGTTAGTGTTAGGATTAGTATTTTGGAAAATCTTGCTTAGGATAGTTTGCAGGCTAAGGTTATTTGGATCGGCTTTTCGTCGGCCGATGAAGGTCCAACGACGAATTGACAAGTTGAATATGGTAGCAGATGATGTAATCTCAATGTAGAACCCAAAATCATGGTCGGAATCACACTGGAAGGTCGTCGGATCCTGATTCGAAGTCACGGCCATGAAAACACTGAACTTGAAATTGTGCACACCAAGTATTTGGCAAAATGCCTAGGATAAAAATGTCCAAAATGGCGTCGTTTTGGTGTTGAGCTCGTCGGAGAAGACAATCGGCGACCGGCGAGACCAAGTTCGGCCAAGCCGAACCGGGTTGAATTGGGCCGGTTTGGTTCGTTTCCAAGCGGGAAATTTAAAAAAATATAAAAAATATAAAAAAATTCATAAAAAGTAAAAAATTAAAAAAATCAGAAAATATAAAAATTTTAGAAATTCGAAAACTTTTAGAAAAATAATAAATTCACAGAAAAATAAAAATTTTCATAAAAATTCAAAAATTTTCAGAAAATTCATAAAAATTTAGAAAATTCAGAAAATACAAATAAAAAATGTTAAAAAATCTAAAAAAATTGGAAAATTCATGAAAATTTTCAGAAAATCATAAAAATCAATTCTCGGTTAATGAAATTCTCAGAAATTCAATTTTCGAAAAAAAATAAAAAATTTCAGAAAATTCACAGAATAGTTCAAAAACACTGTGGCCAACCTTAAAAAGTGAAATTTGAATTTTTGGAAGTGCCCAAGTGGCATTTTTAAAGAATCTCAATTTCATGGGTTATAACCCCTAAAAAACCCTAAAACCCTAAAAAAAATGCAAATCTTGAAATGGATAAGCTTCTAGGGCTTTATTAGGGTTTGGATGTTTTGATTGATTTTCATTTTTAGAAGACCATTTAGGATTGATTGATTTGATTGACATTGATTACGCATTTAATTCTTGTTTGATTCTCCTGCGAATAGAATGGATAGAATTAGTAGGTAAGCCTTAGAAACTTGCATGACACGTTAGATATCATATCGTTCTTAGGTATCAAAAGGGCGTTAGGGATCTCGATTTGGGATCATTAACGTAACCAAGTCCCCGTATTCAGAATCTCTAGTTCGTAGAATTGTGGTATTTCTCCCATACCCCTATTAGGTTTCTAGTTTACCTATCAATAATGACTAGTGGCGACTCCAAAATAAAACACTTAGAGTAAATAAGAAATTACCATTTGCTGTCATGTGAGGTATGGTCTGAGAGAGACCCTTACACGGAAATACCTCTTTAGCGCGCAAATCCCGAAAGTCCAAAAAAAAAAAAAGCGCGGCGCGACAGTTAGTCAAATAGATTAAAACATAATTGGGCAAAATAGGGAAAATATGAGAATTACCCTTTTGGGCAACTAATCGTTTGCTTAATTCTTAAGGCATGTTTAATTGAGCACGTGTGTGACTGATTAGATGTATGTTAGGCTGAATTGTATGATTTGATGGGTAGTTTAGGATTGGGGATTAGGACTTAACTAAGCGATTGTGAAATGCAAAGTGAATGTTAATTATCACTTAGCGATAATTAATCAATCCTATCTATGTGATATGGATGGGTAATCAAATTGCTTGGTTGAAATCAAATTTCCAAGCTCAATTCCTCATTTCTTGATTGTTTGTCAATTGTGCGAGTCTATTAATGCTTGATTCGAATGGTTGTATGAGCAATTGGACGTGATTGGCGATTGGAAGCGGCCGCCAAGAGTTCATATGGGGGACCATGGTGGTGATTAATGGTTGTATCTAGTTTAGTTTAGTGTAACCTTAGTTAGCATTAATTAGACTAGCTAGTTAATAAATTTAGGAGTTAGTAATCAAACTAACCTTGGCTTTAGCTAGAATAATTAGCAAATAATAATCCAATTAGACTTAGCATCACCTTTATTAATAATTGGTTAGCTTAGTCTAGATTAATTTTATCACCTAATAAGAATGACTAGATTTAGGTTCATCCCAATCTAATTCAATTTTAGGATAGTCTTTAAACTCAAGCTTATGGGGATCATGTCCCAAGGCTTATAACAAGGCATTGTTCGCCCGGCTTGGTATCTGATCAAGTTCACCCGGGGTTCATGTCCTGAGGCTTAAGAGCATGACAATGTAATATTCATTGCTTGACATGTATTGGATTTTCTTTACCACACTTTATTTCGAGTTCTTCAATACTTGGGTGTTCATTTTAGCACTTTCAATAAATTGGTTGTTATTTTTCTTCCTAGAATGATTAAGATGACCCTTAGGATCATAACCAACTCAAAAGAACATTTGCATGAACACTTAGCGACATTAAGACCTTTAGGATCATAATTGGTAAGAACTTGCTTGATCACTTAGATGAACAATTTGCATCGAGTTATAGATACCGAATGGCGCTAATTAGACGATTAGCATAATTAAGTCCCCAGACTCATTTGGTTGCGTAGAAAATGAAACAAAATTCCCGTGTCTCGTTTGGTTTCTAGCTGACCCCAAAAGGGTTAGTGGTGACTTCTAAAATCCTTTAGGCTAAGTTGAAATTTAAAATGAAATCCAACGTCGTGCGGGGTATGACTTGGGAGAGCTTGCACTTGTTCGAGAGCCGATGGCCCACCTTAGGCAATGCCCCTACACCTCATCCCTTGTTCCCCATACCGCATTGGAAAACTTTGGGAGGGTCGCGACAATTCAGAAGAAAATAAATACACCCAACTCTCAAATTTGTTTCCTTAATAACAAATGCAAAGCCTTAATGTAATGAAATTCAACAAGTGATTCAACCTGATAATGAGGCAAGAACTTTCATTGTCGAGATTTGAGTTTTGCCAGCAAATGGGCGAGACCACGCACGCGACGTTCATTGTGCATGGCGGTGTATACCATTTGGGTTAAAAAAGTGTTTGTGCTTTCAGGGGGTTTTGCGGACTCGAGTGGGTAGAAATGTCGACAGCCTCGACCTCAACCTCTACTATCAGTCCTTGCAGCTTGTTAGACAGTTTCAGGCTGAACGCACGAGGTATCAATCGACTTGACATGCGTTTTTGCCGAGAGAGGATCTTCAGAAGTTCTTTTGCGCAAGCTACGAGGGTAAACAACCCGAGGCTTTACAAACCAATGGACCGTTTTCTTTTCAACCCCTCGGCATCAACGACAGCGATAGCGGTTGGGATTACGTCCGAGTGGACCAATTAATTTTTGTTCAGTGATGGAAGCTGGAAGTGAATTTTGCTGTTGAGCACAGGGTGTTCATTCTTATTGTTGCCACATTGAATCGTGTAAAATGGGCTAAGAGTTTCCCTGCTTTTCCCGTCTGATCTTTCTTGCAGTAGCATATGCCAAGAAACAACGTGGGTAGGCAGACACGACAAATAGAGCGAACACCACTCGCGGTCCCTTCCCGTGCGCCGCCCCACATGGGATTGTTCACCATCATGACGTGTCGGACTTCCGTTGGCCTCTCGCTTTGTCCTTCTCCCTCGGCGACCGTGAGCGGTGGCGGGCTGGGGAGCTCCCTCTCCTCTCCTCGGGGCGCCCATCCGACGACGGCAACGGGGGGCCCTTTCTCACCAACCCATGCGGCCATCGTGTGGCCGTGGTTGGTCCTTAACCTTTGTCCTTGCTCTCTCAAGTCATTTTCGCTTTTCCTTTCTTTTGGAAATTACTGGATTTGGATCGGATTCGTGAACAACGTGCGACCGACACGCTCAGCGCACACTCGGCACACGGAGCCCAGTGTGTCTGCGATTCCGAGTCATTTTGCATGTGGTGCTCACGTTGAAAAAGTTGCGACCCCAGCCCGCTGGATGTTGACGACACTTGCTCGGCGTGATCGCATCGAGGGAGAGTCAGGCCCCTTCTCGCCACTCGCTCGCGAGCCGATCCTCAATTCAAGCTTGATACGTCCGAACCATCCGAGTTAGGAGTGATCAACACGGACCGATTGAATCGGGAATCGCTTGAACCGGACCGGACTGACTGGTTCTAGGTGGTTTTCGAAGGCGTCAGTCTAGTCCCCGGTTACATAAAATCGGAACCAGTGATTTTGGGTCCAGTCTCCGATTTCAAAAGGGAACTGGACCGATGATTTTTTACTTTATTTTTTTTAATTTCTCGCGCAAATTTCTTTCCCTTCCCTTCTCACGTGTCTAGCTCAAAGCTACTTTGTTGTCTATCTTTGTCCTCTGTGTTCAGTAACATGCTAATAAAATTGACTACTGTGAATAATCCATAAACTCTCAAAGGGAGTACAACACCGACCAATTAGTATCATAATGGGTTTGTGATGTGGTCAAATTCATGAACTTATCGTTGGAAAAGAATAGTTTGGGTTCTCAATGTCTGGATACGAATATATGCGAGGGACTAGATTTTGATTTCATTCTTATCTCCCATCGGACCACCCAAGAACCGGACTGGACCGATCAGTTCTCGGGTCAGATCGGATCGGACCAGGAACTGATCACCCCTACTCCGAGTCAGATGTGCGTCGCTAGACAAATCTAATCCTAATTGAAAATATACGCATGATGTCACTAACTGTTCACCCATGGTCGTTAATACAACGTAACAAAAAATATCATTGACAGAAACCAAAAGGAATTTGGAGGAAAAATGTATTGTATTGATATGATTTGCATACTTGTACATTGATCTATTTATAATGTGAAAAATGAGAAAAAAAACAGGAAATAATATACAAGGATCAGGACTTCCTATTTACCAAACCAATTATGGATCCTTTGGATCAATTAGTCCGTAATCGAGATTGGCGATACAATTAGAATCAAATCATATCTCCAACAATATCAAATTATATTTTCAACACTCCCCTTCAAGCTGATGGCCTATATATGTCGAGGACACCTATCTTGCTCAGTAGGTATGTATGCTGTCTTTGACATAGTGGCTTAGTGAAGATGTTTGCAAGTTGTTCCACAGTTCCAATTCCTTTTGTCACAAAGATCCTTTCTTGAATCTTGTCCTGAACGAAATGACAATCAACTTCTATATGTTTTGTTCTCTCATGGAAGACTGGATTTCCCGCTAGTTTGAGTCCGGCATCATTGTCACAATATAGTTCACTTGATCCATCAACTTGCACTCCAAGGTCCAACCTCGTAGCCAAACTATTACACAAACAGTTTTTGCCATGACTCGATACTCTGATTCGGTTGATGATAATGTTACTGTTGACTGTTTTTTAAGTTTCCATGAAATTAATGATCTTCCCAATTTGATGCAAAAACTAGTGATGGATCTCCTGGTCATTGGGCAAGTAGCATAGACTGTGTCATAGTAAGTTGTTATCTTCATGTTGCAGTCACAAGACAAGAATATACCAAGTCCTGGGCATCCCTTTAAATATTTTACAACCTTTAATGCTGCATTCATATGGGATTGTTTTGGGCTATGCATGAATTGGCTAAGTATTTGCACTGCATAACATATGTCAGGTCTTGTCATGTTAAAATTTATTAATTTTCCAACAAGCCGCTAATATGCCAATGGATCCTTGATAGATGAAGATGAACTCATATCATATTCATGTGTTGTCAGCTTGGCATTCTGTTCAATTGGTATAATAGCTGGTTTGCATCATGACATTCCTGCTTCTGAAACAATTTCCAAGATGAGTTTTCGTTGACTAAGGTTAATTCCTTTGTCAGATTGAGCAATTTCAATCCCAAGAAAATATTTGGGAGGTCCCAAATCCTTAATATGAAAAGTTGAATGCAAATATTCTTTGAATTTTGCAACATGAGAGTCATTATTCCCCATAATAAGTATATAATCAACATATATCGGCACATAAATTGATGAAGTACCTACAGTCCATGTGAATATGGCATAATCATATTTGGAATGCTGAAAACCTGCATTTGTTAGTACAGCAGTGAACTTGGCATACCATTGCCTAGAAGCCTGTTTAAGCCCATATAAGGATTTACAGAGACGACATACTCGATACTCCTTCTGTTTACGTAAACCCTGTGGAAGTTTCATATAAATTTCTTCATCCAGATCCCCATAAAGAAATGCATTGTGCATATCCATCTGATGCAACAACCAATTACAAATAGCGATAATGGACAAGAAAGAACGGATAGTTACGTCTTTGGCAAAAGGAGAAAAGGTTTCATGATAATCAAAACCTTCTCATTGTGTGAATCTGTTAGTTACCAAATGAGCCTTGTATCGTTCAATAGAACCATCCGCCTTGAATTTGGTTTTGTATACCCATTTATAGCCAATCGGCTTCCGATGTGGGGTAATGAAACAATATCCCAAGTGTGATTTTCCATGAGGGCGTTGAGTTCAGCCGCCATTGCATGTTGCCATCGAGGATCACGTGCTGCTTCATTATATGAAGATGGCCCCTGTTTTTCAAAAATGCGACTAATGCAATACATATGTTCTGGCGAGAGTCGACTAAATGAGACATACGAAGAGACAAGATATTATGTTCCTTGAGAACTCAATGCAGAGCATATGTAGTCGTTGGTCCATGTAGGTGGACGAATATTGCGTCCAAAACGTCAAGGTTACTCAATTGTTACTTGTTCAGGTACCGAGGAGGATTCTTGAGCAATTTGTGTTGGAGATGAAGCCACGACAGGTGAATGAATATCCTCAGATAATACTGGTGATTCATCTGCTTGACTCAAAGATTCTTTCATAACTGGCATAGATGGTTCTGGTGTGATAAGAACATATTGAGGAGTTATGGATAAATCATCATCGGATAAAAATTGACGGTGGTCGGATGATGAGGAGGACGAAGATATCCTCTTCTGAAAAGGGAATACATCATCATGAAATATAACATCCCTACTTATAAAGAAATGCCCTGTGGAGATCTCCATAACTCGGTATCCCTTATGAAGAAAAGGATATCCCATGGAAATACATTGAATGGCATGGGGATCCATTTGATCCCGAGAGCCTACATTCATTACATAACATAAACAGCTAAATATCTTACGATGATCAATTTCTGGCTGTTTCTCGTAAAGCATCTCAAAAGGGGTCTGACCTTCAAGAATTTGAGTTGGCATGCGATTAATCAAATAGGCTACCGTGACCACATAATCTCCCCAAAAATTTTCCGGCATGGAAGCTTGGTATTTTAATGCTCGGGCTACTTCCAAAAGATGTTTATGCTTGCGCTCAACAATTCCATTTTGTTGTGGAGTAGAGGTACAAGAACTTTCATGAAGTATCCCATGAGAAGATAGAAATGATATGCATTCAGACGTAAAGAATTCACGCCCTTTATCTGTACGAATTTTTTGGATAGATTTTTCGAATTGATTTCTAATCATAGAAACGAAATTCGATAAATGAGAAAAGCTTTGGCTTTTGGATTGCATAAGGAAGACCCAAGTGGCACGTGTATAATCATCCGCAATCGTGAGAAAAAATCGGGATCCATCACGATGAGGGGTATGATAAGGACCCCAGATGTCCATATGGAGTAACAAAAAAGCACTGTTAGCTCGGGATGTACTAATCGGAAAAGATACTCGAGACTGTTTAGCTAAAGGACATATTGGACATTTTGGGTGAGGAAAACATGCACTATGACCCAAACGTTGATGAAAAAGGAGATTTTATTACGAATGGTAGCATTACAAGAAATGCCCTTATTCAATGAATCTAAATATCTTGGAGAATCAATCCAGAAATATAGTCCTTGAGCAACATTACACAAACCCATTGGTTTGCCAGTCAAATGGTCCTGAAAGAAGTAGTTTTCGGAATTGAATATGACATGACAATAATTATCCTTAAAGACTTTTGAGACAGAAAGAAGGTTAAATTCAAAGTCAAGAATATATAAGACATTTTTTAGGATAAAATTTGGACCAAGATGAACAGTGCCAATTTTAGTAACATAGGTGATAGTCCCATTTGGAAGACGTACAGACACGGAAGATTGTCGATCTTTGTGAACATGGAAAATAAATGCTCATTGCAAATTGTATGGTCACTGGCCCCTAAATCGGTTATCCATTCATCATCTGAAATTGAATTTGCCTTGTAAAGAAAAGTACCTAAGAAACTTGTGTTTTTGTCACTGGTCTTCAATTGACTCAGAATTTTCATAATATTTTGATACTTATCTTGACTAATTGTTTCATGTGCCCCATCAATTCTTTGTGCTGAAACTTGGTAAGCGGAAAATTCCTTCTCTTTTTTGTCTTTATCATTTGGTTTCCCATGTAATTTCTAGCATGTATCAATAGTATGGTGTGGGCGCTTGCAATACTCACATTATTTATTTTTGAATTTAGAATTTTGCCCACTAACCTTCCCTAATGACGTGGCACTTCGTGAGCCATAGTATCTCTTATAAGTCGGCGCCGAAGTGAATGTTGACAGCTGTTAGATTCGGCTGATTTGATGTTTGAATAAGAGCCATCCAATCCCACGTGTTGATCATAGTCATCCATTTGAGAAACCCTAGGGTTTCCTTCGTTTTCCTTCGAGTTCCTGAGTTCCTTAGAGATCCGTGACTTTCGGTGGGGGCTCCGTTCGTCGATTCGGCAGGAGCGAAGCTAGATGAGAAAGTGGCGAGGGCGACGCCTTCACTCATCCATGCACGCTCGGTCACGGCTATCTAGTGGCTCTCCTCTTGGATGACCAACCGGTAGATTTGGTTGAGTGGTGGCACGGGTTCCATCGCAAGGATTTGCGATCTAAAATGTGAGTAATTTACATTTAAAATCAGTAGAAATCTTGTAGCATTCTCCCTTTCTCGCATTACTCTATATTGCTGGAGCATTTTGTCAGGCCCTTCAAGCTTTTCTTTGGTTGCTTCAAGCTCGTTCCATAGGGCCGAGAGTTGATTGAAGCAGGTGGTAACCGATAGGTTCCTTTGCTTCAACTCTGACAAGGCTTGGATGAGTGAGAAGATTTTGGCCCGGTCTAGTTTTCCATACATTTCATAGATATTGTCCTAGATTGTCTTTACGTCTTCGGTTGGTGGGAGTCTGGCGGCGACCTTAGGGGCCAAGCAGTTTCCGATCCATGTGCGCACGAGCAAGCGCTAGTGCCTTTGCAAGCGGTCGTCGGACGGGAAGGGCACAATTCCGTCAAGGAACCCGTCTTTGTCCTTGGTAACCAAGGCTCGCCGGAAGTCTCGAGGCCAGGTACTGTAGTTTTTTGGTTCGGCAAGTTGTAAGCTGATGAGGTGCAATTCTAGGCCGTCGGTCGGCAATGTGTAAAGGGGTTCACTGGGCTCGGGGTTGCCGCCGCTGATCGGAACTGCATAGGGCATTAGACCAGGTCCCAGATTCGAGTAGGGATTTGTCTCTGGACCGGGTGGAATGAATTTGGGTCTATGGCTTGGACTCGTCCAGCCCATCCCTGCGTTTGGGTTGGCTCCTGTGTTGAAAGAAGTTGGCCCACCTTCAATGGGTTGGGCTCCAAGATTCGGGGATGCTTCTTCTCCACATGTGCCATATTGAGCCCATGACTAGTTTGGCCCAAGAGCCCATGGACCTTGAACTAGAAACCAGCGGACTGGTGGCCACTAGACCAGGTTGGAGATGTGAACTGGAGCAAGAGCAGGATCAGCAGGGTTTTGTGCTGTGGATCGTTGATCATCAATTTGATCAATGTGATTCGAGACTCTATTATGAGGTGACTTTGGAGTTTCCTCCGTTGAAGAATTTTCTCCAGTAACTGTGTTCTTGTTTTTGGCCATGGTATCTCTAAATTGAATTCCTATCCGGGTGCTGATTTGTTTTGCAGGGGCTTGATTTTTAATAACAAATCAGAAAAAAAAAACAGAGGCAATTCAAGGGTTCGAGAAAACTAGGCTAGGAATAGTGGCTCTAATACCATGACAGAAACTGAAAGGAAATTGGAGGAAAAATGTATTATATTGATATGATTTGTATACATGTACATTGATCTATTTATAATGTAAAAAATGAGAAAAAAAGGAAATAATATACAAGGATCACAACTTCCTATTTACCAAACTAATTACGGATCCTTTGGATTAATTAGTCCGTAATCGAGATCGGCTATACAATCAGAATCAAATCATATCTCCAACAATATCAAATCATATTTCCAACAATCGTGTGATACATAATTACTAACTTATACAGGAGCTTACTCCTTTGGAAAATGCCTTGTGATGTATCAACAATTGTTTCTAGTATCTTTCACGACTGCACGTAACTTTTCATTTGAACAAAGCAAGTCAAAATAAAAGTATTAGTAGATATCTGATTGTAGCAAATATTGTCAAAGAAAAACTAATTTTTAAACTAGTGGTAACTTATAATTTCCCACGTGAACTCGGACTACATCCAAAGTCAAGAGAGGTAACTTATCCTCCGGAGTAGGATAAGTAATAACCTTTCAAAAGTGAAAGTATTGTTAACATTTTGTTAATCACTAATTTTTAAATATGGTAGGTAATTTTTCATATGAAGGGTAAGTATCAATATCAAGTAATTATGTTACATAACCGTTTCATTTGAATAATTTTTCATAATGAAAATGTAAGTTTATGTCTAATAGAGACCAGTAATTTTCAACATGATGAATATGTTTGCATAAGGAAAAGGAAATTCCAACTTATCAGAAAGTAATAACTTTCGAATTTGATTCTTAACTTTACTTATAGGAAACAACAATCTTTATGGCTTCGAAGAATTCTAGGGGAATTGGAGAAGTACAAATAGACCCTATTCCAAAAAGTTCACGACAAAAAGTTCGTGATAGCTATCTCGAAAAATCTAGCACTTGATTGCACTTTTTGAAAGTTTTATGACTTGATTAAATTTTTGTGACGAGTTTAAAGACTTCCAATACACTTGTCCCTTTAAACTTTTATTTGTAGAAGAAAGGCTCCTCTCATTAAAGTTATATCTAGTAAGTTTTGTTTTACTTACAAACCTTTGAACTTATATTTGGAAAAAGAAAGGCTCCCCTCATTAAATTAAATGCATTAGATGCCCAAAAGTCTATTTTAGTATAACATAGTAGATTGAGTATATTTATCTTAAGCAATTACATTGATTATTTTTTTTTCACATGATTATTAAGTTTTCATTTTTTAAGCTGATGTTGGAAGAGTTAGGATTTAAAAGGCAATACAAATGGAACAAAAGAATGCTCACCGCCTAAGGAATCAACCTCGGGGTGTAGAACCTATGATGGAGTAGATGTTCACCTCCTGAGAAATCCACCTTAGGATGCATAGGAATATAATGCACCTTGCCACTCAATCGAATCCACCAACAAGATACAAAATTAAAGTGAAACTCTAATTCAAGAGTTCAAATCTAAAATTCATTTATGAAAACACGCTCATACCCTTAAGGAGACCTTATAGGGTTTTATATATACACAAGTCGAAAGAACCCTACAAGCGTAGACAAATCTCAAGACTTTTAACCTTTTATCTCGCAAGATAAAATCAGTAATCCCTAGAAAAAATATAATATAAAAACATTGACTCATGACTCAAGATAACTTAAAAAACAAAATACAACCCATACGCCTCAACAACCGCATAGAAAGATTAAAAGACCTTATCTCGGTTTCCTAACCAGCGCTTAGTAATTTGTACTTCAACTTTCTTAGAGGACTTCAAATCACGTGAAACTCGATTCATCAGAGACTAGACACATAGGGCTTTCCAAGAATTTGACCATACTGAATCACAAAATCATTTTGAAACAACTGAAGTGTTGGGTGATTATATTATAGGTTAATACCACGAAAAACCCTAAACTGGTACACTTGTGACAGATTTACTTATAACTATTTTTTTGACTATAAAAAACCCCAAACTAGCACATCTGTGATAATTTTATCCCGAACTATTTTTTTGATCGCCAAAAATCCCGAACTGGTATACCTGTGACAATTTTAGCCCGAAATAATTTTTTAATATTATTTTTTTGAATTTTTTTAGTTTTTCTTATCTTATCTTTTTCCTTTCCTTTTTTTTTCCTTCATCTTTAACCTCTGGCCGGCGAGGACGGCCCCGTCGACCAATGGCGAGGGGTCATCCTTGCTGTCGCTGGCAAGGTTCGACCTCGCCGCAACTGGCAAGGTTAGCCTCGCCCAGAAGCGGCGAGGACGACCCCTCACCAGGGACTGGCGAGGACGACCCCTTGCCAGCTACTGGCGAGGTCAAACCTCGCCAACGACGGCGAGGACGACCCCTCGTCGGCAACTGGCAAGGTCTAACCTCGCCAAGGGTGGGGCAAGGCCGACCTTGCCAGCCCTTGCATCCTGCCGGTCGCCAGATTGGCGACCGGCCAGAGGTTGAAGATGAAGGAAAAAAAAGAAAAGGAAAGGAAAAAGAAATGAAAAGAAAAACTAAAAAAATTAGAAAAAATAAAAAAAATAATATTAAAAAATTAGTTCGGGGTAAAATTATCACATGTGTACCAGTTTGGGGTTTTTGGTGGTAAAAAAAATAGTTTGGGGTAAAATTGTCACAGATGTACTAGTTTGAAGTTTTTTATGGTCAAAAAAATAGTTTGGGGTAAATCTGTTACAAGTGTACCAGTTTAGGGTTTTTCGTGGTATTGGGTGATTATATTATTTTGGTATTAACCCTTATATTATTTGACCATATCTGCCAAAAGGATGAACTTATTTTGTAAGCATATTTGCATTAAGTGTTGGATGATTAGGCTCAATCCTCTTGAAATGATCCTTCATATAAAAAAAAGTACGGTTCTATGACAACTTATAATATTTCAAAGCGATTTGTAAGTTTCAGTAAGTACGATAATTATACTGCAACCAGTATCTTCTTGCACTTGAGAGGAAAATTTCTAACCATTTGTGACTAGTGCTTTATAGGATGATTAGTAGACTCGTTTGATAAAACTGAATATAATTACAATACAGTGACCTTAAAGGAATTTTTATAATTAAAATTTTATAGGTGCGTTTGTTTCGCGAAAAAGTCAATGATAAAGGAAAATGCTTTCCCGGAAAGCATTTTCTAGGAATATGATTAGTTTTCCATTGTTTGGTGATACATGATTAAAATTTTTTTTTGATGTTCGAATTACCTTGGAAAATTATTTCAAGCTCATAACTTTATTTCAAGCACAAAAAAAAGTAGAATTTTTTAATATTTTTTTATTTTAAAAATATGAATTATTAATTATTATTTTATTTTATTTTATTTTAATTTTGTTTTTCCTACTTCCCTTGCCATGATCAGCTGGCAATGGCCACAGGCAAGCTCGAGACTTGCTCGACGACGGTCACAGGTGAGCTCAAGCTCGCCGGCATCGCCCGATCTGCGAGCTCGCTTGGATCTGGCAAATCACAAGCTCGCCGGCCTCAACAGAGCTCGGGCTGACAAACTCCAATTTGCCAGCCTCAGGCGAGGTTGAGGTGCGAGCTCGAAGGCCAGGTCGTGAGGTGATGAGGTCGAGGTTGGAAGGTTGAGGTGTGACCCCGTTGGACATGTCGAGGTTGGCGAGGCTCTAGCTTGCTGGGATCTAGGGAGCTCAACCTCGCCTGAGCCAACCGTCACAAAGGCTGGCGACCGGCGAAGGGAAGAAGAAGGAAAAATAAAAAGAAATAAAAGAAAAAGAAAAAACAAAAGAAAAAAAACAAGAAAAAACAAGAAAAAAAGAAAAGAAAAGAAAATGTAAAATATTAAAAAGATGAGTAATTTTTGGGAGTTTTTTTTTCCTTTTTATATTAGAGAATTTACTTTTCTAATTTTATAAAAGAAAACGCTTGGACAACCGTACCGTCATCTTAGAAGATGGACAGTCAACCCTCAGCCGCAAATTTCCATGAGAGAGAAAGAAACCTGTGTTTTGCTAGGAAATTTCTACGCGCTTGTGTTGGAGGAAGGAAAATTTTGTCGTTAGCTTTTGACTGTCACACATCTCCATAAAATGACTATTTTCTTTCACCGAAAAATATTTTCTGTTGACATATTATTTTTGACAAATCAAACAGGTGAAAGTTCGAAAAACGAATTACTGAAAACACTTTTCCTCAAACAAACGTACCTTTAAACTCGAAATTGAGGGACTGAATTGAATATGTACCGAAAGCTCAAGCACCGCATTGAACAAATTAAAAGTTCAGAGACCACATTATATATTAGGGTAAAGTTTATGGACCATATTGAATAAATTAAAAGTTCAAGGACCACATTACATATTCGGCCAAGGTTTATGGACCATTTGTGTCATTATCCCAAAAAAATATAGGTTTTTTCATAGTTCAAGCTCATAACTTTATTTCAGGCAAAAAAAAAAATCGAATTTTTTCATAATTTTTTTTATTTTTAAAAATTCGAATCATTAATTATTTTTTATTTTCTTTTCCTTTTGCTCCTTCCACTACCACGATCGGCCGGCGACGGCCATAAGCAAGCTCAAGGCTCACTTGGTGACGGCCACAAGCAAGCTCGAGCTCACCGGCCTCGCCCGAGCTGCGAGCTCGCCTGGATCTGGCGAACCATGAGCTTGCTGGCCTCAACGGAGCTCGAGTTGGCGAACTCCAACTCGTCGGCCTCGGCGAAGATTAGGCTTGCTTGGATCGGTTGAGCCTTGAGCTCGCCAACCTTGGGTGAGGTTGAGGCGCGAGCTCGAAGGCAAGGTAGCAAGGCGATGAGGTCGAGGCTGCAAGTGTGAAGCGTGAGCTCGCTAGGCATGGAGAGGTTGGTGAGGCTCAAGCTCGCCTGGATCTGGCTAGCTCGGCCTCGTCTGAGGCCGGCCGTCACAAAGGCTGGCGATCGGTGAAGGGAAGAAGAAGGAAAAATAAAAAGAAAGAAAAGAAAAAGAAAAGAAAAGAAAAGAAAAGATTAAAATATTAAAAAGATGAACAATTTCTAGAAGTGTTTTCCCCTTCTTGAATTAGAGAATTCACTTTCGAGTTCGTCAGCAGATTTGCTGGTAGCCTCAAGGATTGGTGGAAAAATCCTTCAAGCGAAAATCATGACTTTTTCATCCATTAAAGGTGAACGCTTGCATAACCGTACTGTCGTCTTGAAAAATGGATGATCAACCCTCTGCCACACATTTTCATGGGAGAGAAAGAGGCCTGTGTTTGGCTTGGAAATTTCCATGCGCTTGTGTTGGCGAAAGGAAAATTTTGTTGCTAGCTTTTGACCGTCCCTCATTTCCATAAAATGAATGTTCTCTTTGACCGGAAAATGCTTTCGTTGACTTATCATTTTTGGCGTATAAAACAGGTGAAAGTCCGAAAAACTAATTCTCGGAAAGCACTTTCCCTCAAACAAACGCATCCTTAAATTCGGAATTCTGAGCCCCCCTCCAAAAAAAAAATCCCCGGAATATGAAGTGTTTATAACTTAAAGTTTTGAGAATGGAAATAAAAGATTATTTGATAATAGATGAAATTGATTGATGGATATGAGTAGCTTCCTAACAAACATAAAATTATGAGCGCATCATCAGGTTATAATTACATAATTGATAAGATTTTAATTTTCACAAAGTATTTCTTTCATTAAACAAATTAAGTATCCCTTCCTCACTTAACACATCAAGTGATTTTTGGCTCATTAAATGTTATAGAGCACTTTGAATAACTTTGATTGCTGAAACTTTATATGGTTTATAGAGAAAAGCAACTTCTGGCATAGTAATCTTTACTTAGGAAAGTAATTCAATATACCAAGTAATTAGAACAAACTACTTTATGATAGGTTGGAAGTTATATTTTTCATAGTATCCCTCTAATCAATAAAGAATATCACTAGCCAAGAATAGGTACTTTCTTTGGTAACGTGCAAGATTACTGAGTGCATAGAAAAACATTTACTATAGTGACTTGATAATTCAAACTTACTATCCATATAGAAAGTCATAGGAAAAAATCGGGAAAATGACACAAATGGTCCATGAACTTTGTCCCAATATGTAATGTGATTCCTCAAATTTTAATTTGTGGAATGTGACACCTGGACTTTAGTTCGATGTGCAATGCCATCCCTACACTTTTAAGTTGTTCATTGTTATTTCCGAACTTTTGGTATATGTTCAATAGTCCCTAAACTATATGAAAATATTCAATATTATTCCTGAACTTGAATTGATGAAAGGACAACATTAAATATTTTCATATAGTTGAGGGACTGAATTGAATATATACCGAAAGCTCAAGCACCGCATTGAACAAATTAAAGTTTCAAAGACCAAATTACATATTGGGGTAAAGTTTATGGACCATATTGAATAAATTAAAAGTTCAAGGATCACATTACATATTCGGCCAAAGGTTATGGACCATTCGTGTCATTATCCCAAAAAAATATAGGTTTTTTCATAGTTCAAGCTCATAACTTTATTTCAGGCAAAAAAAAAATCGAATTTTTTCATAAATTTTTTTATTTTTAAAAATTCGAATCATTAATTATTTTTTATTTTCTTTTCCTTTTGCTCCTTCCTCTACCACGATCGGCCGGCGACGGCCATAAGCAATCTCAAGGCTCGCCTGGTGACGGCCACAAGCAAGCTCGAGCTTGTTGGCCTCGCCCGAGCTGCGAGCTCGCCTGGATCTGGCGAACCGTGAGCTTGCTGGCCTCAACGGAGCTCGAGTTGGCGAACTCCAACTCGTTGGCCTCGGCGAAGATTAGGCTTGCTTGGATCGGCTGAGCCGTGAGCTCGCCGGCCTTGGGTGAGGTTGAGGCGCCAGCTCGAAGGCAAGGTAGCAAGGCGATGAGGTCGAGGCTGCAAGTGTGAAGCGTGAGCTCGCGAGGCATGGAGAGGTTGGTGAGGCTCTAGCTCGCCTAGATCTGGCGAGCTCGGCCTCGTCTGAGGCCGGCCGTCACAAAGGCTGGCGACCGGTGAAGGGAAGAAGAAGGAAAAATAAAAAGAAAGAAAAGAAAAAGAAAAAAGAAAATAAAAAAAGACAAAAAGACAAAAAGAAAAGAAAATACAAAAATATTAAAAAGGTGAACAATTTCTAAAAGTGTTTTCCCCTTCTTGAATTAGAGAATTCACTTTCGAGGTCGTCAGCAGATTTGCTCGTAGCCTCAAGGATTGGTGGAAAAATCCTTTGAGCGAAAATCATGACTTTTTCATCCATTAAAGGTGAACGCTTGCATAACCGTACCGTCGTCTTGAAAAATGGATGGTCAACCCTCTGCCACACATTTTCATGAGAGAGAAAGAGACTTGTGTTTGGCTTGGAAATTTCCATGGGCTTGTGTTGGCGAAAGGAAAATTTTGTTGCTAGCTTTTGACCGTCCCTCATTTCCATAAAATGAATGTTCTCTTTGACCGGAAAATGTTTTTGTTGACTTATCATTTTTGGCGTATAAAATAGGTGAAAGTCCGAAAAACTAATTCTCGGAAAGCACTTTCCCTCAAACAAACGCATCCTTAAATTCGGAATTCTGAGCCCCCTCCAAAAAAAAAACCCCGGAATATGAAGTGTTTATAACTTAAAGTTTTGAGAATGGAAATAAAAGATTATTTGATAATAGATGAAATTGATTGATGGATATGAGTAACTTCCTAACAAACATAAAATTATGAGCGTATCATCAGGTTATAATTACATAATTGATAAGATTTTAATTTTCACAAAGTATTTCTTTCATTAAACAAATTAAGTATCCCTTCCTCACTTAACACATCAAGTGATTTTTGGCTCATTAAATGTTATAGAGCACCTTGAATAACTTTGATTGCTGAAACTTTATATGGTTTATAGAGAAAAGCAAATTCCGGCGTAGTAATCTTTACTTAGGAAAGTAATTCAACATACCAAGTAATTAGAACAAACTACTTTATGATAGGTTGGAAGTTATATTTTTCATAGTATCCCTCTAATCAATAAAGAATATCACTAGCCAAGAATAGGTACTTTCTTTGGTAACGTGCAAGATTACTGAGTGCATAGAAAAACATTTACTATAGTGACTTGATAATTCAAACTTACTATCCATATAGAAAGTCATAGGAAAAAATCGGGAAAATGACACAAATTGTCCATGAACTTTGTCCCAATATGTAATGTGATTCCTCAAATTTTAATTTGTGGAATGTGACACCTGGACTTTAGTTCGATGTGCAATGCCATCCCTACACTTTTAAGTTGTTCAATGTTATTTCCGAACTTTTGGTATGTGTTCAATAGTCCCTAGACTATATGAAAATATTCAATATTATTCCTGAACTTGAATTGATGGAAGGACAACATTAAATATTTTCATATAGTTGAGGGACTGAATTGAATATGTACCGAAAGCTCAAGCACGGCATTGAACAAATTAAAAATTCAGAGACCACATTATATATTGGGGTAAAGTTTATGGATAATATTGAATAAATTAAAAGTTTAAGGACCACATTACATATTCGGCCAAAGTTTATGGACCATTCGTGTCATTATCCCAAAAAAATATAGGTTTTTTCATAGTTCAAGCTCATAACTTTATTTCAGGCAAAAAAAAATCGAATTTTTTCATAATTTCTTTTATTTTTAAAAATTTGAATAATTAATTATTTTTTATTTTCTTTTCCTTTTGCTCCTTCCACTACCACGATCGGCCGGCGACGGCCATAAGCAAGCTCAAGGCTCACCTGGCGACGGCCACAAGCAAGCTCGAGCTCACCGGCCTCGCCCGAGCTGCGAGCTCGCCTGGATCTGGCGAACCGTGAGCTTGCTGGCCTCAATGGAGCTCAAGTTGGCGAACTCCAACTCGTCGGCCTCGGCGAAGATTAGGCTTGCTTGGATCGGTTGAGCCTTGAGCTCGCCAGCCTTGGGTGAGGTTGAGGTGCGAGCTCAAAGGCAAGGTAGCAAGGCGATGAGGTCGAGGTTGCAAGTGTGAAGCGTGAGCTCGCTAGGCATGGAGAGGTTGGTGAGGCTCAAGCTCGCCTGGATCTGGCGAGCTCGGCCTCGTCTGAGGCCGGCCGTCACAAAGGCTGGCGACCGGTGAAGGGAAGAAGAAGGAAAAATAAAAAGAAAGAAAAGAAAAAGAAAAAAGAAAAGAAAAAAAGAAAAAAAGACAAAAAGAAAAGAAAAGAAAAGAAAATATAAAAATATTAAAAAGATGAACAATTTCTAGAAGTGTTTTCTCCTTCTTGAATTAGAGAATTCACTTTCGAGTTCGTCAGCAGATTTGCTGGTAGCCTCAAGGATTGGTGAAAAATCCTTTGAGCAAAAATCATGACTTTTTCATCCATTAAAGGTGAACGCTTGCATAACCGTACCGTCGTCTTGAAAAACCGTACCGTCGTCTTGAAAAATGGATGGTCAACCCTCTGCCACACATTTTCATGAGAGAGAAAGAGATCTGTGTTTGGCTTGGAAATTTCCATGCGCTTGTGTTGGCGAAAGGAAAATTTTGTTGCTAGCTTTTGACCGTCCCTCATTTCCATAAAATGAATGTTCTCTTTGACCGGAAAATGTTTTCGTTGACTTATCATTTTTGGCGTATAAAATAGGTGAAAGTCCGAAAAACTAATTCTCGAAAAGCACTTTCCCTCAAACAAACGCATCCTTAAATTCGGAATTCTGAGCCCCCTCAAAAAAAAAACCCCAGAATATGAAGTGTTTATAACTTAAAGTTTTGAGAATGGAAATAAAAGATTATTTGATAATAGATGAAATTGATTGATGGATATGAGTAGCTTCCTAACAAACATAAAATTATGAGCGTATCATCAGGTTATAATTACATAATTGATAAGATTTTAATTTTCATAAAGTATTTCTTTCATTAAACAAATTAAGTATCCCTTCCTCACTTAACACATCAAGTGATTTTTGGCTCATTAAATGTTATAGAGCACTTTGAATAACTTTGATTGCTGAAACTTTATATGGTTTATAGATAAAAGCAACTTCCGGCGTAGTAATCTTTACTTATTTGTAATGCACGGTTGGTGAAACTCTCACAAACAACTCTTTTTTTTTTTGGCCTTGCTAGCATAGTAATTTTTGGCCACTGTGAGAGTAATAATATATTGTGAATCATAAATTTTTGAAGGAGTGAACCCTACAACAATTTATGATTATTTTTTATATGTTTTTTGTGATCCAGAACACGCGGTTGTTTTCACAGTATATTAAGGACTGTTACTTAATCATTTCTTTTTTCTTTTTTTCCCCTACATAAAAGGGTCGACTTGAATAGGGCAATGACTACATGAACGTATTTCCTTTTCATGCTTTCTAAAGGGTAAAAATCTTTATTTATTGTTTTCATGCTGAAAATTTGCCCCTTCATCGAATATTAACACGATTAAAGTCCATTTCCAAACTGTGTTTTGCATATCTGTGTCAAACACGATTAATCGGATTATGTTTTTGGTATTGTGAGAATCAATTTAGACAAATGGTGTGATTGATGCTTGGCTAGTCTGATGCGGTAGTTGGGATAGTACTCAAAACTGTTTGTGATCGACCTCACCCACCATATGAAGTTTTCGCATATAAAAAGGCCCTGCAGCCACGCAGATGGACTCGCAGAGAGAGAGAGAGAGAGAGAGAGAGAGAGAGAGGGGTCCGTACGAGGCTGAGAATATAACGGGAATATGAAGGACGAGGGTTTCCAATCCACGGCTAATGTTACTGTTATGAGCAAGAAGAAGGTGGCGAAGGAGAAGATATTGATATTCGGAGCGAGTGGATACCTGGGCAAGTTCATGGTCAAGGCCTCCCTTTCCATGGGCCACCCTACTTTTGCTTATGTCCGCTCCATCAATTCCGAACCTTCCAAGCAACGGTTGCTCCATGAATTCGAATCGATGAACGTTACCGTTGTCCAAGTACCTATGACCGAAATAATTTTCTCATTCATTTATTCATTATCTTTTGTGTGTGTGTGTCCATGTTTGTGTGTGAGACTTTCGAGTGTATATATATAGATACTTTGTTTTCTATGGTGTAGGGTGATTTGGAAGAGCATGAGAAGCTTGTGTCGCTGCTCCAGCGGGTTGATGTCGTCATCTCGACTCTCCCTGTCCCTCAACATCTCCAACAACTCAAGATCATCGATGCCATTAAAGAAGCCCCCAACATCCAGGTGAAATTAAATTAGCTAGTCATATCCTAATTAAATAGAATTCATATTGAATGATATATATGCTGCATGCAAGTGGCTCATGCTTAGTCCTCGTACATACTTATTAATGTGTGTGTATAATGTAAAGAGGTTTGTTCCGTCGGAGTACGGAAACGAAGTGGACAGGGTCAAAGGGGCGCTGCCGCCATTCGAAGCATTGCTGGAGAACAAGAGGAAGGTCAGGAGAGCGACCGAGGCTGCGGGGATTCCCTACACCTACGTCTCTGCCAACTCTTTCGCTGCTTACTTTGTGGATTACTTGCTCCATCCCCGTGAGCAGTGCGATCATGTGGTCATTCATGGAACTGGCGATGCCAGAGGTACGGATATATGTAGGTATCTACTATACATATGTAGAAGATATATGCATAGTAGAGAGAGAGACTTCGTGTTAATCTTCTTTATAATGTATATGTCCCATTCCTCCTGTAATCTACATCGGTTACATGTACGTACAGCTGTCCTAAATTACGAGGAAGATGTGGCGTTCTACACGGTAAAGGCAGCGACGGATCCAAGAGTGGCGAACCGCGTGATCATATACCGACCTCCAGGGAACATCGTTTCCATGCTAGACTTGATTTCCATGTGGGAGAAAAAGACTGGACAGACTCTTAAAAAGATACACATTCCAGAGGAGGATGTGGTCAAGCTCACTCAAAGTAAGATTTGAGTTCTTCGGGAAAATTATCAAAAAATTCTTAAACCTATTGCAATTTTGTCAATTTAGTTATAAGCATTATTTTCGTGCTAGTTGAGTCTTAAATCTTTTACATTTGTACCAATTCAGTCCATCCGGCGAATTTTGGTAAGTTGGCACTAATGTGGCACGACCAGCGCTGATGTGACATAGCTGGTGCCGACGTGGACATTTTTAATAATATTTTAATATTTTTCGAATTTTGTAATTGTTTTTTTTCCTTCCTTCTTCCTCTAGCGGCATTGGCTAGAATTGACTGAATTGGCAAGTCTCGCGCAGCGATAACGAGGCTCCCCTTGCCGACCCGGCAAGGTTGATCATGTTGGCCCACACCTCTGACTGGTCTCTCGGTTTGGTGACCGGCTAGAGGAAAAAGGAAGAAAAAAAAAGAAAGAGAAAGAAATGAAAAAAGCAAAAATAATTAAAAATTCAAAAAATTAAAATATTATAAAAAATGTTAATGTTAGCGCCGGCCGGCCAAATTGGCCGGATGGATTGAATTAACACAAATGTAAAAGATTTAGGACTCGATTGGCACGAAAAAAGGTTTATGACTGAATTGGCACAATTACAATAGATTTAGGACTTTTTTGTTAATTTTCCCGAGTTTTTCTATTAATTTGCTTCTCTATTGAGATCTCTCTGCACAATGTTAAAGATGCCATGATAGCTATTGCACATATCATTGAATCTTCGTGCCTAACACTATTCAGTGTTTTTACTGCTTTGACTATATCATGAGGACAAACGCAAGGTGCTTAATCGATTCATTTTGTGAGAGGTTGTTTATGTGAGCGATTACATATTAAAATGTATCATTATTCGCCTACACTCATAGAGACTTAATCATGGGTAATGACTAATGACATCTCGCCAAGATCAAATATAAGCCTAGTCTACACGAATTCTGATGGTGGTACATAATAGGATCTCTCACATATTATATGTTGCGTGATACGTAGGCAATCGTTATAATTAGAAAGTAATCATCTCCTAATTTTTGTGGTTTGATTTACTGATCATCAGGTCTGCCATATCCGGACAACATACCGGTGGCGATACTTCACAACATATTCATAAAAGGAGAGCAGACGAGCTTTGAGCTGACGGAGGATGATGTCGAGGCCTCCACATTGTACGCTGACCATCCCTACACTTCGGTTGATTCTCTCCTCGACCTTTGCTTGCTCAATCCTCCCAAACCCAAGTTGGCCTCTTTTGCCTGATTCTTTTCATGTACGTGTGATCTACGGCTATTCTCTCATAGTTTGCCCCAAATATGTGTTTGCCCACCCCTACTCTATCACCCGTATGTACTTGATGATGTATCATAATAATGAGGATTTTCGTACCGTCTTAAGAAGCCGAATTTTACAAATCCTTTGTGAGTGTCTTGATCAGGGCTTATTTGGGGTACATCAGCCATGCCCACTCAGGTCAAGCACAAGTCGAACATAGTGCATGGGTGTTTTGGACTTTTCATGTTTTTGATAATTTTTAGCCTGTGCCATCTCAAGTATTTATAATGTCTACGCTTGTTAGAATAAATGACGCTTGTAAAGTTCTTCAGGAGGTTCAACAACTCAAACTCTCATATTCTATAGTTTCTTTTAATATACGGTGCTTGTACCGTAGATTAATATTATTGAGTAATATATTTTCTTACGGCCCGTTATTCGCCATCTATTTTTGTGTTCATTGCATGGTGACTCGTGGTTTGATGCGTGATGGCGACTATTTTGGAATTTGGATCGTTTTTCTTAGTAGCTTGGTGATGTTTAATTTCCTACCGTCGGTTCTGCCTCGACAAGGTTTCTCCATGAACAGCTTTTACATAAGCTAATTTATCCGGAAGTCCTCGAAATGGAGAGCCAAACTAATTATGCACAAGCCAATCGATTCAAAGTTGATGGAGAGCAGAATGCATCCCACACTTATATCTTGACATACAGTTGAAAGAATATTCCTAGAAGCATATATACCTTCCTCTGAAGTTCAAACATATATTTATTTAGAGATTGTGAGTTGTTGGAAAAATTGTCCAAAAAGTCTTAAACATTTTATACTTTTGCCAATTGAGTCCTAAATATTTTCACTTCTTACCAATTGAGTCCATCCGGCTAATTTTGACCGAAAATTATTGATGTGGACGTCGACCGTCCTCTGTGGTATCGTCGATGCTAACGTGAATAATTTTTAATAATTTTTTTGATTTTTTAATTAATTTTTTTAATTTCATTTTTATTTTTCTTTTCTTTTTTTTTTCATCTTCTTCTACCTTCGGTCGTTGGCCTCCTCAATGGCCGGCAACCGACCATAGGGGAGAGTCGGCAAGGCTTGCCCTCGCTGGATTTGGTGAGGGCTGATCTTGTCAGCCACTGGCGAGGGTTGATCTCGTCATTCAAGCAAGGATTGCCTTGCAGTGCCTCATAGGGGTGAGGTCGCCGAGGCGAGTGAAGTCCCCTTGCCTGTATTTGGTGAGGGTTGACCTCGAGCAGGGCTCGCCCTCGCTAGATCCAGCAAAGTCGAACCTTGCCTGAGGCTAGCGAGGGTCGGCCTCGCCAAAAGTTGCTCTGTCGAGCCTCGCTCGAAGCTAGCGGGGCCAAACCTTCCCGGATTTGGCTAGGGCGAGCCTCGCTCGAGGCCAGCTAGGTCAACCCTCACTCGTCTTGGCGACCTCGCCTTTGCGAGGCGACCTTCACTCGGCTAGTGAGGTCAGTCCTCGCCAGATTTCAATGAGGGAGAGCCTCGCTGGTTCTCTCCTGTCGCTAGTCACTGGCCATCAAGGAGGCTTACGACCAAAGGAAGAAGAAGAAAAAAAAAACAAAGAAGAGAAATGATAAAAAGGAAAAAGAAAAAGAAATTAAAAAAATAATCTAAAAATAAAAAAAATAATAAAATTATTAAAAATGATCAATGTTAGCACCGGCAGTGCTATGTCAATGATTTCCGGTTAAAATTGGCTGGATATACTCAACTGGCAAAAAGTGAGAATGTTTAAGACTCAATCGGCAAAATTGAAAGGTTTATGACTGAGTTGAAAAAAATACAATAAATTTAAGAATTTTTAGACAATTTTTCCGTGAGTTGTTGTAGGGAGAGGCCTTGGACGTCCATGCTCCTACCTTTCACTTCTACCTTTTACTACGGCTTCACATGCCAATTTTCACGCTTCACGTCAACAGTTTATTGAAAAATTAATTGAATTCCTATCAAAGCGCATTTGCGACAAACACAAAAAATTGAAGATTGAAATCATAGTGGAAAGACTGTGCATATTCCAGTTAAGTTTAGTTGCTATGAAGTATAGTTAGATGGTGAGAGCTTGACGGGAGAATTGGGCAACTACGCCGATGGCGATTACGGTTGGGCTTTTGGCATCAATGAAGGGAGAAGACAAGACAGTTATCTGAGTGGTGCTTTCGGCCATGATAAGATCTCGTTGTTTTGAGCATTTTTGCAGCTCTGATATCGCATAAGATTATGAATTCCAGAGTCAAATGATAAGTTTCGTTGCGTATTCACGCAAATGTATTTGCTTACAGAACAAAAAACAAAACAAAAGATAATCGACAACAAACAAACTAAGCATTTGTGGTTTAGTTTAATGGGTTGTTAGCTCAATCTCAAAGATCAGAAGAGTTTTGAAATGGGAGTTCCATGTCTGTATTACACATGAACAAAATCTGTTGTCGAAATCATCGAGACAAAGGCGACCCATTAAAGAAACAAAAGAAGAAGCACCTACATCATTTTGAAGGAAAAGTTCATAAATGAGGGACCAGTTTTGCATGTGACCTGACCCGTTGGACGAAAAGGAGAAAAGTTGGGATAACGATACAAATAGCCAATGTATTTTGGCCTAACGGATAATGTGATTCATGAATTTTAATTTATTCAATGTAAATCTTGAACTTTAATTCAATGTATAATGTTGTCTCTAAACTTTTAATTTGCTTAATGTGATTTTTAAGTTTTTAATTTGCTAAATATGATTACTGAATTTTTTATAGATGTTCAATTTAGTTCCGGAATTATAAATATTGAACATGCAGTTAAGGGACTAATAAGTGTCATTTTTCCAAAAAAATTTCCATGGGACAGTAGTAAGAGAAGGACAAAAGTGTCATTTAACCAAAAAGGAAGTTGAAAACAGGGGGCACCGATGGTTTATTTTTTTGTTTTTGTTTGGTCAGATCACTGATGGTTTATTGATCGGGGGGAAAATTGGCAGAGAGATAAGTGATATGGATAGATAAGGCTCGCCACTCTTCTTCATCGTCATCGCCAGACCGAGACACAGGGGAAGAGGTATGGCAATGTCGAGAGGTGGTGGTGGCCTTCTTGGCTCCGCAGCTGCCCTCTCGGGTAGCCCTGTAGCTGGGACGTCGATGCGTGGTCATACGAATGTCGCCGTGTGGAGTTGTCCTCTTCCTCCTCCTTCTCGCCCCTGCGGCCTCCGGAAGCACTCCTCTTCCCTGTCTTCTCCTCCACCTTCTCCTCCCTTTGTGACGGCCGTGGCCGCCACCGACTCCTCCAGTCAGATCAGCCCGACCCAGGTATCTTCCCCTTCCCTTTCCCCGTTCTTGTTTTGATGGGTCGGAATCAAAATCGCGACTTGCTCATCACCTCTTGCTCTGCACTAGCAGCGGTCCGAATCTAAGAGTACCAAGTACCACTTCGTGGTTGCGAATGCGAAATTCATGTTGGACGAGGAGGAGCACTTCCAGGAGCTTCTCTTCGAGCGCCTCCGCAGCTATGGCGAGCGCAACAAGGAGCAGGACTTCTGGCTTGTCATCGAGCCCAAGTTCCTCGACAGCTTCCCCAATATCACCAAGCGATTGCGCCGGCCCGCTGTCGCGCTTGTCTCCACCGACGCTACCTGGATCACGTGAGTGCATTTTCAACTTTGAATTGCGAAACCCCTACCTTCCTGGGATTTTGACTCGTGATGTAAGGTTACTGGAATCTGAATATTATAAGAACTTGGAATCGACGAAGGCCCAACTTCATCAATTTCATTGCAGCCAAACACGGCGAAGTGAAATGAGGTTGCAGCCGAATTGAATCCCTTTCCTTCTATATTGGAAAAGCTGCCACTGTAATAATCCCGCGCTCGCCCCATTTTGGAACTTGGCTAGAGTGACGGGAAATTTGATTGCTTTTTGTCCTGTCGATTATCATATATTGAGTCCTTGAACTCTTCTCATGCAGACGCTGTGGCATGTAGAGGTAGCTTGTATCTATTTGCCTGTCCGTGATTCATTGTCGACTTGTTGTAGAGCTGATGGCCTAGTGGCTACCTCCATTTTCAAATGAATTTCTTTTTCTGCTAGGAAGATGCCTTGGTGATTACATGTTGAGTCCTTAAAACTCTTTAGATGTGGACATCATTTGAAGTGAGCATCCTATCTATTCAAATCATATTCTTTTTTGTAGAATATAGACATGATGGGTTCATGGCTTGTTGATTATGAATTAACCCCTTGAACTCTCTTGATACGGACATCATCTAGAGTTAGCATCCTAGACTGACAAGCACATCCATAGAACAATTTCGGTAAGGTGATCGTATGCATGATGGCAGTTAACATGGTCCACCCAATAAATGTTGTTGTAATAACAATATCTATTGTTATATATCTGGATATGCATTTTGAATTTTAGCATGGCATATTCAGATTGTTTGCTGCATTGTGCTGAGGACTCTCGAGGAGTAATGTGCTTGCATATGCTTCTTTTTCTTAGATGTATATCAGATGTCTTTAATGGCGCTGCTATACTTCTTTTGAGCTGAAAAAATATTCTCAAATGGCATTCCTTTATGTAACCTAGTAAGGCGGCAAGCTCGATTCTTACAGGCCTGGTCATACATCAATTGCAAATGATTGCATATAATGGTCTTCAGCATGAATGTTATAGAATAATCGTCTCTATATTGTTGCTCGCTGTCTTCATGTTATTTGGGTTTGATTCCGATAGCACTGCTTATCTATCGTTTCCCTTAGTTCGCACCTATGTAATATATCATTTTGCTTTTCCATGGTTTTGCCCATTTGATTTAGATGCCAGTACTTGTTGCTCTTTGTTTACTGGTAAGTCTTTCTTCTAAGATTAGTTATTCTCAAACGGTAAGGCCTATCTTTTGTAATTACTTGACAGGTTCATGAAGTTGAGGCTGGATAGAGTGTTGGCTGATAGCTATGAGGCAGATAGCCTAGAAGAGGCATTGGCTTCTAATCCCACCGAAGTAGAGTTTGCGAAGCCAGTGAATTGGGTCGCACCTTATCCAAAGTATGAATACGGATGGTGGGAGCCCTTTTTACCTGCGGGATGTAAAGAATCGACAGTGTAGTACTACTTTCTTGGCGTTGCCCTTTCGGCTTTTTTTTTTCTTCTTCTTCTTTTTAATTTAAAGCAGAGCTTGTTATTGTCGACAATATTATTTACTAGCAATTGGAGAGTTTTCAAGATGTCCGCATGTTTTTTGTTATTCCTTTTTCCGATTTTTAGTAGAACGGAAGAACATGAGATTTTCGAACATCCTGCAGGCTTCTAACTTAGGGGCCATAGTTTTTATCAAAATGAGGTGTTTGAGGTCGAATGCAATTATTTCTAACTGACTAGAGCATTAAATATATGAAAATATAATGTGTGAAATCAACATGTAAGATGATTCACTGATAGTATATAATGTTCCAAACATTAAGATGATTTAAAAAGATGTCCAATAAGATTCTCTTAGTTAACTTGAAAGTTGCCATATAACATGAGGCACGAGTTGGGTTTTTTTCCCCACTGCCAACTTGGTTCTCCTTTTCCTTGCTGAATCTGCAAGATAGAACGGCCAGGTTGCCAAATCCTCCCATTTCTAATGACTTCCATGCCAGTGGACCATGTTATCCTCTGAGGATTGCTATTTCCTAGTGGAGATGATGTTGAGCACATGCAGGTTGTGCGTCTGCTTTCTGACTTCAATTAGAAGAATACAACTCTTAAAGAGTCCTTTGGATCTGGAGGAAGTAGAGAGTTCAAGAACCGCCAGGGAGGTACCAAGGCAATGCAGATCGAGGCAATGCTATCCCCGTTGTCATAATTTACTAATGCTCTTCTTTAATGACTTGTGCTTGTGCATTGACAAAATTACTAAATGATACCGCATTTTTATCAATGTAATGTTGGTATGCAAACTTTTTATACTTGCTATTGTTAGAATATTTAAATTATAAATCACGCTTTCATCTAACATGTGAAATCTTTAGAACAGTTGGCAATTATGCTCCAATAAATCTGGGAATTTTTTGTTTTAGACCTAATGAGTTCTGTTTTTCAAGTTTCAAAGTGAATAACTCCCCTGTTATTCATTCTTCTCCTTTTCATCATTTAAAAAAAAGGTACAGTGCCATTAGTTGATATGTATATTTTTGCTCGAAAATCCAAATCATATACCTCTTTCCTTGTTCAAAACAGTCCACGCACTTTTTAAAAAGATATATTAAACAGTTAAATTGCTCCTCCCAAATACCAATGGGGACGTCGAAAAGAAAAATAGGTTGAGTTAATTACAAAACAGTCCGTATTAGCAAAATTTGTCATTAAAAAGTATGTGAAATATTTCAAATGACAAAAAGATTCAAGGATAATTTTCAATTTCTATCAAAATTTGAAGAGACTGTTGGTGATATTGTCCCATTGAAAAGAAAAGGAAAATGCCTACCACCAACATGAAAGAAAAGGAAAAACTTTATTAAAAATCCTAAACATTTATTCATCGGACACTAATATCTAAGCTTTTTTTTTTTTTCATTTCACCAATACCCCAAATGATTTAAAAATACATTTTGTCACGGTTTCATTAATAATTGCCGTTAAAAATCCACGTTGCAACATGCGTGGACAACGCCACTAAAGATTTTAAATAGCCATTTTGGACGAAATCGTAACTGAAGGTACTTTTAGATCAATGATATATGTTCGATAAAGTATCAATACCCCAAACAATTTAATGAGATACAAAAAAAAGTTTGGGGTATCGATATTTCACTGGACAAATTTGATAAAATTAACCTGAATTTATTTTCTTTGAATATATACCGAACAGCACAATTGACATGTCTTTGGTTGATTTTCTAATTACCATTCAGAAAACAATGACAAAAAGTCTAGACAATGAGCCATTCTTGCATACTTTTAACAAGGGGATAAGTGAACCAAAAGTCCTAAAATTTTATTGCGAAAGTGCAATTAAGTCTTAAATCAAAACCTAAAACTTGTCAAATTTGGTACCCATCAAGCACCAAGTCAGAAAAAAGCTTAAAAATTTGGAAAGAAAAAAAAGAAAGAGAGGAAAAAAGAAAAAGGATTAAGAATTAAAAAAAAAAAAAAAGCTAATTTTTGCAAAAAAGAAAGAGGCAAGAGCACGGGCGGACGACGAGAGGGACTCCTCTTGAGCAGCTTCAATCCATGCTTTCTCAACTCCAATTCCCCTTCCGACCAAAAAAAGAAGAAAAAAACTCCAATTCCCTTTAAATAGCTGAATGTGTCCTACATAAATAATAAAAAGACACGTGAACAATTGCCGTTAAGTCAAATTAGACGGAATTAACTGAGTAACTTAATTGAACAAATTTGATAAGTTGGAGGATTCGGTTACACTTTTTAAAAATTTTAGGGTTCAATTACACTTTTGGGGCAAACTTGGGATTTTCGATAGATCTATTCCTAGGAGAAAACATGAGCGTCATTGATCTTAAATGATTAAGTTATGCGAATGGCCGTGAAATCCAGGGGTTGTAAGGTGGTGAGGTTCGGTGGGCTTCACTGCACCCGTGTATACAAGGAATTTTCCTGGACGCCACCCCGAGTCCGAAATAAAGACACGATGATATGAATAATGAAATACTACTTGACCGACCCATCACGATTCACAAGTCCGAATCATCATCGTGTATCATTTTTCGACACCAACCAAGTACTGCGCTTGGAGAGACCGCCTTGGTTGGCTCTGCTTCCTTCGACCTTCGTTTTGTGGGTGGCAGGATTTGGGAGTGGAGGTGAGAGAGGATGTCGGGCAGATTGCTGAAGAAAGTCCTGAAAGAACAAGAAGCGCAGCAGCTGCACCTGCCCCTGCCGTCGTCGGAGGACGAGGACTGTGATTCCCAGTCGCCCGATTCCAAGAAGAACCCCTTCGACCTCCTCGGCGACGAGGGCGACGACGAAAGCGACGACCAAGACGTCCCCGAAGCGGTTCGACCCCGTATTCCCTGTTCGCTTTTCTTTTCTTTTCTTTTCCCGTACGATGGAAATTCCCTGTTCTTATTGCATATAGCTTCAAAGCCACCCGGAAAGTCTAATTGGACACACCCCGCTCGCAATTTCTCTTGTCACCGGCGCAATCGGGGAATAAAGTCGATTCATTTTGGGACAAAAAAGACGAATTGACAATGTCCCTGGATTGGCCGGGCCTTGTTTTGGTGAATCTTTGACCTCCACATGTCTCCAGAACTAGAGTGATCCGAAATTTCTCATCTCGGATGTATTCTAACTGTGCTTCGATGCTATTTCGGTTTTCAAGATAACTTTTGATAAAGAGAGAATTAATTGCTTTTGAAGACGTGCTAGATTAGAGTGAATGTGTGGGCAGCGATTTTGGGCTTGCGGAATTCATCCAGAGATGGGGAGCAAAAGATGCATCCTAGGTAGAAGAAGGATGTGAAAGCAAACTGAGTGTTTCACTTTCATAACTGGGTTAGGCAGCGAGTAGGCAAAGAAGACATGCATCTTTCCTTTTTATTTTTTTATTTCACTCTATTCTAGTGAGGTTATTAGATGGCTTCTTTTTCAGGCTAGGTAGCTGGATGGGTTTGGTTACATGCTGATTGCCAGGACTTTTTAGGCATTCAAATCGCTTTGAATTGATTGGTTGGAAGACATTATTTGGGACAACTCAAAAAGTTAAATGTTCTAATTTCCAAGATTTATTTTGTCACCATGCTGTGTTTCGTGAGTTCCTTGTCTTTCGGGGCTTGTGAGGCAGTTTTGGCTTCCATTGGGGAATTTTATCAGGTTTTACGATAAATATCTGAAGCTGGATCAACGTGATGACTTCATCTGTTATCAACAACCCAAGTAATCAGAAGACTGTCTTTTCTTATTCAGTATTATGTTGTTCTAGGCCTTAGTACATTCTAGTGTGTACTTTACGATTATCTAAACACCATAGAAGTCGAAAAGGCTTCCATTTGTTCTTCTGCTATTTATCTTCACACATGACCACAATCTTGGTTAAGGACTCTTCCTTCTTAAATTTGCATGTCATGGCAAAGTTCCAATTTTCCATGGGTGCCCACGTGTATGTAAGGAGTTTAATAAGCACATTTAGTTATTGTATGTGATCCAATAAACATCTGTGGGGCAGTTTTATTTGGATATCATGGTCATATGCAGTCAGCTCCGGCCTCTGTTACTGTCTGCCTGGAAGAATTCTCAACATCTATCAATAGTATTGGTAAAAGTATCATTTAGGTACTAATGGCATCTAAGACATTTCAATGTGTACCGATTGAGGACTAAGTAACTAATCATCAATTTAGCTACAGTTGTTGGAGACAACCTGCAGAGTCTTTATAAGGTGAAGTCTGATAAGTCACAGATGATAGGTTTGTATGGGACATGCTATTTCCTCATTGCAGTCATGTTTTAATTTTGTGGAGATTCATCCTTAACTCCTGCTTGAGTTTGGTCTGATCTATATTGTGTGCTTTCTGAGTGTGATATAGTTCTATTTTGTATTTGTATTTATCATCCTGTTTACAAACATTTTATCTGTCTAATAAGAGTGCTCTGCCCGCAGGAATTTCAATCTGCTGCAGTTGATGCCCAACCAAGAGGAAACGCTGATGAACAGGAGAAAACTCTGCTAGGAAGCACTCTTGAGGTGGTTTCATCATCCAACCATAAACCAAGGAAAAAGAAGAAAAAGAGAGAAAAGAAGGAATCTTCACACCACAATGGACTTAAAAAATCCGCTGACTTTGACCAGATTCTGGAAAACTTATCGGTAGATGTAAAAAATGAAAATGAGCACAGAAGAGATCATCGAAGTGATATAAAAGAACAAGCAGTTTCTGTATTACAAGTGAATCAAAAGTACCTAAATGCTGAAATGGAGCTGCGAAGAATTTTTGGGTCTAAGGTTGTTAAGTCGTTTGAAAGTAGTCAAGTTGGCAGTTCTAGACAAGCACGTGGGGCAAGACGTGGAAGCCATAATACTAGAAAGACAATACTTGTCACTCCATTGGACCATTGGCCCCGCTGGGATGGATCCTTGTCCATGGAACTTTTGGAAGCAAGCGATGGGCACAACCACCTTAGGTAAGGATCATGTTTCAGTTTTTCTTGGTAATGTTTTTCCTAGTTTTTTCTGTGCATATGGTTCTTTTGGAGACTATGAGACTATTCATAATGAGTATCTGCTTCTTTGAATGATTGGAGGCTCCAATTTTGCCCCTGGGAGTTTGAGAATTTAATACCTGTATAGAATCGGGAATATATCTATCACAATGATAAATGATTGGCGGCCTATGCTTAATTTTCAAATATGAGTAATCTTCCTAGGGGAAGGTGTTCATCGACTTTGGTCAGTGTTTGGTTTCTGTGATTTTAGAGTCTTGGATCTAGGCAGTGTCAAGGCTCATCCCTCGAGCATCTTGGTTTGGTTAGGCAGTACCTTAGGATGGTAGCATCTATCGTGGTGGGTGACTTTTGAAATCTCACTTCAATGTGCCATTATGTACGCTACTTAAGCGGGAGCACCGGCGATGTTAATACTAGCAGATGAGATTGTGAGAACCAAAGTCCTACCTTGTGGTACAGAATTTCATGGTATATGATTTTGAGATTCACCTCATTGAGTGGATGACATTGAATAAGACCTGTGGGACAAGCCTCGTGTTGAATTTGTTCTCAACAAGGGAGGTTTCTCATTTTGTAATTCGTTCAATAGTCTCTTGATGGTATGGTACCAACGCATGTGGGAACCATATGTGATCTCACCTTATTATATGGTACCAATGCTGTTTGGATTCTGTACATGGTGAAGCAAGCTCACTGTATATCCTCTACAAGCAATTATATGTGGGGACACTAAAGTGGATGTGCACATTAAGGATGCTTGATATCCTTCTTTGATGTAGGAGATCTTTTCATGTTGTACTAAATCAACTTATTGACTCTTTCCTTCAGTCATGTTCAGATGGACTGGTAGGAGTTCCATAGACATGGCTGGAGTATTTGCCAACATGTGCTGTATGCTTCTTTTAGTTGACAATTTACCAACAGTTTGGCTGTATATTGTATCTTTAAGCTTGTTTATATTTTTTTGCACAATAAGCACTGACATTCTTAAATATTTAAATGTGTAACAGATATGTCCAGTCATCATCTTATGTTCAAGCTCACAGGGCATTCGAAGCTGCCAAAGCTATTCATGATTTTAATGCCGTAGCAAGTGTTCTGTTATACCATCCTTATCATTTGGAATCACTTTTGACAATCGCTGAATACTTTAAAATTGTTGGTGAGCATCAAGCGGCAGCAGATGCCATTGGCAAGTGCTTATATGCCCTGGAATGCGCGTGGCATCCTCTGTTTCCTCCATGGCAGGGTAATATCCAATTGAAATACGACCACGAGACAAACCGGCCTCTATTTAAGACACTTTTCATACACATGAACAATTTGGAAAGGCGAGGCTGTCATCGATCTGCATTAGAAGTTTGCAAGCTACTGCTTTCATTGGACATAGAAGATCCTATGGGGGCTATGTTCTGTGTTGACTACTTTGCGCTGAGGGCAGAAGAATATTCGTGGTTAGAAGACTTCTCTGAAAAATATAAAAGCGACAACTCTTTATGGTTGTTTCCAAATTTTTCATTTTCTCTTGCCATCTGCCGCTTCTATCTTGAGCAAGAGGATCTTCAAAAAGATGTGCTTGATAATGATGCAAAGGCGTCATCGGTTGATCTTCTGAAGCAGGCGCTTATGCTTCATCCATCAGTGTTGAAGAAACTGGTAACAAAGGTTCCTCTGAAGGACCAGTTTTGGTTAAAAACAGTCAAACATCGGTTCTTTCGATCAGAGCATATGGGAGTACCATCCCTGGATCACCTTATTAATATGTACATAGAGAGGAATTATCTCATATGGAGATTTCCTGGTCTGCAAAAGTTGCTAAGGGACACTGTGGAGCTGGTGATTGAAACAGTAGAAACCAATAGAAGTGACGCAGAGGACTGGGCTTGTGTGAGGAAAGAAGCATTTTCCTCTACCAAAAATGAGTAAGCTTTCTATTTTGGCCTTGTACTAATTATTTTTCTATCCTTAGCCTTGATAATATTCCAATCACTGAATGGGACGATGAATGCTTACTTAATTTAAGTATAATGCTAAGATGCATTCAGATAAGGTCAAATACTTTATAGAACGTCTGGATTTTGTTATCGTCTCATTTATGGTCTGTTCATCGATTAGCAGAGTTTGAGCATTTTGTTACATGTGACTTTTGTGTTGTTGCTAGTTATTGACAAGTGTGGCTTTTCTCTACTCTTTTTTCCTCCGTTTTGGGGACACAGGTACGGTCATCTCTTGGTTTCTGATTTTTCTGATTCCATGGCATCAATTTCTCCTGAAAACATGCAACAATTTATGGGTGAACCGGGGATGGGAGGTGGAGTACATGTTCAGGACCAAGTTGCCAATCCAGCCGGCGGTGCACACGCAGTCCGCGATGTGGCTGACAGGAGTGCTTTGGCTGTCCTATTTGAGTCAATCCTGCCTTGGGTTAATTATGGTGGAGAAGATGGTGGTAGAGGTGACGATGCTGACCGCTTTAATGCAAATGCTCAGGACAATGCAGACTGACTAATTTTACTTCCGAAGGCAAAAGCATAACGAGTTACAGATTTTTTGAGCACTTGTGGTTCTATTATCTTCATAATATTTGATATTTCCTGAACTGATTTATGCCTTTTCGGTTTCCTTTACAAAACTATGAAAGGCCTGATGCCATTTTCTGTTACAAACAGAGATCATAGGCTCAACCGATCGTCAGACTAATAACTTACGCTGACAGAAATACCCACTTGCATCTGCTGTTCAATCGCAAAAACGCGGGCGCAGGGAAACATAAAACCGGGTGCACACATGGACAAGACAAAATATCCACCTACACATGACTTCTCAAATTCGAATTGGCAATTGGAGTATAATCAGCAACGACCCAATATTTCTTGTAATCCCCATGAGATATTTGGTTAAGGAATTTTCTACTTGGGTATTTGACACTAAAAACTGAAGAATAATGCCTGTCAATTGGACATGGTCTATTTAGAAGACAACCAAGGCGAATTTATCCTCAACCAGCTTAAAGAATGCTATCACAAAATTTAAAATAGATTATGTCAATTGTTAAAAAATGAATTTCAATCAAGCAGACGACTTTTGTAAGGATGGATCAAATTCTGCATGATCTAGAGATATGATCCAGGAAAGTCATCACGAGTACATTAGCTAAGAACTATCAACCAAACTTGTCGAACAAAGTAGGCACAGTATTGGGTCCCTTTGATTGAAATAAACACAGATCAGAGGCATTGGGCCCCCTAGGACGCAACTTGAAACAAAAGTGCAGGGTATTGGCCAACGTCCTACCAACTGCTTAAAAGCCAAATTAACTGATATCCCAACAAAATTCCTTTCATAATATCTGACAAAATTCTGTACATATGGCTATTGTCTTCTAAGATCAACTCCACCAGCCAGTAAGATTACATAGCATTTTTTTTTTCACTTTCTACTCCGGCACCTGCTTACATTATCTCCTTAAACCCAATATTATTGGGATTAAGAAGGTAGGTGCTATTCACACATTCTCAAACTAAGATAATTGTTATTCCCTAAACAGCAGCTGCCCTCTTATCAGACGCGATTCTGTCTGCCATTTTGCTTGAAGATTGGCTACTAATTCTACAGCTACAGCCATCTCTTTTTAAAAATGACCGCTGTATGATCCTGATCGGAATTCCACCTAATTCAAAGTCTTCCTCCAACGACCTGGTTAAAAACCTGAGGTGCGTGTTTGAGAGCTGTGTCTTCCCGCTGACAAAGGCGACAAAAGTGGGTGGCCTGGCTTTCACCTGAGTGAAGTACTTGATCTTGGGCTGGGCAGCCTGATTTTTCCAAGAGTGCCTGCTTATAACCTAGAGAGAGAGAGAGAGAGAGAGAGTCATTGCAAATTGCATTAGGGCAATCAAAAACTCCAACACGCACTTGGCCACTGGCTAGTGGTATAAACAAGTCAATTGTTGGAAGAACTAGAGAAGACCAAGCGTTATAGAAGCCTAACCTTATGCAACCAATGGTTAAGACGAGCTGTTGGCAGTCTTAGACACCATTTCTCATACGCGTCAATGACCTGGTGTATGACAGCCATCCTGCCCCTACCCTCTAATGCAGATATGAAAACAACAGGTATAGACTTCACCTGTTAAAAAGCCATGTCAGATCTCCTAAACCAACACAGGAGTTACTGGTACTGCAATCTATGCCCAAAATACCAACTAACCTATTGACCTCTTGATTTTCCAACTGCTCACATAAGTTCATAGACACACAGATTTGTAAATGTAGCAAACTATCAATCTAATTTCCAGAAAAACTTTAAACAAAATTTTGTGAACGCGAGACTAGGGGCAACAGGCTGCCCAAGAAAGGCATGGCTCCAAGTGTTGCCCTCACGATCTAACTAATGAGAGACACTTCTGATATTGCATTGTTCAAAGTCCAGTAAATAGACTATATAATCACCAATCCCTCAGGACAGATTGACCAAAAGTAGGCACAGCATCAAAGACTCTTCTAGTTACAATAAAAGCATTCCAATAGTTCCATAAAAATGGTAGATACTTTTTAGGTACGAAACAGTTCTCAGTTTGCAATGTTGGATCAACATAATTTGATTGAACAAGCTCCAAGAGATGGGCAGAAAAAAGGGACAAAGTCACGCAGCAAATCTATTTACGAGCATATCTTTTTTTCATCAAATAGAACTCTATCCCAACACCCGCAGACAGACGAAAAGGGCTATAAGAAAGGAGAACTGGAAATAGCATAATGAGCCATCCCAGAAGACGCTTAAGAAGAAAAAGGGGTATCACACGAGGGACATTTATAAGAAAGGCAAACCTGGGGAATCAAAGTTTGGATTTCTTCTGGAACAGCTTTCATCACCTCTTCATACAACATCGAGTTCTTCCCTCTAAGGACATCCATCTTGTTGACAATCACAACCAACCCACGTCCTTCTTCTACAGCTTGTCTGGCTATTACCACTTCGGCATGTTTCATGCTTCGTTGTGCTCCAGCAATCTAAGAAGGTAGGGGAAAAAAATGCATCCAGAGTAGTTCCAACAATCGAATCTATTAATCAAGGCATCAACTACAATGAGTGACAAATTGCTCGAATCATCCCTTACCTAAAATCTCCGCTATTAGATAAGCATCCCTCTGTTATATTATTTTCATGTAGTCATAAATTGAACTTATAATGTCACAGTAGGATGAAGTGCGCAGTAAAGTAACTTATAACAAACCTCTTCTGCATCAAGGACTAAAGCTACCACATGAGCACGCATAAGATTCTTTCTGGACTGTATGATGCTCAAGGAAGATGGTCCCTTTTCTTGATTTGTCCTTTGCAACCAGCCTGCTGTGTCAACCTAGAAGATAGTTCATGTTAGAAGCAAAAGTCAAAAAGTGACACTAAAGACAATAATCACATTTAGAGTTAACAGAAGTTCTTACAATGAGGAAAGGCCAATATATGAAATTTATCCTAGCAAAGACACTGAAAAGCTTTAGTTCACTAATACCATTCATCTGATAGAACGCTCGATGAACAGTAAATACATATTTATCACTATACAAGGGCACAGACAGTGCAACAAACACTGTAGCAGGTATAAATCCTCTAAAGATCTGGGCTGGAAAACTTCCAATCCCAATAGAAATCTCAGCCTGAAAGGATATACATGAACCAACCCGGGTATAACTGGTTCAGTCTAGTAGATCAGGTTGAAGTATAGCAGATCCGTAAAGGATGGAGACATGCAGTACAATAACTCAGGAGTAGTTCATATCAAGACAAGCAGTTTGAAAAGGCAATAACCAAGGGGGCAATTTTTTTCGATTGCACATTCACTTATGCAGTTGGGGGGAGGGGGAAGAGAGAGAAAGACATATAGAGAGAAATGCTTTCTGCTAACAAAAGTACTTTCCGAAATTTTCAAAGAAAACAATAAGGTAAGTAAGCAAGTCAGCACACCCACCAAATAGCCATGCTCATTCTATATAATGTCCCAAACTTATGCAACGTTAAAAACCCTTGACAAAAGGTGATGACTAAAATGTCAGCACTTACCAGATAGATATTTCTGCCTTGAAATTGAAAATGAGCCCTAACTGAATCTCTTGTTAGACCAGCTTCTGGACCAACCAGAACGCGATCTTCTTGTAACAAAGTATTCAACAATGTAGACTTTCCAACATTAGGTCTCCCAACTATTGCAAGCTGGAGAGGCAACTTAGACTCCTCAAGCTCATTGGATTTGGAACAACTTTTCTCATTAGAAGCACTATCACGGTCTAAAATAGAAGAAAAAGGTAATTAGGTTTGTGTGAATTGCGGAACTAAGGCCTACTTATCTGACAACTTAAGCTATTAGATAGATGAAGGTGAAGTGCAGTAATTGATTATAAGGAAAGGCAAATGAGGGATCGGGAGAAATATCATTTGAGGAACTCCTTTGATACTGGCGAGAGAGAGAGAGAGAGAGAGAGGGGTTTATGACTCGATTGCATTATGCACATAAGGTTTTGGACTTGCACAGAGAGAGCCTTATAGCCTTCAACAAAAAAGGTAAGTTTTCATGAATACAGCAAGCAAATCTTACCATTCAGAACATCAATCATATAATCCTCAAGGAGAGGCCTAAGAGCTAGATATAGTTCTGCCATGCCTAAACCAGTCTCAGCAGATATAGCAATAGGATTGCCAAACCCCAGTCTGCTGGCTTCTGCAGCTAAAACAGCAAGAGAGCCATTATCATCATCCAGTGATTCTGATTTATTCATTACAACTATAGGTTTCATCCCAGGTGCATGTTTCCGCAGCCACCTCCCAACTTCCAAATCCAAAGGGTGCAAACCAACTCTGTCAAGTAGAACAAATCCCATTAACAAACGAAGTCATGTGCGTTACGAACATGAGGCAACCAACAAAGTGAAACCAACTATGGGAGTAAATGACTATAGATACTTGCAAGGACGCAATTACATGTTCTAGGTGATTTTACCTCTATCCTTAATAATTTTCTCACACTGTCTCTGCTGTACGTAAAAGACCGTAAGAGAGTAGTACAGAATTGACAGCTGTAAGTAAGAGCTCACCTAGCATCTATCAGAAAGATGGCAAAGTGGGACCTAGCAAGAACCTTCGCAATCATCGCTGCAGTTCTGTCCAGGATGGAGCCAGAAGATGCAGCCATCTCCAAACCAGCAGAGTCCAATACTCTAAATCTTAGATCACTCAACTTGGCAATACCTTCTCGTATATCTCTTGTCACATGGTCCTCCGGAGTGTTATACACAAGAGCCTCCCTCCTCCGAATCAAACTACACAATACCTAAGCAATTAATATAGTGAAAGAATTTGTCAAAACTTGCCAACGCAACAATACTCGTTGCTTTGATTGACACAGAGCTAGTAAAGTCAAACCTACCGGTTGAACAATGCCGACTTGCCCACATTTGGTCGTCCGACTATGATAACAGTTGGAAGATCATTAATATCAACTTTGGTAAAGTCTATTGGTTGAACTTTGCCATGTATAAGGTTAAACTTGTCAGAATGAACCCTTCTCACATCCATGTGTGGACTAGTATGTAGTGACTCATCATTGACAAGGGTGCAAAAACCTCTGGTGGAATGAGTAAATTTAGGGCACTTTGGACACAAACTGGCATTGACAAAGCCACCACTAAGCATTGACCCTGAGAAGGCACATAAATGTTGACAATCAGACATGGATTAGACAAGAAGATAGCTTTTCCAATTCTTTTTTGATTTAATTTAAAAGATGCAACCATCATAAGAGATCATACTATTACAAGTACAGAATTGTTACGCTAGATCAGTTCTAGGAGACCCCATCATGGTGTCCCAAATTCATGCTAAGTATATAAAGCGTATTGATGAACTGAGAGAGGAGCTAGCTCAGCTGATTATTTAGCAAAGTTCAATGCACTAGCACCGTGCAATGTTTCTCTCAAGTTCGAAAAAAAGGGTTATTTTTTCTTTATGATTATTCCCGATACAAATGTTTGATTTAGAATTACCAAAACATGTACTGCTAATATTGGCAGTTTCAAAAGAATCTCCTAATCCTGAATAAGTTGCCACACAATAGAGACAACTTGTCACGCCTTAACATAAATAAACCTTAAGGATGCGCCAAGCTTAGTGGCTGAAAGGCTGTAATGTGCCAAGTATAAGGATCAAAAGGAATTCCCTACAATGTCCAAACTAAGAGACCGCTAATCCATACAATCACCACACGTCTATAGACACCTCATTCTATCATGATGGTTAGAAACAAATAGCAAATCATCAAAGAATCCTAACTGTTGAATGCAGATGAAAGAATCAGAAGTATCACGTGAATTAAAATAAAATCTCTGAAGAGCTTCCATTGAGATTTTGTTGAACACTTGAGAGATTGTACATCACCAATCACTTGTTTGCTCGCTCGCTAAATGAACATAAAGATAGAACAATAAAACACACTGCTGCGTTTTTATTAGTTGTTCACTGGAATCCATACTTCCTCATGTAGAGTGATCTCTGAAAACTATGCTCCATCAAAAGGAAAAAATGAGTGGCACTTTTCCTATTGACGACCAACACTCATGTCATACAAATTCTTACATGTGGAAGAACAGAAAACTTTTACCTGTCTTGGTTATGGTTCCTGCAATAGACTTCAGTTCTCTGGACTTCACAACCAAGGCCGCAGCATTATGATGTGACATCTACAAGGATGTGACAAATTTGGTCCACATTATTGATGCTTGATAATAATGCCAGTCATAGCAATAAAAAAAGCACAACATACTGTGGGACACATACCAACTTCGCAACATCATATGCAGTGTCATCTGCAACGCACGAAAGCCAGGAGCCAGCTGCACATTTACCTTTTGCTTTCTGAATATCAGCAATCATTGTGCTATCATATCCATATTCTTCCATTTGTGTGTTAGATCGGAAGCGTGAAAACACAAGTCGGGCATTTGCTAAACAGATGTGTTTCACATCTGCTCTTCTGATCGAGCTTGCCTTCAATGAAAAGGTCCACATTCCTTGCATTTCTACCGTCCAAACTTTTACTATGAGCATGTATGATGCAACAAATTCAAGAATCAACATTTGGTTTCAGAAAGACACACTCAAACATCCAATTAAGGCATGGAACCAACGTGGTGGATCACCAGTATAACAGACAGGACCAATTTCTAGTGAACTTGGAGAAATTAAAATGAGGTTTTACCTCGACAACAATGGGGGTCGGTGAAGTGTGGCCAACTTGAGGTGTCAAAGACAAGGGCAGGGCTTGGTGCCGATTCAACTCAAATCGGGGTCACCAATGAAGTGATAACAACACCGCGAGCAGCTGCGCCAGAATCGTGGGGACAAGGAGCGACACCAGCGAGCGGCTACAGCAGAAGCAGCGAGGGGTGGGCCGAACTAGGAGGACGGCGGATGGTGGTTGTTGGTGCGGGTTTCAAGGAGGACGCTTGAACCGGTAACTTGGAATGAACAAATGGGAATTGCGACAACCAGAAGCCGGAGCAACAAGGGTGGGTGCTAAGTGTAGGGCAGACGAGGAGGAGGAGGACGACGGCCCACCTAACTATTGCGGATATTTACAATAGGCCCAATAATAACGCCATTTTTTTTAGGCTTCTAAATCAAAGGATTTTTTTTTCCGACCAAAAACCAAATCAAAAGATTTTTCTTCTTATTATTTCAGGAGGAAAAAAAATTGAGCAGTCTCACATTAAACAACTAGGGTTGTTGAAAAATCTTCTTGCTACAAATTGAAAACCAGTGTTCAGGGAATTTGTCTTTTATGAGCAAAAAAAAAAAGTTAAAAAAGAAATTTGTGCATTCTTTTAGATCTTTGACAAGCGGTATATTATCTTTTGTGACCAAAGTGAGGTTTTATATGTAGCTTCGACAAAAAAAGAAGGTTATGCATAGCAAAATGGATAAAAAGAACAGTGATATTTAATAAGTGTGTGGACACAAAATTGTAATGGTAATTCTAACAACAATACTAATGAGTGAAGAAAAACCATCTAAAGAGACGTGCTCGTTATGACGTGTAAATGACACTTTAGTAGGAGTAGTTGCAGTAATAATACTGCCGTTTCTTATTTTTTTTTCCCTTTGCTCCCAAGGAAACTTATCCCGGCAAGGATTTTTATTCACAGAGAGAGAGAGAGCGCAGCAAGGTTATAACAGGATTTTTGGCTGAATATCTTAAAAAATACTCAACTTTAAGTTTGGTCACAATTTTATTCCAAATTTTTATTGTTCCATAAAAATCTCTCAATTTTAGGTTCAGTTCTAATTTTACCTTAAATTTTTTTTTTTGATTTGTAAATAACAAAATACTTTTACTTGAGTCTGAAATCTGCCTACATTCACCGTAAGTCTCTCTTTAGGATAGGCCTCTAATTGTATAGGTGCGATGAATTACTTTAAGATCTAATTGTAAGGAGTTTTAAATGATAACAAGAAAGTTTAATAAATAAAAAATTAATATCGGGGGTCCTTTTTTTCGCAAAAAATGAATGATTCGAAAGTGTTTAGGGCTTTGGGGTTTAGGGGTTTAGGATTTAGGGCTTTGGGGTTTAGGGGTTTGGGGTTTTAGGGTTACGGGTTTAGGGTTACCGGTTTGGGGGTTATGGGTCTAGGGTTACGGGTCTAGGGTTATGGATCGCCTTTTGACCAAATAGCTTGTATGGCAGATAAATCTCCATTTTTAAATGATCTGTAAAATTCAGCATTTGCTGCTAGCATGGATGCTTTGCTATCCTCTTGAATACTACGAAGTGCATCCCTGATTTTTGCAGCTTTTGGATAGTTTTCCTCCTCAATGGCAATTTGGAGCTCCTGATCTAAAATTTGCTGATCTAGTGTAATGTTTTCGCCACTAAATTTGCGTCCTATTTGCTGATCTAGGTTCGGGACTATGCCATATTTTCTCCATATTCATATCTTCATTATGGATGCATTATGCCAATGTCCAACTAGTGAGCTTTTCGTAAGTGCAAAAATCAAGTAAATAGGATGTCGAACGGAAACGTTTTGATTAGTCAAATTTTAGTCAGATTTTGTGAAAATTACTTAAAAATTATTGGTGGCATGAATTTTTCACATAAAATTACCCCCTTAATTTAGAACCGTTCATTATTATTACATAGAAAATGTTGTGTATGGTAATACGGTATTTATATCTCCATAATAGGGACTTAAATTAGCAACTAGCTACCTATTCCCCGTTTTTGGCGATAAGGATGTTTAGGAAGTACTTCTACGATAAGTAAGCCTCTCAACAATTGGTCATGTTTGTTTCATCGGATTTGCCGCAGCCTTTCTTCGAGTGACTCTTGACTAGACATGCATCATTTTTCACCGCAATGGTTTCTTCCACAGCCACATCAATTCAAGTAAAAAATTACCCGTCGGTCGATTGGTTCATTTGTAAAGTTGACTCGGAATTGCAGTATCTCCTATAAGGACAATTGAGGACATGAAAAGATTCAATTCTCCATGAAATAGAGATGGAACGTAAAGTGTTAACTAATTCTAACCGTCAACAGAAAAGAATATTATTACCTTCATTAGCTCCCATGAGGAATTACTACTAGGAGAGGAATCAAGAACAAAGCAAGATTTGACATGGCAGGTGCTGCTAATACATCGACAGGCTCACCTGCAGGGAAGAGATTTTCGGGCTTGCCTCCAACCTCATAGCCATACTCAAATTGAATAATTGAATTGCTGCAAACATTCCGCACAGTGCCGTCGCAGCATATGATTACATCTCGAAGGATGGCCATTAGATTTTTAAACAGGGTTCCTGGTTCAGACAATCCCTTGTGGATCGTACAATGATCTCCCTAGTGCATATAGAATGGACCATCATCTCATATGGGTCCAACCCACAAATGAAGGAGCTCTTGATTAATCCGCACTCACTAGATGGATAATCAACTCCCTCGGAGAAATATTTGCTCCTAAAAAGGGAGGCCATCTTATCAAACAATGAGGTGGAAAAATCGAGTATTGAGTGGTGAGCTCTTGATTATGCCATATTGAACGTCCAACTAGTGAGCTTTCCGTTCAACGTCCAATTTACTCGATTTTTGCACGTACGGAAAGCTCACTAGTTGGACATTCAATATGGCATAATCAAAGGCTCACCACTCAATACTCAATTTTTTCACCTCATTGTTTGATGAGATGGCCTCCCTTTATAGGAGCAAATAGAAAGAGATTTTCGGGCTTGCCTCCAACCTTAGAGCCATACTCAAATTGAACAATTGAATTGCTGCAAACATTCTGCACAGTGCCGTCGTAGCATATGACACTACATCTCGAAGGATGGCCATTAGACTTTTAAACAGGGTTCCTGGTTCAGACAATCCCCTGTGGATCGTACAATGACCTCCCTAGTGCATATAGAATGGACCATCATCTCATATGGGTCAAACCCACAAGTGAAGGAGCTCTTGATTAATCTGTACTCACCAGATGGATAATCAACTCCCTCGGAGAAATATTTGCTCCTAAAAAGGGAGGCCATCTCATCAAACAATGAGGTGGAAAAATCGAGTATTGAGTGGTGAGCTCTTGATTATGCCATATTGAATGTCCAACTAGGAAGCTTTCCGTTCGACGTCCAATTTACTCGATTTTTGCACCTACGGAAAGTTCACTAATTGGACATTCAATATGGCATAATCAAGAGCCCACCACTCAATACTCAATTTTTCCACCTCATTGTTTGATGAGATGGCCTCCCTTTTTAAGAGCAAATATTTCTCTGAGGGAGTTGATTATCCATCTGGTGAGTACGGATTAATCAAGAGCTCCTTCACTTGTGGGTTTGACCCATATGAGATGATGGTCCATTCTATCTGCACTAGGGAGGTCATTGTACGATCCACAGGGGATTGTCTGAGCCAGGAACCCTGTTTAAAAATCTAATGGCCATCCTTCGAGATGTAGTGTCATATGCTACGACGGCACTGTGCGGAATGTTTGCAGCAATTTAATTGTTCAATTGGAGTATGGTTCTGAGGTTGGAGGCAAGCCCGAAAATCTCTTTCTATTTGCTCCTGTAAAGGGAGGCCATCTCATCAAACAATGAGGTGGAAAAATTGAGTATTGAGTGGTGCGCCTTTGATTATGCCATATTGAATGCCCAACTAGTGAGCTTTCTGAACGTGCAAAAATCGAGTAAATTGGACGTCGAACGGAAAGCTCACTAGTTGGACATTCAATATGGCATAATCAAGAGCTCACCACTTAATACTCGATTTTTCCACCTCATTGTTTGATAAGATAGCCTCCCTTTTTAGGAGCAAATATTTCTTTGAGGGAGTTGATTATCCATCTAGTGAGTATGGATTAATCAAGAGCTCCTTCATTTGTGGGTTAGACCCATATGAGATGATGGTCCATTCTATATGCACTAGGGAGATGATTGTACGATCCACAAGGGGATTGTCTGAACTAGGAACCCTGTTTAAAAATCTAATGACCATCGTTCGAGATGTAATCATATGCTACGACGGCACTATGCGGAATGTTTGCAGCAATTCAATTATTCAATTTGAGTATGGCTATGAGGTTGGAGGCAAGCTCGAAAATCTCTTGCCTACAGGCGAGCCTGTCAATGTATTAGTAGCACCTGCCATGTCAAATCCTGCTTTGTTCTTGATTCCTCTCCTAATAGTAATTCCTCATGGGAGCTAATGAAGGTAATAATATTCTTTTCTATTGACGGTTAGAATTGGTTAACACTTGACGCTCCATCTCTATTTCATGGAGAATTGAATCTTTTCATGTCCTCATTTGTCCTTATAGGAGATATTGCAATTCCGAGTCAACTTTACAAATGAACCAATCGACCAACGGGTAATTTTGTATTTGAATTGATGTGGTTGTGGAAGAAACCATTGCGGTGAAAAATGATGCATGTCTAGTCAAGAGTCACTTGAAGAAAGGCTGCAGCAAATCCGATGAAACAAACATGACCAATTGCTGAGAGGCTTACTTATCGTGGAAGTACTTCCTAAATATCCTTATCGCCAAGAACGGGGAATAGGTAGCTAGTTGCTAATTTAGTTCCCTATTATGGAGATACAAATACCGTATTACCATACACAACATTTTCTATTTAATAATAATGAATGGTTCTAAATTAAGGGGGTAATTTTGTGTCAAAAATTCATGCCACCAATAATTTTTAAGTAATTTTCACAAAATCTAACTAAAATTTGACCACTCAAAACGTTTCCGTTCGATGTCCAATTTACTTGATTTTTGCACCTACGGAAAGCTCACTAGTTGGACATTGGCATAATGCATCCATAATGAAGATATGAATATGGAGAAAATATGGCATAGCCCCGAACCTCCTAGGAACTTTTCTAAATGTAACGATTTCATTAATCATGGATGTCATGAAATCCCTACTTTAATCTACATCCGAAAGATCACTTTTACTAATCAAATACTTATCTAATCATGTTGTGTGGGAACGCCCTTTGAACCCTATCTAAGTGATATGTGGGCCAACCATCTTTGCATGCTAAACATAACTTTTATCGAAAATAAACGTCATTTCTAATTTTCCCCAAGACCGTGCAAGTGCCATGGAAGTAGATTAGCCACTGATTAGTAAAAGTGATCTATTGGATGTAGATCACCCACTGATTAGTAATAGTGATCTATTAGATGTAGATTACAGTAGAGATTTCATTGCAATCATGATCGGTGTAATTGTTACATGTGATCTATTAGATGTAGATTACAGTAGGGATTTCATTGCATCCATGATCAGTGAAATTGTTGATCATGGATGCATAGAGCAAGTAAGCCTTTAATAAAGCAGGCTACGGCAAATCCCATGAAACAAACATGGTCAATTGCTGAGAAGCTAACTTATCGTAGAAGTACTTCCTAAACATCCTTATTGCCAAAAACGGGGAATTGGTAGCTAGTTGTTAATTGAAGTTCCTATTATGGAGATACAAATACTGTATTACCATACACAACATTTTCCATTTAATCATAATGAACGATTCTAAATTAAGGGGATAATTTTGTGTAAAAAATTCATGCCACCGGTAATTTTTAAGTAATTTTCACAAAATCTAACTCAAATTCGACCACTCAAAACGTTTTCGTTCGACGTCTAATTTGCTCGATTTTTGCACCTACAGAAAGCTCACTAGTTGGACATTGGCATAATGCATCCATAATGAAGATATGAATATGGAAAACATATGGCATTGCCCTGTTGACACTTGATCGCGACAGAACCTTATTCTCAACAAAAAAGAGTCATTTAGCATTTGAATTAGCATTAGCCATTTATTTTCTAGTTTTTTGCATTTTAATTTCAAAAAGTCAAAATGTTGACTTTGAGTTGACTTTGACCAAAAAGTCAACCCAAAGTCAAATTTTGGTTTTTTGCGTAGAAAACCCTAAAATAACGTCAATTTCACTTTTGCACTACCCATTTTCAAAAAATTCAAATTTTGACCCATTAATTGACATTTTAGTGATTAATCACTAAAATGTGGATTCTTGGTTAACACTTTGTCCCAAAAAAAAATTTTAAAATTTAAAACCCCCAAATTAGTTCCTTTTTACCTTAATTTCACGTTGGCATCATCAATTTTACAAAAATCAGTTTGGACTTAACCTTTCCCCAATTTGTGGAATTTGGTTCAAATAGGCCGAAAGTGAAATTACTTCATTTCTAGTCATTTTCTGTTCTACTAAAGCATTATATGCTCTAGCTGTTGAAACTTGGGAAAATGGCATAAGGTTCACCAAGTTTTAACTAAACAATAGTAAAGTCATTGAATGTTGTTTAAATTACTCTTCAAGTAGTGGCTATCGAAATAACCGCGTAATCACAAACCAAGAGTTTCGGCGAGAAAAACCAAGTGGTTCCCTTCTGGCCATACGGAACTAAGAGAAATCAGTGGATCAAATAATAACAAGAGCAAATATCTATAGCAAAGCTTCAGGGAAATGCCACAAGATTTGCTTCACCGCTGGGAAAATTTCAACGAGAAGTTGAAACCTCAAAGCTAGGGAGACAAATACAGAGCCGGCGTTTTCTGTCGGGTTGAGAGCAATTCGCCGGAGTTGGGCGGAAGGGAACATCCCGTATGAACCCCGAGAGAGAGAGAGAGAGAGAGAGAGAGAGAGAGAGAGAGAGAGAGAGAGAGAGAGAGAGAGAGAGAGAGAGGAACCTCCAGCCTTGCGGGGAAACACCGCGAATCGAGAGAGGAACCTCCAGCCTTGCGGGGAAACACTGCGAATCGAGCTTCGGTCTCCCGCCGGCGAGCTCGAAAACCACCAAGAGCTGGAAGAGAGAGAAAACTGAGCCTGATGGAAGGAGGGAGTAGGGTCCTAAATTCTTTGAAAAAAAGAAAAAGAAAAATGGGTGTTATGTAATATTTTCAAGACATGGGGGGTAAATTTGTAAACAAAATCCATGGATTGCTAGTGACTCCTTCCCCAAGACCATTCTGGTAGCATCTAATGTTTGAAACTATCTCTTGTTTTAAGCATACGTGTAATAATTTCTTTTCTTTTTTTTCTTCCCTCACGTTACAAAGCCTCGAATTACCCAAATTTAACCATGCACAAGAAAAAGAAGTGGATGTTGCCCGAGGATTTTTTTTTCAAACCCTTCGAAGCTTGAATTTTCTTTTTTTTTTCTTCTTCTTTCGTGGACTAATTCAAAGCTAAAATTGACAAATAAGTTTTTGCATAATCACACAGAAAAATCAATAGAATTACGATTCGATCGTCTCGATCAAGGAGCATACCTCCTAATTTTCTTCTGTGGTCTGAAATCACGTGCCACCGGTGGCAATGACAAGAAAAACGAAAGAAGAGGGTCTGTAATCAGATCAAGGAAAGAAATGGAATTAGAGGCTTTCGACGCTAATAGACGAGCAAGTAGGCCTATTTCTACCGCCGGGCTTTCACTTTAGACGATGTTAAGAAAGATGCGGAGGAGTGAACTATCTTATATGGGAGTCAATTACTGATAGGTTTTATCAATGTATTTAGCAAGATTTTAATTACCATTAAGGAGACGTGACTTACTTCATTGCTTTTGTTCAAAGAGCAGGGGCGCAATGTGATATGACTAGCAGGAATCACCTAGAGGGGGGTGAATAGGTGATTCTAAGCAATTTTAATATATTTATGCGGAAATAAAATAAATCACAGAAGAGTCTGAATAAAGTTCAGATTCATGACAGATTATATAGAAGAAACTTTTGATGTGCAGAAAATAAAGTAAGAGATAAGGGATAGAGAATCTGCACACAAATTTATAGTGGTTCGGCTTATAGCAAGCCTACGTCCACTCTCCCACGCTGTCAGCCTACTGGCTGCATTTCACTAAGTAATCAAGAGGAATTTACAGATTTTGAGTGATACTACTTTTGTGTATGATAGGACTCTCTATCTCACACAGTCACTCTTACAACGTAACCCTCAAGATTTCAGTATTTTGGCTCAGAACAACAAGAGAAATGAATGGAGTATACTCAGACTTTGGATTTGTTGATTCTTGAATCTATTGTCTCCTTTTGCTGCTCGTAGATCTCCTTAAATACTCCTCTACTTCCAAACTAGCCATTGGAGAGCTTTTAGAGGATCATCTTCCAATCTTTACCTTGGACAGATTTGTATAAAGAGGATTGAGTAGCCGTTGGATGACAGATTCTGAATCCCGCTGATTCTGTTCGCCCATACGATCAGAATCTTAATTTCCATAAGTAGAGCTTTGTCCGTTGTAATGCATTCTTGTCGTAATATTTGATTATCAATCAATTTGATTAAGATTGATCAAATCAAAAGTTTCCTTCTGTGAAATCTATGCCAGATCACTAACTGTTATGTTTCGTTCTGAACTTTGCGTCTGAAGAAATTCTGCGTCTGAATAAATTCTGCGTTTGCATCTGCATCTGAATAAATTCTGCGTCTGCATCTGCATCTGAATAAATTCTGCGTCTGAATTTCAGAACTTAGATTCTGTGGATCTTCAAAAGACTTATATTTCCAACTTTGTAAATTCTGAATAATATCTTTCTGAGTTCCCATATGTATATATATATATACCTGGAATCAAAAAATTTAGAATAAGTATTAGATTTTACAATGAGAACAGAAGGTTTTGTCAACTTTAAAATTAGTAGGAGTTTTCCTCAACAATCTCCCCCTTTTTGATGGTGACAAAACTTTCTTGCAGATTGAATCAATGTGAAATTAATTTTGCAGTAAATAAGTATATAGCGCATGGATCACAGATTGAAATTGAGAGAGCAAACTCTATTGATATCTGTGTCTTTACTTTCTTTGTAGATAGCCTGCATATGGTCTGCATCAAATAAATTCTCCCCCTTTTTGTCATCAGCAAAAAGTAAATAACAGATAGTATGAAGCATTTATATTGAACAATCAAACAGAGTCTAACAAGAAGTGTTAATTAAGTTACAGACCAAAAAATAAAGAAGATTTGAGAGAAGTATTTGTGAAAACAGGCTAATGTTTTGACGGAGTACGAATCAGTTGAAAATTTTCCAATATCGAAACAGCTTCCTCGATCTTCGAACTGCACTGCCCTACAGCCTTATCCATATTGGATGAGCATAGGGTAATGGCTTCCCCAAGTTCTGCTTTATCTGCTGCTGCTTGAAGTCGTTGATTGTTGTAGTTTTCCTCAACAATTTTCTTCAGATTTCTCATGTCTTGTTCGAGAGCAGCTTGCTTGTCCTTAATTTCTAGTAGAATAGAGAGAATGTTCTGAGTTTCTGAAGGCTGTTCTTGGAAATTAGCTGGTTCAGACTGATCGAACCCCATGGTTTCTTCTTCTGGATTCTCCCCCTGAACAGGTGCTGGATCTTCTGAAACATGTTCTGTAGGAGTTGGTTCAGAAACATGTTCTGGAGCATCAACATGACCTGTATCAGTGTTGTCTGCTTCTGCTTCGTCACTTTCATCATGCAGAAGAATCTTTCTTTTCTTGCTATACACCTTAAGTGGGGTCGGAGAATCTGTCTTCTTGCTTGCTGAAATATCAGCCTTCTCTAGAAAGTCAAAATCCACAGCTCGGTGGTTCATAATCCCTCGAGCAAGCAGTAACTTGTAGCAAATATTATGCTCAGAACTTTTGAATAATCCACCTTTACCAGGTACACCAGATGCTATTCCTACTTTCATCTCAAAAGTTTCAAAAAGGCGAGCATCATCATCAGGAATAATAAACTTTGAGGCAGTTCTCGATTAAGGGCTAATAGGAGCAGATTTCTGTACAGAGGGAGTGGAGAATTCTCCAACTTTCTCCTTACCCTTTTTGGAAGAGTGCTCTCTTGTAGCAACATTTACTGGAATTTCGTCAGTCTTGGAACAAAAAAGAGCGTAGCTTTGTACAAGATGTTCTTCCGAAAAGAGATTGTTGTCTCGCAGACATTCATGAAGAACCGATGCTGAAGCATTATACTTTTTCAATCTTTGATACGTTTCCCACACATGTTTAATACTCCGAAAGCGAAAATCAGTTTTACCGGAGGATTTAGGTGGAGACGATCGCTTCGGTGGTGTCTCCCCAGAGAGTTCTTCATGATGTTCTGATTCTGTATCTGAAATCTCCATAAACTCCGCCGGTGCGGTAGATTTGGAGTCTTGGTTCAGAATGCGTGAGGATCTTCTTTTGAACGGCATTTTGATCACTCTAGGAGCAGAAAGTTTTGATCTTTGTAAGAGGAAGACGAAGAGAGTCTCTGAATATCGGAGGATTTTAAGGAGGACGAAAAACGTACTGATAGGGTTTTGAAAAGAGTAGGACAGGTTTATAAACGAAGAGAATGGGTCACAGAGGCAAAAGGTTATTTTTGCAAAGTAAAAATAAGCTCAATCAAGTAGGAATGAAATATATTTTTGGAAGCGCAAAAGATCAGGAAAATATGATGAAAATATTTTAAGCATAAGTAATCAGATAAGTTAGGATACGTACCCGATTTGCTTCCAAATGTGAAAATATCTTGCTAGAAATGTTCCCGCCAAACTTTAAACTATGTACGTACCTTCGTTGAGAGTCTAAAAAATGTTCAGACTGAGAACCCTTAGGTCTGAAAAATTCCTTTCTGTCAAACACTTTAAAAGAATGGATAAGTAATGCACAATTTGTTTCTAATATATTCAAATGAAGATTTGTCGAGAGGTTTGGTGAATATATCAGCTAATTGATTCTTAGAATCAATGAATTGAACATTCACATCGCCATTTTGAACATGATCTCTAATGAAATGATGCTTGATTTCTATATGATTTGCACGTGAATGAAGAATAGGATTCTTGGACAAATTAATAGCACTAGTGTTGTCACATTTGATTGCAATACTTGATTCTTCAACAGCAAAGTCGCTCAACTGCTGCTTCATCCACAGAATCTGTACACAGCAACTTCCCAATACTACATATTCTACTTCTGCTGTGGAAAGAGCGACTGTATTTTGTTTCTTTGAGTACCAAGATAGCAACCTATCTCCAAGCAGTTGACAAGTCCCTGTGGTACTTTTCCTGTCCACTTTACAACTAGCTGAATCAGCATCTGAATATCCAATGAGAGTAAAATCTGAATCTTTGGAATACCAAAGACCTAGCATTGGATAAGTGCCAATGTATTTGATTATTCTTTTTACTGCAGAGAGATGCGATTCCTTTGGATCTGATTGAAATCTTGCACACATACAAACACTAAAAAGTATGTCAGGTCTGGATGCAGTAAGATATAATAATGAACCTATCATGCTTGTGTATATCTTCTGATCTACCTTTTTACCTTGTTCATCCTTATCTAATTTGGATGCGTGGGACATTGGAGTGTCTGTTTTCTTACCATTTTGCAGTCCAAATTTCTTGATAATCTCCTTGGCATACTTCTCTTGGCAAATGAAAATACCATCTTTTGTTTGTTTTACTTGTAAGCCAAGAAAGAATGTTAGTTCTCCCATCAAGCTCATTTCGAACTCGTTCTGCATATCCTTAGAGAATTCCTTACAGAGTAATTCATTAGAGGATCCAAAGATTATATCATCAACATAAATTTGAACAAGTAGAAAATCTTTACCCTTTTTCTTAACAAACAAAGTTGTGTCGACCTTACTTTTGGTGAAATCATTTTTCAGAAGAAAATTACTTAACCTTTCGTACCAAGCTCTGGGTGCCTGTTTCAGGCCGTAAAGAGCCTTTTTGAGTCTGTAGACATAATCAGTCCTTTTTGGTTCTTCGAAACCAGGTGGTTGATCTACATATACTTCTTCTTTAATATATCCATTCAGGAAGGTACTTTTCACATCCATCTGAAATAATTTAAAGTTATGGAAACAAGCATAAGCTAATAGTAGCCGAATGGCTTCTAACCTTGTAACTGGTGCATAAGTTTCATCATAGTCTATGCCTTCTTCTTGAGAATAGCCTTTTGCAACCAGTCTTGCTTTGTTTCTTGTGACTTTGCCTTTGTAGTTCAATTTGTTTCTGAACACCCATTTAGTTCCAATTACTGGATGGTTTTTGGGTCTTGGCATAAGTTTCCATACTTCATTTATTCTGAACTGCTGAAGTTCCTCCTGCATAGCTTCTATCCAGCTTTCATCTGATAAGACTTCTCCAACTTCTTTTGATTCTATTTCTGATATCAATGCTAAGTTGCTGATGTTTTCCTTTTATTTGGATCTTGTCTTGATACCATCTTCTATCTCCCCGATGATGAGATTCTTCGGATGACTGGATTTATGTTTCCAGTTTTTGTCAAATCTTTCCTTCTGAATATCTGCAGACTCTGAATTTTCCGGTTGAGTCTGGATTGTGTTCTTTTCCTTTTCTCTTGAGGATTCTTCAATTTTTTGAGATTCTTGATGAGTCTCTGTTAACTCTTGAATGTTGGAAGATAATTCAGATTCATCTTTGTGAGTCTGAATATTTTCTTCAAACCTTACATTCATTGATTCTTCCACAGTCTGAGAATTCTTGTTGAAGACTCTGTATGCTTTGCTTGTGGTTAAATACCCAAGGAAGAGTCCTTCATCTGCTTTCTCATCAAACTTTCCAGTGCGATCATTTGGATTTTTGAGAATAAAACATTTACAACCAAACACACGAAAATATGATATGCTGGGCTTCCTACTTTTGTAAAGCTCATAGGGGGTTTTCTCAAGAATAGGTCTGAGAAAAATTCTGTTTATGATATAACACGCTGTAGAGACTGCATCTGCCCAGAAATGAGAGGGAATCTTGCTTCCAATCAAAAGAGTTCTCGCCATTTCTTGCAAAGAACGATTTTTCCTTTCCACGACACCATTTTGTTCTGGTGTATATGGAGTTGAAAAATTATGTTAAAGGCCATTTTCCTCACAAAAGTTTGAAAAACTTTGATTTTCAAATTCTCCCCCATGATCTGTTTTAATGCAGGAAATAGTGTAGCCCTTTTCATTCTGAACTCTTTTTGCAAATTTTGAAAAATATGAAAATGCCTCATTTTTATGAGCAAGAAAGAACACCCAAGTGAATCTTGTAAAATCATCAACAATTACTAAACAATATCTCTTACCACCAATACTTTGCGTTCTGGTTGGTCCAAACAGATCCATATGAAGAAGCTGCAAAGCACGATTAGTGGAAACATGATGTATAGATTTAAAAGAGCTTCTTACTTGCTTTCCTAGACTGCATGCATTGCATAGTTCTGTTTTTCTGTATTTCAGATCTGGTAAACCTTGAACCAGTTTCTTGTTTGAGACTTTTGAGATTTGTTTCATACTGATATGTCCCAACCTTCTGTGCCAAAGGTCTTCATCTTCTTTGATTGAGATCAAACAATGAGTGGAGTTTGGATTGACATCCAGAAGATAGATATTGCCATGTCTTCTTCCTATAAATGTTTGAGAAGAGTCTTTGCTTGTCCCTGAACATGTGTTTTCTTGAAAGTTTATTCGGAAACCTGTATCACATAGTTGGCTTATGCTTATCAGGTTGTAGTTGAGTCCTTTTACCAATGACACATCATTGATTGTAAGTCCTCCAATTTCAACTGTCCCCTTGCCAACTATTTTTCCTTTGGTATTTCCTCCAAATGAAACTTTTCCACCATTCAGATTGTGTAGATCAACAAATATGCTTGGATCTCCTGTCATATGTCTAAAGCATCCACTGTCTAGGTACCACTTTCTTTTTCTTTTTGTGGTAACCTGCAAAAATTAAAACTTCTCAAGTTTTTTTTGGTACCCAAATTTGTTTGGGTCCTTGAGCATTAGTATAGGCTGTCTTAACAAAATCTTTTCGAACAGGTCTCCAGACCTTAGGACATTCATTCTCAAAATGTTGTGGATTTGCACAATTTGAGCATTTGAGAGCACTTCGGCCAACAGGTTTTACAAAATTCCTTTTAAAATGATTTTTATAAGCTTGTCGAGGAGGTCTTTGTTTTAATCGCTCCTTGACTTTTGGAAAATCAATCAAGCTGTCACTTTCCTTTACAAATCATAGACCAGATTTGTTATAGTAAGGAATTTGAATGGAAAGGATATGCTTCAAGGTTTCTGAACCTTTTGAGAACTTGGAAGTAATTCCTGAGACTTCCTTTTTCAAAATAGCATTTTCTTTGGAAAGATAATCTTGACTTTCCTTTACTTGGTAATATTCTTTTTGAAGAAAATCAATCTTTTCTTTTTGTAAGATATCCTGTTGCCTCAGAGAAGAAAGTTCCTTTTTCAAAGAAGAGATTCTTTTAAGAGCAGTCTTGAATTCAAAGCATAATTCATTAATGTAATTCGACACTTCAATAGTCATTTCGGAAGGTTTTACCTCGATTTCCATTCTAGGATTAGAGTCTGAGTCTGAATCTGACTCTGCCATTAGAAAGAAGTTTGAGATATCTTCATCACTATCTTCGCACTCTGTGTCACTCCAGGTTTCTGCCTTCAAAGCCTTCTTTGCTTTCTCAAATTTTGTTTTCTTTTTCAGGAGTGGGTAGTTAGGCTTGATATGTCCACGTTTCCTACAGTGAAAGCATATTACTTCCTTTGATCTTTCTGTCTCATCGATAGACCTCTTATTTTCAAAGGGCTTCTTCCCTTTGAGATTTCTTCCTCTGATTTTCATTCTTTTGTACTTCTTTATGAAGAGAGCTAATTTTTCATCATCAACATCTTCATCTTCAGAATCTTCATCAGAATCAATGTTAGTTTTTAATGCAATTGACTTATTACCTCTGATTTCAATCTCCTCATTCCGTTTCTCAGTTTCATATGATTGAAGAGTTCCAATTAACTCATTCACTGACAGAGGTTTGATTCTTTGTGTCTCACGAAGAGACGTTTTGATGTTATCCCATTCCTTTGTCATTCCTCTCAGTATCTTGTTGACTTTCAAAGCATCTAGGACTGGTTGTCCTTGATATGCAAGACCGTTTACTATGTCAGTAAACCTATCATACATATCAGCAATTGATTCTTCAGGCTTCAGTTTGAAGGACTCATATTGGCCAAGCAGGAGATTTATTTGAGTTTCCTTGGCTCGATCTGTTCCTTCATAAGTAACATAGAGAGTATCCCAGATTTCCTTGGCAGATTCACAAGCAGCAATTTTTTTATATTCAATAGGAGATAAAGCACAATAAAGAGAATAAATTGCTTTGAAATCTAAAGTTTCTCTTTTAGAAATCTCAGTGGGAGATAATGGAGGATCTGCTGATTTGCTTGCATCTGCCTTCTCTTTTGAATCAGAAGATTTTGGTTTGACTCCTTTGATAATGACATCCCATTGCATATGATCAATTGACTTTATGAAAGCCTTCATCTTATTCTTCCAAACGCTGTATTCCTTGCCATCGAAATATGGTGGCCTGTTATTGCTCTGACCTTCAATAAGCCCTGGAGCACCAAAGCTAGCCATGTAAATCGTTAGCTCAGAAGTAAAACACTTCAATAGACGAGCAACCAGGCTCTGATACCAATTGATATGACTAGCAGGAATCACCTAGAGGGGGGTGAATAGGTGATTCTAAGCAATTTTAATATATTTATGTGGAAATAAAATAAATCACAGAAGAGTCTGAATAAAGTTCAAATTCAGGACAGATTATATAGAAGAAACTTTTGATGTGCAGAAAGTAAAGTAAGAGATAAGGGATAGAGAATCTGCACACAAATTTATAGTGGTTCGGCTTATAGCAAGCCTATGTCCACTCTCCCACGCTGTCAGCCTACTGGCTGGATTTCACTAAGTAATCAAGAGGAATTTACAGATTTTGAGTGATACCACTTTTGTGTATGATAGGACTCTCTATCTCACACAGTCACTCTTACAACGTAACCCTCAAGATCTCAGTATTTTGGCTCAGAACAACAAGAGAAATGAATGGAGTATACTCAAACTTTGGATTTGTTGATTCTTGAATCTATTGTCTTCTTTTGCTGCTCGTAGATCTCCTTAAATACTCATCTACTTCCAAACTAGCCGTTGGACAGCTTTTAGAGGATCATCTTCCAATCTTTACCTTGGACAGATTTGTATAAAGAGGATTGAGTAGCCGTTGGATGACAGATTCTGAAGCCCGCTGATTCTGTTCGTCCATACAATCAGAATCTTGGTTTTCATAAGTAGAGCTTTGTCCGTTGTAATGCATTCTTGTCGTAATATTTGATTATCAATCAATTTGATTAAGATTGATCAAATCAAAAGTTTCCTTCTGTGAAATCTATGCCAGATTACTAACTGTTATGTTTCGTTCTGAACTTTGCGTATGAAGAAATTCTGCGTCTGAATAAATTTTGCGTCTGCATCTGCATCTGAATAAATTCTGCGTCTGAATTTCAGAACTTAGATTCTGTGGGTCTTCAAAAGACTTATATTTCCAACTTTGTAAATTCTGAATAATATCTTTCTGAGTTCCCATATGTATATATATATATATATATATATATATATATATATGCCTGGAATCAAAAAGTTTAGAATAAGTATTAGATTTTACAATGAGAACAGAAGGTTTTGTCAACTTCAAAATTAGTAGGAGTTTTCCTCAACACAATGAAGAAGACGAAGACCTCCTGGACAAGCGCAGCGAAGAGCCTGCTGAATCTGATGGCGAGGATGCAGCTGCCGGCGCAAATGGGTGGATTACCGCCTCCAATGATGTCGACATGGAGAATCAGATCGTTCTCGCCAAGGATAAAAAGCATTACCCCACCGCCGAGGAAGTTTATGGTGAAGATGTTGAGACGCGGGTTATGTATGAAGACGAGCAGCCTGTCGAACAGCCCATAATCGAGCCTGTTTGGAATATAAAGTTTGAGGTTGGTGTGAAGGATTCTTGCACTCATGCGTCGACCCAGTTCCTTATCGGTCTCATGTCCAACCCGGCTTTAGTCTGGAACGTCGCACTCGTGGGCCACTTGCGTCACGGGAAGACGGTGTTCATGGACATGTTGGTTGAGCAAACACGCCACATCTCTACATTTGACGTCAACAATGAGAAGCACATGAGATATACGGATACAAGGATTGATGAGCAGGAGAGGAGGATATCGATTAAAGCCATTCCGATGTCTCTTGTGCTCGAGGATAGCAATTCAAAATCATACCTCTATAACATCATGGACACCTCTGGACATGTCAATTTCTCTGATGAAATGACTGCTGCTCTTAGGCTCGCCGATGGAGCTGTGCTCATTGTAGATGCTGCTGAAGGGGTTATGGTAATAACTCTGTCCTTTCTTCTTCTTGTAGCTTCTCTAGACTGGAATCAATCATATATCTTGTATATGGAGTCATAGTTATCGTTGCTTCTCCCACCAAAACTTTTGCGTGGAATAGGTTCTGGAGTTCCCCTAGTGGGTTTTCATTGATGGTCATTGTGCCCGGGTTCTTGATTTTCTTGGATGCATGGTTCAGTGGATATCATCTTGTCCTATATGATCATCGCATTAAAGTGATACGGGCAGCGCATCGACGTAGTTGGTCGCCCTGCCCTTATCACCAGCGCGCTCCCCTCACCAGCACCCTCTTCCCCTTCCATCTCTTACTTCGATGTAGTTCGCCGCCGGCGGATTCTCTTCTCCGAGTGCCGCTACAGCTGGAAAGGCGGATGGGTTCGTCAGGCTACCCTACCCTGAGTACCTCTCGCGTGGCTCCGTGGATTCATAGGCCATATTGACAGGAAGGAGGGAGAGAGAGAGAAACAACTCTCTACCACCCACCCACTCTGCCTTTTTGATCATTGACGTTGACACCCAATATTTGTCATTCGTGAATGTAAAAATTAATCCCCCTTTCAAGACCTTCTTTGAAAAAATCAATACAAATGAAGAAGACATAAGAAAGCGGTCTTCTCGTTTGGATGTTGCTATTCGTAACGGCACCGTTATTCTCGTTGATAACGGTGCTTTCTTGACCCCGAATGGCCCAATCGAAAGGATTTGGCAACCGGAACTTAAAACGTTGTGAATCTGGAAAATAGTCTTGGCCAAAAAAATTCTGAAATATTGGACGATGTTAATTTTTTTCCAAAAAAGAAATGAAACCCACAAGAAGGGAATATACTCAATGCTTGTAAAATTTCTACCAATCCAAATAACTACTTAAATGTAAAACTTGGTTTCTTTTTTTATAGTGTGCTCGCGAAAGCATTTTCGCCGGTTATAACACAATGAAAGTCAAATTATTAATCTAATTTAATGAATTTTCAAAGTAATACCGAATAAGTGAAAAAATTCGAAAGTTTGCTCGCATGGTGAAAAGGTGGAGTTGCACGAAAAGAAAAAAAGTAGTGAGGTGAAAAATTTTATTCAAACAAATCCCTCGTACTTAAATTTTTAAATAAATTTTTGTTTTGTGGTTAGTCACGAGACGATCATGATTTTTTATTTTCGAGTTAAGTTGAATTGCCATGGCTCGAGCGGGATTTATCGATGCAATAAGTTGTGTACATTAGATACTCGAGTTTTAATTTTGACAATTGCATTCATTTAACAAAATGACAAATATTTTTCTCCCTCGACTGCAAGCGTGAAAAATGTTTTATGCTGCAGATGCAGTTCATAGAAATCCTACATTTGTTTGTGTATAGTGAAAAAGGTATCTAAGCTGTTCTCTTTACATTGAATGTAAAAGGTATATTATATTAATAGTATTTCTAGCAAATGTCTTTGCCATTTTCTTAATTTGATTCCCACCCGGTGGCCCACCAAGTGGGCACTCTGACCGGAGCACGGTGTATGTCGATTTCAACAGGTTAGGGTTTGGGCCGCGTTGTGACAGCAGCTCTTGCCGATTTCATTTCTCTGTCCAAGAACATTGGATCACACGAAAGGACTGTGGAGCAGATGACAATGGCGTACATGAACCAAATATCATATGTAATGTCCCAATTAGAATGCTTATAATCATGGATGCAGCGTACGAGATAAGAAAAATATAATGTCGATTGACGAAATATACTTACTCCTCAACACATTAGAATGATCGTCATAGAAGAAGGTGATTCAAACAGTTGATTCGAGTGATTAATGCATTCCTGTCTTCTTCTTTGTTTTCTTTTATTTAGTGAAGCGAGTAAAGTTGTGTATATCAATTGCGACTGATAGGGCACATGATGTCTATGCTCCCATGGTTCTAACATAAAAGAATAATACATGAATAAGTGATTCGCTAATGCACACATATTAAATTAATTGGGAGGGACGCATATCTTAACTCGGCCCAGTTAGATAAACCCGAGCATTGGATAAACCCATGATACAGTTAACCTAGAAACTGGATTTCGTATATAAACATTTTTAACTTTGACACAAAATCCTTTTTTGGCATTTTTCCTTTAGGTCGTCATTTTCCCGAATTGTGATTCTGTAGTTTACGAGGACCAGTTTTTGGAGGAGAGATTTCAACAATAGAATAGACACCTTGATGCGACCCGCTTTCCTTCCGTAGATCCTGAACTCCAATGGCCTCAAAATTCGAGTAAGTGCTTTATGTACCCTTTATGTCTGAACAATAAATGTTGATAATGATATTCTTCCACCCAATTCCCTAAAAAATCCTCAACTTTAACCTTTGTCCCAATTATATTCCAAACTTTTTTTGACTCATAAAAAACCCCAAATTTTCACTTTTGTCCCAAATCTACCCCATTAACTTTTCATCCAATTTTTTAATATCATTTTTATTTTTTCGAATTTTTATATTTTTTCTTTTCTTTTCTTTTTCCTTTCCTTTCCTTTTTTTTTTGTTTCACCTTCAATCTTTGGCCGGTCGCCGGTCCGACGACTGGCCAGAGGTAGGGGCTGGTGAGGCTCGGCCTTGCCGTTGCTGGGCGAGGCCGACCTCGCCAATAGCCGGCGGGGCCGAGCCTCGCCAGCCACGGCGAGGCTCGGCCCTGCCGGCAACTGGCGAGGCTGAACCTCGCCGTTGCTGGGCGAGGCCGACCTCGCCAGTTGCTGGCGGGGCCGAGCCTCGCCAGATCTGGCGAGGCTCGGCCACACCGGCCGCTGGCGAGGCTCGGCCTCGCTGGCATTGGGCGAGGCCGACCTCGCCAATAGCCGGCGGGGCCGAGCCTCGCCGTGGCTAGAGAGTTTCTTCCAGCGGTTCGCCTAAACCCTATCCTCCCGATCGCTCCGCTGCATCAACAGATCTCCGTCGCCTCCCCCGACGAAGACGTCTGTCAGCCTCTTCACCATCCCAATCTCCTCGGTTGTCCCCCTCGAGCTCGGCCCGCACTCCACCGAGGATGCGTCTATCGACGACGGATCGCCGGGCTCGTCGCGGTCCGGCGGTTCTCGCCGTTCTCTCCATCGCCGGAGCTAGCCATGGCGAATCTCGATAGCACCACGCCGAATTCAGGCGAACCGCTGGAAGAAACTTGCCAGCCACTGCGAGGCTCGGCCCCGCCTGCTATTGGCGAGGTCGGCCTCGCCCAATGCCAGCGAGGCCGAGCCTCGCCAGCGGCCGGCGTGGCCGAGCCCTCGCCAGATCTGGCGAGGCTCGGCCCCGCCGGCAATTGGCGAGGTCTGCCTCGCCCAGCAACGGCGAGGTTCAGCCTCGCCAGTTGCCGGCAGGGCCGAGCCTCGCCGTGGCTGACAGGGCTTGGCCCCGCCGGCTATTGGCGAGGTCGGCCTCGCCCAACGCCGACGAGGCCGAGCCTCGCCGGCCCCCGCCTCTGGCCGGTCGCCGGACCGGCGACCAGCCAGAGGTTGAAGGTGAAACAAAAAAAAAGGAAAGGAAAGGAAAAAGAAAAGAAAAGAAAAAATAAAAAAAATTCAAAAAAATAAAAAGTAATATTAAAAAATTGGACGAAAAGTTAATGGGGTAGATTTGGGACAAAAGCGAAAGTTTGAGGTTTTTTATGAGATAAAAAAAAGTTTGGGATATAATTAGGGTAAAAGCTAAAGTTGAGAGTTTTTTAGAGAATTGAGCCGATATTCTTATTATTATTAAAAATCGTGCCAACCTCGCCCGGTAGAGGCTTTGCTTTCGTTGGGATTCTCAACAACTAAAAAGGACCCTGGTTAGCAGGATGGGATTCAGCGGGTGTGTTGCCTCTGGAGGGAAGCGTGAGAGCGATTTTTATTAAAGAATGCGAATTCCTTTTCAGTTATATCTGTACTTTTTATTACAGAAGGCGAGAGGGAGAGAGAGAGGGAGAGAGAGAGAGAGAGAGAGAGAGAGAGAGAGAGAGAGATGAAAAGGGAAGAGAGAGAGATGAGGTGTTCGAGACTTCGTGGTTTCTTATGATTTGTTTTTGGCATTTTTCCTTTAGGTTGTCATTTTCCCGAATCGTGATTCTGTAGTTTACGAGGACCAGTTTTTGAAGGAGAGATTTCAACAATAGAACAGACCCCTTGATGCGACCCGCTTTCCTTCCGCAGATCCTGAACTCCAATGGCCTCAAAATTCGAGTAAGTGCTTTATGTACCCTTTATGTTCGAACAATGAATGTTGATAATGATATTCTTCCGCCCAATTCCCTAAAAAATCCTCAACTTTAACCTTTGTCCCAATTATATTTCAAACTTTTTTTTGACTCATAAAAATCCCCAAATTTTCACTTTTGTCCCAAATCTACCCTATTAACTTTTCATCCAATTTTTTAATATCATTTTTATTTTTTCGAATTTTTTTATTTTTTTCTTTTCTTTTCTTTTTCCTTTCCTTTCCTTTTTTTATTGTTTCACCTTCAACCTCTGGCCGGTCGCCGGTCCGGCGACCGGCCAGAGGCGGGGGTCGGCGAGGCTCGGCCTCGCCGTTGCTGGGCGAGGCCGACCTTGCCAATTACCAGCGGGGCCGAGCCTCGCCAGCCACGGCGAGGCTCGGCCCCGCCGGCAACTGGCGAGGCTGAACCTTGCTGTTGCTGGGCGAGGCAGACCTCGCCAGTTGCCGTTGGGGCCTGGCCATGCCGGCCGCTGGCGAGGCTCGGCCACGCTGGCCGCTGGCGAGGCTCGGCCACGCCGGCCGCTGGCGAGGCCGACCTCGCCAATAGCCGGCGGGGCCGAGCCTCGCCGTGGCTGGCGAGTTTCTTCCAGCGGTTCCCCTGAATTCGAGTTTCTTCCAGCTGTTCGCCTGAACCCTATCCTCCCGATCGCTCCGCTGCATCAACAGATCTCCGTCGCCTCCCCCGTCGAAGACGTCTGTCAGCCTCTCCGCCATCCCAATCTCCTCGGCTGTCCCCCTTGAGACCCTCGAGCTCGGCCCGCACTCCACCGAGGATGCATCTATAGACGACGAATCGTCGGGCTCGTCGCGGTCCGGCGGTTCTCGCTGTTCTCTCCATCGCCGGAGCTAGCCATGGCGAATCTCGATCGCACCTCGCCGAATTCAGGCGAACCGCTGGAAGAAACTCGCCAGCCACGGCGAGGCTCGGCCCCGCCTGCTATTGGCGAGGTCGGCCTCGCCCAATGCCAGCGAGGCTGAGCCTTGCCAGCGGCCGACGTGGCCGAGCCCTCGCCAGATCTGTCGAGGCTCGGCCCCGCCGGCAACTGGCAAGGTCGGCCTCGCCCAGCAACTGCGAGGTTTAGCCTTGCCAGTTGCCGGCAGGGCCGAGCCTCGCCGTGGCTGGCAGGGCTAGGCCTCGCCGGCTATTGGCAAGGTCGGCCTCGCCCAACGCCGACGAGGCCGAGCCTTGCCGGCCCCCGCCTCTGGCCGGTCGCCGGACCGGCGATAGGCCAAAGGTTGAAGGTGAAGCAAAAAAAAAAGGACAGGAAAGGAAAAAGAAAAGAAAAGAAAAAATAAAAAAAATTCGAAAAAATAAAAAATAATATTAAAAAATTGGTCGAAAAGTTAATGGGATAGATTTGGGACAAAAGCGAAAGTTTGAGGTTTTTTATGAGATAAAAAAAACTTTGGGATATAATTAGGACAAAGGTTAAAGTTGAGAGTTTTTTAGAGAATTGGGCCGATATTCTTATTATTATTAAAAATCGTGCCAACCTCGCCCAGTTGAGGCTTTGCTTTCGTTGGGATTCTCAACAACTAAAAAAGACCCTGGTTAGCAGGATGGGATTCAACGGGTGTGTTGCCTCTGGAGGGAAGCGTGGGAGCAATTTTTATTAAAGAATGCGAATTCCTTTTCAGTTATATCTGTACATTTTATTAAAGAAGGCGAGAGAGAGAGAGAGAGAGAGAGAGAGAGAGAGAGAGAGAGAGAGATGAAAAGGGAAGAGAGAGAGATGAGGTGTTCGAGACTTCGTGGTTTCTTATGATTTGTTTTTGGCATTTTTCCTTCAGGTTGTCATTTTCTCGAATCGTGATTCTGTAGTTTACGAGGACCAGTTTTTGCAGGAGAGATTTCAACAATAGAACAGACCCCTTGATGCGACCCGCTTTCCTTCGGTAGATCCTGAACTCCAATGGCCTCAAAATTCGAGTAAGTGCTTTATGTACCCTTTATGTCCGAACAATAAATGTTGATAATGACATTCTTCCGCCCAATTCCCTAAAAAATCCTCAACTTTAACTTTTGTCCCAATTATATTTCAAACTTTTTTTTTACTCATAAAAAATCCCAAATTTTCACTTTTGTCCCAAATCTACCCTATTAACTTTTCATCCAATTTTTTAATATCATTTTTATTTTTTCGAATTTTTATATTTTTTCTTTTCTTTTCTTTTTCCTTTCCTTTCCTTTTTTTTTGTTTCACCTTCAACCTCTGGCCGGTCGCCGGTCCGGGGACCGGCTAGAGGCGGGGGTCGGCGAGGCTCGGCCTCGCCGTTGTTGGGCGAGGCCGACCTCGCCAATAGCCGACAGGGCCGAGCCTCGTCAGCCCCGGCGAGGCTCGGCACCGCCAGCAACTGGCGAGGCTGAACCTTGCCGTTGCTGGGCGAGGCAGACCTCGCCAGCCGCCGGCGTGGCTCGGCCCTGCCGGCCGCCGGCGAGGCGGACCTTGCCAATAGCCGGCGGGGCCGAGCCTCGCCGTGGCTGGCGAGTTTCTTCCAGCGGTTCGCCTGAATTCGAGTTTCTTCCAGCGGTTCGCCTGAACCCTATCCTCCCGATCGCTCCGCTGCATCAACAGATCTCCGTCGCCTCCCTCGATGAAGACGTCAGTCAGCCTCTCCGCCATCCCAATCTCCTCGGCTGTCCCCCTCGAGACCCTCGAGCTCGGCCCGCACTCCACCGAGGACGCATCTATCGACGACGGATCGTAGGGCTTGTCGCGGTTCGGCGGTTCTCGCCGTTCTCTCCATCGCCGGAGCTAGCCATGGCGAATCTCGATCGCACCTCGCCGAATTCAGGCGAACCGCTGGAAGAAACTCGCCAGCCACGGCGAGGCTCGGCCCCGCCTGCTATTGGCGAGGTCGGCCTCGCCCAATGCCAGCGAGGCCGAGCCTCGCCAGCGGCCGGCGTGGCCGAGCCCTCGCCAGATCTGTCGAGGCTCGGCCCCGCCGGCAACTGGCGAGGTCTGCCTCGCCCAGCAACGGCGAGGTTCAGCCTCGCCAGTTGCCGGCAGGGCCGAGCCTCGCCGTGGCTGGCGGGGCTCGGCCCCGCCGGCTATTGGCGAGGTCGGCCTCGCCCAACGCAGGTGAGGCCGAGCCTCGCCGGCCAGAGGTTGAAGGTGAAACAAAAAAAAAAGGAAAGGAAAGGAAAAAGAAAAGAAAAGAAAAAATAAAAAAAATTCAAAAAAATAAAAAATAATATTAAAAAATTGGACGAAAAGTTAATGGGATAGATTTGGGACAAAAGCGAAAGTTTGAGGTTTTTTATGAGATAAAAAAAACTTTGGGATATAATTAGGACAAAGGTTAAAGTTGAGAGTTTTTTAGATAATTGGGCCGATATTCTTATTATTATGAAAAATCGTGCCAACCTCGCCCGGTTGAGGCTTTGCTTTCGTTGGGATTTTCAACAACTAAAAAAGACCCTGGTTAGCAGGATGGGATTCAGCGGGTGTGTTGCCTCTGGAGGGAAGCGTGGGAGCGATTTTTATTAAAGAATGCGAATTCCTTTTCAGTTATATCTGTACTTTTTATTAAAGAAGGCGAGAGAGAGAGAGAGAGAGAGAGAGAGAGAGAGAGAGAGAGAGAGAGAGAGAGATGAAAAGGGAAGAGAGAGAGATGAGGTGTTCGAGACTTCGTGGTTTTTTATGATTTGTTTTTGGCATTTTTCCTTTAGGTTGTCATTTTCCCGAATCGTGATTCTGTAGTTTACGAGGACCAGTTTTTGCAGGAGAGATTTCAACAATAGAACAGACCCCTTGATGCGACCCGCTTTCCTTCCGTAGATCCTGAACTCCAATGGCCTCAAAATTCGAGTAAGTGCTTTATGTACCCTTTATGTCCGAACAATAAATGTTGATAATGATATTCTTCCGCCCAATTCCCTAAAAAATCCTCAACTTTAACCTTTGTCCCAATTATATTTCAAACTTTTTTTTGACTCATAAAAAACCCCAAATTTTCACTTTTGTCCCAAATCTACCCTATTAACTTTTCATCCAATTTTTTAATATCATTTTTATTTTTTCGAATTTTTATATTTTTTCTTTTCTTTTCTTTTTCCTTTCCTTTCATTTTTTTTTGTTTCACCTTCAACCTCTGGCCGGTCGCCGGTCCGGTGACCGGCCAGAGGCGGGGGCCGGCGAGGCTCGGCCTTGCCGTTGTTGGGCGAGGCCGACCTCGCCAATAGCCGACAGGGCCGAGCCTCGTCAGCCCCGGCGAGGCTCGGCCCTGCCGGCAACTGGCGAGGCTGAACCTCGCCGTTGCTGGGCGAGGCAGACCTCGCCGGCCGCCGGCGAGGCCGACCTCGCCAATAGCCGGCGGGGCCGAGCCTCGTCGTGGTTGGCGAGTTTCTTCCAGCGGTTCGCCTGAATTCGAGTTTCTTCCGGCGGTTCGCCTGAACCCTATCCTCCCGATCGCTCCGCTGCATCAACAGATCTCCGTCGCCTCCCCCGATGAAGACGTCAGTCAGCCTCTCCGCCATCCCAATCTCCTCGGCTGTCCCCCTCGAGACCCTTGAGCTCGGCCCGCACTCCACCGAGGACGCATCTATCGACGACGGATCGCAGGGCTTGTCGCGGTCCGGCGGTTCTCGCCGTTCTCTTCATCGCCGGAGCTAGCCATGGCGAATCTCGATCGCACCTCGCCGAATTCAGGCGAATCGTTGGAAGAAACTCGCCAGCCACGGCGAGGCTCGGCCCCGCCTGCTATTGGCGAGGTCGGCCTCGCCCAATGCCAGCGAGGCCGAGCCTCGCCAGCGGCCGGCGTGGCCGAGCCCTCGCCAGATCTGTCGAGGCTCGGCCCCGCCGGCAACTGGCGAGGTCTGCCTCGCCCAGCAACGGCGAGGTTCAGCCTCGCCAGTTGCCGGCAGGGCCGAGCCTCGCCGTGGCTGGCGGGGCTCGGCCCCGCCGGCTATTGGCGAGGTCGGCCTCGCCCAACGCAGGCGAGGCCGAGCCTCGCCGGCCAGAGGTTGAAGGTGAAACAAAAAAAAAAGGAAAGGAAAGGAAAAAGAAAAGAAAAGAAAAAATCAAAAAAATAAAAAATAATATTAAAAAATTGGACGAAAAGTTAATGGGATGGATTTGGGACAAAAGCGAAAGTTTAAGGTTTTTTATGAGATAAAAAAAACTTTGGGATATAATTAGGACAAAGGCTAAAGTTGAGAGTTTTTTAGAGAATTGGGCCAATATTCTTATTATTATTAAAAATCGTGCCAACCTCGCCCGGTAGAGGCTTTGCTTTCATTGGGATTCTCAACAACTAAAAAAGACCCTGGTTAGCAGGATGGGATTCAGCGGGTGTGTTGCCTCTGGAGGGAAGCGTGAGAGCGATTTTTATTAAAGAATGCGAATTCCTTTTCAGTTATATCTGTACTTTTTATTAAAGAAGGCGAGAGAGAGAGAGAGAGAGAGAGAGAGAGAGAGAGAGAGATGAAAAGGGAAGAGAGAGAGATGAGGTGTTCGAGACTTCGTGGTTTCTTATGATTTGTTTTGACCCGACTGGGATTGGAAACTGTAGTAAAAACTGACACTTGCCTCAACACACCGCATAAAGGAGCTTATGCAATTTCAATTTTTTTCCTCCTCAAATTAAAAAAGCTTCAATGCTTGGATTCTTTCTGATTACCCGAATGGGCTTTTTTTTATGCGTATTCATGCTCTTGCTCGATTGTAATTGATCTTGTAATATCTTTTCTTCCCTTAAATAATTACTTTCAAGTAAGCCTGACACCCCAAAAACCCTACCAACTTTAACATCTTCTGTCCCAATTTTACCTTTTTATCCTATAAAAAACCTCCAACTTTAGATCCGATCTTAATTCTACCGAAATTTTTTTTTTTGTTCCTTAAAAGCTCTTCAACTTTAGGTACTGTCCTAATTATGATTGATCTTATAACATCTTTTTTTACCTTAAATAATTGCTTTAAAGTATACAGGAGCTATCATGCATCCATTGAAATAGAAAGAAATCATACAATTAACTAGAGATTAGGTGTATTTGAAGGGTAGAATTCAATAGAGACAAAGAACAATTGTGCTTTGCTCGATATCGTGAACTTCTTCTATCCATCTTCATGGCCAAAAAAAGTGACTACGAAAATAAAGACAGCGAACATCCTTAGCGAAGGATACAAAAATGGAAACATTTATAACGTTGAAGAGATGTTTTGTTGGGCGTTCTCTTCCCTGGCCGCAGCAGAACAACGTTGGCATGCGCTTCCGCGACATCCTCGTCGTGTGGGTCAATAACGCTGAAAGATCACCACCACATATCTTTTGTTGTACTCCGATTTATTCGGTACAACACCGACACATTTATTCGACACATTTCCTTAAAAGTTTAAGCTTTTATGAATACGATTTTGTCAAATATGATATCAGAATGTATTGTATGAGTGCAAACCCCAAGAAGCCCTCTTTTGTATGTTATCGACGTGCCTACGACTCTTGCTACTTATTCGGTTAAGTTTCACGGTTGTTTGTCTAACGTGGCTACGCCACTTCCGATCTGTTGCACTTATGCGACCTGACTAATGCGCAAGAAAGGGTGCGACTAGTTCAGTGAAATATTCTGGTTGTACTAACACTTGTACCTCCCCATGGCAAGGATGGGACTACAACACTCGATAGAGGTGATCATCGGGCTCGGATCAGGCCTGAGGTGTTGCCTTATCCCGCACATATCGTAAAATTTACAGAGGAATTTTCAGGCTCAATCAGGACCGGACCCGAGATGGGCAAGCCGAACTCTCTCACGTAAGACCTTTGCCCAAGTTTGCCCATTTATCTTCTAGGATTGGGCAGCTCAAGCTACCCTTCCCATGCCCATCCCTACACATGCGTTATAGTTTTTGCGATGAGCTCATTAATCTCAAGTCTTAGTCTGACATATGGATTTAGTAATTATAATTCAAACCGAGCACGAGGCATGGATGAACTATTATTATTTTTAGAGATAAATTTCCCATGATTATGATTCTGCATATCTCTTAAGATTGCGTATTATCTTCTTGATTGATTCTAATTGATTGTAATTGATATTGTAATATCCCGTTACTCTAAATAGTCATCATGTAGAGCCTATAAATAGATTCATGTACTTTCATTATTAACCTATCAAAATGTACATAAAGTTCACATCTCTCTTTCCACAGTGCCCACCCAAGTGCGCACTGGAGATTGTTTTTTTTTTTTTTTTTTTGGTAAGGCGCACTGGAGCTTGTTTTCGCTGCTCATTTCGATAAACAGGTTCGATAAATGCAGTTGGGTCTTCAAGCCCCACGCTCGATTCTCGAGATTCATGGACAGTCTTGTGAAGATTTTCAATCTGAACCTTCGCATCTACTCTCTCTTAGACTTAGAGGATGAACCATGCCTTCGCTATCGCAAGAGCGATTGAAGAGCTATCGCTCATCACTGCTTCGCGTATTACAAAAGCCCTATTGCCAGAACGGGCCATGTTGCAAGAGCGTAGTAGGCGTGACTGAAGGGCAATGGCAGCAGTGCGATTCCAAGTGTCGTTGCTAGATTGAGATCTGAGGGGTGGCGGGGACTTTGAGCTCGTTTCGATAAATAGATATCGCCACCAGACTTATCACTTTCAAACAAGCCAGATCCTCAAATTATAGCCACCAACACCAACACCGACCGGGCCTTATCCTAAGGAAGCGCCATTGAGTCTAGTAACAATGCTAGCCACATAGGCCACGTTTCTCCACGGTGGTCATCCAGTTGCATTCTTCGCCAAGTCCGTAGTTGTTGTTCGAGACTCTTCCACTCCTTAGTTTCAGAAAACAGATATCACCACCAATCTCACCGCCCTCATATGAGCCAGATCTGCGGTTGAGCTGCCCAATCCTAAATTATTTTTCGCCAAGTCCTTGGTTGCTTATGTGACTGTGTTAAATCTATTGTGAGAATAACAGTATCTTTTGGGTCACAAATAAATAAATTATTATGAGGTCTGCTACTTCAATAATTCGTGGCTCATAACATGCTTTTATTCTAAAAGTATTCCAAAAGCTGTTACGCTAGCAAAGCCCGCATAGAAATTTCTCCTTTAGCGTCATCCTTACCTATTATAAAGATGACCCACAAGTTATGAACTCCAGCTACTCGTTCCCAACCTTGCATCCTCGAAAGCTCATGAGCTGGTTAGTGCAATTTAGTGATCACCCACCACTACACTCACATAACGAGCATGGCTAATTAAGTTTTCACCAAAAGTGACTACAGAAAAGCAGCTGCCATAATAAACAGCAGAAAAAATATCTAATGAGAAGGTTTCCCTGTATGTACGTCTAGCTTACTGTTCATTACCTTGTTCGTTCTTGGGTCCCCAAGAGGTGGCCCCATATGACTCAATTTGGCTGGTGCTATGGCTGAACAATCGAGCCATTTGAATCTACTGATGTGTTCTAAACTACAGCAGCTCCATCACATTAACTACTGCGGTTGAAGGGACTGCGAACAAAGTAGTTGAGCTGCAGCAGCGAAATTCTGCGTTCAATCAAAGCTCACATGACCGGTCCCGAGTTCTGCGGGATCGGATCCACGCTGTACTTCCTAATTTTGGCTTCGAAGGTGTCAGATCCTCTAGGACCCCTCATTCAATGGTTTTCACCTATATTTGATGGGGTTAGTTTGGGCGTAAGAGAAGGATACATTACGGTAAACACTCCCTACAGAAAAACCAAACTCTGTCCCGCGCAAGGATATTATGTGACGAGTTAAATTCTGATTCACGTGAGTCAAGCCCTCAAAAGAAGAGTGCGAACGATAAGATGTGGTCTCAAAGGTCTATGAAAAACCACCCCTATTGTCTAAACTTTTCATACATCTACATATGCGAGGCTGCGGAGCTCATTCGTTTAAAGAAAATAGACATGAAAAAGGAAGGCAATATAACAATATCGTCGCATTCAAGTCACTGGGGAGAAAAGGCTAAGTGAATTTATCCCCACATGGAAGAATCAGGCCATTCACAATTAGTGACCCAACTCTTTCTCCGTGCAGCATGAAATTTAGTACGTTTGTACTGTGACAAGTGTGAAATGTCGAGCCCTTCTGGTTTGAATTGAATGGACACAGCAACCTCAAACATGCTTATAGGTGAGGTGAAATCTTGGGGGTGATAATGGCCGTAGTTGGTGGAAAGATTATTCGATTCAGGGGCATTTTTGTGCAAAGAACTCGACATCCCCGTTCACCCAAACCGCTCACGGCGTGAAAAGTACGATGCATAACTTGGATGGACGGATGGAAGAGCACCGTGCCTTGAAAGATTTTTTGAAATGTTTTTGGAGTCTAGTCCCCGCTGGTTTAGACAAAGCGCAGGAGAATATTGCTTCTCAAGACTGCGGGAATGAGGATACTCAATCGAAGATCGACGTGAATCGATGCTATTTGCGGACAATCAAAATCAAATCAAGGAATCGTTTGGGACCAAATTGGTGGGCTCGGTCAAGCTCGGGACCAATCCGATAAAAACCAAGTCAAATGTTCAACTCTGTTGGAATATCCCACGTTCACTGACAACGAGACTTATATGTTGTTTTATATACATAGGCCTCCCTCCATTTATTGACTTAAACTCATAAATTGGACTTTCTAATAAGTTAAATATCTAATTAATTAGTTAATTGATTGAAAAAACCATGCATACTTAAAGGTAGTCATATAAATATAATTATACATTACTTCCATAATTTGTAACAAATTTCTCATAATAAGAAAAGATAATACTTAGATTGATATATCGTTGCGCTCTATCTCAAAAAAATTCGAGACCAAACCCAACCATGCTCTCTCTTTTTTTCTTTCATTTCGAAATGTTTCGAGCTTAACCAAGCCGTTTTTTCCTTTTTCATGCTTAAGACGGGTGAGGTTTGTACAAGTATAGAAGATGGTCGGGGCAACTTGATTTTCTCAGTTTTATTATGACATTTGTTTTTGTTTTTGTTTTTTTTTAATTTAGCAATTCATGTTACTTACGCAAACTAGAGATTCGGGGCACAGGAATTTGATTACGTTAGATATTACTTAACACCCAAATTTTATACATTTTCTCTTTTTACGGAAAACATTCCATGCGGTCTTTCTCATCATCATTTTTTATGTTTTCTTAAAACATGGGAATTTGGATCTTCACACAAGACAAGAGTGCCCAACGAACAAAATTTAAACTCGCTAAGGTACCATGGTATAAACACAAATGCAGTGTAGTAAAGTAATACCCGAGCCATATCGGACAAAAAATTGACATTGCTTTGTTACTAAGCCCCGTGGTAGGGGCCCTGCGAGCTATGCCACGAGAAGCTGTTATTTTGATTAACATGCCCTAATCTGTCCATGTTGCACTAAGAAATGGTCTCAAGCATGTAAGGGCGTTGATTGATGAGAAATCGGGCCTAATTTATTTAGTCAAATGTTGCTGAGGAAGCCTAATTTGAAGCCCAGCAAATTATTTTTATTTTTATTTTTTTTTGCTCAGATCCTTCAAAATCCCATAACCTTAATAGTGATTTCTTGTCAATCCCCACGAACATAAAATTCTGAAGCTATTAGGATTGTTCGTGGGATCGGACAGCCTCGTGATGAGATCTGTAATTTTGGCAAACATGATGTTGATTACCCTATGATCCATCATATGGCTGAATCCGTGAAATGACGTTCAATAGAATTGAAGGACAAGGACCGTAAGTTTAGCAATTCACACAAATAAAGAGTAGCTAAAATTAGCTAAAATCATGCAACCGCATCAGTCATTTTCTCTGTCCACATCTACTGAAACGCTGAAGATCGATTCCAATAACGAAAGAGATTTGTGTCACTGGCCCAAAGCTCGTATATTCATGAGGAGGACTTTTATGTTACCGGCCCAAAGCGATTTATGTTTACTGATTCCAATGAACCGAGTTCAGGGACGAGTGTGAAGCGGAGCCATCTCGGAAGCATCGACACTTTTAAACGGAACTTTGACAAGGTGCAACCACCTTACGTTGTCCGAAAGAGGAGCCATCTCCCCGGCCGACATTCTCGAGCGCAAAAGGCAAAGGGCTTCTGAGTTGTATAATTCTTACCACAAGCCCTCGGACAGGACCACATTCAGCATCTCAAGGAAGCGGACGCCCTTGAAGCTCAGTTACTGGAAGTGAGGCGGCGTATCCCCGTCATTAGGCTTCACATGACCGCAGTTTGGGTAGGCTTCGCATGACCGCAGTTTGGGTAGCCCTTAAGCGGCAAATTAACGAACTCCGTAAAACCCCAATTTTGCACATGGAATCTATTGAGATGAAATTGACATTGCCCATGGTGCAAACAGGGCAAATTAATGCAATTGGGATACCAATAGTAAGTATTGATTGCATTGAATTGTTTCAATTTGAATTATACAAATCCCATTTGACTCGTTCACTTAAAGCTTAATAAAATTTGCAATTAGATCCTATTAAATCTTACAAGTCAAGCCCTAGAATGAAATTGGACTAAATTTGCGTGAAATCGGAGCCGAAGGACCGAACCAGTTGAACCGGTCAAACTCGGGTCAACTCGGTCCAACTGGATCAACCCGGTTTGACCGGAGCCATTTTTTCCGGCCAAAATTCAGCCGGCCGACCAGCCCTCTCCCTTGTGCATAAAATGACCAAAAGGCCCTTAATCCTTGTCACTTGAAATCAACCAATGAGAGAATTCCTTAATAATTAAGGAATTGATCTTGGCCATTTATTAATAACTAATCCTAGCAATCCATTTGTGCCATATGAAACCAGCCAATGGGGGTGATTTCTTAAGAGTTAAGGATCAATTATGAGCCATGTGATCAATCCAATGGTTGAGATTCAAACCAGTGGGAGTATATGACAAATTTTCCCACCAAAATTTCGAGGGTTCAGCCATTTTTCAGGTAAAAAATCTCTCAATAACTCTCTCTCTTCCGGTCGAGAGTTCCCGCCACCTTTCATTTCAAATCAAAATTTGGGAGCTCGAGACCCCTCCTGATGCAGGAGCATAAGATTCTATGGAACATTCCGATTCGGTTCCATCGACGAGCCTAGTACGATCGATGATCATCGAAGCCAAAACCGACTTTGGTTATAATTTGCTTTGATGGGTCAAAGATTGTAGTTGTCAATGAGGAGACTATCGATCGAGTTATCGATAAAAGGAGTCGTCGATTCTTGATTTAGCCAATTCAGTATCGTTTCACCAAAATTATTACTGATTTCAATATGGACTGATAGCACATCGATGGAAGGTTATCACAAGGCTCAAGATTTCGAGTCTCCATGTGTCATCAATGCATATCAAGTCTCCATGTATTAAAATGCTTTCTAGTTCCCAAATCATTAAAATGGTTGGATAGATCCCATGTCTCTTTAATGTTTGTCTATTTCCTAAGTCTTAGATCCCCTGTAAATAAAGGAGAGTCCTCCATCGTAAGCAGACAACACTTTAATGTCTATTTTCCCAAACTAGCACAGAACTGAAATTTCCGCATTCTGACCGGTCACGACTATTCCACTTCCTTCCCAAATGGACAACTCTACGTAATTTTCTGAGAAAACTTAAAACATAAAAGTTGTATATCCAGGAGTCTTCATTCTTTTGGCTTTGGAATCAGGTCAATCCGATCTCTATCGACAAAGTTATGACCATTTTCCCGAACTAGTACAGAACTGAAATTTCCGCATTTGACCAGTCATGACTTTCCACTTCCTTCCCAAATCGACAACTCTACAGTGCTTTTATGAGAAAACTCGAAACATAAAAGTTGTATATCCAGGAGTCTTCATTCTTTTGGCTTTAGAATCAGGTCAATCCGATCTCTATCGACAAAGTTATGACCATTTTCCCGAACCAACACAGAACTGAAATTTCCGCATCTGACCAGTCACGACTGTTCACTTCCTTCCCAAATCGAAAACTCTACAATGCTTTTCTGAGAAAACTCAAAACATAAAAGTTGTATATCCAGGAGTCTTCATTCTTTTGGCTTTAGAATCAGGTCAATCCGATCTGTATCGACAAAGTTATGGCCATTTTCCCTAACTAGCACAGAACTGAAATTTCCGCATCTGACCAGTCACGACTTTCCACTTCCTTATCAAATCAACAACTCTACAGTGCTTTTCTGAGAAAACTCAAAGCATAAAAGTTGTAGATCAAGGAGTCTTCATTCCTTTGGCTTTGTAATCAGGTCAATCCGATCAGTATCGACAAAGTTATGACCATTTTCCCGAACTAGCGTAGAAATGAAATTTTTTACATAAAAAAGACCACGAATGGGACTAAAAAGAGAGGGAGAGTGTGCGTGTATGGCGTGCTTTTTTCTAGAGTGATTATTTTTCCTCTTTTAGTCCCTTTTTCTTTTCGCTAAGGACGAAGACTCCATTTCATTAAAACAAGGGATACCATCACAAATGGTCCCGAACTTTAAGTCTAATATGCAATGAGGTTTCTGAACCTTGAACTTTTAATACGTTCGATGCGGTCTTTGTACTTTTGGTACATATTCAATATAATTTCTTGTTAAAATATGTCTCGAGTTTGAGCTGATTTGAAATAAATTGTAATTTATATAAGCATGGAAATCTAGAGTTTCCTTTTCGGTGTAAATGTTTCGTTGGTCAACGATTCCAAACAAAACAAGAAAAGGAAAGTCTGGGTGATGGAAGAGGAAATAAAATAAAATTAAAGAAAGGGGCACACAAAATATATTTCATGTTTCCCCAGATACGTGCTGAGTCGGCCAAAAAGAAAAAGTGAAGAGGAAAGTCAAATATTGGACTTTCGTTGACCGAATCCCACTTGATTATGTTTTCCTCTCCGGTACGCGTGGCTATTTGTTGCACTTCTTCAGACGGTGGACATATGAGCATGTTTATATATATTAGCGGGTTGCTCCGTTGGTTAAAAGAGAGAGAAAGAATTGAAGCGCCGTTTCCTCTCTGAGTGCCGTGGGTCATTCATACGTGCTGGGTGATTGGCATTGGATTCGTGATTTTATTCGTGGAATTATACTAAGAATTTAAGTGTTAGTAGCGATTAAATCTTATTGTAAGATTTATGTACAATTCTTTTGTGAGATTGAGAGACTATTTCGTGAATAATTATAGGGCTAAACACTGCGTGAGTTATTGAGTGTAATTGAGACTTGGGAAACACTTAAAGTATTTGAGTGACTTGAATGTGGTTGTAATCTCCGTTGTACCGCTTGATCTATAGTGAAATTCCATGCTGCTCTCCCAGTGGATGTAAATCACTATAACCGAACTATGTAAATCTGTTATCTGATTTACTTTGTTGTTCTGTCAAATTTATTGTTCGATCGCTTGGCTTCCGCAACAATTGGTATCAGAGCTAGGCTTGGTTGAGTTAAAGCGAATCAATGGCGACAGAAGAAGGAAAAGTGAGAATCGACAGATTTGATGGGAAGGATTTTGATTTCTAGAAGATGCAGATTGAGGATTATCTATATCAGATGAAACTGCACTTGCCCCTGTCTGGGGAAAAGTCAGAGACGATGAAGCATTTAAATAAGTTTCTCCCCTATGTGCAGATTTTCCTTGAAATTCGAGTATTTGTTTAAACCATGCTATTGAGACTAAGGAGGACGGTACCAATGACCAAGGGACATAGGACCCATAGATACAGCACCAAATATAGTACAGATATTGCACACAGTATAGATATTTCTTAGATATACATTGCTGCCCTAAGCCCCTCTCGCTTGTGGATTTATGGGGGAGGAAGGAGAGAGAGAGAGAGAGACAACTCAACCACCACTCTTGCTCTCAATCATTGAAGTTGACACCGAAATTTGTCATTCATGAATATAAAATATAAGCAGGATTTTATCCCCTTTCGAGACTCTTTTTCGAACGACCATTATAAACGAAGAAGATATGTTTACAAGACCTCGGAGCATATTGTTCGGTCACCAATGGGTCCAAAATTTTCGAGCATACATGAAACACTGTAGTAATACAGTTTCACTTCAATAACTGCACTCTGCTTTGCAAGGAGACACCGCGGTGCTTTCTTCATCGCCTAGCCAGTCTCGGGATCAAGCAACGACACCATATTTTCCAACTCTGGCGGCTTCCTTCGCACGGTGAGTATGAAATTCCAACTTCCCATGCCAAACAAGAACATGATAAGAGTTTCAGCACCAAGATTCGCAGGAATAACGGAGACAAAACTTGCAACTACCATAAAGTTACCTGAGAACCGATTAAGATGGGGGAAGCACCATCCAAGACGGGCACTTTCAACTCCACATGCTTCGCAATGGAAATCGGGAAATCGGGGTGACAAAGGACCTAGCAGGATATCACTAGGCTCGTGTCAATTCCCATAAGAACCACAGCAACACTATCCCCACCTCTTGTGGCTGCACATGGCCGAGAGTCACATTCCAAGGACATCTGTGATGACATGACAAGAACCGGGTATTTAACACAAAGTTAGATTAGGGTTATGGGATGCACTTCCAGGGATGTAAACCATCACATCTTGATATATATTATCCAACTTGATGACCACCGCCAACGATATTCAGATGGAGCAGCAAAATGATGTGAGCAGTCATGACCCATATGAAAAACTTCTGCACACGCTTCGAATGCACTTTCGTGCCAACTTGTTTAAATCCTATTGTGGACCTTCACTCCACTTCGAAGAGAAATATTTCCGTGAACAAAGTCATCTCTCACTTTTGTCTCGGCGGCCAAGAGGCCTTGACCGCCGTCCCAGGTGCAACAGCATAAGAAGAAGAGGATTCAGTGGCGGGGCACTACGGGAGTTGGTTTCGAGGAGGGTGTGGCAGGAGCCGTACATGGAGACCGGGGGAGGGCGCAAGTGATATGGGCAGTGCATCGACGTAGTTGGTCGCGCTGCCCTTATCACCGGCGCGCTCCCCTCACCAGCACCCTCTTCCCCTTCCATCTCCTACTTCGACGTAGTTCGCCGCCAGCGGATTCTCTTCTCCGAGTGCCGCTGCAGCTGGAAAGGCGGATGGGTTCGTCCGGCTACCCTACCCTGAGTCCCTCTTGCGTGGCGCTGTGGATTTATAGGCCAGATTGACAGGAAGGAGGGAGAGAGAGAGAAACAACTCTCTACCACCCACCCACTCTGCCTTTTTGATCATTGACGTTGACACCCAATATTTGTCATTCGTGAATGTAAAAATTTATCCCCCTTTCGAGACCCTTTTTGAAAAAATCAATATAAACGAAGAAGACAAAAAGAAAGCGGTCTTCTCATTTGGATGTTGCTAATCGTAACAGCACCGTTATTCTTGTTGATAACGGTGCTTTCTTGACCCCGAATGGCCCATTCGAAAGGAATTGTTGATAAGGGGACACTATAAATGGGTTGGCAATGCAGCCCACATGGGTCCATCTTGACTCTGGCCTAAGACTGTAATACTTCTCACACAAAACATTTGAAGATGCTTCATTTAGCTGAGGCAGTTGGACTCTCGCTGGACTGCGAAAAGTTCAATTTTTCTGCACAACCAGCTCTTGCTTGCTCGTCCAAATTGAAGACACATCCGGTACCCTAGCAAAATGAGGAACATTGCCTAAACCTTGGAGAAATATTAAACATCTCGATCTAAAGGCCGATATGACAAACAGATATGCGACAATTGCCCCCATGTTTGGTGCGGGAGGAAAGAAAAAGTAGAAACCTTTCTTGGTTGGGAGAACATGGATTGCCCATGAAAATGTATTTAAGTCGATGCTTAATCTCAACAAGTCCTTCATTGACGCCGGATGGTGTATAGCGAGGTGAAACTTTCGGCTGATCAGAAATATGTCAATGCCACTGCTAATTATCACAATAGTGGGTCAGTTGCTAAAGTTGATGTTCTGCGTAAAGCCTGTTCAATTTAGACATCCAAAATTATTTAGGTTCATAATATATGGGCAATCAATCATTTCTTGCTTACAATTTTCACGGGTATGGAGCAGAATTGCTGCAGAATCGGGGAATGGTCGAATTGCATTCATATGATATTTCAAGGGATATATTTCTTTACAGCATGAAGACCTGCATGATCAGATATGGCTTTCTCGTCTATTAGAATAAGCCAACCTCTGGAGAATGCTTTCTATATAAGGACCCTCGAAGTTTGGTGAAATTTTCCTTTGGATTCTTTGATAGCTAGTAATACCCGACACAAAACTAAATCCTTCAAATTGAAAAAGAACGTGTCCTAACCTTCTTATTGTATGTCCAGGCAATTCGTTTCTTGCAATACCGTGCATGTCATAAATATCGTGGGTAGAAGAAACTGACATTTATTTGTTTGTTCGCTCGCGTTTACACTATGTTTGTTATGATGGATGAGGAGGGAAGATAAGAGTTTTACAAACACTATCATGTTTGGATGGAGGGATTAGGAGAAATTTCCGATCAATTCAAAGTTGCATATACAGTATAATGTACTTATAAATATATATAAAATAATAATATAAATGAGAAAACAAATATTTTGTAAAGTAATGCCTAAACCCCTCTAAATAATTTTGTTAAGAATAACTTTGAAAAAAAGAAACTAAGTGAAGTGATTCCATAGGTTGTAACATGTAAATAAAATTGATCGAGCCAATCTCCCTTGATCTCCCCTAATCACTTCTAATCCTTTCCATTTGTCTCTTTCCCTCCATTTAAAAACGATTATGTTTTAAACCCTTGCTCTTCCCTCCTCATTCCTCGTAACAAATATAATTGTGTAAATCCAAACAAAAAGAAAAGTCACATTGAATTACTCAATCCTCAACACCTTGGGGTGATAGTTAAACGCATGGTTCCTGATGGGAATCGCTCCGAATAGGAAGTTTTCAATTGTTTTTTTAAGCTTCGATAAGAGACGTCAATGTTTGACTCTAACGTGCACCAAAGGTTCTTCTCTTTTCTTTTCTTTTCTTTTTTTTGACTGTAGGCCAGTGAGGATAGCCGATAAGGGCTTGGGCAAGGGCCGCGACGCCCTCGCCGGCCACAGCAAGGGGTCACAGCATTCGTCAGATCTGGGCGATGCCACGGACTGATGAAGGGAAATAATAAAAAAAAAGAAAAAAAATTCAGAAAAATCATAAATTCAATAGCATACTAAAAAAGAAACTACTCAATTAAAAAAATTAAACATAAAAAAAAATTGCACATAAGAAAATAAAAAATAATGTATTTTCATGATACCGGGTTATCATAATTTTGATAATAAATAATATAATTGTGCCAGTATGAAAAATAAAATGCCTAATTAATTTTTTTAACAGCTAAATACTAATGAAATGTAAGTCAATAATCACAAATGTATTTTAATTTCTATATTATCCTAAAGGGCCCCCTTGGTCGTGGACTCTGCACCAACAACCCAAATTCGGAAAAAAAATATATTAGTTGGGACATTAAACAAAGCCTTTTTTTCTTGGCTCCACGTGGCCTGAAATTGTTTCCTCCTCAATCCTCAACCTGAAACGCAGGTATTTTGAAGCCCGAGCCAAGGAGAGCCAGGGGCCTTCTTGGTTGTGGGCAAAAAATGGGTCGAAAACGGGTACTTCCGAAACCAAGTAAAACTTACTTTGATTTAACTTTGAATTTTTACACTCACTTTCACCTGGTCCTTTAATGTTTAAACAACCCATATATAATCCAAAACCTGAAAATATGAGTCACAGAATGGGTCCATGACCCATTTCGATATTATGTCTAAAAGCACGATCTATCTTTTTTAACTGGTCATGCGATGCTTGCTCCTAGCTCTAGGCCGCGTGAGTTTCGTCTTTGTTTTGGATAATGGACTCATCTTTGTGATACAAAAGTCATGCATATAATGTGTTAGCAATATTAGGATTTATTGGAAAAGAGATGACAAGAAACAATATTAGCTCCGGATACGCACTTGGGTGTGCACCGCGTGCAAGATCGACTAGCCCTGATACCATTGGGTGTTAGAATATTTAAATAATAAACTACGTCTTCATTTAATAGCTTAAACTTTTAGAACAGTTAGCAGTTGTCCCACAAAATCTCACATGGTATCAGAGTTGAAGGTCCTGAGTTTAAATCTTTCCAGGCTTCGTTTACCTCCCCAATTAAATATTTTCACCCTTAGTACTAGGTAAAAAAAAAAAAACAGGCTGAGAGTGAGTATATAAATAATAAATCACGCATTCATTTAATAGCTTAAACTTTTAGAACGGTTGACAATAATCCCATCAAATCTCACGTAATAAAAGAATCAGAAAGATTGAAGGGCATAGTCATCCCTTGTTCCAGTTTGCCAAAGACCTATTATGTCTTGGTGGTAATTAACGGAAATTCTTGGCGCTGGCCTAGGACTTGAAATGCTCCAACTTTTTTTCCAATTGGCTCTCTCTATCATTGATAACCATTAGGACTCGAATGCTTCGCCAAGCCCATAGTTCTTTCTCAATAGTACCTCGACAACGTAAGTTAGCCCGGTGCATGCAAAAGATGCAGCCCAAACCGTTCTCGTCCAAGAACGATGAAGGAGATGTTGCAAATTGTGTCCCCCTTTTTGCAAAGGAAGCACCTATTCTGCCTCTTTTGGTAGGTTATCTAAGGTGTGGATTTGGTCCCAAGATGCTTCCTAAGCTAAAAAAGCGACTCTCGCTTTCGAAGGAAACTCAATCTGACCACCATCAATCTCCTTCTCTACCCACTTTCCAGATAAAATTTCAGTCACTCCATTAATTAACACAAACACATCCTCAGAACTAGCAGAAATTTTCAAATATACAAGAAATAATGACACAAATAATTTTTTAACTTTGACCTAATATGCAATGTGGTCTATCAATTTTTAATTTATTCAATATAATCCCTGAACTTATCAACATACAACGTGGTCCTGAACTTTTAAATTGTCTAATATGATCCTTAATCTTGATTGAGTCGGTGTTAGGTTGAGGTCTCCACATAGACAAAGTCAAGAATAATGAATTGTCTGTGTTAGGTATCTTTAGAAGTTGTGTTTGTTCTCGTGAGGGATTTTCTTTTCTTTCTTTCTTTTTTTTTTTTTGCTTCTTCCTCAGCCAGTGAGGTCGAGCCTCATCGACCTAGAGCGAGCTTGTCCCTTGCTTATAGCCGATTGCTGGCGAGCAGCTAAGGAAGAAGGAAAAACAATAAAAAAAAAAGAAAAGGAAAAAAAAATTAAAATAAAAACTTGAATTTTTTGGTAATTTTCTCCAAGGAAAATCAAATCAGATACCAAACGGCGGAAAATGTTTTCTAGTTCATTTTCAGGTTTCAGCCATACATAAAAAAATTGTAATTTTCATTGAAAATGACTTTTTAAATATTATTTTTCAGAAATGTCACATTTTTTGCAAAACAAACAGATTCTTAAGTTCTTTGTGTTTTCCCTCCAAAAATGCTTGACGCTAAACTAACTATGGCGATAATGAGAAGTTGCAACCCGTCGCATATAATGTCCCGACCGCTTCTTCAAGTTCCGCAGCATAATGTTGGAGGAGAAATTGGAGGCTAAAATTCCAAGTCAATTCTGTATGTGCCTGTGAAGTTAACTCAATGTTGTTGATTGAAAGCAGCTGTGAACGTTGGAATTTGTTTGTTGGTTGGGATTGTTTCTTGCATGCTCGATATGCAAATTCCATAAATGAAATAGTCACGAACAGCTTATATGGGCCGGTAAAATTATTAACTTACTCTTGATGTTCAGTGTCAATCTAGGAAGAGGCTTTTCAAATTGAAATTATTTTTTTTTCTTTTGGGATTGTTTCTTGCGTGCTTCATATGCAAATTCGATTCATTAGATAATCAGGAATAATATAATTAGGGATAGGGTTTAGATAGGATAAAAAGAAGTCCCCCAAATAGCAAATGTGCTCCTATCAAGTGTTCACTTCAAAATACGATTGACAAATATGCAAAAAATTCAGTTAATTCAAAAAATTGAAATTTTCAATTTTTTAGAGACACCTTGTGCTTAAATTAATAAAGTTAAGACGATTTAATTAAATTAAAAAGTTCAACATAAAATTTTAAATCATAATATAATATTATTATGATTTCCAGAAAATTCATTATACCATGTTATAATAAAATAAAATAAAATAAAACGTTGATCTGAATTGTAATTCGAATTGGAGCCTATCCAGACAACCCGTACTTCAATTTAATAAAGTTAAAGCAATACACATCCAGAAAACTGCCAAATAAAATTTTCATTTCAAGCAGAAATATCATGAGTAGCGTATGCATTCCTGCTTCTAGAAGTTTGCAACCAAGAAAAAAGCTAATTAAATAGTGATCAAGTAACAGTTCTCCGACCAAAAAAAAAAAAGAAGTTTTCAAACGAGGGAACACAAGAAGATAGAAAAAGAATTAGGGCTCTGTTCGTTTCGCAAAAAATATAACGTTTTCTAAAAAACATTTTCCACGAAGCCATTTTCCAAGAAAATGATAATATTTTTCGGTGCTCGGCTGAAACCTGAAAATGAATTGGAAAATATTTTTTGCCATTCGGTATCTGATTTGATTTTATAGGAAAAATTACCAAAAAATTCAAATTTCTTAATTTATTTTTTTAATTATTAAATTATTTTTACTTTTTCCTTTTTTTTCTTCTTCCTTGGCCAGTCGCCGACCATGGCAACGGCTGGCAACCAGCCACAGGCGAGCTCGAGCCTCACCACAGGCCGGCAAGGCTCGAGCTCGCTAGATTCCGGCAGGGTCGAGCCTCGCCCAAGGTTGCCAAAGGTCATTAGAGCAAAATATGTTTGATAAAAGAAAGTGAGATGAAAGAAGATATGGAAAATGTTTTTCGCTTTCTGAAAAGGAGGGCTGGACATCTGGCTTTAGGCCTCATATTGGCCTTGTAAATTAAGGTCCCTAAACGGACCTGGGGCGGACACTTCGCGAATTGGCACCATTTCCATGTCATTGCATGCTTGCATCGCATCTAGTTCAATTCCAAGCATTGTATTTGATGATAAATAAAAAGAATAAAGAAACTCTGGATTGCATTTAGATAGTAATTGCATCATGGGACTTAGTTTAATCCAAGCTTAATCCTATTCCATTGGGTTTAATGTTTATCGTCATCATCTAGTTCATTGCAAACTGATTTTTATGCATAGCTTGTAAGAATTTCCTAATGTGGGCTTCATTAATTAAAATTAACTGAATTAGTTTGATCTAATAAAGGTAAGATATATGGATTCTTAATCAGTCTAATATGGGGCTGGCTGGTGTGGGCCAAGCACGGCCCGACCCGTAATGAGAGGGCCCGTGGTTGAAGACTCTATAAATAGCGCTCAAGTCCCTCTCCTAACCTGATGATGCATAATTTGACTCACATACGGATTCAGAGAGAACTTTCTTCTCGTGAGTGGCAATCTCATTAGGCCAGTGTTCTAACGAAGGGAATAGGGGAGAAGATCTTGAGTTCGTGTTCGGAAACCGTCGCAAATTCCGCGTCAAGTTCGATGGATTCCAAACCAGGTACATTAATCGACAATTTCTCCATTATCGTGTTTCGGTTTCTGATTATGATGATCCTGGGCGTGCCATTTTCATGGCCTACATTTGGTATCAGAGCAAGCCATAGATTAGAACTGAAACATGCGGATTAGGACCGTTTTCGTTTTGTCCGAGAGGTTTTTGCCCAGTTTCGAAATATTTCGTCGGATAAAAGTTAAATTTTATTACATATTTAGAATCTACTCGTCGAGACGAGAAAAATGGTGGGCGGCACGTCGCCGGAGGACGCCGGACGTGCCCTCACGTGCCTACACGCGCCTAAGGCGCGGCGGCGTGTGAAGGCCACACGTGTCCGTGCCAAACCGGCGCGTCTGTCCGCCGGTAACCGCAGGATGACGTCAACATGACGTCAGCGAGTCGCGGATTCGGCTTGACCAGGGTCCTGACCCGACCCGACCCGGATCTTGATCCGATCGTTGACCCGACCCAGATTCTGCCCCGACTCGACCGTTGACCCGACCGGCCAACCGATCGGACCGGTCCGTTAACCGTTGACCGGTTGGACCGGTTAACCGGTTTGACCGGCTGAACACACACGCACGCGTCGCACCTTCCGACGACGCGTGAGGGCGCGTCCGATGTCCGTTTTGGACGTTCTTGGTACCAACGTGCTCGTATCGAGATTCTCTACACTGTGGTATGTTTATTTTACATGTTTGAAGCTTTTACAGATGTGAAAATATGTATAGAACCCTATATACGCGTATTTTTAGGGTATTTTTGCGTATTTTCTTGTATTTCTCTATGGTTTCGGAAATACATATGGTAGCTCACATGTATATCACCACATAAGGACTGTGTAGAGTGTAATTCATTGTCTATCAATGAATGGAACAGTATAATTAGCATGTCATGTAATTTCAGAGACATACGCCCCTGTCTTTACGTCTAGCATTACATGCATATAGTAAATGTGATATATAAAGCTCATATCCCTGGTATGAGAGATTTTTAAGGATTCAGTTGGGTTGTGACCGCCAAAGCGGCACACTTGACTGGGTTTGAGAAATATCGGTCTCATATTGTGGTGGGATATCTCCTGTTTTATTGCGTGATCATACTCCCAAAGGAGGTGATCTCATACTGGTTCATGGAGGGATACATGTATAGCATGTGCTTGAGAAATGACTAATCTTAGTGGTTCATACACCCAAAGGTGGTGATTTCACGAAAGATTAGAATAAGTTCTCATGACCGCTGTCATGTGGAGAGTGTACAACTGCATGTCATATTTTCTACCCAAAGGTGATTATGTGATGATGTATGTAACTCTCTGGATAAGTACTCACATGATGCTGATTGTATTGTTTGTTTGTTTTCCAGTCACCTTTTCTGTAAACGGCAATTCCATTTCCATTGAGGTCCTTACTGGTTGAACTTTATGAAATGGAAAGAGGATTTTCTATTTGGAATGGAGTTGGCGGATGTTCACATTGCTCTTACAAAAGATAAGCCGGCAGATATCACGACCACCAGTACTGAAGCTGAGAAAACGGACTATGCTGCCTGGGAAAAGAGCAATCGGATTTGCTTATTGACAATGAAGAAATCCATTCAAGAACACTTAAAAAGTGGTTTGCCAGCTGACTGTACTGCTAAGGAAATGATGGCAGCCTTAGAGGCTAGAAACCGCATTTCATCTAATGCTGAGGTTGGTACATTTCTTCAAAAGCTCTTCAATATGAAGTATGATGGTACTGCTGGGGTTAGAAATTATGTCCTTAGGATGGTAGACCTAAAGACGAAGCTTCAAGCTCTTAATGTTTCCATTCCTGATGCTTGTATTGTGCATCAAGCCTTGAACACTCTTCCACCTGATTTTGGGATTATAAAGACAAATTACAATTCCCAAGATGAGACTTGGTCAATGAATGACTTGATAACAAGGGTGGTGGCAGAGGAAGAGAAACTTAAGAAGGAAAAAAGGGCATCTAGCCTTATATGTTTCTAGTTCCCACAAAAGAAAGAATAAGAAGTCCAGAAATCGTACTCATAAAGGTGCTCATGACACTACCGGTCAATCGGACAATATGGGTCCAAAGAAAACATCCTTCAAAAGGGATGGTGACCACTGCTTCTTTTGTAAGAAGAAAGGTCATATAAAGAAGGACTGTGGAAAGTTTAAAGCTTAGTTGTCCAAACGTGAGCCTACAGGTAATGATTCTTTGGCACTTGTTTGTGAATCCAACCTATCAGAAGCACCATCCAGTTCTTGGTGGCTCGATAGCGGTGCAACTAATCATGTTGCGTTTACCATACAGGGATTCATAAACCAGAGAAAGCCAAATCAGGATGAGTCAAGACTCACTGTAGGAAACAACGAGAAAGCCGATGTTGTGTTTGTGAGAGATGTAATCTTGATTCTAGACTCTGGTTTTAGATTAATATTGAAAGATACTTTTTATGTACCTTCTTTTAGACGGAACTTAGTTTCCGTATCGTATTTGGACATGTATGGCTGCTCTTTTGAAATCAAGAACAATGTTATTTCTTTGTTTCTTAATTCAAATAAGGTTGGGTACTGTTATATGTCCAATGGATTGTACAGATTATGTTTGTCTCCCAATGACATATACGTCGCTTATACAGCTGAAAATGTTATTTCTAAGAGACCACTACCTAAGGAACAGTCTTATGCATTGTGGCATAAACGGCTTAGTCATATTTCTAAGGATAGAGTAGAAAGGCTGATAAAGACTAACATCCTGCCTACTCTTAAAGATGACTTAGAGACATGCGTAGACTGTTGTAGAGGTAAAATGACCAAGATAAGGAAGAAAACTGCAGTCCGAAGTTCTGACTTGTTGGAGGTCATTCACATCGATATAAGTGGACCCTATATGGCAACCTTGTGTAAAAATTTTTATTTTATCACATTTATTGATGACTATTCTCGATATGGTTATCTGTACTTGATTAAAGAAAAGTCTGAGTCTCTTGACAAGTTCAAGATTTTTTGGACTGAAGTCGAGAAACAGTTGGGAAAAGTCATAAAGGTTGTTAGATCTGACCGAGGTGGAGAGTATTATGGCAAGCATGGCGATGCCGGACAGCTTAAGGGGCTATTTGCCAAATACTTAGAGGATTCTGGGATAGTGGCTCAGTTCACTATGCCTGGGAGTCCTTAGCAAAATGGTGTAGCCGAAAAGCGCAATCGTACCCTTATGGAAATGGTGAGGAGTATGATAAGTAGGACAAATTTACCCGTTTTTCTGTGGGGTGAAGCTTTGAAAACAGCTTTGTACATTCTGAGTCGTGTACCTACTAAAGCTGTTCCATTGACTCCTTTTGAGTTATGGACTGGACGTAAGCCTAGCTTAAACCATCTTAAGGTTTGGGGATGTCCTGCAGAAGTGAAGTTATATAATCCAACATTAAGTAAGTTGGACTTCAGAACCACTCGGTGTTACTTTGTATCTTACCCGGATCATTCAAAGGGATATCGGTTCTATAATCCCAATGGAGGCGCAAGAATTGTGGAATCACAGACAGCCAAGTTTCTGGAGTTTGATGTGACCGAAGAAAGTAGCTGCTCACAGACTATTGAGGATAATAGTACGGTGGGTAATGTTGTATCTTTATCTTCTCCCATACAGATAATTGTGGAGACTCCCATACCACAGATTGAACCTGTTGAGGCTCAAGATCCTGTTATCGAGACAGCTCCTAATGAAATTCCTCAAGGCTCTCAGGTGCAGAATGAGGCTGTTGTTGCTCCAGTAAGGAGATCCATTAGGGAGAGACGATCAGCTATACCACCGGACTACTTAGTCTATATAGGAGATCAAGACTACGATATCGGTTCTGTGGCTGATCCAGTGACTTATGCGGAAGCTGTTTCTTATCCTCAGTCAGAACTGTGGTTGGATGCAATGAGAGATGAAATGCAGTCTATGAAGCATAATGGAGTTTGGGAACTTGTTGAATTACCTGAAGGTCATAGACCCATTGGCTGCAAATGGGTATATGAGACTAAAAAGGACTCTAAAAGAAATATTGAGAAGTTTAAAGCCAGACTGAAAGCCAAGGGTTTCACTCAGAGAGAAGGAGTAGACTATGAAGCAACTTTTTCTCCAGTCTCTTTTAAAGATTCTTTCAGAGTGATCATGGCATTGGTAGCTCATTTCGATATGGAGTTACACCAAATGGATGTTAAAACTGCCTTTCTCAATAGAGACCTTAATGAAGAAGTCTATATGGTGCAACCCGAAGGCTTTGCGGCAGATGATTCAGGTACGCTTGTATGTAGACTAAAAAAGTCTATTTATGGTCTCAAGCAAGCTTCTAGACAATGGTACTTGAAGTTTCATAGTGTTGTCGCTTCATTTGATTTTGTTGAGAACAAAGTAGATCAGTGTATATACTGCAAGGTCAGTGGGAGGAAATTCATTTTCCTTATACTCTATGTTGATGATATTCTACTTGCAAGCAGTGACCTTGGTTTACTGTATGAGACAAAACGGATGCTGTCAAAGAACTTTGATATGAAGGACCTTGGTGAGGCGTCTTTTGTCCTTGGTATTGAGATTCATAGGAATCGTTCTCGCCGACTATTGGGTTTATCTCAGAGGGCATATGTTGATCGTATCTTAGAAAGATTCAACATGCAGCAATGCGAGCCAGGAATTGCTCCTGTCAGTAAGGGTGATAAGTTGAGTCTGTCATAATGTCCTCATTCAGATTTTGAGAAAGCCCAAATGAAGAATATACCTTATGCTAGTGCACTTGGGAGTATTATGTATGCTCAAGTATGTACTAGACCAGATATTGCTTTTGCAACAGGACTTCTAGACAGATATCAGTCAAATCCAGGACACGATCATTGGGTTGCTGCCAAGAAGGTTTTGAGGTACTTAAAGAGGACAAAAGACTATATGCTGATTTACAAACATGTTCAGGACATACAGCTAGTTGGGTATTCGGATTCAGACTTTGCTGGCTGTAAGGATGAAAAGAAGTCGACAACAGGTTACATCTTTAAGTTAGCAGGAGGTGCAGTATCATGGAAAAGTGAGAAACAGAAATCAATGACATCTTCTACCATGCAAGCGGAGTTTGTAGCATGCTTTTCGGCCGCTACTTAGGCAATTTGGCTCCGGAACCTCATTAAGGAGTTGACCATATTTGATTTTGTGGATAGGCCCATACAGCTGTATTGTGACAATAACTCTGCAGTGTTGTTTGTTAACAACAACAGAGGTCTCAAGGGGTCTAAGCATATGGAGGTCAAATACCTGACTATAAAGGAAAAAGTTCAGAATGGTGACATTGTAGTAGAGCGCATTTCAACAGATGATATGATTGCAGATCCGCTAACTAAAGGCCTTCGCCCTTGTTTATTTGATCGACATGTCATTAACATGGGCTTAGAAGTATCATGGGATACTGTTAATTAATGGGAGCTATTTAGTTTTATGTTGCTCTTACGAAGTTTGTATCTGATTTTATTACATTTTGTAATATTTGAATATGTATCAACTCTTTTGCATTCAATGAGGTATTTGTGAATGTAGATTTATCAAGTTGAGTACATATATTTGATGAAAATCTCGAGGAATTGTGTAAACCTTGAGTACAGGCTATGGGGCATTCTTGGTATTAGCCTTAATGATATGTCTTGTTACACATAAAGTATAGTTAACTATTAAGGTAAGACATATGCAGGTTCGTTGGAACCATGAAGGATATTCTCTGGTGACACATTAGGTTTTGTGACACTTAAGGAGAGAGAATTTGGACTAACCAAATGGATAACACATGAAGTATCACTCATTTTGAGGTATTGTCCATTTGACACGCTACCATATTGAATCCATATCAGAAAAGTTGAAAGCACTCGTGACCATGGAAGGCTCTGCGTGAGTACATGCAGTTACCGCCATGATTCGGTGTTCGAGACTTTATGGGATCGGATTGACTATTAAGAATAATCTCTAGACCAATATAAGGGTGTGCACACAGTTCTATTTCAATTAATATCACCCAAGTGGGAGAATGTAAGAATTTCCTAATGTGGGCTTCATTAATTAAAATTAACTGAATTAGTTTGGTCTAATAAAGGTAAGATATATAGGTTCTTAATCAGTCTAATATGGGGCTGGCTGGTGTGGGCCGAGTACGGCCCGGCCCGTAATGAGAGGGCCCGTGGTCGAAGACTCTATAAATAGCGCTTAAGTCCCTCCCCTAACCTAATGATGCACAATTTGACTCACATACGGATTCAGAGAGAACTTTCTTCTCGTGAGTGGCAATCTCAGTAGGCCAGTGTTCTAACGAAGGGAATAGGGGAGAAGATCTTGAGTTCGTGTTCAGAAACCGTCGCAAATTCCGCGTCAAGTTCGATGGATTCCAAACCAGGTACGCGAATCGACAATTTCTCCATTATGGTGTTTCGGTTTCTGATTATGGTGATCCTGGGCGTGCCATTTTCATGGCCATCATAGCTCGCAGGGCCCCTACCACGGGGCTTAATAACAAAGCGATGTCAATTTTTTGTCCGATATGGCTCGGGTATTACTTTACTACACTGCATTTGTGTTTATACCATGGTACCTTAGCGAGTTTAAATTTTGTTCGTTGGGCACTCTTGTCTTGTGTGAAGATCCAAATTCCCATGTTTTAAGAAAACATAAAAAATGATGATGAGAAAGACCGCATGGAATGTTTTCCGTAAAAAGAGAAAATGTATAAAATTTGGGTGTTAAGTAATATCTAACATAATCAAATTCCTGTGCCCCGAATCTCTAGTTTGCGTAAGTAAGATGAATTGCTAAATTAAAAAAAAAAACAAAAACAAATGTCATAATAAAACTGAGAAAATCAAGTTGCCCCGACCATCTTCTTTACTTGTACAAACCTCACCCGCCTTAAGCATGAAAAAGGAAAAAACGGCTTAGTTAAGCTCGAAACGTTTCGAAATGAAAGAAAAAAAGAGAGAGCATGGTTGGGTTTGGTCTCGAATTTTTTTGAGATAGAGCGCGACGATATATCAATCTAAGTATTATCTTTTCTTATTATGAGAAATTTGTTACAAATTATGGAAGTAATGTATAATTATATTTATATGACTACCTTTAAGTATGCATGGTTTTTTCAATCAATTAACTAATTAATTAGATATTTAACTTATTAGAAAGTCCAATTTATGAGTTTAAGTCAATAAATGGAGGGAGGCCTATGTATATAAAATAACATATAAGTCTCGTTGTCAGTGAACGTGGGATATTTCAACAGAGTTGAACATTTGACTTGGTTTTTATCGGATTGGTCCCGAGCTTGACCGAGCCCACCAATTTGGTCCCAAACGATTCCTTGATTTGATTTTGATTGTCCGCAAATAGCATCGATTCACGTCGATCTTCGATTGAGTGTCCTCATTCCCGCAGTCTTGAGAAGCAATATTCTCCTGTGCTTTGTCTAAACCAGCGGGGACTAGACTCCAAAAACATTTCAAAAAATCTTTCAAGGCACGATGCTCTTCCATCCGTCCATCCAAGTTATGCATCGTACTTTTCACGCCGTGAGCGGTTTGGGTGAACGGGGATGTCGAGTTCTTTGCACAAAAATGCCCCTGAATCGAATAATCTTTCCACCAACTACGGCCATTATCACCCCCAAGATTTCACCTCACCTATAAGCATGTTTGAGGTTGCTGTGTCCATTCAATTCAAACCAGAAGGGCTCGACATTTCACACTTGTCACAGTACAAACGTACTAAATTTCATGCTGCACGGAGAAAGAGTTGGGTCACTAATTGTGAATGGCCTGATTCTTCCATGTGGGGATAAATTCACTTAGCCTTTTCTCCCCAATGACTTGAATGCGACGATATTGTTATATTGCCTTCCTTTTTCATGTCTATTTTCTTTAAACGAATGAGCTCCGCAGCCTCGCATATGTAGATGCATGAAAAGTTTAGACAATAGGGGTGGTTTTTCATAGACCTTTGAGACCACATCTTATCGTTCGCACTCTTCTTTTGAGGGCTTGACTCACGTGAATCTGAATTTAACTCGTCACATAATATCCTTGCGCGGGCCAGAGTTTGGTTTTTCTGTAGGGAGTGTTTACCGTAATGTATCCTTCTCTTACGCCCAAACTAACCCCATCAAATATAGGTGAAAACCATTGAATGAGGGGTCCTAGAGGATCTGACACCTTCGAAGCCAAAATTAGGAAGTACAGCGTGGATCCGATCCCGCAGAACTCGGGACCGGTCATGTGAGCTTTGATTGAACGCAGAATTTCGCTGCTGCAGCTCAACTACTCTGTTCGCAGTCCCTTCAACCGCAGTAGTTAATGTGATGGAGCTGCTGTAGTTTAGAACACATCAGTAGATTCAAATGGCTCGATTGTTCAGCCATAGCACCAGCTAAATTGAATCTTATGGGGCCACCTCTTGGGGACCCAAGAACGAACAAGGTAATGAACAGTAAGCTAGACATACATACAGGGAAACCTTCTCATTAGATATTTTTTCTGCTGTTTATTATGGCAGCTGCTTTTCTGTAGTCACTTTTGGTGAAAACTTAATTAGCCATGCTCGTTATGTGAGTGTAGTGGTGGGTGATCACTAAATTGCACTAACCAGCTCATGAGCTTTCGAGGATGCAAGGTTGGGAACGAGTAGCTGGAGTTCATAACTTGTGGGTCATCTTTATAATAGGTAAGGATGACGCTAAAGGAGAAATTTCTATGCGGGCTTTGCTAGCGTAACAGCTTTTGGAATACTTTTAGAATAAAAGCATGTTATGAGCCACGAATTATTGAAGTAGCAGACCTCATAATAATTTATTTATTAGTGACCCAAAAGATACTGTTATTCTCACAATAGATTTAACACAGTCACATAAGCAACCAAGGACTCGGCGAAAAATAATTTAGGATTGGGCAGCTCAACCGCAGATCTGGCTCATATGAGGGCGGTGAGATTGGTGGTGATATCTGTTTTTTGAAACTAAGGAGTGGAAGAGTCTCGAACAACAACGATGGACTTGGCGAAGAATGCAACTGGCTGACCACCGTGGAGAAACGTGGCCTATGTGGCTAGCATTGTTACTAGACTCAATGGCGCTTCCTTAGGATAAGGCCCGGTCGGTGTTGGTGTTGGCGGTTATAATTTGAGGATCTGGCTTGTTTGAAAGTGATAAGTCTGGTGGCGATATCTATTTATCGAAACGAGCTCAAAGTCCCCGCCACCCCTCAGATCTCAATCTAGCAACGACGCTTGGAATCGCACTGCTGCCATTGCCCTTCAGTCACGCCTACTACGCTCTTGCAACATGCCCCGTTCTGGCAATAGGGCTTTTGTAATACGCGAAGCAGTGATGAGCGATAGCTCTTCAATCGCTCTTGCGATAGCGAAGGCATGGTTCATCCTCTAAGTCTAAGAGAGAGTAGATGCGAAGGTTCAGATTGAAAATCTTCACAAGACTGTCCATGAATCTCGAGATTCGAGCGTGGGGCTTGAAGACCCAACTGCATTTATCGAACCTGTTTATCGAAATGAGCAGCGAAAACAAGCTCCAGTGCGCACTTGGGTGGGCACTGTGGAAAGAGAGATGTGAACTTTATGTACATTTTGATAGGTTAATAATGAAAGTACATGAATCTATTTATAGGCTCTACATGATGACTATTTAGAGTAACAGGATATTACAATATCAATTACAATCAATTAGAATCAATCAAGAAGATAATACGCAATCTTAAGATATATGCATAATCATAATCATGGGAAATTTATCTCTAAAAATAATAATAGTTCATCCATGCCTCGTGCTCGGTTTGAATTATAATTACTAAATCCATATGTCAGACTAAGACTTGAGATTAATGAGCTTATCGCAAAAACTATAACGCATGTGTAGGGATGGGCATGGGAAGGGTAGCTTGAGCTGCCCAATCCTAGAAGATAAATGGGCAAACTTGGGCAAAGGTCTTACGTGAGAGAGTTCGGCTTGCCCATCTCGGGTCCGGTCCTGATTGAGCCTGAAAATTCCTCTGTAAATTTTACGATATGGGCGGGATGAGGCAACACCTCAGGCCTGATCCGAGCCCGATGATCACCTCCATCGAGTGTTGTAGTCCCATCCTTGCCATGAGGAGGTACAAGTGTTAGTACAACCGGAATATTTCACTGAACTAGTCGCACCCTTTCTTGCGCATTAGTCGGGTCGCATAAGTGCAACAGATCGGAAGTGGCATAGCCACGTTAGACAAGCAACCGTGAAACTTAACCGAATAAGTAGCAAGAGTCGTAGGCACGTCGATAACATACAAAAGAGGGCTTCTTGGGGTTTGCACTCATACAATACATTCTGATATCATATTTGACAAAATCGTATTCATAAAAGCTTAAACTTTTAAGGAAATGTGTCGAATAAATGTGTCGGTGTTGTACCGAATAAAACGGAGTACAACAAAAGATATGTGGTGGTGATCTTTCAGCGTTATTGACCCACACGACGAGGATGTCGCGGAAGCGCATGCCAACGTTGTTCTGCTGCGGCCAGGGAAGAGAACGCCCGCAAAACATCTCTTCAACGTTATAAATGTTCCCATTTTTGTATCCTTCGCTAAGGATGTTCGCTGTCTTTATTTTCGTAGTCACTTTTTTTGGCCATGAAGATGGATAGAAGAAGTTCACGATATCAAGCAAAGCACAATTGTTCTTTGTCTCTATTGAATTCTACCCTTCAAATACACCTAATCTCTAGTTAATTGTATGATTTCTTTCTATTTCAATGGATGCATGATAGCTCCTGTATACTTTAAATCAATTATTTAAGGTAAAAAAAGATGTTATAAGATCAATCATAATTGGGACAGTACCTAAAGTTGAAGGGCTTTTAAGGAACAAAAAAAAAATTTTCGGTAGAATTAAGATCGGATCTAAAGTTGGAGGTTTTTTATAGGATAAAAAAGTAAAATTGGGACAGAAGATGTTAAAGTTGGTAGGGTTTTTGGGGTGTCATTACTTGAAAGTAATTATTTAAGGTAAGAAAAGATATTACAAGATCAATTACAATCGAGCAAGAGCATGAATACACATAAAAAAAAGCCCATTCGGGTAATCAGAAAGAATCCAAGCATTGAAGCTTTTTTAATTTGAGGAGGAAAAAAATTGAAATTGCATAAGCTCCTTTATGCGGTGTGTTGAGGCAAGTGTCAGTTTTTACTACAGTTTCCAATCCCAGTCAGGTCAAAACAAATCATAAGAAACCACGAAGTCTCGAACACCTCATCTCTCTCTCTTCCCTTGTCATCTCTCTCTCTCTCTCTCCCTCTCGCCTTCTTTAATAAAAAGTACAGATATAACTGAAAAGGAATTCGCATTCTTTAATAAAAATCGCTCTCACGCTTCCCTCCAGAGGCAACACACCCGCTGAATCCCATCCTGCTAACCAGGGTCTTTTTTAGTTGTTGAGAATCCCAACGAAAGCAAAGCCTCTACCAGGCGAGGTTGGCACGATTTTTAATAATAATAAGAATATCGGCCCAATTCTCTAAAAAACTCTCAACTTTAGCCTTTGTCCTAATTATATCCCAAACTTTTTTTTATCTCATAAAAAATCTCAAACTTTCGCTTTTGTCCCAAATCTACTCCATTAACTTTTCGTCCAATTTTTTAATATTACTTTTTATTTTTTCGAATTTTTTTTATTTTTTCTTTTCTTTTCTTTTTCCTTTCCTTTCCTTTTTTTTTGTTTCACCTTCAACCTCTGGCCGGTCGCCGGTCCGGCGACCGGCCAGAGGCAGGGGCCGGCGAGGCTCGGCCTCGCCGGCATTGGGCGAGGCCAACCTCGCCAATAGCCGGTGGGGCCGAGCCCTGCCAGCCACGGCGAGGCTCGGCCCTGCCGGCAACTGGCGAGGCTGAACCTCGCCGTTGCTGGGCGAGGCAGACCTCGCCAGTTGCCGGCGGGGCCGAGCCTCGCCAGATCTGGCGAGGGCTCGGCCACGCCGGCCGTTGGCGAGGCTCGGCCTCGTTGGCATTGGGCGAGGCCGATCTCGCCAATAGCCGGCGGGGCCGAGCCTCGCCGTGGCTAGCGAGTTTCTTCTAGCGGTTCGCCTGAATTTGGCGAGGTGCAATCGAGATTCGCCATGGCTAGCTCCGGCGATGGAGAGAACGGCGAGAACCGCCGGACCGCAACGAGCCCTGCGATCCGTCGTCGATAGACGCGTCCTCGGTGGAGTGCGGGCCGAGCTCGAGGGGGACAGCCGAGGAGATTGGGATGGCGGAGAGACTGACAGACGTCTTCGTCGGGGGAGGCGACGGAGATCTGTTGATGCAGCGGAGCGATCGGGAGGATAGGGTTCAGGCGAACCGCTGGAAGAAACTTGAATTCAGGCGAACCGCTGGAAGAAACTCGCCAGCCACGGCGAGGCTCGGCCCCGCCGGCTATTAACGAGGTCGGCCTCGCCCAACGCCAGCGAGGCCGAGCCTCGCCAGCGGCCGGCGTGGCCGAGCCTCGCCAGATCTGGCGAGGCTCGGCCCCGCCGGCAACTGGCGAGGTCTGCCTCGCCCAGCAACGGCGAGGTTCAGCCTCGCCAGTTGCCGGCAGGGCCGAGCCTCGCCGTGGCTGGCGGGGCTCGGCCCCGCCGGCTATTGGTGAGGTCGGCCTCGCCCAGCAACGGCGAGGCCGAGCCTCGCCGGCCAGAGGTTGAAGGTGAAACAAAAAAAAAAAGGAAAGGAAAGGAAAAAGAAAAGAAAAGAAAAAATAAAAAAATTCGAAAAAATAAAAATGACATTAAAAAATTGGATGAAAAGTTAATGGGGTAGATTTGGGACAAAAGTGAAAATTTGGGGTTTTTTATGAGTGAAAAAAAAGTTTGGAATATAATTGGGATAAAGGTTAAAGTTGAGGATTTTTTAGGGAATTGGGCGGAAGAATATCATTATCAACATTTATTGTTCGGACATAAAGGGTACATAAAGCACTTACTCGAGTTTTGAGGCCATTGGAGTTCAGGATCTACAGAAGGAAAGCGGGTCGCATCAAGGGGTCTATTCTATTGTTGAAATCTCTCCTGCAAAAACTGGTCCTCGTAAACTAAGAATCACAATTCGGGAAAATGACAACCTAAAGGAAAAATGCCAAAAAAGGATTTTGTGTCAAAGTTAAAAATGTTTATATACAAAATCCAGTTTCTAGGTTAACTGTATCATGGGTTTATCCAATGCTCGGGTTTATCTAACCGGGCCGAGTTAAGATATGCGTCCCTCCCAATTAATTTAATATGTGTGCATTAGCGAATCACTTATTGATGTATTATTCTTTTATGTTAGAACCATGGGAGCATAGACATCACGTGCCCTATCAGTCGCAATTGATATACACAACTTTACTCGCTTCACTAAATAAAAGAAATAAAAGAAGAAGAGAGGAATGCATTAATCACTCGAATCAACTGTTTGAATCACCTTCTTCTATGACGATCATTCTAATGTGTTGAGGAGTAAGTATTTCGTCAATCGACATTATATTTTTCTTATCTCGTACGCTGCATCCATGAATATAAGCGATGGGTTTTTTTAGTAAATAAATGGGCCGCCCATGTTGGACCAAACCCAGCCCATAAACCTTAAAAGAGCCCATGAAAAAAATAACCGCAAATGGCAGTTATTTTGTGGGAACAAAAGTGAGATGAGAAAAACTCACGCATGTTCTGAAGAGTGTATGAAGTAAAAACTCTCACTCACTTGAAACAAAAAACGAAGAATGATCGCTATCTCTCTCTGCAATAGGGGCATTTAATCTGTGGCAAAGAGGTATGCTCGTTTACGTAATATGCTTCGTTCGATCGGTGATTCAGGTATAGAATGAGCACGTTTTTCGCGTTTTTGCATTATGTTTAGGAATCTGTTTCCTTCATTGGTATCAGAGCATGTGTTCTTGTTTCCTGATCGATTAATATGTTTTTAACACGGATTGATGGCCGGAATTCGTGAAACGGTGCCGACGAACGCTCGGGTACGAAAAATCGACACCCGGCCGTACTGTTTGTGATCGTTTCTCGATTTCTGTGCGTCAAAATTTAGTTTTGAAAGTGTGGGGTTGTAGTGCTCGTCGAGACGAGCAAAACGATGGGTGGAACGCCGCCGAGGGAGGCGGGACGCGCCCCCACGCGCCGCCGCAAGTGGAGGCTTCGCCGGCACGTGCGTCGCACCTGCGCAGCGGTTGCCGCGCACACGTGCGATGCACGCGCCATGTGTGCGCGTGTGGCGTGGCTGACTTCAGCCATGCCGGTTATTTTTTTTAGGCCAAAAGGCCCAGCCCGGCAGGCCGACCCGACCCGGATGTTCGAACCCGTTCTCCGACCCGTTGACCATTTGACCCGACCCGTTGACTGGTCATCCGTTGACCGGCGTTGACTGTTGACCTGCGTTGGGGGCGCCCCCCCCCCCAAAAAAAGGGTTCTGTCCACGTGATTAGTTGCGTGGAAGCTCCAATTGGAATGTTTTCGGTAGCGATATGTGCATATTGGAATGTCTATTGTGATGTTCAATGGATTATGTGTTAATCCTTTATTGTTCTGCATTTGTTGCAGGAACAAAGACGCACCATTGACACACATCGATAGTCGTGAGGATGGATGAACAAATGAATACTCTTGTGGAGTTGAAAGCTGATTTAGCTGCCTATCAGTGGGATGGATGTCACATGGAAATGCACATTATGAAGGTTAACAAGAAAATACGGGATATCATCTCGAAGGGATACCATATGTTGGATTCAGAAAAGATTGATGCCCTAAAAACCACTCTTCCGTATGAGTGGAAAATCCTGATTGATGATTTGTGAAAGGGTCTGGAGATAATATTTTATGAGGATGGTGGATGGGATGACGGGAGTGATCCATGGATTCCAGAATACAAAAAGTTTGCTGTGGATTTTCTTAAGGAATTCATAAGGATTGGGGCGAAGAAGACGTCAACCCTTGGGATGAACTCATCCTGGCGCAGAATGAACGTGCCATGGGGAAAACCCAAGGGATTTCCGATGGTCTTTTCATGGCTGCCTGATACGACCATCGATCTGTCAAAGGGTTTTGACAATGAGGATTTTATTAAGTCTTTTCCCAGTTCTTAGGAAAGTTAGGAATCGTTGACTTTATTTTATTTTAGGTTGGTTTTAGATATCCTAGGTGGATATTTCTTTTCATGTTGGTATTCATGTTTCTTTCCTATGATGGATTTGTTTCTCATGTAATGTTGATGGATATTTTCTGTTATGAATAGTTTATGGTGCTATTATATTATAATATCTGTCTTATTAATATCATTGGAGGTGGTAATCCACCCATTTGCGCCGGCAGCTGCATCCTCGCCATCAGATTCAGCAGGCTCTTCGCTGCGCTTGTCCGGGAGGTCTTCGTCTTCTTCATTGCGCCCCTGCTCTTCGAACAAAAGCAATGAAGTAAGTCACGTCTCCTTAACGGTAATTAAAATCTTGCTAAATACATTGATAAAACCTATCAGTAATTGACTCCCATATAAGATAGTTCACTCCTCCGCATCTTTCTTAACATCGTCCAAAGTGAAAGCCCGGCGGTAGAAATAGGCCTACTTGCTCGTCTATTAGCGTCGAAAGCCTCTAATTCCATTTCTTTCCTTGATCTGATTACTGACCCTCTTCTTTCGTTTTTCTTGTTATTGCCACCGGTGGCACGTGATTTCAGACCACAGAAGAAAATTAGGAGGTATGCTCCTTGATCGAGACGATCGAATCGTAATTCTATTGATTTTTCTGTGTGATTATGCAAAAACTTATTTGTCAATTTTAGCTTTGAATTAGTCCACGAAAGAAGAAAAAAAAAAGAAAATTCAAGCTTCGAAGGGTTTGAAAAAAAAATCCTCGGGCAACATCCACTTCTTTTTCTTGTGCATGGTTAAATTTGGGTAATTCGAGGCTTTGTAACGTGAGGGAAGAAAAAAAAGAAAAGAAATTATTACACGTATGCTTAAAACAAGAGATAGTTTCAAACATTAGATGCTACCAGAATGGTCTTGGGGAAGGAGTCACTAGCAATCCATGGATTTTTTTTACAAATTTACCCCCCATGTCTTCAAAATATTACATAACACCCATTTTTCTTTTTCTTTTTTTCAAAGAATTTAGGACCCTACTCCCTCCTTCCATCAGGCTCAGTTTTCTCTCTCTTCCAGCTGCCGGTGGTTTTCGAGCTCGCCGGTGGGAGACCGAAGCTCGATTCGCGGTGTTTCCCCGCAAGGCTGGAGGTTCCTCTCTCTCTCTCTCAGGGTTCATATGGGATGTTCCCTTCCGCCCAACTTCGGCGAATTGCTCTCAACCCGACAGAAAACGCCGGCTCTGTATTTGTCTCCCTAGCTTTGAGGTTTCAACTTCTCGTTGAAATTTTCCCAGCGGTGAAGCAAATCTTGTGGCATTTCCCTGTAGCTTTGCTGTAGATATTTGCTCTTGTTATTATTTGATCCGCTGATTTCTCTTAGTTCCGTATGGCCAGAAGGGAACCACTTGGTTTTTCTCGCCGAAACTCTTGGTTTGTGATTATGCGGTTATTTCGATAGCCACTACTTGAAGAGTAATTTAAACAACATTCAATGACTTTACTATTGTTTAGTTAAAACTTGGTGAACCTTATGCCATTTTCCCAAGTTTCAACAGCTAGAGCATATAATGCTTTAGTAGAACCGAAAATGACTAGAAATGAAGTAATTTCACTTTCTTCTTATTTGAACCAAATTCCACAAATTGGGGAAAGGTTAAGTCCAAAATGATTTTTGTAAAATTGATGATGCCAACGTGAAATTAAGGTAAAAAGGAACTAATTTGGGGGTTTTAGATTTTAAAAAAAATTTTGGGACAAAGTGTTGACCAAGAGTCCACATTTTAGTGAAACTCAAATTGTGCTTGGTTCTCAGTAACACCATTATGATTTACAGAAATAGTATATTGTGCTTGGTTCTCAGTAACACCATTTGTCGTCCATCGATTCCGTGAAACTCAAATTGCATGTGAAACGGAGCATTCAATATACTAATTCTGGAATGAACAATGGGTCGCAAGGGAGAGAAGGTGAATGTGAATCGGAGCATTCAAGAGAGTTTGGATTTGGATTTTCTGCTTCGTTTGAGTTCTCTACTGTTTATGGGATGTTCTGTTTCCTTCTTAAGAGAAGATGTAGGTGGTCAAGCAAAAACCTAAAACACGAATCCGACCCGAACCCGACCCGAACACGACCCGACCTGATCGCGCAACTATATCATGTTCGGGTCTTGTTTCGAGTCGGGTCAAGTAAACATGTGCATTGTTTCGGGTCGGGTCGGGTCTGGTCGGGTCAGGTCGTGTCTAGTATCATGAAAATCCGATCCGACCCGACCCATTGACACCCCTATCCCGGGCAATATCGAGGTTGGCCACAATAATATCGACACCGTCCAATTAAATTCGTCACGAAACTCCGAAAATTCGACACTAAAGTTTGGGTTCTAAATAACGGCCAAATTCGATCGAATGCGATTCTAGCGAAATCTCAATTTTAAAAACAAGGGAAAATTCCAATTAAGGACCCCAAGTGGGGTCAAATTCTCAAAAAAGGGCCCAAAGTGAATATTGTGTCAAATAAGGGCCTGAAGTGCTCAATCAGTCTCAAATAAGGACCCGAAGTGCCCAAAACGTCTCAAAAAAGGACCTGGGTCCCTCGCCGGCCGGAATACCCGCCGGCCGGCGAGAAAGTTACTGTTCCGGCACCGGAACAGTGCCGGAACAGTAACTTTTTTACTTTTTTTAATTTTTTTTTGTTTTTCCTTTTCTGTTTTTTATTTTCGTTTTCCTTTTTTTTTTTTTCCTTCCTCCGCCGGCCATAGCCGGGGCCGGCGGAGGTCGCCGGCGTCCGGCGAGGGCCGCCCTCGCCTGGGCGGGGCGATGCCGGCCTCGCCGGCGCCGGGCGAGGTCGGCCTCGCCGGCCGCTGGCGAGGGCGAGCCTCGCCAGTTGCAGGCGAGGCTCGACCTCGCCTGCAACTGGCGAGGCCGGCCTCGCCCGACGCCGGCGAGGGCGAGCCTCGCCCGATCTGGCGAAGGCTCGACCTCGCCGGCGTCGGGCGAGGCCGGCCTCGCCAGTTGCAGGCGAGGTCGAGCCTCGCCAGATCTGGCGAGGCTCGCCCTCGCCAGCGGCCGGCGAGGCCTCGCCTCGCCAGATCTGGCGAGGCTCGACCTCGCCTGCAACTGGCGAGGCCGGCCTCGCCCGACGCCGGCGAGGTCGAGCCTTCGCCAGATCGGGCGAGGCCGGCCTCGCCCTCGCCAGCGGCCGGCGAGGCCGAGCCTCGCCTGCAACTGGCGAGGCCGACCTCGCCCGGTGCCGGCGAGGCCGGCCTCGCCCAGCCCAGGCGAGGGCGGCCCTCGCCCGACGCCGGCGAGGGCGGCCCTCGCCGGACGCCGGCGACCTCCGCCGGCCCCGGCTATGGCCGGCGGAGGATGGAAAAAAAAAAGGAAAACGAAAATAAAAAAAAAGAAAAGGAAAAACAAAAAAAAATTAAAAAAAGTAAAAAAGTTACTGTTCCGGCACTGTTCCGGTGCCGGAACAGTAACTTTCTCGCCGGCCGGCGGGTATTCCGGCCGGCGAGGGACCCAGGTCCTTTTTTGAGACGTTTTGGGCACTTCGGGTCCTTATTTGAGACTGATTGAGCACTTCAGGCCCTTATTTGACACAATGTTCACTTTAGACCCTTTTTTGAGAATTTGACCCCACTTGGGGTCCTTAATTGAAATTTTCCCTAAAAACAATAATCGGGAGTGATCAGTTCCCGGGCGAGATTTTACTATAAGAACGAATTACACGTTTTATAATTCTCAAAAATGGGTCGAAATTTGGAATGTCACAACTTTGCCTTCTCTTCTCGGAAAAGTACTTTTTTCTTTTGCATGACTAATGCAATTGTCGTATCAAATTTCAGTAATTAATTTGTAATATGGTGCTTGTATAATGGTCAAAAGACCCCATTATCAGAGTCACAAATATGAAGCCATGCAGAGATAGCACACTTAACCATTCAAGGTCACTAAAAGCGCCCATTATACCACTCCTGTAAAATCTTCCATTAACCAATACTTTCTTTTTTTTCTATTCTTAAGCGGATCAAGAGCATCAAATGACTATGGATTTGACGCTAACATCCATATTACTGAGATTCTTGCTGGCAACTGTTACCGCACAGCATAGCCATAAATGTTACCACAGAACACAAATAATAAATCCTCAAGTCATGCCACTGATTACAACAGCACCGGGTCCAGAAACAAGTTCATCTCTCACATACGGCAACTAATAGCAAACACTTAAACATTCTGGCCTTTGCAACAATTATTTGGTACGACTCATGTGCAAGGACCTGCTTTATCCCTAGAATGTACAGTGAAAACTAAGATCTTACCTTTGACAGCTTCACCCTTTTTCATGCAGATGGCAGCATTGTGAGAGCCTGCTAATTTCAGCACAGTGAATTGCCAATTACTGCTGAAACTATTGAGGTCGTCAAGAGATTCCACAATTATCTCACCCTGAGCATATTGTAAAGTGAAATGCAGACTCTAGAATTCCATAAATTCACAAAAGACAGGCTTCGCATGATGAACCACAGAGAAGAAAATGAACAGAGTAGGACAAAATCAAATCAGTAAGTTGTGGTATAGAGGAATTTATTCATATCTTAGGAACCAGATCAACAACACACTAGGACCATCCAAGTAAAGAAGGAAAGGCATATATTTTCCAACAGTTTTACATTATAGTACACTCGTTCGAGTAAATTAGAAGATTATAATTGCAATTGAACAAATAGAAGATGAGTCTCAAGGCATGAAATGTAGTGCACGGCAAGCCCATAAAAAATATTTGCTATAATCGAGACCTAAATTTTAGGTCTCAAGATAAACATGACAAAAACAGGCAATTTCAGCAGCTATACTGTAAGAAAATGCAGAAAAGGATTCCAGATCTGGACTGGCTGCAGAATTTGTAGATTTGGCCACAGATGCAAATCATTGCTTGCTAAGATTTGTCCGTGAAGCATAAAGGAGAAAGCCGAAGCAGGTTGCAGGTCTGTTGAACAATTATGTCTGTACCTCATTATGTGATTCACCGGAAGGACAAGAGCCTTCTTCTCGGCTTTCCTGAACTGTATGGAAAATCTTTTAAAGGGTAGTGCGGAGAAGCCTCTTCCCAACGCCTTCACATAAGATTCCTGAAGAGAATTTCATATAAATGGAAGATTATAGAGAAAAGGCTACTTAAGCCTTGTGAAACTAATGTTTCATTCATAAATGCGTTTTGCTTATGTCTTCAGCAACAAGATAATCTGATAGGCAGAACTTGAAACAATTTCATTTTTTTTTTCTCTTTTGAGACTCACATTCACAGCAGTTTTCATGCAGTTTCTCCAAAATTCCGCACCATACCATGAGATTAAGGAGAAACATCACACAGAGTATATATTCACAAAATATTGCCCATCCAGCAATCACTAATAATACATGGCGCAGAAAATTGCGTATCGCCCTCAGGACAGAAGAAAAAGAAAATGCACCAGAAATACCACTATTTTCTCTGATTGAATACTGAATGTGATAAAATGAGAAAAACCAAAAGCAGGTGATCATTCCAAAATATCTTAAGAACAGTAAGATTTCCAAATAATAGAGAGAATCCATGCACCTTGAGAGTCCACAAATTTACAATTTTACAAAATGCTGACGCTGAACTCCAGGGTCAGAAATTGAACTCAAAATTTCCACTTCATGTGGAGTGAAGTGCCTCGTAGCAAAGGCTATGATATCGTTCTTTAATTTCCTTTGCTTCTCTTCAAGATCAACACCTATCTACAAATAAGGAGAGCAAACTAGAGGGAATCAGTGTGATTAGTGGACTATCAAGGAAGCTTAACATGACGCTTGAAGAAATAATTACTTTGCGAGTATACAGGAGTACAAACCGGTGAAACAACAGTCACTCCACAAAGTATAAGAGAAAAAGTGTGTGATAAATTAAATTGGAGCCATGATGCACACTGGCATTGATCATTGTCCCACTCCAACTACCACAAGGTATAAACATCAAACAAGTGACTGATAACAGAGGTCAAAATCTCCAGCCATTGTAAGTATGAACATACTTTGGGTTTTCCATGGATGTTCTTCTTAAACTTCAAGGATCTCGGATTAATTTGGCCATTAATCTGATCTATTATAAAGAATTACTGCATAAATGCAATAACTCAGCCTATTACTAAATCAAGAAAATCAGAATCTACCACTGTGAATATCACATTAAAAGAAACTCTAGCCAGAGCAGCACATGAATAAACAATTCTCACAAACATTGAACAAGTAAGAAGAAGGTTCTTTCTCCTATTGAAACAAAAGTGAATGAGGAACTTCCTCATTTAACATTGGCTTTTTTTTGGAAACTTGCCAAAAATACGCCTGTATACAAAATACTAAGTATCAGCAAATATATCAGCAGCCAATCCTAGACTACAGCTATGCAGATCACAGTACACAAACTTATACATCTACTAGATTGCTACTGCAAAATGTTGATCAGATTAACTAAAAGTGGTATCCTGGAGTCTCCAAAGTAATTAAATGACGCCTATGAAAGACGCTAAAAGGTCCTAAATGCTCAATTATAAGGTCATTAGGCATACCATGACTATAGTCCAACAGGAAAAAAGTATGCCACAAACTGCATTCTCATTACTGCAGCATATACCGACCATGTCCTGGGGTCTAACAAAGTAATCCACAATGCAAAGCGAAGGCACTAAAGAGTTTTCAACTCTATCGAGCTTAGAAGCGAAAGGTAATGAAAAGGAAGAGCATCTCACATATGTCAGGGAAGTTGTACCGGGACCAGAGTCGACAATGCAGTGGTGAAGTTCCTTTAGAAGCAAACGACATTCGTGGGGGAAATCACCATGCTCCTGAACAAAATCATCCAGCACAAGAGCTCCCGGGGTGCTTTGTAAATCAGATGCTCCCACGGGCAAACTCTCCATTCGAAACAACTACAAACAACAGTGACGATGACAACGACCACAAGCAATGAGCCACCACGACAAGATAGCAGAGTCAACACATAAATCTCAAAAAGGCATGAATAACACATCGTAATTCAACGAATACAGAGCAGTGCAACATGGAAACGCTAGAAAGCACCGCTCGTCACGATTTGACAAGGACACAGAGAGGGTAATGACACTCACCTTGGTTTTGACGGCCAACTGTCGAGCTAGAAAAAGATGAGAGGCAGAGCTGGGTTGCTGCGGGGAGAGAGAGAGAGAGAGTATGTTCCAGCGGTAGGAACATTATGGGTTTCTCACGTGAGAGATTTTTTTAATAAGCAAGTCTGAATTCCAAGAGGCACAAAAATCCACCACGACACCATGTCAATAACTAGGTTTGCCATTATGTATTGTCGTATCTAATTTAGGATACTACTCGTTTAACACGTTCAATATATAAACTTTTATGTATCAACTACAATGTTGGGGTAGAAACCTAAAAAATGCAATTGTATGCTTGTTAGGAGGAAAAGGAAGTTTATGAGTTACAGAATGCATTATAGGAGAATCCATGAACTTATCTTTCTACGTCAGTTGCTCCTTGTCTTTTTTAAATCTTGAACTGTCTTTTCTCCTTGAAAGTGAATCAGAAGAAAGGAAAACTGATTTTATCAGCTCACACATGCAAATGATGAATTTGTGAATGCAACAGGTACAACACTAGCTCCTAAAGTAGAATATTATGTAAGAACGATAGAGTTCAGACCCATTCCTTGCTGCAAAGTTATAGATAAATGCATCACTAAGATTCTTGTTTCGAGATTAGAGCAGATTTTTCCCTATCTTGTTAGCTCGAATCAAAATGCAATCATCGAGGGGAGGAAATTTGAGGATAAGCTGGTGATTGCACATGACTTGCAAGTAATTATCATAGTTGTCTCCAATATCTCATATAAATGCAGATATAAGGAAGGGGTTTCGTTCAGTTAAATGGGAATTCATTCTAAATATTCTTGAGCCTGTTGATGTTCCAATTCAATTCACTAACTGGTTCAAATGTCGCATTACTGCTCCCCTTTTTTCAATTTCTATTAATGGAGGATTTAAAGGGGTTCTTTCAAGGGAAGGAAGGAATTCGATAAGGCGGCCCACTTTCTCCACACTTGTCTGGTTAGGTTATTGAGGAATTTATTAAGCTTCTCAAAATGTGAGCATCTCAAGGGAAGACGAATTTTCATCCTCATTGTTAGAGAATAAACCTTACCAACTTATGCTTCACAGATGACATCATGATCCTTGGAAAAGGAGATATTCCGTCCAAAAACGAGAGAACTGCATATTTACTTGATTCTATGGTATCTCCTAACTCAAGCTAAGTTGGAAGTATACTGAAGTTTATAGTGCCACGTTGTCCTATATTTAAATGAGTAATCTTATTGAGCTCACGGGTTTCAAATGGGCGAACTTATCAATGAGATACATGAAAAAAAGCCTTCATTCTCAGGAAAATGCAGAAAGAAATGTTGTCAGTGCTTGAGAAGATTTTAATCCGTATTAGAAGCCAAACAGTTGCATTTGCAGGGAGATTACAGCTTATAAAATTTGTTTCATAACCACCTGCAAAATTATCAGCAGAGTACGTTTGCTTGCCCAAAGAAAGTTGTTAAAAAGCAGCATATTTGTTACCTAGAAGAGAGAATGGTTTGGGGGAATAGACAATTGGACCATTTGAATGAAACTTTGCATATTTCGCTACACATGGCATATTTCCATTGATCAAGATACACAACAACTCGTAAGATTTTCCCAAAATGACCATCTTTACCTAGTTCACGACAAGCAAAACCTGATAAAAACTTCTCTTCTAGAAAAGTACCAAGAGACAAATCTCTTACATTATGTGCAACCTGTGCAGCAGTAACTACACCAATAAGCTGACTTTTCGAAGACATATTAATTCCTCAAACTTAAAAGACAGGGTTCCAAAACCGTTCGCGCATCTTCTTTCCCAATCCCAAAGGCAAAAGTAACCTTCCTATAAATCAAAGCAACCATGAACTTACACAAAGTGAATACATTGACATAAAAAAGAAGCAATCGAATAGCCAACGGTACCAGCTAATGAATTCCTAGGAGGTTCACAAGATGTAGACAGTAATTCAAAATGCACATCACATACCTCTCGGTGAGATTGATAATTTGTTGTCAACGAGGAAGCTTTCAATGCATCAAATATGCGTAGTTTCTCTGTGTTATCTACAGCAGAGTCCATTTCTGCATTCATATCTTGCAAATCCACAATTTGCGGTTTCATTTTCGTGAGCTTCTACCAACGAGAAAACTTTAATTTCAATTGTGAGAACTCAGACAAAAAAGAAAATCTAATGGTAGAAACATGAGATAATATAACATGCAATACTAAAAGAAAAAAATTGGAAGGAAATTGAACAACTAAGCTCACATTGTCCATTGGAAGATTCGCCATCCTTAATTGCGGACCTGTCTCTTGGGGCTCATCCATTTGTGCCCCCAAAACCTCTTTGATGACATTAACTTCCGACTCAATTGCAGTAGGCTCAAGCTCCCAGATTATCTAATGCACACGGAAATGATCACAACAGGCAATTCCATAGCACTAGTTTAAACGACAGTAATGGTCGAAATAAGATGTAATCAATACGATAAACACTATTCACCTGACCATCTCTTAGTTTCTTAAATTCTTCAGTGATCCTTGATCTTGTAATGACCTTACAATTTTCCTATTGGCATGCATGGGGAAAAGTGAAGGGTTACTCCGAAAATTAGGCCGATTCATTTCAAAATGCTCATAAGACCAGATCTGCACAAATTAGCAGAAATTGAAGCGTCGATTGTGCAAAGCAGAAAAAATTGCACACAAATCATAAGACATATTAGAACTGAATAAAGAACAAATAATGATGATGTCACATTCTACTTAATGTTGAACTTGCAAACTAGAAAGCTTAAATAGAAAATTACCGGGAGCAATAGAAGACAACCTTCAACGTACGTCACAACTCTATCCTTTCTCAAAGTTATCAATGTAAATAGATCCTCGAGCAAAGCCAAACCCCAGCTATATTCATTTATAGTATCCACATTTCTAACCAAGGACATGTAACGGCTATCGATAAATTGACCTATGTTCGGAAAGAGAACAGTAGCAAATGCAAAGAGCAAAAAGACTCTTAAGAATTTCGATTCGCCGCCTTCGCAACCCAGGCGATCAAGGCTCTTCTCAAGCGAACTCAATTTGATTTTTCTGTTTTCGGTATTAGATATATAATGCCTTTCTAAATCCATAAAAATATTGTCTATCCGAAGTGTCACCGCCTTTCCAGTGACGCGGAGCCCCATAATCAACGCCACGTCCAAGGGTGTGACGGAATTTGTCCATCAAATCTGCTCTTATCAAGCACATGTCAATAATTAACTCACTCAAGTATAGTGAAGAAATATAAATCGTTTAACAGTGAAAGAAACTATGCAAGGGCAATGCAAAGAAAACAAATTCAATTGTCATTAAGGCTCCGTTCGTTTCCGGAAAAATATTTTTCCGGAAAATATTTTTCGCTTTTTCCGGTGTTCGGGGGGGGAAAATGTTTTCCGTGGGAAAACATTTTCCTTCCCCACCCCCAAATCCTTCATTGTTTTGAGGAAAATGATTTCCTCTTTTCACAAAGAGGAAATCATTTTCCCCCAAAGTGAATGCAAAATTACCCATGAGAGGGAAAATGTTTTCCGTGGGAGAGGAAGTTGATCGCCAGTCACTGCCGCCAGCCACCGATCGCCGCCGGCCACCGGTTGCCCCCGGTCACCGCCGGCCGCCGGTCGTCGCCGCCGGCCGCCGGTCGCCGCCGCCGCCGGTCGCCGCCCGCCACCGGATCGGCGGTCGCTGAACACCAGAAAATATTTTCCGAAACTTTTTCAAATTTTAGCCGAACACCAGAAAATTGTGTTCCAGGAAAACATTTTTCAGGAAAATGACTTCCGGGAAAATATTTTCCAAAAGGAGAATATTTTCCGCCAAACGAACGGAGCATAAAAATTTATATTTTTTTTATTATTGACTCAAGAATGTCCTGAGACTTTAGGCTTTAAAAAGCTAGGAAATCGTTTTTATGTCTTCTTATTTCATGTATCCAGTAGACTTTTTGCTTTTCATTTCTATAGATAAAAGTTACTAGCCTATCCTTACCGGTCCAGGGTATAGTATAGATAATTGTGAACTTGTTTTCACAAGGGCATTGAGAAAATAAATCGTTAAACTTTTATTGGTCAAAAATGATTCTTTATTGTTTACTCTAATAAAATTACGATTGGAAAAAAAAACACGAGAAAGAAAAGAAGAAAATTGTAGCATCTTTTCAAATTCTGGAGACGATTACTAGAAGCTCAAGGGTGTAGAATGTAATTTGACGGTTGGAATCACATTCCGGCCATGGCTTGAGTGGGTAGCAATTGATTGATATTTTATTTGTTTGGACTCCCAACTTTGGAACAAAAAATCGGAAGAGCTTTTCAGGCCATCCATCCTTTCACCCTCCAACGTTCACTTACAAATTTTTCTTGATTTAGCGGGTATTTCCAAGGATTCTTAGAGACGCATATTCAATCACTCAATTACCTCAGATCGACTTTAAAAAGTAAATTTCGCATGTTGTGTGTCATCATATTTTATGTAAATATTACGAAAAAAATTGGAAGAATTTCGATCCGTTATAATATGAGAATTTGTCCCTCAATAAACGAAAGAACTGTCCCTTGTTTTAGCATCTGACCAGCAACACTTTTGCTCGGTATATTTTAAGAGCCTTTCACCTTCTTAGGTCAATATGCAGAAAATTAACTTTTACAACATCCAAAAAAAAGGGTTAATTTCAAAAAAAAGCACCAACTTGATGTATAGGGACAATTCTAGCCTGAAATTTTTTTTATCCCGTAAAAAAGCACCAACTTTAGGTCTAGGGACAATTCTGGCCCGAACTTTTTTTGTACCGTAAAAAAGCACAAACTTCAGGTCAAAGGACAATTTTGGCCCGAACTTTTTTTTTGTCCCATAAAAAAACACCAACTTTAGGTCAAGAGACAATTATGGCCCCAATTGTTTTTTGTCTCGTAAAAAAACACTAACATTAACTTAAATTTCAAATCTGGCCCACATTGACTTACAACCATTGATTATCTAACTTGACTATTCCACATTAGTAATAAATCCACGTGGCTTACTAACTGGATTTAAAGCAATATTCATTGTCTTATTCTCTAAGCCACAATTTGAAGAATAACAGTAAAACTGTTCATCTTTTTCATTTCATTGACAAGTCAAAAATATCTCCAGATTAAATTTATCTGGCCAAACGTAATCTGAAGCTGACCACTACCTGTCGACAGACATCATGGACCAGATTCGCCAAGCTCACCACAATAATCTTCTTTCTTAGACAATGGTGAAAGTCAACAAGGGGTTAGATTTGGAATCATGATGAAAGTTGGTGATTTTTAATGAGACAAAAAAAAATCAGGGCTAGAATTGTCACTCAACCTAAAGTTGGTGCTTTTTTACAAAACAAGAAAAAGTTCAGGTCATAATTGTCCCTCGACCTAAAGTTTGTGCTTTTTTATGGGACAAAAAAAATTTGGGCCAAAATTATTCCCCGACCTAAAATTGGTGCTTTTTTATGAGATAAAAAAAAAGTTCAGACCAGAATTATCCCTTGACCTAAAGTTGATGTTTGTTTTTGGAATTAGGCCCAAAAAAAAATCTATTTTATGACTTTAAATGCTGGTATTTACATGTGTTCTCGCAGAGTTCTGGTGTCTGGCATTGAAAATTAACATTGGAAGTAAAACATAAAAAGAACATATTAAGTCTAGGTTAGAAGTAATGTGGGGGAAAGGAAATGAAATGCAAAGAATTATGAAGGACTAAGGTGCGCTCCCCATCCAAAATTTGAAACCACACTTCCCGAAACATTTAGAGAGACCATGCTTAAATGACCAGAACACGCACTTAAATCGGATATGAATCCCGAACGTGTTAATCCAAGTTTGAATTCATGCGGACTTTGACAAACCAAGAAGAAGTAGAACCAAATCTGCAGAAGTTACATGTAAGACACATCAGATGCAAGACACAAAGGCTACACTTTCAGAGTTCAACCTCCAACCTCCAACACAAAGACTACACAAAGACACATCAGATGTAAGACACAGTACCACACAAAGACTACAGTTTCAAAAGACCAACTTCAACATAAAAGAGTAACACTTCCCAGTCCAATAGAGCTATTGCTACTAAAAAGATCCACATAAAGCTAGTTAGGGTTACTGGCAGTATACCCTGCGCCACCAGTCCTCACCTGCAGTCAAGTATGCACTCAGATTAGCATTGTTATGATACACCTATAGAGAAACCCAGCAAATAATCAATAGCCAGACGTGATTTTCATCCCATTACTTTCTGCAACACATCTAGAATGAAAATTTCCCTTGAAGCTGGAGAAGAAGAGTGGGCACTTGGAAGGAGCGGACAATTTTTTAAGCCTACAGTTACTCTTGTTCCACCTACCACTCCAGTCAGACTGGTAAAGGCAGCCTTTTTGTATGTATTGTCAACACAATGCAGCTCATACTGCAATTTTAATGTTTCGAGAGAGAATTTTTCCCCGTTGATGAACAAAACGTAGAGACTTTTCCTAACGTAACTCTCCTTAGTTAAGCAGAATCATGAACATAAAGTCAAAATGTACACCAGTTTGTTCAACAAGAAACAAAAACATCAAAAGAAACCTATATTGGCTGCTATAACTTTGAGTAGTATATCAACACTATAATCATCTTGGCATTGTTAAATATGTTACATCAGGGGCCCTTGAAGCATTGTCAGTGTAAAAGTAAAATGTTATATGAAAAATCAGCAAAATTTACGCATTGTTAAAAGGGAGGTGAGACTCAACTGAAAGCTTCACAGCACTTTTCAGCTCTGCATTTTCCAAAATATTCCTAGCACGTAATGGAACATCTGCAAGGGTGCTAAGAAGATTTCAGCATGTTCAATCAATCAAATCCAAAAATTTAACACATTGTGAAGGGACTGCAATACGTGAGAAGAAACAGGTACGAATGAAATCGCTGACATTTTCTTCCATGCACAACATGCACTAGCACTTAGTGTGGTATATGGACAATATATCTGTGTAGGACATAAAGAGACGTGGATAATATTATTTCCATGTACAATGAAGACTTGCAATCAGCATATGACAAGCTGTGATAGCTACGCACAAGCCCATCATACAGAAAGAGAAATTAAACCACCATTACGAGCTGAAAAAAATTGAATATAGCTGATTTGGGTTAGATTTTTTCCAGTTTTACAGCTTCTTCCCCACCAAAGCTCTTTCAATAATTGAAATCTTGGGAAACTAAGCATTTGACAAAAACTCTCCACCTGGTTTGCCTTCAGAATGCTCCCGCTGAGGCACAAGAAGTGTAGGTACTATAGAGGACAAAGATGTTTCACATAAAAATTAACAGTACCATTTGTTTATTGGTAGAGCTGATTGAATGTTGATGTTTGTAGTGATAACACATGCAAAAGGATGATCAGCATCAGTACTCAAGCCTCATGCGCTACTCTAGTACCTAGGAATTCAGTAGCTACGTACTCTCACATTCCCAGTAGTAATTATACTTGGAATTGTATATTCATGGTTTTCTCAATAGGTTCATTTGGAATGTGAGTACATTCCTCCAATCGCATCATCCAGAATAGTCAAGATCAACTCTATGCTAATTCCCTTTACCCCTAAAAAAACCTCTATGCTAATTCCTGTACCAATTAAAAACAATCCAGTCGAGTACTTTCCTCCCTAATCACATCATAACCAGCTCTATACGAATCACATTTCGCAAAGTTCCAGTAAAAGCCTAAAACAAAGATGAGAAAATACATTCAGCAGCCAAATTTGACAATGCTACTTCTCCATAGTCTTTCAAATTGAAAACGTGAGTAGGTAAGTCCACCAAAGACATGCCGAAAACGCTATAAAAGGCAAGAGAACTTATTGTAATGTTTCAATACTCTTACAGCTAGAGAGCTGAACCCACACTGCGGAAACTCAGGGAACCTTTCATGTAAATCATCACAGGATTTTCCTTGACATCCTAAATCATAAACTAACGAAGTTTAACAAATGAAGAGAATAGATGAGCAAAGTAAGTAGGACGCAGAACATAACGAAGAACTGTATAACCATGTCATGTCATGTCTAGTCTCAGAGCACCTACCTGTTCAACAACATCCTTTAGAGAAGTGGTAGGGTCCTGAAACTTATCCATAGGTTTGAAGTCATCATGCGTGTCAGGTTCATTTGGCAAAGTTGTGGAGTATCTCGTTCCTCTTTGAATAAACAATCCAGATACCTGCTAATAATGGTCACAAAAGGGATGTTAGCACAATATTGCAAATATAAAATAACATACAGACTCAACTAATTCAGAGACATTATCAGAGACAAGGCTTGAGAGTTAGTGGGTCCAAACACCTGACCAATAACCAATGGCTTTTATCTCACTTGAGCATTGCCTGCGCTATCCTTTGAGAAACAAGTTTGAGAATTTATTTGAAAGTTCCTACATTGACTAATAAAAGAAGTTAAAGTTTGAAATAGGAAGCCACTGCCAGTAATGGCCAGTATTGCACTTCCATCAGTGGAGTATCACATAAACACAACTGTCATGCTGGAGAAGAAGCAACTTGGGGTCCTTATGGAAATAACCCATGTAATTCCAATTAAGACCCTTCGGAGTAAAGAATGAATGCAGTTTACAGTGACTCCTCTGGTCAGGGAAATATCCGCTGAGCTCCACGTTTCTACTTCTGTTTTCTTGTTTGCCCAGCTAAACTAGCTTCTACACAATATATTAGGGCACACCTCAAAAACCATCTTTTATCTTCAGAATTCAATCCTATGCACCTCCATCCGTTCAATAATAAACAGCATAACCACACCTCACGCTAGTTGATACAGGAACAAAAGCTCACCCATTCTATTAGAGCATCCAGCTGGGGACCCTGTGATGCTCTAGAGTAGTAGGTTTGATAAGGCTCTCGCCATGATGCTTTGTACAGTACAGCTCAAGGTTATATGTTCTATGCACTAAAGCACCGCACCACAGAATATCTCTACACAACAAAGATTATGTGCGGAGTATCAGTTATAATTCATATAATGGATCAAAAATATGTAACAGTAGATAACATTTGAACAAGTAACTCCACCAAAGTCAGGATAGAGCTCATAAACAATAATCAACAGTCAAACCAAAGCGAATTGGAGCCTTGCATCTGGAAGTGGTTTCTGAAGCTCGTGTCATCATTGATCAATCCATTAATAAATCAGAAACTTTGCAGCTAAAAGTAATTAAACTTAAATTTGCATCATCATCATCAAGACCATATAAGCCATGCAGTGGAAACAACTAGGGATGAGCGCATGTTCCGGACGGTCCAGTTCCACTTCCAGGGATGCAACTGGGAACCAACCCGGAGGGACAGTTCTCAGAACCTGGAACAGGGAACTGAACCACCGCCCTCTTCTTTTTTTTTTTTTTTTGCAAAATCATGTTTGATTTCGTATGGAAAGTTCTCAATGCAAGAGTCGAAGTAAAAGCACCACACAAACAAGCATAAAAAAATCAGAAATTAATTCAATCAAACCGAATGTCAAGCCTGTCAACAGTAGAACCTCTCCACATCAGTCCCAGTGTGTCATTCCGTTCATTAAGGAAAAAAAAAGACCTATTTCAGAGGAAACGAGTGCACGGCACAACGCAATGTGTGCTTGAGCAAGAATGTTCCGAAGCTTGTACCATCAAAATTCATCTAAACTACCAAACCCCTACCATCTATCAGGCCCAACTTAAAGCGAAAACAGTCCTTAGCATCAGCAAGAAGCCTCAACACAAAAACCATAATCACGGTCAGCCACCCAACAACCGGACTGCTAAAGGGATGGTCCAGAAAATGAAAGCGAGGCAAATTACGTAAAGTTGCTACTGCTGATTTTCTGCTGCGGAGAACCCATAAGCATGGAAAAAGGGGTTTAAAGGAAAGGCAAGAGAACAGAGATGAAGGACGAAGGTTACCGGCGACGGAGCTCGTGGCAGTCACGAGCAAAGGAAAGAAGAGATGGGGGTTCGCTGCTGGAATAAATCGCCGGAGCTTCTGATTCCTCGTCGCCCCGCCAATCCATTGCTTCTCTCTCCTCTTGTGTATGTACAACAGAAAGGGAAAGAAGAAAGGAGAAAGGAGAAAGAAAAGGCCCATAGGGTGTGATTGGGCCCATTTCGGGAAGCCATGTGGACTGATCTTTTTATTTTTTTCATGGCTTTAATTTAATGTCAAAAAAAATAGTTGGATCGGCAATGGGCGGGCTGGACGGCCATCGGGGCTACTCCGCTGAAGGTTGCCGTCCCACCCGCCATGAAACGTTTGATTCGACCCATAATTATTCGGAAAAAGACCACCAAAAATCTTCATTTATGATAAATTTACTCTGAACTTTTTTTTATAACATCAAAAATCACAAACTATGCCATTTATGACACATTTACCTCAATGTACTTTGCCCATGGGCATTTTCGTCTTTTTTGCTTTTTCTTTTTTTTTTTCCTTTCTTCTTGGCCGGCGGAGGGAAGCCGGCGAGGGCGACGCTCGCCCAACGCAGGCAAGGGTCGCCCTCGCCAGATCCGGCGAGGGCGACGCTCGCCCGACGCCGGCAAGGGTCGCCCTCGCCACATCCGGTGAGGGCCGCCCTCGCTTGAGTCGGGCGAGGGCGACTCTCGCCCGACTCCAGCGGCGAGGGCAACCCTCGCCCGACGCCGGCGAGGGCGGCCCTCGCTGGCTTCCCTTCGCCGGCCAGAAGAAAGGAAAAAAAAAAGCAAAAAAGACGAAAATGCCCATGGGCAAAGTACATTGGGATAAATATGTCACAAATTGCATAGTTTGTAGTTTTTGGTGCCATAAAAAAAATTCAGGATAAATTTATCACAGATGACATAGTTTGAAATTTTTTGTGGTCTTTTCCCTAATTATTCCCTCTCCATCTCAAATGTACGAGCTCATCATCGGCAGGTGTGATTTTTTATTGGCAAAAGTGCACAGATCGTGACAAAGCAATGAAGTATGTTCACATGAGATGATAAAATGCCCAAAGCAAAAATTAGTGAGAGATTTCGCTCGTAGCACGGCTCGAATTTTTGATCTCATGGAAGATAGCATGACCCTTTACTACTGGGTTATCACGTTTGGTGGCAACGGCCGATACCTTGAATCTTTAAAAACTTTATGAGTTTAGATAAGCACGAATTTGTCGTTCTTTTTAAACGCACTATTTCTATTCTCGTTGAGACTCGTCTGTAATCTCAAAACACGCGCCACATCGTTCAAACTTCAAACATAGAACAGGCCTTGGATTGAAAGCAACCGCTCCAAGCAATTCCATCATCCACGCTCTGGCGTTAGAAGCGCGCTACACAAGCAAAACACAATGTGCAAGCAAAATCACGGAGACGCGATTTGCGATCCATCCTCATCTTCTAGTTTTTGCTCTTTTTCTACACTTGCAGCTCCCTAAACCAGGAGCTAAAGCTTTCGGTAGCCTGAAGAATTTCAATCACAAGAAGGGTATTTTGTTGCATATGCATTGAACAGCATATGGTTGATAATGATCAAGACTGACGCACCGAGACGGGGCAAAGGAAAGTTATCAGGATAGTGTCGATCTCAAAGACCTGATTTATTTCCGCATTATTCATACAATATAAATCTGTAAAGTAAACTTTAGATATGGCCTCGGAATACGAGAGACGCGAGTGTCATGTGTCCAACTCCCTTCACAAATGGAGGAAATTGCGATCCTTAGAGGTTTAAATTGGAAAAACTGGATCCGTAAGATGACACCATTGTGATGGAGACAAAGGATATCCAAGAATCGTTACATGAAGTTCCACACGATGCTCTATAAAGTCAATAGTTGGAAGAAACCACAATGGAAAAGTATGGCCAGCTGGTAATGTCTGAAAAAAGGAGTGCACGGTTGTCCAAGATGAGTGCCCTGCCTCCTCAAACACAACTTCAGTTCTGCAGGGCCAGAGGCCTGCATTTGTTTAGGAAACAAATCTGATCTGGCCTCTTTAAAGCCATTTGAGCTTTCAGTTGTAATGCTAGCAACACGAATGCATGTGTCCTTTTTTAGCAGATTGTCCTTTTATTGGCAGATTGTTCCGCAACTCATTCATTCTGATCAACATGCTCTGGCTTTTGACTCAACACCTTCTTTAAAGCACATTTACACAACATAGAACAATGCCACTTCGGCTCAAGCAACAGGGAACAAACATTATTGGCTCGATCCCACCGATCTATGCTCAACACAACGATGCCACTTGCGCAACCCGTTGATCAAAATCAGATCTTTTTCTTCCACTTTTTTCCGTAACATAGATCACATATCATTCATTCCAAATACCGTATCGGTGAGCTCCACGTCTATGCATAAATATGTTAATCAACTTGTCATGACACTGACCCCCAAAAAAAAATTGTCATGACAATATATGGAGACAGTCTGAAAGCAAGATCTAAAGACAAAGCTTTGATCAATGAGAAGAAGATCAAGATAAAAAGCAGGACCTTTTCTTTCTCTCTTGCCTGTGGAACATCCTCTGTATAACACTGAGATCCCGAGGTATGAGGCTGCTCTTGACGCCCATAACAACCTCAACGACGCCATTTCTGTATTCTAATCTGGGACTATCCCTCTTCAGTTGTCTGTGCACACTCCCCAATGCCTCTCTCTCCCTCCCACAAAGATTTACATAGGATGTGGGGTTTGGTGGATGTTCCTAACAGTAACTTCCTCTGTTGTCGCTGGGGTTGTTGCATCGAAATTGGAAATTGAGAATAAATATTCCAAATTGATTGAAATGAAGCCAAACTAACAAAAGAAAAAGATTATGGTGGTGAGCCATTTGTCTCAGCAAACTCCAATGAGCAGAAAGATGGTGGAATGCTGATTTGTGTACACCAATATGAACATCACGTGCTTAGTGGCTGCAGCACAGGAGTCTTTAGCAGCCCAAGCTCCATTTTATTAATCTCGATTCTCTCGCAAATCGCATCTCCGTTCATGTCAACTAATACCTACTATAAAATCAGTTCTTTCGGCAATTGGCCTGATGTTCTGGTTGTAAATTTCCTACTATGGTTTTGTGTATATCAATGGGTTGTCGGTGAATTTTTGAACAACCAAGCCTCCAGTACCATACACACCAGGTAATTACTGTGATCTTGGGGCGGTCTCAAAAAAATGCAAAAGCGTGGTGATTAAACCTGAATCTTGAGCAAGGAGAACAAACACATTTACCATTTGAGCAACCCCTTGGGATATTTACTTCTATATTCCAGTAAAAAATGTGCTTTATTATCATCAATTAGCACAATTTTATTGTTTTGTTGCAAAAGGTAAATTTCGATGATTTCTCTTAATGAGTGCTTGAGGCACTGGTTAAAAAACCTATAATTTTCAATGCACCATGTTTCACATGTTATGCATAACCAATGTAATTAAGTATACTTAATAAGTGATCAGGAAGAACTCGTTAACAAGACTTAATTTCGATAACTATCAATAAGTATCAAAAAACTGTTTGTGAAAAAAATGACCGGTGACTTTTATTCCCAAGCAACTTAGTAATAACTTACCAATTTTATTATGAAAAACAAGTTTTTTTTATAATTTGCAAATTAGAAATTTTTATACTAACTGCTATCTTTTATTTATATTACTCTATTGGTTTGAATTTACTAACTATTATATCAAATTACCAACCCAAATTAGAGTGGTTTTGTCAAACTAAATTACCATCACACAACAAAATGTGTCGACCATCCGGGCTTCTCTCTCTTAGTACACCACTTTGGTGTTCTTAAAGATATCTCTAAGCTACAAATAAAAACTTCCAATTTGACTTATGGGCGAACATGCAAGCATACTCGACCTAGCTCCTACTCCTAGCACGACATTTGCACATTTAGATACTAGAGCCCTATTGTTTTGCAAAATTCTTAATTGAAAGGAGATTCATAATATCATGCTTTTACACATTCAAATGCCAGCCTTAGAAAACAATAGCATAAGGGCAAAATCTCTCTCCCTCAATAAATTTTTTTTCATGTCTTTCAAGTACTTATGTTCAGCTTTCTTTGAGAAACAACCAGATTTTGGATGTGTTTTGAGAATGAACAAGTCACCATCACAAAAAGAAGAGTATCACGGCGAAACAGAAAGCAACAGTGCTTGAACTTTGCAGAAAATTTCTATCAAACTACTCGAACAGTTCTTCTTTTTCTTTAATATCGAGTTCAGCGATAACGATAGAGAGTTGTGCACATTTTTAAAACCATTGTTTGGAGCTAGTGTGGTCGTGCCACGGTGGAACAATGACCGGAGAAGAGGCTGGCTTGCCGATGATGTTAACCAAGAAATCACACCTTGCACAGCCATCTCATTTCCAAGATTTTTCTTGCTTATCAAACTATAGAAAGCGTGCTTCCTTTATACAGGCAAAGCAGTTCTCATGCTCTCGTGGATAGTTCTGATGACAGCTGTGACCTGCTCTCTCTGATCTTCACTCGAACACGCGAAAGCAGAACTTTCGCAGTCCCTCCGTCCGGTAAACCACCAGCATCGATCATTTCCTCGAAAATGTCTGAACATCTTTTGTAAAGCTTCTTTCTTGAGTGTGCTCCGAGTCGAGATGTCCACGTCACAACATCTGGCTGTAACTTTTTGATAGGAATTATCTGGAAAAGCTCCTCGACTTTTTCCAAATACCTTGCTTGTGCATATGCGTGGATCAGTGTATTATAGGTGGTTATATCGGCTAGATATGGTCCGGTTTCCAGTGCCTTCCACACTTCCTCCATCTTTTTGAATTGTCCTAATACTGTAGAGGTTCAACATGCTGTTGAGGACATGAGTATCTGGCTCGAGCCCAGATTGCTGCATCTGTCTTATACCCTCACACTTAGCTATGTTGCCACTTTTCGAGTAAGCCCATAAAAGTAGCATGTGCAATTTCATCGTGGGGACTATCCCTATTCGCTTCATGTCTTCGAAAACAGATTCTGCATCTGAACCACAAGCACCAGGAAGAGTTAGATAAAGGATGGGGACAGCAGGCAAGTGCTTACAAGAATGAATCTAGTTCCACAAGAGATGCACTCTAATTTTGTCCCACCAAATGTTTTATGCTTCCCGTAGATGAATGAGCAAACATCATGCCATTCCAGCATTTAAAGCTATTGGATCACTTTCAATCCTCATAGCCAAATGTAAAATAACCATTACTGTAATTATAGAGTATATAAGGCTAAAGAAAATGGCAAGATATCGGCAATGATTTTATTAGAGCAATGAGTATGCTACATCATAATATCTTATTTACACTCTAAAATTTATTGCGAGCTCATTTAGGAAAATGTGAAATGCAAAGCTTAATCAATCCAAACACAGAAAATTAAATAGAAGAGAGCACTCTATATAGATTTTGCTTTTTTGGCTATTCCTAGGATGGATCACGTCCCAATCTCCCCTCCCACTGGACAAAATGCTAATGACCAACATTCTAGGTAGATTGCATTTGTTTAATCTTCAACTAAGTAAACTCTAGATTTGGGATAAGGACACCAGGAGTGCCTTAACTTTCTACGGTGCTCACTTAAGTGTCATAACTTTTTTTTTGCTCACTTAAGTGTCACTTCTGGCAAAAAAAGATCACTTGAGTGCCATCGGCTATTTGGCAGTCAGAAAATCCGACGTGAACGCTGGTTGTCCTACGTGGCTTCGCCGGAGCTGATGTGGACAATATTTTAATATTTTTTTTGAAATTTTTTATTTTTATTGTTTATTTTTCCTTTTTTTTTGCAAATGTTTTCAATGCCGGCAAGGGTCACCAGCGACCCTCGCGGCCTGCAAATGCCTCGCCCAAATTGGGTGAGGGCCGCCTTGCCCTCGGTCGCAAAGGCCTTGGGCGAGGCCATCGCGGCCTCGCTAGCGGCGGGCAAGGCCACAAAGGCTGTTGCCAGATCTAGGCGGCCGCGGGCGAGGCGGCCTCGCCAGATCTGGCGAGAACCTTCACGGCTGAGGGCGTCGCCTTGCCCATTGCCGGCAAGGCCGTGATGTCTTTGGGCTTTTGGGTGTGAGCCAAGATGAGGTCGGCGGGGTGGTGCGGGTGGTGAGGTAGGAGAGGGCACAGAGGAAGGAGGTGGCGGTGAGGTAGAAGAGGATGGACTTGTTGGTCTTGGTGGCATCATAAGTTAGAGGGTTTGGGCAGGAGCCGGTCTTGGCAATTGTTGCCAAACAAGAACAACAAGAACCGAGAGAAGAAGAAGAAGAAAAAGAAGAGGAAGATGAAGATGAAGATGAAGAAACTCGTGGTGATGTTGCACGAATCGAGCCCCAGAGGGAGGCAGTCGACGACCATCCTCGGCCTGCTGAAGGAAGAGAAAATGGAGGGCTTCGACCGGAGGAGGAGGAAGAGGAGCCTGAAGGAGCGAGGCGGCCTCGCCAGATCTGGCGAGAGCCTTCACCACCTCGCCCGCAGCCGGCGAGGCCATGATGGCCTTGCCAAGGACCTTCACAGCCATATCGGCCGATGGCGAGACGGCCCTTGCCTAGTTTGGCCGAGGGTCGCCGGCGACCCTCGCCAACCTTGAAAAAAAAAGTGAAAAATAAGAAAGAAAAAGAAAAATAAAAAAGAAAAAGAAAAATTCGAAAAAAATCAATAAAATAACATTAAAAAATCCACGATGGATGGAAAATTAATTAAGAAAGCCACGTAGGACAATTTGCTGGAAGTGGCACTCAAGTGATCTTTTTTTGCTGGAAGTGACACTTAAGTAAGTGAAAAAAAGTTATGGCACTCAAGTGAGCGCCGTACAAAAGTTATGGCACTCCTAGTATCCTTATCCTTTCAAATTTCAATTTCCTGCTCACTAATCTCCTTTGATAAATGAGAAAAAAAATTACCCATACCCCATATGTGTAGTGTTTCATTTTCAAATCTCATCAACACCATAGTAACTATAGGTAGCATCAACTGCTCAAGTTGCTAACCTTCATAAAGACCTGATTAACACCATAGTAACTTTAGGTTTTAATGGACTTGACTATTGGAAGATGGTCTAGCACATCATCATCAGCTCAAGTTGTGACTCACCTTTATAAAGACCTGATCTCCCATATGCATCTACCATAATATTGAACGAAGTCCTATCAGGTTCACAGCCCATGTGCTGCATGAGTGAGAAAATTTCTGCTGCACCATAAGGATAACCTGCACGGCTGTCAAAGAATTTGACCTTCTCATTTCAGAAATAGTGAGAGAAAGGAAATTCTCAAGGTTCATGAACAATGCAGCTTCAAGTGCAAACTTAAAATATCTCTATGCTCCCTATGAAATCCTTCAGCTTTAACTTATTGGTAATCGAAAACCAGAATTTGTATTGTAGCCATAGATTCGAGGAGGCAAAAGCCAAATGTTACATTAATTTCTTTGAAGGATTACGCAAACTTCTCCTGCAACTCATCAATTAATTACTGAAGTTGTTTTTAATACAATCTAACCCTTCTTAGCATTCTCGCAAGTGTTAGAGTCTAGAAATGCCGCTATGTGATCCATACCCATAGTATAAATTTTACAAAATCAATGTGGAGTAATATATTGTAATCTTAAAGCACCAGAGATTATAAGATTTCTCTTGTTGTGATTCTTTGGTTAACTATCATGTTGCTACCTTCTGAGCTATAGATAATTTCACCTTACTTTTTTCAGTGCTTGCAAAGAATATTTGTCACCATAAAAATTTAAGAGAATAAAACATATCAAATAAATACCTGTAAGCTTCCTTGAGTGCATTATAAGCATAAACATCAGGCTCATGCCCAGCTTCCTGCAGCTGCTCAAATATCTTTTCTGCTTTTTCACATAGCCCCTCCCTTGCAAATGCATTGATGAGAACGGTATATGTGCAGATATTTGGCTTACACCTTTGACTTCACATTTCATTGAACATCTTTAAGGCCATATAGGATTTACTTGCCTGCACAAGAATATACATAAGCAATCAGAAATTTCCACGAAAGAACAAAGCATGGACTAACAAATGTAGATCATATGAGAGGCAAGCTGATCTCATATATTTCCTCTAGATAATAAGAATCATTTAAAATGATCAGCATCAAGTACGTATCGCACTTCAGGTCAAACTTGTTAAGAGGACCTCAAACACTAATTAAACGTCAAAGTCGCAACAATGGAAGCGTGTTGCACTCGGTGTGACTAGAGTTAATAGGACAGCTGCTGAAAGGCATGAGCACATTGTACAGTCAAAGTCACCTTTCCAAACAAGTTGATCAGCATGGTGTTAGTCTCAGTCGTTGGTTGACAAGACTCTCTCTTCATCCTATCAAAGATCTTGATTGCCTTTTCAGGATTTCCTCCCTTCATTAGCCCATCAATGTTTGCATTATACACAGCTGCACCTGCTTGAATGAGAGATTGTCCTGTTCATGCCTGACTGAATATGAAGTACCAAACATAATATGGTGGAATGGAAGCAATACAATGCAAAACTTCTCTTCGAGGTCGCTCAGAGAACCCCATAAACTAAGACGATGTACAGAGACCTTTTGACTCTTGAGCCAATATGACAGCATATCTGGCAGTAATTATGTGTTTGTGCTGATGGACAGAGCAGTTCTAGGCATTGTAGAGTCTCAAAGAATAGCAGCTTCTAGCCTACTAACTAATTTGGTCAAACTAGGAGATCATACTTTTTACATGGTTTATTTCACACCTCTCCATGCAGTGAATAGAGGAATTCAACTGTGTATAAGTGGATTCCTTGGATTCACATAATTGAGACAAGGCCTTCTGCATGATCAATGACATAACTCTATCTTGAGTTCACCTCGGTATGAAATGAAAGAAATGTTGGCTCTAATAATTCATCCCATGTGATATTAGCACCTAATAAACTGTTTACTTCGCTGCAACACATTTAAAGCAAACTAATGTCTTGCCCAACTTTTTTTTTTCACTTTCAGCAAGACAAGAAATTCATGCCAATCAACAGTCCATCTTTACACCTTTCCGCCTAGTACGTGCAAACCTATTTATTTGGAGTCCTCTTAGAGTTAAAAATTCAGTTAGCCCATGATTCTACCATTATATGACTTACTATACATTACCATAACGCACTTGGAGGAAGGCCATATTTTCTCATTTCTGCAAAGACGGCCTTGGCTTTCTCTAGCAAGCCACATGTACAGTAGGCTTTCAGAAGAAGGGCATATGTATCCTCAGTAGGAACACACTGAGCTTCAATAAGTTGAAAATATGTGTTTTTTGCCTTCTGATACATTGACTTGTGTAAGCATCCATCAATAAATTGTAGCAGATAACATCTGGCTGGAAGGAGCTCCTATGCAGTAACCACTCATCTATCTGTGCATATCATCACAAACATTAGGAAAGTCGGACATTTCATGTAAACACATCGTGCATATCCTCTCTCACTAAAGAAAATTCATGACATCATACAGATATTGGCATCTAATTGAAGGTTTGCAGAATTTCCAGCAGCATAAGCCAACTTTGGCTCAACTAAACGAATCAAAGAACAATTAGAAGAAAATACAGACCATGAATGTGAGGTCACTAGTGTCTAAAGCAGCAGAGCACAAAAGAAAAATCGCATATCCAACCATAATAAAAAACAGCGAAAGCATAACCACGGCGTTACAAACCAACCACTAAAAATCTTCAGATATGAAATTATCGAACATAGTTAAACTTTAGTCAGCTCAAATTGCTTTGCAGATGGTACATAAAAGAATCCTTTATTAAACAACACAGAAAATAAGATCTAAATAAAAAGATCCAAACTTTGTCTCACCAGAATTATTGGGTGCCATTTCTTATTCAAACGAAGTTGAACAGCTACATTTATGACATCATCTCAAGTGGCATGAGTTGGAGGGAGAGTATCAAGACAAGCATTGACCCTGTTAGCATCATTTCCTCCAAAACGAAGCTCAGAATTTGCTGAGCACTAGGACTCAGAACTGGGTATATCCCATCCACAAACACACAGCCATACTTCCAGCCTCCTCTGAAAGACCCACCCACCCAAAACTTCTCAAAATCAGTCAAATTTTTGGCGAAAAGAGAACAATAAAGACAAAAGAATGAATTCTTTTACTGATTACCCTTTTTCCTGGAGACCATTTTGTGATCGAATCTTCTCAATTTACCACGCTTATCGATGTAAAAGCTGTCCCTCTAAAAATTGTCAAGAGTTGTGCCCAATGGTTGGGGCGGTATGGATGATGAGCCCAGCAAACAAAATGAGACTCCATCCTGTGATGAGGAGGATCAATTTGAAGAGCAAAAAGAAAGGATTTGACAGGGTGAAAAGCGATTTACCCAAACTTCATTTGAGCAAGGTGACACTGTAGACCTCCTTGGTCAAGACAGTGGAAAATACAACTTCCGTGTTAAGTACATACTTCCACCCTGGGCTTTTAAAAACGAAACTATTGTGCCTGATGGATGGGGAGGCATGGATGAAATCCCAATAAACAAATTAAGTCTTGAGGAGAAAGAAGATCAAGACGAGAAAATGAAGAAATAGGCTCGCCAAGAAGACAAGCGATTTGTTCGCAAAGCACGAAAACGAGGCGAAATTATGGACTATCTAGGACAAGACAGTGGTCGGTATAACTATCTTGTCAAATACACACCATCTTCATGGGCATCGAAAGAGGAAAATATCGTGCCTGACGGTTGGGGTGGAATGGATACTATTGAAGCTAACAAAAGCATGGTGTCCATGATTACACCACTATTGATTAATCTTGATGAAGTGGATAGACTTGAGGAAGAAAAGGATCATGTTGAACTAATTACCATTGAGCTCCTAATTGGTCAACTAAAGATCAAAGAGAAAGAAGTGCAGCCTGGGATCATCACCTTGCCTCCAAAGGAGAAATTTGATACCAAATGTGTACCATGGGATTACACACCTAAAGAAGTTGATGCAATAACCAGATCGGGAAGACATTAAGTCCCAAAAGAAGGTGAGTATGAAAAGAAGAGAGTAACTAAAGAGGATGTCAAGCAGTTACTGTCAGTCATGACGATAAGTAAATATGAAGTAATTGAGCAATTAAGAAAGATGCCGGCACAGATTTCCTTACTAGATCTTTTCAAAACCTCAGAAAGCCATAAAATGGTGTTTATGAAGCTTCTTAATGAGGTGCATGTCCCAGAGACGATTAATGAGGTACAACTGGAAGACTTTGTTGGTACCATTCTTCTAAAGGATCAGATTGCCTTCTTTGATGAAGATTTCCCAATTAATGGACGTTCTCACAATAAAGCCCTGTATATTGTGGTCAAATGCCGGGGCAAGGAAGTGTCACGAATGCTAATCGATAATGGTTTCGCACTTAATTTGTGTCCATTAAGCACACTGCATCGCTTGAGGATTAGTGAAGAACTTATCAAACCCTCAAAGGTGACTGTACGTTCGTTCGATGGGATGAAGAAGGATGTTATCGGTGACATAGAGCTGGAAGTAAATATAGGCCCTGTGCCTGTTCTCATCGATTTTCAAGTGGTAGATATTCCAAGGACTTTCAATCTACTGCTAGGGAGGCCTTGGATTTATATGGCTGGCGCCATTCCTTCTAGTCTCCATCAAAAAGTTCGATTTGTTATTAACGGTAAAATGATTACCGTACATGGGGAGACGGACTTTACCACTTACAAGGAAAGTGCCATACCTTATGTCGAGCCGGAGATAAAAGAAGAGTCTAGTTATCATTCTTTCGAGATGATTTTCATTATACAAATTCCCGTTGGTAATGTCATGAAGACTCCAGAATTTTCGGCATCATCTATCATGTTTGGAAAAGTGTTATGCCAATATGGATTTAACCATAATGATGGGCTTGAGACAAAAGCGCAAGGAATTAAAGAGCTTATTATCCCATTTGGCACAAAGAAGAAGTATGAAGTGGGGTATGAAGTCACTAGTCATCACCATGGAGGCCGAGGCCAAGGTCAAAGGAATCATGAAGGCCGTGGAAGCCGAGGTGATCGAACC